>CM077087.1:118842063-120232435 GCA_039513925.1 Platanthera zijinensis
TTATGTTTGTTGCATGTGTGTAGGCTTTGTAGTGGTATCTGGGTACCCCGCTAGGGTACTTTTTGATATGGGAGCGTCACACTCCTTCCTTGCGGAAAGTTTCACACCGGAGGATTGGAGTTGAGTCCTTTGCAACGGACTCAGAGTTGAAAGTGTGCATGCCCAATGGGTCGTCTATGACAACCAGGGCAAAAGGCGGATTTGTTGGAGTCTTGAGGAGTCGACTTCATGTTGGTGCGGCGATCTTGCCGTTGTCCAAGTTCGATGTGATTTTGGGGATGGATTGGCTAGCGGACCAGCGTGCCAGTATCGACTGTTTGTCCACGGTGGTAACCCTGAGGGGGCGTGGGGGCAAGCGGAAGTCAAGTTTGAAGGCCTGCATGGAGTGGCCTGTTCCTTAGTTTCGGCACTTCAGTTAGTGCGAGCTGTAACCAGGAGGTGAAGCTCTAGTAGCATTGTTGAGGTTAGCCTCTCCAGGCTGTCTCTTGGAGAAGTGCCAGTGGTGGCGGAGTTTGGAGATGTATTTCCCGAGGAGTTTACCCGGAGCACCACCTCGGCGGGATGATTGATTTCTCCATCGTGTTGGTGCCCGAGGCTAACCAGTGTCGCGTCCACACTTCAGGATGGCACCAAATGGAGTTGGCCCGAGCTCAAGGTTCAGTTGCAGGAGCTTTTGGAGCAAGGGTATATCAGGACCAGCTCCTCACCGTGGAGTGCGCGCCGGTGTTATTTGTAAAGAAGAAGGACGGTAGTAAGCGCCTGTGCATAGACTACCGAGAGTTGAACAAATTGACTGTCAAGAATAAGTATCCGATTCCTCGGATATACGATCTCTTCGACCAGTTGGTGGGATCGGTGGTGTACTCCAAGTTGGACTTGAAGTCGGGTATTTATCAGTTGCGGAATTCGTGACGAAGACATACCCAAGACCGCGTTTGGTACGAGGTATGGTCATTTTGAGTTCTCGGTGATGCCGTTCGGGCTGACGAACGCGCCGTCTGTGTTCATGGACTTGATGAACCGAGTGTTTTCACGAATATTTGGACTGGTTCGTAGTCGTCTTTAATCGATGACATTTTGGTGTATTCCAAGTCGGAAGCGGAGCACAAGTCACACTTGCGGACAGTGTTGCAAGTAATGAGAGAGAACCAGCTTTATGCGAAGTTCTCCAAGTGCGAGTTCTGGTTGGAGAAAGTGGCATTTCTAGGACATGTGATTAGTGGGGATGGGGTGGCGGTGGATCCAACGAAGGTAGAAGCCATCAGAGAGTGGCCAGTTTTGAGGACCGTGGCGGAAGTCCGAAGTTTTCTTGGACTAGCCGGGTACTACCGAAGGTTTGTGGAAACTTTTCGCGATAGCTCTACCCCTCACTTCACTAACTTGCAAGGATCAGAAATTTGTATGGACTCAAGAGTGCAGCGAGGCGTTTGAAACCTGAAGGAAAGGCTAATGACGGCGCCGATCCTAAGTCTACTACCAAAGGGGACCGAAGGGTTCCCAGATTTTCAGCGACGCATCCGGATGCAGTTTAGGGTGCGTGTTGGTGCAGCATGGTAGTGTGATAGCTTTTGGGTCGAGGCAGCTGAAGCCTCATGAGAGAAATTACCCCGTCCATGATTTGGAGTTGGCGGCGGTAATTTTTGCTTTGAAGTTGTGGAGGCACTACGTTTATGGTGCAAAGGTGAGATCTTCACGACCACAAAGTCTGAAAGTATCTCCTAGATCAGAAGGACCTAAATATGCGGCAGCGTAGGTGGGTCGAGTTCCTTGGGGACTACGAGGTGGCGATTCAGTACACGCCAGGGAAAGCCAATGTGGTGGCAGATGCTTTGAGTAGGAAATACTCGGGGCAAGGAAATTGGATTGAAGCTCACGATGAGCGGTTAGGCGGACTGGGAGTCCCTTGGTTTGGAATGTGTGGCAAGAGGCGAGTCTAGCGTGGCTCGACTAAATTGGATTGAGATGCAGAGTGACTTATGCGATCGTATTCGGGAAGCAACCCGTATAGATGCGGAGTTCCAACCTTTCGTGGAGGAAGCTCTAAAGGGCGAGGGTAGCGCTTGGGAGATGGTTGATGGGATTCTGAGGAAGGGCAGAAGGATTTTGAGTAACGCAGTTCGGCAAGCTCCGCGAGGAGTTGATGTTTGAGTGCCCACTTCACTAAGTACTCCATTCACCCCGGGTAGTACAAAGATGTACTTGGACTTGAAGAATTCCTATTAGTGGCCTGGAGATGAAGCGGGTCGTAGCTTGTGTGTGAGTCGGTGCCAAACTTGTGCCTTGGTGAAGGCCGAGTGTCAGAAGCCGGGCGGGTTTCTTGAAGCCTCTTCTAATCCCCGAATGAAATTTGATGACATCTCCATGACTTTGTGCATGGGTTGCCTAGATCGCAGCAGGGTAATGATGCCATTTGGGTGATCGTGGACCGCCTGACCAAAGTGGCACATTTCATCCCCAAACTGGAAGGAGGGCGGTGGTGTAAAAAGTTGGTGGAGTTGTACGTCCGCAATATTGTACGACTTCATGGGATTCCGAAGAGTATAGTCAGCGACCGGGATGGACGTTTCACGTCTAAGGATTGGCGGTTAGTGCTGAAGAGCTTGGGCACAAAACTCAAGTTCAGTACGGCTTTTCATCCTCAAACCGATGGGCAAACTGAGAGAACGAACCGTACTTTGGAAGATATGCTAAGGATGTGTACTCTCGACTTCGGGAAGAAGTGGGAGGATCACCTCTTCATGGTGGAGTTTGCGTATAACAATAGTTACCAAGCTAGTATCAAGATGGCGCCATACGAAGCTCTGTATGGGAGGCCGGTGTCGAACACCGATGTCTTGGATAGAGGCGGGAGACACCAAGCTTTTGGGGAAGAAGTGGTAGCCGACGCTAGTGAGCTAGTGCGGACCATCCAAGAGCGCATGAAGGTAGCTCAAGATCGGCAGTCGAAGTATTTCAATGCTTGCCACAGGCATGTGGAATTCGTTGTGGGCGACTGGGGTGTTCATATGATCAAAGCGTTCAAAGGCGTTTCGCGAATTCGCCGACTCAGAATGCTGATTCGAGATTTCCTGGGACCATTCAAGGTTCATCGTGCGAGTGGGAGAGGCAGGCGTAACGGTTGGCGTTGTCCACAGAGCTAAGTGGATTGCATGACGTTTTTTACGTCCCGTCCTGAGGAAAGCGTTGTTAGAAGCCAGCGTGGTGATTGAGCCGACGGCGGTGGGTAGAGGAAGACTGAGGACGCGAGTTCGTCCAATCGGGCTAGAAGACTCAGAGGTTCGGCAATTGCGGAACAAGGAGGTCAGACTCGTAAAGGTCGTTGGGACAACTGTGGTTGCGAGGCTCTCATGGGAGCGAGAGCAGGCCATGCTGGAGGAGTACCCGAGCTTTTCTCCTCAGGTACTGTTAGTTTTGTTTACCTTCCATGTTTTAAATTTCGGGACGAAATTCTTTTAAGGGGGAGAGAGTTGTAACACCCCGAAACTCAAAAGAGGGACGGGTGATGTTTTAAGCCCAGTTTGGTTTTTGGACCAGGTGTCTCGGGCGTGTCACGGGCGTGTCACGAGCATGATACAGGCGTGTTCGGCCTCGGGTCGTGCGTTCGACGCTTTGGCGGTCGACGCTAGTCGAGTTGTAGAACACGGACACCCGGACACGGGCGTGTCCCAGGCCGTGTCACTCCAGGGATTCTACAAGTGTTGTACACGGGCCGTGACACGGGCACAAACACGGGCGTGTCAAATTTGACACGTGCGTGTCTGATGCCGTGTCACAAGTCCGTGTACCTCTCTGACTGCGAAATGTTGGTTGAGTGCACACGGGGGGCATGACACGGGTCCCGACACGGGCATGTCACAGGTGACACGGGCGTGTCGGAGGCCGTGTCAAAGGCCGTGTGCTGGTTTTTTGACTCGGTCAAGACGGCGAATGGCTAACACTGCCATGCACACGGCCGTGTTGCAACCCGTGTTCGGCCCAGATTTTCTAATTTGGGTTCCGATCGTGGCCGTTCGTTCTTTTCTTTGGAAGATCCAATAGTGGGCGGCCTCCCTGGGCGGTTTAAGGCTGGGAATAGGGTTCCAAACCCTCATTCCCCACTTTCTTTTATCTCTCTAAGTTCTAGAGAGAAGGGAGAGCAATGAGGCCAAGTTCCGGCCGCCGGCGAAGCTTCGGAGGTCCGTTTCGCGAGCGGAGTTCAGATCCGTGAAGGTGGGAGCGTTGCGGTGGTTTTCAACCGAGCAAATCTTCTCCATGGCTAGGAAGAGGGGACGGAAGGTAACGACGCTTCTCCTCTCGGTTTTTAGGATTTAGGATGCATGAATAGCATCCCCTTCCTTTCGTATTTTGAGCGCCGAATCTCTCAAATGAGAGGGATTCGTGTAGCCTAGGTTCAAGAGGAACCTCTGGGTTGAGTATGCTCATCCCGGCATGCTTTGCATTAGAGATCCGCTCCGTTAGCGGATTAGGCATTGTGGGTGAAGCCGTGGTCGCGACCGTTAGTCCGACTCAGTGATGTTGCATAGCGAGCTTCGGGGATTCGGTAGAAATCCGTTGCGGCAATACGCCGTTGTATATATGCGCTTTCCCCCTTATATTTGAGTGAGTACTCGTGGTCGGAACCGGACAAGGTTAGCTCCGTGTTGTGCGGTAGATGATTTCCTTGGAGCACGGGAAAGACACGGTGCGAATGGTGATTGGGGTGGGGAAACCTTTGTTTGTGCTGTGCAAAGGCGCGGCTATATCTCCGTGGTCGGCTGGCTATCCCGTGACGCGCAAGTCATGTGGGGGAAGTGTCCCGGCGAGACTAGCCCCTTGTGTGGACTGACGAGAATGTCGAGCGGAGGACAAGCCTGGGCAATGTGGCCATGAGCGGGTGGCGTCCAGCAAGGCTTCTTAGAATCGGTCAGTGTGAGACGGAACCCTGACGTGCGAAGTCAGAATGTGCGGGCAAGCCCCGGGGTACATGACCCTTGTGCGGGTGGGGCCTTTGCAAGGTTCCGTGTGACGGCGTGTGTGCCGTTAGGGACATGGTGGTTCCCTTGTGTTTGCGGCTTTAAGCCAATGGGGAAACGGAAGTACCCAGTGTTTGATGTTGTGCTATATGCATACGAGCTAGGGTGCCTTGGGTGAAACCCGGGTTGCATTCATGTTGCATAGTAGGCCCCTTTCACTTTGTACAAAACATAGAGAACATGTATGCTGTATGAGACATCCAAGCCTGTTTTACCGCTTTAATATATATGCTCTTTTGGTATACAAAGTGCTAACTTGCAGGTGGAGTGGTACCCCGGGGTCCGTTAGGGACGGCCGAGAGGAGATGTGTTTGTTATACAGTAGAGGTCAGCCTTTGCTGACCCACGTTATCCTTACAGGGCAAGGATCGCATGCAGGAGCTAGCGCGCCGGGCGAAAAGCCCTAAGCCTCATGAAGTGTTGCTGTGCTTGGTTTCTCCTTGTGTGTTTGCTACTTTTGTTATGTTTATGTCCGGCTTGCATGCCGAGGTAGCCTAGGAGTGCTTGGCACATTTATATTTTTTGGACAATTATTGTGTAAGGCCTTAAGGCCATTTGATACTCTATCGTTAGTGGATAACTTCTGTCGGTTTGTTCTGTTTCCGCTGTGTTTGTCTGGAGTTTTGAGATTGGGTAGTTTTCATATCATCTTTTAATACTAAAGCTGTGGTGTCCGTATGTTGTGGGGCCCCGGCCGGACCCATATTATATGGTCTCTACAGGGGGCGTGTCAAGCCCGAAAAATTGTCTATAAATAAAAGCTTTCATAAAGCTTTTCTGGTCCACTTTTTTGACCACTTTGCTTAAGGGTTATGCTGCCCAAACGGAATCCAAATGTTATGTAAGGGAATTTTATCCCCCCCCCCTCTCTCTCTCTTAGTTTGTATTAGGATGTTTGTTTTAACTTTCTTTGTAATCACCTTTTTATTAATACAATGTTAGCTTTTTCTCTCTTTATAATGCTTGGAGTTCCATTTGGAAGCGCCCTTCTTAAGTAATTTTTCGTTCCCTTTTTCGTGTTTTTTTTTGTTTTCATCTTTTTAGCTTTATAACTTAGTTTAGTTTATGAATTTTACGGCATTTCTAGCCGTTGTAATGTCCATTTTATTTTCATATTCCGCACTTGTTTAGGTTTAGGTTTCTATTTTTTCGCTTTATTTTCATTCTTATAGCTTTATAAAAACACCTCTAAAAGTGTTATTTTTCATTTTCTTTAACTTAGGACTTTTTAGGATCGTAAAACTTTTCGTATTTTTTAGCTTTATTCTCACTTTTTAGGAGCTTTTATGAAAATATAAGAATGGAAATGTAGTCGTTTTAATTTTTCGCCAACTTCATTTTTGCGTTTATTTGCAAAACTTTTCACTTGTTTAATTTTAATTTTCTCTTTTTATGCATTTTACCGCATTCTAGCGGTAGAAATGCAGTTGTTTTAATTTTTAGAGCACTTTGCTTTTTCTTATTTTTGCAAGTGTGTGTGCGTGTATGAGTTAGTTTTATCACTTTATTTCATTTTTGTAGAGTGCGTGTGTGTGCGCATTTATTTCCGCCTACTCGTTAAGAGTTAAATGGCGCTCCGCTTTCATTTCCCGCCCACTCGTTTGAGTGGGACATATCTTTTTATTGCTTTCATTTTCTCCTACTCACTTAAGTAGGAAACTTTGTGTGCGTGTGTGTGTTTCAATTTATGTAGAGTGCGTGTGTGCGTTTTCATTTCAGTAGAGTGCGTGCGTGTATGAGATAAATTTACCCCCGCCCACTCATTTGATCTGGGATTCGCATTTACTGCTTTCTTCAGCCCTGCTTGTTTGAGTAGGACTCGCAATTTTCTGCTTTCCTTTACTGCTTTATTTCCTGTTTTCTTTACAACTTTCTTTTATCGCTTTCTAGCATAAGTGTCCCCATTCTGATGAGTGGTTAACCGACCTTAGCCCTCAATAACGAAGAGCATCGGGACAGATAAAGTAGCTTTAAATAATTAAAGGTCCCATTTTTCAGTTTAATTAAATTTCTTAAGGTTTGCCCCGGGTTAACGACGCGTAGGACCGCATAATCGATGTGCGGGCTCTATTTCCGTTATCCATACGCAACACCGAGAGGCCGTGCGTAGGGACCGATCACCCTTGGGTAAAGAGAGCTCTGCGCTAACCCTCGAGAGAGGAGGCGCGTGAATCTACCGGATTGGGTCCTCCACCCAATAGCGGGGTTCTTACCGTAATGCGGGCATTAAGAGGAATCCTTCGTATGTCTAGCGATCGGTCGAATAGTCTTAGTGTTTAGGTGAGCGATATTACCTAGAGATAGGTATGCTCATTTTTGTGGAACCACCACGGCTGAGTCTCCCTTAATTTATTTGAAATTTAACATCTCTTTTTATTAAAAGTTATTTTAGTTCTAATTCTCTTTTTGTATCGTCGCGCTAAGTTCTTCATTAGATTTCTGCACTTCATTTCCTTCTGCATTTAATTTTTCTGCATTTATTATCCTGCTTTATTATTATGCTTTTATTATTATGCACTTTTTATTTTTTAGGTCATCTTCTTTTTAAACAAACTAAAAAATTATCGGTAAAATAATAGGTATTTCAAGGAAAGAGTAGAAATAGCTAAGGCGGCCCCGAGAATAATACGACCTCGATATTCCACACCGGGATATTTTGTACTACAAGCGATAGGTGCACTTGCCTCCCATTTGTTAAAACTCGGTCTAAAACCCTTTTTTTATATAAAATAAATACGCGTGCCCCGCCTTTCTTTCTAATAAATATAACCACCACTTTTCCTTTAATAAACCATCAAACCCCGACCCGCGGGGCGCCGAGAGTTTTAACCATCAGAACCCCTTTCCGAATGGCTCCAAAGGAACTCACTGAGTTTAGGGTTCAATTACAAGAGTTTGTAGAATCAGGGTTTGTTCACCCCAATTCATCACCATGGGGAGCCCATGTTCTATTTGTCAAGAAGAAGGATGGAACATTAAGATTGTGCATAGACTACAAGGAGCTCAACCGACTGACAGTGCGAAACACATATCCCCTACCCCGGATTGAAGAGTTATTCAATCAGCTGATAAGAGCGCTTTGGTTTTCCAAACTTGATCTACGTTCGGGGTATTACCAGTTGAGTATACAAGATGAAGATATCACGAAGATAGCGTTTAGCTCGAGATATGGTTTATGTGAGTTCACAGTGATGTCTTTTGGACTCACAAACGCCCCTTTTACGTTCATGAGTTTGATGAACCTGGTGTTGGAGCCATACTTAGATGTCTTCGTCATCATCTTCATCCTTGATATTTTTGTCTATTTAAAGACAGAAGCAGAGAATGATGAGCACTTGGCCCTATTTTTGAAGAAGCTAAAAGAGCATGCCCTGTTTGCCAAGTTCAGCAAATGTGAATTTTGGCTCTGAGAATTTGCCTTCTTGCGCCATGTGATTATTGGGGCTGGTTTAGCAGTGGACCCAACCAAGATGCGTATTGTAAGACCCCCATTTTTTTTCCTTTTCGACACCGGGGTCTTAGGCCCAGAACCGCCACCTTGTGGTGATACCTTCGCACCCGGGAAGGTCGTCACTACAAGATGTCGATTCTGCCGTCCAAAATCGATCACAACTGTAGCAATAGAATAAAAGCAAGTCCACAGAAAATCACATGTATAGAAAATAAGCTCCACGAAGGGAGTGTCCACAGATAGTACATATAATAAAAATCTCGGGCTTATGCCCGGTACATCAAGTCCTCACTACAAATCACTCATCGAGGAAGCAAACTAATACAACTACTAGTGTTCGGGACTCACAGTCCCTGCTGTCTGGACTCCAGTACTAGACTGTCCGATCTCCAAGTGTGCTGACCTCCGGGGCTGCTCCTCCATGCTGGGCTCCGTGGTCCCCTAAATGATGTGGTTCGAAAACCGTTAGTCTAAAAGACTAAGTCCTATCGTCCTCCGCCCCTTCCCCCATGGCTCCTAAGCACCGAGTGGGGAGAAGGAAAGGAAAGGACATGAAGGTGGAGAATGTCAAATAGCAGATAGCAACGGAACTAGACTAGAAGTTCTAAGTATGGTAATAATGATACAAAATTAGAATAAGTAACCTTAACTTATGCGAATACACATAAGCTAAGGGATCTCTTGCAGGGCTCCTATCGTATAAAAAGTCCCATACCGATATATACGATAGGGTGTCGGTTTTACTAGCAGGCTTAAATATTTAATACTGAAAGAGAACCTTGACTTATAAGCAAGCTCGCACGAACTTATAGGCCAAGGGGTCGTTTTGCAAGGCCTAATGTATAGAGCGTCCCATACCGCTTATATATTAGGTGTCAGGTTATATGCAATGGTTATGCTATGAAATACAATTATGCTATGATGTGAACATGCAAGTGCAACTCACCCACTCGACTCTGTGTACACAGACCTTTAGTTCCTCCTTTCGGAGCCGTTACCTCCCATGATACCTCCGTAGTGGCAGACGGAAGAGGTGGGTTGGGCCTCGCCCACCTCTAAACCAGTAAAGCACTACCAGTCAGATCTATCGTATGCCTCAACGCTTGGTACACAAAGCGGACTCCTGCGTACTCTTGCCGGCTGGCGTACCGGACTTCTGTTGGCGAAGTGCTAACCACACTTGCCGAGTCAGTGTATTGGCATCGGTGCATCGACCCTCCAATACTGAAGACCCACCACCTTATATCTTCTATGCACATGCAATAGTTATGAGTCCAAACAACAACGGAACCAAATCTCCCCGGACTATCCCGTCCGTCATAAATCAACAACCGAGCAGAAGCTCCCCGGACTATCCCGTCCGTCATAATCAATAACCGAGCCGAAGCTCCCCGGACTATCCCGTCCGTCATAAATCAACAACCGAGTCGAAGCTCCCCGAACTATCCCGTCTGTCATAATCAACAATCGATCCAAAGCTCCCCGGGCCACCATGCCCATCACCATAACCACAAGGTCTTATTGCCCGAGTAACCCAAACTATCTCCCGGGACATTGGGGTGTGAGAGTGTGAAATCCTAAGTTTACTATTTACTCTTGTGGCGATTTTATACCTACGACTTAGGTTTTACTCAGGACTGCCCAAGGTATTCCCTGTGAAGGGCTCTCGAGGGCACTAGGAGCTATGATGGGCTGAATCCCAAAGCTCCCTTTCGCAGGGCACTTATTCTTGTTGGTTGGTAACTAATCCCATATCCATTACCCATTTCTTTTTCAAATTACGGTAGACTAAACCTAAGGTGATTTTGACCTTTCACTCTACGGGGAAAGACGATCTTTCGTCGAACAAGCACTACTCAACACTACCGACTCATATCTCACTACTTAACCTAAACTTCTAGGATGACTCATCCACATCTACAAAATCCAGTAAGATGGCTAACTCCAATTATGTTAAATCATTTTCTTTCAACAATTTACTAAATGCAGACGACAAGGTTAAATGTCATGCAAAAATGGGGAGTACATCAAATAATCATCCAATACTCCTATAATAATTAATGGAGGTCCATTATGACCTTTAAGACCTAAATCAAGAGACCCAAAATTTTCCTTATTTATTTAATAATTTATTTAATTATTCTAGTGACTAAAATTTCCAATAATGAACATGAAGTACCATTTTCAGGCAAGATATCATTCCACTAATTTTATATGATATTTAAAATAAGGATGTAACTCATCTTCCAAAATATCTAATTTTTTCAGTAAGGTTTTATCCCAAAATTCCTATTTCATTTTAACCCTTGAAAATTCATTTAAAGAAATATAAAAGACTATATTGCTTCCAAAAATTCAGAGAAAATTCCAGTATGATTCTAATGGCATATAGATGATTTGGGCTAAATTTCATTATTTATTTATCAGTAAATAATCTTAATTAAATTATTGAATAATTTCCTCCTTTAACTTGCTTGTGAAGTAAGTACCTCAAATATGTATCCAAAAATTTTCATAAAATTTATATATGCATAAAATGATTCAAAACTTCCTCTGCCAAACTTTCATGACCTCCCAAGTGTTAGAGGGACCATAATGTTTAATTTATTAAATTAAGGCATCCCTTGTGTTACAAATGAAGTACTATAACTATTGTCCCAAAATTCCCAATTAAATTACCAGAGGCTCATAATATCCTTATGAAAAATCTACCAAAATTTCATCTTAGTTTGAGGAGTTTAGCTAGCCCATTTCAACCCTACAATATTTGTGCCCTAAACTAGGGTTAGGGTTTTGTTGGTCCCAAACTTTCCAAAATACCCTAAGATTTTAACTAGAGGGTTATAGTTACCCTAATACCCTCCCTACAAAATTTCATAGTCATACAAGGTGTTTTGGCCACATGCCCTTCACAAGGTACAAAAGCCCTTCCTTAGGGTTTTGACCTAGGATCTTGGGGAAAATCAATTCCAAACCTCCCCATATTTCATTGGAAGGTGCACAAGTTCATGAAAAGTCAGTTTTCAAAATTTGGACCTCTGTTGAGGTGAATTGGACACTCTAAGCAAAAATTACATTTTGAACCAAAATGCCCTTCTTAGGGCAAAACTAGGGTTTGCATGATTTCCATTCAAATCACCTCCAAACTTAATGAAATTTGAGCCAGAGGTCTATATTGACCTCATATACCTCCCACCAAAATTTGGATGAATTTGGACTTCATTTGACCCTTAAATTAATTTACCCTAGATTAATTAAATTGTTTACAAAACTATAGAAAAATTATCTCCAAAAATTCCCTTTTTTGGGCAGGTTCTAGATATTAGTTAGTATGACTCCCTGCCAAAATTTCAACTCATTTGGGCTAAGTATGAAGTGTGGGCACTTAGTTTAATGAATGCCTATTCATTTGTATAGACCCCACCAAAATGAGTTCCCTGGTCAAACCAGTCACCCAAATTGGTTCAAACCAATTTTGTTTGAATGTAGACCAATAGGGATATATTTCATGTGTTGACCATTTTCTTTGAAAAGGGCTCTAGGTATTTTTAATAATTAAATACATTAAAAACCTAATCTGTGATAGAAAATTAAATAAATCAAATACATATCCTATAGTATTTTATCATCATCAGCACGAATCTTGGCGCAAGATGGACGGAATCCCGTCATCTTCTTCCTCTGGCAGACGGCCAGGATTGCTTCTTGCCTGGGCCGATTTCCAGCGGCTGCCGCCGGCGCTCCGGCCACCTCCCGGCCGGCCACCGTCGCCTACACCTTCGGGGTGGTCGGGGCTACCTCCAGGCGGCGGCACGGCCGCGGGAGCACTGCTCCGGCGATCCCGACAAGCGAAAAAACCATGGAAAACCATGAATTTGAAATTTCGATTGGTCTCAATTGAGCTCCAACCTTGGTTTTAATGATCCCTACGATCTACCCATGCAAGAAGGAGTGGAGGAGGACCTGTGGTGGTGGCTGTAGCCGTGCTGATCGCTGGATTGGCATGGTGGTGGCCGGTGGTGGTCGGCTTGTTCAAAAATGCAGGAAATTGCTTGGCTCCTTCAGGTAAAGTGTGGGAAATGCTCCTTGAACCTCAGTGAAGCTTTTAAAGAGGGAGAGGAGGGGAGTTAGGTGGCTGAATGCCTTGTGCCATTTTTGGCCATGGTCAACAATGGCGGCTTGGTTGGTAGGGGGGTGGAGCTTGCTCTAACAAATCTAAAATGGCTGTTGCACTCCCCCTTGTTCCTCTGAATTGAATGGGGAGGTTGGGGAGGGGGGAGGAGGAGCACAAAGTCCTCCATCCTTCTTCTTCCATCTCTTTCTCTCTCCTCCATGGGTGGCTTTCTCTCTCCTAGTCACCAAGACTGAAATTTGGCTCCTACCTATCCTATGGCAGCCCACAAGTCCATTTGGTCACTTAAGTCAAGGTTAGCCCAATTGTATTGGGCTTGAGCTTGAGTTAACCCATTTGGGCTAACTTGACCCAAAGTTGGACTAGGGCGTCGACACGTGCCCCCTTGTCATTAATCCGGACCTTGACTAACGGAACCTTCTTGTGGCGTAAGACTCGTGCCCCCTTGTCGTCAATCCGGACCGGTTCTAGGTGAATTGACCGATCAGAGGCTATCGGTCCATCTGTGGTTGTAACTTGTTATTCCTGGCGTAGTAGAGCCCTCCTAAGAGAAGATATATGGAACACGTCGTGCAGACTTGCCAGCTCCGGTGGTAGCTCCAACCTGTATGCCAAGGGACCGATCCGCTCCTGGATCCTATAAGGCCCCATATATCTTGGACTGAGCTTCTTCCTCTGTCCGCGTACCCAAGTAACTCCATGCATTGGTCGGATCTTCAAGAACACCTGATCTCCCACCTGGAATTCCACCTGACGGTGACGAGCGTCGTAATACTTAGCCTGCCGGCTTTGTGCTTCTAGCATCCTGTCCCGTATCAATCTCACCTGAGCCTCGGTGTCCTCGACAAACTCCGAATCCAATGCCTTAGGGTCCTCGTCCTGTATCCATAACAGCGGAGTCCTGCACTTCCGTCCGTACAACGCCTCATAAGGAGCCATCTTTATACTAAACTGGTAGCTGTTATTATACGAGAACTCGATCAGTGGTAACAACTTCTCCCAAGGTTCACCGCGATCTAATATGCAGACTCGTAGTAAATCCTCCAGAGTCTGGTTGGTTCGTTCCGTCTGTCCATCCGTCTGGGGATGAAAAACCGTACTGAATGTTAGTCGAGTGCCCAAGAAAGTCTGCACTGACCTCCACTGTCACAACCCGCATTTTCTCCGAATTAAGAATTATCAGAGTAAGAGAAAACACGCGTCGTGATGCCACGTCAAGCAGGGATAACTGCTGACGCTCAGGCAAAACCAACTACCAACTTAATGAAAGAAAATCATGTGATTATTGATTAGAAAATCAGTTGTATTTTAGAGACCGTATCCCTTGGCTCAGTGGATCACCTAGTCCACAAAAGAAAAACTATATTTATACGCTGCGGAAAAATACTTTATTTAGGTTTAACATCCTAAGGAGCGCATAAGGGTTCCAAGAGAACCACTCATGCTATGCAAGACCCTACATTTAATTTATATAATATAAAAGAAAAACGGTCTTTATACCTGATTTGGAAAATAGTGATTACGCTTTTAAAAAACATGCTGATCATGAGCTTTATTTATAATAACAATTATAGTTTAAAATAACTAGCAACCTAGCATAAAACCTTCTCAGAGCAAAGTAGACTATCTCCAGAAAATGGTAGCAGCAATAGTATATATCTAGTACAAGGTAAAAACTATCAGTGGGCGCCAACAACCTAACACGAACCCACTAGCACAAATATATGTCTGTAAGAAAGTACTGAAAACAACCTCACTAACAAGGTAAACAGAACTCCAAGGTCCGGGAGTCCACCAACAACACCACCTCCAACTAGCCACCAGACTGGCTACAGGCTCAGAACCTGGGGTATTCCAAAAGAAAACAGAATACCTCAGCAAGCTAAACAAAGTAAAACTGCATGAAAGAGTCAACCAAAAAGGGGAAAAGTACCAGAAAAACATGCAGTAGAAAGAGTCACAACTGTCCAAAACAGGACCACAATAAATGCACAACGTGCAAAGAAACAGCAACGACCCAGCCCAGGAACCACATCCTGCAGGGACTACTAGGCTACCAAGAGCCAAAAGTGCTGCAAACTACCAAGGAAGAAACTTCTAACACCCTAAACTGTGGGAAGTGATAGTAGCAAAAACAACAACGAGGAACCGGATCGAAGGCAAACGCAGTCCCCCAATCGACCATGTCCAAGTCAAAAGCTCGAGGGTCAACACGTGAAAACACAAGGGACCTTCCACCCGACATGCCCAGCCCGTACCTAGAGCAAGAAAAACATGGGTGGCCTTGGCTATATCACACAACTCCACCCCCATAAAGAGCTACAACCACCACTACTAACCACGACCCACGATTCGGCCTCTAGGAAAATAAAGAAAATGGCCGACAAGGAAAACCCAGAAATACAACTGGAAATCCACTCGGAAACGAAAGACAAGGTAAAGGAAGAGTGTTGAAATAAACCAACACGACTAGGCGTTGAGTGAAACCCACTCAGTGCCTACCTAAACTTTGGCGTTGAGTGAGCTAGCCTCACTCGCCACCAAAATAAAGTCACTACCCACAAACCCGCTAAAGAATACGGAGCTCGACGATAGTCGAACGACCAAGGCAGAAGATCCAGTACTCGAGTAGTTGCCTGCCACTTGAGTATCTAAACTCTCGCACTCGAAACAAGCTAAATTCGCCTAGCAAAAGAAAATATACAGAGCACACGATCAGTGACGCACGATCAGTGGTCGTGCGCACTCATCGGCTGATGATCGTGCGAAATGAACCTGGAAAACTTGAGAAAAACTTAGCGTCAGCGCACGATCAGTGACGCACGATCAGTGGTCGTGCGCACTGCTTGCCAGCGCTCGTGCAATCTACGAGACAGAACTTTGGAAACTAAAGTTATACGCGCACGACCAGAGGTACACGACCAGTGGTCGTGCGCCCTAACGGTTAGCGACCGTGCGCGGCTAACCTGTACCGTTTGGAATTTCCCGAACGACACTGGAACACGCACACGACTCACACAACTGCAATAGCAGCAGGAAACTACCAACGTCGCGCACCACTACTATACAAACTATGCCTAATCATTCGAGTAATACCTTAACGAAAATCGGCAACCACACCCCCCCCCCCCCTCCTAACTCTCCTTCTCGGCTACACCCGAACCAGAGCAACAATCAGAGTAAAGGAAAACAACGGCTCCAGGCCGACAATTTGGATACCAATCATCACAAAATAGGGGGGTTTCAGTAGGAAGAACTAAGCCCTATAGTTAGCAAGAAAATGAGAACAACAAGGCCTCTAACTTGGGCTAACTGGGATTTCAATTTCAGCAAGTAAGATCGAAAAAAAAACTTGGCATGGGCAAGAATACCACTTGCCTCAAATCACAGCGAAGCTTTGGACTGCTTTCCTCCTCTTCGCATGGATCAAAACGACCGCAACACCTAAAACAAAAACTCGGCCATTAATGGCGGAAAGCTCCAAAACCGAAAATTCCAATCCTCGCAAAACTCCACGAAAATTGAATTTCTTATCGTAGGAATGAAGGTCTTGACGAGAGCAATCCAAATCCACTCTCGGAATCGAATTCCGTCGACAAACGCTCCGGGAATCGACGTCTGAAGGGAAGGGTAGGCGGTTTCTCCGTTCTCTCGTATAGGGCCGGCAGTTTCAAGCGGGGAAGAAGATGGATCGGGGGTTTTCATTCTATATATATATATATAAATTATATAATAATATAATTAATTATACAAAATTACATAAAGCACCAAATCGACGCGAAAACCGATCTACCTCGGAATTCGACGAAATTCGTACCGTAGCTAAATACCCATGCTACGAACACAACGGCGAAGTCGAAATTAATTTTCGACGAACAGAACTCGAGTTATACCCAAATAAAGCCAAACACCAACATCCCCCGAGAGGCCACATCGGGTCACCCAAAACGACTCGGCTTGCTAGGAGATCTTGCCAACAGGCTACAGAATAGGGCACTCAGTTCTAAGGAGCTAAACCACACTCCACAAATGGCACAAGCCACGGAAACGCGTCATCGTAACGCCAAACGAAAATAAAAATAATCGCTAAAAAAACGGGAGCGTTACAGTCACTCCCCCTAAAAGAAAGTTTCGTCCCGAAACTTTACGCACAACCCTCCTACTAAAGAAGGAAAAGTAACAAATAGAAGTTACAAAGGGAAACATACCGATCAAATCAGTGAAACAGGTGATGGTACGCCCTCCTCATGGCCGACTCTAGCTCCCAAGTCGCGCTCTCCCAAATCCTGATTTTTCCATAGAACTTTCACCCATCGGTATGGACTTCTTTTGCAGCACAACGCTCCTGAGTATCCAAAATACGAACTGGCACCTCAACAAAAGAGGGGTTGGGCTCCAACTGGGGCACAACATCCAAGAGTTGCCCACTACTACTGCGCACACACTTCCGCAATTGGCTAACATGAAAAACATTATGAACACCAGGGAAGTTCCGCTGGCAAATCCAATCTATATGCAGACACACCAATCCGCTCCAAAATCTCGAACGGGCCCACATACCTTGGGTCCAATTTCCAATTTTTACCAAATCTCTTCACACCAACCATTGGAGAAACCTTGAGGTATACATGATCCCCTACTAAAAACTCCAAAGCAGACCTACGCCGATTGGCGTTCTTTCATACCTCTCCTGAGCTATACGAAGCTTCTCCCGAATAAGCTTCACGGCGACTTCCATATCCTCCAGCGCATCAGGACCCAACAACGCCTCTCTCCAGCCTCAGCCCAAAACAACGGAGTCCTACAGCGCCTCCCATACAAATCTTCGAACGGAGCCATCTGCAAGCTTTCCTGATAACTGTTATTATAAGCAAATTCCATGAGTCGCAGACGCTCATCCCACGCTCCACCGTGGTCTAAAATATAGCACCGGATTATATCCTCAACAATCTGATTGACCCGATCCGTCTGCCCATTGGTCTGAGGGTGGTACGCAGTAGAATACCTCAGATCCGTACCCAAACCCTCCTGCAGACTCTGCCAAAAACAAGAAGTAAATCGGGAGTCTCGATCAGAAATGATGCAAACCGGCACACCGTGGAGTCGGATGACTTCATTCAAGTACAACTCCAACGCTATCTTCTTCATCGGGTAATCAATCTTATAAGGCACGAAGTGAGCACACTTCGTCAATCTATCCACTATAACCCAAACAGAATCAAATCCCCTCGGGGATTTTGGCAAACCCGTAATGAAGTCTGATGGCCGCGGAACAGAGACCTACTGTGGTTGGTTCGAAATGGTCAGATTCCGCGGGCCGGTTAGAAGATCGAGTTTTCTAACGAAAGGAGGCGAGCGCACCTATCGCAAGTAGTACTCGGTATTCGGGAAAATACCGAGGTCGTATTATTCTCGGGGACGCGTTGATTATATCTACTCTTCCAGGAACACTATTATCTTACTAACAGTAAGGTGGGATTTTTTAGTCTAATTAAAACGAAAGAAAGAAAGCGGAATTTTGCTAAATTAGTTCGATGACGGGTTAACGTTCGGCATCGAATCGAATTAAGACTAAAATAATTCTCAACAATTATTAAACTTTGTTTTTAAATTAATAAAAGGCACTTGGCCGTGGGGTTTCCAGAAATATGAGCGCACTTATCTCTAGGAATATTGCTCACCTAAACATTAAGACTATTCGACCCGATCGTTAGACAGACCGACGAAGGATTCCTCTTAATGCCTGCTTTACGCGTAAGAACCCCGCTATTGGGTGGGGAACCCAATCCGGCAGAACTACGCTTCTCCTCTTTCGAGGGGGCGTACGCAGTTCTCTTTACCCAAGGGGGATCGGTCCATACGTGCAGCCTCTCGGCGTCGCGTATGGATAACGAAAATAGAGCCCACACATCGACAATGTGGTCCTATGCGTCGTTAACCCAGGGTAAACCTTAAGTCCTTAAATTAAAATAAAAATAAAGTTCTTTAATTATTTCAAATCATTTTTATTTGTCCCAATGCTCTTCGATGCCGAAGGCTAAAAGAGATTAGCCACTCATCGGTATGGGGACGGCTTTATGTTTTTAAGTGACGCGTGAGTGTAAATTTAAGTTCTGAACAATTAAAAGAGAAAACATAAAAAGGGCGATTAGATAAATTGAAAGCTAATTGATGCAGGCACTCACGCACACTTCAAAACCATAAAGAGAATTAAATAAAGCAAGGCCTACTCAAATGAGTAGGCGGGAAATAAAAGAACGCCATTGAACTCTTAACGAGTAGGCGGAAATAAATGCACACACACACTCTTCTTAATTGAAGAAAGCGATAAATAAAGCGGTAAAATTATCCCCTACACGCACGCACTCTACATAATTGAGAAAGCGATAAAATTGCGAGTCCCGGCTCAAATGAGTGGGCGGGAGTAAATTTACCTCATACACGCACACACTCTTCAGAAAAGTAAACACACACACACACTCTTCAGAAAAGTAAACACACGCACACACACTAAGTTTTCCTACTCAAGTGAGTAGGAGGAAAATGAAAGCAGGGCGCCATTTAACTCTTAACGAGTAGGCGGAAATAAATGCATACGCACACACGCACTCTACAGAAATGAAATAAAGCAGTAAAACCTAACTCATACACACACGCACACTTGCAAAAATAACAAAAACAAAGTTGCTGAAAAATTAATACAACTGCATTTCTACCGCTAGAATGCGGTAGAAATGCATAAAAAGTGAAAATAAAAATTAACCGAGCTAAAATGTTTTGCAAATAAACGCAAAATGAAAGTTGACGAAAAATTAAAACAACTGCATTTCTACCGCTAGAATGCGGTAGAAATGCATAAAAAGATGAAATAAAATTAACCGGACCAAAAATTTTTGCAAATAAAAAGATAAAACAAAGTGAGCGAAAAATTATAACGACTATATTTTCATTCTTATATTTTTGTAAAAACTCATAAAAAGTGAAAATAAAACAAAAAAGGGACAAAAAGTTTTACAATCCTAAACAGCCTAAGTTAAAGAAAAAATGAAAATAACACTTTTAGGTGAGTTTTTATAAAGCCTTATGAATGAAAAAATAGGAAAAAGAGGAAAAGCTAAATCAAAAAAGGGTGCGGGAAATGAAAACTAGACGGACGGCACAACGGCTAGAAATGCCGATAAATCCTAAATCTAACTAAGTTAAGAAAGCTAAAAAAGATAAAAAGATAGAAGAAATACAAAAAGATGAACGAAAAATTACTTAAGTAGGCGCATTCAAATGGATTATCCATACAAATTAAGGGAGAAAGATTCATATTTTATTAAAGTAAAAACCCTAATACAAACTAAGAGAGAGAGAGGGGGGAGAAAATCTCCTTACATAAGTTTGGAATCCAAATGGGCAGCACCTCCCCTAAGCAAAGTGGTCAAAAAAGTGGACAAAATAAGCTTCCTGGAAGCTCTTATTTATAGGCAATTATTCGGGTTTGGTCACGCCCTAGGTCACGGGCGTGACAGGGGGGCGTGTCAACACTATTCATGAGCTGGTCGGTTGACTTGACTGGAGCTTTGACTTCGGGGCGAAAACGTGGCGGTCACGCCCCAGGTCACGGGCATGACAAGGGGGCGTGACCGCGGGAGCTAGCAGTTCGATGTCGGCAGCGTTGACGGTTTGACTAATCTTGCGGGTCGGCCTCGACACGGGCGTGTCGAGCATTGACACGGGCGTGACGTTGGGCGTGTCGGGCTGGGTTTGATGATGGTCGATCGTCGAGCTGGCACCTGTGGTCGGCGATCGTCGGGGGGGGGGGCGTGACACGGGCGTGTCGGCCAATTGACACGGGCGTGTCAGGCAGATTTTTTGACTTTTTGGAATTTTTCTGGAAATTTTCTGCAATAAAAAATAAAGCTAAGTTAGAAATAATATTTACAAAAATAAGCAATTTATTGGATAAAACAGATAAAAAAGAGACAAAAAACAAACAAAATTGACTTAAATAAAATACGAAAATATAGGTATATTTACAACTCATCAAACACCCCCATACTTAAACTTTTGCTATTCCAGAGCAAAAGTTTGAGGTGAACTTATAAGGAATAATAAAAAACCCTAAGTTCTGCTATCGCTAAATTAATTATAAGAAAGATAAAATAAAAATATATGGGGTATAAGAGTTAAGTCCTAAAATTATTTAGATGATTTAAACAGGGCAAAAGTTTTGGCCAAAAGACTTCTTAATGTAATCAAATAGAAAGCAATAGTTGTATTGGTTAGATTAACAGAAAATAGTTTGGAGTTATACGAACTTTAGCTTATAGGAGTGTTATCGGAAATAATGCAATTTACGAATTATGCTCTCAAAAAGATTTTTGAATTAATTCTAGAGTCATGAAATTGGCTAAGGGGGGTTGATGTTGGTTTATGAAGATGCTTGGATTTTGAGGCGAGGTTATTTTTTTCTCGAACCTCCATTTTTTTTTTGATTTGGATGTTAAAGGAAAACGAAATCTTATTTTCCTTAACATAAAATTTTTTCTTTCTTCATAAAAATAACCCAATGTATATGTGTTGGAGTAATGAATTTTATCCTCTTACTCCGTAACGTATAATCTTTTAATTATTGGGTGCCTATGTTTACGGAATGAAATCTTATTCCCATTGACATAAGATCTTTTTCTTTTTGGGGAAATATTTATATCATACCAAGTAGGTTATGATAAGTAAGGGGGGAAAAGAGAACTAGATTTTTAATTGAAAAATAATTGAGAGCAACCTTTATAAATTGTACGTTCCAATATTTCAGAAAGCTAAAAGCAAGCATAATTGAATTCTATAGTCGTTATTTTCTAACATGGTACACATGCTCCTATCTATGAAAAATTAGAAGTAGTGCCTAAAGCGAGTCCCCTATTTTTAACAAAGTATAATAAATTCTTTAAAACTTAACCCCGACTATTTAGATTTTTCAATCTATAATTAACAAACGAATAGTGAACAAAGAATTGATCAAATTCGCATATAAATAAACTCAAAACGAAAGTTTTGGATAGCAAGAAACTTAAGAATAAAATGTTTGATTTATTTGTTTCATAATAATATTTTTTTTTTTAAAAATTTTTTTTTTTTTTTTTTTGAAGTTATGTTCTTTTTTTGTAATTTTTTGTATTTTTGTATTTATATCTTTAATATATACATACTAAAAAGAATGAAAAAATGTGAAAAAAATTTTTTTTTGGATTTTTAAGTTTTGTGAATTTTTATGTATTTTTATGTGTTGTGAATTTTTTTGTATTTTTAATGAAATTTTCATTCTATTTACAAAAATTTGGGAAAAAGAAAAAAATTTTTACAAGGATGAGAGAGAAAAAGGGAGAGGGGGAAGAGAAAGAATATTTACAAAAAGTACTTATAAAAATTATTTACAAAAATATTTACAAGAATTTTTACTAGGCTGCCGCGAGATGACTCGTTATGTGGATGGCTCGATGAGCCGGATCTCGCGGACAAAGCTAAAAATAAGTCAAAGTTTCAAAAATGAAACTTCAAAAATTTTTAATTAAAAGAAAAAATTTTTTTTTGTGTTTTTGTGTTATATAATTTTTTTTGTTTTTGTTTTGTAAATGAAAAAGAAAGTACGAAAATACGAAAACACCCCCATACTTAGTTCCAACATTGTCCCCAATGTTGTATGCTAAGCATGAGGAACAAGATAGCAGGGATATGTACAAAGAAGGGAAAAAGAGGGGGGCAGAAAACGTCCCTGATCCGCGCGCGGGGAAGCCCATTAGAAACCCTGCAGTTATTTAGAAAAATAGAAAACATAATAAATAAAGACGTAAAAAAAAGATAGACGTGGGGTGCCTCCCAGGAGCGCTTTGTTTATAGTCGCGTAGCTTGACTATAGTGGCAGGTTTATAAGTCGAGGAGGGATATGGTTTCGCTATACTCGATCACTGGGTCGCCTGCAATGTAAGACTTTAACCGATGACCATTTACTTTAAACGAGCCTTTTTCCGGGTGGGAGACGAGTACGGTCCCATATGGAAAAACTTCTTCAATTAAGAAGGGACCGGACCAACGGGATTTGAGTTTGCCAGGAAAAAGTTTAAGACGAGAATTATAAAGAAGGACTAGATCGCCCGGAGAAAAAAATTTTGGGGGTTTTAATTTTTCGATCGTGATAGAACTTAGAACGCTCCTTATAGAACTTATTGCTCTCGTAAGCGTTCGCACGCCATTCATCGAGCTCGTTTAGTTGCAGTTTTCTATTCTGAGCGGCTAAGTTAGAGTCGAGGTTTAAGAGTTTTAATGCCCAAAGTGCGCGGTGCTCTAGTTCTACGGGTAAATGGCACGCTTTGCCATAGACTAATCGAAACGGGGTACAACCGGTAGCGGTTTTGTACGCCGTACGATATGCCCATAACGCGTCATCAAGCTTAGCGGACCAGTCTTTCCTATTAAGTGAAACGGTTTTTTCTAATATGCGTTTTATTTCTCGATTTACTACCTTAACTTGGCCACTTGTTTGCGGGTGGTAGGGGGTGGCAAGCTTGTGCGTGACTCCGTATTTAGCTAACGTCTTAGCCATTAGAGCGTTACAGAAATGCGTTCCCCTATCACTAACAATAGCGCGAGGCGTGCCGAAGCGAGAAAATAATTTTTTTAGAAATGTAACGACGACTCGCGCATCGTTGGTGGGGAGAGCCTGCGCTTCCGCCCACCGTGATACGTAGTCGACCGCCACTAAAATGTACATATTTTTATAAGAAGGAGGTAGGGGGCCAACAAAATCTATGCCCCATAAATCGAAAACTTCGCATTCTAAAAACTTATTTTGGGGCATCTCGTCGCGACGTGAGATGTTACCCGACCGCTGACAGCTATCGCATGCGCGCACAAAATTGTGCGCGTCTTTGAAGAGAGTGGGCCAAAAGTAGCCCGCCTCTAGCGCCTTCCTAGCGGTCCGGTTGGCTTGATAGTGCCCCCCGGCTGGACCCTCGTGGCAGTGCCTCAATATCTGTGTGCACTCCACTCCCGCGACGCATCTTCGAACCACTTGGTCCGCGCAGATACGGAAAAGAAAGGGGTCATCCCAAAAGAAAATTTTCAAGTCGGAAAAGAATTTCTTCTTTTGATGACTTGAAAAATCTTTTGGAAGTACCCGCGCGACTAAGTAGTTCGCAAAATCTGCGAACCAAGGCGAAGATGACGAAGACGAATGAATGGCGAGAAGGCGTTCCTCGGGGAATCTGTCATTTATTTCAGATTCGACGAGCGCTTCCGCACCCGGATTTTCTAAACCGGAGAGGTGGTCTGCCGCTAGATTCTCCGCGCCCTTCTTATCTCGGATCTCCAAGTCAAACTCTTGTAGGAGGAGAATCCATCGAAGAAGATGGGGCTTCGCGTCGGTTTTGGCTAGTAAATACTTAAGGGCGGAGTGATCGGTAAAAACGATAACTTTAGATAGCGTAAGATACGAGCGAAACTTATCGAAAGCGAAAACGATGGCTAAGAGTTCCTTTTCCGTCGTCGTGTAATTCACTTGTGCGGAAGTGAGCGTCTTGCTAGCGTAATAAATAGGATGAAAATGTTTTTCTACGCGTTGGCCAAGAACGGCGCCTAAGGCAATATCACTAGCGTCGCACATGATTTCGAACGGAAGGGACCAATTAGGGGCCACTAGAATCGGAGAATTGATAAGTTTTTGTTTTATAAAATTAAAAGCAGACTCGCAATCGCTACTAAAGACAAAAGGTGATTCCTTTTCCAAGAGGTGAGTAAGCGGCTTTGTTATTTTTGAAAAATCTTGAATGAAGCGCCTATAAAAGCCCGCGTGGCCTAAGAAACTCCTAATGGATTTTATGTTTGTCGGCTGAGGAAGCTTTTCTATGATTTCAACTTTGGCCTTATCGACCTCTATCCCCTTAATCGAAATCTTATGGCCGAGGACCAATCCTCCTCGAACCATAAAGTTACACTTTTCCCAATTTAAAACAAGATTCGTGTCCTCGCATCGCTGGAGGACACGATCAAGATTACGAAGACAATTCGGAAAGAGCATCCGAATACAGAAAAGTCATCCATAAATATTTCCATAATATCTTCTACTAGCTCACCAAAAATTGCTAGCATACATCTTTGGAATGTAGCCGGCGCATTGCAGAGGCCAAATGACATTCTTCGATAGGCGAAGGTGCCAAAGGGGCAAGTAAAAGTTGTTTTCTCTTGGTCTTCGGGGGAAATGGGGATTTGGAAAAACCCCGATAAACCGTCGAGAAAACAATAAAAAGGATGACCGGAAAGACGCTCAAGAATTTGGTCAAGGAACGGTAGTGGAAAATGGTCTTTGCGGGTGGCATCATTAAGTTTGCGATAATCGATGACCACACGCCAACCCGTAACAGTACGAGTTGGGACGAGCTCGTTGTGCTCATTCGCCACTACGGTTAGACCGCCCTTCTTGGGCACGACATGAATGGGACTAACCCATGCACTATCAGAAATGGGATAAATAATCCCCGCATCTAATAATTTAATTATCTCAGCTTTCACGACGTCTTTCATGTTTGGGTTAAGACGCCGCTGCGGCTGAATGGTTTTGCGGCAATTATCGTTTAAGAAAATTTTGTGAGTGCAGAATGAAGGGTTAATCCCCTTTAGGTCAGAAATTTGCCACGCAATTGCATGGCGATGTTTAAGCAAAACCTCCAATAACTCGGAGGTCTCCGAATCGCTTAAATACGAAGAAATGATTACCGGGAGCGTATCATTTTTTCCCAAAAAGGCGTATTTTAGGGATTCGGGTAATGGTTTGAGTTCTAGGATGGGCGGTTCTTCTAGTGAGGTTTTAGTGTTAATGTCTTTTGAACCAATTGGTTCAAAAGGCACATTCGTAGACTCGTCCTCATCGCAATAAAAATTTTCGAGCAAAAAAATATTTTCGTTTAAAAATTCGGACTCGAAAACCGGGGAAGAACTATCTCCATAAAAAGAATCTAAAGAATAGCAGAAATCGTCGCTCGGCGACGAGTCTTCCATAGAGGAGTTAATAGAAAAAGTAACTTGGTCGTCTCCTACCCGAAGGAGAAGTTGACCATTACTTACATCAATTAACGCACGTGAGGTCGCGAGGAAAGGGCGACCAAGTATTATTGGTACGTTGGCGTCTTCCTCGATGTCCAAGATGACGAAGTCCACCGGGAAGGTGAACTTGTCTACTCGGACAAGGACATCCTCAACAACCCCGATGGGGAACCTAACCGAGCGATCCGCTAGTTGGATGCGCATATTGGTAGGAGCAGGAGTACCCAAACCTAAACGCAGGAAGAGCGAGAACGGCATCAAATTAATGCTCGCGCCTAAGTCTGCCAAGGCGTATTTTACTAATACATCGCCAAAAAGGCACGGGATCGAGAACCTTCCCGGGTCGTTTTGTTTTAAGGGAAATTTACTAGTAAGAGCCGCCGAGCAGACAGCGTTGAGAGATATATGCGAAATATCCTCGAGTTTGCGTTTATTAGAAAGTAGTTCTTTTAAAAATTTCGCATATTTAGGCATTTGCGAGATAGCCTCGCAAAAAGGAACATTAATATGAATTTGTTTAAGTAATAAAATAAATTTTTCATATTGCGCGTTTACTCGCTAATTATCTAACTTGTGCGGGTAGGGCAACGCCTTGTTTAAAATAGTTTTATCGTTAAAAATCAGTAAAGGTTGCGTAATCGAAGAAGAGGGAAGAGGGGTCGGAGGTGAAATATGTACCTGAGGATCGATCCGTTTTGGATCGACCACCTCCTTACCGCTACGGAGGGTTATAGCGTTGGCGGTTTCCCTTGGATTGGGCTCCGTGTTCCCTGGCAGTGCCCCCATGGCGCGTTCTGACATGAGTCGCGCCAGCTGTCCAACCTGGAGTTCTAAATTTTTTAGCGATCCGGTGATGTTCCGGATATTAGACTCGTTGGATGCGACATATCGATTAAAATTTTCCTCCACCGGAGATGGCTTCATAGGAGGGGGAGGAGGAAACGTTGGCGCAAAAGGAGGGGGAGAGGGACGCTGCACGTTGTTCGGGTTGCTCCAGGAGAAATTTGGATGGTTCCTCCAACCCGGATTATAGTGGCTACTATAAGGGTTGTTTTGAAATGAGGGACGCACCGGATTTCCCATATAGTCCACGAATTCGTCGACTACGCAGACGTTGGAGGGGGGGAGAAAACAAGGCGGAGTGGAGGAGGAAACAGACATCTCCGCCACCTGCTTAGTTAGCCTTTCCACTTGGAGGGCTAGCTGAGCAGTGGCATCCACTTCAAAAATGCCCGCCTGCTTAGGGCGTGCCCGTGGGACATTCCACTGGTAGGCGTTCACCGCCATTTCCTCGAAAAGGGCCTGGGCGGCCTCGGGGGTCTTATTGTTCAGGGTGCCCCCGGCAGCCGCGTCAATCATTTGACGCGTCTGACTATTCAGTCCATTATAAAAAATTTGTACCTGCAACCACGTTGGCAGAGCGTGGTGCGGGCACCGGCGGAGGAATTCCTTAAAGCGTTCCCAAGTCTCGTAAAGAGACTCGGAGTCGTTTTGGACGAACGAAGATATGTTCGCCCGCAGTCTTGCAGTTTTCGCGGGCGGAAAATACTTCGTAAGGAATTTCTCGGCCAATTCCGCCCAGGACGTGATGGATCCCCGCGGGAGGGAGAGTAACCACGCCTTAGCCTTGGACTTAAGAGAGAACGGAAAAAGGCGCAAACGAATGGCGTCATCAGTGACGCCATTAATTTTAAAAGTATCGCAAATTTCAAGAAAATTAGACAAGTGATTATTGGGGTCCTCATCCGGCTGTCCGTCGAACTGCACGGCATTTTGGATCATTTGAATCACACTTGACTTAATTTCAAAATTATTGTTGGCCACAGCGGGCCGAACAATACTCGATCCCGTATCATCCAAGTTGGGCCGAGCGTAGTAAGACATAGTTCGCTCGGCCGGTTGGGCATTATTCGGGTCGGCCATAGAAGAAGAAGAGCGTTCTCCGATAGATTCTGCGGGGTCTAAAAATGGAATTCGACGGAGAGATCGGATACGCGCAAGAGAGCGGTCGATCTCGGGGTCGAATTCAAGATTTTCAGAACTCGAAGGTTGTCCACGGGTCATACACCCTAAAAAAAAACGAAAGGGGGAAGGATTTTTTTTTTTTTCTATAAAATTTTTTTTCTGAAAATAAAGTAAAATTAATAGAGTTCCGGATTCAATATAACAACGGAGACTCCCCGACAACGGCGCCAAAAACTTGATGGCCGCGGAATAGAGACCTACTGTGGTTGGTTCGAAATGGTCAGATTCCGCGGGCCGGTTAGAAGATCGAGTTTTCTAACGAAAGGAGGCAAGCGCACCTATCGCAAGTAGTACTCGGTATTCGGGAAAATACCGAGGTCGTATTATTCTCGGGGACGCGTTGATTATATCTACTCTTCCAGGAACACTATTATCTTACTAACAGTAAGGTGGGATTTTTTAGTCTAATTAAAACGGAAAGAAAGAAAGCGGAATTTTGCTAAATTAGTTCGATGACGGGTTAACGTTGGGCATCGAATCGAATTAAGACTAAAATAATTCTCAACAATTATTAAACTTTATTTTTAAATTAATAAAAGGCACTTGGCCGTGGGGGTTCCAGAAATATGAGCGCACTTATCTCTAGGAATATTGCTCACCTAAACATTAAGACTATTCGACCGATCGTTAGACCGACGAAGGATTCCTCTTAATGCCTACTTTACGCTAAGAACCCCGCTATTGGGTGGGGAACCCAATCCGGCAGAACTACGCTTCTCCTCTTTCGAGGGGGCGTACGCAGTTCTCTTTACCCAAGGGGGATCGGTCCATACGTGCAGCCTCTCGGCGTCGCGTATGGATAACGGAAATAGAGCCCACACATCGACAATGTGGTCCTATGCGTCGTTAACCCAGGGTAAACCTTAAGTCCTTAAATTAAAATAAAAATAAAGTTCTTTAATTATTTCAAATCATTTTATTTGTCCCAATGCTCTTCGATGCCGAAGGCTAAAAGAGATTAGCCACTCATCGGTATGGGGACGGCTTTATGTTTTTAAGTGACGCATGAGTGTAAATTTAAGTTCTGAACAATTATAAGAGAAAACATAAAAAGGGCGATTAGATAAATTGAAAGCTAATTGATGCAGGCACTCACGCACACTTCAAAACCATAAAGAGAATTAAATAAAGCAAGGCCTACTCAAATGAGTAGGCGGGAAATAAAAGAACGCCATTGAACTCTTAACGAGTAGGCGGAAATAAATGCACACACACACTCTTCTTAATTGAAGAAAGCGATAAATAAAGCGGTAAAATTATCCCCTACACGCACGCACTCTACATAATTGAGAAAGCGATAAAATTGCGAGTCCCGTCTCAAATGAGTGGGCGGGAGTAAATTTACCTCATACACGCACACACTCTTCAGAAAAGTAAACACACACACGCACTCTTCAGAAAAGTAAACACACGCACACACACTAAGTTTTCCTACTCAAGTGAGTAGGAGGAAAATGAAAGCAGGGCGCCATTTAACTCTTAACGAGTAGGCGGAAATAAATGCATACGCACACACGCACTCTACAGAAATGAAATAAAGCAGTAAAACCTAACTCATACACACACGCACACTTGCAAAAATAACAAAAACAAAGTTGCTGAAAAATTAATACAACTGCATTTCTACCGCTAGAATGCGGTAGAAATGCATAAAAAGTGAAAATAAAAATTAACCGAGCTAAAATGTTTTGCAAATAAACGCAAAATGAAAGTTGACGAAAAATTAAAACAACTGCATTTCTACCGCTAGAATGTGGTAGAAATGCATAAAAAGATGAAATAAAATTAACCGGACCAAAAATTTTTGCAAATAAAAAGATAAAACAAAGTGAGCGAAAAATTATAACGACTATATTTTCATTCTTATATTTTTATAAAAACTCATAAAAAGTGAAAATAAAACAAAAAGGGGACAAAAAGTTTTACAATCCTAAAGAGCCTAAGTTAAAGAAAAAATGAAAATAACACTTTTAGGTGAGTTTTTATAAAGCCTTATGAATGAAAAAATAGGAAAAAGAGGAAAAGCTAAATCAAAAAAGGGTGTGGGAAATGAAAACTAGACGGACGGCACAACGGCTGGAAATGCCGATAAATCCTAAATCTAACTAAGTTATGAAAGCTAAAAAAGATAAAAAGATAGAAGAAATACAAAAAGATGAACGAAAAATTACTTAAGTAGGCGCATTCAAATGGATTATCCATACAAATTAAGGGAGAAAGATTCATATTTTATTAAAGTAAAAACCCTAATACAAACTAAGAGAGAGAGAGGGGGAGAAAATCTCCTTACATAAGTTTGGAATCCAAATGGGCAGCACCTCCCCTAAGCAAAGTGGTCAAAAAAGTGGACAAAATAAGCTTCCTGGAAGCTCTTATTTATAGGCAATTTTTCGGGTTGGTCACGCCCTAGGTCACGGGCGTGACAGGGGGGCGTGTCAACACTATTCATGAGCTGATCGGTTGACTTGACTGGAGCTTTGACTTCGGGGCGAAAACGTGGCGGTCACGCCCCAGGTCACGGGCGTGACAGGGGGGCGTGACCGCGGGAGCTGGCAGTTCGATGTCGGCAGCGTTGACGGTTTGACTAATCTTGCGGGTCGGCCTCGACACGGGCGTGTCGAGCATTGACACGGCCGTGACGTTGGGCGTGTCGGGCTGGGTTTGATGATGGCCGATCGTCGAGCTGGCACCTGTGGTCGGCGATCGTCGGGGGGGCGTGACACGGGCGTGTCGGCCAATTGACACGGGCGTGTCAGGCAGATTTTTTGACTTTATTGGAATTTTTCTGGAAATTTTCTGCAATAAAAAATAAAGCTAAGTTAGAAATAATATTTACAAAAATAAGCAATTTATTGGATAAAACAGATAAAAAAAGACAAAAAACAAACAAAATTGACTTAAATAAAATACGAAAATATAGGTATATTTACAACTCATCAAAGTCCATAGATATACTCTCCCACTTCCAAGTCGGGATCTCTAACGGAGTCAACTTACCACCAGGCCTTCCATGATCGGCCTTCACACGCTAGCAAGTGTGACACTCAGCAACAAATCGGGCTATATCTCCTTTCATACCATACCACCAGGCAATTTGCCTTAAGTCACGGTACATCTTCGTAGATCCTGGATGGTAGGCAACGCTGGAACCATGAGCCTCACTGCAAATCATACTCCTAATGTCCCCAATAGCGGGAACGCAAAACCTGCCGCGGTACTTCAAAGTACCCGCATCATCAATAGCAAAATCTGGCAACTCTCCCTTCTCTGTCCTGGTAAAAAGATGCAACAGATCCGGATCGTCCTTCTGATGCAGTCTAGTCAAAGAAATCCAGGACGGCTCTGCCACTGACAAACTACTCTGCAAACCACAGCATCCCACTGAAATATCCATAAGGAGGAACTCCTCAACTAACCGATCGGCGGAGAGGTTAAAGATCTTTCCCGTCTTTCGGCTCAGGGCGTCGGCCACCACATTGGCCTTGCCCGGATGATACTGGATTTCTACGTCATAATCCGCCACATACTCAAGCCACCGTCGCTGACGCAGATTCAACTCTTTCTGCGTGAACACGTACTTCAGGTTCTTATGGTCAGTAAAAATCTTGCACTGAGCCCCATAAAGTAAGTGCCTCCACAACTTCAACGCATAGATAACCGCTGCAAACTCAAGGTCATGCGTAGGATAATTCTTCTCATGAGTCTTCAACTGCCTTGACCCATAAGCAATTACTTTTCCATCCTGCATTAATACGCATCCCAGACCTATATGCGAAGCATCCACATACACATCATAATCCACGCCTTCAGTAGGAAGGGTCAGAACGGGAGCAGTACACAATCTCCTCTTAAACTCCTGAAAAGCTTCTTCGCACTTCTCGCTCCAAACAAAAGCCATATTCTTCTGAGTCAGCTTGGTCAAAGGTGCGGCTAGAGAAGAGAAACCCTCCACGAATCTCCTGTAATAGCCAGCCAACCCTAAGAAACTTCTGATCTCCTTAGGAGTATTCGGCCTACTCAAATCCATCACTGCTGCAATCTTTTCTGGGTCAACCGAGATCCCATCCTTGTTCACCACGTGGCCTAGAAAAGAAACCTGAGGCAACCAAAATTCGCACTTGCTCAACTTGGCGAATAACTTGTGGTTCCTCAACTCTGATAGGACCAAACGCAAATGTTGCTCATGCTCCTCAGCACTGCGAGAATAAACCAACACGTCATCAATGAAGACCACCACGAACTTGTCTAGGAAATCCTTGAATACCCGATTCATCATGTCCATGAAAGCTGATGGTGCGTTGGTCAAACCGAACGACATCACCAAAAACTCAAAGTGTCCATGCCTCGACCTAAACGCAGTCCGTGGAATATCTGCCTCACGGATCCTGAGCTGATGATAGCCCGAACGAAGATCGATCTTGGAGAACACCGTGCTACCACGCAACTGGTCAAATAAATCATCGATCCTCGGCAGAGGGTACCTGTCCTTGATAGTGACCTTATTCAACTCTCTATAGTCGATGCAAAGCCGCATCGACCCATCTTTCTTCTTTACGAACAAAACAGGAGCACCCCAAGGCGACGAACTCTGCCTGATAAAACCTTTAGCCAACAACTCATCTAACTGAATTCGCAACTACTCTAACTCACGAGGGGCCATCCGGTACGGCGCCTTAGCAATAGGACGCGTACCCGGCTACAAATCAATAACAAACTCCACATCCCGCTCAGGAGTGATACCAGGAAGATCATCAGGAAAAACATCGGCGAAACCACGAACAATAGGAATCTCCTCCAAGCGTGGCACGCTAACAACGGTTCCAACCGCCGAGACTAAACAAACACAACAATCAGAAAGAAACAATCTCTGAACACATACCGCAGAGAGAACAGGAGAATCCTGACACGGATCAGCATACACGCTGCCGGGCTGACCGTCGTCCCTAATGAAGTCCAAGCGCTTTCCTTTGCACTGAATGACCGTATCATACCGAGAGAGCCAGTCCATGCCCAAAATGACATCGAAGTCCTCTAGATCAATCATCTTCAGGTCCGCCTTCGCAAGAAAATCCCCCAACAAAATCGGGCAATCCAAAATACCCAAATCTGACAACACAGATTCACCAAAGGGAAACTTGACACGGAAGGAATCCCGAACACGATCTAGAGACAACCGATGACGCTCCACAAAGGCTCTAGCCACGAACGAGTGGGTAGTGCCGGAGTCAAACAGAACACGCACCCAGCGGTTCTTCACCTTAAATTTCGCTATAGGAACACACAAAGCTAAGGAACTAGCACAACAGTACCGCAAATAATCTAGCAACTAAACTACCAGGCTAGAAAGAAAAACAACAAACAACTAACCTGAGATCACCTGGGTCGAAGTCTGAGCCTCCTCGGAAGAAATCACGTTCAGCTTCCCTTTTCCCTTGTCCACACGCTGAGGTGGAGGTAAAGCCTGTAACGGAACTGCAGGAAGAGCTGGCTGAAACAGAGGACACCTCGACTTGATGTGTCCCTTCTGCCCACACTGAAAGCAGACTTTATCCTTGGTCCAACACTGGGCCGCATCATGGCCGTATCGCTTACAAACAGAACAGGAGGCATCTCTCCTAGGAGCACCCTGAATCGCATGAACCTGCTCCTTCTTCTGATCTGCCGCCTTCTTGAAACACCTCTTGACAGGATGGCCTGACCGGCCATAAAAACTGCACACCACCCTGCTCCTCTTTCACGGAACAGCATCGGGTACCAGGGGTTTCTTCTCCTCTACCAACTTCCTCTTATCCTTCTTCAACTGCTAGCCTCTGCTCTTCGCCGTCTCAATGGCCTCAACCTTAAGAGCAGCCTCTACAACTCCAGCATAAGTCACTGACCCATAAGCACTGGCCAACTCCTGCACCTCGCTCCTCAAACCACCGAGAAATCGCTTAACTCGATCAGCCTCAACGCTGACCAATCCAGGGGCAAAACGGCTCAACTTACTAAACTCTATCTCATACTCACCCACCGTGAGCTGCCTTTGCTTCAGATAGAGGAAATCATTCATGAGGCGGTCACGCTCGACCGAAGGCAAGAACTTTCTCAACAGCATCTCCTTGAACACTTCCCAAGAGCATCCGGCTACCAGGCTCTCCTTCTCTCTCAGCCACCAACTCTTAGCCAAACCTTTAAGCTGATAGGCGGCTATCATCACCCTCTGATCATCTGCAATCCCTGAGTACGAGAACATCTCCTCCATGGAGATCAGCCAGTCGTCTATCACCATGAAATCTGCCTTCCCATCATTAGTGGGAGGGCTCAGCCTCTGAAACTGCGAGATGAAGGCCATCTCTGCTGGCACCACCACTGGAGGTCTCAAGGGTGCAGGAGGAGGAGGAACAGCTAACCCCCCAGCAGGAACTTGCGCACCCTGAGCCTGACCTGCCACAACAGCCACCAAAGACTGAATCTGGGCTTGCACCTCCTCCAACTGCCTTCCCATAGCTTCGCTACTCTGACGCAGACTCTCGATCACCGCATCGTTCTGAGCTCCAGAAGATTCACCCTCAGACAGGGGAGTCGATCGAGTCACAGGACGCCTAGCCATCCTAAAAATCATTACAACGTGAATCAGATCTAAATCCAACGACTAGAACCGATTACCAGTACAGATAATACATATGTAGATATAGACTTAAAGCTGCTAAACTTGCTTTGAGAGTTTATCTTCTTCACAAAAATTAGATGATATGCCCTAACCTAGGATGGTTAACCACCACCTTACTAACTCTTATGCCTAGATCAGATGCATGAACTTATGTTAATTTGAAAACTCATGTGTGTACATATGTCATCCTACAAATCTTTAGCTCAGCACATTGTGCTTATGCAATGTTATGATATGCATGTTCGTGTTATGCATTCTAAAAAAGGCCCTAATGCATGTTATGAGCGGCGTACACATGAAAATGTTATGCATCCCATACTACATAACATTTCCATGCAACGAAAAAGAAACGTGCTAGTCGCAGTCATGTGGTGAGGTTATGCATCCCATACTATATAACCCTCACATGTAGCCCCTATGGTGGATCCATATACGAACACATATTATGCATCCCATACTACATAATATGCCCCGTATACTTCATGTTATGCTATGAGTGTAGTGTTCGTGCTTTTGCCAAGACGTGCTGATGACATATCGGTGTGTGAATGATATGATGCTGAACCACTAAAAGCATCCAAGGAAGGTTGCTCAACTAACTTGTCAAGCAACCTCCCTCTGATACCAACTGTCACAACCCGCATTTTCTCCAAATTAAGAATTATCAGAGTAAGTGAAAACACGCGTCGTGATGCCACGTCAAGCAGGGGATAACTGCTGACGCTCAGGCAAAACCAACTACCAACTTAATGAAAGAAAATCATGTGATTAATGATTAGAAAATCAGTTGTATTTTAGAGACCGTATCCCTCGGCTCAGTGGATCACCTAGTCCACAAAAGGAAAACTATATTTATACGCTGCGGAAAAATACTTTATTTAGGTTTAACATCCTAAGGAGCGCATAAGGGTTACAAGAGAACCACTCATGCTATGCAAGACCCTACATTTAATTTATATAATATATAAGAAAACGGTCTTTATATGTGATTTGGAAAATAGTGATTACGCTTTATAAAACATGCTGATCTTGAGCTTTATTTATAATAATAATTATAGTTTAAAAATAACTAGCAACCTAGCATAAAACCTTCTCAGAGCAAGTAGACTATCTCCAGAAAATGGTAGCAGCAATAGTATATATCTAGTACATGGTAAAAACTACTAGTGGGCGCCAACAACCTAACACGAACCCACTAGCACAAATATATGTCTGTAAGAAAGTACTGAAAACAACCTCACTAACAAGGTAAACAGAACTCCAAGGTCCGGGAGTCCACCAACAACACCACCTCCAACTAGCCACCAGACTGGCTACGGCTCAGAACCTGGGGTATTCCAAAGAAAACAGAATACCTCAGCAAGCTAAACAAAGTAAAACTGCATGAAAGAGTCAACCAAAAGGGGAAAAGTACCAGAAAAACATGCAGTAGAAAGAGTCACAACTGTACAAAACAGGACCACAATAAATGCACAACGTGCAAAGAAACAGCAACGACCCAGCCCAGGAACCACATCCTGCAGGGACTACTAGGCTACCAAGAGCCAAAAGTGCTGCAAACTACCAAGGAAGAAACTTCTAACACCCTAAACTGTGGGAAGTGATAGTAGCAAAAACAACAACGAGGAACCGGATCGAAGGCAAACGCAGTCCCCCAATCCACCATGTCCTAGTCAAAAGCTCGAGGGTCAACACGTGAAAACACAAGGGACCTTCCACCCGACATGCCCAGCCCGTACCTGGAGAAGAAAAACATGGGTGGCCTTGGCTATATCACACAACTCCACCCCCATAAAGAGCTACAACCACCACTACTAACCACGACCCACGATTCGGCCTCTAGGAAAATAAAGAAAACGGCCGACAAGGAAAACCCAGAAATACAACTAGAAATCCACTCGGAAACGAAAGACAAGGTAAAGGAAGAGTGTTGAAATAAACCAACACGACTAGGCGTTGAGTGAAACCCACTCAGTGCCTACCTAAACATTGGCGTTGAGTGAGCTAGCCTCACTCGCCGCCAAAATAAAGTCACTACCCACAAACCCGCTAAAGAATACAGAGCTCGACGATAGTCGAACGACCAAGGTAGAAGATCTAGAACTCGAGTAGTTGCTTGCCACTTGAGTATATAAACTCCCGCACTCGAAACAAGCTAAATTCGCCTAGCAAAAGAAAATATACAGAGCGCACGATCAGTGACGCACGATCAGTGGTCGTGCGCACTCATCGGCTGATGATCGTGCGAAACAAACCTGGAAAACCTGAGAAAAACTTAGCGTCAGCGCACGATCAGTGACGCACGATCAGTGGTCGTGCGCACTGCTTGCCAGCGCTCGTGCGATCTACGAGACAGAACTTTGGAAACTGAAAGTTATACGCGCACGACCAGAGGCACACGACCAGTGGTCGTGCGCCCTAACGGTTAGCGACCGTGCGCGGTTAACCTGTACCGTTTGGAATTTCCCGAACGACACCAGAACGCGCACACGACTCACGCAACTGCAATAGCAGTAGGAAACTACCAACGTCGCGCACCACTACTATATAAACTATGCCTAATCATTAGAGTAATACCTTAACGAAAATCGGCAACCACCCCCCCCCCCTCCTAACTCTCCTTCTCGGCTACACCCGAACCAGAGCAACAATCAGAGTAAAGGAAAACAACGGCTCCACGCCGACAATTTGGATACCAATCATCACAAAATAGGGGGGGTTTCAGTAGGAAGAACTAAGCCCTATAGTTAGCAAGAAAATGAGAACAACAAGGCCTCTAACCTGGGCTAACCGGGATTTCAATTTCAGCAAGTAAGATCAAAAAAAAAAAAACTTGGCAAGGGCAAGAATACCACTTGCCTCAAATCACAGCGAAGCTTTGGACTGCTTTCCTCCTCTTCACACGGATCAAAACGGCCGCAACACCTAAAACAAAAACTCGGCCATTAATGGCGGAAAGCTCCAAAACCGAAAATTACAATCCTCGCAAAACTCCACGAAAATCGAATTTCTTACCGTAGGAATGAAGGTCTTGACGAGAGCAATCCAAATCCACTCTCGGAATCGAATTCCGTCCACAAACGCTCCGGGAATCGGCGTCTGAAGGGAAGGGTAGGCGGTTTCTCCGTTCTCTCGTACAGGGCCGGCGGTTTCAAGCGGGGAAGAAGATGGATCGGGGGTTTTCATTCTATATATATATATATATATAATTATATAATAATATAATTAATTACAAAATTACATAAAGCACCAAATCGACGCGAAAACCGATCTACCTCGGAATTCGACGAAATTCGCACCGTAGATAAATACCCATGCTACAAACACAACGGCGAAGTCGAAATTAATTTTCGACGAACAGAACTCGAGTTATACCCAAATAAAGCCAAACACCAACATCCCCCCGAGAGGCCACACCGGGTCACCCAAAACGACTCGGCTTGCTAGGGAGATCTTGCCAACAGGCTACAGAATAGGGCACTCAGTTCTAAGGAGCTAAACCACACTCCACAAATGGCACAAGCCACAGAAACGCGTCATCGTAACGCCAAACGAAAATAAAAATAATCGCTAAAAAAACGGGGCGTTACATCCACTCCCTGGATGTAAATAGTCCATCCCGGTCTGACACAATCGACTTGGGGACGCCATGATAGCGAACGAACTGCTCCATAAACTTTCGAACTAGCACACTTACCGAGTCATCCTTCCTGATTGGAATAAACCTGGCTACCTTTGTCAGCCGGTCGATGATCACCCAGATCGAATCATTCCCTGTCCTCGATCGAGGAAATCAGTGTATAAAGTCCATGGCGATATCATCGAACTTCCACTCTAGTACTGGGAGTGGCTGCAATAATTCTGTGGGGTTTCTGCACTCTGCTTTCACCAACTGGCATGCCTCGTAATGGGTCACAAAGTAGGTGATATCCTTCTTCATGCCGGGCCAAAATATAGTCTTCTTCAGATCTGCAGTCATCCTTGTAATCCCCGGGTGTACCGAATATCGACTGCAATGAGCCTCCATCATGATGTCCTCCCAGACCTGGCCTCCCTCTGGTATGTAGACCCGTCCTCTAAAGCATACTAAGTCGTCCCTCAGTGTGTAATCTCCCGCAGTACCTGCTTCTAAGGCCCGAAATATCGGCTCTAGCTGGGTATCCTGCATCTGTCCATCCTTGACCCTTTCTCGAATGTCATCAGTGGCGATTAATGACAAAAGATACTCTCAGTATAACTCAGGGTGATCCTCGGACACCAGGGATATTTGCATCTTATCTAACATCTGAACTAACTCCAAAGCCATCAACTGTGTTCCTACTCCGGCATTTGCGGTCTTTCGGCTCAGTGCATCTGCTACCACATTCGCCTTTCCTGGGTGGTAGTGCATCTCATACTGGTATTCTGTCAAAAATTCCACCCATCATCTCTGTCTGATGTTCAGCTCTTTTTGCGTGTCCACATACCTCAAATTTTTATGGTCAGAGTATATGTCGCAGTGGACACCGTACAGATAGTGATGCCAGACTTTTAGTGCAAAGATGACAGCTCCCATCTCTAAGTCATGGACTGGGTAGTTTTGCTCGTGCTTCTTCAGCTGCCGAGAAGCGTAAGCTATCATATGGCCACTCTGCATAAGCACTGCACCCATGCCCTGGTAGGAGGCATCAGTGTAGACCTGGAATCCTTCTTTCCCTAAAGGGAGAGCAAGTATAGGAGCCGAAGTGAGTCGCCCCTTTAGCTCTTGAAAAGCCGCCTCACACTGTGGGGTTCAGATAAAGGGCACCTCCTTCCTTGTCAGAGATGTGAGTGGAAGGGCGATACGAGAGAATCCCTCTACGAACTTCCGGTAGTAACCGGCGAGTCCTAGGAAACTTCGTACATTTGTGGCCGTCTTCAACTGTGGCCAGTCCCGGACTGCTTGGATCTTGGCCGGGTCCACTGCCAACCCAGCACCACTGATGATATGGCCTAAGAAGGCCACCTCCTTCAACCAAAACTGACATTTGCTAATCTTTGCATAGAGCTTGTGCTCCCGTAGTCTCTCTAGAGTCAGCGTCAGATGCCAAGTGTGCTCCTCTTCCGTCCTAGAGTAGATCAGGATGTCCTCTATGAATACTATGACGAACACATCCAAGTAGGCCTCAAAAACCCGGTTCATGAGGCTCATGAATGCCGACGGAGCATTTGTGAGCCCGAAGGGCATCACGGTAAACTCATATAGCCCATATCTGCTACTGAAAGCAGTCTTTGGAATGTCCTCCTCCTGGATTCGTAGCTGGTAGTAACCCGACCTTAAATCCAGCTTCGAGAAATAATGGGCTCCCTCCAGCTGGTCGAATAATTCGTCTATCCGTGGGAGCGGATAGGTATTCCGGACGGTCATCCTGTTTAGTGCTCGATAATCGATGCCAAGTCCCGGACTGCTTGGATCTTGGCCGGGTCCACTGCCAACCCAGCACCACTGATGATATGGCCTAAGAAGGCCACCTCCTTCAACCAAAACTGGCATATGCTGATCTTCGCATAGAGCTTGTGCTTCCGTAGTCTCTCCAGAGTCAGCGTCAGATGCCAAGTGTGCTCCTCTTCCATCCTAGAGTAGATCAGGATGTCGTCTATGAATACTATGATGAACACATCCAAGTAGGCCTCAAAAACACGGTTCATGAGGCTCATGAATGCCGACGGAGCATTTGTGAGCCCGAAGGACATCACGGTAAACTCATATAGCCCATATTTGCTACTGAAAGCAGTCTTTGGATTGTCCTCCTCCTAGATCATAGCTGGTAGTAACCCGACCTTAAATCCAGCTTCGAGAAATAATGGGCTCCCTCCAGCTGGTCGAATAATTCGTCTATCCGTGGGAGCGGATAGGTATTCCGGACGGTCAGACTATTTAGTGCTCGATAATCGATGCACAGACGAAGTGTCCCATCCTTCTTCTTCATAAATAAGACCGGGGCTCCCCATGGCGAGGAACTCGGTCTAACAAATCCGTCTTCCACCAGTTCCTAGAGTTGGCTTCGAAATTCTGTCAGCTCTTTTGGGGCCATCCGGTAAGGGGCTCTAGCTGCCGGCTTAGCCCCCGACACCAGCTGTATCCAGAAATCCTGCTCCCGTTGCGGGGGTAGCCCAGGCAGTTTCTCTGGGAATACGTCGGCAAAATCTCGCACCACCGGAATACCCGAGGTGGAAACCTTGGCCTCAGTCATTTCAAATATTACCTCATACACTTCTTCCACCTGTAAGAGAGCCTTGACGGCCTGTATAGATGACAACATGAGAGGGGGAATAGATCTAGTACCTTCAATGACGAGGTAGGAATCTCCATGTCTCACGGTAACTCTCTTGGACGTGCAGTTAATTTGAGCATGATTCCAGTTCAACCACGTCATTCCTAGGATCAAATCAAAGATTGGCATCTTTATGATCGTCGCTGGAGCTTCAAATATCCTTCCGCCGATCTCTGCCTCCATATTGCAGTGGGCAGAGGTGAACAACTTTGATCCGTCGGGTAATCGTATTCTCATCATCAGACTCGTGAATCGCTCCACGCCTTCCAACCCTTCTACGAAGGCTTCCGATACAAACGAGTGTGAAGCACCCGTATCAAATAGCGTATAAGCGGGTTTGCCGCTGATGAAAACTATTCCTGGGGGTGGGGAAAGTTAAATGTCTTAGAATCTTGCTATGGTTTTCTTCCTTAGATTATAACTTCTATATAAACTTAAAGGTCATGAGGAAATAAGTTTACAATTTTCTGACGTACCAGTGATTACTTGCTCCTGGTTCCGGGGTTGAGCCAAATCTAGTGAAGAAATTTGCTCCCTCTGCTGCCTGCGATCTTCACCCTGGAAACCACGTCCTCGACCACGTCCTCATCCTCCAAACTGTTGGGCATGCGGGGCATCCTGGGGTGCTGGTAAAGGTGCTCCCCTCATGGGGCAGTTTCTCAGAATGTGTCCTATCTGATGGCAGTTATAGCACTCCGGTGGGGGAAATGCCATACCCCCGGGTCTTGGTGCCTCCCTCCTCTGAAGAGGCTGAGGGGCCAATATCACCTGCTCCCTCGTCTCCTGCCTCACTTCCTGACGAGGCTGGTCCTCTGTCCTTCTCCCACCTGGTATAGCACCTTGTCGCTGATCATTTCTGGCTTTCTGGCCTTGATCCTCCGCTTGCCGCTTCCGGCCCCGAGTGGTGTGCCAATCAGCCTCAATCCTCTTTGCCATCTCCAAAATCCGGAAGATAGGCCCGTCGGATAGAAACAACAAAGCCTCCCTCAAGTCCTCCCGCAGGCCCTTATAGAATCTCTTGATGTATCCCGCTTCGTCCAGCTGGTAAGAATCTACATATCGAGCCAAATGGTCGAACTCCTGATGGTACTCTACCACTGTCTGGGTGCCCTGCTTCAGCTGTAAGAACCGCTCCTCCAACTCATCCCTGGACGACTGTGGAACAAAATGCTCCACCAGCGCGGTCCTGAACTCTTCCAAGGTAACTTCCGCAACCTCCCTATCAGCAAACATTGTGTCCAGCAGCGTCTTCCACCACCTCTTGGAATGGGACTCCAGGCAGGAGACAACCAAGGCCACCCTCTCCTCCCAGGGACACCGTATCCCAGTCAGTATTTCGTAGATAATATCTAGCCATTCTTCTATCCGTACAGCGGATTCTGTCCCCAAGTAAGATGGAGGGGAGAGTCCTCGAAGATGCTCAGCCAATTGGCCCCTAGGTTTGGCTGCGAAGCCGCAACCTGCTGAGTCCTGAAAGCATCTAGAATGGCCATCAGCGTTTGACCCATCTCCGAGTGTAGGAATGGAGTGGGGACCAGGGGAGGTGGTGCAACAGTCAGAGTCTGCTGAACTCCGCCTTGTGGTATTGGCTGCGCTGAGGGCTGCGTAATAGAAGCCAAATATAAGAAGTCTCACAGATTTAACTAAAAGTGTACAATTTTCATGTGATTTCCCATATGGGCCCACCACTGCTTCCGCTGCTTAGTTTGTCCCCAAACTAAACTCGAGCGGGGGTGTCCCAGGGTTAGTGCACTGCTACTTTTCTGATCGAGGTTTCCTCTGATACCACTTGTAAGACCCCCATTTTTTTCCTTTTCGACAGCGGGGTCTTAGGCCCAGAACCGCCACCTTGCGGTGATACCTTCGCACCCGGGAAGGTCGTCACTACAAGATGCCGATTCTGCCGGCCAAAATCGATCACAACTGTAGCAATAGAATAAAAGCAAATCCACAGAAAATCACATGTATAGAAAATAAGCTCCATGAAGGGAGTGTCCACAGGTAGTACATATTATAAAAATCTCGGGCTTATGCCCGGTACATCAAGTCCTTACTACAAATCACTCATCGAGGAAGCAAACTAATACAACTACTAATGTTCGGGACTCACAGTCCCTGCTGTCTGGACTCTAGTACTAGACTGTCCGATCTCCAAGCGTGCCGACCTCCGGGGCTGCTCCTCCATGTTGAGCTCCGTGGTCCCCTAAATGATGTGGTTCGAAAACCGTTAGTCTAAAAGACTAAGTCCTATCGTCCTCCGCCCCTTCCCCCATTGCTCCTAAGCACCGAGCGGGGAGAAGGAAAGGAAAGGACATGAAGGTGGAGAATGTCAAATAGCAGATGGCAGCGGAACTAGACTAGCAGTTCTAAGTATGGTAATAATGATACAAATTTAGAATAAGTAACCTTAACTTATGCGAATACACATAAGCTAAGGGATCTCTTGCAGGGCTCCTATCGTATAAAAAGTCTCATACCGATTTATACGATAAGGTGTCGGTTTTACTAGCATGCTTAAATATTTAATACTGAAAGAGAACCTTGACATATAAGCACGCTCGCACGAACATATAGGCCAAGGGGTCGTTTTGCAAGACCTAATGTATAGAGCATCCCATACCGCTTATACAATAGGTGTCAGGTTATATGCAATGGTTATGCTATGAAATACAATTATGCTATGATGTGAACATGCAAGTGCAACTCACCCACTTGACTCTGTGTACACAGACCTTTAGTTCCCCCTTTTGGAGCCGTTACCTCCCAGGATACCTCCGTAGTGGCAGACGGAAGAGGTAGGTTGGGCTTCGCCCACCTCTAAACCAGTAATGCACTACCGGTCAGACCTATCGTACGCCTCAACGCTTGGTGCACAAAGCGGACTCCTGCGTACTCTTGTCGGCTGGCGCACCGGACTTCTGTTGGCGAAGTGCTAACCACACTTGCCGAGTCAGCATATTGGCATCGGTGCATCGACCCTCCAATACTGAAGACCCACCACCTTATACCTTCTATGCACATGCAATAGGTATAAGTCCAAACAATAACGGAACCAAATCTCCCCGGACTATCCCGTCCGTCATAAATCAACAACTGAGCCGAAGCTCCCCGGACTATCCCGTCCGTCATAATCAACAACCGAGCCGAAGCTCCCCGGACTATCCCATCCTTCATAATCAACAACCGAGACGAAGCTCCCCGAACTATCTCGTCCGTCATAATCAACAACAGAGCCAAAGCTCCCCGGGCCACCATGCCCATCACCATAACCACTGGGCTTATTGCCCGAGTAACCCAAACTATATCCCGGGACATTGGGGTGTGAGAGAGTGAAATCCTAAGTTTACTATTTACTCTTGTGGCAATTTTATACCTACGACTTAGGTTTTACCCAGGACTGCCCAAGGTATTCCCTATGAAGGGCTCTCGAGGGCACTAGGAGCTATGATGGGCTGAATCCCAAAGCTCCCTTTCGCAAGGCACTTATTCTTATTGGTTGGTAACTAATCTCTTATCCATTACCCATTTCTTTTTCATAATACGGTAGACTAAACCTAAGGTGATTTTGACTTTTCACTCTACGGGGAAAGACGATCTTTCGTCGAACAAGCACTACTCAACACTACCGACTCATATCTCACTACTTAACCTAAACTTCTAGGATGACTCATCCACATCTACAAAATCCAGCAAGATGGCTAACTCCAATTATGTCAAATCATTTCCTTTCAACAATTTACTAAATGCAGACGACAAGGTTAAATGTCATGCAAAAATGGGGAGTACATCAAATAATCATCCAATACTCCTATAATAATTAATGGAGGTCCATTATGACCTTTAAGCCCTAAATCCAGAGACCCAAAATTTTCCTTATTTATTCAATAATTTATTTAATTATTCTAGTGACTAAAATTTCCAATAATGAACATGAAGTACCATTTTCAGGCATGATATCATTCCACTAATTTTATATGATATTTAAAATAAGGATTTAACTCATCTTCCAAAATATCTAAATTTTTCAGTAAGGTTTTATCCCAAAATACCTATTTCATTTTAACCCTTGAAAATTCATTTAAAGAAATATAAAAGACTATATTGCTTCCAAAAATTCAGAGAAAATTCCAATATGATTCTAATGGCATATAAATGATTTTGGACAAATTTCATAATTTATTCATCAGTAAATAGTCTTAATTAAATTATTGAATAATTTCCTCATTTAACAAGCTTGTGAAATAAGTACCTCAAATATGTATCCAAAAATTTTCATAAAATTTATATATGCATAAAATGATTCAAAACTTCCTCTGCCAAACTTTCATGACCTCCCAAGGGTCAGAGGGACCATAATGTTCAATTTATTAAATTGAGGCATCCCTTGTGTTACAAATGAAGTACTATAACTATTGTCCCAAAATTCCTAATTAAATTACCAGAGGCTCATAATATCCTTATGACAAATCTACCAAAATTTCATCTTAGTTTGAGGAGTTTAGCTAGCCCATTTGAACCCTAAAATATTTGTGCCCTAAAATAGGGTTAGGGTTTTGTGGGTCCCAAACTTTCCAAAACACCCTAAGATTTTAACCAGAGGGTTATAGTTACCCTAATACCCTCCCTACAAAATTTCATAGTCATACAAGGTGTTTTGGCCACATGCCCTTCACAAGGTACAAAAGCCCTTCCTTAGGGTTTGACCTAGGATCTTGGGGAAAATCAATTCCAAACCTCCCCATATTTCATTGGAAGGTGCACAAGTTCATGACAAGTCAGTGTTCAAAATTTGTACCTCTGTTGAGGTGAATTGGACACTCTAAGCAAAAATTACATTTTGGACCAAAATGCCCTTCTTAGGGCAAAACTAGGGTTTGCATGATTTCCATTCAAATCACCTCCAAACTTAATGAAATTTTAACCAGAGGTCTATGTTGACCTCATATACCTCCCACCAAAATTTGGATGAATTTGGACTTCATTTGACCCATAAATTAATTTACCCTAGATAAATCAAATTATTTACAAAACTATAGAAATTATCTCCAAAAATTCCCATTTTTGGGAAGGTTCTAGATATTAGTTAGTATGACTCCCTGCCAAAATTTCAACTCATTTGGAATAAGTATGAAGTGTGGGCACTTAGTTTAATGACTGCCTATTCATTTGTATAGACCCCACCAAAATGAGTTCCCTGGTCAAACCAGTCACCCAAATTGGTTCAAACTAATTTTGTTTGAAAGTAGACCCATAGGGCTATATTTCATGTGTTGACCATTTTCTCTGAAAAGGGCTCTAGGTATTTTTATTAATTAAATACATTAAATACCTAATCTGTGATAGAAAATGAAATAAATCAAATACATATCCTATAGTATTTTATCATCATCAGCACGATTCTTGGCGCAAGATGGACAGAATCTCGTCATCTTCTTCCTCTGCTGGACGGCCAGGATTGCTTCTGGCTGTGCCGATTTCCAGTGGCTGTCGCCAGCGCTCCGGCCACCTCCCCGGCCGGCCACCGCCGCCTACACCTTCGGGGTGGTCGGGGCTACCTCCATGCGGCGGCACGGCCGCCGGGGAGCACTGCTCCGGCGATCCTGACAAGCGGAAAAACCATGGAAAAACCATGAATTTGAAATTTTGATTGGGCTCAATTGAGCTCCAACCTTGGTTCTAATGATCCCTACGATCTACCAATGCAAGAAGGAGTGGAGGAGGACCTGTGGTGGCGGCTGTAGCCGTGCTGATCGCCGGATTGGCATGGTGGTGGCCGGTGGTGGTCGGCTTGTTCAAAAATGCAGGAAATTGCTTGGATCCTTCAGGTAAAGTGTGGGAAATGCTACTTTAACCTCAGTGAAGCTTTTAAAGAGGGAGAGGAGGGGAGTTAGGTGGCTGAATGCCTTATGCAATTTTTGGCCATGGTCAACAATGGAGGCTTGGTTGGTGGGGTGGTGGAGTTTGCTCTAACCAGTCCAAAATGGCTACTGCACTCCCCCTTATTCCTCTGAATTGAATGGGGAGGTTGGGGAGGGGGGAGGAGGAGCACAAAGTCCTCCTTCCTTCTTCTTCCTTCTCTTTCTCTCTCCTCCATGGGTGGCTTTCTCTCTCCTAGTCACCAAGCCTGAAATTTGGCTCCTCCCTATCCTATGGAAGCCCACAAGTCAATTTCGTCACTTAAGTCAAGGTTAGCCCAATTGCAATGGGCTTGAGCTTGAGTTAGCCCATTTGGGCTAACTTGACCCAAAGTTGGACTAGGGCCCACCTTGGTCAAATTGGTCCTTGAGGTTTCTTCAATGGGTCCTTGGTGACCCATTAGCCTCCCCTAGGGTCAAGGTGGGGTTGGATTGGCCCTTGGAGGTCACTTGACCCTTAACTAGGGCACTTTGACCATTTTTGGTCAAGGGTTGACTTTGGTCAACCTAGCCTTTATGATTGGTCCCAATGGGTCCTTGGTGACCTATTGGCCTCTCACTAGGGCTATGAGGGTATGGGTGGGGTCCACTTGGCTAAGGGACTGCAATTGACCCTTGTGTAGGTCAATTTGACCCAATTAGGGTTAGAGTTGACTTTGGTCAACTTAGCTCCCTTTACTACCCTCCATGGGTCCTTAGTGACCCATTGACCCCTACTTAGGGTTATGGAGGTATAGGTGGGGTCTTGGAGTCTTGGTGAAGCCTCATGATCACCTTAAACCAAGGTTTAGAAATCTGCTAAGTGCAGACCATAGTGGCCTTATCCACACCACCAGGTCCACTTGACTCTTTCTTGGGCTTCCTAGGGTTTTGTCATGACAAAACCACTCTTAGGGGTCTAGTTGGAAATGGGATGTTACACGTATCATGAAGGAGTGGTCGCCTTTGAATTTAGCAGCTGACTTACGGAGCTCCCTTGGACTTGCTGGGTATTATCGCAATTTCGTGAAAGGATTCTCGAAGATAGCACTTCCCCTCACTATATTGACGAAGAATGGTGTGTCGTATGAGTGGACACCCCGGTGTGAGGCTGCATTTCAAGAGCTTAAAGATAGACTTACCACCACACCCATCCTAGCTCTTCCATCAGGGAAAGAGGGATTTCAAGTTTACACTATTGTGTCATGTCATGGGATGGGGGTAGTGTTGATGCAACACGGGCATGTGATCGCTTACGCTTCAAGGTTGTTGAAGAAGCATGAAGTTAACTTTCCAGTACATGATTTAGAGTTGGGATTAGTGCTGTTCGCTTTAAAGGTTTGGATGCATTATTTATTTGGCATTCACTGCGAGATCTTTTCGGATCATAAAAATTTGAAGTATGTCCACACTCATAAGGAGTTGAACTTAAGGTAGCGGTGGTGGTTAGAGTTTTTGTGTGATTATGAATTTAAATTGAACTATCACCCTGGGAAAGCAAACTCCGTAGCAGATGCCATGAGTAGAAAAGTACCAAAGTCGAGCCCTTAGTCTTGAATGATGAGTATGAAATTAGCTCGAGTGCTCGAGGAGATGGAGATCACATCAGTGTGTAAGGATGATTCTGAGAAATATACTGAATATCTAGCTTCCATGAGCATAGTCTATGACATTTGAGATCGAATTCGGGCAGAGAAAGGGAAGGATGCTGCTCTGGCCCTTGTGATTAAAGCTATTGAGGATGGATCTACTGAGGAATATATAATGAAGGATGGCCTCGTTCATTTCTATGGCAGGCTCTACATTCCCAAGGGCAGTGAAATTCGGGAAGACATCTTGAGAGAGGAAAATTGTTCCAAGTATTCGGTGTAACCCGGGATTTCCAAGATGTATAGTGACCTATGAAATACCATGTTCTGGACGGAAATGAAGACTGTTGTTAAGTACTATGTTACACACTGTGAGGCCTGCCAGAAGATGAAGGTGGAGTGCAAGAGCCCTAGAGGATTATTACAGTCATTACCCATCCCCGAGTGGAAGTTCGAGGATATCTCCATGGTCTTTGTTCATAGATTGCCTCGCTCGCACTCAAGGAATGATTCAGTTTGGGTAATTTTGGATCGCTTGACGAAGGTTGCCAGATTCATACCAATGAAGAAGGAGTCGCATGTTGATGTTTTAGTGCGTCTATTTGTGGAGCATTTTGTACGGTACTACGAGGTGCCTAAAACGATAGTCTCCGACCGCGATGGTCGTTTTACCTCCAAGGAGTGGAAGGCAGTTCAAGAATACTTGATTTCTCGCCTTAACTTTAGCACAACTTTTCACCCTCAGACGGATGTTCAGTCTGAGAGAACCATCAGAACTATGGAGGATCTGTTGAGATTGTGTGTACTAGATAGAGGAGAGCCATGAGAAAGGCTCTTTCCACTGGTTGAATTTTCATACAACAACATTTATCAAACTAGCATCGGGATGGAACCCCATGAAGCACTTTATGGGAGGAGGTGTAGAACTCCATTGTCATGGGTGCAGGATGAGGATCCAAAGATTTTGGGAATCGAATATATTGATGATACCGACGCTGTTGTAAAATTGATACGGGACTGCATGCTTGAGGCTCAAAGTTGGCAGGTAAAATGCCATAATAAGAAAAATCGAATGGTGGAATTTCAAGTGGGTGAAAAAGTATTCTTGAAGATCAGGTCAATGTATGGAGTGTCACGAGTGCATTGTATGAAGAAGCTCAGCCTGAGATATGTGGGGACCTATTCTATATTAGAAATAATTGTCCCTATGTCCTATCGGCTGGAGCTACTACTAGAATTAAAAAATTTGCACGACATCTTCCATGTGTCATCGCATAGAAAGGCATTATTACGACTTGATCAACATGTTTATACCATAGATGGAGCAGTGACAACTAATACATTTGTTCGACTAGAGCCGGTGCGGATAGTGGACGCCGAGACGAGGAACCTGTATCATAAAAGTTTACCTTTGGTGAAGGTCCTATGGACTAACCAGGTGAAGGAAGAATATACTTGGGAGCCGGTGAACTTGATGCGGAAGCTCTACCCGGAGTTGTTCCCCTAAGGTAAAATTTAAGCATAGTATATTTCCATGCTTTATCTCCCCCACAACCTTAGAATGATTTTGGAAACTAAATCTTTTATTTTGTTTATAGGATTTGTAACGTCCCATTTCATGCTAGACTTCTCTCGCGCGTTATGAGTCAAGAAGGCTGACTCAAGCTCGGGGTGCACCAGTATCAGGCACCGAGTGATACTCGACTAATAGGGCAAATATGACTTAGAATAATTCTTGATGGTATAGGCGTTGAGTGGTCTCTATTGGATCGTGCGATTCCCTTAGAGGGGGGGTGAATAAGGATTCTTTAAATTTTTCTTAATACAGACAAAGTTTGCTTGATGAATAAAAACAATATAATTAAAGATGAAAATGTATACTAGCAAAGACAAACAATGATATATTTCAAATGGGATAAATTTTAATACAAGGTATCTCTATAGAGCTAGAGACAAAGGCTCATGAAACAAATAATTTACTTGTGTTTTCGCCGGTCCTTCTACCAAGAACCGGCATGCTAAAGCGTACCTCTCCCTAGATCTTGCTACTAGCCTCCTCTAGATCTAACCACGATCTAAACGCTTCACACAAGGCAACGATTTCTCCCTAAGTCGCATAAGGACTCGAACGCCACTCACAAGGCATCGATTTTCCCTAAGTTAAACAAGGACTTAGACGCCACGCACAAGATGGCGATTTACCCTCTCGATTATAATAAGAAAATAATAGAAACAAGAACAAAACAAATTGAACACTTTAGGCTAAACACACCCTTCAAACAATACACTGAAGATGCTGATGAATCCTTGCTTAAGTTGCTTCGATCACTGCGAACGTGCCGTCAATCTTTCGTGCTTTGGCCCTCTTGAGAGTATTGAGTAAATCTGAGATCTGGAGCTCTTTGAATCGTCTAAACAGGTAGGTACACTCCAGGTAATAAAATTTGTATTCCCCACAAAAAATTGAATGGCCTAAACAAAAGATACATTAGAGATAGACCTGTGATATCTGCACATCAAAAACAGTCAAAGATAAAATACAAACAAGATTTGTTATTAGGAAACCAGGAAGAGTGGAATTCATGCTACAACAATCTCCCCACATGTGTACTTCCCCTAAATGTGTACTCCCCCTAAATAGAAGCACAGTGAACATTTCCTTATGATTTTATTTAGTATAAGGATTATGAGTATATGAATGATTTCCTTTGAAAATTCTCCCCCTTTGGTATTGTCAAAAGATAGATTAGAGTGGTGCGGAAGCTAATGAAGGAAAAACACAAAGGAGAAATACTAGATAGGACATGTGAGCAATGTATAGAAAAGAAAGAAATGAGTAAACACTAACATTGGCAATGTTCATCCAGTTATATCACAAATACATACACTAGTGACTAATTTTTTTTTGGAAAAAGTTTAAGTCCAATTTTCATAAGAAGAACTTTTAGAGAATATAATGTTGTGTACAAGTTATATGGTGTCGAAAACACTTATGAAATCTCTTAAAAAAATATGAACACAGGGAATGTTAAAAACCACATAACATAGAGTTTGACATGCTGAGCTATACTTGTACCCAAGAGTGCAGAGCACCAAAAAAAATTATCCAGGTAAAGAGTTGCATAAGACACTTTACAATTCTTTCCAAGGTGCTCAACCTCACAATGCTTATTATGACCTATAAGCAGGGTAAGTAGTGCTTGGTGGAGGTTCCTTGTCATCCTGTTATTAGTTATTTTGTGAAACGCATCACCAAAGGTGTGCAATCTTTCGGACCATATAATTTTTTTATTATTTAACCCTTTTTTTGGCTGGACAAAGGAGTCCGAATTCACTTTACAGGATAATTGAATATTAGTGTTGCACTATATAAACTCAGATAAAGCATTAGCAGGAACATGCAACTCTAGCGATTATGGTAGAACATTCACAATTCACATATGTAGTAAGGTAAATGCATATGGAAATTTGCATAACCTTGAGTGAAAGAACATTATCATAACTAAATGATTTCTCATACTTAGAGACATGCGAAAACAATTTCACTAATTTAAAAACACTAACACTTAAGTATGTAGAACGGATATATGAATGTTGAACTATGGAACCAAGCTATTGGGAACTCAAATAAAAAAACCATACAGTACACCATGCCTAAATCTGAGTAACGAAGAAAAATTGGTGGAATAGTGAATTGTCACTGTCGCCTGGTAATACTTGGTATCACCGATCGGCGATAGTGCGAAAAATATAAAAATTGTGGCATTAGGTCGAAGTCATCAAATCTATCAGTTTCTCCTGAAGGCTGGTCGCGGAACTCGAAATGGAAGATGGCGAAAACCTAAGACCAAGGTAAGGAACTTTTATTTTTTTTCTTTCATGCTTTAGATTTTTGTGGATCTAAGTGTTTGTATAGTGGATCATGGAACCCTAGATGAGAAATTTCCAAGTTTTGAAGGAAGATAGACCATGAGAAATTTTCTTTGGGTTGGTGAAAAATGTGCATATTTTGAGGGATCTAAGTGTTTGTATAGTTGATCTAAGTCATATGTTTTAGAAAAAAAAAAATTTAATTTAGATTTAAGTCATATTTTGATGAATGGTTAGAGAGTAAGATGATTAATAGTGTAGATAAGGAATTGGTTTGTTTTTTTTAAGTAATTATGATAGATATTGTTGTCTTCAAAAAAACCTTCAGATCTGGTAGTTTATATGAGGTAAAACCCAGATCTGCAGTCGAAAATGGAGGAAGAACAATTTCTTCTATCGCCCGACGACAGTGGGTATCGTCGAATGACGATACCAAAAAAATGATTCTGTTTGTTTGTTAAAAAAATTCTTTTTATTTGCAGTAATGCCTTCCATTTCCAAAGCCCGTAGAAGCACAGACAGTGATTCATATTCATCCTATCAAGCATTTCCAGGAAATGAAAATGTTAATATAGGGATCGGACGGGCGATCGAATTCATCCCTGCCCGTCATGCACACATCCATGACCTGTTAGCAATGGCGGGAATAATGTCAATTATTATTCCAAATGCATTTTCCTCCGTAGTAATTAGAGAGTTCTATAATTATCTCAAAGATTCGCGGTTCAAGAAACAGAATGGTGGAGTACGATCTAAGATACAAGGACAGACAGTAGAGATTACCCACTACGACCTTAGAGAAGATTTTGGGTTAATAGAGTATGAAAATACCTTAGATGTAGTAGAGAACTATCAGAAGGATAGAGATTGGACACTCCTTAATTTGGTTTTGCATGGAAATTCCACCAAAACACTTATTCAATCGACGGCCACACTCACTGAGGATGCATGACTAGTTCAAGACATTTTAAGGCACACTGTCTTACTCAAGTCCGGTGATACACGGAAGATAACAGCTGATTTGAGTTATGTTACATACATTATTTTTGAGCGGGAGCTGTTTTATTTGGCAGACTTTATCCTTTCGATAATACGCTATGCATTTAGGTTAAAGAGTCCTAACTGGAATAAACTAAATACACTACAACTTGGAGTCGTCATCCAACGTATTTTATATAAGAAATACACTTGGATAGACCCAGATTTGTACTTCAACGATTGTATTCCATCCATATTTTCGACGAGTGGAACACCTTCCGTCGGCCAATCAATACGAGGAGGGTCATCAAGGAGTAGTGAACCTGTGTCCACTATCCGTAACTCGCCAATTCCAAGAGGTGGATCGTTGTGAGAAGGGTTGGATGACTAGCGAGAGTCATTTGAAGAACACAGGAGGGAAGTGATGAAGAACTTTTTGGGAGTTCAGATTTTTTTTAAATTTCTCACTAAAAGCCTCAAGTTGAAGCCCACTCCATCAGAGACGGCAGAATGGCAGAATCCATTCATGGATCCTCCCCGTAAATCAACTCGTCGAGCATGTCGTACAAGGAGCAATGAGCACAGTTCAACTTATGATCAAGGGGAGACAAGTGCAGGTGACAGCAAAAATTTCTAAAGATTTTCGGGATGACTAAACAAGTTAACGCTATCGCCCGGCAATAGTCACTGTCGCCGGTGACAGTGAAGTTTCTTAATTTTTCTAAAAAATTTTGTGCTGTAATATTATGTGGGACTTAGTATGTGGTGTTGTACTGCTTTAATAATATGAGACTTAGTATGTGATATTCATATTTATGGTTTATGTATTTTTTTGGTTTAATTTTCTTGTTCTTAGCAATTTATGTGTTTTTCTTGTTTTGCTTACTATGGCCATTCATTAGTTTGAAATGTCTACGATTCCTAGTTCTTATCTTAACAATGAAAAACGGGAATTTGGAAGTGGTTTTGTGAAATTATCTGCAAGCTGTGAATTAGTGCTTATAAAATAGTCTTTGATCATATTTTATTTTATGTGGTCTCTTATGAAATGATGACGTACGTCAATGTGTTTAGACCTAGAATGATGAACTGGATTATATGTTAAGTCAATTGCACTTTTATTATCACACTTCAATTCAATTGTTTCATGAACAATTCCAATTCTAAAGTTTGCTTCATCCAAAGAGCTTGTGCACAACAACTGCCTAGTGCAATGTACTCGGCCTCAGTGGTGGATAAGGTAACAGAATTCTGTTTCCTACTCGACGGTGAAATTAGTGAAGGGCCAAGTAAGTTACAGGTGCCACTGGTGCTTTTGTGATTGATGCGTGGAAAATACGGCAAGCGCACCGGTCGCACAAGTAATAAAGTTTGGGAATAAATCCCTGAGTGTCGGTCTCTTGAGGAACACAGTAAGGGATGAGTTAATGTCGAGGAGGACTTGAGATTGAAGTCCTCGGGTCGGCTCAAAAAGGGGGGGTTTTGATTGTTGCGGAAACAGGAAGTAAAATCTACAAGCTACTCCTATGCAACGCCGCTATGCGATGCTTCGCCAGGCGGGATGGAAACTACACGGGCCGCTATGCACCGAATCGCTTGGTGGATGGACGAGTAGGCTAGCGGATGAGGTGGTTAGAATGGCGGAATGAGGGTCGTGAGCACCTCTTCGCAACGCACGCCACTAGCAATTGCTAGTGTGGCAAGGGTGGATGGTGGAGGATGGAATATGGCGCACCTCAAGTAAATATAACAAAAACACTAACTCACATAGACATGAATAAGAGTAAATGTTAACTACAAATAAGCATTCTTCATCAATACATGGAAAATAACTAAGCTAACAACAACAAGAGGAAGAGGTGTGCGAATCGACCGAATCCGAAGCCTTATTGAGGGTTCACGGTTGGAATCCCGGGTTGTCAATCCGAGTCCAAGCTCGGTCCTCAACTGCGTCCGGGGTAGAGGAGGCTGTCACTCACTCCCAATGGACCCGTCTTCTTCGTTGAAATGACCCGGTAGATTGCGGCTCCAGCTCCTCCTAGCTTGATGGAAAAAGCTCGGTCAAAACTCCGCTTGAAGCTTGGGGATGAAGGAGGAGGCTGTGGGGATGCTCCGGCTTTGATTTGGCGTTGAAGGCTTGCCCGGAGCAACTCCCTATGGTGGAGGATGATGGAGGGCGACGAAATCCCTCTTCGGAGTAGAAAACGGCAGAAAATCGCGGAAAGGGACGATCTATCTGGATTAGGGCGAGACCTGCGCTATTTATAGAAAGCAGATTTAAACACTGCGCACGATCACAGGCGCACGACCAATGGTCGTGCGCGATATGGTCCGTGATCGTGCGATATAGAGGCAGAAAAGTGGAAAAAGATGGCATGACTGCGCACGACCGGCAGCGCACGAGCAGTGATCGTGCGCGGTATGGCAAGTGATCGTGCGGAAGGTTCAAGCCAGAGATTTCACAAATGAGGCCGGGCTGCGCACGATCAGTGATCGTGCGCCAAGAGGTCGATGGTCGTGCGTGGGTAAAAACGCACGACCACTGACTCCTTTGCCAAAAAATAGTGAAACGCCTATCCCGAATGCCCTCACGATCCCCAAACCTGCAGGAAAACTGCACAGGACATCGATCGTGGCAGCCACAGCAAACAATAATAATCATAGCAAGAATGAAATACACACACACAGAAATAGGCTAAAAAGGGTGCACAAGACATGGAAAACCGTAGCGAACCAAAAGGAGTGCAAATGACGCTAAACGGTGTGCAAAGACAAGAAAATAAGCCTAGATGAGTCCGGAATTAAGTATAAAATATGGACTCATCACACCCCCAGACTTAACCGTTTGCGCGTCCCGAGCAAACAAAACCTAAGCAGACGGGGAAAATGCACTAGCTAACAAAGAAATTGCAAAATGGAGTACCATGCGAAGTCGCATGCTCGCGTGCATAAAAATAAAGTAGAGGAAATTTTTAAGTATACAAAATATTTTATATTTTTCACAATGCGTATCAAAAATTTATTATTACTCAAAAGTGGAATCACGATGAATCATCCAGTCCTACGCAGGGATAAAGTAGACAGGCCACTAAGGTGAGCATTGCCGAAGACCGGGGCTCAAGATTACCCCCAAAGGAATCCACCAATGTCGGAAACCATAAGCTTGCCCGTTCGCACTCTCTCCTCGGCACTAGTCAACTCAAGCGCAAGTCCGTAGGACTTCGGGTAATAATGTGGCTTGGGTTACGGCGAGGAAAACAAGGATAAACATGAAGGGTATGCACCTAACCCAAATGAGCTAACGTACAAAACTAGTACCCGCTGCCCACAAAATAAACACGGGTGCACCACACCCCCAGACTTAACTTTTACTAAATGGGTGTGTGCACCGCCTACTCCAAATCCAAATCATCTCAAATAAAGATTTTCAATCAAACTTTTTCTTTTCACTTTTCATTTTCACCCCTTTTTTTTGTTAATCATTTTCTTTTCTTTTTCATCTTTTTATTTTCATAATTTCATCAGATATAACTTGAAAGCACTTCCACATTTTCACAAATAATAACACCACATCACAACCCAACATGAAAATATAAAACACTAAGCTCGACTTGGGTGTGCGACTAGGATCGGCAATGGGGCTTTGGCGAATATAGTGGAGCTGAATCAAAAGGAAGGGTAGGCACAAAGGGGCTAGCAAGGGCGATGTTAGGAATGGGTACAAAGCTCAACCGGGCCAAAAGGTGGCCTACATCACTCTCACGCTATACTAACCGTGTACCAATGCTTCAAGAATAGCTTGGGGCAAGTTCTTAGCAATCGAGAAAGATAATCCTTCCTCCCGACTCAAGCAATACGAGTCTAGTGGCAGCTACACACATTCCTACGCTACCATTTGATTCACACCGGATTCACCAACTTTTGAGTAGAATAAGAAATATTTACGCAAATAGAAAAATATAGAACTATAAGCATACAAAAAAATTAAATCTACACAAATTTCTATACAAAACGAGAGCAGTTGACTAGAAACACAGCAAGGCCAACATTTTACTCCGTCGCACAATCCTAAACTAGCACAGAAATTTTCCAAATCTAACAAAGATACAAGTTCAACTCGTGGCACGCTAACAGCTAAGCTCGCGCTCATGTGGGTGCAGTGGTGTGCGATGCAATGAACATAAACAAAATAAATTACGAAAAGCTTCTAGTATGCAAAAGAAATGTGCACGTGCAAAAGGTAAACATGCTCTCCCCTAGACTTAAACTACACGATACAACATAGCATATGATATTGAATTAAAATCAAAAGGAGAAAAGGGGAGAGGTTACCCAATGCTCAGCTAGTGAGCATACCAGAAGACGTGTGAAAACTAGAACAGCTCCACCATACGGAGAATCACGACCCCACCAACAAGAATATCAAGAAAACCTGCAGGGGTAAGCTCCGCAAAAACAAAAGAAAAACAAAATACATATAAATTCTAAACTAAGCTAGACATAAAAAGTAAAATGCAGAAATTTAAGATAACTACTGGGGTTACTGTCATCCCAGCATGACTTATTCGAAGCAGAAAAGCCTTAGCTAATGGGCCTATGGAAGAGAAGTTGAACAGGTAACTGTTCCAATATCCGTTGCGGTAACGGGTACCGATACGGCGATAGAACAGTTACCCCTCTACCTAGATAATAATACCTGAAAAGCTCAGGTAGAGGAAGCAGGAAATAAGATGAGGAGGCGACCTGGTCCTCGCTCATCTCATCACAAAAATAATCCTTGCCTAGCAAGGTATCGTCCACCACAAGCTCGTTAGGGGCGAAGGTGAAGGTAGAAGCTTCAACTGCAAAAGGAGTAGGAAACTCCTCATGCAAGCTGAGGCACTCGCCGACAACCTGAGCGCAAGGCTCAATGTCAACCCAACCCACCTGCAGGGAGTCAACCCGCACAGGCGTAGAGGGAGAAGGGGGGTCAAGGAATAAAGGAGAAGAAAAAACTAAAAGAAGCGGAAATAGGGAGAGTGATCCCGGAATCACTCTTAGCAGGATCCAAACATAGATCACTGCCGGTGTCATGTGAGTCATGATGATGGGGATCTGAGAATAGGAGGTCCTCGGTGGTGGATTGGATCCCCTCATCCAACAAGGAAGTAGAAACCTCCTCACCGGCAAGGATTTCCTCATCACACCTCGGTACGTCACGGTGTTCCAAGACATAGTACTCACCATTGATGAGAATAATGTCCTCGTCACACCATGGCGCATCCACATGTTCCCGATTCCCACAGGGCACAACATCATCGACCGACTCACTAGAAAGGGGAGTAGGTAATTCATGCAAAGAAAGCGGAGGAGCAACATCATCAGAGATAATATACACAGGTTCCTCCGGGGGTGAATCAAAAATAGGGGAAGAAGGCACAAGGAGAGAAGGTGTCGCAATGTCGTCGCACTGACTAGTGGAAGGTCTGATGGGTGTATCCACAGCAGTCCCCCATAGACAAGGTGGTACTGCGGATACATCATTAGAATCAGAAGGAGCGGCCATTTGAGAGGTGGATGAGACGATCCGGATATCCGGTTCATCATCCGCCTCCATCTGGCGCTGAAATTCTGCGCAATCTTTCAACACATGGTCGGTGCTATGGCAACACAAACACCGTTTTCCATTACCCCTCGGTCCAGAAGGGACCGAGGAGGAATATGAAAAAGGTGGAGGAGGAGACGAGTAGTGACCATAAGACTGTGGTATCGTGTATGGAGTACCGTGAGACAGCGGCACTGCATACACGGGACCATGAGAATTATACTCAGTTCCGTCAGTGGGGCACTCATCACTACTATGACCATAATCCCCGCACCAATGGCACTTGATATACCAATTTGAATACATGGTGCAATAGAAAAGAATTCACCACAAGAAATTTTCTAAGCAGAAATTAAATACTCGCAAGCAAATAAAGAGTGGAACAGCCTGCTATAGCAAAATAAAAACTAGAAAGGGAATAAAATAAAATAAAACAACAACTAAAAACCAAAACAAAAATAAAACATGAAATATACAAATGGAAAGGGCAACTATCTCAAATCTTCCTCTCCAAAAACTCAAACGACTGTGTTCCCCAGCAACGGCGTCAAAAACTTGATGCGTGGAAAATATGGCAAGCGCATCGGTCGCACAAGTAATAAAGTTTGGGAATAAATCCCCGAGTGTCGGTCTCTTGAGGAACACAATAAGGGATGAGTTAATGTCGAGGAGGACTTGAGATTGAAGTCCTCGGGTCGGCTCAAAAAGGGGGGGGGGGTTTGATTGTTGTGGAAACAGGAAGTAAAATCTACAAGCTACTCCTATGCAACGCCGCTATGCGATGCTTCGCCAGGCGGGATGGAAACTACACGGGCCGCTATACACCGAATTGCTTGGCGGATGGACGAGTAGGCTAGCGGATGAGGTGGTTAGAATGGCGGAATGAGGGTCGTGAGCACCTCTTCGCAACGCACGCCACTAGCAATTGCTAGTGCGGCAAGGGTGGATGGTGGAGGATGGAATATGGCGCACCTCAAGTAAATATAACAAAAACACTAACTCACATAGACATGAATAAGAGTAAATGTTAACTACAAATAAGCATTCTTCATCAATACATGGAAAATAAATAAGCAAACAACAACAAGAGGAAGAGGTGTACGAATCGACCGAATCTGAAGCCTTATTGAGGGTTTACGGTTGGAATCCCGGGTTGTCAATCCGAGTCCAAGCTCGGTCCTCAACTGCGTCCGGAGTAGAGGAGGTTGTCACTCACTCCCAATGGACCCGTCTTCTTCGTTGAAATGACCCGGTAGATTGCGGCTCCAGCTCCTCCTAGCTTGATGGAGAAAGCTCGGTCAAAACTCCGCTTGAAGCTTGGGGATGAAGGAGAAGGCTGAGGGGATGCTCCGGCTTTGATTTGGCATTGAAGGCTTGCCCGGAGCAACTCCCTATGGTGGAGGATGATGGAGGGCGGCGAAATCCCTCTTCGGAGCAGAAAACGGCGGAAAATCGCGGAAAGGGGTGATCTATCTGGATTATGGCGAGACCTGCGCTATTTATAGAAAGCAAATTTAAACATTGCGCACGATCACAGGCGCACGACCAATGGTCGTGCGCGATATGGTCCGTGATCGTGCGATATAGAGGCAGAAAAGTGGAAAAAGATGGCATGACTGCGCACGACCGGCAGCGCGCGAGTAGTGATCGTGTGCGGTATGGCAAGTGATCGTGCGGAAGGTTCAAGCCAGAGATTTCACAAATGAGGTCGGGCTGCGCACGATCAGTGATCGTGCGTCAAGAGGTCGATGGTCGTGCATTGGTAAAAACGCACGACCACTGACTCCTTTGCCAAAAAATAGTGAAACGCCTATCCCGAATGCCCTCACGATCCCCAAACCTGCAGGAAAACTGCACGGGACATCGATCGTGGCAGCCACAGCAAACAATAATAATCATAGCAAGAATGAAATACACACACACAGAAATAGGCTAAAAAGGGTGCACAAAACATGGAAAACCGTAGCGAACCAAAAGGAGTGCAAATGACGCTAAACGGTGTGCAAAGACAAGAAAATAAGCCTAGATGAGTCCAGAATTAAGTATAAAATATGGACTCATCAGTGATCTAATGAACAGTCAGGATAATCAGAATTAGAAAAGCCATATAATATAAAGGTATCGTTTTGAGGATACCACAAACCTAACTTAGATGTGCCAATAAGATATCTAAAAATACGTTTAACTACTTTTAAATGAGACTCTTTGGGATTAGCTTAAAATCTAACACATAAACATACAATGAACATAATATAAGGTCTAAAAGCAGTCAAATACAATAGTGATCCTATCATTCCTCTATATAGTGTTTGATCTATGGATATTCCACTTCATCCTTTCCTAACTTTAATGAGACACTCATGGGGGTATTCGCTTGTTTTAGATTTTCAAACCCTATTCTTTTTAAAATATCATGAATATATTTAGATTGACATATAAATATTTCATCATGCTTTTGAGTAATTTGAAAACCAAGAAAATAAGTGAGTTCTCCTACCATGCTCATTTCAAATTCATTCTTCATAATTTCTATAACACTATCCCATAATTTTTCATTTGTGAATCCAAAAATAATATCAGCAACATATATTTGTAAAACTATAAGATCATCATGAATATGTTTAACAAATAGAGTACAATCAACACTACCCATTTTGTAATCATTCTTTAATAAATAAACAGTCAATCTATCATACAATGCTCGGGGTGCTTGTTTCAAACCATAAAGGTCTTTTTCTAATTTAAAAACATGATTAGGAAATTTAACGTCAACAAAGCCTCGAGGTTGTTCTATATAAACCTCTTCCTTAATATACCCGTTAAGAAAAGCTGTTTTAACATCCATTTGAAATAGTTTAAACTTTTTAAAACTAGCAAATGCAAGAAATATTCTAACTGCTTCTAAACGTGCTACGGGTGCAAAAGTTTCATCAAAATCTATTCCTTCTATTTGTGAATATCCTTTTTGCTACGAGTCTAGCTTTGTTCCTAGTGACCCTAGATTCACTATCTAGTTTATTTTTATAAATCCACTTAAACCCTACAACATGATGATTTGATGGTCTTTCTACTAACTTACATACCTTATTGTGTTCAAATTGATTAAGCTCGTCATTCGTAGCTAAAAAAACAAGAATTATCATTTAAAGTAGCTTCAACACTTTTAGGTTCTATATCAGAATTAAAGAACATATTAGAGAATAACTCGCGTACGGATGAATGAGTACTTACCCCTCTTGACGGTTCTCCAATAACCAAATCTTAGGGATGATCTTTTAAGAATCTTAGTTTGCTTGGAGGCACATATTCTTGCTCTTCTTCTTCTTCTTGTTCGACACCTTTTTCTTTATCTTTGTCTCCAAGGATTTCATCATCATCCAACCTTTGTAGAGGGGGGAACTCTTCATCTTCACCTATATTATTAGCTTCTACACAAGGGAAAAACTCATCAAATTTAACATGTATAGATTCTTCAACCATTTTAGTCCTTTTGTTGTAAACTATATAAGCTTTACTCGTTGAAGAATAGCCAATAAAAATACCTTCATCACACTTTTCATCAAATTTGCCTAAATTATCCTTTGTGTTCAAAACAAGGCATTTACAACCAAAAACTTTAAAATAAGATACATTTTGTTTCTTTTGGAAATATCACTCATAAGGTGTTAATTTCAAGAGAGGTCGAAGCATAACACGATTAATAACATAACAAGCAGTACTAACAGCTTCAGCCCAAAATGATCTGGGTAATTTGTATTCAGATAGCATAGTGCGAGCTAGTTATTGCAAAGTTCTATTTTTCCTATCTACCACACCATTCTGTTGAGGTGTGCTAGTAGCGGAAAATTCATGTTTAATTCCTAACTCATTGCAAAAAGAAACAAAATTTTCATTATCAAATTCACCTCCATGATCTGAACGAATGAATTTTATTTTAAACTCTAGTTCGTTTTGAACACGTATACATAATTTTGAAAATTCTAAAAATGCATCAGATTTAGACGTTAAGAAAATTGTCCAACATAAGCGAGAATAATCATCAATCAAAATAAAGGTGTATTTTCTACCACCTAGATTTAGTGTATTAACAGGACCAAACAAATCCATATGAATTAATTCTAAAGGCCTAGTGGTGGAAACGACATTTTTGCTCTTAAATGAAGACTTTGAAAATTTTCTTTTTTGTCATGGTGAACATAAAGACGACAAATTTCCATGCAAAATAGGTAAACCTTTAACTAGTTTATAATTAACTTGGAACTAGAATATCCAAGACGTCTATGCCACAAATCAAACTCATCATTTTTAGATATAAGACACTTTAAAGAACGTGACAAATCATTAAATCTAATCATGTAGACATTTTGAAACCTAGGAGGAGTAATAACAATATAATTTGTTTTGGATTTAATAATTTTGCATAAGTTTTAAGATGAATCAAATAAGACATTTAAGCCAACATCACATAATTGACTTATAGAGATTAAATTATGCTTCAAACCTTTAACATACAAAACATTTGAGATAGTAAATGATTTGTTACCTACTACTCCAATGCCAATGATTTTTCCTTTTCCATTGTCACCAAATGTAACTACTCCTCCTTTCCTCATCTGTATGATAAGGAACTTTAATTTATTGTCTGTCATGTGCTTGGAACACACTGAGTCCAAGTACCATATGTCTTCTTTGTCCTTAGCCTGCCAACACACCAGGAAAGAGGATGAGAGTAAAGATCTAGTTACCCAAGTGGTTCCTCCCATAGAATAGGTGGAAGCTTTAGGTACTTAGATTTGTTTAATAGAACAACGTCCCGTCTTCTTACAAGTGTGTGTTGTGTGACCAAACTTATCACATTTGGCACAGTTGATGAAAGAAGTCGACGAGTTTTTTTAAATAAATTTTGACCTTTTGCTGAAAGCTACAGGGACAGTAGTTTTATTATTTTTAAATTGAAAAAAAAGATTTTCTGGTCTTTTTCTTATCGCCGGCGACAGTGGATGTAGTTGGGCGATAGTGTTCAGGTGAGTATCCAAGTCTGAATTTTGCAAAACCATAGTACTTGTTTGCCAAAATCATATTTAGTGATTTTTGGCCCACTCCAAATTTGTTAGTGGCCATTTATAAATCATGGACTTGTCCCCTTAATATAGTATTTTCAGCAACAATGGTGCCACTTCGGTTTGCGAAGGACTTTCTGTTGCCTTCCACTTGAGATTGAGAAAACTTTAGAGATCTCTCTAAGGCCTCTTTCTCTCTCGTAAGAGTTTCAACCCGAGTCTGAGTCTTAGAGAGATCTTTCTCAAGCTCTAGTATCTTTGTCAAAGAGGGACAATCCTCTTGACATGTTTCTTTCTCCTTTCCAAGCACTTTTACTTCATTTTTTAATTTTCTATTTTCTTTTACTAACAAATTTTTTTCAGATTTAATTAATTGAATTTCATCTAGTTTTTTATCTAAATATTTGCAGGTTCTTAAAAATTCAGAATATAAATCATCATAAGTTTCAGGAGTTACCTCAGTGTCGCTCTAGACACTGCTTCCATCATCATGTGATGAAACGCTCTTTCCCATCAAGAACATGTTGTCCTCCTCTTCAGTTTCTGACCCTGAATCTTTTGATTCCTCAAAAGTGGCTTCATCCCATGTTTCTGCCTTCAGAAATTTCTTCTTATCTTTCTTTCTGTTCCGCTTCTCCTTCAGCTCTTTTAGATACTTTGGGCACTTGCACTTTATGTGGCCAATTCTCCTGCAATGATAGCACTCAGGTGGTGGTTTATCTTCGTCATCCTCTCCATCAGCATGGGATTTTCCTTTCCTATACCAAGATTCTTACTTCTTGAAAGAATTTCTTCTTTTAGGATTTCTCATGAATTTCCTGAATCTCTTCACAAATAGGCTTTCTTCTTCTCCATCGTCACTTTCATCGGACTCGCTTTCCTCTTCCTTCTTGGGCTTCAATGCCAAAGCTTTCTTTCATGGCTCCAAGCTATACTCTTATTGTTTAATCCTCAACTCTACTTTATGGGTTTTTAAGTTGCCTATTAGATTCTCAATTTAGAGAGACTTTAGATTGTGTGACTCCGAGATGGCAGTCACTTTTGGATTAAACTTCGGGGGAAGCGATCTAAGTATTTTTCTCACCAAATCTCCATTTGAGAAATTATTTCTTAGAATCCTTGAGTCGTTTGCTATCTTGTTGAACCTTGTGTACATGGAGTCTACATCCTCATCAACCTCCATCTTGAACATCTCAAACTTCGATTCTAACTGGAAAAGATTTGAGTCCTTTACCTGCGATGTACCTTCACGAGTAACTTCAAGAAGATTCCATATATCATATGCAGTATCACATGCATAAACACGATTAAATTCAGTCCTATCTAATGCACAAAATATGGCATTCATTGCCTTAGCGTTATTTTTACAGCGAAGCTTATCAGCTTCATCCCATTTATCCTTGGTTTTTTACATTGAGACACTTCCTACTTCAGTTATAGGAGCAGTGTAGCATGTTTCTACCATTCCCCAAACATCAATGTCTAGTGTTATTAGAAAACATCGCATTCGAGCTTTCGAATAGTTGTAGTCAGTGCCCGTGAATAAGGGAGGTCTACTTATACCTTGCCCCTCAGAAAATGCGTGAGTGTTTTGCGCCATTACTCCAGGTGGTTAAACTGATTTTGGAGTAACCAGCTCTGATACCAAGTGTTGGATCATGCGGCGCTCTTAGAGGGGGATGAATATGGATTCTTTAATTTTTTCTTAATTCAGACAAATTTTGCTTGATGAATAAAAAAATATAATTTAATATGAAAATATATACTAGCAAAGACAAATAATGATATATTTCAAATGGGATAAATTTGAATACAAGGTATCTCTATAAAGCTAGAGACAAAGGCTCATGAAACAAATAATTTACTTGTGTTTTTGTCGGTCCATCTACTAAGAACTGGAAAGCTAAAGCATTCCTCTCCGTGGATCTTGCTACTAGCCTCCCCCTAGATCTAACCACGATTTAGATGCTACATACAAGGCAATGATTTCTCCCTAAGCTGCACAAGGAATCAGACGCCACTCACAAGGCGGCGATTTTCCCTAAGTCACACAAGGACTTAGACGCCACACACAAGGCGACGATTTCCCCTCTCGATTACAATAATAAAATAATAAAAACAAGAACAAAACAAATTGAACACTTTAGGCTAGACACTCCCTTCAAACAATGCGCTGAAGATGCCAACGAATCCTTTCTAGAGTTGCTTCGAATGCTGCGAACGTGCCGTTAATCTTTCTCGCTTTGGTCCTCTTGAGAGTATGGAGTAAATCTGAGATCTGGAGCTCTCTTAATCGGCGAAACAGGAAGGTACCTCCAGGTAATAAAATTTATATTACTCACAAGAAATTGAATGGCTTTTATACTTTGGTAATATCGCTTGGCGACACTAGGTATCTCAACTTGGAGATACCGGTAATTGCTGCCACGTGTCCCACGAACTCCTCATTCTCACATCGCAGATCCATTGATCGTCGAATGTGCACTATCGCCTGGTGATACTGGATATCGCCACCTGGCGAAAGTGAGGTAATGGATGTCACGTGTCCCATGAGCTTTATTAAGCGTCGAACGAAGATTCATCGAGTGGCGCTATCACCTGTCGGCAATACACAATATCACCTGGCGATATCTCCTGAGCTCAGTTCTAATCCGATTCATTACCTAAGAGACATTAGAGATAGACCTGTGATATCTGCACATCAAAAACACCCAAAGATAAAATACAAACAAGATTTGTTATTAGCAAACCAGGAAGCGTGGAATGAATGCTCCAACAGTCTCACCACCACTTGATGAATTTAACTTAGAAAAGTTCTAGATTCGACAAAGCATCGAGTGCATTGAGTGGTCTCAATGCCACTCGACACATTCTAACTTAGAAATACTCTAGATGCTGAGGCGTTGAGTGAACTCGACGCCATTCTACGAGGCATTAAGTGCATTGAGTGGTCTCAACACCACTCAATGCTTTTGACTTGGAAAGTGCTGCACTCTATGAGGCATTGCGTGGTCTCAACACCACTCAACGCTTTTGACTTAGAATATTTTTTGGACTCAAAGCATCGAGAGTTTCGAGTGGTCTCAACGCCATTCGACGAGGCGTTGAGTGTTTAAACTTAGAATTATTCTGGGTGTTGAGTTGACTCGATGCCAGAAGCATCGAGTGCGTTTAGTAAACTCAATGCCATTCAACGAACTGTCTGGAAAACTCAACGAGGCATTGAGTGGTCTCAACACACTCAATAATTTTGACTTAGAAGTTTTGGCACTCAATGCTTTTAACTTAGAAGGACTCTGGGGCGTTGAGTGGACTCGACGCCACTCGATGAAGCGTCGAGTTCATTGAGTAAACTCGACGCCATTCGATGAATTGTCCTGTATACTCGACGATTTTGAGTGGACTTTATAGGCGTCAAGAGATCATGATGAATTTCAACAATTCGTTGAGTGTGTAAGCTATAGACGACGAATTTGACTTGGCATATTTTCGACCCGGGAGGGATTCGCAATCTTGCATTTATGGACTGAATCAGCTTCGGGAAATGTGCCAAACGACTCCTGTGGACCATTCTTTTTGATCAGAATTATTTTAAATAATAATGAACAGTCCAGTAATAGGGTGACACGTGGCAGGCAGTTTGCCCTAATTCTTCCTATAAAAGGGGACTTATGGAAAACACTAACCGTCATTTCACTCATTACCGAGAAGTTACCTGTGCTGAAACCGTTGGGAAAGAAGAATCCGTCGGAGCCGGTCTACTTTCCGAGAAGAACGATATATACGTGAAGAAGATGCTGCCGAGGAGGATAATGAGATCCATGGTCGAAAACGAGGTAAGCTTCCTACCCTCTCCCTTCGTGCTAGATCTAAAGTTATTATCTAGGAGAGATGTCGACTCAAAGGAGTTTGACTTGCAAGGTGAAGATCTCCTAGGAAGAGACCATGCTAGGACCTTGTCTTAGGGTTTTGATGTCTTCAACCTCTCCTCTCTTCATTGTGAAGATGATGGACTCAGTTTTGTGAAGAGGAATGGTCTATTGAGGGTGAATAAGGGAGGAGGAAAATCTGTGAGTGGTTTTGAACAACTATCTAAAGGAGGAAGATGAACCGATGTCATTCAACTTGCTTTAAGATGCGTGCAGAAATATGTTTTTGTGCACAGTGAACTTCGAGGCCATTTTCGAGAGTGATACGACCAGATCTGGGTTTTTGACTAAACACCAAAGTCGTAGCCCTTGGAAAGACCATTCCAACGGATGGTTATAAGTTTTCAGAAGATTCGTGTAGCCTTGGGAATGTCCAGTCAAAGTTGTTGTATAGTAATGTCTTAAGAGCATGTTATTCTCGGGTTTGTGTAGAAACGGGTTTGGTTTTTGTAGAGAAATCGTATCAAAATAATTATGATGTTTTCATAAACTTTGTATATACTTAATTGTGATAAACAAATGGTTTGGTGAAACACGATCGTATAAACGGTTGAAAATTTTTGATAAACAAATGGTTTGGGTAAGTTAGTGAACAAATGAATTGATACGGTTGGTTGTCCAAATGATATTCTCGTGAAATTCGGTATGGATGTGCATGATTATAATCGTGAGAATGAAATAGTTTTTTGAAAGAGGGTGTGATTCCCGATAAATGAATGTGTAACCTATAACTATATTATCATGCTTGATGAATATGTGAAGTATCATTATGTTATTGTGATTATCTTATGGAAGCATTGTTGATTGTGAATGCATATGCTTGATTTTATGAAGGAATTGGATGTGGTTAATGCATGGTCATGTGGTATGATGCTTAAAGGAATAGGTTTAGTAGTCCACTGCTTAGAGTTTTGTTTCCCTATGGGTATCAGTGTGGGGTTTGTGTAATGTATAAGGTGGCTTGCCACCTGTGTAAATGATGAACCCTTATGTTGTATGGTAATGTGGAAGGGTTGAGGTGTATGTGTGTGTTTGCCACACTTGAATTATGTGTTGATAAGGGACTCGGGGTAGATCCCTTGCGTGTTGTTGAGCACGGGATGTGAATACTAAAAAGTGTGGAGCCCTTAAAAGTGAAAATGTATGTTGTGTGAGTTGACATGCGTATCATAATCCTGGGTTAAGGATAGTGTGGCCGGTTTATAGGCTCGCAAGTCCTGTCACTAATGGGAGTTTACAGTTATACTTTGGACAGTTTGGCTGTGTCCTCGGTGCACATTCCTGAGGCCATTTTCGTGCTAAGTGGGCGGATTGGCTGTGTTTTTTGTGGTCATTCCTGAGGCCCTTTTCGTGCCACACTAGTAGGACAATTTGTGCTGGGATCTTGGTGCACGTCTACCCAAGACCCCTCTGAGTCGTAGTACTCATGTGAGCTCCGCTATTGTGTTCTTAGCGTTGAGGCGTACGAAGGCCAAGGCCAGTTAGTGTGGAGACCAACCTAGTAGTGGAAAGCCCGTTCCACTATCACCGTCTGGCCACAACGGATGGCGCCTGAGAGGTTAGCTACCTGCTCGAAAAGTGGGAACTAAAAGTTTGTGTCGACATAATAGTGTGCATATATGTGAGCATGGGTGAATCATCGCATTGCATTCATAACATTGCATTGCATTACTTACACAATATCCTTATCATATAAGTTTTTATGGGCATTCTTACATGATGAGTTACTTTACTGTTAAGTCGATCCTTAACTTATATGTCTGTATGGGCATTTATATAAGTTGAGTCACCTTTCGATAGTAGGATCATACTTGTATAATAATGTTGATAGTAGAACTGCTAGTGTAGATTGATATACTCACTTATTTTATTTGTTGGATACATATATATTTATTAGTCTTATACCACCTGCTTGTACTACTTCTTACATATATATATATATATATATATATATATATATATATATATATATATATATATTGTACCCTTTTACTTTCTCCTCCCGGTGCCTAAGAGTCGCTGGGGGAGCGGATGTGATAGCCACTTAGTCTTTAAACTAACGGTTGCCACGTTTTTCTTTTTAGTAGGAAACCTCGCAGATAGAGCAGAAGCAGTTTACGCAGGATGGCATCCAGGCCAAGGTTATAGGGCCTGAAGTGACGATACCATAACTACCGTTAGTTTCTGATGTGAGTTTTTGAGAGATTCTAGTTGTATCCCTATGGGAAAAGTTGTACGTACTCTGATATTATAGAAGCCTGATGATGGTTCTTATTATTGATGGACTTGTGTACTTATTACTTATGTGGTTTTTTACTTCTATTTTGTTCTTTATGTTGGGTTGGCATGGATGATAACTGGAGGCGCTCGGGCAAGAACTTGAACCATTCACTTTATATGAAATTCTCAAATTATTAAGAAGAAACTAAAATTTGAATTAAGTTTAAACGGTTGTATCCCTCGGCTTGGTGGATCAATTAGACCACGAGTAAAAATATGAATATACGCCGTGGAAAATACTTTGTTTATATTGATTGGCTTCCTACATGAGTATAAACATCCAAGTAGGACAACTCATGATATGCATACCTCTAGATTTAATATAAGTATAGAAAGAGTCTTTTACGTCGTTAAAATATAATGACCTGGATTTAAAAGATGTTATGCATGAGATAGTCATAATGAGATTTTTTATACTTTAAAATAACTAACATGCAATCCTAGCATAAAACCTTCCTAGAGAGAAAGTAACACAACAAATCTTCTCAAAATAGACTTTGCAGCTAGCAAGTAACTTAATATTCCACCAAATCTCCAGTGTGCATCAACAACCTGATACAAACCCACCAAAAAGGCATGTATGTCTGTACTAAAAACAAAAAACAACAAAACTACCTCATGACGGTGGGGACAGGACAACTATAACAACTACAGAACACCAGCAAGAATATACAAGTGGAAATCAAAGTTTATTAGTAGAAATAATCAAAAGAGACAAAAGGGTTACCAACCCTTATAAAAGAAAAGTTGTCCAATCACAGCAAATAAGTCATACTTTAATAGGCAGAGAAGAATTCTCAAAAAGAGTAGTAAGAAAGGGTGCACCTAATGCTAAATGAAGCCATGCTTCTATAAAATCTGCAAGTGCATGCATAAGAACATATGTGTATATATATATATAAAAAGAGACTGATAAGCTCAAAACACGTGAATCATTAACACCGATAAAAAATTGTAATATTTTTGGGGCCACATTGTCCAACAGTAACCTTCAGACCAAAAATCTCAAAAAGGCACTGTGGTGGTGGCCACGTTGTCCAACACAACCCAACAACCCATAAGAAGAGAAGAAAACCAACCAGGTGTAATGATTCACAAACCAGCACTGAGGTGGTGGTCCTTTATCCATTGCCAACCAAGGCCACAAATAATCATAAATTATATTAATAAACAGAAAGAAACCCAAGGCTTAGAATCAAATTTCCATGACAATGCATAGGGAAGAAGACCAAAAGTTACTAAAGCATACTCGACAAATATGACTTGACGAACTCAAAGTCACTCGATGGATACATGAAAATTACTTGACACTAACTCTGAAATCACTCAACACCAAGACTTCAACCACTCGATGCCTCTCTGCTTCACTCGAAGCCAAGACAGTTTCATTCAATGCACTCGACACCATAGCTGCTTCACTCGATTCCATAACTGCTTCACTCGATGCCTAGATGGAAACTGTCAAAGCAGATAATGTTATAGCTTCTTCACTCGATGCCTAGACGGATACAGTCAAAGCACTCAACTCCATAACTGCTTCACTTGACGCTTAGTCAGATGCAGTCAAAGCACTCAATGTCATAATTGCTTCACTAGACGCTAGAAAGATACACTCAAAGCACTCGATGTCATAACTGCTTCACTCAATGCCTAGATAGATACATTCAAAGCACTTGATGCCATAACTGCTTAAAACGACACCTAGACAGATACAGTAAAAGCACTGAACACCATAACTTCTTCACTCGATGCCTAGAAAGAGACAGTCAAAGCACTCAATGCCATAGCTTCTTCACTCGACGCCTAGATAGATACAGTCAAAGCACTCGACGCCAAAACAGTTTCACTCAATGTGTAGAAACATACAGTCAAAGCACTCGACGCCATAACGATACTCAACGCTCTCGACACCAAGGCTTCACTCAACGCTCTCGACGCCAAGGCTACATTCAAATCTCCCAACACCAAGGCTACACGCAATGCTCTCGACTCCATGGATACACTCAATGCTCTTGACGCTAAGGCTACACTCAATGCTCTCTATGCCAAGGCTACACTCAACGCTCTCGACGCCAAGGCTACACTCAACGCTCTCGATGCCAAGGCTACACTCAACGCTCTCGACAAATTTGTCATTTCAATGAATTTACTTAGAGTTTAATTAATTAATTTATTTTCTAACAGAAGGACTTACAACAGTTTAACAAAAAAAGGCACTTCTTCTTTCTACCCAAAACTCTGATTTCCTACAAAAATTTCAGACTTCTACACCCCTAATCTACACCAATCTTAGATCATTTTATTTAAAAAGTAAAGAAGAAGAGAAAGTAAGGAACAAAGTGATTCATACTAAAAATAGTAAAAAGACAAGAAATTAGATTTCCGTAAGACTATTATTTGATAGATTTCGGCCTTGACATATGCTAAAAATCATATATATTTTGATAGATGTAGGACTAGATGTACAGAAGAAATTACAAGAAAATGAGATCTTGAACTTTTAGAATATAATTAGACGAAGGAGTTTCGAAACCAAAACTTGCCTCAAACCTTCACAAATCCAGCCTCACAAGCGCTCCACTCCAAGGATTGGCCGCAAGAACCCCCAAGCAACATTCCTGAAACATTGCATGGCAAATGAGGTTCAAGGTCAAAAGCCCTTACACCAAAAATCCACGAAACGGGAAAAACGTATCATGCACGCGTAGATCTCGGCGAGAGCTTTCCAGATCTACTCTCCATTGACGATTTCGAGCACTGGCACTCCTACAAGCAGCGGTCGAAAGCCTCATGATATGTGTCGCCTCTTTTCTTCCGCATTTTCGATCCGATGGCTTGGGGAAGAGGATAATGAACAGGATTTCCATTTATAAGTATTTATAGATATAATATAATAATATTATTAATAAATAAACGTCCAAATGACCAACAAAATTCGAACCAACTCGGATTTCCACAAAATTTGCATCGAAGCTAAATAGTAGTGCTACAAAACCAACGATGAAGTCGAAATTAAGACTCAACAAACTAAAATCGGGTTTAAATTCCCCGAAATTACAACCAACATCAACCTAATAAAATCCACTGAGTCAAAATCTCGGATTCTAAAGAGCTGAAATCACGCTCCAACAATGGTAATTATTAACTACGCGACAACTTAATGCTTTGATGTTATAAAGACGTCACTAAAGAAATTAAAATAAATGTCGAAAAAATTAGGGGTTTAACAGCCACTCCCCGTAAAACGTTGTTTCATCCTGAAACGTGATATGAAAAATAGAAACTACTATTCAAAAGGAAATAACCAAATGTTATCGCAAATAAATACTTACCAAAAAAAACTAGAAGAACAGATGAGGATGAGCCTCCCTCATAGCTGACTCCAACTCCCAAGTTGCGCTCTCAACGTCTTGGTTTTGCCAAAGAATATTGATCATGGGTATTGTCTTCCTACACAATACCCGATCCTGAGCATCTAGGATACAAAAAGGCACTTCAACATAAGAAAGATTAGGCTGCAATTGGGGCACCAAATCGATAACATGTCAGTCACTAAGCACGCATTTCCGCAACTAGCTTAAATTAAAAACATCGTGCACACCAGGAAAGTTAGCGGGCAAATCCAGCCTATAAGATGACACTCTAATGCGTTCAACAACCTTGAAAGGTCCCACATACATGAGATCTAGCTCGTGGTTTCTTCCAAACCTGTTAACGCCTGACACGGGAGAATCTTTGAGAAAAATCATGTCTCCAACTGCGAATTAAAGATCAACCTTTCGGCGATTAGCATTCTTCTCATAACGCTCCTGATCTATACAAAGCTTCTCTCGAATATGCGTCATAGAAGTACTCATTTCTTCCAAAGATTCTGGACCCAACAACGGTCTTTCACCAACTTCAGCCAAAAATAAGGGAGTTCTACAACGCCTCCCAAACAAAGCCTCAATGGCAGTCATCTGCAAACTATCCTAATAACTATTTTGTAGGCAAATTCCATAAATCTAAGCCGCTCATCCCACGCTCCTTCGTGGTCTAATATGTAAAATCTGATCATATCTTCCAAAATCTGATTAACCTCTCCGTCTTACTATTGGTCTGCAGGTGATAAGTAGTGGAATACCTTAGATCGTTACCCAACCCTTCCTGCAAACTTTTCTAAAAACGAGACGTAAACCTTGAATCTCGATCTTACACGATACTTCCAAGTACTCTGTGTAATCTAATGAACTCTTCCAAATACAACTCTGCTATTTTTTATGGAGTAATCAATCTTGAACGACACAAAGTTAGCACACTTCATCAATCTATCAACTATGACCCACACAGAATGATGTCCTTGGAGAGATCTTGGCAAACCAGTAATAAATTTCATAGAAATACTCTCTTATTTCCAACTTGGAATATCCAAAGGCATCAGCTTGCTACCAGGCCATCCATGATCTGCCTTAACCCGCTTGTAAGTGAAAATATCATACACAAACTTAGCTATATAAATCTTCATCCAATGCCACCAAACGATCTACTTCAGATCTTTATACATCTTTGAATAACTAGGGTGGTAGGAAACACTAGAACCATGCACCTCACTACACAACTTATCTAAAATATCCTCAATAATGAGGATATAATATCTATCGCGGTACTTCAAAGTACCCGGATCATCAATTGAAAAGTCTGGTAATTCCCCTTTCTCGGTTCTGCTATAAAGGTGCAGCAAATCACGATCATCCTTTTGGCGTAGCCCCGTAAGTGTAATCACAGAAGGCTCTTCCACTTCCAAGTTGCTTGGCAAATCGCTACTCCCAATAGAAGTACCCATTAACAAAAACTCCTTTACAAGGGATTCCATCGAAAGATTAAAGATCTGCACGGTCTTCCTACTCAAGGCATCAGCTGCCACATTAGCCTTGCCCGGATGATATAGAATATCAACATCATAATCTGCGACATACTCCAACCATCTACACTGGCGTAGATTCTGCTCCTTCTCAGTGAAGATGTACTTCAAGCTCTTATGATCCGTGTAAATTTTTCACAATGCACCATTTTGCATATGTCTCAATAACTTTAAGGCATAAATCACTTCCGCAAACTCCAAATAATGAGTAGGGTACTTACTTTCATGATTCTTTAATTTCCTTGATCCATATGCAATCACTTTGTCTTCTTGCATCAATACACATCCAAGCCCGACGTTCGATGCATCCACGTAAATAACATACTCCACTCCTTCAGTTGGTAAAGACAACACTGGAGTAGTGCACAATCTCATTTTCAATACATTGTAGAGAATCCTTCCACAAACCCTCTATAATAGCCTACCAACCCTATGAAGCTTCTTATCACTTAGGGTGTGGTAGTTCTTTTCCAATCCATAAAAGTGGCAATCTTTTCTGGGTAAACTAAAATTCCATCTTTGTTCACAACATGACCCAAAAAGGAAACCTGAGGTAGTCAATTCTCGCACTTACTCAACTTTGCATACAACTTATGTTATCTTAGAGAAGATAAAACAAAATGCAAGTGTTAGGCATGCTCCTCAGCATTCTGGGAATAAATTAGGACATCATCAATAAAAATGACCACAAAAAGGTCTAGAAAATCTTTAAATACCTTGTTCATCATGTCCATGAAAGCAGAGGGTGCATTCGGCAATCCAAAGGACTTTACCAAAACCTCAAAATGTCCATGCCGAGAACGAAAAGCGGTCCGTAGAACATCCTTCTCATAGATTCTAGGCTGATGGTGGCCTGAACGAAGGTAAATCTTCGAAAAGACCGTACTTCCACACAACTGAACAAACAAATCATCTATCTATGCCAAATGATCCCTGTTCTTGATAGTTACCTTGTTTAATTCCCTATAATTGATGCACAACCTCATAGATCCATCCTTTTTCTTTACAAATGAAATGGGAGAACCCCAAGGTGAAGAACTTGGCCTAATGAATCCACACTGCAACAACTCATCTAGCTGGGTATGTAACTCTTCCAGCTAGTGCGGGGCCATACGGTACGGTGCAATAGAAAAAAGGCGAGTACCTGGCTCCAGATCTATAACAAACACAACATCTCTCTCAGATGGAAGACCAGGAAGACTATCTAGAAAGAGATCAGGGAACTCTCGCACCACAGGAAAATCCTTGACATGCGGCAAACCACCAGCGGCTTCTAAAATAGAAAACAAGTAAGCACATTAACAAAAATCTAAAAGCTTTCGAGCATATACTACAAAAATGATCGGGGAATCCTGGCGCGTAAAACCATACACATTCCTAGAGTGGTCGTTGTCCATCTTTAAGTCCAAACGCTTAACATTACATTGGATAACCGCATTATATCCGGACAACAAGTCCATGCCTAAAATGAAATCAAAGTCCTCCAGGCCCAACACCTTTAGATCGGCAAAAGAAAGAAAATCGCCTAAAAAAATAGGACAACTCTGGATGACCTGGTCCGACTCCATCGAGTCACCAGAAGGAAACTCGATGAAAAACAAATCGCCAACTTGATCAAGAGTTAGATGATAACATTCTATGAAAGTCCTAGCCACGAATGAGTGGGTAGAACCTTAATCAAATAGAACGCGCGCCCAACGATTCTTTACCTTAAACCTCCCTATAAAACCGTATGCATAACTAGCCAAACAATGTCGAAACTATAGCAAAGAGAAGAAAAAACTAGATTAGAATCTAAGCTGAGATCACTTGGGTGGACATCTGCGCTTATTATAAGGTCACCATATTCAACTTGCCCTTCCCTTTGTCCAAATGTTACGGCTGCGGCTATGCTTGAATTGGAACTAGTGGCAGCAGGGGCTGAGACCTCGGGCATCTTGACTTAAAATGCCCCTTCTGTTCACATTGGAAGCAGACCTTATCCTTACCCCAACAAGGGGCAGCATCGTTACAATTTTTCTTACATAAAGAACAAACAAAATCTCCCTTGGGAGCGCTCTGAATTGCATGCACTTGTTGCTACTTTTGAGCTCCTAGCCACTTGAAACACTTCTCGACTGGATGGCCAGACTTGCAACAAAAACTGCACACCTCCTTGTTTCTTTTCCTCAAAGCAGGATTAGATCCTTGAGAGCTCTTACCATCATCAGACTTTCTCTTTTCCTTTCTCGTTTGTATGCCTCAATTCTTGGCATTATCGATGGATTCCACTTTTAGCATAGCTTCTACTGCCTCAGCATAATTCTCAAATCCATAAGCGATAGCCAGCTGCTGGATGTACTCCTAAGACCACCCAAGAAACTCTTTACACGGCTAGCCTCAGAGGCCAAAAAATCTGGAGAAACCGGCTCAACTTGGTGAACTCTACCTCATACTCACTGACCGTGAGTTGTCTCTATTTCAGATATAGGAAGTTGTTCATCAAACGGTCTTGCTTGACTGATGTAAAAAATTTCTTGAGCATTAATTCCTTAAACGATCCCCACGAACATCCATCAGTGAGGTTTTCTTTTTCTCTTAACCACTAGCACTTTTCAAGACCCTTAAGCTGGTAAGAGACGACCATAACTCTCTGGTCCGTTGAAATACCGGAATATGAGAGCATCTCCTCGATCGCGATAATCCAATCGTCTAATGCCATAATGTCAGCTCTACCATCCTAGGTAGGAGGTCCTAATCGCTGAAAATGCGAGATAAAATTCATCCCTGGTGGCAGCTGAACTAGATGCACCAAAGGAGCAGGAGGAACAAGAACGTCTTGACCCACAGTAATGTCCTGCACTCTCGGCTGCTTCCCTGAAACAACAGTCAGTAGTGCTTGGATCTTTGATTGCATCTCCACCATCTGCCTTGACAGAGCCTCATTTCTATGACATAGTCCTTCAATCACAGCCTCACTCTGCATGCCAGACGACTCGCACTCCGACTGGGGAGTCGAGCTCATCGCAACACGCTTAGGCGGCATCCTAAGAATATGATGAAACCCCAATCAAAACCTAGCTTAACCTCTATAACTACACAATTTAGTTCAGACCATACATATTTAGACACTTGCTCATGCTGCTTGGTTGCTTTGGGATTTTTATTAATGATGTCATGCTTGACTTAGGATGATATACCATCATCCCATTGAATCATATGGATAAACTATGAATGCATGAAATCTTATTCTTTTTGCTTTAAATCCATGTATGTATATATGTCATCATGTAAATCTTAGCTTGGAACATATGCTAATGCTATGTTATATCATGCATGTTGTGTTATGCAATCTAATACAGGCCTTAATGCATATTATGAGCGACATACACATGAAATATTATACATCTCATACTATATAATATCACTTGTAACAAAAAGCAAAATTTAATGGGCATTCATGTGATGTTTGTTATGCATCCCATACTACATAACAGTCACATGTTGCTTCCTATGAGGATCCATATACAAACACATACTATGCATCACATACTACATAATATGCCATGTATACTTCTTATCATGCTTATGGTTTTAGTGTTCATACTTCGGCCAAGATGTACTAATGACACATCGGTGTGTGTATGAAATGGAACAAGACCACTAAAACCATCCTTCTGATACCAACTATCACAACCCGCATTTTCTCTGCATTTAAATAATATATCAGAGTAAGAAAAAACACCTACCGTGAATCCATGCCTTGCAGGGGATAACTGCAGGCAATCAGACAAGAACTCGAACCTAACACTTTATATGAAATTATCGAGTTATTAAGAAGAAACTGCAATTTGAATTAAGTTCTGATGGTTGTATCCCTCGGCTTAGTGGATCAACTAGCCCACGAGTAAAAATATAAATATACACTGTGAAACCTCATGATATACATACCTCTAGATTTAATATAATGACTTTTACATCATTAAAATATAATGACTTTGGATTTAAAAGATATTATGCATGAGATAGTCAAAATGAGATTTTTTATACTTTAAAATAACTAACATGCAATCCTAGCATAAAACCTTCCCAAAGTGCAAGTAACCCAACAAATAATATAGAAATAGACTAAACAGCTAGCAAGTAACTAAACATTCTACCAAATCTCAAGTGGGCATCAACAACCTGACACAAACCCACCAAAAAGTCATGTATGTCTGAACTAAAACAAGAAAAACAACAAAACTACCTCACGACAGTGAGGACAGGACAACTGCAATAGCTACAGAAAACAAGCAACTACCAACCCTAGCCGCTCAACTGGCTACATCTCCGAGCCTGAGGTATTCAAGAGAAAATAAAACCTCAGTAAGAATATACAGGTGTTAATCAAAGTACATTAGTAGCAATAATCAAAAGATACAAAAGGGTTACCAACCCTTATAAAAGAAAAGATGTCCATTCACAGAAAATAAGTCATACTTTAATAGGCAGATAAGATTTCTCAAATAGAGTAGTAAGAAAGTGTGCACCAAGTGTGAAATGAAGTCATGCTTCTATAAAATCTGCAAGTGCATTCATAAAAATATATGTGCATATATATATATATATATATAAAAGATACTGATCAGCCCAAAGTACGTGAATCATTAACACTAGTAAAAAATGGTACTAAGTTGGGGGCCACATTGTCCAACACACACCTTCAGACTAAATATCTCAAAACAGCATTGTGGTGGAGGCCACGTTATCCAACACAATCCAACAACCCATAAGAAGAGAAGAAAACCCATCAGGTGTAATGATTCACAAACCGACCCTGAGGTGGTGGTCCTTTATCCAGTTCCAACCAAGGCAACAAATAATCATAAATTATATTAATAAACCAAAAGAAACCCAAGGCTTAGCATCGTATTTCCATGACAATGCATAGGGTAGAAAACCAAAAGTAAATAAGGTATACTCGATGAATATGACTTGATGAACCAAAAGTCACTCGATGGATACATGAAAATAACTTGACACAATCTCTGAAATCATTCGACACCAAGACTTCTGCTACTCGACACCTTTCTGCTTCACTAGACTCCAAGACTATTTCAGTCAATGCACTCAACTCCATAACTTCTTCACTCGATGCCATAACTACTCAGTCGAAGCACTCGACGCCATAGCTCCTTCAGTCAACGCCTAGATAGATACAATCAAACCACTCGACTCCATAACTGCTTCACTCAACGCCTAGTCAGATACACTCAAAGCACTCGAAGCCATAGCTGATTCAATCGACTCCTAGACAGATACAATCAAAGAACTCGACTCCATAATTGCTTCACTCGACGCCTAGACAGATACAATCAAAGCACTCGACGCCATAGCAGTTTTATTTGACTCCTAGACTTATACAGTCAAAGCACTCGACTCCATAACTTCTTCACTCGATGCCTAGGTAGAGACAGTCAATGCACTCGATGACATAGTTGCTTCACACGATGCCTAGACAGATTCAATCAAAGCACTCGATAACATAACTGCTTAACTCAACACCTAGACAGATAAAATCAAAGCAATCGACTCCAAGGCTACACTCAATGCTCTCGATGCCTTGGCTACACTCAACACTCTCGATGCCAAGGCTACCCTCAATGCTCTTGATGCCAAGCCTACACTCAACGCTCTCGACGCCAAGGCTACAGTCAATGCTCTCGACTTTAAGGCTACACTCAATGCTCTCGAAACCAAGGCTACACTTAATGCTCTCGGCGCCAATCCTACACTCAATGCTCTCGATGAAAAGGCTACATTCAATGCTCTCGATGCCAAGGCTACACTCAATGCTCTCATTGCCAAGGCTACACTCAATGATCTCGACGCACTTGTCATTTTGATGAATTTACTTAGAGTTTAATCAATATAATATTTTTCTGACATAAGGACTTACAACAGTTTAACCAAAAAAGGAACTTCTTCTTTCTACCCAAAACTCTTATTTCCTATAAAAATTTCAGACTTCTCTTCCCCCTAATCTACACCAATCTTAGATCATTTTATTTTAAAAAAAGAAGAAGAGAAAGTAAGGAACAAAGTGATTCATACTCAAAATAATAAAAGGACAAGATATTAGATTTCCTTCTGATTATTATTTGATAGATTTCGGCCATGACATATGCTCAAAACCACCACTTGCCTCAAGCCTTCACAAATCCTCCCTCACGAGCGCTCCGCTCCATGGATCGGCCGAAAGAACCCTTAGGAAATGATTCCTGAAACTTGGGGCAAATGAGGGTCAACGTCAAAAACCATAACATAAAAAATCCACGAAATGGGGAAAACTTACCGTGTATGTGTAGATCTCGGCGAGAGCTTTCAGGATCTACTCTCCAACGATGATTTCGAGCACCGGCACACCTACAAGCGGCTGTCGAAATCCTAACGATATCTGTCGCCTCTTTTCATCTTAGTTTTCAATCAGATGGCTTGGGGAAGAAGATAATGAATAAGGTTTCCATTTATAAGTATTTATAGATATAATATACTAATAATATAATAATATTATTAATAAATAAACTTCCAAATGACCAACAAAATTCGAACCAACTCGGATTTCCACGAAATTCGCTCCGAAGCTAAATACCAATTCTACAAAACCAACGACAAAGTCAAAATTAAGACTCGACAAACCAAACTCAGGTTAAAATTCCTCGAAGTTACAACCAACATCAACCTACTATAATCCACCGAGTCAAAACCTCTGATTCCAAAGTGCAAAAAACACGCTCCAACAACGGTACCCATTAACTATGTGATAATATAATTCCCTGACGTCATAAATACGTCACTAAAGAAATTAAAATAAACATCAAAAAAATCAGGGGCAATACATCTAGTGGCTTAGTTAATATGTCTGCAACTTGCTTATCCATTGGGACAAAGCTGAAACTTATGTCCCCGTTCTCCACATGTTTCTAGATAAAACGATATTTGATTTTGATGCGCTTCATTCAGCTGTGAGGGTCTAGATTATGGGCAATCACGATCACACTGGAGGAGTCACAAAACATTGGAATCTATTTGAATTGCAAATTATAGTCTTCAAGTTGATTCCTGATCCAGAGAAGCTCTGGGAAAAAGTTTTCAGTAGAGATGTACTCTGACTCGGTAGTGGAGATTGCCACACTATTTTTCTTCTTGCTGCTGTATGACATAAGCCTTCTTCCGAGGAATTGGCAAGTCACAGAAGTGTTTTTCCTATCATCCCTGCTTCCTACAAAATCTGCCTCTGAAAACCCAATTAGCTTGACGTCATTACTTCTTGGGTACCATAAGCCAAGATTTGGTGTACCCTTAAGGTATCTCAAGATCCTCTTTGCAGCGGCATAATGAGATTCCTTATGGTCCACCTGAAAACTAGCGCACAAACATGTTGAAAACATTATGTCGGGTGTACTGACAGTAAGATAGAGCAATGAACCAATTATGCTTCTGTACTTTATTTCATAAAAAAGTTTCCCATTCTCATCCTTGACTAAAGACATAGTTGAATCTAGTGGAGTCCTCATCGAGATTGCATTCTCCATTCCAAATTTATTAATTAACTCTTTGTTAAACTTCGTTTGTGAGATGAAAATTCCATATTAATATTGTTTCACCTGAAGTCCTAAGAAAAACTTCAGATTTAACATACTACTCATTTCAAACTTCCCTTGCATAAGTTTAGAAAACTTCTTGCAAAGGTGGTCATCCATAGAATCAAATATAATGTCGATAACATAGATTTGCACTAGAAAAATCTTGCCTTTAACTTCCCTAAGAAATAATGTCTTTTGTACCTTTCCTCTTGTGAACTTGTTCTCAAGAAGAAAGCTAGATAGCGCCTCATACCAAGCTCAGGGAGCTTGTTTTAAACCATAAAAAGCTTTGTTAAAAAAATACACATAATTAGGGAAAGTTGAGTCAACAAAACTAGGGGGTTGTGCTACGTATGCTTCCTCTTTTAGATTGCCATTGAGGAATGTTTACTTTACCTCCATTTGATAGACTTTGAATCCTTTATGAGCAGCATACATAAGGAACAACCTGAATACTTTGAGTCTGGACATTGGAGTAAAGGTCTGATCGAATTCGATCCCTTCTTCTTATCTGTAACCTTGAGCTACAAGCCTGGCTTTATTCTTTATAATTACTCCATTCTCGTCCAGCTTTTTTCTGAACATCCATTTGGTACTAATCACTTTCTGTCCTTTGGGCCTTGACACAAACTCCCAAACCTTGCAACTTTCAAAATGGTTGAGCTCCTCTTGCATATCAATTATCCAAGAGGTATCTTTTTTTTGCTTCTTCAAATTTCTTTGGCTAAACCCGAGAAAGAAAGCTAAGATGTAATACTTCATTAGTAGTACCTCTTCTGGTCCATACTCCGTCACTTAGATCTCTAACAATCAAATCAACTGGGTGATCACTTAGGTATCTAAATACCAGATTCCTTCCTATCCCACCAGTACGTTCTGCCACTTCTGGTGTACCTTTTGTAGGTTTATGGAGTTCTAAATCTTGTAGTTCTTCTTCCATCAAACTTGGATTGATGACTTTGACTAAGCTTGGAGCATCTTCCTTGATGGATTCTTCCAAGCTTTGTTCCTTTATCCATGTACCTGCATCTTCGCTAAAAACACTAAATGAGCTGCTATGAAGTATACTTTTCCCATCAAATAAAACATTTATTGACTCTTATACAACCAGGATTTTCTTATGGAAAATCCTATTTGCCTTACTATGGCAACAATAGCCTATGAAAATACCATCAAAACATTTATCACTAAACTTTGTACGATAATTCTTCCCATTGTTAAGTACGAAGCACTTGCTTCCAAAGATCCTAAAGTAGGACACAGTAGATTTTCTTCCAATCAATAGTTCATAAGGCGTCTTACGATGGATTTTGATGATTAATTCTCTATTTTACACGAGACATGATGTGTTGACTGCTTCAGCCTAGAAGTACTCTGGTAGTGAAGAATCATTCAACATTATCGTACATGCTTCAATGAGGGTTCTATTCCTTCTCTCGGCAACTCTATTTTGTTGTGGAGTACACGTAGAGAAAAACAAATGAAAGATACCTTGACTTCCACTGAATTCTGTCATGGCCCCAGACTCAAATTCTGTTCCGTGATCACTTCTGATTTTTACCACTGAGTAGTTTTATTCGTTCTGAATTTTCTAAACAAAATTAGTGAAATCCTCGAAAGTGTCTGACTTGTGTTTCAAAAAGAACACCCATGAAAAATGAGAGTAGTCATCAAAAATGAGTAACATATAGACTTTATCTCCTAAAATGTGAACTGGCATAGGACCAAATAAGTCCATATGAAGTAGATATAAACAACGAGAGGAATCTTTTTCAACAATACCCTTGAAGGTAGCCCTTGTCTGCTTACCTATTTGGCTGCGTGACATGGACTCTCTTTAAGGGGCTTAATGTTAGGAGCATCACGTACTAGGTTGTGAGAAAATAACATACCCATAGTTTGGAATTTTATGTGCTAATCTCTTGTGTTATTGGTCATAGAGAGGCGCACTATCTTTTGTTAAAAAGCACACTGGTGTAGATATGTCTAAACAAAGAAAATTTAAACAAAAAATATTCCTACTCCGAGAGCCTGTTAAGACTATCGCCAAATTTGCAGACGATTTTATCAGACACTTGTACTTGTAGAACTCAATGATATTGTCTTTATCACATAATTGACTTATGCTTATAAGATTATGATGTCATCCTTTAACATAAGCCAAATCTGTGAAGTAGACTATACCATTGGTACTCATAATGTATCCTTTAGTGATTCCCCAGTCAGACCCTCCAAAGATGACTTTTGGACCGTCTTCGACTGGGGTATATTCTTGGAATAGGCTTCTAGTCCCAGTCATGTGCTGAGAGCAACCACTATCTAAATACCAAATAGGATTTTTGTTGGTCTTTGGACATACGTGCATTCATGAATCATTTTCCCTTAGGAACCCAAACAGATTTTTGTCCTTGGTTCCTTGTTAGCTGACTACAACTGGGAACATTAACATTGCGAGTGATCATTCTTGTAATGTTAACTCGTGGATTTTCATATTTGACTGAATAAAACCAACAATCCTTGATAAAGTGACCAATTTTAACACAACACCAATAATCAAACCTGTTGTACCGTCTCTTATTCTCATGCTTTACCTTTTGAACGGGTGGTCTTGTAGGGGCAACTGACTTGGAGGAGGAAGCCTCATGATCCATATGGTCCCAATGATGTTATGTGCATGTGGTCTGGGAACTGACTTCCAAAACATGATTCTCATGAACAGGTACAGTTCCTCTTGCATTTCCATAATCCAAAATGGGTCTATGTTAGCATCTTCAAACCTCTTTGGTTCAACCTGAGACCGGAAGCTTGAATACATTGCAATGTTGAGGCTTCTGCTCCTTGTTGTAATACCTTGGCTTGCATCTCCTATAATTTGATCTCTGGGATGATCTCTCAAGTGCCTGACAGCTACTAGCATTTTGTTTTCAGCTACTTGAATCACAATGTCTGGATCCTACTGGTCTTCTCCTATGTCCTGTATGTTTTGGCCTTCTTTAGGAATGAAGACACCATAATCTCCCTCATGGGCAGTAGGAGGAGTACCCTTGATGGTCAGTTTATCCATCTTCAAATCTACACCTGTCGATCTAGAGGATCTTGGCAGCTCAATATTAATCATAGAAGATTCATCAAACACTACATGGATATACTCTTCTAAAAATTGGTTCGTCAAGTTATAGACTCTATAGGCTTTGATGTGGTTGATATACCCAACAAAAATTCCCTTATAGGATTTGGCAGCAAACATAGTCAAGTTGGACTTCCTTATTGTTCAGCACAAACACATGTTCCAAAGATTCTAAGATAGGGAAGATTTAGTTTTTTGCCTTTCATAATCTCATAGGGAGTCTTCTTGTGATACTTGTTGATAGAAGCTCTATTTAGGACATGACAAGTGGTGTTCACCGCCTCAGCCCAGAAGTACTCTGGGAGAGAAGTGTCATCGAGTAATGTCCTGCCAGCTTCTGTGCGACTCCTATTTTTCCTCTCAGCAATCCTATTTTGCTGGGGTGTTCTTGGAGAAGAAAACTCCTAAGTAATCCCTTATTTTTCATTGAACTTTATCATGCCTTCAGACTTAAATTCAGTTACATGGTCACTTCTGATTTTTACCATAGAACTGTCCTTTTTATTATGAACTTGCCTAACAAAGGTCACAAAGATGTTAAGGGTTTCAGACTTTTTCATTAAAAATAAAACCCTAGCAAATCTTGAATAGTCATCAACTATCATAAGTGTATAGAATTTCCTACCTAGACTATAAACTGGCATATGACCAAACAAGACCAAATACAAGAGGCACAAACACCTCTCAGAATCCTTGGCCCCAATGCTCTTAAAGGAAGATTTTGTCTGGATGCCCTTTTCACATGCATTGCAAATGCCCTCTTTGGTGCATCTTAAATTGGGTCCATTTCTTACTAGCCCTTCGGTAAAGAGCATGCTAATTGTCTTGTAGTTCAAGTGTGCAAGCCTCTTGTGCCATTGCACACAATAAGAGACTTTCTCATTTGCTACCAGACATACTAGCGAGTCTGTACTTAAACATAAGAAGTTTAAACAATAAAAATTTCCACTCCTACTGTCTGTCAAAAAGACCTCTTGGTCACTTTACCTTTTGATTAGACACTCATCCTTGTGGAAGACAATGACAAAGCTAATATCACATAGTTGGCATATGCTAATTAGATTGTGTCCCAATACTTCCACATAAGCTACCTTTGTGATGAAGATTATGTCATTGGTGATCATACCATAGCCCTTAGTAACTCCTATGTCTGAAAATCAAAAGATCACCTTAGGCCATTCCTCACTAGAGTATAATTCTTAAGATGGCTCCTTGTTCCAGTAATATGTCTAGAACATCCAGTGTCCAAGCACCATATTGGCATTATTTGGGTACTTAGACTATCCTGCAAACATAGATTAATTTACCTTAGGAACCCAATAGGGATTGGGTCCTTGGTTCATATTAGCCTGAAAATGAACATGTCTTCCTATAGCAGCCCTAACAAGAAGACTCACCCTTGCCCTTGGCACACATTAGTTATGTCGAAAGTCAATGGAAAAGTGACCCACCTTGCCACAACACCGACACTCATGAATGTTGTATCTCCTTTTCATAATAGCCTTTGGAGTGTGCAAGCTATCAATGGTTATCTATTCAGAGGGGAGATCAGTAGCCTTCTTCCTGTTTCTTTCAGCAAGAATTTAACTAAAGGTGAGTCTGCCAATAGATATACTTGGTTTACTCTGAGATTCACCAATATAAGTCTTCTTTGCAGTTTACATGATGTTGATGGCATAAGAGATAGCTAAGTGAGACCTACTGACTTACTTACCCTTAGTCAAGGTTTTTGCTAGAGGAACTTGAGAATAAACTACTATCTTATCCTTGAGAGTGGGGGCTGGAGCACCAAACACAAATCTTCCATAATAGGCTATTCTGATTTCCTCATGGGGAGCCTTCAGTGTACTCAATCCTATGCCATTTCTCCTTTTATTGTAGGATACACTTGTATCTATATAAAAAGAGTTCATATTCTTCTAGTGACCATACATGTTGTCCTGGTCATACCTATTGGAAAGGAGTACTACCTTTTAAAAGGTATTCGGAGGCACAACAGGAGCCTTGCCTTTCCCTTTGAAATGGGTTGCTCTAGAGTTCCACTTGAACGCCAAACCTCACTTATCCTTTTGAGAGGTGAAGGATTAAATCAATTGTAAGACTGTTCTGGGCTTAGATAATTCAACCCCAATCTTCCTCTCCTTAAGGAGCTTCTCTTCAAGATCTATGATGATCTTTTTCTTCTGGCTAATTGTGTTAATTTGGATTATTGAGATTTTCTTCAGTTGGCTGACTTCTCTCCTAAACTGAGCTAGCAAAGGTGCTGAATCAGACTATTGAGAAGTAGCTTGCTGAAGAGAAGCAATCTCACCAGCTTGCCTCTTGACATGCCTTTTGCTCTTCTTCATAGCATCCAGAATTACACCATACTTGTCAATCAATTGATTGTCATCATCTTCAGAATATGATCCATCATCCCCACTAGAGGAAATGGATGCTTTAGAGTCTGAGCAAGACCCATAGATAGAGGGAGTGCTAGGGATAGAATGTACCTCATTAGAAAAAGAATTGTCCTAATTATCTTTAGTTAGGAACATAAGACTTAACTCATCATCCTCAACAAAATAATTATCGACAAGGACAGTGGGGCCCTTATGCCAGATGAGGCAGCTGGATGATTGATGGCGACGACGACCACGACGGCCAACTTGGTGATGAAGATGACGTCCATGGCGCACTTAGGGATCATGGGGTAGTGGCAAAAGATGATGATGATGCTCCACCTGCCAAAGACTTGTGGCGCCGTAGCGGTCACTGCTACAATCTTCTCCCACACAACAAGACTTAATTTAATTTATCTTTCTAGTTTATGGTCTGCATTTATCCGTTTATATGGTTTGTATTAAATAAGTTTATTTCTATCATTTGGAACTTGTGGTGTGCATTTAGCCACTAATTTTGGGATGTTATTAGCCCCTTGGATGTAATCCTTATATAAGGCCAAACTCTTCATTTATCATTTAGACTAAAAATTGAAATCAAACAAGAAATCTCCTAAACCTAATTCCCCCTATCCCTCTCCCTTTTCTTCTTGCCGCCACCCAAGGGGCCTTCTCTTTCTTTCTAGATCTTGGCCGCCCCCATCTCTCTCTCTCTCCTTTTAAATCTACCTTCTCCCTCCCCTCTCCTCCTTACTAAGTCCTCATCACATTTTCTCTCCATGAGGAACTCAAGGACTTTTGGCCAACCTTGGGAAAGAAGGTGCAAGTGCAAGGAAGAAATGTTTGGGTGAACCTCCACGGTGTGAAGCGGGGAAGACGGGCGAGTTCTTCATCCGAGGTGCACTTCCCGTGGATTTCAAGGGGAGAGCATTCATTTCTTGTGGATCCAAAATCTCGGATCTATTATTCCGACAGGGGTAACGAAAATTCCTACTCAAGAGATTTTCCCTGTTTGTTAGTTTCTTGTGGTGGACGATTTTTGCGTGAATTTTCGAAGTTTGAATTATCGTGGTGTTATTTTTAATAGATTTGTGATTTTTCTTTTTATTTTCCGATAGATCCCGAGAGGAGTGGTGATCCTCGCCTTTTCTTTAGTTGGGATAGATCCTATAAGTTTCGAATCGCTATTTCTTTGGTGGATCTATTTTGGTACAACTCTAAGCTCGTCGGAACCAATATTATTCCTTTTAGCCGAAAAGGATTTTGGCCTATAGCCATTCTCCGATCCACTTGCGGTTCGGCTACCCGTATGTTAGTGTGAGAGATAAAATAATAATCATTGTGTTACTACGTTTCGCTAGCGTGTCGGAAAGAGGGTGTTGATCGTAGTGAGAGTCATTGAATCGCCATCCGTGTAGGATCTTTTAGGATGGGCCTACATCAATTTTTGTATCAGAGGGAGGTTGTGTTGATTTCTCAATCGACACCATCCTTAAACCTTTCTGTCGTAGGGTTTTCGACTCTCACCTGGGTGTGCACGATTCGTAATAAACAACATAAACTTGAAATTTCTGAAATCTGGTCTGCGATTAGTAAAAACCAAATAATTTATTTTCTGCAAAAAATTACAAAAAAATTCTTGAGAACTCTCCTTATTTTTTAAAGAACAAAAGTCTGAAACGGTATTTTGGTTCGCCCAGTCGATAAGTGATAAAAGAGTCCAAATTCATAAAATTAATCTGGTCAAAACCACCATTTCTCCTATTGTTCATGCGCACTAGGCTTGGCACGGAGTATCCTCCATCCACTTCAACTATAGCAGATGACCATAATGATGAGCACGCTCCGGCAATGATAAGGGATTAGGAGGAGTTTAACGTTAGGTTTGATTCACTCACCCAATTAATACAAGGGTTGGCTCTAAATCAAGTGGCACCTCGAAATCACAGCGTTGGGATAAATCGACCGGGTCCCCAACCCCAGGCCGCCAACAAATGAGATGAAGGACAAAACCAACCTCGTGATCAGGACGATGAGCAAGCGCCTCGAGCCCCTTATGAGTTAGATGTAACTATGGCCGTTAAGATTGATTCACCATCATACGATGGTATGGGTGAACCCCAAGTATTTCTAGACTAGATCATGGAGATCGAGTGTTATTTTGAGCGGCACAACCTGACGGACGGTGAGAAGGTTCGGGTTGCACGGATGAAACTTCTTGGTAGGGCCAAAACGTTTTGGTTGAACGAAGAAAGGCGATTAGGTACTGTGAATAGAGTGCCCCCAATTGGGTGGGCTGCTATGAAAGCACTCCTAACTGACCAATATGTCCCTGTATATAACCGAACCCAAATGTTCGATGAGTTAGCCATCCATCGTCAGGGGGGCAAATCGGTAGCGGAGTACATGGGACTCCTTAAATATTTTATGGTTCGTTGCGACGTTCGAGAAATGCCCGAGGTCACACTCTCTCATTTTTGTAAGGGACTCAACCCGGACATCCAAGTCAAGCTCCTGCGTTATGGTCATACGGACCTTAAAACGACATTCAATGCAGCCTTGGATATAGAGAAGCATAATGCCTACAAGTCCAAGGGACGAGTGTTCCAGAAGGGAAAGTCCATTTTAGGACCCCCCCCCCCCCACCTTCGACCTCTATGCGGGACAAAGGAAAGTTCTGATCGACTGATTTGAATTCCATAGTCATTACCGCTAGGAACAACAGAAATCCAACCGGTGAGAGAGTTCTGATAGGACGAATTAGTAAGACTAATGCCACATGTTATTTGTGCGGGATCCAAGGGCACTATTCTAGTGAGTGCCCCACTAAGAGAAAACCACTAGCATTATTAGACTCCACATCTGAGCCTGCCGAGTTTGTCTACGAAGCCAGCAATGAATCTGATGCCAAGCCGAGTGATATTGAAGATGATTCTTATATGATGGTTATGAGGTGTATTCTGGCCACACCGCGTGCATCAGATGAGTATAATCGGGCGAACATCTTTTGGTTGAATTTTAAAAGCGGTGACAAGTGGTGCAAACAAATAATAGATAGCGTTCGATAAGGTGTGCTGCGACGTCATCTCCATGGATGTTTATCATGTACTACTAGGACGCCCGTGGCTTTATGATTATGACGTGACCCATTTCGGATGAGCTAACAACTACGAGTTCAAGTTTAATGGTAAGACCATTGTCTTGAAACCCACACCGCCTAAGGATCTGACGATTGCCTCCAAATACACCATTGTGCTGGCGGAAAAGAAAACTATAAGCTTGATTGGTAAGAATGAGTTAGAGTTTGAGACCTTCTTGGATGGCGTCATCTATGCTTTACTATGTCTACAAGCTAAGGAAGATTCACCCTCATTAGAGAACCTACTGTTATCTCTGCGAACTTTATTGGAAGAATATAAAGACGTTTATTCGGTGGACTTACCATCTAAGTTGCCACCCATAAGGGAAATTCAGCATGAAATTGATTTCATCCCGGGCTCATCATTGCCTAACCTTCCCCATTATCAGCTCCATCCCTCCGCGCATAATGAGTTAAAAACTTTAATTTCAGATTTATTAGCAAAGGGATTTATTCGCCATAGTAAGAGTCCATGTGTCGTCCCTGCCCTTTTGGTCCCAAAGAAAGATAAGTCTTGGAGATTGTGTGTAGACTACTGGGCCATAAATAAAATTATTGTCAAGTATATGTTTCCCATTCCCCGTTTGGATGATTTACTAGATATGTTATTCGGAGCCACCATATTTTCAAAGTTGGATCTTAAAAGTGGTTATCACCAAATAAGGATACGGGAAGGAGACGAATGGAAAATGACATTTAAGTCTAAGGATGGGCTTTATGAGTGGTTGGTGCTTGGAGAGGGTCTCACCAATGTACCGAGTACCTTCTCGCGGTTGAAGACCGAAGTATTTAAACCATACATGGGTAAATTTGTTGTGGTATATTTCGATGATATATTGGTATTTAGCCTCTCGCAGAAGGACCTTGAGAGACATTTAAGGACAATCCTTACAACATTGCGCCAAGAAAATTTATTTATTAATCTTATAAAATGCTCTTTTGGTGTAACTTCCGTAGAGTTTCTAGGATACATAGTGAGTTTCGAAGGTATTCATGTTGACCCAAAAAAGTTCCAAGTTATTAGAGAGTGGCTGGAACCAAAAAATATTCGGGAGGTTAGAAGTTTTCATTGATTGGCCACGTTTTATCGAAGGTTCATTCAAAATTTTAGTAGTATCATGGCACCAATCACTGAATACATGAAGAAGGGTGAATTTATTTGGACTAAAGAGACTACTAGTTCGTTTCAAACGATTAAGGAACGGATGTCCGAAGCCCCACTACTATGGTTTCTGGATTTTAGCAAGGTGTTTGAATTATCCTATGACGCATCAAGGATAGGAATCAGAGGAGTTTTAAGTCAGGAGGGACATCCGATAGGTTACTTTAGTGAAAAGATTGCGGGCCCAAAGTTAAATTATTCCAATTATGATCGCGAGTTTTATGTCATGATACGTTATCTCCAAAATTGGCGACACTATCTTATATCGAAGGAATTTGTAATCTTATCAGATCATGAGGCGCTGAAATTTGTAAACTCCCAAAATAAAATCATCCCTCGGCATGCCAAATGGATCTCCTATCTTCAGGAGTACACCTTCATCATAAAGCACCTTAAGGGTACGTTAAAACGTATGGCGGACGCTCTTAGCTGAGTCACCCTATTATTATCTACAATGGAAGTATCTGTCATAAGATTTGAAAGAATTAAGGATGAATATGTTCAATGCCCGGATTTTAAGGATATATACTTAGCCGCTCAGGACAATTCCCCTTCTGCTATCTCTGCATACTACATCCGTGACGGTTATCAATTTAAGCATACGCAATTATGTATTCCCCGCTCTTCGTTATGCCATTTTATAGTCTGGGAGTTACATAGTGGACGGTTAGTTGGACAGTTCGGACGAGAAAAAAATATTACACTAGTAGAGGACAAATTCTTTTGGCCGAGTCTCAAACCAATGGTCAATAAAATCGTAGGGAGTTGCCGTGTATATCAATTAGCAAAAGGTAACAAGACCAATGCTGGACTTTACACACCACTTCTGATTCCGTCTGTTCCATGGGAGGACGTTAGCATGGACTTCATATTGTGCCCCACCTCTGACATTTCGGCGACACGATTCCATTTTAGTCGTCATAGATCGATTCTCAAAAATTGTCTACTTTATCGCTTGTCATACCACCAACGATGCATCACATGTTGCTAAATTATACTTCAAGGAAGTCGTGGCACATCGGGGCATCCGCAAAACTATAGTAACTGATAGGGACGTTAAATTTACTAGCAATTTTTTGAAAACACTTTGGAATCTTATGGGTACTAAACTTATTTTTTCATCGGCCTATCATCCCTAAACGGATGAGCAAATGGAAGTGGTTTACCGAATCTTAGGTTGTTTACTTCGTTGTTTAGTGGGTGATCATAAAGGCACATGGGACTTTATTCTTCCTCATGCTCAATTAGCTTACAATAATTCTAAGAATAGGTCCACTGGTTTCTCTCCAAATGAGATCGTGCATTGATATAAGGCGCCCGTGCCTATTGACTTGATTCTGTTACCACCATCTTTTAAATCAAGCCAATTTGCATAAGACTTCGCCTCACACGTTCACACTCTCCATAAGCACATTAGCGAGACGTTAGCTAAACAATATGCTATTTATAAATCGAATGCTAACGTACATAAGCGAGCAGTCCCCTTGAATGTTGGTTATTTGGTAATGGTTAGTCTTATCCCTGAACGGATGCCTTTGGGCACTATAAAGAAATTGGCGAATAAGCGAGCCGGTCCTTTTCGGGTTTTAAAGAAGCTAGGCAAAAATGCTTATTTATTAAAGTTACCCGCTGATTGGGGAATCTCCCCTCTTTTTAACGTTTCGGATTTAACGCTTTATATCGCTCCACCACCTAAACTTTCTGTCTCTCCGTTTAATATTTCCACTATATCTTCTAATGGGGTGGGAGGTGAGATTGTTTCTGGATCGCTCTCTCATTCGGATTCTCCGGGAGGTATGTTGCCTAAAGATTATAAACTTATTTTTCTTCTTTGCCAAACGCATTTCCAAGGTTCACCCGAACTAATTTCTTGCCTGATAGGATTTTGCAGGATGCAGTGTTTCCCACTCCTGAAGGTGACATTCATAGGTTTTTGGTCAGGCGGCGTGGCCGCCCTGCTTCGGATTACTATTGGCTCTCTGCCTCGTAGGTGGCACTTCTCGATGTGGATCTCTTACGTCGTTACCTTCCCGCCCACTCATCGGTGATGAGTCCTTTTTAGTGAGGGAAGATTGATGGCGGCGGCAACCACAACGACCAACTTGGTGATGAAGATGACGTCTATGGCGCACTTGGGGATCATGGGGTAGTGGAGGAAGATGATAATGATGCTCCACCGGCCAAAGACTTGTGGCGCCGTAGCGGTCACGGCTATAATCTTCGCCCACGCAACAAGACTTAATTTAATTTATCTTGCTAGTTTATGGTCTGCATTTATCCGTTTATGTGGTTTGTATTAAATTAGTTTATTTCTATCATTTGGAACTTGTGGTGTGCGTTAAGCCACTAATTTTGGGCTGTTGTTATCCCCTTGGATGTAAGCCTTATATAAGGCCAAACTCTTCATTTATCATTTAGAATAAAAATTGAAATCAAACAAGAAATCTCGTAAACCTAATTCCCCTATTCCTCTCCCTTTTCTTCTTGCCGCCGCCCAAGGGGCCTCCTCTTTCTTTCTAGATCTTGGTTACCCCACTCTCTCTCTCTCCTTTTCATTCTACCTTCTCCCTCCCCTCTCCTCCTTACTAAGTCCTCATCACGTTTTCTCTCCAAGAGGAACTCAAGGACTTTTGGACAACCTTGGGGAAGAAGGTGTAAGTGCAAGGAAGAAAGGTATGAGTGAACCTCCGCGGTGTGAAGCGGGAAAGACGGGCAAGTTCTTCATCCGAGGTGCGCTTCCCGTGGATTTCAAGGGGAGAGCGTTCATTTCTTGTGGATCCAAAATCTCGGATCTACTATTCCGATAGGGGAAACGAAAATTCCTACTCAAGAGATTTTCCATCTTTGTTAGTTTCTTGTGGTGAACGATTTTTGCGTGGATTTTTGAAGTTTGAATTATCGCAGTGTTATTTTTAATAGATTTGTGATTTTTTGTTTTGTTTTCCGATAGATCCCGAGAGCAGTGGCGATCCTCGCCTTTTATTTTGTTGGGATAGATCCTACTACTTTCGAATCGCGATTTATTTGGTGGATCTATTTTGGTACAACTCCAAGCTCGTTGTAACCAATATTGGCATTTTAGCCGGAAAGGATTTTGGCCTATAGCCATTCTCCGATCCATTTCGGTTCGGCTACCCATACAATAGCGCGAGAGATAAAATAATAATCATTGTGTTTCTGCGTTTCGTTAGCGTGTCGGAAAGAGGGTGGTGATCGTAGTGAGAGTCATTGAATCGCCGTCCGTGTAGGATCTTTTAGGACGGGCCTACATCAATTATCAACCTCTACTTCAATGGACATAAGACCAATGTATTCCTCCTCTTCATTTGATTCTGAGGACTCAGAATGTAACACCCCAAAAACTAAAAAATAGAACTAAAATGTGGCTATTGCTGCGCGACAATTGTAACGCCCCTGATTTTTCATGCTTATTTTAATTCCCATAGTGGCGTACTTTTGATGTTATGGCGTTATGTTGACGCATAGTTAACGGGTGTCATTTGTTGGGGGCAAGGGTTTGCTCAGTGGGTTTTCCTATATGGTTGGTTTTTACTTGGTTGTGCATCTTCCTTTGCGATCCGGGTCTGTTTTGGTGACTCGGTGGAGATTTTTATAGGGATGTAGTGTCGTTTTATCTTCTGGTGGTTTTTTACTTGAGTTTGGTTTGTCGAATTTGGATTTTGATATCACCATTAGATTCGTAGCATCGGTATTTAGCTATGGTGCGATTTTTGCAAGATTTCGAGTTGGTTTGGATTTCGAGTCGTGTTGGGATTATTGATTATTAAATTGTATTATATTATCATAATTATTTATGTATGTATATATATATTCAGATATTAGGTCGCGTCAAAAGCCCTGTTCATCATCTTCCCAACCCGAGCAGTGGTCGTTTTCACGAGCGGAAGTGGAGCGGCGTCCCACGTGCTTTCGGCCGGTGATTTCAAGCGATTTGGTGGTCGTATTCCTCGATAGATTAGATATTTGTAAATCTCTCATCGAGATTTACTCGATCGTGGTATGCTTTTCCCGATTCCTCGATTTCTAGGCATTAGGGTTAGTGATTTTAACATCCTTATTCCCCCAAAAGTTTCAGGAAACATTGCTTGGATCTTTTTGCGGCCGATCCTTTTCGCGGTGCGAGCAGGAGGTGTTCTTTTCAAGGCAAGTCGCACTTTTCACCCTAGCATGTCCATTTCTTGCTTGTTCTTCTTCCTTCCTGTCCTCCTCCCTTAGAGAGTAGGATTAGTGTAGGTAGGCTATGAAAGAAATCGTAGAGTAGGGCAAGTTTTCGGCCAAAATGTGGGGAATAGGTTTAGGTGTTAAGGAGAATTCGACGGGTATGGGTAAGTAAAATTCATCAAATAGCGACGGTAATATTCATCGAGTTTTGTAGGTTAGCTGATTGAGAATTCGTCGTAAATCGTTAAGTGAAATTCGCTGGGTATGGATGTATTTAGTCTAAGGATAATTCGGCAAGTATTACTGGAGTTCGTCGAGTATCAGCTTAAGCAGATTCGATTAGTATCGCAGAATTTAGTTAAGACAGTTTAGTCGGGTAACGATTTGTCGAACGTAGATTTTTAGTGCAAGTTCTATTCATTGAGTATCAATCAGGATTCGGTGAGTATTGTCAAAGTCGTCGTTAAGGTAGATTCGACGTGTATCGGAAGAAAGTGACGAGAAGTGTTGGTCGACTCGTCGAGTATAGTAGCATTTCATTGAGTATCGCTACGCAATTCGTCTAGTATAGTAGGAATTCGTCGAGTATCGGAGGTCTTATTCGCCAAGTGCTGTGGAAATTCGTCAAGTATCCTTGTGGTTCGTCAGGTATACTCGCCGAATTTGGCCAGGACTTAGGATATTTTTCCGTTTCGTGTAGGATTCGTCGTGTATGGTCCTTAGAGTGATTATAGGGCTTAATTGGGTATTTCTTCAGGTTTAGGCTTGGGTTTTTGTTTGGGTTGTTTGGGTATGATGTTTCTTCAGCTATGAAGGTTAGTAATGGATAAAAGACCACCAACTGGACGCCGATTGTGAATCATGTCACTTGGTGGTTTTGTTTGGTCTCTATTTTGTGGCATGTTGAGTTTTGGTTGGCCAGGTGGCCACCATCGCAGCGCCTTTGTGAGACGTTTGGGTCTGGGATCCTGGTATTGGATGTTTTCACCGTCTCTGGCCCGGTTGTTTTTACCAAGTGTTAATGATTCATGTTTTCGAGCTATTTTGTGCTCAATTTGATTCTTAGATCAGTCAAGGCTATTTTATGTTAATCCTTACCGATTTTATCGAAGCATGGCTTCGCTCCGCACTTGGTGCAAATGTTCTTCTAACTCCTTTATTGCAACTTTTAGTTTACCTGTTTTTATTTGGCTAATCAGCTGTGGTTTCAGCATTCCTTATAGTCGGGTTTGGAAAACCCTTTCTTGCCTTTTTACTTATACCTGTTTATTTCCATTGCCACTTGTATCCTCTTGCTGAGGTGTTCTTCTTTTGAATGCCTCAGGTTAAGGGTTTTAGCCAGTAGAGCGGCTGTGTTGGGTGGTAGCTTCTGGACTGCTATTGTTGCATTAGTTTTTTTCCTCACCATCATGAGGTAGTTGTTGTTTTCAGTTTTTGTTCAGACTTGCATAATTCAGTGGGTCAGTGTAAGGTTGTTGACGCCCACTGGTAGTTTTCTTTTGGGATATTGAATACTTTACTAAGCTGCTAGTTTACCTTTTTGGTTGGATGTACTTGCCCTCTGGAAAGGTTTTATGCTAGGTTGCATGTTAGATATTTTAAAGTATAAAAATTACTAATATTACTTCATACATGCCATATTTTAAATCTAGATCACTATTTCTAAAGGTCGTAAAAGCTACCATCACTATTATTATAAATCTAGAGTCTTGCATACCATGAGTTGTCCTCTCGGGATGTTTATACTCATGTAGGGCATCTAATAATCTAAATGAAGTATTTTCCACAGCATATAATTATCTTTTTCTCGTGGACTAGATGAGCCACTAAGCCGAGGGATACGGCTAACCGCTTCACTTAAACTAGATTTTCTCCAAATAACTCATAGATCTTTTATAAAGGTGAGTTGGGGTTTTGCCTGAGAGTCTACAGTTATCCCCTGCTGGCGTGGCATCATGACGCGCGTCTTCCCTTGCTTTGATATATCGTTAAATGCGGATAAAATGTTGGTTGTGACAACAGTGGGTATCACTAGCGATAGCGATAGTACTTGATGCTTTCAACAAAGCATTGAGTAGACTCAATGCACTCGATGCTCTCGATGCACTCGACACTCTCTACGCAATCGACGAAGCGTTGAGTGAGCTATCAGATTGGCGATAGTGGGTATCGTCGGGCGATACTGCAATGTATGGCTGGACACATGTCAGATGGTCGGACGACGGCCAAAGAGCGGTGGTTGATTGGGGTCAATACAGCTACCGATGATATCGTCTAGTCTATAGTGGATATCACCAGGTGATAAAGTTAATTTTTACTTGTCAGCAAAAATTGTGGCCTTTGGTCTCTTTTGTTGAGAGGATCGTGTGGTTGGGTTTATTCTCTAGCAGTTTAACTAGAGAAGAGGTGGAGAGAAGATTCACTTCTCTTCTCTCACTCTCTCTCATATTTCTCATCAAGTTCTTGGAATAATGGAAGAAGACGGCTGAAGGCTGATGCTTTACTGGCTTAGTGAAAGTGATCCCATGGTTTGAATCGAGAACTAAGGAAAGATCCATGAAGAGGAAAGTGATGCGCTCCTTTCCAGCCGGATAGAAATCTTGTTAATGGCTCCAAAACGAATTCTTAGGGTAACGATCTTCATTCTTGGACAAGTGAAGTCATCCTTTTACATATGCATGGAATCCACCACCAAAAGGTGGAGAATCGAGGAGATTCTGATGGGTTGATACGTGATATCTCCGAGTGGTTTTGCATATAGAATCTGAAAATTACAGTACGGAATAAGCATGTTGTGTGAAGCCCATCCGGACAGAATGGTCTAGATTTGTGATGATTTATTTTGCGTGTCGGAGAAGACTCCGAGTATAAACGAGTAGTTTACGTGGTCTGTGGGTTGTACCTATGAAATGAGAGTAGCAGGAAGTACTTGAGGTGTGCTCCAGTAAAATACCCAGATAATACCACTGTTTGCATAACTGTTGGATATCGCCAGGAGACAGGGAGTATCGTTTGATATACCTCATGGTGAGCTATGATTGAAGTGAAAGACTAGTTTTCCGGCACTATAGGATGCTGTAGGGTTTTGGCTCGAAAGATGTTCCAATTGTGGCTGAGTCTTGAGATAGAAGGGAGCTCTGTCTCTAACGCCAAGCGATAGTGACTATCGCCGGAGATATTTTCCAGATAGCATATTTTTTTTGTGAAGCCCTTGTCTGTGAGACAAGGTGTGTAGCATGAGAAGCTGTGAGCCTAGAGAGCCCATCTTTTGGCCATGAGTGCCATGATTGATCATTGTCGGCTCAGGTCCTGGGGACATGTGAGCGGTAAGTGATGCTGCAAGCCTATTATGCCCAGCAATAAAGCCAGTGACCCGAATGGGAAAGGGGAGGTTGACCCGTGTCTTGGCGTTCGCCATGATGGATATGACCGTCAGCGTTGACCTAATGATTTGAGCAATAGGAAATAGCTGAATTGCACCCACGTTATGACCGCTCGACTATAGTTCCTAAAGCAATTGGCAACATTGGAGCACATAATGAGAGTCTAAGGCCTGGAGCCGGAAAGACTAGAAATGCTCAAAGTTGACCGTCACGTCTCGGACCTTTGAACGGTGGTGGGTCCCTTATAATCTGGTACACCGAGAATGTGCCCTGAGTGCACAGAACGTTTGGACACTGAGGCACTCATTTGTTATACATTGAATGGTGCTTGAATGTGCCTTCTTATGATATATCTATTGTGTTAATGTTTTTCATACATGGAAGGAATACCGCTGCCCTAGGAATGGGGTAGGGTAATTATAAATTAGTCAGTTGAAAGCTGACCGTTGCCTAGTTTACCACCATTTTATGGATTGTCCCTATGCAAGTGCTAGAGAGCCGAGTGGAAAATAGCGGGTTTCAGCGCTGAAGCAATGCCGTCCCTCGAAGTACATGCGAAGTTTTATTGCTTTCATGTGTGGCCGGTCTGCGTGCCGATGTCTGTAAACCATAATTCTAAAGAATAATTGTAAACTATTCTCTCAAAACTTAGTACGTGATGTACCAAATGTCAAGTGCATTACGGACAGTCTTTGTCACGCCTGTATCAAAGGCAAGCAAACAAGGAGTTCATTTAAAAGCATAATAGGCAAGGATTCCAATAGAAGCTTACAACTTCTCCATATGGACTTGTTTGGTCCACTACAAGTTAGAAGTTTGGGAGGTAAGGAATATACGTTGGTTATTGTGGATGATTACTCGCGCTTTGCATGGGTGTTCTTTCTGAAACACAAGTCAGATACCTTCAGTATTGTCACTAGTTTTGTTAGGCAAATCCAGAATGAATACAATTATTCCGTAGTCAAAATCAGAAGTGACAATTGAATGGAATTCAAGTCTGGAGCCATGGCAGAATTCTGCGAAAGTCAAGGTATCTTTCATGAGTTTTCCTCTCCTCGCACTCCACAGCAAAATGGAGTAGCTGAGAGAAGGAACAGAACACTCATAGAGGCTTGCCGGACCATGTTGAGTGATGCCTCACTTCCAGAGTATTTCTGGGTTGAAGCCGTCAACACCGCTTGTCACGTGCAAAATCGAGCTCTCATCAACAAGAACCATGATAAGACTCCCTACGAACTTCTAAAAGGCAGGAAATCAACCATTTCATATTTTAGAATCTTTGGCTGTAAGTGCTTCGTACTTAACAACGGCAAGTATCACACTACCAGGTTTAGCGAGAAAAGCTTTGAAGGAATTTTTGTAGGTTATAGTAGCCATAGTAAGGCCTATAGAGTATTTAATAGAAAAACTCTGGTGGTAGAAGAGTCGGTACACATTGTATTTGATGAGAAGAGTCTGCTGCAAAGCAACTCTTCTAATATGCCTATTAAAGATGCAGGTACAAGGATGAAGGAACTCAGCTTGGTTGAACCTACTCAAGATAAAGATGAGACGTTCATCAAGATCACTTCTACAACCCCTATTGGAGAGGTAGATGATCAAGATGAAGAACACTTCCCAGCTGAAGATGCAACTCCAGTGGCTTAAGAGATCCCAGATGCAAGGACTCTAGAGTTCAGACATATGAAGGATCATCCCTTAGACCAATTCATAGGAGATCCTCGGGATGGCGTCAGAACTCGTCGAGGTACAACTAACGAAAATTTACACTTAAGTTTTCTTTCATAAGTTGAACCAAAGAAATTTGAGGAAGCCAACTCCGACGCATCCTGGATTCTAGCCATGGAAGATGAGCTGAATCAGTTCAAATGATGCAAAGTTTGGACACTTGTCCCTAGACCCAAGAGGAAGAACGTCATTGGGACAAAGTGGGTCTACCGGAACAAGATGGACGAAGATGGAACAATTATAAAGAATAAAGCCAGACTTGTCGCCAAGGGCTATCGTCAAGAAGAAGGAATTGACTTTGACCAAACATATGCTTCAGTGGCAAGACTGGAGGCGATCAGGTTATTCCTTGCCTACGCTGCACTTAAGGGCTTTACCATCTATCAGATGGACGTCAAGTCCGCTTTCCTGAATGGCGACATAAAGGAAGAAGTGTATGTAGAGCAACTGCGATGTTTCGTTAACTCAACTTTTCCTAATCATGTTTATTTACTACAAAAAGCCTTATATTGTCTTAAACAAGCTCCTCGAGCTTGGTATGAACCGCTGTCTACCTTTCTTCTTGAAAACAAGTTCACAAGAGGAAAGATAGAAAAGACATTATTTCTTAGGGAAATAAAAGGCAAGATTTTGCTAGTGCAAATCTATGTCGATGACATTATTTTTGGCTCTACAAACAACACCTCTGCAAGAAGTTTTCTAAACTTATGTAAGGGAAGTTTGAAATGAGCAGTATGGGAGAGCTGAAGTATTTTTTAGGGCTTCAAGTGAAACAATCTGAGGATGGAATCTTCATCTCACAGACAAGGTTCACCAAAGAGCTACTTAAGAAATTCGAAATGGAGAATGCAACCTCTATGAGGACTCCAATGGCCTCAGCTATGTCTCTGGACAAGGATGAGAAAGGGAAACCTTTTGATGAAACCAAGTACAGAAGCATAATTGGGTCCCTGCTCTACCTTACTGCAAGTAGACCAGATATAATGTTTTACACATGTGTATGTGCTAGATTTCAGGTGAACTCTAAGGACTCTCACTACATTGCTGCAAAGCGAATCTTGAGATACCTCAAAGGAACACCAAATCTTGGCTTATGGTACCCAAGAAGTAATGATAGTGAACTAATTGGATTTTCAGATGCAGATTTTGCAGGAAGCAAAGACGACAGGAAAAGTACTTCCGGGACTTGCCAATTTCTCGGAAGGAGACTTATTTCCTAGAGCAGAAAGAAGCAGAACTGTGTAGCCATCTCAACGGCTGAATCAGAGTATATCTCTGCAGGCAGCTGTTGTGCACAGCTTCTATGGATCAAGAATCAATTTGAAGACTATAACACGAAGTTCCAGAACGTTCCTCTCTTCTGCCACTCATCCAGCACAATAGCAATCGCCAACAACCTAGTCTGCCACAGCCAGACAAAGCACATAGAGCTTCGATATCACTTCATCCAGGAGCATGTGGAAAACGGAGACATAGATCTACAATATGTCTCCACAGACAGGCAAGTTGCCGATATATTCACCAAACCGCTGGAGGAGTCAAAGTTTTCATTCTTCAAAACGGAACTTGGGCTGCTCAACAAAGAGGAATAGTGATGGTGGATTCAAAGACAGGCTCAGAGTTGAAGATATCAATGGCAGTAAAATTCTCCCATATGTATGTATACGAGTAAACGGAAAATACTCGAGCAACAAAATTTCCATACTCGAGTAGGTGGTAATCTACTCGTGTATGTACTCGACCTACTCGTGTATACTCCATCTCTTACTCGTTTATACTCCATCTCATACTCGTGTATGGCGATATATACTCGAGTATACGACAATCAGTAATTTGAAAAACTCCTTTCTTTTTCTTATTCGCACCAAAGTATTTGCCGCTCCGTAACAGGTATGATTTTATCCTTATCACTCCTACTTAAACCTAATTAGGGTCATATATATATTTAGAAAAATCGGAAATCCTTTCCACTCCTCATTCTCCCAAGTAGCCGTCGTCGCTTCATATTCCAGAACCCGTAGAGCTCTGTCATTTTCGTCTCTTCCGTACTCCAGAATCGTCGATGGCTCCCTCCTCCGAGATTGGAATCGGCTCAGAGCTCGCCCCTGAAGGTATAGCAGACCTCTACGATGATTTCTGAAACCTGCTAATTCTGTTCGACACCGCCGGACTCTCGTTCATCCTCCAGACACCGTGCAAAGTCATTTTCCCTGCAGTCGAGGAATTCTACAAAAATCTGAAGGTCAAGCGCAATGGTACAGTTCTAAAATCCAAGGTCAGTGGGATCAAAATCCGTCTGGACAAAACTTCCTTAACTACTCTGTTAAAATTGCCAGTGGTGGATGAAGAAGATGATCTGACTCCTGAAGATTCCGACAGAACCAGCCTCTTCTGTGGAACAAACCCGTATGAAGCATATTCATTCCGCCGTGCAGATTACAATTCAGAGGGCAAATTTCTTGTGGATGTGATTGCCAAAGTTCTTCTATGCAAAACCTATTCCCTCAGAGAAATTTCCCAAAATCTTTTTGACGTTATGCAAGCCATAGTCTGTCGGAAGAAATTCCAGTTTGGAATGATTATACTGGACAAAATCAGAGTAAGTGTGAAAAAACCAAGCTATGCCAGGATTATCTCACTCCTCCTCCATGAGATTAATCCTACAGTGTTTGATTTATCTAAAGGCACTCCCCTCCATCATATGAAGAAAGTATCCATCCTCTCAATCCAAAGATATGAAATCAAACTCCTCAACACTGCTCAAGCCTCAAAAGCAGCTGTTACCTCAGAAGATGAGCCCGGAGAGCCCCTTGTCTCAGATGACAGGATTCCATCTCCTCCTTTACATCACACTATTACCACCTCGGGTGCAATAGTTGAGGGGGAGCCTGCCTCATCTAATCCTCAGCACGAAGCTTCAGAAGACTCTCCTCAACAAGATCTGATCCAAGATCCTACTCCTTCTCCTTCTCCACCTCCAGAAGATCTCACCTCAGAAGTTCAAGCTCAAGAAAACCTTCTCTCTACTGCTGACGATATTAAAAGACTGATTGATGAACTCAGGTCCGAGGCTCCAGTGTTTCAAGATGATTCAGTTATGCTATCTCCTGAGGATCACTCTCAAGCACATCCTTCCCCTACTAAGGATCCTTCTCCCTCCCCTGCTAAGGATCCTTCTCCCTCCCCTGCAAAGGTACCCCCTACCTCTCATGCTCAGTCCCCTGATAAATAGCAAGGTCAGCCTGAGATTAATCTACTGTCTGATGACGAGGACATGTCTCCAGAACCAGTGGATGCTCCTCTGAGGACACTAGAATTCTCTCTTCCCTCTTTCATCAATACAGAAGATTCAGTTGTGATACCACCCTTCAAGAGAGCTGAAAGCTCAGTTGTGCTTACTGAAATTCCCCCTGGGTTGCTCCTGTTCCCTCAGCCTCTGCCCCAGCCTCAGATCCCTCTAGCTCCTCAAATTTAGTCTGTCAGATTGGACAAATGTTCCGTGAACAGAGAAAATACTTTGATGATTCTCTGGCATCAGTGAACAACAAGATCTCTACTCTTGAAACTGAGATGAGTAGAGGCTTTGCTGAAATTCAAGCAAACACTGATGAGCTCAAGAGACTATTTCAGTTGGGTGGCAAAGCCCTAGATCATACTATCACCAGTATAGGTGTACTTAAAGATCAAGCTGAAACAGTTGCAAATAATCAGATTCAATTGGAAAAGGATGCTGCCGCAAATGTTATGAAAGTTTGTGACGAAGTTGGAACCTTTAGAGATGAAGCAATTGCCCAACTCTTAGTAGATATCACCAAGGGGGAGAAGATAGTCAAAGAACAAGTTGAAAAAATATTTGAACAATCTCAAGCATCTGTGGATAGTCTCGTCAAAGAAATGAAAGCAGACATCCTTGCTCAACTTCAATCTGTAAAATTCTATATCTATGACACTGTTGTATGGGTACATAATCAGAACTTTCCCAACTCCCAACTTAACCCTGCCATTATTCCAAAGGTCCTAGATCCTCTTGAAGAACATCCTCCCTCAGGTGCTCCAGATCAGGCTAACATTCCAGCTCAGGCCAACATTCTAGAGTATGTGCCAGTCTTCTCACCTAGACCTACTGGTGACATGACTGAGCCTCCTCTTTCTTATGCTGATATGTGGCAAGATGAGTTTCCTCCAAGTTCTCAGGGTGCCCCTAGAAAGAAAAGGAAATATGATGACGGCACTTCTGCTAGCCGTTCTGCACCAAGGAGAGAGCCTGCCCTAGATATAGAAGGTAGACCAGAAGTTGTTCATGCAGAAGTTTGGAGTCCTACCTCCAAGTCTCTTATCCTTGATACCTTGAAGCTGGTAATAGATTTTGGTGAAAATAGAGATCACTACTATAGCAACGCAGAATGGAAAGCGTATGATGTATCTCAAATCAAAATCAGATTGCATGACAAAAATTGGGGATATTACAATCCAGCTGCTCCTCCAAGGCCCAAGACCTATTTTCCCAAACCTTTCAGCTACCTGGAGAGGCAAGAGCTTAAAAGAGAAAGACTGCATAGAGGAGCCCCTTCTTGAGTGAATGAGGATGTGGATATGGACATTTAATCTTTTGAAATCATTTCTATATATATATATTTGATTCTAATTATGGCAATCTTTATTATTCCTGTTTCATTTTTTTTCAGTATATATTTTGTTGTTCTTTTTACTCTAAGTAATTCACCTAAGTGTAGAGGGTGCTGACATCTACAAATAGGGGGAGATTGTTGGGATTTGTCTCCACAATACCTCAGATTTATAGGAAGTCAAACCTTGAACTAAGATGAATTAAGGTGTATTTGATAGTGTGTTTGAGTTGTATGTGTGCAGGTTCTTATTGCCAAGTGTAGACCAATGTCAGTCTATAATGGGCCACCAAACACAGGACCATACAATATAATTCCTCATTGTGTGATCCAAGGTGTTGGCTCATGTATAGCCTCTCTATTGGGACACACTTCATCAACATGCACTTGGATCTATGGAGTATTGAAGTCTATCTCAGAAGAAAGTTTCTAAGTCCACATACTCGAGTAGTTCTCAGAAATACTCGAGTAAGTAACTCTGCACTCGAGTAGATTGATTTTCATACTCGAGTAGGTTAGTGATCACTCGAGTAGTTTTCCTAAGATACTCGAGTAGTCTATCTTCCCCATACTCGAGTATCTCAAACTCTTATACTCGAGTAGCTCTTCAAGTCTTATCTGAAAAAAATTTCCAAGTGTTTATACTCGAGTATATTTGCTCATACTGGAGTAGGTTCTCTAAGTCACTCGAGTATTGATCCCTGCAGTACTCGAGTAGTTTCTATCTTTATACTCGAGTATATCCCTCATATCCACTCGAGTATGTAACCTCTTACTCGAGTATGTCTCTGTCTCTCGAGTGTGTCTGTTCGAATTTCCTGAATTTCTCTAAGTCAAGTTTCTTTGTGTATTTTCAAAAAGTACTTTCTGATTGGTCCACGTGTCATCCTTAATTATGCTTATGACAATTGGAGACCTCCTATAAATATGTCTTTTCAGACTTGACTAAATACACGCGTTTACAGAGATTATTTTTAAAAAAGAGAAAATCCCGAAAACCCTAATCTTTCCATCTGCCGCCATTAAAGTTTTCGGAAGAAGCTCTGGATCGTCTTCTCTTTGCCGCAGCTATCGATCTCTAATTCTCAAGCGATCCAGACTCAATAAGAATCATCCGATCTCTCAGTGCTTAATCGTCTCTGATTTATTTTCTTGATCGTGGTGATTCCAGATCTCAGAATCGTGGATCTCTCTCAAGTCTTCTTCAACTATTTCTGTTCAAACCGAAAAGCTCTCAAGAAGAAGAAAAAGTCAAAGATCCAGATCTGTGCTAATTGTTGTTTGTGTTTTTCTTTTCAAACAAATTTCATTGTAGGAGATCTATCTCCGAGTGGTAGGAAGTTTTATCTTCCGAGTGTAGATCCGTTTGGGATCGAGTTTTGTAAGAACATAGTTCTGAGGTGTAGGATTGGTTTGCAATCCGAGATAGTGGAGTAGCCAAGTCTAGTGATTTGCTAGATCGGTGAGGAAAGTGGACGTACCAAAGATTGGGGAACCACTATAAATCTCTTGTCGTCTATGTGATTGCTTGATTACTTATCTGTGCTATGTTAATTTTTTTTATTCCGCATTTGGCACGCATTTCACCTATTCACCCCCCTCTAGGTGATTTAGGTCGACAACATAGTTCTCTCATCTACTCAAGGTTGAGACTCACGGTCCCGACTGTATGAACTCCGGAGCTAGACTGCCCCATCTCCTAGCGCACCAGTCTCTGGGGCTGCTCCCCCGTGCTGGGCTCCACGATTCCCTAAAATGATGCGGTTCGAAAACCGTTAGTCATAAAGACTAAGCCATATCATCCCATACCCCTTCCCCCATGGCTCCTAGGTACCGAGCGGAGAGGAAGAAAGGGAAGGACATGTGGGTGGAGATTAACTCAAAAGAAACAGGTGGCAGCGTAACTAAACTAGAAACTCTATAATAATTAAGGGAAATAAGACGAAATATGAAAAGTAACCTTCACTTATGTGAGAACACATAAGCCAAGGGGTCTTCTACAAGGCTCCCATCATATAAAGTGTCCCATATCACTTATACGTTTGGGTGTCGATTATTAAACAGCAGTATATATATATAAAAAATGACCTTAATTTATAAACTTGCCCACACAAGCTTATAGACCAAGTGGTCGTTTTGAAAGTCCTAATGTATAAGCTTTCCATTCCACTTATAGTTTAGGTGTCAGGTTTAAATGAATCGATTATGCTATGACATGCAAGTGGGTATGATGGAACATGTAAGTGAAACTCACACACCCGACTCTGTGCACACAAACCATTAGTTCCCCCTTTCGGAGCCGTTACCTCCCATAATACATCCGTAGTGGCAGACGGAAGCGGTGGGTTGGGCCTCGCCCACCTCTAAACCGGTAAAGCACTACCGGTCAGACCTATCATACGCCTCAATGCTTGGTGCACGAAGCGGACTCCTGCATACTCTTGCCGGCTGGCGCACCGGACTTCTGTTGGCGAAGTGCAAACTACACTTGTTGAGTCAGCGTATTGTTGTCGGTGCATCGACCCTTCAATAACGAAGACCCACCACCTTAATTTTCTTTCCTTTTATGCACATGCAAATTTAATCGTAATCAAACAAAAACCGAGCCGAAGCTCCCCGGACCAAAACGTCCGTCTCTTAACCAATCGAGCCGAAGCTCCCTAGATCATTTCGTCCGTCTATTAACCAATCGAGCCGAAGCTCCCAACAATCTTCCTGTGCTAATAGTGTTTGTGAAATGTGAGATCCTAATTACTAAGTTACTCTTTTCGGTTTGTTATTACAGTTTACGTTAACTCAGGACTGCCCCCGGTATTCCCTGTGAAGGGCTCTCAAAGGGCACTAGGAACTATGATGGTAGCTGAAGCCCATCATTCCCTTTCGCAAGACACTTATTGTTATTGGTTGATTCCCTTTACCCATTCCCTTCTCATATTACGATAGACTAACCTAGTGTGATTTTTAACCTTCCTCTCTTCGGGAAAGACGATCTTTCGTCGAATCCAAGCACCTTTTAACTCTAGCCATCACCACTTCTCACTACTCTTTATATTATTATATTACGTAACCATCCACATCTATCCACCCAGACAAAATGACTAACTCCAACAACTATCCCAGATCATGTCCTATTGCAATTTAACAATTTGCTATATGCAGACCAACCTAGACTATATGTCGGACCGGTTAGGAAATGATCCAATACTCATCCAAATGCCCTAACTTATTTACTGGAGGTATATCATGATATGATTAGCCTATAATCAGAAAACTATAATTTTTTTAATTTATCTGGCATTTAATTAATTTCCTCAAAAATTTCATGGGCTAACGGTTTGAACATGAACTACCCTATGTACTCATGCAGGATGTCCAACAAAATTATTATAAATATTTTGCTATCTCAAAATAGTAAATCCAAAGCATCACAATTTTTCTATCATCAAAAGAGCACTAAAACTATTTTAGCAATATTTTTATCTTTCGTTATTTATGAATCAAGTATAGAGAATATCTATCCAAAAATTATAAATTAATTATATTATGCAGATACAACCTCAAAAATAGCATTGGCCAAGTTTCATAATTTTTCAGCAGCAATATCATCCATGATTAATTTTAAAACCATAAAACCCCTTTTTAATATTTGTGAAGGAAGTACTAGATTTACTCAACTAAAACTTACACAAAAATTCAGGAGCTACCATTCTGACCTAAAACATTAACTTCCAAGATTTCATGGGGTTTCAATGAACGGAAAGATCCAAATAATTAAAACATCAATTAGGGCTATAATAAACGTTACAAATGAAGTGCTGGAAATAGACATCATAAAATTCCAGTAAAATTTCTTTAGATTCAAACCGCCCCAAAACATACTCTACCCGAGTTTCACAGCTTTTAGATAATGTTTAGTGACAGATTTTACTTAATTGGTATTTTACCTTAAAGCCAAGGTTAAGGTTTTGAGGTATCTACCTGTCTCCAACTCCTTCAAGATTCCATCCAGATGATTTATATCATTCTAATGTCAACTCTACTGAATTTCAAGGCAATACGAGAGCAATTTCCCCCATGTCCTTCACAACCCTAAAAACCCTCCATTTAGGGTTTGAGTTTTGATCCTAGGGTAAACCAACCCTAAACCACACCATTTTCTCCAAGTGGGTTATAATAACCACTCTAAGTCAGTGGTCAAAATATCAGCCTCTGTTGAGGTGATTTGACCGTTCCAACCTCTTAGTGCACTTTTTACTCAAAAATGTCTCATTAATGCCTAGTAAAGAACAGGCAACTTCCTATCCAAAACTCATACAAATGAGTTGAAATTTTGTAGAGAGCTAGGTTTTATTTCCAGGGACCACTCACCAAAATTTGGGAGGGTTTTGAGGTCATTTTACCACTTAAATAAATTCCTCTAACTTAATTAAATTAAAACAAAACTCTTAGGAAAAGTGTCTCCAAAAATTCCCATTTTTGGACAGCCCTTAGGTATGGCTAAGGGTAACCCCCTGCCCAAATTTCAGGTCATTTGGACAAGGGACGAAGAGTGGGCACCCATTTTTGTTTCTGCCCAACTCTAGTACAGCCCCCACTAAAACGGTTGTTGCGGTCAAACCATTTACCCAAACGAGTTGAAATAAATTTTAACTTAATCTAGACTCGAGGGTATACAACTTTTGTGACTGGCCATTGTTCCTAAATCAGCCTCTATGTGCCTTGTTTTGCCATATCAAAATGGCCCATTTAAAGTATATTTCCTTTATATACTATATACATGATTTTATATCATAAAAATGTTTTACTGTTCATCTTCTACAGAACTCGTAACTGAACACAAAAAAACTTATTTTTCTTGTAGCTCTTCCGTGATCCATCGCCGGCCGTCCGGTCACTTCCCTGGCCGGCCACCACCACCACCAACTCCGTCGAGGCGATGGCTATCGGTCGGCGGTGGTTTGACCGCAGGAGGTGGCGGTTTCCGGCGTACCCGAAAATATATTTTTTCATGGTTTTTTCCATGAAAACATGAGAAAGGTCCGGCTCCTTTGATCACGAACTTCCTTTCTAAGATCCTAAGATCTACCCATAAGAGAAGAAGAAGAGGAGGACCTTGTTCGCGGTTTGGAGGTGAGATGAACGTCGGGTTGCCAGTGCGCGGTGGTGGCGTTGCTGAACTTCTCCTACAGCAAGAACAATAATCCAATCCGTTTGGTCAAGAGTGTAAACTTCTCATCTTGCTCTAAGGGGGCTTTTGTAGATCTCCAAGTGGGGAGGGGAAAGGGTAAAGCATTCATGGCCATGAATGCTCTCTCTCTTAATAATATTTCGGTTATGGTGGAGGGAGAGGAAAAGGTGGAAGGTGAAAAGACTGATCCAGGTGGCAATTTCCTATTGGACCAACACTTCCTCATTTTATTAAGTAATTAGAGAATGAAACGGCCCATAAATACTCCTGGTGTAACTTCCCATAATCAGAGTTAATTGTGGCTTGGGTTAAAGAAATTCCATGCCTGGCTGACATTTCGGCCTTTGTCACGGGCGTGACACGTAGGTCACAGGCATGACACATGTGGTTAAAATTAAGAGCTCGCTGATCGTCTTCCTGAGGTCGACGATCAGCGAAGGGGTCACGCCCTAGGTAACGGGCGTGACAGGCCGGGGTGAACATCCTGCGTTCACCGATCGTCTTCCTGAAGTCGAAAATCGTCGAAAGGGTCACGCCATAGGTCACGGGCGTGAAAGGTAGGTCACGGGCATGACGGGCCGGGTTGATAAGCTTGCGTTCACCGATCTTCTTCCTAAAGTCGACGACCGTCGAAGGGGTCACGCCCAAGGTCACGGGCATGACGGGTCAGTCACGGGCATGACCAACCCGTGACTGAAAATTCAGGCTTGGCGATCGTCTTCCTGAGGTCAATGATCGTCGAAGGGGTCACACCCTAGGTCACGGGCGTGATAGGTATGTCACGGGCATGACCAACCCGTGACTGAAAATTCAGAGCTGATGGACTTCAATTCTTGGGTTTCTATGGTTTTGTCATGGCAGACCGACTCCTAGGGGTCTAGCCGGAAATGGGATGTTATAATATCCGCCCGCAACTTTGCAGTTTTTGCGGGCGGAAAATACTTCGTTAAGAACCGTTCCGCAAGCTCGGCCCAAGTGGTGAAACATCCTGGCAGGTGGGAATTCTACCATGTCTTAGCTTTGGATTTTAAAGAAAATGGAAAAAGGCATAAGCAAATGGCGTCATCAGTGATGCCATTAATTTTAAAAGTGTTGCAAATTTCTAAAAACTAGATAGATGCGCGTTCGGGTCTTCATTCGACAGTACATCAAACTGAACGACATTTTGGATCATTTGAATAATGCTAGATTTTATTTCAAAATTATTGTTCGCCACAGTTGGGCGAATGATAATAGACCCAGTATCATCCAGGTTCGGCCGGGCGAAGTAAGACATTGTACGCTCCGCGGCCGCATTTGGGTTAGAGTCGACCATAACTACGATAGAGGGTTCTCCGATGGATTCTTTGGGGGTCTAAAAAAAGATTCCGGCATTGAGATCGAATACGCGCAAGGGAGCGTTCGATATCAGGATCGAAATAAATTTTTCAGACTCTGAAAGTTTTCCATGAGTCATACACCCTAAAATATATACTAAATAATTAACTTTTCTCTTTTTTGGGTTTAAGTAGAGTTTTTTTATGTTTTTAAATTTTTAGAAAAATAGGTAAAAGTAATAGAATCCGGAATTCGAAATAACATCGCGTGACTCCCAGGCAACGACGCCAAAAAATTTATGCGTGTGAAGCCCGGGCTCAGATTTAGATGATTAGCATGTTGAGATCAGATTTCGCGCGACGAAAAAGGAGGCAAGTGCACCTATCGCGAGTAATACAGGATATTCGGGGGGAATATCGAGGTCGTATATATCTCAGGGAGGGTTGATTATTTCTACTCCTCCCAGAAGGACTATTATCTTACCAAAAATAGAGTTGTCGGATTTTAGTTAACTAAAGCGGTTATAAAAGAGAGTTGTAAAAAGACTTAGAAAATTCGATGAAGGATTAATGCTCGGCATCGAATCTGATGGAGATGACGGCCCCATACATGGTGAAGATGATGAAGTCATGCTCGTAGAAGATCCTTCTCAGTCTCCAACAAAAGACTTGCGTCGCCATGGTGATCGTGTGGAGCATTATTTAGTTGAATAATTTTAATATTATTTAGTTGAATTTATTGTGCTATTTTTTTATTTTTATTATTTCATTATGATTTAAAAAACATTAGATTTTATTTTATTATTTGGGCTGCATGTAGCCTAACATGGTTGTAAGCCTATATAAGGCCTTGTATTGTTCATTATTATTAAGTTGAATGAAAAAAAGATTGAGAACCCTAATCCCTCCTAAGAATTTCTCTCCTTCCTCCTCTTTCTAATGTTCAGCCAACAAAAGCCTCCTCCTTCTTAGCCTCAAACCACACCACCACCCTCCTCCCTCTCTCTTTTGGCCTAGCCCTCCCCTCCACTCAAAGCTGTCGACCACTAACCTCCTCTCTCCTCCTTGCCGCCACCTTCTCTCTCTCCAGCCCCCCTCACGGTTTTCTCCACCACCCTCCATAAAACCAACCACCTCACAAACAAAAGAGCTGACCACCTATAATCCCAAGGTCGGCCCCCCCACCTTGTAATTCCAAACAATCTCTCATAAAATTTTTTGCACGGATTCTCGGCCAAGGTGTTAAGCGACAAAGGCAGACGAATTTCCTCTCCATCCAGCATAACTCTGGCAGAGCCGTTGAAGAGCTATCCAAGGTAGATAATCGGAATCATCCATTCTAATTTGGGTAACGAAAATTTCTACCTTCGTGTGTTTCTCTTCCTAGATATTCTTGTGGTGGAAATTCTTAGCGTTGAATTTATAATCGTTAATTAATCGTGGTTTCTTTGATTGTTTTGTGTTTATCTTGATTGAATTATTTTTCGAAAGGTTTTGAGGACCTCGTAACTTTTGTTGGGAGAGATCTACCATTTTTCTGAATCGTACTTTCGGTAGATCTCTTTTGGTATAACCTTTGCATGATCGGACTGGGTAGGTCCTTTTAACCGGAAAGGATATTGGCTTATCGCCTCTATTCGATCCTAATCGGCTTGGCTACTCGTATGTTAGCATTAACGTGATATAATTGCTTGGTGTGTGAGCTGCGTAAAATTTGTGTGAGTGTAGAATTCGAATCGTAGAAAGACGATCGTGATTATTCCATAGATTTCCCAGTGTCAATGCGTAGGCCTCCATCAATTTGGTATCAGAGGGAGGTTCACGTCAATTTCTTCGTTGGCACTCTCCCCCTTTTATTTGCACGTCGGCACATACTTATCTTGCTCGTTTATTTGACAAAAAAAATTCCCGGTCTGCCAATAACAGCCTAAATTTCTTTTTTTTCAGCAAAAATAAATTTTTATTTAATAATCTCCTTATTATTTCCTGTAAGAAAAACAAAAAAAAAAATTTACCCTAGTTATTAAGTGTGAAAAATTCCATCTGTTGTATTTCCTTTGAGTCAGTTTTACTTAAATTTTTGCATGCGCACTAGATTGGGCACAGAGTATTCCCCATCTTCCTCCCAAATGGCGGACGAGCGGGAATCGGGTCACGTTCTCGCAGCGATTGAGGAACTCCAACAGGAGTTCACCGATCAGTTGATGAAGATTAGGGAAATGCTACATGAGTTAAGATTGAATCAAGCGGCTCCCATAATCAAGCCGCCAACCCATGTGATGAAGGGAATAATAACCAAAAGATCAACCATAACAATGAACGAGCCCCACAAGCACCGTATGAGTTTGACATTAGTAGAGCCGTCCGGGTCAAACCCCCCATCATATGATGGATTGGGTGAACCCCAAGTCTTCCTGGATTGGGTGATGGAAATCGAATGCTACTTTGAGTGGCAAAATTTGACTAACGCGGATAAGGTGCGAGTGGCGACAATGAAGTTGCTAGGTAGAGCCAAGATATTTTGGTTAAATGACGAACATCGTCTGAGAGCCGACAATGATGACTTACTTATTGGTTGGGCAGGCATGAAGGCCATGATGACAGACCAGTACGTCCTTTCGTACCATCGAACACAGATGTTTAATGATTTGGCCACCCTTAAGGGAGTTGATCGGTCTCTGAATACATGAGTCTTCTTAAGGACATGATGGTTAGGTGCAGTGTGAGGGAGATGCCTGAGATCACCTTCTCTAGGTTTCGCACGGGGTTAAACCCCGACATCCAGGGTAAACTATTGCGTTATGGTCACACCGACCTAAACACCACTTTCAATGTTGCACTAGATATCGAGAAGCACAACATTTTTAAGAATAAGTCTCACTCGTATCAGAAGGGAAAGTCCATATTAGGACCACCTCCCATATCTACCTATAAGGATAAGGGTAAGTTACGGACCACTGACTTGAACTTCATTGTAGTGACTGCCAGGAACATTAGAAACCCAATGGGTGAGAGAGTACCTATAGGAAGGGTCAACAAAACAAATGCTACTTGTTTCGCTTGTGGGATTCAGGGTGACTACGCTAGTGAGTGTCATGCTAAGCCCAAGCCCTTAGCCCTGTTAGATTCCACATGTGAGTCAAACGACCTTATATATGAGGCAAGAGAGGATAGCGAGTCGTAAGGAGTGCCTAGTGATATGGAGGATGAATCTCATATGATGGTCATGCAGTGTATTCTGGCGACTCCACGAGCGTTAGATTACTAGAATAGGATAAATATCTTTTCATTGAATTTTAAAAGTGGAGAGAAGTGGTGTAAGTTGATCATAGACAGTGGTAGCTGTATGAATGTCATTTCTGAAAATGTGGTGACCCGAATGTCTTTATTTACAGGGCTGCACACTCACCCTTATAAGGTGGCATGGGTAAATAAGACATCCCTCCCAGTGTCGAAGCGTTGTTTGGTACTCCTTACCATCAAGGTTTATTCTGAAAAGATTTAGTATGACGTCATCCTCATGGATTCTTGTCACGTATTATTAGGTCGACCATGGCTTTATGACCATGATGTAAATCATTTTGGGCGAGCCAACTCATATGAATTTAAATTTAATGGTAAGACCGTTATCCTTAAACCAACTCTACCTAAAGATCCTTCGGTCTCTTTCAAAGACACTATTATGCCAGTAGAGAAGAAAACTTTAAGCTTGATAGGTAAGAAGGAGTTGGAGCACGAGTCTCTTATTAGAGGAGTCATGTTTGTGCTAGTATGTTTGCAAGTCAAGGAAGATAGCTCCTCGTTTGATAATCCACCTCTAGTGTTGAAAAACCTGTTAGAGGAATTTAGGAATGTCTACCCGGATGACCTACCACCCTAGTTACCCCCCATGCGTGAGATTAAACACGAGATTGATTTCGTTCTGGGTTCTTCGTTGCCTAACCTTCCCCATTATCGGTTAAACCCCTTTGCGCACCTAGAATAGCAAAAATTAATTTCGGATTTGCCAAGGGGTTCATCCGTCACAGTAAGAGTCCTTGTGTCGTACCCGTATTATTGGTGCCTAAGAAAGACGGATCGTGGCAGATGTGCGTAGATTATAGGGCCGTTAACAAAATAACCGTTAAATATAGGTTTCCCATCCCTCGTTTGGATGACTTATTGGATATGCTAGCCAGAGCCACGATTTTTTCTAAGTTAGATCTTGAGAGTGGCTACCATCAAATCAGGATTAGGGAGGGAGATGAATGGAAAACGACCTTTAAATCAAAAGACGGACTTTATGAGTGGTTAGTGCTCGTGGAAGGGCTCACTAACGGCCCGAGTATTTTTTCAAGATTGATGACTTTAGTATTCAAGCCTTATCTAGGAAAATTCGTAGTTATTTACTTTGACTATATCCTAGTTTTTAGCTCCTCACTGAATGATCATGAGTCTCACTTGAGGACAGTACTCACCACACTGTGATTGGAAAAATTATTTGTTAATTTAAAAATGTACGTTTAATGTTCCATCTGTGGAGTTCTTAGGTTATATCGTAAGTTCGGATGGTATCCAAGTTGAACCTAAGAAGGTTCAAGCTATCAAGGATTGGCCGGAACCAACTAATATACGGGATATTCAGAGTTTTCACAGATTAGCTACTTTTATCGCCAATTTATCAAGGATTTTAGTAGTATCATGGCACCAATCACGGAGTGTATGAAAAAAAGGAGATTTTACGTGGACTAAATCGATCGCCAAAGCGTTTGACGTAATTAAATCCTGAATGTCGGAAGCTCCTCTTTTATGGTTACCAGATTTTAATAAAGTTTTTGAATTGTCATGTGATGCGTCTGGAATCGGTATTGGCGGTGTCTTAAGTCAAGAGGGTCATCCTGTGGGATATTTTAGTGAGAAACTCTCGGGACCAAAATTAATTTATTCTAACTACGATTGAGAGTTTTATGCGGTTATCCGGTGTCTACAACATTGGCGATATTATTTGATTTCTAAGGAATTTGTCATTTTATCCGACCACGAGGCGTTGAGGTTTATTAATTCCCAAACTAAAGTTATCCTCAGGCATGCTAAATGGGTCTCCTATCTTCAGGAGTATACCTTCATAATTAAGCATCTAAAGGGAACTTTAAATCGTGTGGCAGATGCTCTTAGTCATGTCTCCTTGTTATTGTCTACGCTAGAGGTAAAAGTGATTGGTTTCGATAGAATAAAGGATGAGTACGTTAATTGCCCAAACTTCAAGGACATCTATTATTCTACTCAAAACAACTCTCCCACTACTATTTCAGCTTATTATATTCGGGATAGATATTTATTTAAACATTCGAGGCTTTATATTCCCCATTCTTCCCTTCAGCATTTTATCGTCTGGGAGTTACATAGTGGTGGCCTAGGTGGACATTTCAGGAGCGATAAGACTATTACGTTTATAGAAGACAAGTTCCACTGTCCAGGCCTTAAATCTACGATGAATAAAATTGTTGGTAGTTGTCGCGCTTGCCAATTAGCAAAAGGTAGTAAAACGAATGTGGTACTCTATACCCCTCTTCCAATTTCTTCCATTCCCTGGGAAGATATTAGTATGGACTTTATCCTAAGCCTACCAGTCACGTTTAAATGTCATGATTCCATTCTAGTGGTAGTAGATCGATTTTCTAAAATGGCCTATTTTATTGCGTGTAGTAAGACAGATGATGCGTCAAATGTAGCAAAATTATTATTTAAAGAAGTTGTTGGGCATAGGGCATTCCAAAAACGATAGTTACTAATAGAGATGTGAAATTTAATATTTATTATTGGAAGACCTTGTGGAGAATTTTGGGCAGCAAACTGTTGTTTACTTCGGCCTACCATCCCCAAACAGATGGGAAAATAGAAGTGGTAAACAGAAGTTTGGGGAGCTTAATTCATTGTCTTGTGGGTGACCACAAGGTAATGTGGGACCTCATCCTTCCCCATGCTCAGTTAGCATACAACAACTTGAAGAATAGGTCCTCGGGTTTACCACCAAATGAGATCGTGCACGGATATAAACCACCAGTTCCACTTGAATTGATTCTGTTACCGCAATCATATAAGTCAAGTCAATATGCACAGGATTTTTCCTCACATATTCATAAGTTGCATAAACACATCAATGACACGCTAACCACACAATATGCATCTTATCAAGTTCATGCTAACGTACATAAAAGAGAGTCTCACTTTAAGGTTGACGATTTAGTAAAGGTGTGTCTCGTCCCTTAACGGATGCCTTCGGGCACTATAAAAAAGTTGACAAACCGGCGAGATGGACCTTTTCGAATCTTAAAAAAGTTAGGAGAAAACACATATCTTTTGGAGTTACCCACTGATTGTGGTATTTCCCCTTTTTTTAAAGTTTCTGATTTAACACTATATGTTTCTCTGCCACTAGAATTATCTGATTGTCTACTTAGCTCCACAGAAAGTTCTAATGGGTTTGGGGTTGAGTGTGTTTATGGATCGCTCTCTCCATCGGTATCCAACGGAGGTACGTTGAATGTTGATGAAGAAGTTTTTCTTCCTTCACTGCCTAATGCTTTTCCGAGGTTTTCCAGGACAAACTTTTTGCCAGAAAGGATCATCAAGGATGAAGTGCTTTTCGATCCAGATGGCAATGTGCGTCGCTACTTGATTCTATGGCGCGATCGTCCAGCCTCCGATGTCTTTTGGCTTCCAAAATCGGAGGTAGATCTCTTGGATGATGTTCTTCTACGCTGGTACCTTTGGGCCATCTCATCGGTGATGAGTACTTTCGAGCGGGGGAGGATTGATGGAGACGATGGCCCCCAACATGTTGAATATGATGAAGGCATGCTCGCGGAAGATCCTTCTCCATCCCAAACAAAAGACTTGCGTCGCCATGGTGATCGTGGGGTGCGACGCTACAATCTCCGCCCTCGACGCAATACCACCTAATATTATTTAGTTAAATAATTTTAATATTATTTAGTTTAATTTATTTTGCTATTTGTTTTGAGCATTTTTATAATTTCATTTTGATTTAAAAAGCATTAGAGTTTATTTTATTATTTGGGCTGCATGTAGCCTAACATGATTGTAAGCCTATATAAGGCCTTATATTGTTCATTATTATTAAGTTGAATGAAAAAAGATTGAGAACCCTAATCCCTCCTAAGAATGTCTCTCCTTCCTCCTCTTTCTAAAGTTCGGCAAACATAAGCCTCCTCCTTCTTAGCTGCCAACCACAACACCACCACCCTCCCTCTCTCTCTCGGCCTAGCCCTCCCCTCCACTCTAAGCTGCCGACCGCTAGCCTCCTCTCTCCTCCTTGCCACCACCTTCTCTCTCTCCAGCCCCCTCAAAGTTTTCTCCACCACCCTCTATAAAACCTAGCACCTCAAGAAACAAAAGATCCGACCACCTCAAAGCCCAAGGTCGGCCCCCTCCACCTTGCAATCCCGAACAATCTCTCATAACCTTTTTTGTACGGATTCTCGGCCAAGGCGTTAAGTGACGAAGGCGGATGAATTTCCTCTCCATCCGGCGTAACTCCGACCGAGCCGTTGAAGAGCAATCTAAGGTAGATAATCGGAATGATCCATTCCGATTTGGGTAATAAAAAATTTCTAACTTCGTGTGTTTCTCTTCCTAGATATTCTTATGGTGGAAATTCTTGGCGTTGAATTTAGAATCGTTAATTAATCATGGTTTCTTTGACTATTTTGTGTTTATCTTGATTGAATTATTTTTTCGAAAGGTTTGGCGAACCTCGTAACTTTTGTTGGGAGAGATCTATCATTTTCTGAATCGTACTTTTGGTAGATCTCTTTTGGTACAAACTTTTCTCGATTGGACCGGGTAGGTCCTTTTAGCCGAAAGGATATTGGCATATCGCCTCTATTCGATCCTAATCGATTTGGCTACCCATACGTTATCATTAAAGTGATATAATTGCTTGGTGTGTGCGCTGCGTAAAATTTGTGCGAGCGTCGAATTCGAATCGTAGAGAGACGATCGTGATTATTCCGTAGATTTCCCGGTGTCAACGCATAGGCCTTCATCAGAATCAGATTAGAACTAAAATGACTCTTAATAATTATAGAACTTAGTTTTCATATTAATTAAAGGAAACTTGGCCGTGGAGGTTCCATAAACATGAGCTCATCTATCTATAGGGATATCGCTCACTTGAACATTAAGACTATTCGGCTGAACTCTCGTCAGGCGAAGGATTCCTCTTTATGCCCGCTTTACGCTAAGAACCCGCTATTGGGTGGAGAACCCAATACGGTAGAATTACTCCTCTCCTCTCTCGAGGTTATGCACGCAACTCTTTTACACAAGGATGATCGGTCGATATGCACGACCTCTCGGCTAGCTAGCGTATGGATAAAATAAATAGAGCCCACACATCGATATGTGGTTCTACGCGTCGTATACCCGGGGACAACCTTAAGTCAGTTAATTAAAGTGAGAAAAAGACCTTAAATTATTTAAAGTGATTTTTTATGTCCCAATGCTCTTCAATACTGAGGGCTAAGAATGATTAGCCACTCATCAGAATAGGGATGGCTTATGATTTTGATGAGGCATGAGTTCGAAACTATGTGCTAAAAGGATTATAATAAAAGGACATAAAATAATGAAACGTTAGGAAATTGCAAAACTAATAAAAAGGGGAACTCACACACTCTACAAAATCATAAAAAAGCTAAGTAAACAAAATAAAGTTCAAGTCATACTCAAATGAGTAGGCGGGAAATAAATGCAAATTACAAGTCTTACTCGAATGAGTAGGCGGGAAATGAAAGCAAGTCCTACTCGAATGAGTAGGCGGGAAATAAATGCAAATTACAAGTCCTACTCGAATGAGTAGGCGGGAAATGAAAGCAAGTCCTACTCAAATGAGTAGACGGGGAATAAATGCACACACACACACAGTCTAAGTAATTGAAAGAAAGCAATAAACACTATCTCATACACTCACACACTCTACGTAATTAAGAAAGAAATAAAGAAAGCAATATAGGAAACCAATAAAAATTATCTCATACGCGCACACGCTCTATATGAAGTTTGAAAGATCAAAATGAACTTAATATCATAAACTCACACACACACATAGAAGAGGATATCAAAGTGATCGAAAAATAAAAATGATTACATTTCTACTCCTAGAACTTGCCAAAAATGCATAAAAAGAGGAAATAAAAATAAAAGGAACTAAAGGGTTTTGAAAATTAAAGTAAAAACAAAGTGCTACAAAAATTAAAATGATTAGATTTTTATTCTTTTAATTTCATAAAAATGCTTAAAAAGTGGAAATAAAAGTAAAAGAACAAAAAGTTTTACAAGAATAAAAAAATTAAGTAAAAAAAGGATAAAAAGCCACTTTGAAAAAGCTTTTATAAAACCATAAAAATAAAAATAAAGCACTAAAAAGCTAAACCTAAACAAGGCTAAGGGACAAGATGAGAAAAGCTAGCATAACAATTAACACCTTTGTGAAAACCTAAAACTAAACTAAGCAAATTTGATAACTTGAGAACATAAAAATAACAAATCTAACTCATACACACACACACCCATTTTAAAGAGAAAATCAAAGATACAAAAGATCACTGAAAGAGGGGCACTGAGATGCATTCCAAAACAACATAAGGAGAGAAAAACTAGCATATTTTATTAATGACAAAAGTAGAGTTACAAAAAGCTAAAGCAAACACTAAAGAGAGGGGGAAAATCTCCTTACATAGCTCAAAAAATCACCTAAGCAGCACTCCAACAACAAAATGGCTCAAAAATTTGAACCCTTGGTCATTACAGAAAAGTTCAATTGATAGACAAAAAACTAAATTACACACCCTAGGTCACAGGCGTGACTAGGGGGAGTGTCGGGTCTAGCGTGCTGGTGAAGCCAAAAATATGGTCAATTGGCATGGTTCTGGAAGCATCGGGAAGTCCACGTGTTGGTCACGGGCGTGACTGTGGGGTCACGGACGTGTGTATGGGGTGGGGGGGGGCGTGATTGGACACTTGGTAGAATTTGATGTCGGCAGCAATTGTTTGAAACTAGTTGAAAACTCCAGGACCGGCACTGGCGTGTTGGAAAGGTCATGGGCGTGTCCGGGGTTTTCCATTGCAGGCGGCAGCTTTCCACTGGAATCAAAGTGCCACGACCGGTCACGGGCGTGTAGTGCTGGTCACGGGCGTGTACTTTGATTTTTTGACTTTTTCTGCAAAATTTCTTGAAAACAAAATAAAGCTAAGTTAGGAGAGTATATACAAAAAAGAAACATTTTATTGATGAAAAATAACAACGAAAATAAACTAAAACGATCTAAATAAAGTACGTAAAAATACGAATATGTACATCTCATCAGCGGGAATACACACTACTAGGAATAGGCCTCAGTATGCCTCAATGCTATCATCCTCCAACCAACGGAGCTCCATTGTCCTACGATACAGAAGGGGTCTTGGGTAGATGAGAACGAAGAGCCCAACCCAACTGGCTAACAACATGTAAGGGGTCCTTAGGAAGTAAACACCAAATATCCCAGCCCAACCGACTCAACAGGTATGGAATAGGTCTTTGGGTAGTAAGCAACAAAGAGCCCAACCCAACCGTCATAGATCCAACTACCGGCTTCCATTAGTGTGATGACTAGCAAGCTCGTTGACCCTCCATATCAATCCGGTTGGGTCCATTGATCCAAATGGCCAAGATTTTTAAGAAGTCAAACAAGTCAATGACACACACTAGTTGTATTTGATGTGTGTTTGAGTTTAAGCATGAAAGTAAGTCCCTATTATACTGATTGGATAGGTGGACACTAAGCAAGCTGGTGATCAGGGAGAAATTACACAAAGTACACATGCATTGAGTGGAGCAATCTCACTCAACACAAGCTACCTTAAGAAAGAAAGCTGGACAGAAAATTGCACTAAATCCACAAGCGTTGAGTGGAGCAAGCTCACTAAACGCTAGCTGCATTAAGAAAGAAAGATGGACAAAAATACTACTAAGTCCACAAACATTGAGTGGAGGAAGCTCACTCAACTCCAGAAGTCAATAAAAGATGTTGGCAAGCAAGAAATTCTACTAGGTCCACAGGCATTGAGTGAAGCCAGTTCACTAAACGCCATGAGCCAAAAAGCGCTGAGTCAGGTGTGGATAGTCAATGCCTATGAATCAGCAAGCTGAAAAATCTACTAATTCCTTAAGTGTTGAGTGATGTCAACTCACTCAATGCCATACTGCTTATTCGTTGAGTAAAACTCATTCTATCAAAGCCAAAGGAGATAGACAGGAAAATCTATCTAAGTACAAAAGCGTTGAGTGAAGCCAGTTCACTCAACGCCAAATGACAGAAAGTGTTGAGACAAGCTTCAACATTCAACGCCATAAGGAAGGACAGAATTTAACTAAGTCCAGAAGCATTGAGTCAAGCTAGTTCACTCAACGCCAAGATCAAAAAGCTTTGAGTCAAGCTAATGCTGTCAGCATAATAGGAAACAGAGAAATCGGCTAAGTTTAGAAGCGTTGAGTGAAGCCAGTTCACTCAATGCACTCAACACTAGATTTCAGAAGCAAAGGCAGAAAGTGTTGAGTGAGGTCAGCTCACTCAACACCTTCAGACAGAAGGAGATTTTGCTAAGGCAAAAGGTGTTGGGTGAAGCTTACTCACTCAATGCTCTCAACGCCAAGCATACAGAAAGGGCTTAAGATTAAGCTAAGGAAAAAAGCGTTGAGTGAAGTCCATTCACTTAACGCTCTCAACGCCTGGATGAACTGAAGAAATGACTAAGTCAAGAATCGTTGAGTTAAGCCCATTCACTCAATGATCTCAACACCTGGATAAACTAAACAAATGACTAAGTCCAGAATCATTGAGTAATGGCCATTCACTCAACTCTCTCAACGCCTGGAGTAATTCTATGAATTTGGCTAAGTCCAGAATGGTTGACGTCAGCATGAGTCAGCAAAAGTCAACAAAGTCAATGGAGTTCAAATTTTTTGCAGGAAAGATGGAGTATGTAACACCCCAATCCGCCACATAGCATATAGCGGTAGGTCCGGCCGGGGCCCGACGCCATATACCACGGGCAGACCGACGAGTTACTAGATGAAACCATTCAACCAATACACACGTCCAACACAGAGCATCTAGTGGAAGCAATTAATAAGTTGTGAAAGAAAGAACCCAGCTACAAGCACGAATGTCCACTAACATAACCCAGTAGGAATGAACTACAAAATACACAAAGTACTAGCCTTATGGCCTTACAATAGTTCACAAAATTTAAATAGTGTCTTACAAACTTCGGCTCGCAGGCCGACCACATATGATTTAAACAAGGAAACAAACAACGCCTTCGAGGGCCGGCTTAACAACTTGGGCTTTGGCTCGATATTTACCCCTCGGCTCCGCAGCACTTGCAAGCACAATTCACCGCAACGGTGGCAAACAAGAATAACAGTCATATAAAGTCGACCAAATTATAACGATTCCGCCCCCAAACTCGGGGCGGCAAAGCTCTTTCCCTGCAGTTGTTAGCATAACAAGCAATATAGTGAATAAACACACCATCACAAGTGCAGGCTAACACGGCCACACACCCCGTGCTCTCAGGGAACTAACTCGGTGAACCCGGTCAAAACCTCGGTCTCACCACCATCCCTTGGACGACAAATACCGTGAGCATTTAGTCTTTCCGATCTAAGTCTAAGACTCACACGACTATGCCACTAGCAAGTCCCTTTTTCAGGTATCTGTCACCAAACCACATAGCCCGGGTCCAGTTCCACAAGCCCGTTGCTCACGCCGCACTATAAAACTTAAGACAAGCGCGCGGGTCAAACTTTGCCTGATCCAAAATTCGTTCATACAATCACATAACCCATTTATGTTCAAAGCTGGATCCCAGGCCGCCAAGATGGAAGAAATGCATTTCCGGCCAGTTTTCCGGGTGTGCCTTGGGGTTAATCCCCAAGGATCCCTACTGCAATCTACCACGTAGAAACCCGAAAATAACCAAAGGCACGGAGTCTTCTCCAGCTAAACATGCATAGTAAAACATCACCGATCCAGACCAACATGTCCGGGTAGGATTCACACACCATGCCTATGTCTGTTTCTCAATTTCGGACTCTAAATGCAAACAAGGGGGACTTTACATATCTACCCCAAGGAACACCGCAAACTCGCAGCACACTCGCAGGAGCGGGTTTTCCCTATGCAAAAGAAGAAGAGCTTCACATGCTCAAGTAGAGAATCATTACCCTAGAATTCCTCTTCAGCGCCATGGAAATCAACATGGATGAAAATCACCGCGATGATCTCGCCTCCATAGACCTGGGCTCGGTTTGCGATTTGGCGCTCCGAATCTCCTCCGGCGACCGGATCTTCCCTCCTTATTCCTCCTTGCTCTCCCTTCTCTCTAGAACTTAGAAAGAGAGTGGCCATTGAAAAGTGCGGTTTTAAACACCCAATCCTGACCTTAACCCTAGGATTAAGAGGCCTTCACCGTTAGACCCCAAAATAAGGAAACGAACGGCAACAATTTGCCCTGAAAATAAACTTCCTGGGCCGAACACGGCTTGCGAAACGCCCGTGTCCAAGGCCGTGTAACTCATTCGTTGCCGAAACCGTAGCGTCCCGAAAAGAACACGGGCACTCGACATGCCCGTGTCAGGCTTGACAAGCATGTGTCTTCCAGTACACGCATGTGTAGCTGGGCGTGTTCCTCAATCGACACAGGTCCAACACCAACCCAAGGAGAACACGGGTATTCGACACGCCCGTGTCGAATTTGACACGCCCGTATCGGACCCGAACACGCCTAGTCTCAGGCCGTGTCTTTCCCTCGACACAACTCGGCTATCAACCCGAGTAGGACACGGCCTGGGACACGCCCGTGTCTCAGGCCGTGTTCGTTGTTCGACGCTCGTCGACTGCAATTTCATCGACCGTACGACCATCGCCGAACCCGAGCACGATACGCCCCTGGGATATGCCTGTTTCCTTGGACGTGTCTCTTCTACAGAGTCCCAGACATGGCTCAAAACTCCACTCGTCTCTCTTTTGAGTTTCGGGGCGTTACAGCTCTCTCCCTCTTAAAAGAATTTCCAAGAGAGCTCCTCCCAAAAGCGGTACCTTAGTGGAATAACTCTGGGTACTCCTTAAGCATGATCTGCTCCCATTCCCAAGAGAGCTCCTCCCGACCACAATTGTCCCAACAGACTTTGACCATCCTGATCTCCTTGCTACAAAGTCGCTTGACTTCAGAGTCCTCAATACGAACGGGTTTGACCCTTGTCGTTAACCCTTCGTCCATCGGTACTTGATCAAATGCGATCACCTGCGAAGGCTCTTGCACCTCATTCCGCAACACAGATATGTGGAATACGTCGTGTAGACCACTCAACTCCACCGATATCTTTAGACGATAAGCCGCTTCACCAATCCACTACAAAATCTCAAATTGTCCAAGGTATCTTGGGCTCAGTTTCTTCACGTGCCATACTCGTATAACACCCTTGAATGGCTTTATCTTTAGATACACCCGATCACCAACCGCGAACTCCACGTTTTGATGCTTGGCATTATAGTATTTAGCTTGCCTATCCTGAGTGATCAACAAATGCTCTCGAATGGTTTGTACCAATGAAGTGGTGCTTTCCACCTCTTACTTTTTGTACAACCTCGCCTCACCCGTTTCCAACCACGACAACGACGTGCGACATTTTCTACCATATAGGGCCTAGAAGGGCGCCATTTGTATGCTCTCTTTGTAGCTGTTGTTGTACGCAAACTCCACCTAATACATATAATCTTCCCACTGTTTTCCGAAGTCAAGGACGCACATGCGAAGCATGTCCTCCATCATCCTGTTGACCCTCTCGGTCTGCCCATATGTCTGTGGATGAAAGGTTGTGCTGAACTTCAACTTAGTTCCCAGCATTTACTGCACCAGTATCCAGTCATGGACGTAAAACGCCCATATCCATCGCTCACGATGCTACGGGGCACACGGTGCAGTCTAACAATGTTATCCACGTAAAGCTTTTCTAGTTTCTCCACCGAATTGTCCTTCCTATGCGGAATGAAGTGTGACACCTTTGTCAACCAATCTACGATCACCTAGATGACGTCATTTTGCTTCTGCGACCTTGGCAAACCATGCACAAAGTCAATCGAAATGTCATCAAACTTCCACTCCAGAATAGGCAAAGACTTCAAGAAACCCATGGCTTTTGGCAATCTTCCTTCACTAAGGCGCAAGTATTACACTTCGCCACATATAATGACACATCCTTCTTGAGTCCTGGCCACAAGAACAACTTCTTCAGATCTCGGTACATCTTCGTGCTCCCTGGGTGAATTGAGTACTTGGTATGATAAGCCTCGTACATAAACTCCACCTATAAATTACCCATGTTTGGGACGCACAAACGACTGTCCTTCTTTAGCAGTCCATCTTCAACTGTAAATTAGGAATTTGACCCATCCGAAGCTACGTCCATGATTTCCTTCATGCTGCTATCCAAATCCATAGCCTGTCGAATTAGATCAGCCAGATCATACTGAACTTCCGTCCAGTTCAATAATGCTTCAGCGTTAGTTTGCTTGTTAGCACAACAGATCTCTAATGCCTCCAACTCCCTAATCAACCGCTCATCATGAACCGACAACCAGTTGGCATGGGCGGGAGCCCTGCGACTCAACGCATCCGCAACTGCATTACCTTTCCTAGGCACATAATGAATTTTGAATGTATAGTCCCCCAGGAACTCCATCCATCTCCGCTGCCTCATGTTCAGATCCTTCTAGTCCAACAGGTATTTCAGGCTCTTGTGGTCAGTATAAATATCAACCTTTACGCCATACAAATAATGCCTCCACAACTTTAGCACAAAAATCATTGCCGCCAACTCCAAGTCATGGACCGGATAATTCCTCTAGTGCACTTTCAGCTGACGTGAGCCATATGCAATAACACTTTCATGCTGCAACAGCACATAGCCCAATCCACTATCCGAAGCATCACTGTAGATCTCAAAGCCTTCGGTCCCACTCGTCGAACTAAGCACTGGCGCCATGGTCAACTGACTCTTCAACTCTTCAAAAGCTTGTGTGAACTCGCGCGTCCAAACAAACTTCTGATCTTTCGTTGTCAACGTCTTGAGAGGCAATGCTATTCACGAGAAGTTCTCTATGAAGCGCCTGTAATAGCCGGCAAGCCCCAGAAAACTCTGAACTTCCACTACCATAGACAACACATGCCACTCTTGTATCGCAACTATCTTTGCCGAATCCACCGTAATCCGTTCTCCACTGACTATGTGACAAAGGAACGCCACTGAGGATAACCAAAACTTGCATTTGGAGAACTTTGCGTATAGTTCGTTCCTCCTCAGCGTCTCCAAAACCAAATGCAGATGCATGAAGTGATCTTCTTCGCACTGCGAGTATAGCAATATGTCGTCGATAAAGACGATCACAAAATGGTATAAGTACTCCCTGAACATCCTGTTCATCAGATCCATGAACACTGATGGCGCATTAGTCAGCCCGAACGGCATGAGCATAAACTAGAAATGCCCATACCTTTTGCTGAATGCTGTCTTTGGGATATCACTCTCCCTTATCCTCAGTTGATAGTAACCAGATTTAAGATCCAATTTTTAGTAAACTGATGGCCCGACTAACTGATCAAAAAGATCATCAATCCTTGGGATCAAGTACTTGTTCTTTTCCGTTAACTTGTTCAGCTCTCTATAGTCGATACAGAGCCGCAAACTTCCGTCCTTCTTCTTAACGAAAAGGACTGGTGCGCTCCAAGGCGACGAACTCGGACGCACATAGCCCTGCTCCAACAACTCCTCTAGTTGATCCTTTAGCTCCGCCATCTCCTTAGGTGCCAACCTATAAGGAGAGCATGACACAGGTTTGGCACCTGACACTAACTCAATTGTGAAATCGATCTCCCGCAGAGGTGGCGCTCTGGGAAGATTGTCGGGGAACACGTCAGGGTACTCGTACACTACTGGGATGTAACACCTCCCCTGTAAAGACCATATAATATGGGTCCGGCCGGGGCCCCACAACATACGGGCGCCACAGCTTTAATATTAAAAGATGATATGAAAACTACCCAATCTCAAAACTCCAGACAAACACAGCGGAAACAGAACAAACTGACAGAAGTTATCCACTAGCGATAGAGTATCAAATGGCCTTAAGTCCTTACACAATAATAGTCCAAAACATATCAATGTGTCAAGCACTCCTAGGCTACCTCGGCATGCAAGCCGGACATAAACATAACAAAAGTAGCAAACAATAAAAGGAGAAACCAAGCACAGCAACACTTCATGAGGCTTACGGCTTTTCTCCCGGCGCGCTAGCTCCTGCATGCGACCCTTGCCCTGTAAGGATTTGAAGTAACGTGGGTCAGCAAAGGCTGACCTCTACTGTGTAACAAACACATCTCCTCCCGGCCGTCCCTAACGGACCCCGGGGTACCACTCCACCTGCAAGTTAGTACATCGTATACCCAAAAGAGCAAATATATTAAAGCGGTAAAACAGGCTTGGATGTCTCATACAGCATACATGTTCTCTATGTTTTGTGTAAGGTGAAAGGGGCCTACTATGCGGCATGAATGCAGCCCGGGTTTCACCCAAGGCACCCTAGTTCGTATGCATCTAGCACAACATCAAACACTGGGTACTTCCGTTTCCCCATTGGCTTAAAGCCGCAAACACAAGGGAACCACCATGTCCCTAACGGCACACACGCCGTCACACAGAACCTTGCAAAGGCCCCACCCGCACAAGGGTCATATACCCCAGGGCTTGCCCGCACATTCTGACTTCGCACGTCAGGGTTCCGTCTCATACTGACCGATTCTAAGAAGCCTTGCTGGACCCCACCCACTCATGGCCACATTGCCCGGGCTTGTCCTCCACTCGACATTCTCGTCAGTCCACAGAAGGGGCTAGTCTCGCCGGGACACTTCCCCCACATGACTTGCGCGCCACGGGGTAGCCAGCCGACCACGGAGACATAGCCGCGCCTTAGCACAGCACAAACAAAGGTTTCCCCACCCCAATCGCCACTCATACCGTGTCTTTCCCGTGCTCCAAGGAAACCATCTACCACACAAAGCGGAGCTAACCTCGTCCGGTTCCGACTACGAGTACTCACTCAAATATGAGGGGGAAAATGCATACATACAACGGCGTATTGCCGCTGCGGATTTTTATCGAAACCCCAAAACTCGCTATGCAACATCACCGGGTCGGACCAACAATCGCGACCACAGCTTCACCCACAATGCCTAATCCGCTAACGGAGCGGATCTCTAATGCAAAGCATGCCGGGATGAGCATACTCAACCCGGAGTTCCTCTTGAACCTAGGCTACACGGATCCCTCTCATTTGAGAGATTCGGTGCTCAAAATACGAAAGGAAGGGGATGTTATTCATGCATCCTAAATCCTAAAAACCGAGAGGAGAAGCGTCGTTACCTTCCGTCCCCTCTTCCTAACCATGGAGAAGATTTGCTCGGTTGAAAACCACCGCAACGCTCCCACCTTCGCGGATCTGAACTCCGCTCGCGAAACGGAGCTCCGAATCTCCACCGGCCGCTGGAGTTGACCTCCTTCTTCCTCCTCCAAGCTCTCCCTTCTCTCTAGGTTTTAGAGAGAGAGTGCCTAAGTGAAATAAGGGTTTCAAAGCCCTATTCCCGGCTTAAACCACCCAGGAGCAGCCCCCCACCGTCGGATCCAAAGCCAAGGAAACGAACGGCCAGGATTAGATCTGAAATCCCAAAAACTGGGCCGAACACGGGTTCACACACGGCCGTGTGCCTGGCCGTGTAGCTCATTCGCCGTCTTGACCAAAATTGAAAACCAGCAACACGGCATGTGACACGGCCTCCGACACGCCCGTGTCGCCTGCGACACGCCCGTGTCGGGACCCATGTCACGCCCCCCGTGTGCAATTTATCAACACTTCGCAGTCAGAGAGGTACACGGCTTGGTGACACGGCATCAGACACGCCCGTGTCCAACTAGACACGCCCGTGTTCGTGCCCGTGTCATTACCCGTGTACCCAACCGCACAGCCCAGGTGTGACACGGCCTGGGATACGCCCGTGTCCTAGGCCGTGTTCCACCACACGACCATCGTCGACCTGAACTGGTCGACTACACGGCCCGAGCTCGACACGCCCGACACGGCCTCCGACACGCCAGTGTCGGGGCCCGTTTCACCTGTACCAAAAACTTGTCTTGGCCAAATTCGATCCCCGTCGCTCCTACAATAATTTGGGGTGTTACAATTCTCTCCCCCTTAAAAGAATTTCGTCCCGAAATTTAAAACATGGAAGGTAAACAAAACTAAACAGTACCTGAGGAGAAAAGCTCGTGGTACTCCTCTAGCATGGCCTGCTCTCGCTCCCATGAGAGCTCCTCGCAACCACAGTTGTCCCAACGGACCTTAACGAGTCTGACCTCCTTGTTCCGCAATTGCCGAACCTCTGAGTCTTCTATCCCGACTGGACGATCTCGCGTCCCCAAGTCTTCCTCTACCGGCACCGCCGTCAGCTCAATCACCACGCTGTCCTCTAACAACTCTTTCCTTAGGACGGAGACGTGAAAAACGTCATGCAATCCACTTAGCTCTGTGGACAACGCCAACCGGTACGCTGCCTCTCCCACTCGCTCGATGACCCTGAATGGTCCCAAAAATCTCGGACTCAGCTTCTTAAGTCGGCGAATTCGCGAAACGCCTTTGAACGGCTTGATCTTAAGATACACCCAGTCGCCCACAGTGAATTCCACATGCCTGTGGCGAGCATTGAAATACTTTGACTGCCGATCATGAGCTACCTTCATGCGCTCTTGGATGGTCCGCACCAACTCACTAGCGTCGGCTACCACTTCTTTCCCCAAAAGCTTGGTGTCTCCCGCCTCTGTCCAAGACATCGGTGTTCGACACCGCCTCCCATACAGAGCTTCGTATGGTGCCATCTTGATACTAGCTTGGTAACTATTGTTATACACAAACTCCACCATGAAGAGGTGATCCTCCCACTTCTTGACGAAGTCGAGAGTACACATCCTTAGCATATCTTCCAAAGTACGGTTCGTTCTCTCAGTTTGCCCATCGGTTTGAGGATGAAAAGCCGTACTAAACTTGAGTTTTGTGCCCAAGCTCTTCTGCACCAACCGCCAATCCTTAGACGTGAAACGTCCATCCCGGTCGCTGACTATACTCTTTGGAATCCCATGGAGTCGTACAATATTGCGAACGTACAACTCCACCAACTTTTCCACACCGTCCTCCTTCCGGTTTGGGATGAAATGTGCCACTTTGGTCAAGCGGTCCACAATCACCCAAATGGCATCATTACTCTGCTGCGATCTAGGCAACCCATGCACAAAATCCATGGAGATGTCATCAAATTTCCATTCAGGGATTGGAAGAGGCTTCAAGAACCCGCCCGGCTTCCGACATTCGGCCTTCACCAAGGCACATGTTTGGCACCGACTCACACACAAAGCCACGTCCCGCTTCATCCCAGGCCACCAATAGGACTTCTTCAAGTCCAAGTACATCTTTGTACTACCCGGGTGAATGGAGTACTTAGTGAAGTGGGCCTCAAACATCAACTCCTCGCGGAGCTTTCCGAACTGCGGTACACAAATCCTTCCGCACTTCCTCAGAATCCCATCACCCATCTCCCAGGCGCTACCCTCGCCCTTTAGAGCTTCCTCCACGAAAGGTTGGAACTCCGCATCTACACGGGTCGCTTCCCGAATACGATCGTATAAGTCACTCTGCATCTCAATCCAATTTAGTCGAGCCACGCTAGACTCGCCTCTTGCCACACATTCCAAACCAAGGGACTCCCAGTCTCGCCTTAACCGCTCATCGTGAGCTTCAATCCAATTTCCTTGCCCCGAGTATTTCCTACTCAAAGCATCTGCCACCACATTGGCTTTCCCTGGCGTGTACTGAATCGCCACCTCGTAGTCCCCCAGGAACTCGACCCACCTACGCTGCCGCATATTTAGGTCCTTCTGATCTAGGAGATACTTCAGACTCTTATGGTCCGTGAAGATCTCCACCTTTGCACCATAAACGTAGTGCCTCCACAACTTCAACGCAAAAATTACCACCGCTAACTCCAAATCATGGACGGGGTAATTTCTCTCATGAGACTTCAGCTGCCTCGACCCAATAGCTATCACACTACCATACTGCACCAACACGCACCCTAAACCGCATCCGGATGCATCGCTGAAGATCTGGAATCCTTCAGTCCCCTTTGGTAGGCTTAGGATTGGCGTCGTCATTAGCCTCTCCTTCAGGGTTTCAAATGCCTGATTGCACTCTTGAGTCCATACAAACTTCTGATCTTTGCGAGTTAGTGAAGTGAGGGGTAGAGCTATCCGCGAAAAGTTTTCCACAAACCTTCAGTAGTACCCGGCTAGTCCAAGAAAACTTCGGACTTCCGCCACGGTCCTCAAAACTGGCCACTCTCTGATGGCTTCTACTTTCGTTGGATCTACCGCCACCCCATCCCCACTAATCACATGGCCTAGAAATGCCACTTTCTCCAACCAGAACTCGCACTTGGAGAACTTCGCATAAAGCTGGTTCTCTCTCAATACTTGCAACACTGTCCGCAAGTGCGACTCGTGCTCCGCTTCCAACTTAGAATACACCAAAATGTCATCGATAAAGGCGACTACAAACCAGTCCAAATATTCGCGAAACACTCGGTTCATCAAGTCCATGAACACGGACGGTGCGTTTGTTAGCCCGAACGGCATCACCGAGAACTCAAAATGACCATACCTCGTACCAAACGCGGTCTTGGGTATGTCCTCATCACAAATCCGCAACTGATAATATCCGGACTTCAGGTCCAACTTGGAGTACACCACCAACCCCACCAACTGGTCGAAGAGATCGTCTATCCGAGGGATCGGATACTTATTCTTGACAGTCAATTTGTTCAACTCTCGGTAGTCTATGCACAGACGCATACTACCGTCCTTCTTCTTTACGAATAACACCGGCGCACTCCACGGTGAAGAGCTGGGCCTGATATACCCTTGCTCCAAAAGCTCCTACAACTGAACCTTGAGCTCGGCCAACTCCTTTGGTGCCATCCTGAAGGGTGGACGCGACACTGGTCTAGCCTCGGGCACCAACTCGATGGAGAAATCAATCTCCCGCCGAGGAGGTGCTCCCGGTAACTCCTCGGGAAAAACATCTCCAAACTCCGCCACCACGGGAACTTCTCCAAGAGACAGACTGGAAAGGCTAACCTCCAACAATGCTACTAGAGCTACACCTCCCTGGTTAACCGCTCGAACTAACTGAAGTGCCGAAACTAGGGAACAGGCCACTCCATGCAGGCCTTCAAACTTGACTTCCGCTTGCCCCACGCCCCTCAGGGTTACCACCTTGGACAAACAGTCGATACTGGCACGCTGCTCCGCTAGCCAATCCATCCCCAAAATCACATCGAACTCGGACAACGGTAAGATCGCCGCTACCAATAAGAAGTCGACTCCCTCAAGACTCCAACAAATCCGGCCTCTAGCCCTGGTAGTCATAGATGACCCATTGGGCATGCGCACCTTCAACTCGGAGTCCGTCGAGAAAGTATCCACTCCGATCCTCCGGATAAAGCCTTCCGCAAGGAAGGAGTGCGACGCTCCCGTATCAAAGAGTACCCTAGCGGGGTACCCAGATACCATTACAAAGCCTACACACATGCAATAAACATAAAGGCTTGAAAGACAGGAATCTAAGGTGTAGGTTGAACTCTCGTACCTGTCACCACATCGGGTTGACGGATTGCTTCTTGTTGCCCAAGGTTGTAGGCCCTTGGCTGCACTGGTTGAAACCGAGAAGCACTCGACTCCGCCATCTTCCCTTTCTCTGCGGCACTGGGGCCGGAGCGCACAGTTTGCTCCTGCCTTGGCTCTTGCTCAGTGCCCCCTTGGGTACAAAATCTTGCTATGTGGCCCGGCTTGCCACAACTATAGCATGTCTGAGGGCCCTTAGAGCGTGACCCTCCGGACGTCCAATTACTTATCTCGCCCGACTTATATGGGGAAGGCTTCTTCTTCCATCGGCTTCCTTCCGCCTTTCCATGTGACTGGGCAGGCTTCTTCTCCTCCCCCTGCTTGGGTGTGAAACCCTTGTGACGCTGGGATCGCTCCATGTCACTCTCCAAAATTCGGGCCGCCTCCACCAATTCGTTGAAGCCCGCACATTTCATCGATATGAGGGGTTTTCTTAGGTTCTCCCTCAATCCATGGTAGAAGAGATTGTCCCTCTCTTCATCGTCTGCCACGGTCGTTCCCGCATAGCGACCCAAGCGAGTAAATTCCTGAACATACTCATCCACTGACTTGTCTCGCTGCACCAGATGTAGGAACTGCCTCTGGAGGGCTAACCTCGTTGAGGCGGGTATGTACTTCTTCAGGAAGGCATTCCCAAACTCCTCGATGGACGGTGTGCATCCTAGAAACTGCCGACCACTGTGGCTCACCCACCATAACTTGGCATCTCCCTCCAACATAAAGGCTGCGAACTCTGCCTTTTTCTTATCTGGCACCTCTGCCGCCCTCAGAAGCTCCTGAATTCTAGCCCACCAATCCTCTGCATCTGTGGGTGTGTCGGTTCCCTTGAAGGTGGGAGGGTGGAAACTCAGAAAGTACTTCATTTGCCGGTCCCCATGTCCGACAACCACTCTCTCGGCCTGCGGCTCTGCCCGCCTGGCTTCCTCCACCTGCACGGTCACTGCCGTGTCCGAGGTAGCAGGAGTTGCTACCTGTGCAACGGGAGCTGCTACCTGTGCTGTCGCTGCAGCTTGGGCCGCCACCATCGCTTTTGCAAGCATACGACAGAAGTCGGCTGGTGTGACCCCCATCCCTAGCGGACCTTGCGCAGTCGCACTACTTGCCGAGAGCTCTTCTCTTGGCCTCGAGGTCCCAGCCTCGTTGCTTGTACTCTAAACACAAGCAAGAAAACACAAATCAGTCTCTAATCGCAAGACTCGAACACCAGGACACTCATGGTCCTGTGATACTCCTATGTGGATAACTTCTTATACACGACTCGACTTATACTTTCGACCGCGAAACTTCTCGTTGGGACGCGAACCTGGCTCTGATACCAAATTGTAACACCTCCCCTATAAAGACCATATAATATGGGTCCGGCCGGGGCCCCACAACATACGGACGCCACAGCTTTAGTATTAAAAGATGATATGAAAACTACTCAATCTCAAAACTCCAGACAAACACAGCGGAAACAGAACAAACCGACAGAAGTTATCCACTAGCGATAGAGTATCAAATGGACTTAAGGCCTTACACAATAATTGTCCAAAACATATCAATGTGCCAAGCACTCCTAGGCTACCTCGGCATGCAAGCCGGACATAAACATAACAAAAGTAGCAAACAATAAAAGGAGAAACCAAGCACAGCAACACTTCATGAGGCTTAGGGCTTTTCGCCCGGCGCGCTAGCTCCTGCATGCGATCCTTACCCTGTAAGTATTTGAAGTAACGTGGGTCAGCAAAGACTGACCTCTACTGTGTAACAAACACATCTCCTCCCGGCCGTCCCTAACGGACCCCGGGGTACCACTCCACCTGCAAGTTAGCACTTCGTATACCCAAAATAACAAATATATTAAAGCGGTAAAACAGGCTTGGATGTCTCATACAACAGCATACATGTTCTCTATGTTTTGTGCAAGGTGAAAGGGGCCTACTATGCGGCATGAATGCAACCCGGGTTTCACCCAAGGCACCCTAGTTCGTATGCATCTAGCACAACATCAAACACTGGGTACTTCCGTTTCCCCATTGGCTTAAAGCCGCAAACACAAGGGAACCACCATGTCCCTAACGGCACACACGCCGTCACACGGAACCTTGCAAAGGCCCCACCCGCACAAGGGTCATATACCCCGGGGCTTGCCCGCACATTCTGACTTCGCACGTCAGGGTTCCGTCTCACACTGACCGATTCTAAGAAGCCTTGCTGGACCCCACCCGCTCATGGCCACATTGCCCGGGCTTATCCTCCGCTCGACATTCTCGTCAGTCCACAGAAGGGGCTAGTCTCGCCGGGACACTTCCCCCACATGACTTGCGCGCCACAGGGTAGCCAGCCGACCACGGAGACATAGCCGCGCCTTAGCACAGCACAAACAAAGGTTTCCCCACCCCAATTGCCACTCGCACTGTGTCTTTCCCGTGCTCCAAGGAAACCATCTACCGCACAAAGCGGAGCTAACCTCGTCCGGTTCCGACTACGAGTACTCACTCAAATATGAGGGGGAAAACGTATACATACAACGGCGTATTGCCGCTGCGGATTTCTATCGAAACTCTAAAACTCGCTATGCAACATCACCGGGTCGGACCAACAATCGCGACCACGGCTTCACCCACAATGCCTAATCCGCTAACGGAGCGGATCTCTAATGCAAAGCATGCCGGGATGAGCATACTCAACCCGGAGGTCCTCTTGAACCTAGGCTACACGGATCCCTCTCATTTGAGAGATTCGGTGCTCAAAATACGAAAGGAAGGGGATGCTATTCATGCATCCTAAATCCTAAAAACCGAGAGGAGAAGCGTCGTCACCTTCCGTCCCCTCTTCCTAGCCATGGAGAAGATTTGCTCGGTTGAAAACCACCGCAACGCTCCCACCTCCGCGGATCTGAACTCCGCTCGCGAAACGGAGATCCGAATCTCCACCTACCGCCGGAGTTGACCTCCTTCTTCCTCCTCCAAGCTCTCCCTTCTCTCTAGTTTTTAGAGAGAGAGTGCCCAAGTGAAATAAGGGTTTCAAAGCCCTATTCCCGGCTAAAACTACCCAGGAGCAGCCCCCCACCGTCGGATCCAAAGCCAAGGAAACGAACGGCCAGGATTAGATCTGAAATCCCAAAAACTGGGCCGAACACGGGTTTACACATGGCCGTGTGCCTGGCCGTGTAGCTCATTCGCCGTCTCGACCAAAATTGAAAACCAGCAACACGGCATGTGACACGGCCTCCGACACGCCCGTGTCGCCTGCGACACGCCCGTGTCGGGACCCGTATCACGCCCCCCGTGTGCAATTTATCAACACTTCGCAGTCAGAGAGGTACATGGCTTGGTGACACGGCATCAGACACGCCCGTATCCAACTAGACACGCCCGTGTTCGTGCCCGTGTCATTACCCGTGTACCCAACCGCACAGCCCAGGTGTGACACGGCCTGGGACACGCCCGTGTCCTAGGCCGTGTTCCACCACATGACCATCGTCGACCTGAACTGGTCGACTACACGGCCCGAGCTCGACACGCCCGACACGGCCTCTGACACGCCAGTGTCGGGGCCCGTGTCACCTGTATTAAAAACTTGTCTTGGCCAAATTCGATCCCCGTCGCTCCTACAACAATTTGGGGTGTTACATGGGATACTACCCAAAGTAGGTTTAGGCTTTACATCCTCCACTAACGTGAAGAACAGCTCTACACCAGCACAGACTGCCTTGACCACCTGAAGAGAAGATATTAAAGCCTTGCTCGACCCCTTAAATTCTGCAAACGTTGTCTCCCACCCAAGACCCAGCTTTAATTCCTTACGGTTGCAATCTATGTATGCCTTCTGCTCCAAAAGCCAGTCGATACCGAAAATGACGTCGAACTCTACTAGCGGAAGTAACGACGCTAGTAAGTCGAACTCCTGACTTCCAATACAAATCTTTACGGCACATACTCTGTCCGCACGCATAGAACACCCATTCGGCAGCAACACATCCAATTTGTCCTTCGCCATCGAAGAAGGGACTCCGGTGCGTGATATGAAACCTTCGGACAAAAAGGAGTGCGAAGCTCCCGTATCGAATAGTTCCCTTAACGGACTATCGCAAATCAGAACAAAGCATTTACAAACAGTAATAAGCTAATAAGCACTAGGTAACAGTATTTTAAGCCAACTTGCTATAAATTTAAACCGTACCTGTCACCACATCCTCTTGTTTGATGGCCTCCTGCTGGCCCAGATTGTAGACTCTTGGTTGAGTCGGAGCATAATGGGATGTGGTTGACTCCATCGGCTTGCCCTTTTCCTCGTAAGTTGCTCCCTGCTTCCTCTCGGACTTTGCACGTCCTCTCCAACATTCACGGGCAAAGTGCCCCGTCTTCCCACAAGTAAAACAAGTGCCTGGGGTTCGGTTGGTAGTTGCCCCCAAGGCACCCGAAGAAGGGGCTGGACCCGATGTACTAGCCTTCTTATTCAACCTACGGAAACCGGATTTTGAATACGGACCTTGAATTCTGACTTCCTAACACCGGAGTCTTTCTTTGCCTGAACATTCATCATGTCTTTTTCCAAAGATCGGGCCATGTTGACCAAGGTCAAGAAACCATGCGTCATGGGCCCCGAGAGTAGTTGTCTCAAATCATCCCTTAGATCTTCGTAGAATCAGTTTGTCTTTCGCTTCTCATCGGCGAAGGTAGCGCTTGCATACCGACCTAAGCGAGTAAACTCATGGAGATATTCATTCATGCAACTCTCATCTTATAGCAGCTTCTTGAACTCGTTTTCCATCGCAATTATCTGAGTCGAGGGGAGGTATCGAGCCAAGAATAGTCTCAAAAATTCCTCTATCGAGACGTCTGTAAGCTATCTACCCCTCAGATGGTGTAACTCCAAGCCTTCCCACAATAATCTTGCGTCACCATCCAACAAGAACGTGGCAATAGTGGTCTTCTGCCACTCTTCCATCCCTGTAGCTATCATTACTCTCTTAACTCTTGAGAGCCAATCCTCCGCTTGGGTTGGGGTTCCCGTCCCCGAGAACACTGGAGGATTGAAACCCATAACGTGCTTAAGCTGTTTCTCCGTTGCTCTCCTAGGCAACACTGGCTCCACTACAACCTACTCCACTCTCCTTGGCTCCGCTTCTTGGAGAGGTACTTGCTCCATAGCAGGGTCAGGCTGCTGCACCTGTATCATAGGCTGTGCGTTAAACATCGCAAACACTGCCTCCGCTACCAATCGTATTGTCTCAGCCGAAGGAGGTGTTGTTGGCACATCATTTGGTGCACTACTCGCCTCAAAAACTGGGCGTTCTTACGGCCCCGCACCACTCCTGGTCACCTATAGTCATACAAAACACCGATAAGCAACCAAAAAATATTGTAAAAAGAAACTGTAGGAACACGCAGGTTCCTCAAACATGTGTATTTTCATTCTTAAGTGGAAATTCATGGGTTCTTTTCATGTTATAACGATGACGCACACACATGTGGTCACCATCCCTTAAAGTGAATTCGTCCACGAATTCATTTAAGTCTGACTGAAACCGGTAGTTTGATAACAAATTATAACACCCCTATCCATCACATAGCATATAACAGTAGGTCTGGTCGGGGCTCGACGCCATATACCACGGACAGACCGACGAGTTAATATATGAAATCATTCAACCAATACACACGTCCTACACAGAGCATCTAGCTAAAGCAATTAATAAGTTGAGAAAGCAAGAACCCATCCACAAGCACGAATGTCCACTAACATAACCCAGTAGGAATGAACTACAAAATACACAAAAGTACTGGCCTTATGACCTTACAATTGTTCACCAAATTTAAATAGTGTCTTATAAACTTAGGCTCGCAGTCCGGCCACACATGATTTAAACAAGGAAACAAACAAGGCATTCGAGGTCCGGCTCAGGAACTTGGGCTTTGGCCGCTATTTGCCCCTCGGCTCCGCGACACCTGCAACCACAATTCACCGCAACGGTGGCAAACATGAATAACGGTCAGCTAAAGCTGACCAAATTATAACGATTCCGCCCCCAAACTCGGGGCATCAAAGCTCCTTCCCTACACTTGTTAGCGTAACAAGCAATATAGTGAATAAATACGCCATCACAGGTGCAGGCTCACACGACAACACACCCCGTTCTCTCAAGGAACTAACTCGGTGAACCCGGTCAAAACCGCGGTCTCACCACCTTCCCTTCGACGGCAAATCCCGTGAGCATTTAGTCTTTCTGACCTAAGTCTAAGACTTGCACGACTATGCCAGTGGCCAGTCCCTTTTTTAGGTATTTGTCACCAAACCGCATAGCCCGGGTCCGGTTCCACAAGCCCGTTGCTCACGCCGCACTATCAAACTTAAGACAAGCGCGCGAGTGAAAATTTGCTGGATCCCAAATTCGTTCATACAATCACATAACCCAGTTATGTTCAAAGTTGGCTCCCAGGCCGCCAAGATGACAGAAATGCATTTTCGCCCAGTTTTCCGGGTGCGCCTTGGGGTTTATCCCCAAGGATCCCTGCTGCAATCTACCACGTTGAAACCCGAAAACAAGCAAAGACACGGAGTCTTCTCCTGCTAAACATGCATCACCAATCCAGAATAACATGTCCGGGTAGGCTTCACACACCATGCCAATGTCCATTTCTCGATTTCGGACTCTAAATGAAAACAAGGGGGACTTTACATATCTACCCCAAGGAACATCGCAAACTCGCCGCACACTCGCGGGAGCGGGTTTTACTTATGCAAAAGAAGAAGAGATTCACATGCTCAAGTAGAGAATCGTTACCCTAGCATTCCTCTTCGGCGTCATGGAAATCTACATGGATGAAAAGCACCGCGATTATCTCGCCTCCGTAGATCTGGACTTGGTTTGCGATTTGGCGCTTCGAATCTCCTTCGGCGACCGGATCTTCACTCCTTCTTCCTCCTTGCTCTCCCTTCTCTCTAGAACTTAGAAAGAGAGTGTCCAATGAACAGTGAGGGTTTATAAGCCCAATCCCGGCCTTAACCCTCGGATGGAGAGGCCTGAACCATTAGATACCAAAATAAGGAAACGAACGACCACGATTTGCCCTAAAAATAAACTTCCTGGGCCAAACACGGCTTGCGACACACCTGTGTCCAAGGATGTGTAACTCATTCACCGCTGAAACTGTCGTGTCCCGAAAATAACACGGGCACTCGACACGCCCGTGTCAGGCTTGACATGCCCGTGTCATCCAGTACACGCCCGTGTAGCTGGGCATGTTCCTCAATCGACACAGGTCCAGCACCAACTCGAGGATAACACGGGTATTTGACACGCCCATGTAGAATTTGATACTCCCGTGTCGGACCCGAACACGCCTGGGATCAGGTCGCGTATCTCCCCCGACACAACTCGACTATCAACCCGAGTAGGAAACGGCCTGGGACACGCCCGTGTTTCAGGCTGTGTTCGCTGTTCGACGCTCGTCAACTGCAATTTCATCGACCGCACGACTATCACCGAACCCGAGCACGACATGCCCCTGGGACACGCCCGTGTCCCAGGTTGTTTCACCTCTACCATGTCCCAGACTTGGCTCAAAACTCCATCCATCCCTCTTTTGAGTTTTGGGGCGTTACAGAGTATGCCATTGATTGCGTCGGCGGCCAGCTTTTGTCGTATTCTATAAATGGAATGTGGTAAATCAAAAATTAAGGCTGGGCCCACAACATAAAGAGTCGTTGATCTACGATCAATAAAAGGTAAAGATTGGCTGAGTCGACAACAAGCAATTAGGGTTTTCTAATTTCGCATTGCGGCTGAATATCGTCTTCTTGCTCGCCATTGCTACCGAGTCTGAAGGTCTTGTTCAGTTCAGTCAACATGAAAGGAAAAAGAGATAGCTACTGTGATTTTCATGTGTGACGGCATGGTTAGGACTGATTCCTGAAATAAAAGAGGCAGATGTTTTTGCAAGTTACTTCCCGAACAAGCCGTGATTCTTCTGAAGATATCTATTAACTTGTTATTGTGAAGAAGAGGTTAGGGCAGACTTATTTTCAGCCTAGAAAGATAGACATAGAGAAATTTCTCTGGTGTCTGATTTTTTCAAATTACTTCTATTTTATGTAGGATCTAATCTTGGATCTGAGTGTAAGATTCTTGAGTGAATCCGAGTGTAGGCCTGTGTTATAAATACTGAGGTAAGATCTATTGTTGATCTGATAGTAGGATCTATTGTTGATCTAAGTGTAAGATTCTTGTATGAATCTGTGTGGTGCGTCTGTGTTATAAAGGCTGAGGTAGGATCCAGTTGGGATCTGAGAGGTAGGGTATAGTGACTGAGTTGTATGTCTTGAAGAAGACTGAGTGGTCATGCGGGATCGTGTTGTAAACTCCTTGGAGCTGAGATTTTGGAGAAGAGCCTTGTCTAACACACTGTTAGAAAGTGGGAGGGACAGTGGACATACCCATAATCTGGGAAACCACTATAAAATATCTGTGTCTTCTGTGTGTGTTCTTGAAATCTTAACTACTAACGCACAAATCACAACAAAGTAACTTATAAATCTAATAAAGGTTTAAAGAGACCAAAAACCTATTCACCCCCCTCTAGGTGTTTAGCTGACATTGAAAACAAAGTCTTTCAAGTGGTATCATAGGGAGGTTGCTCAAAGAAGGCTTAATAGTCTGAGTAGATCTCTAAGGTCAGCAAAAAGATTGTCCTTATGGGTTTCAGGAGTGAACTATAAGGAGCTGGGTTCCATGAAGCTTCCAATCTGCAGGAAGGAAGGGCTTGACATCTAGAAGGAGAGGGTTAAGCTGTTCATGGAAGCAGCTGACCCTGGGATCTTTATCACAGTCAAGGAAGGGCCTTTCATCCCTATGAAAGTGTTAGCTCTGGATGCAAATGTCCATACACCCAAGACCTATTCTTAAATGATAAAGGATGAAGTCATCCTTACCACTATGGTCAAGAGGGCACAAAAATATTATTGTTAGTGTCATAGATGACTCCGTCTTTCAAAATATTGTACATTGCAAGACCTCAAAGGAGATATGGGACACACTAGTGGTCTATATGGAGAGCATAGAGGAAGTTAGAGATGACAGAAATTACATGCTTAGCTAAGAGTATGAAGCTTTCAGGCAGGGCAAGACGAACAACATAACTTAGTGCTATGAGAGATTCTTTAGGATATTTAATAAGCTGAGGACATATGACAGGGTCTTCAGTACTTATGAGCTAAATGACAAGTTTTTTAGGTCTCTAACTAGAGACTGGGATACTAAAATCTTTGTGATCAGAGAGGTGACAAAACTTGCAGACACTCCACCACCAACAATATTTGAGAAGCTATTGTCCAATGAAATGCAGCTGACTGCCAGGAAGGAGGAGGAGAAAAATAGCAAGTCTGTGGCCAAAGAAAAATATGTGGCCTTCAAAGCTAAAACCACAAGGAGGAGCAGAAGAAAGACCCCTTATCCTCCAAGAAGGGATGCTAAATCTGACTCAGAGAGGTCAGAGACAAGCACATCAAACTGCCACATGTCTGATGAGGACTTTGCTTCCTTCTCCAAGCAGTTCCAAAAGTTGATGAGGAAGAAGCATTAGAAAAGCAGGCCTTCCTCCTCCCCACATCTCGGGAATAAATCCTCTAAGGAGGACAGGTATGATTCGAAACCAAGTAAACATGTTGCATCTAATATCATTTTCTACGGTTGCAGCAAGCCAGGGAATGTAATAGCCGGTTGCCCTTTCAAAAGAAAAGAAGCTGGGGAGAAGAAGGGTCACCAGCACAAAGGCAAGAATGAGAAATACTACATTGCTAAGAAACATAAGAGCTAGAATGAATTGTCTGGTACATTGGGAATTGTGTACCTGATTTGGAGAAGCTCTTTCAACTCAATGATATACACAAATTCATATGTGATGTATGTTGAGTTTACTTGTGCAGTTTCCATGTTGAAAAAAAACAAAGTACAAAAGTGTCGAGACACTAGACAAGTGTCGACACCTTTGCAAAAGCAGTGCTGAGACAAGGAATCAAGTTATATCGACACTCAGGACTTGTGTCGACACCCTTATTCAAGTAATGTTGAGATAGGAAGCAAGCTGTGTCGACATCCAGGACTTGGGTCGACAACGTTAGTCAAGAAACCAGCTGTGTCGACACTCAAGACTAGTTCAACACATTTTACACAAGTTATATCGAGATTGGAAGCAAGCTGTATCGACACTCGGGATTAGTGTCGACACATTTTACACAAGTTATGTCGAGATTTGAAGCAAGCTGTGTCGACACCCAGGACTTTGGTCGACACTATTACTCAAGAAACCAACTGTGTCGACACTTAGGACTTGTGTTGACACATTTTACACAAGTTGTGTTGAGACAAGCAGCTAGCAGCGTCTATACACTCGATTGTTGTCGACATCCCTAAAAGAGAAGTGTCGACATCCAGGACTTATGTCTACAGAATCTAAGTACAGAAGTTTCAGTACTCAGAACTTGTCTCAACACCTTCATGCAGAAGCTCTCCGACAGAAATTCTTCTAAGTCTAGAATTCGAAGCCTGAAGTTCTGACAACCGTCAAAACTGTCAGATGTTAGTGGATTAACTTGGGCAGCCAGTCACTCTTGCCAAAGCCTATATAAGGAGACCAACACAACAGAAAAAACAGAGCGATCATTCATATTCTTCTCATCTAAGTCTGTCAAAACAATTCAATAGAATTCAGAAGGTGGAGAGGAGGCAGATCGTGGATCAACTTCAATCTTCTCCAGCCAAGTTCAACCCTACTTTCTCCTTCAAGAAGCTTTGAAAAAGCTAAGAAGGGTTGGACCTTTTTTCTTCACAGCCAAGATTAAGGGAGAAGATTTCAAATCAAGATCTGATCAAGAAGAAGTCACCAGTCTCTTTCTTCCTGGGTGACATTTCAAAACTCAAATTTTTTCTGTTATATCAATTTTGTAAGATCTATGAGTAGATCTGAGTTATAGGAGATTGATTTTTTTGAGTTGTAAGCCTAAATTATAAAGGCTGAGGTAGGGCTGTGAGCCTGAGGTAGGAGAAGGGGCTATTTCTCTGAGCTGTAGGAACTGGAAGGTTCTGAGGTTGTAGGTCAAGGGTTTGCCTGAGGAGTAGGAGTGGAGGATCACTCTGAGATAGGGTTCTTGAAGTGGAACCTAAGTTGTAAGATCTTGAGGATCTGAGGTAGGAACTTGGTTTGTTTGAGTTGTAGGAGCCAGCTGGGCTCTGAGGTATAAGATCTGATGATCTGAGGAAAAGTAAGAAGAAGTTGTGCCGAATCTTGCTCATTGTAAGATAGGCGAAGGAGAAAAGTGGATGTACTCATAAATTGGGGAACCACTATAAAACTACTGTGTTTTGTGCTGTGATTGTTAAATTTAGATTTGTGATGTATTTAGTAGATCAACGGTGTTATTGAATTTTGTGGCTGTGTTAATAAACACACTAAGAAATTTCTGTGACTTAAAGTAGCCAAGAATTAAATTGGAACTATTCAGCCCCACTCTAGGTCACTCTCTATTATAAAAAACACTTTACAATTGGTATCAGAGGGAGGTTCAATGTAAAGGCATAATAACCTAGTGAGAATCCGAAGGATTAATAGAGATCAAATCATGGCACAAAGAGAAAACCATTCCATCAAACTCCTAGTCTGCTCTAAAGAAAAATTTGGGATTTGGAAGGAAAGGGTTAGACTCTTCATGGAGGCTGCAGATCCAAGAATATACATCACTGTATTGGAAGGACCTTTCATACCCACAAAAGTGTCAATTCTTAATGCCAACATAAGGACACCTAAGACCTACATGTAGATGGACAAGGATGAGATAATTCTGGCCTATATAGACAAGGGGGCTCAGAACATAATTGTTTGTTCTATAGATGAATCCACATTCCAAAACATGATTCATTGCAAAACATCCAAAGAAATGTGGGAATCATTGATTGTATTTATGGAAGGTACTGATGTGGTTAGATATGACAAAAAATCTCTATTAAACCAGCAGTATGAAGCCTTCAAGCAAGACAAGAAAAACACAGTAGCTGAGAGCTTTAAGAAATTTTTTAGAATAGTGAACAACCTGAGAAATATGGCAGGAGCTTCACAAATTATGAACACAATGACAATTTCTTGAATTCCCTGAATAAGGAATGGGACATCAAGATTTGTGCTATTAGATAAATGAGAAACTTCACCAATATAGACCCCTAGGCTCTATTTGGAAAGCTGTTGTCTTATGAGCTACAGCTGAATCTCAAGAAGTCTGAAGAAGACTCAACAGAGAAAAGTCTATGGCCCTAAAGGCTGAGACATCCAGGAAAGTCAGGGAGAAATCTGCTCCCTCAGAAAGACATGATGCAGTATAACAATGCACAGAGTCTTCCTCATCAGGAGGGGACATGACTGAAGAAGATCTGTAATTCTTCTCAAGACAATTCAAGAATATGTTGAGGACAAGAAGAGTAACGCCCCAAAACTCAAACGAGGAATGAATAGCGTTTTAAGTCCAAGTTGGATCCTGATTAGGTTCATACGGGCGTGTTAAGTGCCGTGTCCTTCTTAGTGTCTGGCCGGTTGTATCGACAGTTGAACACGGGCTGGGACACGAGCGTGTCCGCAGTCGTATCTGGCACACTGCCTGTGATACAGGCGTGTCAAGGGCCGTGTCCTGCTCTATGTTCTGTCGGGCTGTGTCGAGTGAGTTACACAGCCTGGGACATGGGTGTGTCCAAAGCCTTTTCTGCACACGGCCTGTGACACAGGAATGTCATATGGTCGTATCCTATTCGGGATGCGACGGTTTCAGTATCGATTGAGACACACGGCCTATGACACGTTCGTGTCCATGGCTGGCACGGGCGTGTTCCAAGCTGTGTCAGATGCTATGTACTATTCAATGCTCGACGATCGTGTTCAGATCGTGAGACACTTCCTGTGATACAGGTGTGTCACAAGCCGTGTTGAGCCTAGGAAGTTGATTATAAGGGCTAATCGTGGCTGTTCGTTTTATTTCAAAGAGATCTGGCGGCTCAGCTTTTCCCTTGCTTGTATAAGGCCGGGAGATGAGGGTTTAACCCTCATTTCTTTTCATCCATTTTATTTCTAAAGAGTTAGAGAGAGGGGAGAGCAAGGAAGAAGGAGAAGGAGGAATCCGGCCGCCGGTGGAGCTTTAGAGCCCCGATTCACGAGCCGAGCCCAGACCGCATAGGAAAGTCCGTTGCGGTGTTTTTCATCTGGCTAGTTTTCTATGGCGCTGAAGCAAACAGCTAGGGTAATGATTCTCTTCTTGGACATGTAAGTCCTCTTCCTTTTTGCATAGGAAACTCCCTCCCGCGAGTGAGGGGTGAGTGAGAGGTATTCCTTTAGGTAGATATGGTTTATCCACGTCGTTTTTCATGTAGAGTCTTGAATCGAAGTACGGACATAGGCATGGTGTGTGAAGCCTACCCGGACAAGTTGGTCTGGATCGGTGATGTTTTCATTATGCTTATACTACGTGAGAAGTCTCCGTGCAGTTTATTTTCAGGTTTCTACGCGGTAGATTGCGGTAGGGAGTCTTGGGGATTAACTCCAAGATACACTCGGAAATCTTGGTAGAAGCGAAGTTATGCCATTTTGGTGGCCTGGGAGCCATCCTTGTACATAACCGAGCTATGTACTTTTGTTTGACCAATATTCGGGCTTCGGGGAAGCTTAACTAGTGCCGATGACTTAAATTGTTGTGGCGGTGTGAGCAACGAGTTGAGTGAAACCGTACCCGCTCTAAGTTATTTGGTTTTAGAGGCCTACCGATGGCATAGAGGGAGGGTCTTAGGATTAAGTTAGAAAGACTTTAATGCTCATGAGGTTTTCTGTCCCGGGGGCGGTGGTGAGACTGCGGGTTTAACCGGGTTCACCGAAAAAATACCCTGAGAGCACGGGGTGTGTGGCCGTCCGTGCCTACACCTGTGGTGAAGTGTGTTGTTATTGTACTTTCACTATATTATTTGGCTATGCTACTAAAATGCAGGGATGGAGCACCGCCACCCCAAGTAAGGGGTGGGGTCATTATAATTTGGTCAGCTTTAGCTGATCGTTGCTTTTATTTGCCACCGCTGCTGTGGAATGTTGATTGCAGGTGCTGCAGAGCCTAGTGGCAAGTAGCCGACTGTAGCCCTTGTTGCTGAGCCGGCCCTTGAAGGCCAATGTGAACGTTTAATTTTATACTCATATATGACCGTCCTATGTGTCGATGTTTGCAAGAAACTTATTGTTTAAAGTAAACTCTTGTAAGGCCATAAGGCCAAGCTTTTGGTGTATTTTACTGACATTCCTACTTTGGGTTTAGTGGACATTCATGCTTTGTTTGGGTTCTTTACTTTTCAACCTTTAGTACAATTCCGCTAGAATGTACTCTGTGTAGGACGAGTTTTATTGGATGGATGGTTTCATTCTGTAACCCTTCGGTCTGTCTGTGGTATATGGCGTCAGGCCCCGACCGGACCTACTGCTATATATCGTGTGACTGATAGGGGTGTTACAATTTGGTATCAGACTACCGGTTACGGTCATGCTTATTTAAATTCATGGACGAATTCTTTTAAGGGGTGGTGAGCACATGTATGTGTGTCATCGTTATAACAAAAAAGAAGCCATGAATGTCCACTTAGGAATGAAAATACACATGTTTGAGGAGCTTGCGTGTTCCTATAATTGTTTTTGCAATTTGGTTCAGTCACTTAATGGTGTTTTGTACGTCTATAGGTGACCAAGAGTGGTGCATGCACTTCAGAACACCCGCATTCTGAGGCAAGTAGCGCACCGAATGATGTGCCTACAACCCCTCTTTCGGCATAAACTATAAGACTTGTGGCTGAAGTGGTGTTCGTAATGATAAATGCCCAGTAAGGAAGGCACATACAGCAGCCTTCCCTTGCAGGGGAGCAGGTACCGCTTCAAGTGGCAGAACCTAGAAGGGTTGAACAAGTGGTGGTAGAGCCGTTGATACCTATAAAAGCGACTGAAAAGCAGCTCAAACATGTTTTGGGCTTTAACCCTCCAGTGTTCACCGGGACTGGAACCCCATCCCAAGTCGAGAATTGGCTCTCCCGAGTAAAGAGAGTCTTGACGGCTACAGAAATCGAGGAGTGGCAGAAGACCACCATAGCCACTTTCCAATTGGATGGAGAGGCGAGGTTGTGGTGGGAAGGTTTAGAGCTACATCACTTGGGTGGAAGGAAACTCATGGACGTCTCGATGGAGTAATTTTTGAGACTATTCTTGGCAAGGTACCTTCCCTCGGCTCAAATGATCTCTATGGAGAATGAGTTCTAGAGTTTGACGCAAGGAGACAGTAGCGTGGATGAGTACCTCCACAAATTTACACGGTTGGGTCGTTATGCTAGCTCTACGTTCGCTGATGAGGAGCGTAAGAAAACCCGATTCTATGAGGGTCTGCGCGATGACCTAAGGCTACTATGTAATGACTCCATCCGTTAAATAACACATAATAGAAGGTCCGGCCAGGGCCCCACACTATATGGCACAAATAGGCGGCGAGGTCACAGGTTAATACCAAAAGAGGTACGCATCCTAACACAGAGCATACTAGCGGAAGCTTTTAATGTTACAACTGAACTCAATTCATGAATGTCCATTATATATAAATAACCACATTTATATATACTCACGAAGGAATGTACAACACTTACTCAAAAGTTTGTCCTTAAGGCCTTACAGTTACGCTTTATAAGTGTGAATTACAAACATCGGCGCGCAGGCCGGCCACACATGAACATAACAAAAGCCTTTTCTCAGCCTTCGAGGGCCAGCAGCAGCAGTAGCAGGGGCTTCAGCCCTCAATTTCCCGCTCAGCTCTCTAGCACCTGCACAGGGACAACCCACCATAATGGTGGTAGATAAAGTAACGGTCATCATTCAACTGACAAATTTATAATGACCCTACCCCTTTCCCGGGGTAGTGGTATTCCTTCCCTACAGGCATAGCTTTTTACAAGAAGATATATCATACAATGTGCACTCATGCACAATCAACATATCACAACTGTTTGCCACGCGGCCCGATGATCCGTGCACTCCGGGCATATTCTTGGTGTACCGACGAACCAGGGTCCCACCACCGTTCAAGGTCTGAAAACCAATGGTATTGAGCATTTAGTCTTAATGGTACGCATGCCTAATACTCTTATTATGCGCTTGAAAGTTCACCTAGTGTTAACTATCTTCACCTATGGGAGGGGATAGGTGTCTCTGCAGCGTATTTGCGGAATTATGATTTTACCTGCACAAGAAAACAAAACAACCGAGCACAGAACATACACAGACAATTTATAGTGGTTCCCCGATTTGGGTACGTCCACTTTCCCCCTTCGACCTATCTCCCAACACGGGACGACTCGGTCACTTCACCAACAGGATTGAAATCCAATCCTAGCACTAACGGAAGGAGCCCTTCCACACGTAGGAGTCAACACTCCCACAACCCAGGTTGCACCCAACCCTTACAACTAGGGACCAATCGGTCCGTTACAAGGAAATTAAAAACTAGCTTGTAAGAAATACAAACAACGTTTGGAGAGAAGGTGACCCTCTTCGTTTGACGACGTGCTCTTGAAGTCAACGAAGAGTGCACAGCCCTAGATCTCACTTGGAGTGAATCTTTCCCGAAACCGGCGGCGGCTTGAGGCGACGGCAAGGTTCTCGGAATCAGCAGCGGCGACGAAGAGCAGCAGCAGTGCCAACTTGATTCAGACTTCGTAGCAAAGGAAGCAAGATCTTCCAACGATCACACAAGGATCGATCGTCTCGATCGATTCGGAAGGGGAAAGATTTTCCCGATCAACGAATCAAGAGACAAGGGATCTCTCGTTAGACGCGTAAGACGCTTTGCTAGCCTAAGCTTCTGTCACCGGGAGATCAGGAAGAATCCACGATCGGCGGCGGCGACCACCTTCATGAGCGGCGACGGCGGCGGACGACACTCTGCGATGCACTAGGTCAAGACGGTGGCCGTGCTTTTGAAATCCCGTGTCTGTCCTACTTTATTGTTCATACATACGGAGTATATATACATTAGGTCAAGTATATGACCGTTGAGGGTCCCACCAATAAGAAAGCTTGAGCCCGGTTCGAAACAGTTTAGATAGTTTGAACCGGTCCAGAGAACACATAAAATTGCCTAAGTCAAATTCGGCGAGAATCGTAGGTGATTCTCGCCGAATCGGCGAGAATCACTTACGATTCTCGCCGACTTCTACTTAGCCGAAATCTGACTGCACAGATACAGAAGCCGGGGAGAATCGGCGGGAGTCACTTTTGATTCTCACCGAATCGTCGAGAATGCAAGGTCATTCTCGACGAATCGGCGAGAATCATAAGTAATTCTCGACGATTCTGCCTTAGAAAATTTCCCTGTCTGTGACGAAGCTGCCGGCTTCAACCGGCGAGAATCAGCTAGTGATTCTCGACGACTCGGCGAGAATCACTAGTGATTCTCGCCGAATCGGCGAGAATCACTTAGTGATTCTCGTCGATTTGTACTTAGGCTGTTTCTCCTCTTTCTTTCCTTGAGCTGGTCTTTGGCCCATCCTTGCTCCTTGTCTGCTCTTGCTTTATCATAGCCCTGTACTTGAAATTAAGTACACCCCAATAGAGAGAGTACACGTAGGCCAACACACTGATCTGCTCAACGAGGGATTACGTTGCACAGACCCGTGTATATTGACCCACTGCACCCTGACATTGGTGTGTACTTAGCATGGAATATCTGTAAGTACAACTAGAGAATAATTCATCAAATACATTGTGGATTCATCTTAGCTTGACTGGTGGCTTCCTCAAATCCAGGTAATTGTGGATACAGTACCCAACAATCTCCCCCTATTTGACGAAGCCAAAATCCTACTAGCTAAGATGAATACCACCACTCACAGAATAATTAAAACTTTAAGACAATGAGAACAGACAAAATAATACTTGAGTCACAACATGTCATCACATATATATATTTATATAAAACCACAATACTTGTTCGTAAGACAATATAAAAACAAAGATGTGCAGTGAGGGACAAAAAGGTCCTAAGCCTATTTTTCCTTAGCATGATCATCCTTGAGCTTCTGGGCCAGGAATTTCTTGCTCTGTCTTTCGAAATATTCTTTGGGCTTAGGATGATATCTGGGAGGAGGAACTTTATCTGTCACTGTATTATTTCTGAAAAATAAGTTGCGTTTGGCTTCAAATTCTTTGTGCCTCTCCCATTCGTATTGACTGTATACCTCACTTCGTTTTATGTGCCCCTTCTGCTGTAACAAGAATGTGTCCAAGATGATACTTTTTGATACAGGACTCCATTTTTCATTTCTCACATCCTCCTCCGTCAATCGGGTCCTCTTTTCAGCTGGTGTTTCCCTTGAGGTTCCCTCTTGGATTTGCCTTTTTCCTTTGGCTTTAGCTAAGGCATCTTGATCAAACCAAGTTCAGCGTTCAGCCCTTTCAGCAGCTTTCTTCCTCTCAGCTTCGCTTAACGGAACAGCCTCTGCACTTGCCCCTTCGTCATCCACAGTATTGTGCTCAGTGGTTTCATGTACAGGATTAACCTCAGGTATATTATTGCCTAATGCTTGGTTAAGCAACCACTGGCAACTGTCATATACAAAAACATTTGACTGATCGAAGTTTTCAATGATGATGTGCTGAAGCCCTTCCATCTTAGTAGTATATTCCTTCTCCCCCTTTTTGGCTTCGAGTGCTATGGAGTTTGCATAGGAGTGCAGGGACTCATCTATATGCTTCAGAGATTTGGAGAATTCAGTCAGCAGGGCTTGTTGATTTTGATTGAGGAGCACCATGTTGGCATCAAATTTCTGTATGCTATTTGCCACAACATGTGCATTACTATTGACCACTCCCAGGTCATCAGTATTCTTTTTGAGTCCTTGCATGAGAAGAGTTACTGCTGTGCCTGCCTCTGTATACTTGTCATCAAATTTCTTCTCCATCACATCTAACTTATGGTTGATCTGCACAATGTTCTTGAGCATGAGGTCCTCAGATTCTTGTAGTCTCTTTAGCACCGATTTGTGGGACTTCTTAAACGATCTCTTGACCTCATCTAGGATCCCTTGGACAATATTTACAGTGTGATTTGCTAAGTTATCTTGAAGTGGAGGAGCTGCAGGCATACCTTGGTTAGCCTCCCCCTCAGAAGCACTGGGAGAGCTGGATAGTAGGATGGACTCCACAGGGGGAACAAAGGATTGCTCCCCCTCCATTCTTGCATCTAATTGCTTAGGAGCTTGTTCCTCAGACGGAACCTCAGCATCCTCCTGAGAATCTGCTGCTTTCTCGTTCTCAGGTACTTCTTCCTCTATCTCTGTCTCCAAATGATCACCATTATCATCAGAGATGTGCACATCTTTTTCTACTTCTTCCTCTTCCTCCTCATCACCCACCTCATCTCCCAGATCAGCATCGATATGAGTTGCCTCATCGGTTTCAGCCTCCTCATCATCTGCCACTTCTTCTACTTCTTCCTCTTCCTCCTCATCATCCTCAGCCTCCGCATCATCTGCCACTTCTTTTGCCACCATTTTCACAGCATCTTGAGCTATTAGAGAAATATCAGACAGAATGTTTGCAGAATCGGTTACAGGCTCCCCATCAGTTCCTGCAATCAGGGCGTCAGGAACTTCACTGGGGGCTGCCAAGAAATCTGCTGAAGTTCTGTTGTCCTCGGCAGGAGATTCTTCTTGTTCAACTACCACTGCAGCTTGCCCTATGACTCGCTCCCATCTGTCAAAGACGCTGGAGTCCATTTTCTTCAAATAATGCAAGGGAACTCCTTTGCTCATGTCGAACTTATCTCCGTTCAACTGATTGAGAAATAGACTGATGATTCGTCCAAAGCTTGGAGATCTGAGGGTGTCCTTGATCTTCTCGAAAAGCATGGCCCCCCAGTTGAATCTCTTTCGGCAGACAATCACCACAAGAATCTTGAACATGTCGGCTGAAATGTGGTCGTGTGAGCCTGGTTTGCATATCAGTACCTTCCCAATGATGTCGGACAAGAGTTTCCCCTCCTCATTCATTTCTTTTCTCTTTATAGATCTGGTGCCCCTTGCTAGCCCACAGAAGGATAGAGTCCTTGCTCAATCCTCTTCCTCCAGGTACTCTTCGTCTTCAACACTTGATAACCGCAGGCACTGAGTCAGTTTCCTGGCGGATACCTTGATTTTCTTCCCGCTCACTTTGCTCTTTATGGAGGTGTCATCATGATAGAGCTTCGCAGTTGCAAAGAATTCCAAAACTTCTTTGTCCAAAATTTTGCATGGGTGCTCCAGTACGAACTTTAGTCCCGCTTCTTCAAGCATGATGATTATATTCCGAAATTCATCTGAGGCCTGGGAGAACCCGGTTATCACTAGTTCACATCCAGTGACTAGGCCAGCAGTGGTCCTTGGAGCCATAGCAAACTAGGAAGAAGGGGAATATCAAGTTTCAAGTCTAAGGATCGTCGAAACTAAGAGGTTGAGAGAAATATCTATACTAATGCTCAAAGCACGGTCGGGATAAGAGAGGCATTACCTTAGGAGGAGACGCAGTGAAGTTTCCGGCACCACGTTGCATAAGGTGCGGCAAGCAGATTAGAGGCCAAGCGAGGGCGTGACTCCGGCTGCAAGAGGTCTTCCGGAGGGTTGTTAGGTCACGATGAAGCCGAAGTCGAAGAACCTAGTAGCGGGAGAGCTTCGGGAAACGAAGAGTCAGAAAGAAACTTGGAATCGGGAAGTGATGAGCTTCGGCGAGTATTGGGAGGTGCTGGGACACTGCTTCGGGAGAGCTTTGAAACCAGGTCGGCGGGATGACGGGAAGTCGAAGGGATGACGGGAAGTAGAAGGGATGCTGGGACTTCGACAGGGTACTGGCGACAATCGGAAGTAGAAGGGATGACGGGAAGTCGAAGGGTCGGCGGGATTTACTGGGTCGGCGAGAATCGCTGGGTAGGCGGGAATTGAGCTATAACCGGGTTTAAGAGCTTCGGTTCGATGAGAATTGCCGGAATTTCAATTTTATTTGTCCGGGGTTGTCAAGGATACCACTTGAAAGTCCACCTATATTCCACCATAATGTTCTTGTCACAGGTTGTAACGAAATCGAGAAGATCATTTATTACTCCAGGTGTGTTTTACCATACCACACAGCTTAGGAGTCATAGCAACTTTGACATTTCTAACTTACTAACATAGGCTGGCAGATTTCATAACTTGAGTCGAGATCGATACATGCGATATTCATGAAGTTAGTTGTCATTCTAAGTGACTCCTAATGACGTGTCGACTTTAATTTTCAACTTGTAATATATGCTTATTGATGTGCCTTCTCGAATTTTTCAGAGATTTACTGACACATCGTTAGTAATATATCTAAGGGTTAATTATACAGCTTTGATCTGCCCTTAGGAGAACACACATAGATGTGTAAAAGTATATTTGTATATATATATATATATATATATATATATATATATGTATATGACGTCACAATATGACTCAAATATTTAGGCTGATCAATGATACCTGAGATTGTAAGATTCATCATTGAGATCCTTTGAAGAGCATACCAGGTGTTCAATTTTGAGGATAGTACTTCTTGCGTTCCAGATGCTTGTTCCAGATTATTCTAGGAACATCTTCTGTCTAGCTCCCATCATGACTCGGAAGTCTAGACTACCCTGCACCAAAGAATATTACCTTACCTTAGGAGCCCAATATGTATTGGGTCCTAGGTTCCTGTTAGCATAATAATTTGAGTGCCTCCCCTCAGGAATCCTGGTGGGAAGACTAGCATTGCCCCGAGGATGTGGAAGTCCCCTTGCCATTGATGCAGATTGGTTGTGCCAACAGTCTATGGCAAAATGACCCACTTTGCCACAACACCAACACTCATGAATGTTGTATCGCCGCTTGTGACCTGAACCCATGACAGAGATAATCATAGTTCTGGGTCTAAACGGAATAGAGCCAGATATGCTCACAGAATTGTCTCTTCCACCGTGACTATTGGAGGGGTGGAAAGAATGCATATGGCAGGCGTCATGAGGCCTGGGAGGTGGTGCCTTCCTTTTAGTCAGCCCCTTCCAAGGACCTCATGAGTCCTAACAACATGATTTCTTTCCCCCTTTCCAGAGTCCTAGGGAGGTGAGAGGCGCAATGTGAGCTGATGCTGGTAGATTCATGAGAAGTTGGAGCTGTTGCTGAGAATACAAAAGGCTTGGTGGAAGCCTGAGGTATTTTCTTCTGGGTGGCCATGACAGCCCTTGCATTTTGGGTGCCTCCACATGAGGGCAAATTAACCTTGCGGTGACCACGATTATTCCTGAGGTCATACCTGAATGCATGATGAGTGCCCCTCCTAGTCGGGGTGGGGGGTCTGAACACCGTTTCCCCATTTCTCCATGATTTGACGATTTGGGAGATCCACCCATTTTCTACTTTTCTTTTGATAGCATCAACCTTGGAAAAGTTGGATACTATCCTCTTCTTATTCTCTAGACTACTCTCTAGATTTGAGATTTTGGAGTCCTTAACCTTGTTGGATGCCAATTGGAGAACCAACAAGATTTTCAGCCGAGCAATCTCCTTATCTTGCTCCTCAACAAGTAGGTTGCTTTGCTGAAGGGCTCTCTTCAAGGAATCAGGATTTTATGAAAGGCAGTCATCCAAACTATTCCTGTCTTCTGGAACTTGAGGAGGAGAGGGGCAAGGTGACGAAGTTACCTTGTCCTGACTTAGCTGATCAGGGATAATGGTAGAACTGACTGAGGCAGCTGAGTCATCTTCAACTGAGCAGTCTTCCTCAGCTTCCTCCTCAGTCTCTGATAAAGGCACAGGTGCCCTGATACTGTGAAATTTGTCATCACTTTCTTCTTCTGAAATGCTGACCCCCATATATGATTCATCCTCTTGCTGGCTACTTGTCCTTGTTCTGTCTGATCCCTTCATGAGGTCTGTTACAGTTTGCCACAAGGACTTGGCCGTCCTGCACTTCTCCAGTTTTGACCGGAAAGGTCCAGTCCAGACATCCAGGATGATTTTACGAATCATTTTATCTAAGTTGAATAGAGAGAATTCAATCTCAGACATTTCAGTAGTCTCCTTGGGGATCTTCATATCCTTTCCAGAGCAGGAGGCCTTCATGGGAATGAAGGGACCCTCTTCCAGAATGAGTGATGCTCGAGGGTCGATGGCCTCCAGGTGAAATAGTACTCTCATCTTCCATACAGGATAGTACTCCTTTGTACATGAGGGGAGTCTTAGAGGATGGACATCATAGTCCAACTCCATGCTTGAGTCTAATCTTCTAGTTGACACTAGATGCAGGAGCTTACTCGAGGTGTTAACCCCTTTGATGAGTAACCTCCCTCTGATACCACTTGAAAGTTCACCTAGTGTTAACTATCTTCACCTATGGGGGGGATAGGTGTCTCTGCAGCGTATTTGCGGAATTATGATTTTACCTGCACAAGAAAACAAAACAACCGAGCACAGAACATACACAGACAATTTATAGTGGTTCCCCGATTTGGGTACGTCCACTTTCCCCCTTCGACCTATCTCCCAACACGGGACGACTCGGTCACTTCACCAACAGGATTGAAATCCAATCCTAGCACTAACGGAAGGAGCCCTTCCACACGTAGGAGTCAACACTCCCACAACCCAGGTTGCACCCAACCCTTACAACTAGGGACCAATCGGTCCGTTACAAGGAAATTAAAAACTAGCTTGTAAGAAATACAAACAACGTTTGGAGAGAAGGTGACCCTCTTCGTTTGACGACGTGCTCTTGAAGTCAACGAAGAGTGCACAGCCCTAGATCTCACTTGGAGTGAATCTTTCCCGAAACCGGCGGCGGCTTGAGGCGACGGCAAGGTTCTCGGAATCAGCAGCGGCGACGAAGAGCAGCAGCAGTGCCAACTTGATTCAGACTTCGTAGCAAAGGAAGCAAGATCTTCCAACGATCACACAAGGATCGATCGTCTCGATCGATTCGGAAGGGGAAAGATTTTCCCGATCAACGAATCAAGAGACAAGGGATCTCTCGTTAGACGCGTGAGATGCTTTGCTAGCCTAAGCTTCTCTCACCGGGAGATCAGGAAGAATCCACGATCGGCGGCGGCGACCACCTTCACGAGCGGCGACGGCGGCGGACGACACTCTGCGATGCACTAGGTCAAGACGGTGGCCGTGCTTTTGAAATCCCGTGTCTGTCCTACATTACTGTTCATACATACGGAGTATATATACATTAGGTCAAGTATATGACCGTTGAGGGTCCCACCAATAAGAAAGCTTGAGCCTGGTTCGAAACAGTTTAGATAGTTTGAACCGGTCCAGAGAACACATAAAATTGCCTAAGTCAAATTCGGCGAGAATCGTAGGTGATTCTCGCCGAATCGGCGAGAATCACTTACGATTCTCGCCGACTTCTACTTAGCCGAAATCTGACTGCACAGATACAGAAGCCGGGGAGAATCGGCGGGAGTCACTTTTGATTCTCACCGAATCGTCGAGAATGCAAGGTCATTCTCGACGAATCGGCGAGAATCATAAGTAATTCTCGACGATTCTGCCTTAGAAAATTTCCATGTCTGTGACGAAGCTGCCGGCTTCAACCGGCGAGAATCAGCTAGTGATTCTCGACGACTCAGCGAGAATCACTAGTGATTCTCGCCGAATCGGCGAGAATCACTTAGTCGATTTGTACTTAGGCTGTTTCTCCTCTTTCTTTCCTTGAGCTGGTCTTTGGCCCATCCTTGCTCCTTATCTGCTCTTGCTTTATCATAGCCCTGTACTTGAAATTAAGTACACCCCAATAGAGAGAGTACACGTAGGCCAACACACTGATCTGCTCAACGAGGGATTACATTGCACAGACCCGTGTATATTGACCCACTGCACCCTGACATTGGTGTGTACTTAGCATGGAATATCTGCAAGTACAACTAGAGAATAATTCATCAAATACATTGTGGATTCATCTTAGCTTGACTGGTGGCTTCCTCAAATCCAGGTAATTATGGATACAGTACCCAACAACGCTCCAACGAGACAAATAACTAGGTCTATCAGTCGGTCAGACATAACGCAGGTACAGATCAGCCACCCCCCGTTGCTCAAGTCGTCATGCCATCATCGAATACCGAATTACTCATGGCCAATTTACAGGCGCGGGTTAGTTTCGCCTTTCCTGTTCATCACTAAGCCTTTTTAAGAGAACACAACTCAAAATATCCACACTATCCACCAAGGATTGGCTTCACAATACAAAAGGGGAGATAATGTCAGCGTTCCTCGCGGTCGCTTGGCGGGTTCAACAGAACTCACTTTCTGCACCCAAACTCACAAAAATATGGCATACAACACAGGAATTACGAGGGTATTTTCCTGGAATTCCGCTCCACTACTTCCTGTTACTTCCCTTCACAGGTACAACCCATCGACTCCACAAACTACACGTTTATACGCGGAGTCTTCTCCGGTACACAAAATGCAACATCACTAATCCAGACCAACCTGTCCAGATGGGCTTCACACAACATGTCTATTCTGTACTACACATTTCCGGATCTATATGCTAGACTGGGGATTACAAGAATCAACCCAAGGAAATCCCTCAACAACCACCTTTTGGTGGGGGAAATCCACAGACATGCCAAAACGAGGACTTCACATGTCCAAGAAGGAAGATCGTTACCCTTGACGATCTCTTTGGAGCCAAGGAATTCTAGCTGGATAGCAAGCACCGCAACGCTCTCGCCTCCACAAATCTGGACTCGGCTCGCAATTCCGAACTTTGTAGCTCCACCGGCGGCCGTATCTCTTCTCTTCTTCCTCCTTGCTCTCCCTTCGCTCTATCTCTTTTAGAAAGGTAATAACCAAGAGTAAATAAGAGATAACTCTCAAGTCCTGGACTTAACTCATCAGGGAGAAGCTAGGACCATTAGATCCCATCTGAAGGAAATGAACGGCCAAAAATCTCCCTGAAATAACTTTTCCTGGGCCGAACACGGCTTGTGACACGCCCGTGTCATAGGCCGTGTACCTTAAGAGGCACATAAATCGCCTTATCTAGAACAGGAAACGGCCATATGACATGCCCGTGTAATAGGTCGTGTGCACTGACACGGCTTTGGACACACCCGTGTCCAGGCCGTGTTCAACATGCCTCAATGCCCTGGACAATTCCAGAGAAGGACATGGCCCTGTGACACACCAGTATCACAGGTCGTGTGCCTATACACGGATGCAGACACGCTCATTTCTTGCTCGTGTTCAATAGGCCGCACAGAACTGGCCAAAACTCGAGGAGGACACAGCCTCTGACACGCCCGTGTCTCAGGCCATGTACCCTCTCGACAAACGTCGAGTGCATTTTGCCGAGTACTCGAGACGACACAGGGAAGGACACGGCTTGATACATGCCTGTGTCCTAGGCCGTGTGCCTCACTCGAGACACACTCGAGACCCAAATCATCCTCGAGTAAGCAAAGCAGGACACAGCTTAGGACCCGCCCGTGTCCCAGCCGTGTTGCCCAGCATGAACTCAATTTTGGGATTTCGGGGTGTTACATACTACTCACGAGGCCTATGACGCAGGGTTTCCTAACCCTGGTCAAAATGGCCTGGTCGCTGGGGAAAGATATGAAGAGAGTACAAGCGAAGAAGGACTCTAGTGCAAATAAGACGAAGTCAAAGTGACGAACTCCTCAAAATCTGTGTTTCGTAAGTGGAATAAGAAGGCTAGGACTTCGGGTCCAGCCCCTTCTTCTGGTGCTTCTGGGGCAACTACAGGCCGAACCCCAAGCGCATGTTATAACTGTGGGAAGTCGGGGCACTATGCCCGAGATTGTCAGAGCGGACGCCCAATGTCCGAGAGGAATCCTAGAGCAACTTATGAGGAGAAGGGCAAGGCGGTGGAGTCAACCGCATCACATTATGCCCCAGCCCAACCTAGAGTATACAACCTGGGACAGCAGGAGGCCATAAAGCAAGCTGACGTGGTGAAAGGTACGATTTAAATTTATAGCAGTTTAGCTTTAAATACTTGTTACCTTTCACATGTTAGCTTATTACTGGTTGTGCTAGGCTTTATTTTGATTTTCGTTAATCTGGAGAGAGCACTGTTCGATACGGGAGCTTCACACTCCTTTTTGTCTGAAGGATTTGTATTGCGCATCGGATTACCTTCTTCGATGACAAAGGACAAATTGGATGTGTTGTTGCCTAATGGGTGTTCAATGAACACGGATAGAGTTTGTTTAGTAAAGATACGAATTAGGAGTCAAGATTTCGACTTGCAAGCATCGATATTACTGTTAGTGGAGTTCGACGTGATATTTGGTATGGTCTGGCTCTCGGAGCAGCGGGCATATATTTATTGCAACCATAAGGAGGTCAAATTGGGAACTAATCGTGAGAAAACATTTGCGAGCTTGAAAGGGTCGAGCAAGACTTTGATGTCTGCTCTTCAGGAGGTTAAGGCAGTTTGTGCCTGTGCATAACTATTTTTCACACTAGTGGAGGCTTCGAAGCCTAAGCCTAGCTTGGATAGTATCCCAGTTGTATCTGAGTATCCTGACGTGTTCCCTGATGATCTCCCTGGAGCCCCACCTCAGCGAGAGATCGACTTCACTATTGAGCTATGCCAGGTGCCAAACCCGTGTCATGCTCTCTGTATCAGTTAGCGCCTAAGGAGATTGCAGAACTGAAAGTTAAAATTCAAGAGTTGTTGGAATAGGTTTATGTGCGCTCAAGTTCATTGCCTTGGAGCGCACCGATCCTCTTTGTTTAGAAGAAGGACGGAAGCTTGTGACTCTGCATTGATTACTGAGAGCTGAACAAGCTGACGGAGAAGAATAAGTATCTGATCCCAAGGATCGATGATTTGTTTGATCAGTTAGTGGGGTCAATGGTGTACTAGAAATTAGATCTTAAATCCGGATACTATCTGAAAGTGAGGATAGATACAACTCTAGAGGGGGGTGAATAGAGTATACAAAAATTATGACACCCTACTCAACTCCATTAGAGTTAATTTGCGGAATTAGTTTATAGATATTGATAACCCTAGAGCCTAACACAAAGTGTAGTGCACAAGAGAGAGCTAACTGTAATTACAGTTAAGCTTGGGATCCTATCACAGCAACTAGCAATCCTAGTTATTTCTACTCACAGCCACAGTGCAATAAATTAAATAAGCAGCTCAGACGACACAAGAAATTTTATAGTGGTTCCCTCTAAATAGGTACGTCCACTATTCTACCACCCTGGTAGGAATCCACTACAGGTTTTTGTTCAGGTGCCCTGCCACCAACTGATCTACTTTAGGTAGATCAAGTAGACCCTTTGAGCTTTTGATCAGGAGCTCAAAATCCAACACAGGTTTTTGATCAGGTGCCCTGCCACCAAGGGTTCACTTTTGAAGGGAGTAATAACCCTTTGTACAGGAGGTTGAGAGAGTTAAGGTTTCTTCTCTATTGTTAAATAGATTAGAGAAGCTAGTGGATTGCACAGAGCTAGATAGCTCTAAAGAATCAAGGCTCCCCCTGGCTTAGAGAATATCCAGGAAGGAGTCTTGCTTCATGGTGCAGGCACTCTTCTGAACTAAGACAAAGAATTGTCTTGGGGTTCTGAAGGAGAAGCTTGAAGAAGACTCTTGATTGTTGAATGATTGTTCTTCTTCACAGGCTTTTCTTTCTTCTTTCTTCTTCTTCTTCTTCTTGAGGCACTGAGTGAATGTCTTCCTGTGAGCAGGATGAACTCAGGATGAAGAAGAATGCTGAAGAGATTTGATCTTCTCAGGTGAATGTGAATTTCTGAGAGCTGTAGAACTTTCTTGTATATTTTCTTGTATCTGTATTATATTGTATATATGTTTCTTCTTTCAAAAGAAGATCTTTATATATGAGCCTTTGCAATGGCTCTAATTTGAGTTTGAATCTTGTCTTCTTCTGGAATCAGCAATCTGAGCTGCAAAAAGCATAAAGCAAAAACAAATCCTGCAGACAGACATGCTATAAGGGGATAAAGCTTTCTAAGAAGCTGCATATCCAATCTGATAAAAGAGGCTAGAAAAAGTCACATCAGAAAGAAATCTTTACGGCCAGAGAAGACTTTCTGAGTCTAACGGCTATAAAGGACAGCCTGGCAGATAAAGCAGAAAATATATTTCAACTAATAAGACAAAACACTTTGTCAGATAATGATTTGCTCATGCATAAGGAATGGAGCAGAGATTGCCTGGAAATAATAGCATAAATTTACTGAAATAATATGCCAAATAAATATGAAATAAATCATAGAATAGAAGAGGACAAAATTACTAAAGACATACAGCAGAACGTCGAACGACCCTCGGAGATCGTCGACCGAAGCACAAAGATCTTCGACCTATCAAACAGATAGTCGAACGAAATAGATAGTCGAACTAACAAAGAAGATAGTCGAACTACCACAGCAGATAGTCGACCTATCAGAACAGATAGTCGAGCTATCAGATAGTCGACCTATCAAGACAGATAGTCGAACTATCAAGCAAAACAGATAGTCGACCTATCAAACAGATAGTCGAGCTATCAAACAAAATAGATAGTCGACCTATCAAACAGATAGTCGAACTATCAAAGAAAACAGATAGTTGACCTATCAAACAGATAGTCGAACTATCAAAGAAAACAGATAGTCGACCTATCAAACAGATAGTCGAACTATCAAAGAAAACAGATAGTCGACCTATCAAACAGATAGTCAAACTATCAAAGAAAACAGATAGTCGACCTATCAAACAGATAGTCAAACTATCAAAGAAAACAGATAGTCGACCTATCAAACAGATAGTCGAACTATCAAACAACACAGATAGTCGACCAATCAAACGGATAGTCGAACTATCAAATAAAACAGATAGTCGACCTATCAAACAGATAGTCGAACTATCAGATAGTTGAACTATCCAAGCAGATAGTCGAACTATCAAGACACAACAGATAGTCGGCCTATCAAGACAGATAGTCGAACTATCAAGCAACACAGAATGTCGAGCTAACAAGAGTTGAACTAACTCAGAGATAAACGATCTGCTGACAGACGAACGTCGAACAACTGATAGACGATCGTCGACCAGTCGATAGACGATAGTCGAGCGGCGTTCGACCATAGTCGAACCAAAAACAACTTAACCAAATTTTCATCTGGATAAGGACAACTCTACAACTAGAGCAAACTAACTAAGCAACTAACCTTTGACCATAGATAAATCTTGGGTCAAGAGACCAAAATAAAAGACTGAACTCAAATCAAAACAAGGGTACCAACAATCTCCCCCTATTTGAGTTAAGTCTCTCAACAACAGAACACACAAAACAAACTACTGGAAATAAATAAAATACAGGAAGGGAAATATCTAAGCAGCAGATAACATCAATCAAACAGACAAATAAATAACTATCAATCAATGAAATTTAAGAAGCTTCAGAATTTGGTTTAGATTCAGAGGAACTAGGAATAAAAGAAATTTTCCTGAAAGGGTCTAAAGCTTCTTTATCGAAAGCTTTAGATCTTGCTCTCCAATAATTCTAGATTCTGATGTCCTTGGAACAACTGCTTCAGGATGCTTTTCGATATATTTTGAAGGGTCAAATACCTCAGGTCTAACTTGGAATTTATCAAGCTCCTTCTTTCTGAATTTAGACATTGTCGTTAATCCTGTAGTATCTTTACCTTCAGCTTTGGCTTTCCTAATCTGGGCTGATCCAACTAGCTCAAGAAATCTAGCCATCCTGAAATCAGGATCAAGCTCTTGACTTTCATACACATTTTCACAAGTTGGATCTACAGGTTTCACAGCTTTAAATTTAATAGAGAGATCTAACATGCTTTCAGCTGGCTCTTTATTTTCCTGAATAGCTAGAGAAGAAGAAGGAGCAAACTCAGCAAATTTCTTACTCGATTTTTCAGAGAAAATAACTCTTTTACCTTTTGAAACAGTTTTCTCTGCATGATCTGGCTTTGAAGAGGATATGCTCTTGGTTTCTTTGGAAGGAGGAGGAGAAAAGGTTGGTTTTTGATAAACTACCTCCTTCACTTGTTCTCTTGCATCAGTATCATGCCTTTGGTATCCAGATTGCGATCTGCCTTGATATCCTTGATTGCTTTTCCTTTGAGAAGATTGGGATGGAGTAAACCTAGCAGACGGGGCAGAAGGGTTTGCAGACAAGTTGCCAGAGGCTCCTACACTGGGAGGTGGAGGAGGAGGACCTCTAGGGGTCCATTTTGGAGCAGGACTGTCATACCTTTTAGATTTCTTTTTTAACTTTTGCTGATTCTTTGAGAATCCCATCCAATGCTGAAACTCTTTAGACTTGGGATTAATTCCTTTCATGATATAATAAGGGATATCATTGTCAAGGTTAGGAGGAGGAGGAGCAACAGCTTTTCTTTTCTTTTTGGCAGATTTCTTTCTCTTAGATTCTTCAGATTCATCGGAATCATCCTCATCCTCAGAGTTTGATGAAGGAGGATGATAATAAGGATCAAACGCTTCTGGCACAGCTTTTTCTTTCTCTTTTAAAGCAGCTTTTTCTAACTCTTCTTCCAAGGCATCCTGTGCCAGAAGAGTGTCTAGATCCAGTCCTGGGGTGTCATCCCATACTGTAGACTTTTCCACTTGAATTTCTGAAACCTTCTCTTGTTCATCAGTAACTGTCATGGAGTCCAATTCTTCTTGCATAGCTAACTAAGCTGGTTGAGCAGCCTCGGATCTTGAACAAGTGGTTCTGGATCAGGTTGAACTTCTAGAGCAGGTTGATGAACAAGTTCTTGGATAGCTAACACTTCTTCCACTATATCTGTAGTATTATGAACACAAATTTGCTAAATGAAATTGTATCATTCCTTCTAGGTATTCCCATACTAACATGTCAGTTATCAAGTATAGAAAATGAGTAAAATAATTACCTTCAGGATTTTCCATAGAATGTCCTAAATCCCATAATTCATCTAGAAAGGAGGTAATGACTCCTTATAGGTAGAGGGCAACTAGGGGAGTGGAGAATTCTTCTAGGCAGACTTTGACAACAAATTCAGTTTTCATTATAGCATCAGCAATATCTTTTTCAGATAGTGGAGGTACTGTTTCTTCAATCTCTTTTTCTGTATCTGCTGGAGGATCTGCTGGAATAGAGGCCAGGGGCAGTTCAGAGGCATCTTCATAGAGCATCTCCCCATGCCTGATTTAAGTGGAAACTGAAACCAGGCCCCTAGATGAAGAGGGCTCAGCAGATTTTGAGAGGGCTTGGATGGAGGCAGTCAAGGAAGAGATGGAGGATACAAGGGGGCAATTGCCTCTTCAATCATGATTTTGATTGAAGGAGTAATTAACTCCAGGATGCTTGAGATGAAGGCTGGGATAATTTCAAATGAAGGTGGGGGAATCACAGTAGATGGATGAACAACAGGGATGGTGTATTCTTGATGAGATGGAGAGTGAACTAGAGAATTATGGGTGGATGCAAGAAGATCAATATGATCTGAATGAAGAATTGGTGACTGAGGAGGAGTGGATAGCTCAGAAGCCAATAAATCAAAAGTGGGATGAGAGATCCTAGCAAGATGAGAAGGGAGTGGAGATGCTGGTGGTGATGCATGGAGAATTGTGGAGGAATCAAGAAGATGAGATGCAGAAGATGGAACTTCAATTGAAGTAGATGGAACTGAAGTAGATGGTGGCACTTCAGTGGATGGTAATGCAGAAGAAGTGGATGGAAAGGAGAGATTGGCTGATCTTGCTTCTTGAAGGAGGGGAGTGACTGAAGCAGTCCTTGTGCTCTCAGATGCAACTGGAGCAACCCCTGCTAGTGCGGGCTTCAGAAAGCTCCTTTTCCACTTGACAAACAGGGTTTGGTCCATCTTTTTGCTGGCATTGATGGATGTAGAAACTGAGACCAATAGATGGGGATATTTCTCTTTTAGAAATAACCCAAGCACCCTTCCCAGGGTGACTTCCTTCTTGCTATTCTTTTTCCTTATCAAATCAAACAAAACTCCTGCCCAGTTAATCTGCTTCTTGTTCACGATGGCACACATCAGGGCAAACTGTTGCCTGGTTATATTATCATGGGAAAAGTGCTTTCCCAGAAGCACTTTTCCGACTAGTTCAGCAAGGAACTTTATCTTCAACGGAAAATTCACCTTTAGCAGCTTAGAAGGAATGCCGTCGGCATGTCCTAGTTCAGTCAACATTCTCCAAAACTCAGGGGTATCTTGCTCATAATCTTCTTCCCCATTCAATAATCCAAAAATTTCAGTCAAGACGGCGGGAGTTAAAATTACCTCTTCTCCGCCTATTGTTCCGGTCATAGATTCGTCATTGGAGGACGAAGTGAATTCCCATTCTTTAATCTCCTAGACATTTATCTTTATTCTTGTGGACATGAACTTTTCCAATCCTTGATCTTTACAGAGGTTGAGGATTTCCACTATCACAGACTCGCAGCAGCTGAAAGAATCGAAGTCCACGCTGAAACCAGCATCGAACTTCACCACGGACAGGAGGGCTGGAGCAATCGTCATCGAAGGGGTTGTAGAAGGCGAGAGAGACGGCGAAGGCAAAACGGTAGGAATCGCGAGACAGGGAGCAAGCAGAAAGACGGAATGCGAGAAGATGCTCTCCGTCGACGATAAAAAGAACGATCTCTTAACCTGGGTCGACCATCGGTTTTATATTAAACCAGCAATCGTCGATCTATTTTAAAAGATACTGGAGACGATGGTCGAACGGTCGTTCGACGATCGTTCCTGAAGCAGAGTAGTCGATCAATCGTTCGACTATTTCTGTCTTCATAAATAACAAGCTGTTGTCAACCATAGATCGACGATAGGCTCGACCTGTTCGACGATCTTCGAACATCGGTCGACGATCTTCAAGCAGATAAGCCATCCTAGACCATAGGTCGACGATAGGCTTCATCCGATCGACTATCTTCGAATGTCGTTCGATGATCTTCAAACAGGTTTCAACAAAGGCAGATGTCACACTTAGTCTTTTCCATTAATCATGCATAGTTGAACCGAAAAGAACAGATGCTTCTGTTCATCTAAGGGCTTGGTGAAAATATCACCTCTCTGAAGGTCAGTGGATATGAACTCAAGGCTGATCTTGTTCTTTTTCACACAATCTCTCAGGAAATGGTGTCTAATCTCAATGTGCTTGGTTCTAGAGTGGTGCACAAGATTTTGTGTAATGGAGATAGCACTGGTAATATCACACATGATTTTTATGTTCTTGTGTGTGTACCCATAATCCAAAAGCTGGTTTTGAATCCACAGGATCTGTGAACAACAACTGGCAGCTGCGATATATTCAGCCTCTGCAGTTGAAGTTGAGACAGAAGCCTGCTTCTTACAGAACCAAGAGACCAATCTCTCTCCCAAGAACTGACAAGTTCCTGAGGTACTTTTCCTATCAACTCTACAACCAGCATAATCAGAATCAGAGTATCCAATTAACTCAAATTCTGATTCAGCTGGGTACCATAGTCCTAGATTTGGACATCCCTTCAGGTATCTCAAGATTCTCTTGAGAAGAATCAGATGAGATTCCTTGGGGTTGACCTTGAATCTAGCACATAGGCATGTAGCAAACATTATATCTGGCCTACTTGCAGTTAAATACAATAGGGAACCAACAATGGCCCTATAATTCTTTTGATCAACTGGCTTACCCTGATCATCAGAATCTATAACTACATTTATAGCCATAGGTGTATGCATTGCTGAAGCATCAGCCATCCCAAAATTCTTTACCAATTCCTTGGCATATTTGGATTGGGAGATGAAGATGCCATCAGCATCTTGCTTTACTTGGAGACCAAGAAAGTAAGACAGCTCACCCATACTACTCATCTCAAACTTAGAATGCATCAAGTCAGAGAACTTTTTGCATAGTTTTGGATCAGTGGAACCAAAAATAATATCATCCACATACACTTGAACTAACTGGATTGTGTTCTTGTGGTGCTTGACAAAAAGGGTTCTATCAACTACTCCCCTAACAAAGTTGTGCTCTAACAGGAAACTAGCTAGAGTCTCATACCAGGCTCTGGGTGCTTATTTGAGTCCATAAAGAGCTTTTTGCAACTTGAAAACATGTGAGGGCTGAGTTGAAGAAACAAACCCAGGTGGTTGTTCAACAAATACCTCTTCCTTTAGCTCACCATTTAGAAAGGCACTTTTGACATCCATCTGAAAGACCTTAAACTTCATATAGGCTGCATAGGATAGAAAGATCCTTATTGCCTCTAGCCTTGGAACAGGAGCAAAGGTTTGGTCATAATCTATACCTTCCTCCTGTCTGTAGCCCTGAGCTACAAGCCTAGCTTTGTTCCTGATAATACGTTTTGTAGCCTAAACTATTATCGTATTTTATATTTTATATTGTACAAATTATGTCTATCATTAGTTTATTTTTATCCTTTTTATGTAAATTTTATTGCCACTAACTTTTTCCTGTCTTTTTGCAGGTTTTCAGAAAAATCGCCAAAATGGCCTGTCACGCCCCCCTGTCACGCCCTCCTTGGGCGTGACCTTGGGCGTGCCACCCGATCCCGAGGACACCTGCTGGAAGGGACAGATAACGGCCAAAACCGCTGTCACGCCCCCCTGTCACGCCCTCCCTGGGCGTGTCACCGGGCGTGACATGGGCGTGTCGCCCTCTGCCGCAAAGCCTGCCGCCGCATTAAATGTCGTTCCGTCTCAGCACGCAAATAGTACTGTCACGCCCCATGTCACGCCCGTGACATGGGCGTGACACCCTCCTTTTTCGGCGACTGACGGATTTCCGACCAATGATTTGGACATGACATGCCTGTCACGCCCCCCTGTCACGGGCGTGACCTAGGGCGTGACCACCGACGTACCGAAGCAATCATCCCTCCCGCCAGAATCCAGAGCCCGAGGTCAAATCCGTACCTGTCACGCCCCCTGACACGCCCCCCCTAGGGCGTGTCGGAGGGCGTGACCAACCCGAGAAAAAATCTATAAATTGAGCCCCCCTCCCCCCCATTTCAGCAAGCTTTGGTTGAGTGGGGGAGGTGCTGCCCCTTTGTTTCTTGATCCTTTTTCATGCTTTCTCTCTCTCTCTCTCCCCCTCTCTTTGTACTTTTTGGTTAACCCTAGTTTAATCATAGTTTGTGCTAGCTTTTAATGTAATTTTCTTCTTGCTTAGTGCTTAATGTAGGGCTAGAATAGGGTTTAATTTTCATGCACTTGTAACTTTAATTTTCAATAGTGTAACTTGCCCTTTTTATTAATAAAAGTGTTTTTTTTTTAGTTTGTGTTCTTCTTATGCTTTTCTACTCATCTTCCCCCCTTCACTCCATTATGATTAACTAATCCTCCTTGTACTCGATCTTGATGATCCGAGGTTAGAGCGATTATGTTATGATGTTTTAATTAATCTTTTCTTTTTAGGTTAGGGCCTTGAATTACTCTTGATTTATCACGGGTCGGAGGTATATTTTCGATATATACTCTCCGCCTTTGCTTTCATTCTGGGCTAGCCGAGAGGCCGAAAGAATGAAGTGAGCATTCAAGAGTAAAGGGAGTTGTACGCACCCCTCGAGAGAGGCAGACGTCCAAATCTCCCGGATTGGAGTAAAATCCAATAGTGGGGTTCACCGCGTAAAGCGAGTTTTAGGCCTCCGATTTAGACGAGAGTCGGTCGGACCTTCCTAAACTCAGTTGGGCACGACTTCGAGAGAAGCGTGTTCAAGCTTTAGGAACCTCCACGGTCAAGGACCCTTATCCTATTAAGTTTAGATTTTTATCGCATTTTCTTAATCGTCTTTAGCCGAGGTGAATCTCGATCGGGTGCATTTCCATTTCATATTGTTCTACCTTTTGTAGTAATCTCATATATTGTGCTCTTTTATTAACTGCAGTAGTTTCCGTTCTAGCTTAGTTGTTTACTTAATAGCCCTCTTAATTGCAGTGTTTCTTTTTCTAGAATAGCTTTACTTTCTCCCCTGCACTTAGTTTTTCTAAAACCCTAGTTTTTCCGTCGATAAGATAATAGCGTTCGTGTGAGTAAGCTTAGCCAACAGTTCCCGGATCTTAATACGACACTTATGTCCCCTTGCTACAATTCGATAGGTATACTTGCCTCATCGGGTTGCTAGTTCGGTTGCGTTTATTTCTTCGAACCCTAGCGCGCAACAAGTTTTTGGCGCCGTTGCCGGGGAGCCAACTTCCGTTGATATTTTGAAAACACGAACCTATTAATTTTATCTCTTCTCTTTCTCATCCCCTTTCTTTAAAGTTTTAAAAAAAATCAAAAAAATTTTATCACCGCTCTTAATAGAAACCAACCTCACAATTTTTCTACGCCACCTAATTCTCTCGAAAAGGGCAAAGGGCTTTAAGCGCCACTGTCTTGTCTAGTACCTTGCGAACCCTTCACGGGGTAGTCCTTGGGAAGTTCGGGAGTTAATCTATAAAAAAAAATCTATTTCAAAAAAAAAAAAATTTAATTTAATTTTCTAAATCTAGTTTTTCTTTCTAGTTTATCCTTTTTCTCTTTCTCTTCTTCTTTTCTGTTCTTTTAGTGCATGACCCGCGGGAGTCCGTCGGTTATTTTGGACTTGGACCACGAAATTGAGCGTACTCTTCGGAGAAGATCGCGATTTCAAGGTCCTACCATCCAAGTGCCGGTTGAGGACTCCGAGTCATTTAATACTTTAAGAATGGAAGAACCCAACGTAGATGAGGCCGTGCAAAGGACTATGTCCTATTATGCACGACCGAACCTCGAGGGAACAGAATCGAGTATAGTCCGCCCTACTATAGCAAATAATAACTTTGAACTAAAGCCTAGCATAATTCAAATGGTGCAGCAATATGTGCAATTTGACGGACTTCAAGATGAAGATCCGAACGCACATATAGCTAGCTTTCTTGAAATTTGCGACACCTTCAAGATAAATGGTGTCACAAATGATGCGATAAGGCTAAGACTCTTCCCCTTCTCTCTAAGAACTAAAGCTAAGCAGTGGCTTAACACACTTCCGAAAAATAGCATAACCACTTGGAATGAATTAACTGAAAAATTTTTGGCGAAGTATTTTCCGCCAGCTAAAACTGCAAAACTTAGGAACGACATCTCTGCCTTTGGACAAATAGACTCTGAAACCCTTTACGAAACCTGGGAGAGATTTAAAGAATTATTAAGACGATGCCCACATCACGCGCTGCCTGTATGGTTACAAGTGCAGACGTTTTATAACGGGCTAAATCAAAGCACGAAGCAAATGATAGACGCAGCTTCTGGCGGTACTTTAAATCATAAGACCCCGGAAGCCGCTCTTGAGCTTTTTGAGGACATGGCCATGAACACTTATCAGTGGAATGTGCCTAGGTCCCGCCCGAACAAGCCTGCAGGTATCTATGAAGTGGACAACGTCTCCCAGCTCGCTCTGCAAGTAGAAATCCTAAGCAAAAAAATCACGGAGATGACTGCTGCCTCCGCCCCTCAGGTATGGGAATCTGCAACCCCTACTCCAGAACATTTAGATTATGTTAATAATTTGCCTAGAACTGCTTTTAATAATTTTTCTGCTGCGAATTTTCATCCGCCTGGTTTTAATTTTCCGAATAGTTATAACCCCGCTTTAAGAAATCACCCGAACTTTTCATGGAGTAATCCATCGAATGCGATGCGCCCACCTCCGCAAAATGATTTTTCTGCACAACCACCACCACCACTTCTTCAAAATTACCCAAAACCTCCAAGCTTGGAGGAATTACTTTCTAAATATATCACCACAAATGACGCCACTATAAGAACGTTAACCGGAAGCGTAAAAAGTCTAGAAAATCAAGTAGGACAGCTCGCGAAAATAATTTCTGAGCGACCCGCAGGGTCTCTTCCTTCCAATACCGAACCCAACCCGAGAGAGCAAGCGAAAGCTATAACTCTTCGGAGTGGGAAGCAAGTCTCCGGTATGGTAAGTGAAGAGCCCGAGGCAAGCTCCGCTTCTGCTTTTAAAAATCAAAGCTCCGCTCCGCTTCCACCCTCTGCTGAAGAAGTAATCACCCCCACTTTAGAAAATAATCTCACTCCACCACCCATCTTCAAAAATAATTTAACTCCTCCATACCCCTCTGAACTTAATAGACAACGTCAAGATGATCAGTACTCCCGCTTCTTAGAAATCTTCAAACAAATCCACATTAATCTTCCCTTCCACGAGGCTATTTCGCAAATGCCGAAATACGCCAAATATCTTAAAGACCTCCTCACAAACAAGAAGAAGTTAGAGAATCTTTCGCACGTCACGCTTAACGCCGAGTGCTCCGCCGTTTTAACAAACGGTTTGCCGAAGAAAATCAGTGACCCGGGTAGTTTCTCTATCCCGTGTGTCTTCGGTGATCTCTTTGTTAAACACGCGTTAGCCGACTTAGGCGCAAGTATAAACCTGATGCCCTTTTCGTTGTTCAAAAAGTTAGGGATTGGTAGCCTTAACCCCACGCGTATGAGTATCCAGCTAGCCGATAGATCCGTCAAGTACCCGTTAGGAATAGTGGAGGACGTTCTAGTGAAAGTCGACAAGTTCATCTTCCCGGTGGACTTTGTCATTTTGGACATCGAAGAAGACGTCGAGGTTCCCCTGATCCTTGGCCGACCCTTCCTTGCCACCTCCCGAGCCATCATTGACGTAAGCAATGGTAAGCTCTTTCTTCGAGTAGGCGACGACGAAGTCACATTTCCGATCACCCCTTCGATGAAGAACACCTTAGCGAACGATGACTCATGTTTTTTCATAGACGCCGTGAGTGATGATTCTTCCTACTGCCTCGCCGACTTTGAAAAAGAATTTTCTACTTTTTGCTCCTCTTCTCTTACAACAGAATCACTGCAAGGAAGTGATGAATCTTCTTATTGTCTTTCTGAGTTTGAAAAAGAGTTTTCTGATTTTTGTTCTTCCTCTTTTCTTACCACTGAATCTGCACAAGAAGCCATCTTGGCTGCTAGCCCCACCCCTTATTACGTTCCTTATAAAAAAGTTTATGAAGATATTATTTTTGAAAAAGAAAGAATCTCAAAATCCTCTTATGAAGAACCCCCTACCCTAGAACTTAAAGAACTTCCCGAACACCTTAAGTATGCTTTCTTAGAAAAAGACTCCAAGTTACCAGTTATCGTTTCGGCCTACCTCACGGATACGCAGAACGATAAACTTCTTCTAGTTCTACGTAAGCATCGCCGGGCTATTGCTTGGCAAATTTCTGATATCAAGGGCATAAGCCCATCTTTCTGTACACATAAAATTTTAATGGAAGATAATTCGCGTAACTCTATCCAACCTCAGCGCCGTATAAACCCGAATATGAAAGAAGTAGTTAAGGGCGAGGTTATGAAACTATTAGACGCAGGAATTATCTACCCTATATCAGACAGTAAGTGGGTTAGCCCCGTTCAGGTAGTTCCAAAAAAGGGAGGGATAACCGTAGTTAGTAATGAGAATAATGAATTAATCCCGACACGGACGGTGACGGGTTGGCGTATGTGCATAGATTACCGTAAGTTAAATGACGCCACCCGTAAGGACCACTTTCCTCTACCGTTTATCGACCAGATTTTAGAACGTCTCTCCGGCCATAGCTTTTATTGTTTTCTCGATGGCCTCTCGGGGTACTTTCAAATACCCATCTCCCCCGAGGACCAAGAGAAAACTACGTTTACTTGTCCCTTCGGCACCTTCGCGTACCGAGAATGCCGTTTGGATTATGCAATGCGCCGGCTACATTCCAACGATGTATGCTCGCAATATTTGACAAGTACGTAGAAAGCATTATGGAGGTATTCATGGACGATTTCTCCGTGTTCGGCGATACCTTCGATAGATGTTTAGAAAACCTCGAAAAAGTCTTAGAACGATGCGAAGAAACTAACCTTGCCCTAAATTGGGAAAAATGCCATTTTATGGTGAGGGAAGGGTTAGTTTTGGGTCATAAAATTTCTGCTAAAGGTATTGAGGTAGACGTTGCCAAGATAGAAGTTATTGAGAAGTTGCCGCCACCTACAAACATAAAAGCTATAAGAAGTTTCCTAGGCCACGCTGGTTTTTATCGTCGTTTTATAAAGGACTTCTCCAAGATCACTAAGCCCCTCACCCATCTCTTAGAAAAAGACGCTCCATTCATTTTTGATGACTCTTGTAATTCTGCCTTTGAATCAATTAAAGAAAAGTTAATTAACGCACCAATTATGATAGCTCCGGTGTGGGACCTTCCCTTCGAGATTATGTGCGATGCGAGTAGTTTTGCGGTGGGAGCCGTATTAGGTCAACGCATATCTAAGAACTTCCACCCCATCTATTACGCTAGTAAAACCCTCACATCTGCACAAGAAAATTACACCACAACCGAGAAGGAGCTCTTAGCCGTAGTATTTGCGTTTGATAAATTTCGCCCTTACATTACACTTTCAAAAATCATTGTTTTTACGGACCACTCGGCCCTCAAGTACCTTCTTGCCAAAACGGATGCCAAGCCTCGCTTGATTCGCTGGGTCTTACTCCTCCAGGAGTTTGACTTAGAGATCCGTGATAAGCGAGGAGCCGAAAACTTGGCCGCCGACCATTTATCAAGATTAGATAACCCCTTTATAGAAAAATTAAATGAAAAATCTTTTAATGATTATTTTCCTGATGAGAAGCTGCTTTTAGTTAATACATCTACTTCTCCTTGGTTCGCACACATCGCCAACTATCTAGTGGCCCGGGTGCTCCCAAAAGAGTTCTCCTCTCAGCAGAAGAAGAAATTCTTTTCTGAGCTGAAGAACTACTTTTGGGAAGACCCGCATCTTTTCAAAATTTGTGCGGATCAAGTGATAAGGAGATGTGTTTCTTTTGATGAAGGAATTGATATTCTAAAACATTTGCATGAAGGTCCGACAGGTGGGCACTATCAAGCTGCTCGCACCGCTCATAAGGTGCTTTGCGCGGGTTTTTACTGGCCTAGCCTGTTTAAAGACGCGCAAGCCTTTGTGAGCAGGTGTGATAGTTGCCAACGGTCGGGCAATATTTCTAATAAAAATGAAATGCCGCAAAATTATTTCTTAGAGTGCGAAATTTTCGACCTCTGGGGAATTGATTTTGTTGGCCCCCTTCCTTCAAGCCTCGGAAACAAATATATTTTAGTTGCTGTTGATTATGTTTCACGATGGGCTGAAGCCCAAGCTCTTCCTACGAACGACTCCCGAGTTGTAGTCATGTTTTTAAAAAAATTATTTTCTAGATTCGGTACGCCACGCGCAATCGTTAGCGATAGGGGTTCCCATTTCTGTAACGCGCAATTTTCAAAAATCCTTACTAAATACGGCGTTACGCATAAACTGTCCACTGCCTACCACCCCCAAACTAACGGTCAAGTCGAAGTAGTAAATAGAGAAATAAAAAGAATATTAGAAAAGACTGTTTCAACTTCTAGAAAAGACTGGTCAACCAAACTTGACGATGCTCTATGGGCCTACCGAACAGCGTACAAAACCGCCCTCGGATGTACGCCGTATCGGCTGGTCTATGGAAAATCGTGCCATCTGCCCGTGGAGTTAGAACACCGCGCCTTTTGGGCCTTAAAATTTTTAAACTTCGATCCCCACTCAGTCGGTGACCTTCGAAAATTTCAACTAAATGAACTCGATGAGTGGCGCTCTTATGCTTATGAAAATAATAAACTTTATAAAGAGCGGACGAAGCGTTTACACGATAAACACTTAAGGCACCCTAAAAACTTTAAGCCGGGCGACCAAGTCCTGTTATATAACAGTCGTTTACGTTTATTTCCGGGCAAATTAAAATCTCGCTGGTCTGGCCCATTTTCTGTTTTAGAAGTATTTCCTTATGGAACTGTTTTAATTTCTCACCCTGATAAGGGTAATTTCAAAGTGAATGGTCAGCGTCTTAAACTGTATTTCTCTGGTGATGATGATGTCAGTCCAGACACTATTAAGTTTCTGCTTCACGAACTTTAATCTTGAAATTTTTTTTTTTTTTTTTTTGCCAAAAACAATTTTATTTCGGGACAATAATGTTTTTGGACAATATTATTTTTGATGCGTCGAGCTCAACGACGCTTTAACCAAAGGGCGCTCTTGGGAGGCAACCCAAGTTATCTTTTTCTGTTTTCTTTATTTTACAATTTTTGCCTCGGACGGCTCCGACAAGCTGAAGCTTCTGCGATCGCCTGCTCCAACATTGCTGAATCCATCACAAAGTCCAAAGAAGACATTCGGGGATCGACATCACTCAGCTTTCGCAGCAAATAAATCCGGGGAAGTACCTGTATTTCAATTATGTCTTTTCAATTCTGCACTTTATTTTTCTCTCCTTCTCCAATCCCCTTCTTTAGCCATTGAGGACAATGTCTGTTTTAAGCTTGGGGGAGGATTTCCTCCTTCATTTTTGCTTAGTGTAAATAATTTCCTTTTTTGTAAATAGTTCTATAAAAAAAAAATGAATATCTTAAAATTCCAAAAAAGAGAGAATACCTTAAAATTCCAAAAAAAGAGAAAAATTTTCCAAAATCCAAAAAAAAAAGAAGAATATTTCTCAAAATAAAAAAATATATATGTATTTTTGAATAGTTTAGACATTTTGGTATTTCAATAGTACCCCTAGTTTTTAGTTTTGTTTTACTCAAAATCTCCTATAAACAACTTAGTTAATTATAATATTTCTAATCGTCCTTTTTAATTATGTTTCACAAGTAAAATGTTGGCCATGCTGTGTTTCTAATTCGCGGTAGCACGTTAAGGTGAAATATTTTTCTAAAACTCGCATTTCTATTATGGTTTTTTGTTGTTTATTTCCTTTACTTTCTCAAAAAAATTCATCATCCACTATTTTCTTTCTCGTTTTTGAATAACTTTTGTAAAGTCAACTTTTGAATAACGTAGTAGATGTGAACGATCCAAGTCACCTATTATTTCTATTTTCAAGTTAATTTCATCAATCTTCTTTTATTATCTAGGACTCGCTTTTTGAAAATTTTTCAAACCTTTGTTTTAAATAAATTCAAAAGCGTGAAAATGATTTAGGCCATTTTTGTTTTCGTTTGAGCTTTCCTGCCAACCTAAAATATCTTTTACCACTAGTTAGCCGTTTTTGAGCCTTTTTCCGATTTCATTTGATAGCTCCTCTCTTCATTTCAGTTTCACCAAAGCCAAAATTTCCAACCTATCGAATCGCACTAGCCTTTTTGAGTTTCATAAATTATTTTGACGATTTTTGATAGGGTATTTTGTGATTTTTGTGGAGAAAGGTTTTCGAAAAAAAAAAGGAAGTATGTTCAAAAGTGATGTTTATTTTTGTTTGGCCAACTCAAAAAGGAAAATAAAAAAAAAATTTGTGGCCTTTGTTTTGAAAAAAGAAAAAAAAATGAAAAATGAAAAATGAAAAAGAAAAAGAAAAAGAAAAAAAAATGTGTACATATTTTTATGAAAGTTTTTGAAACTCTTTGTTTTGGTTTAGTGTGATTTTAAACCTTCACGTTTATCTTTGAATTCCACTCCTAATCATTTTCCTAAACCAAACGTTTCTGTCCTATTTAAGTCCTTTTGATTCACGCTTTTTGTTTTTTATTTAACAACTAAGAAAAGAAAAACAGTAAATCAGTTTTGGTTTTAGATTTAAACCTAGATTTTTGATAATTAAATTGATATAATTATAATGCGTTGCTTGGATCTAGTAACAACTCAATGCGTGTTTTTCATTTTTGTTGCTTTACTTAAGTCCATTTAAAAAAATCTCGCTAAAATTTTGGATGATTTGTTTTTATTAAGTAAAGTTTATAAAAGTTTTACCATACCTAAATAATTGTTTTAGACTTACATTTCACCTTTTCCCTACTAAGAATTTCGCATAGTACTTGTGTAGGCATAATTAGAAGTTTTTGATTAGTCCTTTTTATAAATATCTAGTTTTTATATTTTTGCTTGGGGACAAGCAAAGCTTAAGCTTGGGGGAATTTGATAATACGTTTTGTAGCCTAAACTATTATCGTATTTTATATTTTATATTGTACAAATTATGTCTATCATTAGTTTATTTTTATCCTTTTTATGTAAATTTTATTGCCACTAACTTTTTCCTGTCTTTTTGCAGGTTTTCAGAAAAATCGCCAAAATGGCCTGTCACGCCCCCCTGTCACGCCCTCCTTGGGCGTGACCTTGGGCGTGCCACCCGATCCCGAGGACACCTGCTGGAAGGGACAGATAACGGCCAAAACCGCTGTCACGCCCCCCTGTCACGCCCTCCCTGGGCGTGTCACCGGGCGTGACATGGGCGTGTCGCCCTCTGCCGCAAAGCCTGCCGCCGCATTAAATGTCGTTCCGTCTCAGCACGCAAATAGTACTGTCACGCCCCATGTCACGCCCGTGACATGGGCGTGACACCCTCCTTTTTCGGCGACTGACGGATTTCCGACCAATGATTTGGACATGACATGCCTGTCACGCCCCCCTGTCACGGGCGTGACCTAGGGCGTGACCACCGACGTACCGAAGCAATCATCCCTCCCGCCAGAATCCAGAGCCCGAGGTCAAATCCGTACCTGTCACGCCCCCTGACACGCCCCCCCTAGGGCGTGTCGGAGGGCGTGACCAACCCGAGAAAAAATCTATAAATTGAGCCCCCCTCCCCCCCATTTCAGCAAGCTTTGGTTGAGTGGGGGAGGTGCTGCCCCTTTGTTTCTTGATCCTTTTTCATGCTTTCTCTCTCTCTCTCTCCCCCTCTCTTTGTACTTTTTGGTTAACCCTAGTTTAATCATAGTTTGTGCTAGCTTTTAATGTAATTTTCTTCTTGCTTAGTGCTTAATGTAGGGCTAGAATAGGGTTTAATTTTCATGCACTTGTAACTTTAATTTTCAATAGTGTAACTTGCCCTTTTTATTAATAAAAGTGTTTTTTTTTTAGTTTGTGTTCTTCTTATGCTTTTCTACTCATCTTCCCCCCTTCACTCCATTATGATTAACTAATCCTCCTTGTACTCGATCTTGATGATCCGAGGTTAGAGCGATTATGTTATGATGTTTTAATTAATCTTTTCTTTTTAGGTTAGGGCCTTGAATTACTCTTGATTTATCACGGGTCGGAGGTATATTTTCGATATATACTCTCCGCCTTTGCTTTCATTCTGGGCTAGCCGAGAGGCCGAAAGAATGAAGTGAGCATTCAAGAGTAAAGGGAGTTGTACGCACCCCTCGAGAGAGGCAGACGTCCAAATCTCCCGGATTGGAGTAAAATCCAATAGTGGGGTTCACCGCGTAAAGCGAGTTTTAGGCCTCCGATTTAGACGAGAGTCGGTCGGACCTTCCTAAACTCAGTTGGGCACGACTTCGAGAGAAGCGTGTTCAAGCTTTAGGAACCTCCACGGTCAAGGACCCTTATCCTATTAAGTTTAGATTTTTATCGCATTTTCTTAATCGTCTTTAGCCGAGGTGAATCTCGATCGGGTGCATTTCCATTTCATATTGTTCTACCTTTTGTAGTAATCTCATATATTGTGCTCTTTCATTAACTGCAGTAGTTTCCGTTCTAGCTTAGTTGTTTACTTAATAGCCCTCTTAATTGCAGTGTTTCTTTTTCTAGAATAGCTTTACTTTCTCCCCTGCACTTAGTTTTTCTAAAACCCTAGTTTTTCCGTCGATAAGATAATAGCGTTCGTGTGAGTAAGCTTAGCCAACAGTTCCCGGATCTTAATACGACACTTGTGTCCCCTTGCTACAATTCGATAGGTATACTTGCCTCATCGGGTTGCTAGTTCGGTTGCGTTTATTTCTTCGAACCCTAGCGCGCAACAGTTCCTTACAATAATTCCATTTGCATCCAACTTGTTTCTAAACACCCACTTGGTGCCTATGATCAGTTGGCCTTTAGGTCTTGGAACCAAAGTCCAAACTTTACTTCTTTCAAACTGATTGAGTTCCTCTTGCATAACAATGATCCAGTGGGGATCTAGCTCAGCATCTTTAATGGTGAGGGGCTCAACCTGTGAAAGGAAATAAGCATGCATCACATCCTGTCTTAATTGATGTCTTGTTTGAACACCAGCTGATATGTCTCCAATCACTTGAGATGTAGGATGATCTCTAAGTGTGACAGCATCAGCAAGTGGGATGTGATCTTCAACAACAGTTGGGATTAATTCCTCAGGAGGAATTGAATCTACTATTGGTTGTACAGCAACTGCTTCTACAAAGTCTTCATCACTGTCTGAATCAGTGATATGAAGAGTTGATAGATGGAGAATCTCTTGAGTGACATCTTTACTAGATTCTGGTACCTGCAATGAACTTGAGGAAGGGGAAGTTTCCTTCTCCTTGTAAACTATCTGAGATTCATCAAAGGACACATGCACAGATTCCTCAATTTTAGAAGTTGATTTATTAAATACCCTATAAGCTTTGCTTACTTGGGAATATCCAAGAAAGATTCCCATTGAAGCTTTTGCTTCAAACTTTCTAAGGTATTCTTTATTATTGTTATGAATGTATACTACACAACCAAATACTCTAGAATAATTTATTTTAGGTTTCTTTCTTTTAAGCAACTCATAAGGAGTTTTACTCTTAAGCTTGTGTATAAGACTTCTGTTCAAGACATAGTTAGCTGTGCTAACAGCTTCTGCCCAATAGGAAAGAGGCATGTTAGCATCTGCCAATAATGTACCAGCAGCTTCAATCAGGGTTCTATTTTTCCTTTCCACTACCCCATTTTGTTGGGGAGTTCTAGGAGCTGAGAAGCTATGTTTGATACCTTCTCTCTCACAGAATTCTTGCATGAGAAGAGAGTCAAACTCAGTACCATGATCACTTCTGATCAAGGCCACATGAGTAGAGTACTCAGTCTGCACACATAATAGAAAATCTGTAAGGGCTTTGAAGTTATCAGCCTTAGTTCTCAAAAAGAACACCCAAGTGAACCTAGAGAAGTCGTCTATAATTAATAAAGTGTAATACTTCCCTCCTAGACTCTGTACATTTATTGGGCCAAAAGGTCCAAATGTAATAGATACAGGATTCTAGGTGAATCACTTTTATTTACAGATTTAAAGGAATTTTTGATTTGCTTGCCTAATTGACAAGCCTTGCATTGGCTCTCCTTCTTGTAGGGGCAAGAAGGTAATCCTCTAACAAGGTTGTATTTAGATAACCTAGATATGTTCTTGAGGTTAACATGGCTAAACCTTTTATGTCATAAGGTGTTGTTATTTGTTACTTCATTAAATAAGTAGATTTCAGAATGGGTTGAATTAAAATCTACTAAATAAATATTACCTTGTCTAATACCTACTAACACAACATTACTATTTAAAGTAATATTACAAAGTGTGTTAGTGAACGATACCTGATATTCTGCATCACATAACTGACTTACTGAGAAAAGATTATGCTTCAGTCTAGTTACATATGCAACCCTCTTGAAAGTTACTGCTCCAATGGTAATTCTACCATATCCTTCAGTTTGACCACAGCTAGAATCCCCAAAGATCACCTTTGGTCCAAGCTTGGCCTTGAACTTTGACAGATTTTCTTTATTCCCTGTCATATGTTTGGAGCAACCACTATCCAAATACCACTTGTCATTAGTATATGGATAGGTCTTCACCTGCAGAATAGACAATTAGACATTGTAGACCCAGGTAACCTTGGGTCCATTATTCTTTACATAATGAAAGCTTGAAATGAAAGAATAAGCAGGTTGGGGTTTATAACCTAAGGGGTAAGATCTCCTAGGTGGGATGCTCCATGCAGTTAATGGGTCCACAAACCTAGGGTTTCTATTCATATTAAGATTTCTAAGGTTCTGGTTATAATTTTGAAATTCATATTGAAAATGTCGATCGGCGTTCGACGATAGATGCACAGATCGTCGAGCTTCGTTCGACCACTGAGCATGCGATCGTCGAGCAGCGTTCAACGCTTTTTGTATTTCCTTAAACTTTTGTTTTCACTTTTCTCTCTTAGCTTTGTTTAAGGCTTGATTAACTTGTCTTACTTGCTCAGTGTTCTTTATCCCATCAGCTGAGATAAAGTTCACTGTAGTTGAAAGATGATTTTTAAGATTAATTGGGGGTTCACAAGATGAAGCTCCTAAGCCTAGCTTATTATTGCCTGACCTAGTGTTTGTCATGCTGGTGATTTCTAGCAGCTTAAGGCTTCTACCATTTAATGATTCTTCCAATCTCTTAGACTTTGCTAGTTCATTTTTAAGAAACTTTATTTCTATACTAGATTTAGTGAGTTCTGCTTCTAACCTAGCATTTTCAATGGAAATAGATTCGTATTCTACTAACTTATTTCTAAGTTCTTTAATCTCCTTTTCTGAACTAATTGAATCTAAGCAAAGGGATTTAAACTCAGTTTTAAATTCAGAAGAAGAAAAGTCATATGAAGACAATACCTGATCTTCTGTAGGCATTTCTTCATCATCATCAGAACTCTCTGCAGCTGAGTGATTGCTGCAGGCATCAATAGCCATAAGGCAGATTTCCTTTGCCTTCTTCTCTTCCTCATCCTCACTGGAGCTCGAGTAGGAAGATTCCTCATCTGAATCACTCCAAGTTTCAGCAACAAATCCCTTCTCCTTTTTCTTGTTTTTGTAGGAGGAGGACTTGGAGTGTTTCCTGTGATGTTCCTTTTCCTTTCTCTTTTCTTTGCTATTTTCCTCTGGACACTCTGGTAGAATGTGTCCAGGTTTCCTGCAACCATAACAAATGATTTCTTTAGCAGGAGATCTATCATACCTTTGTTTATCTTCATATCTTGAAGATTTCTTTCTGAAGTCTTTTCTTCCCATCTTGAGAAACCTTTTGGCAAAGAGTGCCATCAGCTCCACATTAGATTGGATTCCATCAGAAGCATCAGCAGCTTTGAGAGCAAGAGTTTGCTCTTTTCTTGCTGGAGTTGGAGTCTTTGCTTCAGCCTTAGCTTCCCTGGTCTTCAGCACTTGCTCAAAAGACTTGAGCTTGCCAAGGAGAGCTTCTGTTGAGATTTCAGTTGTACTTCTGGCCTCCTTGATAGGCCAGATCCTAAGATCCCATGTGCTGGGGAAGCACATCAGTATCTTATCATTGACCTCTGTCAACGTAATTTCCTTATCAAGAGTTCTCAGCTCATTGATGATTGAGCTGGGTCTGGTGTACATGGCTTCAACTGATTCAGTTTCAGTTTTCTTGAAGTTTTCATACTGGGATATAAGGTTGGACCTTCTGTCATTCCTTTCATCAGCTGAACCAGCTATAATCTGGTTCAGTGAGTCCCACGTGGCTTTTGCAGAGGTGCAATCAGCCACTTTCTGGAAAATTTCATCAGACATAGTCTGAGCCAGAATGTTCATAGCTTTGGCATCAGCTATCTTTGCCTTCTTGTAGGCATCATTGTAATCTCGAGGAGGCACTGCACTTAGATTTGTAGATGTTGTAGCAGTGGTTGCAGCAGGAGGTGCTGGAGGTCCTGTCAAAATAGAGGAGAAAATGTCTTCATCAATAGAGTTCATAAATAATCTTATTCTTGCCTTCCAGATGCTAAACTTAGCTAAGTTGCATGTTGGAGGTCTGGTGCTAGAGTAATCCTTGGACTGGGCCATGAAGTGAATATCTATAAGCTTGGTATCTATCAGGATCTTGTGGCTCAGGTGTTAGCCTGTACAGTCAGTCAACCTGGCTCTGATACCAATTGAAAGTGAGGATAGATACAACTCTAGAGGGGGGTGAATAGAGTATACAAAAATTATGACACCCTACTCAACTCCCTTAGAGTTAATTTGCGGAATTAGTTTATAGATATTGATAACCCTAGTGCCTAACACAAAGTATAGTGTATAAGAGAGAGCTAACTGTAATTACAGTTAAGCTTGGGATCCTATCACAGCAACTAGTAATCCTAGTTATTTCTACTCACAGCCACAGTGCAATAAATTAAATAAGCAGCTCAGACAACACAAGAAATTTTATAGTGGTTCCCTTTAAATAGGTACGTCCACTATTCTACCACCCTGGTAGGAATCCACTACAGGTTTTTGTTCAGGTGCCCTGCCACCAACTGATCTGCTTTAGGTAGATCAAGTAGACCCTTTGAGCTTTTGATCAGGAGCTCAAAATCCAACTCAGGTTTTTGATCAGGTGCCCTGCCACCAAAGGTTCACTTTTGAAGGGAGTAATAACCCTTTGTACAGGAGGTTGAGAGAGTTAAGGTTTCTTCTCTATTGTTAAACAAATTAGAGAAGCTAGTGGATTGCACAGAGCTAGATAGCTCTAAATAATCAAGGGTCCCTCTGGCTTAGAGAATATCCAGGAAGGAGTCTTGCTTCAAGGTGCAGGCACTCTTTTGAACTAAGACAAAGAATTGTCTTGGGGTTCTGAAGGAGAAGCTTGAAGAAGACTCTTGATTGTTGAATGATTGTTCTTCTTCACAGGCTTTTCTTTCTTTTTCTTCTTCTTCTTCTTCTTGAGGCACTGAGTGAATGTCTTCCTGTGAGCAGGATTAACTCAGGATGAAGAAGAATACTGAAGAGATTTGATCTTCTTAGGTGAATGTGAATTTCTGAGAGCTGTAGAACTTTATTGTATATTTTCTTGTATCTGTATTGTATTGTATATATGTTTCTTCCTTCAAAAGAAACTCTTTATATATGAGCCTTTGCAACGGCTCTAATTTGAGTTTGAATCATGTCTTCTTATAGAATCAGCAATCTGAGCTGCAAAAAGCATAAAGCAAAAACAAATCCTGCAGACAGACATGCTATAAGGGGATAAAGCTTTCTAAGAAGCTGCATATCCAATCTGATAAAAGAGGCTAGAAAAAGTCACATCAGAAAGAACTCTTTACGGCCAGAGAAGACTTTCTGTGTCTAACGGCTATAAAGGACAGCCTGGCAGATAAAGCAGAAAATATATTTCAACTAATAAGACAAAATACTTTGTCAGATAAAGATTGGCTCATGCATAAGGAATTGAGCAGAGATTGCCTGGAAATAATAGCATAAATTTACTGAAATAATATGCCAAATAAATATGAAATAAATCATAGAATAGAAGAGGACAAAATTACTAAAGACATACAGCAGAACGTCGAACGACCCTCGGAGATCGTCGACCGAAGCACAAAGATCGTCGACGTATCAAACAGATAGTCGAATGAAACAGATAGTCGAACTATCAAAGAAGATAGTCGAACTACCACATCAGATAGTCGACCTATCAGAACAGATAGTCGAGCTATCAGATAGTCGACCTATCAACACAGATAGTCGAACTATCAAGCAAAATAGATAGTCGACCTATCAAACAGATAGTCGAGCTATCAAACAAAACAGATAATCGACCTATCAAACAGATAGTCGAACTATCAAAGAAAATAGATAGTCGACCTATCAAAAGATAGTCGAACTATCAAAGAAAACAGATAGTCAACCTATCAAACAGATAGTCGAACTATCAAAGAAAACAGATAGTCGACCTATCAAACAGATAGTCGAACTATCAAAGAAAACAGATAGTCGACCTATCAAACAGATAGTCGAACTATCAAACAACACAGATAGTGGACCAATCAAACAGATAGTCGAACTATCAAATAAAATAGATAGTCGACCTATCAAACAGATAGTCGAACTATCAGATAGTTGAACTATCCATGCAGATAGTCGAACTATCAAGACACAACAGATAGTCGACCTATCAAGACAGATAGTCGAACTATCAAACAACACAGAACGTCGAGCTAACAAGAGTTGAACTAACTCAGAGATAGACGATCTGCTGACAGACGAACGTCGAACAACTGATAGACGATCGTCGACCAGTCGATAGATGATAGTCGAGCGGCGTTCGACCATAGTCGAACCAAAAACAACTTAACCAAATTTTCATCTGGATAAGGACAACTCTACAACTAGAGAAAACTAACTAAGCAACTAACCTTTGACCATAGATAAATCTTGGGTCAAGAGACCAAAAGAGAAGACTGAACTGAAATCAAAACTAGGGTACCAACACTATCAGTTTAGAATAAGAGAAAGTGACATCCCGATGACAGCTTTCAGCACGCGGTATGTGCATTATGAGTTCACCGTCATACCTTTTGGGCTTACTAATGCGCCATCCGTGTTCATGGATCTAATGAACAGAACGTTCAGAGAGTACCTGGACCACTTTGTGATAGTCTTTATCGATAATATATTGGTGTACTCACAGTAGGAGGAGGATCGTTTCATACATCTGTATTTGGTGTTGGAGATGTAGGAAGAATCAACTATATGCCAAATTCTACCAATGCGAGTTTTGGTTGTCCTCCTAACTTTCCTTGGTCATATAGTTCGTGGAGAGGGAATTGTAGTGGATCTGGCTAAGATAGTTGTTATACGGCAGTGGCATGTATTGTCTACGGTAGCGGAAGTCCGGAGTTTTCTGGGACTTGCCGGCTATTACCAGCACTTCGTAGAGAAATTCTCGCGGATAGCGTTTCCCCTCACGACTTAGACGAGGAAAGATTAGAAGTTTGTTTGGACACCTGAGTGCGCACAAGCTTTCAAAGAACTGAAAATTCGGTTGACCACAACGCCTATTCTATGTTTTTCGAGTGGGACCAAAGGATTTGAGATTTATAGTGATGCTTCAGGAAGTTGTTTGGGTTGTATTCTGCTGCAGCATGGGAGAGTGATAGCTTATGGCACGCGCCAGTTGAAGTTACACGAGAGGAATTATCCAGTCCATGACTTGGAGTTAGCGGTTGTGATATTTGCCCTGAAAATATGGAGGCATTACCTATACGGTGTGAAGGTCGATATCTATACCGACCACAAGAGCTTGAAGTACTTGTTGGATCAAAAGGACCTAAACATGCAGCAAGGGAGGTGGATGGAGTTCCTGGGTGACTACACCTTCAAGATACATTATGTGCCTGGAAAAGGCAATGCAGTTGCTTAAGCATTGAGTCGCAGGGCTCCCGCGCAGGCCAACTGGTTGTCGATACATGATGAGCGTTTAGTTTGTCAATTGGAGGCATTAGAGATCTCTTGTGTTGACAAGTAGACTAGTGTTGAAGCGCAATTGAACTGGACAGAGGTGCAGTATGACCTTGCTGATAGGATTCAACAAGCTCTGGATGGTGATAACATCATGAAGCAGATCATGGATGAGGCTTTGGATGGGTCAAAATCCCAATTTTATGTTAAGGATGGACTGTTATGGAGGGACAAACGCCTGTGCATCCCAGGTGTGGGTAAACTACGGGAGGAATTAATGTACGAGGCTCATCATACTAAGTACTTGATTCACCCGGGGAGAACCAAGATGTATAGAGATATGAAAAAGTTGTTCTGGTGTCCAGGAATTAAAAAGGACGTAGCACTTTAAGTGGCGAAGTGTCAAACATGCGCCTTAGTACAGGCGGAATGCCGGAAGCATAGAGGTTAGTGCATCAATTATTAAGAACCAAGCTGAGTTTTAGTACGGCCTTTCATCCGCAGATGGATGGTCAGACCGAGAGGGTCAATAAGACGATGGAGGTCATGCTTCACATGTGCGTCTTCGATTTCAGAAAGCGGTGGGAAGATCACCTGTACTTGGTGGAGTTTGCTTATAACAACAAGTACCAAGCGAGTATTCAAATGACACCCTTCGAGCCCCTATGCGGTAGAAAATGGCTCACGCCGTTGTCATGGTTAGAAACGGGTGAGTCGAAGTTGTACAAACGATAAGAAGTGGAAGACGCCACTTCGGTTGTACGAACTATACGAGAACGATTGCTGATTGCTCAGGACACGCATGCTAAATTCTATAATGCCAAGCATAGGAACGTTGAGTTCGCTATTGGAGACTGAGTATATTTTAAAATTAAGCTGTTCAAGGGTGTCTCACGGGTACGATGCTTGAAGAAACTGAGCCCGAGGTACCTTGGACCATTTGAGATTCTAGAGCGAATTTGTGAAGCAGCTTATCGACTGAATCTATCAGTGGAATTGAGTGGTCTACATAACGTATTCCATATATCGGTGTTGTGGAAGGCAGTGCAAGAGACATCACATGTTGTTGCAGTCGATCAAGTACCTGTTGATAATGGGTTGACGACGAAGGTCAAGCTCGTTCGCATTGAGGACTTTGAAGTCAAGCGACTTCGTAATAAGGACATCGGGATGGTCAATGTCTGCTGGGACAACTGCGGTCGGGAGGAGCTCTCGTGGGAGCGAGAGTATGCCATGCTTGAGGAGTATCCCGAGTTATTCCACTCAGGTACCGTTTAATTTTGGGTATTTTTTCCATTCTGTAATTTCAGGACGAAATTCTTTTTTAGGGGGGGGGGGGGAATTGTAACGCCCCAAAACTCAAAAGAGGAACAGATAGCATTTTAAGGCCAAGTTGGAGCTTGATTAGGTTCATACGGCCTGTGACACGGGCATGTCAAGGGCCGTGTCCTTCTTTGTGTTTGGCCGGTTGTGTCGACAGTTGAACACGGGCTGGGACACGGGCATGTTCGCAGTCGTTTCTGGAACACGGCCTGTGACACAGGCGTGTCAAGGGTCGTGTCCAGCTCTGTGTTTTTTGTCAGGTTGTGTAAAGTGAGTTACACGGCCTGGGACACGGGCGTGTCCAAAGTCGTGTCTGGCACACAGCCTGTGGCACACGCGTGTCACATGGTCGTGTCCTATTCGGGAAACGACAGTTTTAGCGTCGATTTTGACATACGGACTATGACAATGGCGTGCCCATGATTGACACAGGTGTGTCCCAAGCCATGTCAGATGCCATGTCCTGTTCTGTGCTCGACGATCATGTTCAGATCGTGAGACGCGGCCTATGATACAGGCGTGTCACAAGCCGTGTTCGGCCCAGGAAGTTGATTTTAAGGGCTAATCTTGGCCGTTCGTTTTATTTCTAAGAGATCCGACGGCTCAGCTTTTCCCCTGCTGGTATAAGGCTAGGAGATGAAGGTTTAACCCTCATTTGTTTTCATCCATTCTATTTCTAAAGAGTTAGAGAGATGGGAGAGCAAGGAAGAAGGAGAAGGAGGAAGCTTGCCGCTAGTGGCGCTTCAGAGCCCCGATTCACGAGTCGAGTCTAGATCCGCGGAGGCAAGTCCGTTGCAGTGCTTTTCATCCGGCTAGTTTTCCATTGCGCCGAAGCGAACCGCTAGGGTAACGATTCTCTTCTTGGACATGCGAAGTCATCTTCCTTTTTGCATAGGAAACTCCCTCCCGCGAGTGAGCGGTGAGTGCGAGGTATTCCTTTGGGTAGATATGGTTTATCCCCATCGTTTTGCATGTAGAGTCTGAAATATACGTACGGACATAGGCATGGTGTGTGAAGCCTACCCGGACAAGTTGGTCTGGATCGGTGATGTTTTCATAATGCTTGTATTACCGGAGAAGACTCCGTGCCATTTATTATCGGGTTTCTAAGCGGTAGATTACAACAGGGATTCTTGGGGATTAACTCCAAGGTTCACCCGGAAATCTGGGAAGAAGCAAAGTTTTTCCATTTTGGTGGACTGGGAGCCATCGTTGTACATATCCGGGTTAAGTACTTTTGTTTGATCGATATTCGGGCTTCGGGGATGCTTAACTTGTGCCAATGACTTGAATTGTTGTGGCGGTGTGAGCAACGAGTTGAGTGAAACCGAACCTACTCTATGTGGTTCAGTTTTAGAGGCCTACCTATGGCATAGAGGGAGGGTCTTAGGCTTAAGCCGGAAAGACTTTAATGCTCATGAGGTTTGCCATCCTGGGGCGGTGGTGAGACCGCGGGTTTAACCAGGTTCACCGAGAATTTGCCCTGAGTGCACGGGGTACGTGGCTGTCCATGCCTGCACTTGTTGTGAACTGTGTTGTTATTGTACTTTCATTATATTGTTTGGCTATGCTACTAAAATGCAGGGAAGGAGCACCACCACCCCAAGTAAGGGGTGGGGTCGTTATAATTTGGTCAGCTTTAGCTGACCGTTGCTTTTGTTTGCCACCGTTGCGGTGGAATATTGATTGCAGGTGCTGCGGTGTCTAGTGGCAAGTAGCGGGCTGCAGCCCTTGTTGCTGAGCGAGCCCTTGAAGGCCAATGCGAACGTTTACTTTTATACTCATGTGTTACCGGCCTGTGTGCTGATGTTTGGAAGACACTTATTGTTTAAAGTAAACTCTTGTAAGGCCATAAGGCCAAGCTTTTTTGTGTATTTTACTGACATTCCTACTTTGGGTTTAGTGGACATTCATACTTTGTTTGGGTTCTTTACTTTTTAACCTTTAGTACACTTCCGCTAGAATGTACTCTGTGTAGGACGAGTTTTATTGGCTAGATGGTTTCATTCTGTAACCCTTCGGTCTGTCTGTGGTATGTGGTGTCGGACCCCGACCAGACCTACTGCTATATGTCGTGTGACCGATAGGGGTGTTACAAGAAGGTAGGGATATTGGAAGGGTCCAACTAGAGAATTTTCTCACAAGATGACAGATCACTCAGAGAAACCCAGGAAAATGAAATCTAGGGATAGGTATGGTTCTTCTTAGAATAAACACATTAAGACTAATCTTGTTTGTTATTGCTGTAACAGGAAAGGGCATGTCATTACTGATTGCCCAGTAAAAAGGAAGGAGAAAAAGTCTGAAAATTGGAAGACTGGATAGCATAAGAAGTTTGACAAAAGCCTCTTGGCCAAGAAGCAGTCCACTCTTTCAGATAGTGAGACAGATTCATCTTAATCAGAAGAGGAGGAGACTCTTTTGGGTTTAGTGGCCATTGAGGAGGCCAACAACAGAAGAAGAACCACACTATCATCTAGTGATAATGAAGACTATACAGATCAACGGCTGATGACCCTTGCAAAAGAAGAAGATCAGGATTATTCAAATTCTGCCATGGTAAAACCTCTTACTACTAGTCTTATTTCAGGCTCTAGATTGGCAATAGAGAATGAATCATGTTCACATTCTTCTAATAATAGTGAACATGGTTCAGATTCTAAAGCATATTTCAACACACTCATCGAAAAATATGGGAAGTTGTTGAAGGCTTTGATTACAAGAAAAGAGCTAGTTAAGGAATAAGCCAAAGAACTAGAATCTCTGAGAGTATTATCTTTACAGTTGGAGAGGGCCAACATTAAGTTGGACCTTCAAAAACTGAAGCTCATAGACTTAACCAATAAAATTTATAGTCAGACTGAGACTATTCTAGAACAATCTAAGACTATCAAGGACTTGGAAGCAAAGCTTCTTCAAGAAAGACAGCTCCTGAAATAGTTCTCAAGACCTAAGTCTGTTCTACTTATTATTGATACATTTCCTGAACCATTTAGAAGTGGTGTAGGATATATTGAGGACAATAAGATCAATAAGAAACTTGAGCCTAAGGGTAAAACCCAATGGGTCCAGCTAAGCAACCAGCCAAGCATCTGACTTCTAACAGATGCAAGGGATCATGTGTTCCTGGACACATAAGTTCTGAGTGCACCACCAGCAAGGTCAATAAAGAGCCTTATTGGAAAGGACAAAAATCAAATGGCTATAAAGCCCACAGACCACCACAAGGAGTGATCAATCAAAGGAGCCAATGAATTCTTTGATCTGGTCCCAATATACAACACTTAAACCTGAAAGGTAAGGGTGTCAATGTTGTACCTCCACCATGGAATCTGAATATGAACTCTATGTTTCCCAGAAGTACAACTTCAAAGGTGCAGCCTAAGAGAAGATATAACAAATTTGAATGTTGGTGTTGTGGGAAGGTTGGGCATTTTTGCCCTAGATTGTTGGTACAATCCAACAACATCCTCATTTAAGTCACAAACTCATCTGTTCAGAAAGCCTGTTGTGCTTCACACATCTAAGTCTAATAGGAACCAAGGCCCCAAAACTATTTAGGTGCCTAAGGTTAATTAACTCTGTGATTGCAGGTGGATCCAAGTACCACAGAAATGCCAATATGGTACTTGGACAGTGGTTGTTCCAGGTACATGACTGGAACAAGATGTCTGCAAAGGGACTATGCTTTAGTAAAGGATGGACTAAAAGTAATCTTTGGAGGTTCAGAAAAAGGACTCACCAAGGGATATAGTAACATTTCTAATGGTTTAGTGATAATCACAAAAGTGTCTTATGTGGAAGGATTGAACCACAATCTAAAAAGCATAAGTCAGCTTTGTGATATAGGTTTTGAAATCATACTCCACAATGATAAGTGTCTAATAAGGAATGCAAGTGATCAACAGATCATCTTGTCAGGCACTAGGAGTGACAATATTTATTGTCTAAATTTCTTAAGTATAAATGATGATTCTCTTGTATGCCTAGTAGCAAGTGAGAAAGACTCTTTGTGTATGCAATGGAAAAAGAGGCTAGCTCACTTAAATTATAGAGCTATGAGCAAGTTATTTTCTATGGACTTAGTTAGAAATGGTCATCAACTTAAATGCTCCAAAGAAGGCATGTGTTCAGCATGTCAAAGATGCAAACAGACAAAAGTCTCTAAGAGCATTCAATCCAAAAATACTTAGAGGTGTCTATACTTACTTCATATTGACCTATTTGGTCCTATGCAAATTCTTAGTTTAGGTAGGAAGTCTTACACATATGTGATTGTAGATGATCACTTTAGATTTGCTTGGGTATTCTTCCTAAGGAGAAAGTATGAAACTCTGGACATTCTTGTTGATTTTGTCAAACAAATTCAAAATGAAAAGGGTTGGTATGTGGTCAAGTTCAGAAGTGACCATGCCACAGAATTTTAATCTAAAAAAATGACAAATTTCTGTAAAGAACTAGGGATCCTTCAGGAATTCTCCTCTCCTAGAACTCCCCAGCAAAATGGGGTTGCTGAGAGGAAAAATAGATCTCTCATTGAGACTGCTAGATCTATGCTAAGTGATACATCTCTCCCATAATATTTCTAGGTTGAGGCTGTAAACACTGCTTGTTATATTCAGAATAGGGCCTTGATCAACAAAAGTCATAACAAGACTCCCTATGAACTAATGAAAGGCAGAAAACAAAGTCTGTCCTATTTCAAGATCTTTGGAAGTAAGTGTTATGTCTTAGACAATGGGAAGACTTATCTAACTAAGTTTTTAGAGAAGTTATATGAATGTATTTTTGTAGGCTATAGAAATCATAGCAAGACCTATATGATCTACAACTTGAAACATCAAGTTGTAAAAGAACCAATTAGTGTTGTTTTTGATGAAACTTCTGTCTTACATAATATACTATCTAACAATTCTAGTATAAGAGATGTTGACTCTAAGATGGAAAAATTTAAAATAGGTGATTAATCTGATATAGAATTAGAGGCTAAAATAATGTTGTGGTTCCTATAGAAGACGCAATCACTGCCCAGGGGGAGTAAGAGATTAATCCTTCTCTACCTGAAGAACTAGGTGATGGTAGGAATCTGCATGTAGCTGTTAGACACCTTGGTGATCATCCTTTGATCAAATAATAGGTGATGCCAGGATAGGAGTGACTACTAGGAGTAGACATAATAATGAGGTTTTGTTCTCTAGCTTTCTATAAGATGGAACCTAAGAAGTATGAAGAAGCCAATTCAACTAGATTATGACAATGTAAGAAGAGCTAAATCAATTTGAGAGATGTAAGGTCTTTAGTCTCGTTCCTAGACCTAGAAATCACATTGTCATAAGAACTAAGTGGATTTATAGGAATAAATTAGATTAGAATGGAGTAATAGTTAAAAACAAGGAAAGACTTGTGGCGGAGGGGTATAGATAAGAGGAAGGAATAGAGTTTGACCAAACCTTTGCACCTATAGCTAGGCTAGAAGCCATTAGATTGTTTTAGCACATGCAACTTATAATGGATATAAAGTCTACCAGATGGATGCTAAATCTGCATTCCTAAATGGTACATTGACGGAAGAGGTCTATGTAGAACAGCCACCAGGTTTTGTAAATCTTAAACTTAGCTCTCATGTCTTCAGATTATATAAAGAATTATATGGGTTAAAATAGGCACCTAGAGCCTGGTATGAGACCCTATCAACCTTTCTCATAGAGAACAAGTTCTCTAGGGGGAAGATAGATAAGACACTATTCCTAAGGGACATCAAAAGATCAAGCATCCTAGTCCAGATTTATGTAGATTACATCATTTTTGGTTCCACTAAAGAGCTTTTATGTATAAAATTTGCCAAGCTTATGCATGGAAAGTTTGAAATGAGTAGCATGAGTGAGCTGAAGTTCTTCTTGGGATTCCAATTTAGACAATCTGAAGATGGTATATCCATCTCTTAGTCTAAGTTCACAAAGGAGTTGATTAAGAATTATGGTACGGAAAATTCTTCTACCATGAGAACCCCAATGGGTTCCTCAATATCACTACACAAGGATATATCTGGGAAACTAGTGGATGAATCCTTGTATAGAGGAATCATTGGATCACTCCTTTACTTGACAGCTAGTAGACAAGATATCATGTTTTTAACATGTGTTTATGTTAGGTACCATGCATGCCCTAAAGAGTCTCATTATACAACTGCTAAAAGAATACTGAGATATCTAAAGGGCACACCCAATCTTGGGCTTTTGTATCCTAGGAATGGTGATTTTGATCTAACTGGATACACAGATGCAGATTTTACAGGATGTAAAGAGGACAAAAAGAGTACAACAGGAACTTGTTAATTTCTGGAGAGAAGACACATCAGTTGGAGCAGCAATAAGAAAACAAGTCTAGCTATTTTAATAGTTGAGTCTGAGTATATATCAGCTGGGAGCTGCTATGCACAGTTACTATGGATTCAACATCAACTCCTGGACTATTGTATATATCTAAGTAAATCTGTTATGTATTGTGATTCTACTAGTGCAATCTCAATTGTTAATAATCTTGTTTCTCACTGTTGAACCAAACACATAGAAATCAGATATCAGTTTCTTTGAGAACATGTTGAAAAAGGCAATATCTATTTACATTATACTCCAACGGAAAAACAAATTGCTGACATATTCACAAAACCCTTAGATGAAAACAAGTTCAACTTCTTCAAGTTTGAACTAGGAATGTTAAATATAGAGTAACCATTTTCATTGGTACCTAAAAAAAATCCTTGTTCAACTTGTATAAGTAAAGTAACAAAGTCTACCGACCTAAATAAACAAGTAAGACATCATAAATGTCAAAAATCTACATATCAGAAAACAAAATTTCACTTAGTCAAAAATTATGTCAAGACACCAGAGAATGTGTCGAGATAGTTGAGAAAGTGTCGAGACACCAGAAAGTTTGTTGACACTATAGATAGTAATGTGTCGAGACACAAGAATGTGTGTTGACACTGCATAAATGCAAAGTGTCAAGACACTAAAATAAGTGTCAAGACATAAGGGTGTTGAGACCCTAAGGAATGTGTCGAGAGACATAATCCTTGTGTAAACTTGAGTCGACACATCTCGAGAGACAACTTTCCTTATGTCAACACTAGGTATTCAACCAAAAAAAAATTTAGAACATTGTAAATGCAGTGCGCCCTTTCGACTTCAGGGAAGATTTGACTATAAAAGGGGTGTGAGAGTAGAAGTCGACTACGATTTCTTGATCTCATGAACTTTTGATCCCTGTGTACCGAGACCTAGAATTCCTTTAGTCAACACATCTCTTTCTCAATTTCTCTAAACTCTAATGGCTCCCAAGAATCACGATAACATCTTTGAAGGCTATGAGCTTGTACACAATGGATTTGTCTCAGCGCAAGTAGAAATTAGGAATGTTATTGACCTAATCACTTAAGCTGGAATAGAATATCTACTTTTAGAACAGACAAACATCTTGAAATGAGAAGTTTAAGAGTTCTTCTCTAATGCTAAACTAGATTCAAACATAGAAAAGATCAAGTCTAAGATAAATGGAGCAAAAGTGAAAATCACAACCTAGAAATTAGCCAAGGTTTTTCAAATACCAAGAATCGATCAGAAAGATGAAATAGATACCACTAGGACTGCTGAAGTATTGGTGTGCTGTGGATTGGGTCTAACCACTAAGATTGGAAGCACCCTGAACAAGAAGGGTATGAATTCTCAAGGAAAATTCCTGTCAGAAATAATTGGGATGATGTTGCTGTGTAAAACAGGAGCATATGATAGGATATCTGCTCAGATTTTTGAACTTATGACAAGTGTAATTTTCAAAATCAAGACTAATTAGAGCAGAGTGGTCTTTAATAAAATAGCAGAGAGTATCAAGAAGCTTAACATGGGAAGAATTCTGAGTCTATACTTAGTTCATGACATTCCTAACAAGCTTAACCTCAAGATAGGATCCAAGATCAATCACATGAGGAGAATGGATATGAGGATGCTAGCAAGGTAGGATAGAGTACTATCTAAAGAAACACCTGCAATTTAGAAGAAGAAGGAGAAAAAGAAGAAGACTGTAGTTATGGAAGAAGATTCTTCTAGTAACTCTGAAGAACAAAACAGTTCTACCTCTAAAAAACAGGATGATACAATGGCTGAGAAATCTCCAAGTCCCTCACTTGGAATATGTGATCAGGTGCAAGGGGAGATAAACCCAGATAGGGATCCAATTGAGGGGGTGAACCTCAATGATCTGCCAGAAATTGAAATGGATATAGTAGATATAATAATAATGGAAGTTATATAAGAGCTGGAACAAATAAAGGTTCCTGAAATAGAAATGCCTGAAAGAGAGATTGAAGATACATTCTCCAAGGCCACTGAAGAGGCAATTATTCTAAATACTGATTTAGATATCTAGGGTGAGATAACTACTACTCCAGAGGACCCTGTTCCTGATACTGAAGTTCTGCAAGAAGAGACTAACTTGGAAAATATCAATGAAGAAGGTGCAATGGTTGAAGGGGAGTTTGAAGATCAGCCCCCAACTACTGAAACAGCTAAAGAGCCAGCATCTATTTAGGTGGTTTGTTCTTCTGAATCAGAAGATCAAGAAGCCTCTCAACTAAAGAAGAGGACAATAATTGAACTCAAACAGAGGAGCAAAAGCTACAAGAAAACTATTCAGTCTGGCACAACTCCTGCTCCTTCTTTGGATTTAAGTTCAATTATAGTTCAACTACAAATCATGTTAGATCAATAAAGAACTCAACTTGAGAAGTATGTGGATGAAAGCAACAAGGAGTTACAGTTTCAACTAGCTCGGGACATTAAATCTATAAGATTTGAAGTAAATCTATTAAAGAAGGATATGGCAGATTTCTTTGAAAGGGGAGCAAATGTTGTGGTTTACATTGCTAAACAGTAGCAAGAATCAAAGAAAACTGAAGATAAAATAGCTGTAAAGCAAGGCTATGTCCTTGAGAATCAAAGAATAATGGATGAGAACATGACTGTAATGAATAATGAATCACTGGTCACGCTGGCTGAACAAACAACTGCTCTAGAAACCAAGATATCTTCTGCCTCAAAGGACATGGAAACTCAGTTGAAAACTCATTCAACCTCATTGATTAAGGATATCAAGGCTTCTGACAAAGATTTGAATGACCATTTACTAAAAGTCAAGAATTATTTAACCTCAAGAATCCATTATCAAGATGGTCATGTACAATTTCATAAGAATGATTTAAGGGATCATATGGAAAGAGAAGTGATAAATGGGGAGAGGGTAATGATAAAGGCTAGCTCTGAGCATGCTACTTGGATTTCAAATATCATCAGAGACACTCTTGGCCATCCTCCCCTATGGTATGATGGAGAACAAACTGCTGAGTCTGGTTGCCAACCAACTCATTTTGAGGACATCCAAACTACTGTCCAATCCATGTATATTCCTCAAGGTCAAATTCTAAATATAGTATATGAGGAGGTTGAAATGACTGATTCTGCTATGTTAAAAGAAAAAGAAGCTCACATGTCAAAGAAAAGGTTCAGGGAATAGGCTGAAGATAGGCCAGGCTTTGAAATATGGAGCCCAACTTCCAGATCAATTATACTCACTGTATGGAAAGCAGACAATACTAATGCAGCTGATAGGGGAAAATGTTATACAGAGCAAGAGTGGGATAAGCACTTAAAGCAGCAGGAGGTCATCCAAAAATTCAGAAATGATCTGAAGGCAGGGAAGATCCTAGCTAATTTTGTTGAGCCCAGCAAATACTTCCCCAAGCCATATCACTATTTTGAAAGGCAGAGGATTAAGGAGGAAAAGATCTCTAAAGCCAAGAATGACAAAGTCAAAAAAAATAGATGATGACAGAGTGCCCGAAGTTAAAGCCAAGATACAATCAGGAAAAGGCATTGTCATTAGAGATCCAGATCTTTCCTAGAATATTTTTGAACATTTGTAATTTTTTTTGATAACTATGTAACAAACTAAAAGGTGTAAACTGATAACAAATTGGAATGAAAATTCTGTTTGAACTTGGTAATATTTGTGTGTTCATTCCTATGTTCTTTACATTTTTGTTCAGCACTTTTAATATATATCTTTATCATCATATTTTGGTATCATGGTGTATATCATTGAATTGGGGTTATGACTTCTCCTAATAGGGCGAGCTTGTTCAGTACATTGGGAATTTTGTACCTGATTTGGAGAAGCCCTTTCAACTCCATGATATATACAAATTCGTATTTGATGTATGTTGAGTTTACTTGTGCAGATTCCATGTTGAAAGAAAAAATAAACTAAGTACAAAAGTGTTGAAACACTAGACAAGTGTCGACACCTTTGCAAATGCAGGGCTGAGACAAGGAATCAAGTTGTGTCGACACTCAGGACTAGTTTTGACACCCTTATTGTCGACACCCAGGACTTGGGTTGACACCGTTAGTCAAGAAACCAGCTGTGTCGACACTTAGGACTAGTGTCGACACATTTTACACAAGTTATGTCGAGATTGGAAGCAAGCTGTATCGACACATTTTACACAAGTTAAGTCGAGATTGGAAGCAAGCTGTGTCGAAACCAAAGACTTTGGTCGAAACCCAAGACTTTGGTCGACACCATTAGTCAAGAAACCAGTTGTGTCGACACTCAGGACTAGAGCCGACACATTTGACTTAAGTTTTGTTGAGATAAGAAGCTAGCAGTGTCGACACACTCGATTGTTGTCGACATCCCTATAAGAGAAGTTTCGATACCCAGGACTAGTGTCGATAGAATCTAAGTACAGAAGTGTCAGCACTCAGAACTGGTGTCAACACCTTCATGCAGAAGCTCTCAGACAGAAATTCTTCTAAGTAAAGAATTCGAAGCCTGAAGCTTTATCAACCGTCAGAATGGTTAGATGTCAGTGGATTAACTAGGGAAGCCGGTCACTCTTGCCAAATCCTATATAAGGAGACCAACACAATAGAAAAAATAGAGTGATCATTACTATTCTTCTCATATAAGTCTGTCAGAATAATTCAATAGAATTCAGAAGGTTGAGAGGAGGCAGATCTTGGATCAACTTTAATCTTCTCCAGCCAATTTCAACCCTACCTTCTCCTTCAAGAAGCTTTGAAAAGCTCAGAAGGTTTGGACCTTTTTCTTCACAACTAAGATTATGGGACAAGATTTCACATCAAGAGCTGATAAAGAAGTAGTCACCAGTATCTTTCTTCCTGGGTGATACTTCAAAACTTAAATTCTTTCTGTAATATCAATTTTGTAAGACCTATTAGTAGATCAGAGTTGTAGGAGATTGATTTCTCTGAGTTGTAAGCCTTAATTATAAAGGCTGAGGTAGGGTTGTGAGCCTGAGGTAGGAAAAGGGGCTATTTCTCTTAACTGTAGGAACTAGAAGGTTCTGAGGTTGTAGGGCAAGGGTTTGCGTGAGCAGTAGAAGTGGAGGATCACATTGAGGTAGGGTTCTTGAAGAGGAACTTGAATTTTAAGATCTTGAGGATCTGATGTAGGACATTGTTTTGTCTGAGTTGTAGGAGCCAGCTGGGCTCTGAGGTTTAAGAACTGAGGATCTGAGGAAAAGTAAGAAGAAGTCTGGTCGAATCTGGATCATTACTAGATAGGTGAAGGGGGAAAGTGGATGTACCCATAAATTGGGGAACCACTATAAAACTACTATATGTTGTGCTGTGATTTGTGCTGTGAATATTAAAATTAGATTTGTGTTGTATTTAGTAGATCAACAATGTTCTAGAATATTTTGGCTGTGTTAATAAACACACTAAGAAATTTCTGGTACTTAAAGTAGTCAAGATTTAAATTGGATCTATTCACCCCCCCCCCCTCTAGGTTACTCTCTATCCTAAACAAACACTTTACATGACTCTTCCTCATCGGAGTCAGAAAGAGAAGAGGAAGATGAAGCCTACTTTGGGCTAGTTGCTGCTATGTTGGAAGAAGAAGAAGAAGATAGCTGCTTTCATGGACTGATGGCTATGACTAATGAAGAATCCAGCCAAGAACAGCTTGGTCAACAAAAGGTACATTCTCTATCCTAGTCTTCTTCTGAGTTAGGCTATGAGACCAGCACAGATTCTGAAGTTCATTCATCAAGAGATGAAGGAGATTCTGAATCTAAGGAAGATGTCAATTCTTTAATTGACAAATATGGTGTCCTTCTGAGTTCTTTCAGGAAAAGCAAGTTGCTGGCTAAGAAGAAAGCTAAGGAAATTTCCTCCCTTCAGCGTGCTGCTTCCCAGCATACTGATTTATCTTCACTGCTTGATCAGAAAATGAAAGAAATCAATGCGCTGGAAATAATTTCCTTCATTTAGATAGGCACCATAGAGTACCAGGAAAATAGAATAAGGGACCTGAAAGTGTTTCTGGATAGAGAGAAGAGGATAATGGCTAGTTATTCAAATCAAAGTTCAGTGCTTCCCTTGATAGACACCTTCACTTCCCAGAAGGGTAAGAAGGGGTTGGGAATCAAGGGATCTTCAAGAGTTTCCAATCCCAATGGAAAAGGAAAAGATCCAGCACAGCCACTGGCCTCCAAGCCTCCTATTCCATTTAAGAGAGTAATGTTACCTTCAAACAGGTATGTCCAAGAAAGCATCTTTGGTCACTGGATGAATGGTAGATCCACCAAAGGGAACAAAGATATTCACCACTATGGTGGAAGATATATCAAGGGTGCAAGTGACTTTAAGGCAGCCCATGAGGAGATTGAAATGGCCCTATCATGGACCATGTGTGTTCGGTGTACCTTCCCAAATACTCAAGAATAAGGAAGCTGCCTGTTCTCCGGATCTCCCAACCCAAAATCAGACGAGGGGCAAGTCTGTCAGCAAGCCAAACATGGGCATATCTAAGGCCATCAAGAGTATGTCTTCTGGAAAAAAAAACTACTGCTGGTTGGGCTCAAGATATTCAAAGTACTTCTACTGCCAGACATATACCAAGTCAGACTGTGGCTGGAAGATACAAGAAAAAGGTTGTTGATATACCTTCTAGACTTAGAGCTTGTAACACCCAAAAATCCCAAAAATCCCAAAATTGGGTTCAGGCTGGGTGACACAGCCTGGGATACGGGCGTGTCCCAGGGCATGTCCATTACACATGGCCTGGGATACGGGCGTGTCCCAGGGTATGTCATGCTCTGTTTTATCGGGTGTGAATTTAGTCTTGAGAGAGCGTTGAGTGAGGTACAGGGCCTAGAACACGGGCATGTCCCAGGGCATGTCCTTTACTGTATCGCCTCGAGCACTCAACGCCATGCAGTCGACGATCGTCAAGAGGTGACACGGCCAGGGACACGGGCGTGTCTGAGGCCGTGTTCTGCTCGGGTGGGTAATCGAGCGGTGTTGAGTGTGTCGCACGGCCTGTGACACAGGCGTGTCATAGGGGCGTGTTTGGAACACGAACAAGGACATGGGCGTGTGCCCCAGAGTGTTCTTTTTAGGAATGTTGATCCTGTGTCAATTGAGGGATACGCCCCTCGACCCGGGCATGTACTAAGTGATACGGGTGTGTCAGGTGATATACACAGGCGTGTCTAAGCCCATGTTCTTATCTGGGTGAGTCAGTTTGTGAACCGCTTAAAGTACACGGCTTGTGACACGGGCATGTCACAGGCCGTGTTAGCCCAAATATTAGACTTTTGTGGAGGTTTGTGCTCGTTCGTTTCCTTCATCCTAGATCCAATGGCCCAGATATTTTCCTGCTGGGTTAAGTCAAGGCTTTGAGTGAAGATTTCACTAATGCTTTGGATTTTTCTCTTTCTAAAAGAGAAGAGAGAAGGGAGAGGAGGAAGGAGAAGGAGGAGAAGATCCAGCCACCAGTGGAGCTCCCAAGTTCCAATTCGAGATCCGAGGCCAGTTCTGTGGAGGCAAAGCTGTTGCGGTTGTACAACCCCGTATTCGCCGAGTAGGGCCCTCTCGTAAGGCAGGCCCTCTCTCCTAGTACCTCTCTCCTGGTACCTCTCTCCTGGTACCTCTCTCCTGGTACCTCTCGCCTGGTACCTCTCGCCTGGTACCTCTCACCTGGTACCTCTCTCCTGCTACCTCTCTCCTGGTACCTCTCGCCTGGTACCTCTCGCCTGGTACCTCTCGCCTGGTACCTCTCGCCTGGTACCTCTTGCCTGGTACCTCTCTCCTGGTACCTCTCTCCTGGTACCTCTCGCCTGGTACCTCTCGCCTGCTACCTCTCTCCTGGTACCTCTCGCCTGGTACCTCTCTCCTGGTACCTCTCGCCTGGTACCTCTCGCCTGGTACCTCTCGCCTGGTACCTCTCGCCTGGTACCTCTCGCCTGGTACCTCTCGCCTGGTACCTCTCGCCTGGTACCTCTCGCCTGGTACCTCTCGCCTGGTACCTCTCTCCTGGTACCTCTCTACTGGTACCTCTCGCTTGGTACCTCTCGCCTGGTACCTCTCGCCTGGTACCTCTCGCCTGGTACCTCTCTCCTGGTACCTCTTGCCTGGTACCTCTCGCCTGGTACCTCTCGCCTGGTACCTCTCTCCTGGTACCTCTCTCCTGGTACCTCTCGCCTGGTACCTCTCGCCTGGTACCTCTCGCCTGGTACCTCTCGCCTGGTACCTCTCTCCTGGTACCTCTCTCCTGGTACCTCTCTCCTGGTACCTCTCTTCTGGTACCTCTCTCCTAGTACCTCTCTCCTGGTACCTCTCGCCTGGTACCTCTCGCCTGGTACCTCTCGCCTGGTACCTCTTGCCTGGTACCTCTCGCCTGGTACCTCTCTCCTGCTACCTCTCTCCTGGTACCTCTCTCGTGGTACCTCTCTCCTGGTACCTCTCTCCTGGTACCTCTCTCCTGGTACCTCTCGCCTGGTACCTCTCGCCTGGTACCTCTCTCCTGGTACCTCTCGCCTGGTACCTCTCTCCTGGTACCTCTCTCCTGGTACCTCTCGCCTGGTACCTCTCCCCCGGTACCTCTCTCCTGGTACCTCTCGCCTGGTACCTCTCGCCTGGTACCTCTCGCCTGGTAGCTCTCTCCTGGTACCTCTCTCCTGGTACCTCTCTCCTGGTACCTCTCTCCTAGTACCTCTCTCCTGGTACCTCTTGCCTGGTACCTCTCGCCTAGTACCTCTCTTGGTACATCTCGCCTGGTACCTCTCGCCTGGTACCTCTCGCCTGGTACCTCTCGCCTGGTACCTCTCGCCTGGTACCTCTCGCCTGGTACCTCTCTCCTGGTACTTCTCTCCTGGTACCTCTCTCCTGGTACCTCTCTCCTAGTACCTCTCGCCTGGTACCTCTCGCCTGGTACCTCTCGCCTGGTACCTCTCGCCTGGTACCTCTCTCCTGGTACCTCTCTCCTGGTACCTCTCGCCCGGTACCTCTCGCCCGGTACCTCTCGCCTGGTACCTCTCTCCTGGTACCTCTCTCCTGGTACCTCTCTCCTGGTACCTCACTCCTGGTACCTCTCTCCTGGTACCTCTCGCCTGGTACCTCTCGCCTGGTACCTCTCGCCTGGTACCTCTCGCCTGGTACCTTTCTCATGGTACCTCTCTCCTGGTACCTCTCTCCTGGTACCTCTCTCCTGGTACCTCTCTCCTGGTACCTCTCTCCTGGTACCTCTCGCCTGGTACCTCTCGCCTGGTACCTCTCGCCTGGTACCTCTCGCCTGGTACCTCTCGCCTGGTACCTCTCGCCTGGTACCTCTCGCCTGGTACCTCTCGCCTGGTACCTCTCTCCTGGTACCTCTCTCCTGGTACCTCTCTCCTGGTACCTCTCTCCTGGTACCTCTCTCCTGATACCTCTCGCCTGGTACCTCTCGCCTGGTACCTCTCGCCTGGTACCTCTCTCCTGGTACCTCTCTCCTGGTACCTCTCTCCTAGTACCTCTCTCCTGGTACCTCTCTCCTGGTACCTCTCTCCTGGTACCTCTCTCCTAGTACCTCTCGCATGGTACCTCTCGCCTGGTACCTCTCGCCTGGTACCTCTCTCCTGGTACCTCTCGCCAGGGCCCTCCAGCTAGCTCACTCGACCTATTTTTACCGTTGTGCCCTCGAGTGGGGATTACCTCTTTACCCCCCCCCCCCATGTGGAGTTTTCCTATTGGCTTGAGGCTTATTTGTCCTAAGGGTCTTTTTGTCATTTTACCCCTATGACTTGGAAAAACTATAAATAGACCCCCTTGGGTGCCTTTGGAGAAGATAAATTTTCCTTACCTCCTCCTCCCCAAGCTTCATCTTGGTAGAGTAGAGAGAGCTCTCCAAGGTGCCCAACCTAGCCCTTTGGTGAGGGAGGGGAAGTGTTCTAGCGACCTTCCGGGTGTGTGGTGGGACCTCCACGCTAGAGCTGAGGGTCTATTCCTAGTCTCCCAAGTCTTTGGTCCGTGACCTCCTTCCGAGTGTAGTAGGTGCGAGGTCACCCCTTCCCCGAGGGTCGAGCTCCACAGAGGTCATTTTTGGCTTCAACATTTTGGTGCGGTGAGCGTGGAGAGTGACCAGCACAGAAGATCTCGGGAGAGTGTCATGGCTGGAGATCAGGGAGGTAGTGATGACCTCAGTGGTCTCCCCAACCCAGGACCCTTCGTAGGAAGGGAAGAGTTCATGGTTTCCATCTCTGGCTTCATGGAGATGTTGCGAAGCATTGCCCCTCAAGCTGGCAGGTCAGCCCCCACCCCCCAGGGACCGGCTCCCGAGGACCTCAGTGAGCTGCCTCCCAGGGATCTAAGCGAGATCACCCCAGCAGTGGGAGAGGGAAGTGCCCCAGGGAGGCGACCTTGGAAGGAGAGGATGGGAGAGGGGGTCGAGCAAGACCTCCCCGTCCGGGAGCTGTTCCCTAGCCCGTCGAGTGCTCGCCCCTTAGGCGGTCAGGTCGCGCCAGCAGAAACCGCAAGACCACCCCTCAGGGGGTCACCCTTCAGCGAGCTGATCCTCTCAGCTCCCGTTCCTGAGGGGTTCAGGGAACTTGACAAGACATACTACACCGGGAAGGATGACCCCATCCAGCACTTGCAGTGGTTCGAGGATGCCGTCTCCATCCTGCCAATGACGGACGCCTTCAAGTGCCGTCTGTTTGCGATCACCTTGAAAGAGAAGGCGAGAGACTGGTTCCATCAACTCCCTCCAAGGTCCATCTTCGTGTTCGAAGACTTGAGCCGGAGCTTTCAGCTTCGCTTCTCCACCTCCAAGAAGATGAAGAAGGGTCCTGAGTCCCTCTTCTTGATAAAGCAAAGGGCCTAGGAGCCGCTGGCCCACTACGTTGACAGGTTCCAGGAGGAGTTCCTTGACATCCAGGAGGTGCCAGGGTATGCCCTCAAGATGGCGTTCACGGTGGGGTTACGCGAAGGGTTCTTCAAGATGAGCTTGACCCGGAAGACCCCCCTTTCCTTCGAGGATCTCATGGAACGGGCGGCAGAGGAGATAGCCATGGAGGCAGCCAACCCGGCCTTTGTGAAGAGGTTGGCAAAGTTGACGGAGGTGGAGTCAAGAGAGCAGGGTGGTTCAAGGCACCAAGAAGGAAGGCGGAGAGAGGAGCAGAGAGCCCGGGGGTTCCAGAGACAGGAGGGTCCGGAGCTAGGCTGGAGGCAGCAGGGAGGACCTGCCCATGGTCCAGAAAGAGCTCTCAATCAATGTGGGGAAAATTTCAATGGAGGTCAAGGGAGGTTCAACTTCCAAGGGCAAGCTCCCAGGCAGCTCTTACCTCCACCGCAGCGAGCTATGGTTATTGGTCGAAGGGAGAGGAGGAACCGTGTGGGAGGAAGAAGAGGCAGAGTAGAGATACCCTACTGTGAGTTCCACCAGGAGGAGGGTCATGCAACAGCTGCTTGTCCCGAGTTCCTAGAGTTGAGGAGGACAAGGGCCCCGGCACCACAGCCTCAACAACCGCAAGATCCAGCATGTATTGAACAAGTCCAAACCGAGGCGGCAGGGAAGAGATGTGAGGATAGGGTTGATGTGGGCACCCTGGGAGGGATCAAATAATGCATGAGGAAAGAGAGAGGTAGTGAGGTGGATCATCTTTTGTAATGAACCTTTCTTATCTTGTAGTAACTACGATTGATGAAAAGTACCACCGGGAGACACATTGTGATACATGCTCTAGCTCCGAGATGGTTCCGCTGACCAGGCTCCCACTAGCTGACAGGGCAGGTTAACCTCTCGAGGAGGCTAAGTACCTCTAGCTCCGAGATGGTTCCGCTGACCAGGCTCCCACTAGCTGGCAGGGCAGGTTGACCTCTCGTGGAGGCTAAGTACCTCTAGCTCCGAGTTGGTTCCGCTGACCAGGCTCCCCTAGCTGGCAGGGCAGGTTGACCTCTCGTGGAGGCTAAGTCCCTCTAGCTCCGAGATGGTTCCGCTGACCAGGCTCCCACTAGCTGGCAGGGCAGGTTGACCTCTCGAGGAGGCTAAGTACCTCTAGCTCCGAGATGGTTCCGCTGACCAGGCTCCAACTAGCTGGCAGGGCAGGTTGACCTCTCGAGGAGGCTAAGTACTTCTAGCTCCGAGATGGTTCCGCTGACCAGGCTCCCACTAGCTGGCAGGGCAGGTTGACCTCTCGTGGAGGCTAAGTACCTCTAGCTCCGAGATGGTTCCGCTGACCAGGCTCCCCTAGCTGGCAGGGCAGGTTGACCTCTCGTGGAGGCTAAGTCCCTCTAGCTCCGAGATGGTTCCGCTGACCAGGCTCCCACTAGCTGGCAGGGCAGGTTGACCTCTCGTGGAGGCTAAGTCCCTATAGCTCCGAGATGGTTCCGCTGACCAGGCTCCCACTAGCTGGCAGGGCAGGTTGACCTCTCGTGGAGGCTAAGTCCCTCTAGCTCCGAGATGGTTCCGCTGACCAGGCTCCCACTAGCTGGCAGGGCAGGTTGACCTCTCGTGGAGGCTAAGTCCCTATAGCTCCGAGATGGTTCCGCTGATCAGGCTCTCACTAGCTGGCAGGGCAGGTTGACCTCTCGTGGAGGCTAAGTCCCTATAGCTCCGAGATGGTTCCGATGACCAGGCTCCCACTAGCTGGCAGGGAAGGTTGACCTCTCGAGGAGGCTAAGTACCTCTAGCTCCGAGATGGTTCCACTGACCAGGATCCCACTAGCTGGCAGGGCAGGTTGACCTCTCGTGGAGGCTAAGTCGCTATAGCTCCGAGATGGTTCTGCTGACTAGGCTCCCACTAGCTGGCAGGGCAGGTTGACCTCTCGTGGAGGCTAAGTCCCTCTAGCTCCGAGAGGGTCCCGCTGACAGGTTCCCTCTAGCTGGCAGGTCCGGTGGTACCTCTCGTGGTAGCCTAGTCCCTCTAGCTCCGAGATGGTTCCGCTGACCAGGCTCCCACTAGCTGGCAAGGTAGGTTGACCTCTCGTTGAGGCTAAGTCCCTATAGCTCCGAGATGGTTCCGCTGACCAGGCTCCCTCTAGCTGGCAGGTCCGGTGGTACCTCTCATGGTAGCCTAGTCCCTCTAGCTCCGAGATGGTTCCGCTGACTAGGCTCCCACTAGCTGGCAGGGCAAGTTGACCTCTCGTGGAGGCTAAGTCCCTATAGCTCCGAGATGGTTCCGCTGACCAGGCTCCCACTAGCTGGCAGGGCAAGTTGACCTCTCGTGGAGGCTAAGTCCCTCTAGCTCCAAGATGGTTCTGCTGACCAGGCTCCCACTAGCTGGCAGGTCAGGTTGACCTCTCGTGGAGGCTAAGTCCCTATAGCTCCGAGATGGTTCCGTTGACCAGGCTCCCACTAGCTGGCAGGGCAGGTTGACCTCTCGAGGAGGCTAAGTACGTCTAGCTCCGAGATGGTTACGCTGACCAGGCTCCCACTTGCTGGCAGGGCAGGTTGACCTCTCGTGGAGGCTAAGTCCCTATAGCTCCGAGATGGTTCCGCTGACCAGGCTCCCACTAGCTGGCAGGGCAGGTTAACCTCTCGTGGAGGCTAAGTCCCTCTAGCTCTGAGAGGGTCCCGCTGACAGGCTCCCTTTAGCTGGCAGGTCCGGTGGTACCTCTCATCGTAGCTTAGTCCCTTAGCTCCGAGATGGTCCCGCTGTCAGGCTCCCTCTAGCTGGTAGGTCCGGTGGTACCTCTCGTGGTAGCCTAGTCCCTATAGCTCCGACATGGTTCCGCTGACCAGGCTCCCACTAGCTGGAAGGGCAGGTTGACCTCTCGTGGAGGCTAAGTCCCTATAGCTCCGAGATGGTTCCGCTGACAAGGCTCCCACTAGCTGGCAGGGCAGGTTGACCTCTCGTGGAGGCTAAGTCCCTCTAGCTCCGAGAGGTCCCGCTGATAGGCTCCCTCTAGCTGGCAGGTCCGGTGGTACCTCTCGTGGTATCCTAGTCCCTTAGCTCTGAGATGGTCCCGCTGCCAGGCTCCCTCTCGCTGGCAGGTCCGGTGGTACCTCTCATGGTAGCCTAGTCCCTTAGCTCCGAGATGGTTCCGCTGTCAGGCTCCCTCTAGCTGGCAGGTCCGGGGGTACCTCTCGTGGTAGCCTAGTCCCTTAGCTCCGAGATGGTCCCGCTGTCAGGCTCCTTCTAGTTGACAGGTCCGGTGGTACCTCTTATAGTAGCCCAGCTCTTTCCCCCGAGGTGATCTAGTCACCCAAGCTCCCATTGACTGGCCTGGCAGGCTGACCCCGTAGGGAGGCCAAGTGATTTTCGCCCCCAAGAATACCACTCAGCGAATACGTTGGGTTGGATGTTCTTTCCGAGCTTGTGCCAAGCTCGCAAAGAGCGGGGATTGTGTACAACCCCGTATTCGCCGAGTAGGGCCCTCTCGTTAGGCAGGCCCTCTCTCCTGGTACCTCTCTCCTAGTATCTCTCTCCTGGTACCTCTCGCCTGGTACCTCTCGCCTGGTACCTCTCGCCTGGTACCTCTCGCCTGGTACCTCTCGCCTGGTACCTCTCTCATGGTACCTCTCTCCTGGTACCTCTCGCCTGTTACCTCTCGCCTGGTACCTCTCTCCTGGTACCTCTCGCCCGGTACCTCTCTCCTGGTACCTCTCGCCTGGTACCTCTCGCCTGGTACCTCTCGCCTGGTACCTCTCGCCTGGTACCTCTCGCCTGGTACCTCTCGCCTGGTACCTCTCGTGTGGTACCTCTCTCCTGGTACCTCTCGCCAGGTACCTCTCGCCTGGTACCTCTCGCCTGGTACCTCTCGCCTGGTACCTCTCTCCTGGTACCTCTCGCCTGGTACCTCTCGCCTGGTACCTCTCGCCTAGAACCTCTCTCCTGGTACCTCTCTCCTAGTACCTCTCGCCTGGTACCTCTCGCCTGGTACCTCTTGCCTGGTACCTCTCTCCTGGTACCTTTCTCCTGGTACCTCTCTCCTGGTACCTCTCTCCTGGTACATCTCTCCTGGTACCTCTCTCCTGGTACCTCTCTCCTGGTACCTCTCGCCTGGTACCTCTCGCCTGGTACCTCTCGCCTGGTACCTCTCTCCTAGTACCTCTCTCCTGGTACCTCTCTCCTGGTACTCTCTCCTGGTACCTCTCTCCTGGTACCTCTCTCCTGGTACCTCTCGCCTGGTACCTCTCGCCTGGTACCTCTCGCCTGGTACCTCTCGCCTGGTTCCTCTCGTCTGGTACCTCTTGCCTGGTACCTCTCGCCTGGTACCTCTCGCCTGGTACCTCTCTCGTAGTACCTCTCTCGTGGTACCTCTCTCGTGGTACCTCTCTCCTGGTACCTCTCGCCTGGTACCTCTCGCCTGGTACCTCTCGCCTGGTACCTCTCGCCTGGTACCTCTCTCCTAGTACCTCTCTCCTAGTACCTCTCTCCTGGTACCTCTCTCATGGTACCTCTCTCCTGGTACCTCTCTCCTGGTACCTCTCTCCTGGTACCTCTCTCCTGGTACCCCTCGCCTGGTACCTCTCGCCTGGTACCTCTCTCCTGGTACCTCTCGCCAGGGCCCTCCAGCCAGCTCACCCGACCTGTTTTTACCGTTGTGCCCACGAGGGGGGATTACCTCTTTACCCCCCTGATGTGGAGTTTTCCTATTGGCTTGAGGCTTATTTGTCCTAAGGGTCTTTTTGTCATTTTACCCCTATGACTTGGAAAAACTATAAATAGACCCCCTTGGGTGCCTTTGGAGAAGATAAATTTTCCTTACCTCCTCCTCCCCAAGCTTCATCTTGGTAGAGTAGAGAGAGCTCTCCAAGGCGCCCAACCTAGCCCTTTGGTGAGGGAGGGGAAGTGTTCTAGCGACCTTCCCGGTGTGTGGTAGGACCTCCACGCTAGAGCTGAGTGTCTATTCCTAGTCTCCCAAGTCTTTGGTCCGTGACATCCTTCCGAGTGTAGTAGGTGCGAGGTCACCCCTTCCCCGAGGGTCGAGCTCCACAGAGGTCATTTTTGGCTTCAACAGCGGTGCTTTCCAACCGGCTAGAATTTCGATGGCTCCCAAGAGATCGTCTAGGGTAATGATCTTCCTTCTTGGAAAAGTGAAGTCCTCCTTTATGCATTAGCATGGGATCCTCCACCAAAAGGTGGAAAAGTAAGTGATCCCCATGGGTTGATAGTTGTTATCCCCAATTGAGTCTGCATTTAGACCCGAAAATGTATAGTACGGGATATGCATGCTGTGTGAAGCCCATCTGGACAGGTTGGTCTGGATTAGTGATGTTGCATATTGTGCACTGGAGAAGGCTCCGTGTATAAACGTGTAGTTTATGGAGTCAATGGGTTGTTCCTGTGAAGGGAAGTACCAAGAAGTACTGGAATGAGGAATTCCAGGAAAACACCCTTGTAATGCTTGTGTTGTATGCTATAAAAGACAAGTTTTTCTGCCACTGCATGAACTGCAGGGTTTGGGTTGAGTTTGGGTACAGATAGAGAGTTTTGCTGAACCCGCCAAGCGATCGTGAATGACGTCGGTATTAACTCCCCTTTTGGATTGTCCTTGACGGACATTATGGAAATTGTGAGCTGCGAGCTCTTAAAAGGCTTCTTGCCGAACAGGAAAGGTGAAACTGACCCGCGCCTTTAATTGTAGCCTCGAGTACGATGTGCTTGGTGATGGCAAGGGGATTTGAGCAACCGGGGGTGGTTGATCTATACCTTCGTTATGTTGACTGTACAGGAGAGCTCAAAGTCATTGGGTTTTCGTCAGTAGCATAATGAGAGTCTTAGGTCGTCGCACAATCAAGACTAAAAGCTCAAAGGTGTTGATCCCGGTTCGCCGGTGTACCCAAAATTGTGCCCGAGTGCACGGAACGTCGGGTCGTGTGGCTGACGGTTGTGATGGATTGTTTGTGCGTAAGAGCACAAGATATGTTATGTTTGTTGATGCATTGCTCTGTAGGGAAGGAATGCCACTGCCCCGGGAAAGGGGTAGGATTGTTATAAATTGGTCAGCTGAATGCTGACCGTTGCCTTGTTTGCCACCTTTTGGGTGGATTGTCCCTGTTCAAGTGCTGGAGAGCCGAGCGGAAAATGAAGGGCTTAAGTCCCTATTGTTGTTGTTGTCGCTACTACTGCTAGCCCTTGAAGGCTAAGCAAAATGTGTTGTCTTTTATTCATGTATGGTCGGTCTGCGCGCCGATGTATATAATCCATACTATGAAAAGAGGAACTGTAAGGCCTTAAGGCAAACCTTGTTGTATTTGCTGGACATTCCTTCTAGTGGTTGTATATATAACTGTGGTTTATATATAATGGACATTCCTGGTATGAGTTCATCTTTATTGTTAAAATCTTCCGCTAGCATGTTCTGAGTTTGGATGCGATGGTGTTGTGGTATTAACCTGTGACATCGCCGTCTGTTTGTGGCATATAGTGTGGGACGGGGTCAAACATTCTATTATATGTTATTTAACGGGTGGAGTCATTACAGATGGCTATGAGATCTATAGTGATGATTCAAGTAGAGGCTTAGGATGCGTTCTTCTGTAGTTTTGTTAAGTTATTGCTTATGGCTCACGCCAGTTGAATGTGCATGAACGGAATTATCCCGTCCATGACTTGGAGTTGGAGGCAGTGATCTTTGCGATGAAATTGTGGCGGCACTATCTATATGGCGTAAAGGTGGATATCTATATAGATCATAAGAGCCTAAAGTATCTGTTAGATCAGAAAGATCTTAATATGCGACAACGAAGGTTGATGGAGTTCCTTGGGGACTATACCTTTGATATTCACTATACTCCAGGGAAGGGAAATATGGTTGTTGATGCGTTGAGTCGTAGGACTCCGGTACGAGCAATTTGGTTGCAAATGCATGGTGAGTGTCTAATCTAGGAGTTGGAAGCATTAGAGATTTCTTGTGTTGACAAGAATTCCATAGCCGATGCATGCTTGAACTGGACGGAGGTATAGTATGACCTTGCAGACAGGGTTCGACGAGCAACGGAGCTTGATGAAAGTCTCCAATGCTATGCAAAGGATGGGTCAGATGGCCAATTATCCTGGGATGACGGCTTATTACGGAAAGTTGGCCGATTGTGCGTCCCAAGTACGGGTAAGTTGAGAGAAGAGTTGATGTATGAAGCTCACTTTGCAAAGTACTCAATTCACCCTGGGAGCACAAAGATGTACAAGGATATGAAAAATTATTCTGGTGGCCAGGACTAAAGAAAGACATAGCACATTATGTGGCTAAGTGTCAAACTTGTGCGTTGGTCAAAGAGGAATATCAGAAGCCTGGCGGTTTCCTGAAGTCATAACCTATTCCAGAGTGAAAGTTTGATGATACCTCAATGGATTTCGTGCACGGATTGACAAGATCCAACGCGAGAATGATTCAATCTGGGTGATTGTAGACCGGTTGATAAAAGTGGCTCACTTCCTACCGAATAAGAGGGACGATTCAGTGGAAACCTTGGCAAAGCTTTATGTGGAGCAGATTGTCCGATTGCACGGTGTTCCCCGGAGCATCGTCAATGACCGTGATGGGCAATTCACGTCAAATGATTGGAGGCTAATCCATCAATTGTTGGGAACAAAGTTAGCATTCAGTACGGCCTTTCATCCCCAAACGGATGGCCAGACTTAGCGGACCAACAGGACGATGGAAGATATGATCTGAATGTGCGCACTGGATTTTTGTAAGAGATGGGAATATCATCTCTATATGGTGGAGTTTGCCTATAATAATAGCTACCAAGCGAGTATCAGTATGGCTCCGTATGAAGCTTTGTATGGTCGGAAATATCGTACACCGCTAGCTTGGGAAGAAGAAAGCGAATTAAAAGTATATCCGTGCAAGGATGTCAAAGAAGCTACTTTGATGATACGCTATATTCGGGAGAGGCTATTGATAGCCCAGGATAGGCAAGCTAAATACTACAACTCCAAGCATCGGAACGTGGAGTTTGCGGTGGGCGATTTGGTATACTTGAAGATCAAACCATTCAAAGGCGTGTCCAGGATTTGGCGGTCGAAAAAGCTAAGTTCGAGATATCCTGGTCCGTTTGAAGTGGTGGAGCAAGGTTGGGAAGCTGCCTATCGGCTAGCTCTTTCGGTAGAACTGAGTGGCTTACATGATGTGTTCCACATCTCAGTGCTTCGAAAAGCCATCAAGGATCCAGCTCAAGTGATTTAGAATGATCGCATACCGGTCGAATATGGGCTAGAAACAAAGGTTAGACCCATTCAAATCAAAGATAAAGGCGAAAAATAGTTGCGGAACAAGAAGATCGGGATGGTCAAAGTCCGGTGGGACAATTGTGGCCGTGAGGAGCTAACATGGGAGTGAGAGCAGACCATGCGAGCTAAATTTCCCGAGCTATTTATGTAAACTGTTGACCGTGTACATCTTGTTGTAACATCTGTGAATACTGGTTTCCTTGCTATGAGAAAATTTCGGGATGAAATTTATTGTAAGGAGGGAAGGGTTGTAATACCCCAAAATCCCAAAAATCCCAAAATGAGGTTCAGGCTCGGTGACATAGCCTGGGACAAGGGCGTGTCCCAGAGCATGTCCAGTGTACATGGCCTGGGACACGGGCTTGTCCCAGTACGTGTCATGCTCTATTTTCTTGGGTGTGAATTTGGTCTCGAGAGAGCATTGAGTGAGGCATACGGCCTGGGACATGGACATGTCCCAGGGCATTTCATTCTCTGTGTCATCTCGAGCACTCAATGCCATGCAGTCGACGATCGTCGAGAGGTGACACAGTCAGGGACATGGGCATGTCCGAGGTCTTGTTCTTTCATAGCACACGGTCAAGGACACGGGCGTGTACCCCAAAAGTGTTCATTTCAGGAATGTTGATCTTATGTAAATTGAGAGACACGCCCCTCAATACGGTCGTGTACTAAGTGACACGGGCGTGTCAGGTGATTGACATGGGCATGTCTAAGCCAGTGTTCTGGTCTGGGTGAGTCAGTTCGTGTACCGCTTAAAGTACACGGCCTGTGACACGGGCGTGTCACAGGCCGTGTTAGCCCAAATATTAGACTTTTTTGGAGATTTGTGGTTGTTCGTTTCCTTCATCCTAGATCCAATGGCCCAGAAATTTTCCTGCTGGGTTAAGTCAAGGCTTTGAGTGAAGAGTTCACTCATGCTATGGATTATTCTCTTTCTAAAAGAGAAGAGAGAAGAGAGAGGAGGAAGGAGAAGGAGGAGAAGATCCAGCCACCGGTGGAGCTCCCGAGTTCCGATTCAAGATCCGAGGCAGGTTCTGTAGAGGCAAAGCTGCTGTAGTGCTTTCCAACCGGCTAAAATTTCAATGGCTCCCAAGAGATCATCAAGGGTAACGATCTTCTTTCTTGGACAAGTGAAGTCCTCCTTTATGCATGAGCATGGGATCCTCCACCAAAAGGTGGAAGAGTAAGTGATCACCGTGGGTTGATAGTTGTTATCCCCAATTGAGTCTGCATTTAGACCATAAAATGTGTAGTACGGGATATGCATGTGGTGTGAAGCCCATCTGGATAGGTTGGTCTGGATTGGTGATGTTGCATATTGCGCACCGGAGAAGGCTCCGCGTATAAACATGTAGTTTGTGGAGTAAATGGGTTATGCCTGTGAAGGGAAGTATCAGGAAGTACTGGAATGAGGAATTCTACGAAAACACTATTATAATGCTTGTGTTGTATGCTATGAAAGACCAGTTTTTCTGGCACTGCATGAACTACAGGGTTTGGGTTGAGTTTGGGTACAGATAGAGAGTTCTGCTAAACCCGACAAGCGACCGCGAAGGACGCCGGCATTAACTCCCCTTTTGGATTTTTAAGCCAGTCCTTGGCGGACATTATGGATATTATGAGATGCGAGCTCTTATTAAGCTTCTTGCCGAACAGGAAAGGTGAAACCGACCTGCGCCTTTAATTGTAGCCTCGAGTACGATGTGCTTGGTGATGGCAAGGTGATTTGAGCAATGGGGGGCGGTTGATCTGTACCTGCGTTATGTTGACTGTACAGGAGAGCGCCAAGGCATTGGGTTTTCGTCAGTAGCATAATGAGAGTCCTAGGACTGCACGCCATCAAGACTAAATGCTCAAAGGTGTTGATCTCGGTTCGCCGGTGTACCCAAAATTGTGCCTGAGTACACGGATTGTCGGGCCGTGTGGCTGACGGTTGTGATGGATTGTTTGTGCGTAAGAGCACAAGATATGCTATAACTATTGATGCATTGCTCTGCATAGAAGGAATGTCACTGCCCTGAGAAAGGTATAGGATTGTTATAAATTTGTCAGCTGAAGGCTGACCGTGGCCTTATTTGCCACCTTCTGGGTGGATGTCCCTGTGCAGGTACTGGAGAGTCGAGCTAAAAATAATGGGCTGAAGTCCCTGCTACTGTTGCTGCCGTTGCTGCTGCTAGCCCTTAAAGTCTAAGCGAAATGTGTTGTCTTTTATTCATATATGGACGGCCTGCGTGCCGATGTTTGTAATCCATACTATGAAAAGAGGAACTGTAAGGCCTTAAGGCCAACCTAGTTGTATTTGATGGACATTCCTTCTAGCGGTTGTATATATAACTGTGGTTTATATATAGTGGACATTCCTGGTATGAGTTCATCTTTATTGTTAAAATCTTCCGCTAGCATGCTCTGAGTTAGGATGCGATGGTGTTGTAATATTAACCTGTGACATCGCCGTCTGTTTGTGGCATATAGTGTGGGGCCCCAGCCGGAGCTTCTATTATATGTTATTTAATGCGTGGATTTGTTACAGAGCTGCTGACATCACTGCTATAAGACCAGCTCTTAAAAGAAGGTACAACACTTATTAGTGCTAGTGTTATGGCAAGTGGGCCACAATGCTATTAATTACTGGCACAATACAAGTGTGCCAAGAGCAAGATAGAGCTTACCTGTCAAAAGAGCTGTAGGTTGGCATGGTTATTATCAAACTAATATGCACTTAGGACCCAATAAGAATTGGGGTCCAAAGGTTAACTGATTTATGTCTTGAAGGCTATTCCAAGTGGTCATACCCCTATATGGTACTTGGACAGTGGTTGTTCCAGGCACATGACTTGAATAAGGAGCATGCTGAAGGGGTACACCCTAGTAAAGAATGGACCCAAAGTCATCTTTAGTGGTTCAGATAGGGGAGTGACTAAAGGGTATGGTAAGATAACAAATGGCATAATCACAATTAAACAGGTAGCTTATGTGAAAGGTTTGCAACAAAACCTCATAATCATAAGCCAACTATGTGGTCTTGGCTATGATATTTCACTCCTCAAGGATGAGTGCCAAATTAGGAGGTCAAGTGACCAAGGGGTCATCTTGACAGGTACTAGGAGAGAAAATATCAATTGTCTTAATTTTGTATGTGAAAGTAAGGACTCTTCTATATGCCTAGTTGCAAATGAGAAAGTCTCATATTGTGTCCAATGGCACAAGAGGTTGGCTCATCTGAACTACAAGACCATAAATAAACTCTTTAGTGAAGAGTTAGTTAGAAATTGCCCCAAGTTGAAATGCACTAAGGAAGGTATCTGCTCTACATGCCAAAAGTGAAAATAAACTAGGACCTCCTTAAGAGAATTGGGGTCAAAGACCTAGTGTGGTGCCTATACCTCCTATATATTGACTTATTTGGTCCTATGCCAGTTCAAAGTTTAGGTAGGAAAGTCTACACCCTTGTGGTTATTGATGACTTTTCCAGGTTTGCTTGGGTGTTCTTTCTTAAGAGAAAGGATGAAACCCTTGAAGTCTTCAAGACTTTTGTCAAGCAGATACAGAATGAACTAGACAGTACTATGGTCAAAATCAGAAGTGACCATGATACTAAATTTCAGTCTACAAGCATGACAAGGTTCTGTGAAGAGCAAGGGATTCACCAAGAATTCTCCTCACCTAGAACACCCCAGCAAAATGGAATTATTGAGAGAAGAAATAGAACTCTCATAGAGGCTGGTAGGACCTTGTTAAGTGACACATCTCTCCCAGAATATTTCTATGTTGAGGCAATAAACACTGCATGTCATGTCCTTAATAGGGCTTCTATCACCAAAAGCCACAAGAAGACTCCCTATGAGATCTTGAAAGGCAGAAAACAAAACTTATCTACTTCAGGATTTTTGGTAGCAAGTGTTAAGTACTGAACTATTGAAAGTCCTATGTGACTATTTTTGCTGCCAAGTCCTATGAAGGGATCTTTGTTGGGTACAACAAAAATAATAGGGCATATAGAATCTACAACCTGACAAGTAAAGTTATAGAAGAGTCAGTTCATGTTGTCTTTGATGAATCAAACATGATTAACATTGAGCTGCCTAGCTCCTCTTCTAGTTCTGCAGGAATAGAGAGATGGTGGACAAGCTTACCATCAAGGAAGATGATCCAACAGTCCAAGATAATAGAATAGATGTGTGATGACCAGAGGGAGCACAAGAATCACAAGTTGAGAATGAAGAACAACCAGATGAACACAATGAAGAATAGCTAGCTGAAGACAATGAAGAATAATAAGCTGAAGTTTGATTGCCTCCTACTGTCAGGCATCTAAGGGATCATCCAACACACCAAATCATTAGTGAGTCAAGCTAAGGAGTACAGAACAGAAGTAAGAGTATCAACACAGCACTCTACTCAAGTTTCCTTTCACAAGTAGAACCAAAGAAGTTGAAGAGGCAATACAAGACCAATTCTAGATTGGAGCGATGTAGAAAGAACTGAACCAGTTCAAGAGATGTAAAGTCTAGAAGCTGGTTCCCAGGCCTAAGGGACATAATGTTATGGGAACTAAATGGATCTATAGGAACAAGTTAGATGAGAATGACATTATTATAAGAACAAGGCTAGACTTGTGGCTAAAGGATACAAGCAAGAAGAAGGGATTGATTTCTATCAGACATTTGCCCTAGTAGCTAGATTGGAAGCTATAAGACTCTTCCTTGTATTTGTTTCCTACTAAGGATTCAAAGTCTACCAGATGGATGTAAAGTCAACCTTACTAAATGGGGACTTAAAAGAGGAAGTCTTTGTAGAACAGCCATCAGGTTTTGTTGACTCTAACTCTCCTGATTTTGTTTATAGGCTTAAGAAAGCTCTATATGGATTGAAGCAAGCCCCTAAAGCATGGTATGTGACTTTGTCTAGTTTCCACATTGAGAACAAATTCTCAGGGTGGAAAATAGACAAGACCCTATTCCTAAGGGAATCTAAGGGAAAGATCATCCTAGTCCAGATATATGTTGATGACATTATCTTTGGATCTACTGATGATAACCTTTGTAGGAAGTTTGCTAAACTTATGCAAGGGAAGTTTGAGATAAGCAGTATGGGTGAGCTCAAATTCTTCTTGGGACTCCAAGTTAGACAGACTAATGATGACTTGTCCATATCCCAGTCCAAGTTCACCAGAGAGGTGATTAAGAAATATGGAATAGAGAATGCCTTCACCATGAAAACTCCCATGGGGTCAAGTATGCCTTTAAACAAAGATGAAGCAGGGAAACTTGTTGATGAAACTTTGTATAGTGGGATAATTTGCTCCCTTCTATACATCACTACTAGTAGGCCTGACATTATGTATGCTACATGTGTCTGTGCTAGGTATCAAGCATGCCCTAAAGAATCTTACTACTCTGCAGTAAAGAGGATCTTGAGATATCTTAAGGGCACACCAGATCTTGTCCAATGGTACCCTGTAAATAGGGATTTTGAACTAACAAGCTATTCAGATACGGATTTGGCAGGATGCAAAGAGGATAGAAAAATCACTTCTAGCACCTATCAGTTCTTAGGAGGAAGACTGTGTCTTAGAGCACCAAGAAGCAAACAACTGTTGTTATATAAACTATAGAGTCATAGTACATTTTAGCAGGTAGCTGTTGTGCTCAGTTGCTATGGATTCAGCATCAGCTCCAGGATTATGACCTTAAGGTAAGTAGAACCCCTCATTATTATGATTCTACTAGTGCTATTTCTATTGCTAGGAATCCTATTTCACACGGCAGGACTAAGCACATAGAAATTAGATATCATTTTATTTGGGAGCATGTGGAAAAGGAAGATATCAGTCTTGAGTTTGTCCCCACAAACAAGCAAGTGTCTGACATCTTTACTAAGCCACTAGATGAAGAAAAGTTCAACACCTTCAAGTTTGAGTTGAGTATGTTGAACCTAGTCTAGCTTCAGTTACTCCCAATAGTTTTAGTTTTGGTACATGATGTGCTCTTCTTGTAGGAGATGAAGACCTTAAGTGGTAAGAAGGCCAAAGTGACCATTACTAAAATGATGGTAAAAGTGGCTCCTATTGAGGGGGAGCAAGTCTAGTAGCTGCAGGAGTAGAATCAGCCTCATATAAAGAAGTAGCTAGCAGCTGCACCAAGGGTATCAACTGTTATCAGATAGGGGAGAAGTATATCAAGATAGGTCAGCTCTTCCCTAACTATTCTTCAGAAGTCAAAAAGGGGGAGAGAAAGAAGGAATTGAGAAGGTGGCTTCAAAGATTGATCAAGGGTGGCATCATCAAGTGTGGAATCAGAGGTTGATCAAGTGGTATCAAATTCAGGGGGAGAAAGAAATGCTCCCATGCAGCATTCAAGTGGTATCATGCAACTTGTAGCAAAATAGGGGGAGTAGGTGATGCTCACCAAACAGCCAGTAAATATGGTAACCTTCCTAAATCTATTCTGTTATAATAATACATTTGATTACTGCATATATTGTGTGTGTCATTGACTTAGAAATATGAAGAATTTGAATAAGGGTTTTGACTTCTTCAAATAGGTGGAGATTGTTGGGTCTATTGATCCAAATGGCCCATATTTGTAAGAAGTCAAACAAGTCAATGACACGCACACTAGTTGTATTTGATGTGTGTTTGATTTTATGCATGCAGGTCAGTCCCTATTACACTGATTGGATAGGTGGACACCAAGAAAGCTGGTGATCAGGCAAAAATTACACTAAGTCCACATGCATTGAGTGGAGTAAGCTCACTCAATGCTAGCTGCCTTAAGAAAGAAAGCTGGAGAGAAAATTACATTAAGTCCACAGGAGTTGAGTGGAGCAAGCTCACTCAACACCATATGCATTAAAAAGAAAGCTGGACAGAAAAATACTACTAAGTCCACAAGAATTGAGTGGAGCAAGCTCACTCAACGCCAGAAGTTAAGGAAAGATGTTGGAAAGAAAGAAATTCTACTAAGTACACAAGCATTGAGTGAAGCCAGTTCACTCAAAGGAATGAGCCAAAAAGCAATGAGTCAGGTGTGGACAGTCAATGCCAATGCATCAGCAAGCAGAAAAACTGACTAAGTCTACAAGCGTTGAGTGATGTCAACTCACTCAATGCCATACTGCTTATTCATTGAGTAAAGCTCATTCTGTCAAAGCCAAAAAAGATAGATAGGAAAATCTATCTAAGTACAAAAGAGTTGAGTGAAGCTAGTTCACTAAACGCCAAATGGTAGAAGGCGTTGAGACAAGCTTCAGCAGTCAGTGCCAGAATGAAGGATAGAATTTGACTAAGTCCAGAAGCATTGAGTGAAGCCAGTTAACTCAATGCCGAGATCAAAAAGCTTTGAGTCAAGCTAATTAGGTCAGCATAAGAGGAAACAGAGAAATCAGATAAGTCTAGAAGCGTTGAGTGAAGCCAGTTCACTCAATGCACTCAACACTAGATTTCAAAAGCAAAGGCGGAAAGCATTGAGTGAGGCCAACTCACTCAACGCCTTCAGATAGAAGGAGATTTAGCTAAGGCAAAGGCATTGAGTGAAGCTTACTCACTCAACACTCTCAATGCCAAGTATACAGAAAGGTCTGAAGATTAAGCTAAGGTAAAAAGCGTTGATTGAAGTCCATTCACTCAACGCACTCAACGTACTCAACGCACTCAACCCATGGATGGAATGAAGAAATGAAGAAGTCCAGAATTGTTGAGTAAAGCTCATTCACTCAACGCTCTCAACGCCTGGATGAACTGAAGAAATGACTAAGTCTAGAATCATTGAGTGATGGCCATTCACTCAACTCTCTCAATGCCTGGAGTAATTCTGTGAATTTGGCTAAGTTCAGAATGGTTGACGACAACATGAGTCGGCAAAAGTAAACAAAGTCAACGCAGTTTAAATTCTTTGCGGGAAAGATGGAGTATGACATTGATGGCGCCGGCGGCCATCTTTTGTCGTATTTTGCAAATAAAAGGTGGTAAATCAGCAATTAAGGCTGGGCCCACAATGCAAAGAGCTGTTGATCGATGATCAATAAAAGGGAAAGATTGTCTTAGTCAACAACAAGCAATTAGGGTTTTCTGATTTCGCATTGGGGCTGAGCATCGTCTTCTTCCATTGTTGCCAAGATTGAAGGTCTTGTTCAGTTCAGTCAACCTGAAAGAAAAAAGAGATAACTGTTGCGATTTTAATCTATGATAGAAAGGTCAGGACTAATTCCTTAAATAGAAGAGGCAGAAGTTTCTGCAAGTTACTTCCAGAACAAGCTGCGATTCTTTTGAAGATATCTGTTAACTTGTTGTTGTGAAGAAGAGGTAAGGGAAGACTTATTTGCAGCCCAGGAAGACAGACACTGAGAATTTTCTCTAGTGTTTGATTGTTTCAAATCACTTCTATATTTTGTAGGATCCAATCTTGGATCTGAGTGTAAGATTTCCGAGTGAATCCGAGTGTAGGCTTGTATTTTAAAGGCTAAGGTAAGATCTGTTTTTGATCTAAGAGTACGATCTATTGTTGATCTGAGTGTAAGATTCTTGTATGAATCTGAGTGGTAGGCCTATGTTATAAAGGTTGAGGTAGGATCCAGTTGGGATCTGAGAGGTAGGGCATAGTGCCTGAGTTTTAGATCTTGAAGAAGACTGAGTGGTCCTGCGAGATCGTTTGTAAGCTCCTTGGAGCTGAGATTTTGGAGAAGAGCCTTATCTAACACACTGTTAGAAAGGGGGAAGGGACAGTGGACGTACCCATAATCTGGGGAATCACTATAAAATAACTGTGTATTCTATGTGTGTTCTTGAAAGCTTAACTACTAACTCACAAAGCACAACAATGTAACTTATAAATCTGATAAAGGTTTAAAGAGACTAAAAACCTATTCACCCCCTCTAGGTGTTTATCTGACTTTGAAAACAAAGTCTTTCAAATCCTTAACACCAGATGATACACCATGTGTTAACCCACACACACAAAAACCCCATACTTTGTCATGCATCCAAACATCCAAGGGCTCCAACTGAGTACCTTCATATCACATCCTACCCGTGCTCGTAAGAATGCAAGGGCTCCACACCGAGTCCCATTTTCCACTTTAATATAGGATTATTAGTGCACAGTATTGTATTCTCGGTACTAAGGGGTCAATGACCGCTCTCGTCATTTAATCAAGGGTTATTTCTCTTCAAGCCCCTTCTAATATAAAACATACCTCCTTAACTAAATTGGCGATCGTTTCCACCAACTCGCATTTTTTGAACTTCAGTTGTATCATCTTATGTCATAGAGAGATTTAGACAATGCAATTAATATCATCATAGCAAATACTCTTCCAAAATTACTAACCAGGCGAGGTAGGATCCTAATATCACCCGCTATATAACCGCCAAATCTCTTAAACATTTAATCAATAATACAAGAGACTTTAACCAAACATCAACACCTTACCCAAGCATTACAGTTTACCAAAACTAAATTTCAGAAAGCTACACTCCACAAAAAAGTACGGGAAACCTCAAATCGGAAGGGTATTTTTGCACGATTCTTAAAGCCAGATAAACATTACTGTTCATCTTATTCCTCTAGATAATGTACAAAGCATTCAAGTTCTCTCCTCATTATACCACTATTCTTCACGGAATCAAACCCTCCATCTTCGTAATGAAGAGATGAGATGATTGAAGACATTCTTGCAGCGATCGATGCCCTCGAACGAAAGTTCTAGCATGGTCCCTTCCTAGGAAAACTCCATTAAACTCCCAAATCAAGCTCTCTTGAGCTGATGTCTCTCCTACCTTTTGGATCTAAAGATCTTGCACCAAGGGATCGGGTAGGAAGCTCACTTGGTTTTCGGCCAAGTACCGAGTATTCCTCCTTAGCGGCATGAGTGTGTTTGTCCTTCGGCGGTAGTTTCGTTTCTTTGTTCTTCTGGGGAAAATAGTCGCTCAGTGAAGAAGATAAAGTTTCAGATTATCCCTTATAAAACATGATCGGTTTGATCTAGGGTTGAAAGTTTCCATGCCATGCGTCACTCTCTCATTGGACTGTACTTGTAATACAAAAATAAATACTCCGCATAAACAGTTCCTGAAATGGTTCAACCCACTGGTTCATCTTGAACTGTAAACTTTAAGTCAGCACAGAATGGCATTTGATTCCAAGTCCATTCTGTTGATGCAAGAAATGCGCCTTCTAGTTAACTGGTTCTTCGATCTCACAAGCTAGGTGAAGAAGAGGGTTGCGGGTATAGCGGAGAGGTTTGCTGAGAGTAGCCAGGAAGTTTGATGATCAGCAAAGAAGGCTGATGATCAGCGGAGAAGGCTGATGATCAGCGGAGAAGGCTGATGATCAGCGGAGAAGGCTGATGATCAGCAGAGAAGGCTGATGATCAGTCTAGAAGGCTGATGATCAATGGAGAAGGTTGATGATCAGCGTCGGAGGTCGATGATCAGCAGAGAAGGCTGATGATCAGTAGCGAAGGTTGATGATCAGCGGAGAAGGCTGATGATCAGCGGAGAAGGCTACTTATTAGCGGAGAAAGTTGATCAGGAGCTATCGAGCAGACGGTTAATTTGACGGTTGAGCTCTGATGGTGGAGGCTGAGAGAGGAGAAGAATATAGGGGGTCGCTAACAGCGGCAACAACGGACTTTGCTCGCTGTGGCTTGAATGCCACTCTTGCGACGGGCTTTTCATTTAATCAAGAAACAAGATTACTGCTTGCTATTACACCTTTATATAAGAAAGCAATAAATGGTACAAAGGGGGAAGTTGGCGGCTAAGGAAGAAGTTGCCAGAGGCTAAGGAAAAGAGGCTGCTAGTAGGCCCCACGGCTTGATGGTAAGCTTGTTGGCAGCAGCGGAGGACTGGGAAACTGAGTCCGCATGTCTTGATGATCAGCTGTAGAGGACTGGAAAACTGAGTCTGCAGGTCTTGATGATCAGTTGTGGAGGACTAGAAAACTGAGTCTGCAGGTCTTGATGATCAGCTGTGGAGGACTGGAAAATTGAGTCCGCGGGTCTTGATGATCATCTTTGGAGGACTGGAAAACTGAGTCCGTAGGTCTTGATGGCCTAGCAATTTTCCTCTTGCACCTCCCCCCTAAATGAGAGGTATTGGGTGCTATTTATAGGCCCGTGGAATATCTTCTAGAAGCGGGGCCCAGTGACGTCATCATGGAGGCTTGGGCGGACTCAGCGAGCAGGCAGTCCTGCTGGGCAGACTAGGAGGAGGCATGTCGCCCACTTGGGCGGCCTGAGGAGTAGAGGGGGAGGCCTGAGGAGCAGGCCGCCCCTTGGGTGGCGGCCTGAGGACCAGGCCACCCCTGAAGTTGGCGGTCTGGGGACCAGGCCACCCCTGAGGGTGGCGGCCTGAGGACAAGGCCACCTCTTGGGGGTGGCGTCCTGAGGACCAGGCCGTCTCTGGGTGGTAGCCTAAGGAGTAGGCCGCCCCTGGGGGTGGCGGCCTTAGGATCAGGCCGCCTCTAGGTGGCGGCCTTAGAAGCAGGACGCCCTCTAGGGTGGCAGCCTAAGGAGCAGGCCGCCCACGGGTGGCGGCCTGAGGAGCAGGCCGCCCATGTAGGGGAGGAATCCCTCTTGTGGCAAGCCGGAGAGTGAGTTCGCCGAGCCCGCGACGGTTTAGTTGGTCTAGGGTTGACGATGGCGGGGCGACCTGGCGGACCTAAGGAATAGTTCGCGCAGATCGCCCTCTACTGCTTTAGATTGCTTCCTGTAAGGAAGAATACTGCGCGGTTAGCAGGCTTAACCACGCGACCTGCGAGGGTGAGCTATGGGAGCAGCCCACCGTCCCGCAGGGCAAGTGGTAGCTATGCGACCAGGGTGGTTAGACTGTGGAGACCGCCTTAGCCACGTGACCTGAGTGGATAGGAGTTTCTCTCCACCTGGCCCAAAAAGGAGGGTTGAGGCAGATCGTGACCCTCGGGGTGAACCCCTGAGTGGGCCGCGAATTGCCATCTAGATACCTTGGGAGGGATCACCGATTTTGGGGTTAACATAATCCCCTCACTTTTTTAAGTCCCGAAGGGAACTTCAAAAAAGTAGGAGCCCCACAAAAATCGTGATCCTTCCCTCGAGAAAGGGGTAAGGAGAGATTTAACCTGATTTCTCTCCTCAGAAAAGTTTGTTTATCCTAATCTTTTTCCTATAAAGGAAGAGGTTAACATAGGCGGAAAGAGGTACATCTTTTGCATACCTGAGTTGCTTTTGCGCAACGAAGAAGACATGAATGTATCTTAATGAGCTCTACAAAACAATGATGAGAGGAAAGCATAGAAGGGTGATAACTTGCAAGTACCTGAAGGAGGCTTGCAAGTACTGTTAACTTCTGCAAAAAACAAAGGATAAGAGGCAGATATGGAATAAAACTATGTTACAAGTGCCTGGATGAAACCTACAAGTATCTACTAATCTCTGCAAAAGAAGAGTAAGTAGCAGATATAATAGAAGAGTAAACTGTAAGTACCTGAAGGGAACTTGTTAACATCTGCTAATCTCTGCAAGAGAGGAGTAAGAGGCATATATGATAGAGAAATAAGCTACAAGTACCTCAAGGGAACTTGCTAATATCTGCTAATCTCTGAAAAAGAAGAGTAAGTAGCAGATATAATAGAGAAATAAGCTGCAAGTACCTTAGGGGATCTTGTTAATATCTGCTAATCTCTACAAAAGAAGAGTAAGTAGCAGATATAATGGAGAAATAAGCTGCAAGTACCTGAGGGGAACTTGCTAATGTCTGCTAATCTCTGCAAAAGAATAGTGAGATGCAGATATGATAGAGAAATAAGCTGCAAGTACCTCAGGGGAACTTGCTAATATCTGCTAATCTCTATAAAAAGAAGAGTGAGATGCAGATATGATAAGATATAGTTGGATAGCCGAGGATATACCCGAAAAACTCTGCTATTAACTGAATAGAGATCAAAACGTGATAATGATCGTCTCGCATAATCAGGTATAAGGTCCTAAACATGAAATCTAGATCACCAAGATTAAACCATATTAATTAGACTTCAACAACATGGCTTGTCAATAAATATAAATAGAATCCTTGATAGAATAAGAGATTCCAAGAGTAAGCTTAATCAATCGTCAGCGGATAGAGCTTTATGAAAGCCAAATATACAATGTGAGCATACAAAAGAAAATGCTGCAAATCATTTTGATAGGTTGGACTTAACCTGTTAACCTGTAAGAAGGCAAAAAACAAAGAAAGGAGGGCTATACCCCGAAGACGACTCAAAAAAGACTGGATGCTACCACAGGAGATCACCCGTGGGCCTTATGTATCGCTTGCCTATGAAAAATCATCTAAGGCGTAGTCCTACCTAGAGCGGGCTAGTCGCGCATCCTTAAGAAGGGCACAAAAGATAAACAAGCACAAGCACGAAAATTCCAATGGAGGAATCGATTGAAACACTACTCTCTTGCCTCGGGTTACAAGAATCGCTGATCAATTAGACTAGATGCGCCAAGTGGCCTATTGCTTGTATGCGGATTGATCAGCAGAGTTGTGGGCCCTGCGAAGGCACAGATTGAGAGTACCATAGAGTGTTCGGCCGTTATAGCTGTGAGATGATTGAAGAGACAAGGCTACACTTGAGCGCCATTGCTAGTCAAGCAAAGATCATCGTAACTGTAACGTATCCCTTAGCGAGGTGCAGTAGAGCTAATGTCACAACCCGCATTTTCTCCGAATTAAAGAATTATCAGAGTATGAGAAAACACGCGTCATGATACCACGTCAAGAAGGGGATAACTACTGACGCTCAGGAAAAACCACCTACTATACTTTAAGAAAGAAATTTGTGATTTTAATGATTAGAAAATCAGTTATACTTAGAGGCCGTATCCCTCGGCTCAGTGGATCACCTAGTCCACGGTTAAAAACTTTACTTAAGCGCTGCGAAAAAATACTTTATTCAGGTTTGACATCCTAAGAAATACATAAGAGCCCTAAGAGGACCACTTATGCTATACAAGACTCTACATTTAATTTATATTATATATATAGGAAACCGATCTTTATACGCTATTTGGAAAATAGTAATTTACTTTTATAAAACATGCTGATTGTGCAATATACATATAATAACAATTTTAGTTTTAAAATAACTAGCAACCTAGCATAAAACCTTCACAGAGCAAGTAGACTATCTCCAGAAAATGGTAGCAGCCAAAGTAAGATATCTAGTACAAAAGTAAAAACTACCAGTGGGCGCCAACAACTTGACACGAACATACTGGCAAATATGTATGTCTGTAAGAAAAGTACAGAAAAACTACCTCACTAACAAAGCAACAGAATCTCCAAGGTCAAAGAGACCACCAGCAACACCACCGCAACCTAGCCACCAAACTGGCTACTTCTCAGAACCTGAGGCATTCAAAAGAAGAAAGAATACCTCAGCAAGCAAAATAAGAAAGAACTGCATGAAAGTGTCAACCAGGGGGGGGTAAGTGAAAGAGGAAAACACACCGTAGTAAAAGTCACAACTGCCCCCAAGGCAAGACAACAAGGAATGCACTACTTACGAGGAAATAGCATCAACCCTGCCCAGAAACTACATTCTGCAGGGTCTACAAGGCTTCCAAGAGCCCAAAATGCTGCAATCTACCAAGGAAGAAACACCTAACACCCTAAGCTGTGGGAGATGATAGTAGCAAAAACAAATAACATGGATCTGGGTTGGAGGCAAACTCAGTCCCCAAACCTCCATTTCAAGGCCAACAAGCTCAAGGGTCTACATGTGGAAGCACAAGGGACCTTCTACCCCCTTGCCCAGCCCGTGCTTGGAGCAAGATAGAAGAATAAGGGTGGCCTTGGCTAGATTACACAACACCTCCCCCCATGAAGAGCTTCAAACCACCACTACTAACCACGACCCACGATTCGGCCTTTAGGAAAGAAAAACATGGCCGACAAAGAAACTACAAATATAATCAAGGAATTCACTCGGGAACGTAAATCGAGGTAAGGGAAACAGTGTTGAAATCACTCAACACGGCTTGGCGTTGAGTGGAACCCACTCAACGCCTAACCAGACCTTGGCATTGAGTGAGTTAGCCTCACTCAGCGCCAGAACAGCCATGGCGTTGAGTGAGAATCACTCACTCAATGCCCTCCGCAAGAACAGCTCTGGCATTGAGTGAGCTATCCTCACTCAACGCCAAAACAGCCATGGCGTTGAGTGAGGTCCCGCCTTCAGCAAAAGAGGCAGTGACGTCTAGTGAGCTAACCTCACTCAATGCCAAAACAGATATGGTGTTGAGTGAGGTCCACTCCCTCAATGCCTTTAGCAAAACCACAAAACCCAACAGTGGCGTTGAGTGAGTCCACCTCCCTTAACGCAAAAACAGCTTTGGCGTTGAGTGAGGTCAACTCACTCTATGCCAAAGTTCATTCCCGCAGGAAAACCGTAAACCATCGCCAACAAGAGGAGGTCAGCGCGAATGCCGACTGATTCTCGCCGAATCGGTTGGAATGCAGGATGATTCTCACCGAATCGGCAGGAATCCAGGATGATTCTCGCCGATCGGAGGGAATCCAGATTGATTCTCGTCGATCGGTGGGAATCACTGACGTTACACGTCAAAATTGGCGGGAATCACTTGGTGATTCCAGTCGATTTTGACTTAGACGAAAATTCTCACTCAAACACCCCACCACTCAGCCGCAAAGAACAAACCAAACTATGGCTTTTAGTGTGTCCACCACACTCAACGCCAAGTCCGGGCGGCTTTTGGCTTTGAGTGTTTGCACCACACTCAACACCAAAACCCGAGAGTCTACCAAGACTGGTTCTAACCAGAGCCCTACCACAACAAACTTCCTCACTCTCTCTCTCTCAGCTCCACCTGCCAAAGAACCCAACTAGAACTACAAATCTGGAGTCTAAATAATGAACACAACTAGCAGGTTGAGCAAACAATACAAGGAGGGGGCTCATAGGAGAATCTAAGCCCTAAATTTAGCAAGATAAAAGAGAACATGCTTGGTTTCTACCCTAAGGCTAACCGGTAAATATTCCAGAATTCAAAAGAACAACAATGGCAAGGGCAAGAATACCACTTGCCTCGATTTCCGGCGAAGCTTGGATGACATTCCCTCCTCTTCACTCGGCACTAGCAGCAGCAGCACCTAAAAGCACCTAACAAGCAACACTCACTTAAAAGGCGGAAAACCACAAGAAACCGAAAATCCAAGTCTCCTAAAACTCCACGAAAAACAAACCTCTTACCGTCAAAACGTAAATCTGAGAGAGAGCAAGCCAATGCCGCTTTCGGAAACGAATTCCGTCCATGAAAGCTCCCGAAATCGCCGGCCGAAGGCTAGGGAAGTCCGTCGTTTCCGCCTCTGCTTTCCGCGAACTGGAGCAGCAGTTATAGGTTTTGGGAAGGAGGAAAGAGTGGGCCTGCCACTCCAAGTAGAGATTTATAAATAAGCCTACCACGCCTGTAACATCCCATTTCCAACTAGACCCCTAAAAGTGGTTTTGTCATGACAAAACCCTAGGAAGCCCAAGAAAGAGTCAAGTGGACCTGGTGGTGTGAATAGGGCCACTATGGTCTGCACTTAGCAGATTTCTAAACCTTGACTTAAGGTGATCATGGGGCTTCACCAAGACTCCAAGACCCCACCCATACCCTTATAACCCTAGAAGGGGGTCAATGGGTCACTAAGGACCTATGGAGAGCAATCAAAGGACCTAAGTTGACCAAAGTCAACTATAACCCTAGTTAGGTCAAATTGACCTACACAAGGGTCCATTGCAGTCTATTAGCCAAATATACCCCACCCATACCTCCATAACCCTAGGTAGGGGTCAATGGGTCACTAAGGACCCATGGAGGGTAGTCAAGGGAGCTAAGTTGACCAAAGTCAACTCTAACCCTAAATAGGTCAAATTGACCTACACAAGGGTCAATTACAGTCCCTTAGCCAAATGGACCCCACCCCTACCCTCATAGGCCTAGGGAGAGGCCAATAGGTCACCAAGGACTCATTGGGACCAATCATAAAGGCTAGGTTGACTAAAGTCAACTCTTGACCTAAAGTGGTCAAAGTGCCATAGTTTAGGGCCAAGTGACCTCCAAGGGCCAATCCAACCCCACCTTGACCCTAGGGGAGTCTAATGGGTCACCAAGGACCCATTAAGGTGATCTCAAGGACCAAATTGACCTAGGTGGGCCCTAGTCCAACTTTGGGTCAAGTTAGCCCAAATGGGCTAACTCAAGCTCAAGCTCATTTCAATTGGGCTAACCATGACTTAAGTGACCAAATGGACTTGTGGGCTGCCATGGGACATGTAGGAGCCAAAAATTCAGGCTTGGTGACTAGGAGAGAGAAAGTCACCCATGGAGGAGAGAGAAAGAGAAGAAAGAAGAAGGAAGGAGGACTTTGTACTCCTCCTTCCCCCTCCCCAACCTCCCCATTCATTTCAGAAGGACAAGGGGGAGTGCAGCAGCCATTGTGGACTGATTAGAGCAAGCTCCACCCCCCCTACCAACCTAGCCGCCAAGATTGACCATGGCCAAAAATGGCACATGGCAATTCAGCCACCTAACTCCCTCCTCTCCCTCTTTAAAAGCTCCAGTGAGGTCCAAGGAGTATTTCCCACCCTTTTCCTGAAAAAGCCGAGCTCTTTCCTCCACTTTTGAACAATCCGACCTCCACCGGCCACCACCATGACAATCCGGCGATCGGCACGGCTACAGCCGCCACCACAGGTCCTCCTCTACTCCTTAACCCATGGGCAGACCTTAGAAATCATTAGGTCCAAGGTTCGGGCTCAATTGAGCCCGATCCAATTCAAAAAAATCGTGATTTTTCCATGGTTTTGAGCTTGTTGGGTTCGCCGGAATAGTGCTCCCCGGCGGCCGTGCCGCCGCCTGGAGGTAGCCCCGACCACCACGAAGGTGTTGGCGGCGGTGGCCGGCCGGGGAGGTGGTCGGATCGCCGGCGGCAGCCGCTGGAAGATGGCCCAGGCGGGACGAATCTGGGCCGTCGGCTAGAGCTTGAAGATGACCAGATGTCGTCCACCTTACATCAAGATTCGTGCTGCATTAGATTTCAAACTATAGGTTTATATATTTCATTTTAATGAATTCTGTCACACCTAATGTATTTAATGTTTTTAATTATTAAAAATACTTAGGCTTCAATTCAGAACAAATGGTCAGCACATAAAATGTAGCTCTATGGGTCTACTTTCAGGCAAAATTGGTTTGAACCAATTTGGGTGACTGGTTTGGCCAGGGCACTCATTTTGGTGGAGTCTATACAAATGACTAGGCAGTCATTAAACTAGTTGCCCACACTTCATCCTTGGTCCAAATGGTCTGAATTTTTGGAAGCCATATAGTATTTTATATTTCTTTAAATGAAATCTTTAAGGATTAAAATAAAATAATGATTTGGGGATAAAACCTTACTGAAAAACTTAGATATTTTGGAAGATGAGTTATATCCTTATTTTGAATAACATATAAAAATTGTAGAATGATATCTTGACTGAAAATGGTACTTCATGTTCATTATTGGAAAGTCTAGTCAATAGAATAATTAAATAAATTATTAAATAAATAAGGAAAATTTTGGATCTCTGGATTTAGGGCTTAAAGGTCATAATGGACCTCCATTAATTATTATAAGAGTATTGGATAATTATTTGATGTACCTCCTATTTTACATGAAGTTTGACATGGTGGTCTGCATTTAGCAATTTTGGAAAACTGTATTTTTGAAGCTTATCACACCTTAATCCCTGATGATATTTGACCCAGAGCATTTATGGTCCCTTGCAATCATGTTAGAGTTATCCTTGAATTTTCAGAAATAATATTGCCCTGTTTATTATTTTTATGAATTATTGCAATATACCATTTAAATAAAAATCAGTGGCCCGAACCTTGCTGAAAAACTAAGAGATTTTGTATCTTAGGTTAAATGATTATATTAAGTATAACATAAATCTGGGGAGATTTTATCTTGTCAAAATTTGGTACCTTCAGCTCAATCTTGGAGACTTTGGCCACTATAAATATTTAATAAATTCCTAGATAAATAGGAAAATTGTAAAACTCTGGATTTGGGCAATAAAGGTCATAATGGACCTCCATTAATTATTATAGGAGTATTGGATGATTACTTGATATACTTCCCATTTTACATAACATTAAACCTTGGTGGTCTACATATAGTAAATCTACAGAAATAATCTGGAGTACAAGTTAGGCACATAAGTCAAAAATTAGTGGTTATAGGAACGAGTTTATCACTCAGGGTTAGATGAGCTAGGGATGGGTTTGACTAAAAGTTAGGTGGTATTTGGGATCGACGAAAGATCGTCTTCCCCGTGGAGTAGATGGTCAAAATCACCTTAGGTTTAGTTTACTTTAATACGGAAATGAAATGGGTAAAACCTAAGTCGTAGGCTTAATGTAAATAGTAAACTTAGGGTTTCACACTTTCACACCCCAGTGTCCCGGGAGATAGTATGGGTTACTTGGGCAATAAGCCCGGTAGTTATGGTATTGGGTATGGTAGCCTGGCGAGCTTCGGCTCCGTTGTTGATTATGACGGACGGGTTAGTCCGGAGAGCTTTGGCTCGATGGTAGATTATGACGGACGGGATAGTCCGGAGAGCTTTGGCTCGATGGTAGATCGTGACGGACGGGATAGTCCGGGGAGCTTGGACTCGGTTATAGATTATGATGGACGGGATTGTCCGGTGAGCTTCGGCTCGGTTATTTGTTTGACTCATAACTATTGCATGTGCATAAAAGGTTTAAGGTGGTGGGTCTGCGATATTAGGGAGTTCGATGCACCGACACCAATATCGTTGGCTCGGCAAGTGTGGTTAGCACTTCGCCAACAGAAGTCCAGTGCGCCAGCCGGCAAGAGTACGCAGGCGTCCGCTTAGTGCACCAAGCGTTGAGGCGTACGATAGGTCTGACAGGTAGTGCTTTACTGGTTTAGAGTTGGGTGAGGCCCAACCCACCGCTTCCGTCTGCCACTACGGAGGTATCCTGGGAGGTAACGGCTCCGAAAGGGGGAACTAAAGGTCTGTGTACACAGAGTCGAGTGGGTGAGTTGCACTTGAAAGTTCACATCATAGCATACTTGCATTTCATAGCATAACCATTGCATATAACCTGACACCTAATGTATAAGCGGAATGGGACGCTCTATACATTAGGCCTTACAAAACGACCCCTTGGCCTATAAGTTCGTGTGAGCGTGCTTATAAGTCAAGGTTCTCTTTCAGTATTATTTATATGTTATGCCTGCTAGTAAAACCGACACCCTATCGTATAAATCGGTATGGGACTTTTTATACGATAGGAGCCCTGCAAGAGATCCCTTAGCTTATGTGTTTGCACATAAGTTAAGGTTACTTATTTAATTTTGTATATTATCATGCTTACGCTGTTAGTTTAGTTCCGCTGCCATCTGCAATTTGACTATTCTCCACCTTCAAGTCCTTCCATTTCCTTCTCCCCGCTCGGTACTTAGGATCCATGGGGAAAGGGGTGGGGGACGATAGGACTTAGTCTTTTAGACTAACGGTTTTCGAACCACATAATTTAGGGGACCACGGAGCCCAGCATGGAGGAGCAGCCCCGGAGGTCGGCACGCTTGGAGATCGGACAGTCTAGTACCGGAGTCCAGGAAGCAGGGACTGTGAGTCCCGAACACTAGTAGTTGTATTAGTTTGCTTTCGCGATGAGTGATTTGTAGTGAGGACTTGATGTACCGGGCATAATCCCGAGATTTTTTATTATATGGACTATCTGTGGACGTTCCCTTCGTGGAGTTTATTTGGCTATATATGTGATTTCTGTGGACTTGCTTTTATACTTATGCTACAGTAGAGATCGATTTGGCCGGCAGAATCGGCGTCTTGTAGTGACGACCTTCCCGGGTGAGAAGGTATCACCGCAAGGCGGCGGTTCTGGGCCTAAGACCCCGGTGTCGAAAAGAAAAAAAAATGGGGGTCTTACAAGTGGTATCAGAGCAAAATATATCGATCGAAAGGTAACAGTCCACTAACCCTGGGACACCCCCGCTCGAGTTTAGTTTGAGGACAAACTAAGCAGCAGAAGCAGTGATGGGCCCATATGGGAAATCACATAAAAATTGTCTACTTTTAGTTAAATCTGTGAGACTTCTTATATTTGACTTCTATTACGCAGCCCCCAGCGCAGCCAACACCACAAGGCAGAGTTCAGCAGACTCCGACTGTTGCATCACCTCCCCTGGTCCCCACTCCATTCCTACAATCGAAGATAGGTCAAACGCTGACGGCCATTCTAGATGCTTTCAGGGCTCAGCAGGTTCCGGCTCCACAGCCAAACCCGGGGGCCAATTGGCTGAGCATCTTTCAAGGACTCTCCCCTCCATCTTACTTGGGGAAAGAATCCGCTGTACGGACAGAAGAATGGCTAGATATTATGTACGAAATGTTGATTGGGATACGGTGTCCCTAGGAGGAGAGGGTGGCCTTGGTCGTCTCCTGCCTGGAGTCCCATGCCAAGAGGTTGTGGAAGACGCTGCTGGACACAAGGTTTGCTGATAGGAAGGTTGCGGAAGTTACCTGGGAAGAGTTCAGGACCGCGCTGCTAGAGCATTTTGTTCCACAGTCGGCCAGGGATGAGTTGGAGGAGCGGTTCCTACAGCTGAAGCAGACTCCGACTGTTGCAACACCACAAGGCAGAGTTCTGCAGACTCCGACTGTTGCATCACCTCCCCTTGTCCCCACTCCATCCTACAATCGGATATGGGTCAAACGCTGACGGCCATTTTAGATGCTTTCAGGGCTCAGCAGGTTCCAGCTCCGCAGCCAAACCAGGGGGCCAATTGGCTGAGCATCTTTCGAGGACTCTCCCCTCCATCTTACTGGGTGACAAAATCTGCTGTACGGACAGAAGAATGGCTAGATATTATGTGCGAAATGCTGATTGGGATACGGTGTCCCTGGGAGGAGAGGGTGGCCTTGGTCGTCTCCTGCCTGGAGTCCCATGCCAAGAGGTGTGGAAGACACTGCTGGACACAAGGTTTGCTGATAGGGAGGTTGCGGAAGTTACCTGGGAAGAGTTCAGGACCGCGCTGCTAGAGCATTTTGTTCCATAGTCGGCCAGGGATGAGTTGGAGGAGCGGTTCCTACAGCTGAAGCAGGGCACTCGGACAGTGGTAGAGTACCATCGGGAGTTCGACCATTTGGCTCGATATGCAGATTCTTACCAGCTGGACGAAGCGGGATACATCAAGAGATTCTATAAGGGCCTGCGGGAGGACTTAAGGGAGGCTTTGTTGTTTGTATCCGACGGGCCTATCTCCCGGATTTTGGAAATGACAAAGAGGATTGAGGCCGATTGGCACACCACTCGGGGCCGGAAGAGGCAAGCGGAGGATCAGGGCCGGAGAGCCAGAAATGATCAGCGGCAAGGTGTTATACCAGGTGGTAGAAGGACAGAGGACCAGCCTCGAAAGGAAGTGAGGCAGGAGCCGAGGGAGCAGGTGATATTGGCCCCTCAGCCTCTTCAGATGAGCGAGGCACCGAGACCCGGGGGTATGGCATTTCCCCCACCGGAGTGCTACAACTACCATCAGATAGGACACATTCGGAGAAACTGCCTCATGAGGGGAGCACCTTTACCAGCACCCCAGGATGCCCCGCATGCCCAACAGTTTGGAGGACGAGGATGTGGTCGAGGACGTGGTTTCCAGGGTGCAGATCGCAGGCAGCAGAGGGAGCAAATTTATGCACTGGATTTGGCTAAACCCCGGAACCCGGAGAAAGTAATCACTGGTACGTCAGAAAATTGTAAACTTATTTCCTCATGACCTTTAAGTTTATATAGAAGTTATAATCTAGGGAAGAAAACCATAGCTAGATTCTAAGACATTTAACTTTCCCCACCCCCAGGAATAGTTTTCATCAGCGGCAAACCCGCTTATACGCTATTTGATACGGGTGCTTCACACTCGTTTGTATCGGAAGCCTTCGTAGAAGGGTTGGAAGGCGTGGAGCGATTCACGGGTCTGATGATGAGGATACGATTACCCGACGGATCAGAGTTGTTCACCTCGGCCCACTGCGATATGGAGACAGAGATCGGCGGAAAGATATTTGAAGCTCCAGCAACGATCATAAAGATGCCAATCTTTGATTTGATCTTAGGAATGACGTGGTTGAACTGGAATAATGCTTAAATTGACTGCAAGTCCAAGAGAGTTACCGTGAGACATGGATATTCCTACCTCGTCATTGAAGGTACTAGATCTATTCCCCCTCTCATGCTGTCATCTGTACAGGCCGTCAAGGCTGACTTACAGGGGGAAGAAGTGTATGAGGTAATATTTGAAATGATTGAGGCCAAGGTCTCCACCTCGGGTATTCCGGTGGTGCGAGATTTTGCCGACGTATTTCCAGAGAAACTGCCTGGGCTACCCCCGCACCGGGAGCAAGATTTCCGGATACAGCTGGTGCCGGGGGCTAAGCCGGCAGCTAGAGCCCCTTACCGGATGGCCCCGAAAGAGTTGACAGAGTTTCGAAGCCAACTCCAGGAACTGGTGGAGGCTGGATTTGTCCGACCGAGTTCTTCGCCTTGGGGAGCCCCGGTCTTGTTCGTTAAAAAGAAAGACAGAACTCTGAGACTGTGCATCGACTACCGAGCACTAAACCGATTGACAGTCCGAAATACATATCCACTGCCAAGGATAGATGAGCTGTTTGACCAGCTAGAAGGTGTGCATTTCTTTTCCAAATTGGATCTAAGGTCGGGTTACTACCAGTTACTAATCCAGGAGGAGGACATTCCAAAGACTGCTTTCAGTAGCAGATATGGGCTATATGAGTTTACAGTGATGCCCTTCGGGCTCACAAATGCTCCGTCGGCATTCATGAGCCTCATGAACCGGGTTTTTGAGGCCTATTTGGATGTGTTCGTCATAGTATTCATAGACGACATCCTGATCTACTCTAGGACGGAAGAGGAGCACACTCGGCATCTGACGCTGACTCTGGAGAGACTACAGGAGCACAAGCTCTATGCAAAGATCAGCAAATGCCAGTTTTGGTTGAAGGAGGTGGCCTTCCTAGGCCATATCATCAGTGGTGCTGGGTTGGCAGTGGACCCGGCCAAGATCCAAGCAGTCCGGGACTGGCCACAGTTGAAGACGGCCACAGATGTACGAATTTTCCTAGGACTCGTCGGTTACTACCGGAAGTTCGTAGAGGGATTCTCTCGTATCACCCTTCCACTCACATCTCTGATAAGGAAGGAGGTGCCCTTTATCTGGACCCCACAGTGTGAGGCGGCCTTTCAAGAGCTAAAGGGGCGACTCACTTCGGCTCCTATACTTGCCCTCCCTTCAGGGAAAGAAGGATTCCAGGTCTATACCGATGCCTCCTACCAGGGCATGGGTGTAGTACTTATGCAGAATTGCCATGTGATAGCTTACGCTTCTCGGCAGCTGAAGAAGCACGAGCAAAACTACCCAGTCCATGAATTAGAGATGGGAGCTGTCATTTTTGCACTAAAAGTCTGGCGTCACTATCTGTACGGTGTCCACTGCGACATATACTCCGACCATAAAAATTTGAGGTATGTGGACACGCAGAAGGAGCTAAATATCAGACAGAGACGATGGGTGGAATTTTTGGCAGACTACCAGTACGAGATGCACTACCACCCGGGAAAGGCGAATGTGGTAGCAGATGCATTGAGCCGAAAGACCGCAAACGCTGGAGTAGGAACACCGTTGATGGCCTTGGAGTTAATACAGATGTTTGATAAGATGCAAGTATCCATGATATCTGAGGATCACCCTGCGTTATACCGAGAATATCTGTCGTCATTAATCGCCACAGATGACATACGAGAACGGGTCAAGGATGGACAGAGGCAGGATACCCAGCTAGAGCCAATATTCCGGGCCTTAGAAGCAGGCACTGCGCGAGATTACACACTGAGGGATGATTTAGTGTGCTTCAGAGGACGAGTCTACATACTAGAGGGAGGCCAGATCTGGGAGGACATCATGATGGAGGCTCATTGAAGTCGATATTCGGTACACCCGGGAATTACAAAGATGACTGCAGATCTGAAGAAGACTATGTTCTGGCCTGGCATGAAGAAGGATATCACCTACTTAGTGACCCATTGCAAGGCTTGTCAGTTAGTGAAAGCAGAGTGCAGAAATCCCGCAGGACTATTACAGCCACTCCCGGTACCAGACTGGAAGTTCGATGATATCACCATGGACTTCATACATGGACTTCCTCAATCCAGGACAGGGAACGATTCAATATGGGTGATCATCGGCCGACTGATAAAGGTGGCAAGGTTTATTCCAATCAGGAAGGATGACTCGGTGGGTGCGTTAGTCCGGAAGTTTGTGGAACAGTTCGTCCGCTATCATGGCATCCCCAAGTCGATTGTGTCAGACCGGGACGGACGATTTATATCCAGGGAGTGGAGGTCAGTGCAAACTTACTTAGGTACTCGTCTAACCTTCAGTACGGCTTTTCATCCCCAGACGGATGGACAGACAGAACGGACCAACCGGACTCTGGAGGACTTACTACGACTCTGCATATTAGATTGCGGTGAATCATGGGAGAAGTTATTACAACTGATCGAGTTCTCGTATAATAACAGCTACCAATCCAGTATAAAAATGGCTCCTTATGAGGCGTTGTATGGACGAAAGTGCAGGACTCCTCTGTCATGGATACAGGACGAGGACCCTAAGGCGTTGGATTCAGAGTTCGTCGAGTACACTGAGGCTCAGGTAAGATTGATACGGGACAGGATGCTGGAAGCACAGAGCCGGCAGGCTAAGTATTACGACGCTCGGCACCGTCAGGTGGAATTCAGGGTAGGAGATCAGGTGTTCTTGAAGATCCGACCCATGCATGGAGTTACTCGGGTACGCGGACAGAGGAAGAAGCTCAGCCCAAGATATATGGGGCCTTATAGGATCCAGGAACGGATCGGTCCCTTGGCATATAGGCTGGAACTGCCACCGGAGCTGGCGAGTCTACACAACGTATTCCATATATCCTCTCTTAGGAGAGCTCTACTACGCCCAGAGCAGCAAGTTACAACCACAGATGGACCGATAGCTTCTGATCGGTCAGTTCACCTAGAACCGGTCCGGATTGACGACAAGGGGGTACGAGTTTTACGCCACAAGAAGGTTCCGTTAGTCAAGGTCATGTGGAGAAATCACGGAAGAGAGGAGCACACATGGGAGCCCCAGGACTTGATGCGACAAAGATACCCAGAGCTCTTCAGTCAGGTATTCCTCACAACCACTCAAGATGTTCAATTCACCTTCCTATTTTAAACTAGTAGAACTGAAATTTCAAGGATATGGGCTAAACTTTTGTTTATTGGGGTCTAGACTTTGCCAATTGGGGGATTTGGTCTTAGAATTGACTATCACCTTTAAACCTCATATAATCAAACATGGTGTCGTGACGTAAACCTTTCAACTCTCATGGGATGTTACAAGCTTCTTCCTTCCCGATAGGAGTCCCCGTAGGCTTAACCTTGATTTCGGGGACGAAATCTTTGTTTTGTTTATTGGGATTTGTAACATCTCATTTCCAACTAGACCCCTAAAAGTTGTTTTGTCATGACAAAACCCTAGGAAGCCCAAGAAAGAGTCAAGTGGACCTGGTGGTGTGAATAGGGCCACTATGGTCTGCACTTAGCAGATTTCTAAACCTTGACTTAAGGTGATCATGGTGCTTCACCAAGACTCCAAGACCCCACTCATACCCTTATAACCCTAGAAGGGGGTTAATGGGTCACTAAGGACCTATGGAGAGCAATCAAAGGACCTAAGTTGACCAAAGTCAACTATAACCCTAGCTAGGTCAAATTGACCTACACAAGGGTCCATTGCAGTCTATTAGCCAAATATACCCCACCCATACCTCCATAACCCTAGGTAGGGGTCAATGGGTCACTAAGGACCCATGGAGGGTAGTCAAGGGAGCTAAGTTGACCAAAGTCAACTCTAACCCTAAATAGGTCAAATTGACCTACACAAGGGTCAATTGCAGTCCCTTAGCCAAATGGACCCCACCCCTACCCTCATAGGCCTAGGGAGAGGCCAATAGGTCACCAAGGACTCATTGGGACCAATCATAAAGGCTAGGTTGACCAAAGTCAACTCTTGACCTAAAGTGGTCAAAGTGCCCTAGTTAAGGGCCAAGTGACCTCCAAGGGCCAATCCAACCCCACCTTGACCCTAGGGGAGGCTAATGGGTCACCAAGGACCCATTAAGGAGATCTCAAGGACCAAATTGACCTAGGTGGGCCCTAGTCCAACTTTGGGTCAAGTTAGCCCAAATGGGCTAACTCAAGCTCAAGCTCATTTCAATTGGGCTAACCATGACTTAAGTGACCAAATGGACTTGTGGGCTGCCATGGGACATGTAGCAGCCAAAAATTCAGGCTTGGTGACTAGGAGAGAGAAATTCACCCATTGAGGAGAGAGAAAGAGAAGAAAGAAGAAGGAAGGAGGACTTTGTACTCCTCCTTCCCCCTCCCCAACCTCCCCATTCATTTCAGAAGGACAAGGGGGAGTGCAGCAGCCATTGTGGACTGATTAGAGCAAGCTCCACCCCCCCTACCAACCTAGCCGCCAAGATTGACCATGGCCAAAAATGGCACATGGCAATTCAGCCACCTAACTCCCTCCTCTCCCTCTTTAAAAGCTCCAGTGAGGTCCAAGGAGTATTTCCCACCCTTTTCCTGAAAAGCCGAGCTCTTTCCTCCACTTTTGAACAATCTGACCACCACCGGCCACCACCATGCCAATCCGGCGATCGGCACGGCTACAGCCGCCACCACAGGTCCTCCTCTACTCCTTAACCCATGGGCAGACCTTAGAAATCATTAGGTCCAAGGTTCGGGCTCAATTGAGCCCGATCCAATTCAAAAAAATCGTGATTTTTCCATGGTTTTGAGCTTATCGGGTTCGCCGGAATAGTGCTCCCCGGCGGCCGTGCCGCCGCCTGGAGGTAGCCCCGACCACCACGAAGGTATTGGCGGCGGTGGCCAGCCGGGGAGGTGGCCGGATCGCCGGCGGCAACCGCTGGAAGATGGCCCAGGTGGGACGAATCTGGGTCGTCGACTAGAGCTTGAAGATGACCAGATGTCGTCCACCTTACATCAAGATTCGTGCTGCATTAGATTTCAAACTATAGGTTTATATATTTCATTTTAATGAATTCTGTCACACCTAATGTATTTAATGTTTTTAATTATTAAAAATACTTAGGCTTCAATTCAGAACAAATGGTCAGCACATAAAATGTAGCTCTATGGGTCTACTTTCAGGCAAAATTGGTTTGAACCAATTTGGGTGACTGGTTTGGCCAGGGCACTCATTTTGGTGGGGTCTATACAAATGACTAGGCAGTCATTAAACTAGTTGCCCACACTTCATCCTTGGTCCAAATGGTCTGAATTTTTGGAAGCCATATAGTATTTTATATTTCTTTAAATGAATCTTTAAGGATTAAAATAAAATAATGATTTGGGGATAAAACCTTACTGAAAAACTTAGATATTTTGGAAGATGAGTTATATCCTTATTTTGAATAACATATAAAAATTGTAGAATGATATCTTGACTGAAAATGGTACTTCATGTTCATTATTGGAAAGTCTAGTCAATTGAATAATTAAATAAATTATTAAATAAATAAGGAAAATTTTGGATCTCTGGATTTAGGGCTTAAAGGTCATAATGGACCTCCATTAATTATTATAAGAGTATTGGATAATTATTTGATGTACCTCCTATTTTACATGAAGTTTGACATGGTGGTCTGCATTTAGCAATTTTGGAAAACTGTATTTTTGAAGCTTATCACACCTTAATCACTGATGATATTTGACCCAGAGCATTTATGGTCCCTTGCAATCATGTTAGAGTTATCCTTGAATTTTCAGAAATAATATTGCCCTGTTTAATATTTTTATGAATTATTGCAATATACCATTTAAATAAAAATCAGTGGCCCGAACCTTGCTGAAAAACTAAGAGATTTTGTATCTTAGGTTAAATGATTATATTAAGTATAACATAAATCTGGGGAGATTTTATCTTGTCAAAATTTGGTACCTTCAGCTCAATCTTGGTGACTTTGGCCACTATAAATATTTAGTAAATTCCTAGATAAATAGGAAAATTGTAAAACTCTGGATTTGGGCAATAAAGGTCATAATGGACCTCCATTAATTATTATAGGAGTATTGGATGATTACTTGATATACTTCCCATTTTACATAACATTAAACCTTGGTGGTCTGCATATAGTAAATCTACAGAAATAATCTAGAGTACAAGTTAGGCACATAAGTCAAAATTTAGTGGTTATAGGAACGAGTTTATCACTCAGGGTTAGATGAGCTAAGGATGGGTTTGACTAAAAGTTAGGTGGTATTTGGGATCGACGAAAGATCGTCTTCCCCGTGGAGTAGAAGGTCAAAATCACCTTAGGTTTAGTTTACTTTAATACGGAAATGAAATGGGTAAAACCTAAGTCGTAGGCATAAAGTAAATAGTAAACTTAGGGTTTCACACTTTCACACCCCAGTGTCCCGGGATATAGTATGGGTTACTTGGGCAATAAGCCCGGTAGTTATGGTGTTGGGTATGGTAGCCTGGCGAGCTTCGGCTCGGTTGTTGATTATGACGGACGGGTTATCCGGAGAGCTTTGGCTCGATGGTAGATTATGACGAACGGGATAGTCCGGAGAGCTTTGGCTCGATGGTAGATCGTGACGGACGGGATAGTCCGGGGAGCTTGGACTCGGTTATAGATTATGATGGACGGGATTGTCCGGTGAGCTTCGGCTCGGTTGTTTGTTTGACTCATAACTATTGCATGTGCATAAAAGGTTTAAGGTGGTGGGTCTGCGATATTGGGGAGTTCGATGCACCGACACCAATATCGTTGGCTCGGCAAGTGTGGTTAGCACTTTGCCAACAGAAGTCCGGTGCGCCAGCCGGCAAGAGTACGCAGGCGTCCGCTTAGTGGACCAAGCGTTGAGGCGTACGATAGGTCTGGCCGGTAGTGCTTTACTGGTTTAGAGGTGGGCGAGGCCCAACCCACCGCTTCCGTCTGCCACTACGGAGGTATCCTGGGAGGTAACGGCTCCGAAAGGGGGAACTAACGGTCTGTGTACACAGAGTCGAGTGGGTGAGTTGCACTTGCATGTTCACATCATAGCATACTTGCATTTCATAGCATAACCATTGCATATAACCTGACACCTAATGTATAAGCGGAATGGGACGCTCTATATATTAGGCCTTGCAAAACGACCCCTTGGCCTATAAGTTCGTGTGAGCGTGCTTATAAGACAAGGTTCTCTTTCAGTATTATTTATATGTTATGCCTGCTAGTAAAACCGACACCCTATCGTATAAATCGGTATGGGACTTTTTATACGATAGGAGCCCTACAAGAGATCCCTTAGCTTATGTAACACCTCCCCTGTAAAGACCATATAATATAGGTCCGGCCGGGGCCCCACAACATACGGACACCACAGCTTTAGTATTAAAAGATGATATGAAACTACCCAAACTCAAAACTCCAGACATACACAGCGGAAACATAAAACTAAAAGACAGAAGTTATCCACTAACCATAGAGTATCGAAATGGCCTTAAGGCCTTACACAATATAAGTCCAAAAATATAAAAGTGCCAAGCACCCCTAGGCTGCCTCGGCATGCAAGCCGTACATGATCAAACAATATCAACAAAACAAGGAAAAGAAACTAGCCAAGCACAACAACACTTCATGAGGCTTAGGGCTTTTCGCCCGGCGCGCTAGCTCCTGCATGCGATCCTTGCCCTGAAAGGATTTAAAGTAACGTGGGTCAGCAAAGGCTGACCTCTACTGTGTAACAAACACATCTCCTCCCGGCCGTCCCTAACAAACCCCGGGGTACCACTCCACCTGCAAGTTAACACTTCGTATACCAAAAGAGCATATATATATATTAAAGCGGTAAACAGGCTTGGATGTCTCAAACAGCATACATGTTCTCTATGTTTTGTACAAAGTAAAAGGGGCCTACTATGCAACATGAATGCAACCCGGGTTTCACCCAAGGCACCCTAGCTCATATGCATCTAGCACAACATCAAACATTGGGTACTTCCGTTTCCCCATTGGCTTAAAGCCGCAAACAAAAGGGAAACACCGTGTCCCCAATGGCACACAGGCCATCACACAAAACCTTGCAATGGCCCCACCCGCACATGGGTCTTAAACCCCGGGCTTGCCCGCATAATCTGACGTCGCACGTCAGGGTTCCGTCTCACACTGACCGATTCTAAGAAGCCTTGCTGGACCCCACCCGCTCATGGCCACATTGCCCGGGCTTGCCCTCCGCTCGGCATTCTCGTCAGTCTCACACAAGGGCTAGTCTCGCCGGGACACTTTACCCACATGACTTGCGCGTCACGGGATAGCCAGCCGACCACGGAGACCTAGCCGCACCTTTGCACAGCACAAAACAAGGTTTCCCCACCCCAATTACCCCTCGCACCGTGTCTTTCCCGTGCTCCAAGGAAACCATCTACCACACAAAGCGGAGCTAACCTCGTCCGGTTCCGACTACGAGTACTCACTCTAATACAAGGGGGAAAACGCATACATACAACAGCGTATTGCCGCAACGGATTTTCTACCGAAGCTCGCTATGCAACATCACCGGGTCGGACTATCGGTCGCGACCACGGCTTCACCCACAATGCCTAATCCGCTAACGGAGCGGATCTCTAATGCAAGCATGCCGGGATGAACATACTCAACCCGGAGGTTCCTCTTGAACCGCTACACGAATCCCTCTCATTTGAGAGATTCGGCGCTCAAAATACGAAAGGAAGGGGATGTTATTCATGCATCCTAAATCCTAAAAACCGAGAGGAGAAGTGTCGTTACCTTCCGTCCCCTCTTCCTAGCCATGGAGAAGATTTGCCCGGATGAACACCACCGCAACGCTCCCACCTTCGCGGATCTGAACTCCGCTCGCGAAACGGACCTCCGAAGCTTTGCCGGCAGCCGGAACTTGGCCTCCTTGCTCTCCCTTCTCTCTAGAACTTAGAGAGATAAAAGAAAGTGGGGAATGAGTGTTTGGAACCCTATTCCCGGCCTTAAACCACCCAGGGAGGCTCCCCACCGTTGGATCTTCCAAAGAAAAGAACGAACGGCCACGATCGGAACTCAAATTAGAAAAACTGGGCCGAACACGGGTTGCAACACGGCCGTGTGCATGGCCGTGTTAGCCATTCGCCGTCTCGATCGATTCGAAAACCAGCACACGGCTCCTGACACGGCCTTCAACACGGCCTTCGACACGGCCGTGTCGCGCTCCACACGGCCGTGTCGTGACCCGTGTCACGGCACCCGTTTTCAATATTTTCAGTCAGAGAAGTACACGGCCTATGACACGGCCCCTGACACGCCCGTGTCACCTGGGACACGGCCGTGTACAGACCCGTGTCATGCCCCGTGTGCAAAACCTCAAACAGTTCGAAATGACCAGATGCTACACGGCCTGGGACACGGCCGTGTGCCTGGCCGTGTTCCACACCCGACGATCGTCGACCTTAACATGGTCGACCACACGGCCAGCTCGACATGGCTGACACGGCCTCCGACACGGCCGTGTCGGGACCCGTGTCACCTGCTCAAAAAAAACATTTTGGCCAAAAGCGATCCCCGTCGCTCCTACAACATTTTGGGGCGTTACAATTCTCCCCCCCCCCTTAAAAGAATTTCGTCCCGAAATTTAAAACATGGAAAGAACACAAATTCTAAACGATACTTGAAGAGAAAAGCTCGGGGTACTCCTCCAGCATGGCCTGCTCTCGCTCCCATGAGAGCTCCTCGCAGCCACAATTGTCCCAACGGACCTTTACGAGTCGGACCTCCTTGTTCCGCAGTTGTCGAACCTCCGAATCTTCTATCCCGACAGGACGTACTCGCGTCCTCAAGTCTTCCTCTACCGGCACCGCCGCCGGTTCAATCACCACGCTGGCCTCTAACAAGGCTTTCCTCAAGACGGAGACGTGGAAAACGTCATGCAATCCACTTAACTCCGCGAAAAATGCCAACCGGTACGCTGCCTCTCCCACTCGCTCGATGACCTTGAATGGTCCCAAAAATCTCGGACTCAGCTTCTTGAGTCGGCGAACTCATGAAATGCCTTTGAATGGCTTGATCTTAAGATACACCCAGTCGCCCACCACGAATTCCACATGCCTGTGGCGAGCATTGTAATACTTCGACTGCCGGTCTTGAGCTACCTTCATGCGCTCTTGGATGGTCCGCACTAGCTCACTAGCGTCGGCTACCACTTCTTTCCCCAAAAGCTTTGTGTCTCCCGCCTCTGTCCAAGACATCGGTGTTCGACACCGCCTCCCATAAAGAGCTTCATAAGGCGCCATCTTGATACTAGCTTGGTAGCTATTGTTATACGCAAACTCCACCATGAAGAGGTGATCCTCCCACTTCTTGCCGAAGTCGAGAGTGCACATCCTTAGCATATCTTCCAAAGTACGGTTCGTTCTCTCAGTTTGCCCATCGGTTTGAGGATGAAAAGCCGTACTGAACTTGAGTTTTGTGCCCAAGCTCTTCTGCACCAACCGCCAATCCTTAGACGTGAAACGTCCATCCCGGTTGCTGACTATACTCTTCGGAATCCCATGGAGTCGTACAATATTGCGGACGTACAACTCCACCAACTTTTCCACACCGTCCTCCTTCCGGTTTGGGATGAAGTGTGCCACTTTGGTCAAGCGGTCCACAATCACCCAAATGGCATCATTACCCTGCTGCGATCTAGGCAACCCATGCACAAAATCCATGGAGATGTCATCAAATTTCCATTCGGGGATTGGAAGAGGCTTCAAGAACCCGCCCGACTTCTGACACTCGGCCTTCACTAAGGCACAAGTTTGGCACCGACTCACACACAAAGCTACATCCCGCTTCATCCCAGGCCACCAATAGGACTTCTTCAAATCCAAGTACATCTTTGTACCACCCGGGTGAACGGAGTACTTAGTGAAGTGGGCCTCATACATCAACTCCTCGCGGAGCTTGCCAAACTGCGGTACACAAATCCTTCCACCCTTCCTCAGAACCCCATCAACCATCTCCCAGGCGCTACCCTCGCCCTTAAGAGCTTCCTCCACGAAGGGTTGGAACTCCTCATCCACACGGGTCGCTTCCCGAATACGATCGCATAAGTCATTCTGCATCTCAATCCAGCTTAGCCGAGCCACGCTAGACTCGCCTCTTGCCACACATTCCAAACCAAGGGACTCCCAGTCCCGCCTTAACCGCTCATCGTGTGCTTCAATCCAACTTCCTTGCCCCGAGTATTTCCTACTCAAAGCATCCGCCACCACATTGGCTTTTCCTGGCGTGTACTGAATCGCCACCTCGTAGTCCCCAAGGAACTCGACCCACCTGCGCTGCCGCATATTTAGGTCCTTCTAAACCAGGAGATACTTTAGACTCTTGTGGTCCTTGAAGATCTCCACCTTCGCACCGTAAATGTAGTGCCTCCACAGCTTCAAAGCAAAAATTACCGCTGCCAATTCCAGATCATGGACGGGGTAATTTCTCTCATGAGGCTTCAGCTGCCTCGACCCAAAAGCTATCACACTGCCATGCTACACCAACACGCACCCTAAACCGCATCCGGATGCGTCGCTGAAAATATGAAATCCTTCGGTCCCCTTTGGTAGACTTAGGATCGGTGCCATCATCAGCCTCTCCTTCAGGGTTTCAAACGCCTGACTGCACTCTTGAGTCCACACGAACTTCTGATCCTTGCGAGTTAGTGAAGTGAGGGGTAGTGCTATCCGTGAAAAGTTTTCCACAAACCTTCGGTAGTACCCGGCTAGTCCAAGAAAGCTCCGGACTTCCGCCACAGTCCTCAAAACTGGCCAATCTCTGATGGCTTCCACTTTCGTTGGATCTACCGCCACCCCATCCCCACTAATCACATGGCCTAAAAACGCCACCTTCTCCAACCAAAATTCGCACTTGGAGAACTTCACATAGAGCTGGTTCTCTCTCAATACTTGCAACACTGTCCTCAAGTGCACCTCGTGCTCCGCTTCCGACTAGGAATACACCAAAATGTCATCAATAAAAATGACGACGAACCTGTCCAAGTATTCGCGAAACACTCGGTTCATCAAGTCCATGAACACGGACGGCGCGTTCGTCAACCCGAACGGCATCACCGAGAACTCAAAATGACCATATCTCGTACCAAACGCTGTCTTGGGTATGTCTTCGTCACGAATCCGCAACTGATAATACCCGAACTTCAGGTCCAACTTGGAGTACACCACCGACCCCACCAACTGGTCAAAAAGGTCGTCTATCCGGAGAATCGGATACTTGTTCTTAACCGTCAATTTGTTCAACTCTCGGTAGTCTATGCACAGACGCATGCTACCGTCCTTCTTCTTTACAAATAACACCGGCGCACTCCACGGTGAAGAGTTGGGCCTGATATACCCTTGCTCCAAAAGCTCCTGCAACTGAACCTTGAGCTCGGCCAACTCCTTTGGTGCCATCCTAAATGGTGGACGTGACACCGGTCTAGCCTCGGGCACTAACTCGATGGAGAAATCAATCTCCCGCCGAGGAGGTGCTCCCGGTAGCTCCTCGGGAAAAACATCTCCAAACTCCGCAACCACGGGCACTTCCCCAAGAGACAGCCTGGAAAGGCTAACCTCCAACAACGCTACTAGAGCTACACCTCCCTGGTTAACAGCTCGCACTAGCTGAAGTGCCGAAACTAGGGAACAGGCCACTCCATGCAGGCCTTCAAACTTGACTTCCGCTTGCCCCACGCCCCTCAGGGTTACCACCTTGGACAAGCAGTCGATACTGGCACGCTGCTCCGCTAGCCAGTCCATCCCCAAGATCACATCGAACTCGGACAATGGCAAGATCGCCGCTACCAACACGAAGTCGACCCCCTCAAGACTCCAACAAATCCGGCCTCTAGCCCTGGTAGTCATAGACGACCCATTGGGCATGCGCACCTTCAACTCTGAGTCCGTTGAGAAGGACTCAACTCCAATCCTCCGGATGAAACTTTCCGCAAGGAAGGAGTGCGACGCTCCCGTATCAAAAAGTACCCTAGCGGGGTACCCTGATACCACTACAAAGCCTACACACATGCAACAAACATAAAAAGGCTTGAAAGGGAGAAATCTAAGGTGCAGGTTGAATTCTCGTACCTGTCACCACATCGGGTTGACGGATTGCTTCCTGCTGCCCAAGGTTGTAGGCCCTTGGCTGCACTGGTTGAAACCGGGAAGCACTCGACTCCGCCATCTTCCCTTTCTCGGCGGCACTGGGGCCGGAGCGCACAGTCTGCTCCTGCCTTGGCTCTTGCTCAGCGCCCCCTTGGGTACAAAATCTTGCTTTGTGGCCTGGCTTGCCACAACTGTAACACGTCTGCGATCCCTTAGAGCGTGACCCTCCGGACGTCCAATTACTTTTCTCGCCCGACTTAAACGGGGGATGCTTCTTCTTCCATCGGCTCCCTTCCGCCTTTCCATGGGACTGAGCCGACTTCTTCTCTTCCCCCTGCTTGGGTGTGAAACCCTTTCGGCGCTGGGATCGCTCCATATCGCTCTCCAAAATTCGGGCCGCCTCCACCAATTCGATGAAGCCCGCACGCTTCATCGATATGAGGGGTTGTCTTAGATTTTCCCTCAATCCGTGGTAGAAGAGATTGTCCCTCTCTTCATCGTCCGCCATGGTCGTCCCCGCATAACGACCCAATCGAGTAAATTCCTGAACATACTCATCCACTGTCTTGTCTCACTGCATAAGATGTAGAAACTGCCTCTGGAGGGCTAACCTTGTTGATGCGGGAATGTACTTCTTCAGAAAGGCATTCCCAAACTCCTCGATGGACGGTGTGCGTCCTGGGAATTGCCGACCACTGTGGCTCACCCATCATAACTTGGCATCTCCCTCCAACATAAAGGCTGCGAACTCTGCCTTTTTTTCATCTGGCGCCTCTGCCGCCCTCAGAAGCTCCTGAATCCTAGCCCACCAATCCTCTACATCCGTGGGCGTGTCGATTCCCTTGAAGGTTGGAGGGTGGAAACTCAAAAAGTACTTCATTTGCCGGTCCCCATGCCCGACAACCACTCTCTCGGCCTGCGGCTCCGCCCGCCTGGCCTCCTCAACCTGCGCGGTCGCTGCCATGACCGGGGTAGCAGGAGTTGCTACCTGAGCAACGGGAGCTTCTACCTGTGTTGTCGCTGCAGCTTGGGCCGCCACCATCACTTCTGCAAGCATGAGGCAGAAGTCAGCCGGTCTGACCCCCATCCCTAGCGGACCTTGCGCAGTCGCACTACTTGCCGAGAGCTCTTCTCTTGGCCTCGAGGTCCCAGCCTCGTTGCTTGCACTCTAAACACAAGCAAGAAAACACAAATCAGCCTCTAATCGCAAGACTCGAACACAAGGACACTCATGGTCCCGCGATACTCCTATGTGGATAACTTCTAATACGCGACTCGACTTATAATTTCGACCGCGAAACTTCTCCTTGGAACGCTAACCTCCCTCTGATACCAAATTGTAACACCTCCCCTGTAAAGACCATATAATATGGGTCCGGCCGGGGCCCCATAACATACGGACACCACAGCTTTATTATTAAAAGATGATATGAAACTACCCAAACTCAAAACTCCAGACATACACAGCGGAAACATAAAACTAAAAGACAGAAGTTATTCACTAACCATAGAGTATCGAAATGGCCTTAAGGCCTTACACAATATAAGTCCAAAAATATAAAAGTGCCAAGCACCCCTAGGCTACCTCGGCATGCAAACCGTACATGATCAAACAACATCAACAAAACAAGGAAAAGAAACTAGCCAAGCACAGCAACACTTCATGAGGCTTAGGGCTTTTCGCCCGGCGCGCTAGCTCCTGCATGCGATCCTTGCCCTGAAAGGATTTGAAGTAATATGGGTCAGCAAAGGCTGACCTCTACTGTGTAACAAACACATCTCCTCCCGGCCGTCCCTAACGGACCCCGGGGTTCCACTCCACCTGCAAGTTAACACTTCGTATACCAAAAGAGCATATATATATATTAAAGCGGTAAACAGGCTTGGATGTCTCAAACAGCATACATGTTCTCTATGTTTTGTACAAAGTAAAAGGGGCCTACTATGCAACATGAATGCAACCCGGGTTTCACCCAAGGCACCCTAGCTCATATGCATCTAGCACAACATCAAACATTGGGTACTTCCGTTTCCCCATTGGCTTAAAGCCGCAAACAAAAGGGAAACACCGTGTCCCCAATGGCACACAGGCCATCACACAAAACCTTGCAATGGCCCCACCCGCACATGGGTCTTAAACCCCGGGCTTGCCCGCATAATCTGACGTCGCACGTCAGGGTTCCGTCTCACACTGACCGATTCTAAGAAGCCTTGCTGGACCCCACCAACTCATGGCCACATTGCCCGGGCTTGCCCTCCGCTCGGCATTCTCGTCAGTCTCACACAAGGGCTAGTCTCGCCGGGACACTTTACCCACATGACTTGCGCGTCACGGGATAGCCAGCCGACCACGGAGACCTAGCCGCACCTTTGCACAGCACAAAACAAGGTTTCCCCACCCCAATTACCCCTCGCACCGTGTCTTTCCCGTGCTCCAAGGAAACCATCTACCACACAAAGCGGAGCTAACCTCGTCCGGTTCCGACTACGAGTACTCACTCAAATACAAGGGGGAAAACGCATACATACAACAGCGTATTGCCGCAACGGATTTTCTACCGAAGCTCGCTATGCAACATCACCGGGTCGGACTATCGGTCGCGACCACGGCTTCACCCACAATGCCTAATCCGCTAACGGAGCGGATCTCTAATGCAAGCATGCCGGGATGAACATACTCAACCCGGAGGTTCCTCTTGAACCGCTACACGAATCCCTCTCATTTGAGAGATTCGGCGCTCAAAATACGAAAGGAAGGGGATGTTATTCATGCATCCTAAATCCTAAAAACCGAGAGGAGAAGTGTCGTTACCTTCCGTCCCCTCTTCCTAGCCATGGAGAAGATTTGCCCGGATGAACACCACCGCAACGCTCCCACCTTCGCGGATCTGAACTCCGCTCGCGAAACGGACCTCCGAAGCTTCGCCGGCGGCCGGAACTTGGCCTCCTTGCTCTCCCTTCTCTCTAGAACTTAGAGAGATAAAAGAAAGTGGGGAATGAGGGTTTGGAACCCTATTCCTGGCCTTAAACCACCCAGGGAGGCTCCCCACCGTTGGATCTTCCAAAGAAAAGAACGAACGACCACGATCGGAACTCAAATTAGAAAAACTGGGCCGAACACGGGTTGCAACACGGCCGTGTGCATGGCCGTGTTAGCCATTCGCCGTCTCGATCGATTTGAAAACAAGCACACGGCTCCTGACACGGCCTTCAACAGGGCCTTCGACACGGCCGTGTCGCGCTCCACACGGCCGTGTCGTGACCCGTGTCACGGCACCCGTTTTCAACATTTTCAGTCAGAGAAGTACACGGCCTATAACACGGCCCCTGACACGCCCGTGTCACCTGGGACACGGCCGTGTACAGACCCGTGTCATGCCCCGTGTGCAAAACCTCAAACAGTTCGAAACGACCCGATGCTACACGGCCTGGGACACGGCCGTGTGCCTGGCCGTGTTCCACACCCGACGATCGTCGACCTTAACATGGTCGACCACACGGCCAGCTCGACATGGCCGACACGGCCTCCGACACGGCCGTGTCGGGACCCGTGTCACCTGCTCAAAAAAAACATTTTGGCCAAAAGCGATCCTCGTCGCTCCTACAACATTTTGGGGCGTTATAGCTTATGTGTTTGCACATAAGTTAAGGTTACTTATTTAATTTTGTATATTATCATGCTTACGCTGTTAGTTTAGTTCCGCTGCCATCTGCAATTTGACTATTCTCCACCTTCAAGTCCTTCCCTTTCCTTCTCCCCGCTCGGTACTTAGGAGCCATGGGGGAAGGGGTGGGGGACGATAGGACTTAGTCTTTTAGACTAACGGTTTTCGAACCACATCATTTAGGGGACCACGGAGCCCAGCATGGAGGAGCAGCCCCGGAGGTCGGCACGCTTGGAGATCGGATAGTCTAGTACCGGAGTCCAGGCAGCAGGGACTGTGAGTCCCGAACACTAGTAGTTGTATTAGTTTGATTCCGCGATGAGTGATTTGTAGTGAGGACTTGATGTACCGGGCATAAGCCCGAGATTTTTTATTATATGTACTATCTGTGGACACTCTCTTCGTGGAGTTTATTTGGCTATATATGTGATTTATGTGGACTTGCTTTTATACTTATGCTACAGTAGAGATCGATTTGGCTAGCAGAATCGGCGTCTTGTAGTGACGACCTTCCTGGGTGAGAAGGTATCACCGCAAGGCGGCGGTTCTGGGCCTAAGACCCCGGTGTCGAAAAGAAAAAAAAATGGGGGTCTTACAATGCCTGTTCAGCCTAACCGTCTCCCAAGCCACCGGTTCACTTAAACTAAGAGGGTTTCTAATTAGTCTTTACTAATGGCACACCCAATACGACACAAAAACTGAACTACCTCGAAATTCGACGAAATTTGCACCGTAGCTAAATATCCACGCTACGAACACAACGGCGAAGTCGAAATTAACTTTCGACGAACAGAACTTGAGTTATACCCTCCCGAAGCCAAAACACAAGCATCCCCCGAGAGGCCACACCGGGTCACCCAAAACGACTCGGCTTGCTAGGGAGATCTTGCCAATAGGCTACCAAATAGGGCACCTAGTTCTAAGGAGTTAAGACCACTCTCCACAGATTTCATAAGCCAAGAAAACGCATCGACGTAACGCCAAACGAGAATAAAATAGTCGCAGAAAAATCGGGGGCGTTACAGCAAACACATGGGTCCTCCCTAGATATAAACTCTGTGTCACATGTCAGCCTAGATCCAAAGTCCTGTCATCCTCCACACGAGAGTTGAACGGCCCCCACTGCACATATGTGAAAACTCCCGGCTATATGTGGTCATTGTGGTCTTATGCCGAAGTTCAATCTAGAGGGGGCCCTGAGCAAGACTCGGCGATGTCTCGGTGGTTCAGTGATCTATTTGGCAAAGAGAAAAGATTGAGGAGGAAGCACTCCAATAAGGGAAAAGTGTCAGTATGGGATCTCTGATGTAAACTTTATTGAAATGAAAATGAAAGAACACATAGAAGTATTATAAAGAGAATGTTTGAAAAGTAAAATACAGTAAGAGTAACCATTATTTGTTGTGAGGAGCTTTGAGGAGCTATGATGTCCTCTTTGCTTTAGAATAGTCTTCTAAGGGCACCATCATCATTGGCATCGAAGCACTCACTATTTTTGAGGTTGGGGTGATTGTTGATCTGATTCACTCCCTTTGAGCAGCAAGGCACGTCTTCTACTTCATTGCCTTTTGAAGTTGATGGATCAGAGTGATCATCCTTTGGGAGTAGATCACGCATCTTACCCTGCCTTAGCATCTTCTGTATAAGTTGACGAAGCGCTCGACAGTTTTCAGTTAGATGCCCGCTTTATTTGTGAAATTCACAGAACTGATCTGAGTCTCTTGATCTTTGATCTGTTGGCTGGTAAGGTTTCTTGAAGTTAGCCCTACCTTTCATGATTTGACTCACTTCTTGCATGGCCTCATCAATCTCGGAATCTGGCGAGTCATCTTTATGCTACTGATGAACTGCAGCTATTAATGGAGCTGATACTGGCAATGGTAACAATTGATCTTGGGCATGATCCTGGCCCGGGAAGAGGTGTCGATGATGTTGAAATCTCTTCTCCCATTCCTTGAGTAGGACGGAAAATCTTTCCGATGTGACCTTGGAGGCTGCTTGTAAGAGGAAGAATTTTTCTCCGTTACAAGCCTGGAGACGAAGCTGGGATTGCTTTTCTCACCGCGGATATATGAGTTTTCTAAGCCAATCAAATCTTGATATGTCCTCGGTGCTCGAACATTATCCTCGAACTTGAGTGGTTCTTCTCTCAAACAATGAATAAGAGCCACTCGGTACATTTCTTGATCAATGATCTCAATGTCCAAGATTTCTATCTGAAAATGATCTACAAAATTAGACCAAGTTTCATTCTCTCGCTGCTTGATCTCAAAGAGGGCTTCTGGACCGCCCTTTCTCTTTGTAGAAGTAGAAAATCTAAGCAGAAACTCTCTTCGCAAATCTGTAAAGGAAGAGATAGACTGAGGACGTAGTCCATAGAACCTATCCCTCACCTGACCATCAAAGGTCGTTATAAGAAGCTTGCACTTAATAGCATCATAAAGAGTCTTGAGAGCTATGGCTGATTTAAAGGCTTGAAGATGTTTGACTGGATCAGTCTTTCCAGTATAAATGGGTAACCGCGGTTCTCTGAAGTTAATTGGAGTTGGTTCATGCCAAACATTCTCTGTAAACGGTGACAGCTCTTCTTGTTCTACTATATAAGAAAAATAGGGAGCATGAGTTGTAGCTTTATAAGGAGCAGTGGGATAGAAGGGAAAAGTGTCTCTGGGAGGAGTAAAGGCAGGAGCTGAATAGTAGGGATAACTTCCCTGATGTTTAGGAATCTAGCTGGACTTCCTCGGGTAGCTTCTCGGAAGAAGTTTTGACAAGCTGCAAACTAATCATTCTGAGACTGTATAGGTGTTGTAGGCCCTTGCGGAAAGGTTGAAGTGTAAAGAGGAGGATAGACCGACAGATAGACCAGTGGATAAACTTGAGGAGTCTCAGATGCTAGTGCTGGATTGACTGGAAGAGCTGGTGCTGCTGAAGATTGTGCGGCCAATTGCTGTGTGATAGCTGTTAGAGTACGGTTGATTGCTTGAAACTATTGTGCAGTTTCTCTGCGATATTGCACTAAGGCCTCCCAAAGAGGATCTTCACTGGGACTTGGAGCAAGGTTCTCGGCTAGTTGATGGTCTGTCTTGAGTAACCGCTAATTTCACTTTCTGTTCGAGATTTGAAGGTCGTGTGTTAACCATTGATGAAATAAATATGCCTTCTAGTTAACTGGTTGTTCGATCTCACAAGATAGGTTAAGAAGAGGGTTGTGGGGATAGCGGAGAGGTTTTATGAGAGTAGCCAGGAAGGTTGATGATCAGCAGAGAAAGCTGATGATCAATGGAGATGGCTATTGATCAATAGAGAAGGTTGATGATCAGCAGAGAAGGTTGATGATCAGCGGAGAAGGCTGATGATCAGCGGAGAAGGCTGATGATCAGCGGAGAAGGCTGATGATCAGCGGAGAGGGCTGATGATCAGCGGAGTGGGTTGATGATCAGCGGAGAAGGCTGATGATCAGCGGAGAAGGATGATGATCAACTAAGAAGGCTGATGATCAGCGTAGAAGGCTAATGATCAGCAGAGGAGGCTGATGATCAGCAGCGAAGGTTGATGATCAGCGGAGAAGGCTGATGAATAGGGAGAAGGCTTATGATCAGCGGAGAAGGCTGATGATCAGCGGAGAAGGTTGATCAGGAGCTGTTGAGCAGACGGTTACTTTGACGGTTGAGCTCCAATGGTGGAGACTGAGAGGGGAGAAGAACAGAGGGGGCCGCTAACAGTGGCATCAATAGACTTCGCCCGCCATGGCTTGAATGCCACTCTTGCGACGGGCTTTTCCTTTAATCAAGAAATAAGATTACAGCTTAATATTACACCTTTACATGAGAATGTAATAAAGGGTACAAAGGGGGAAGCTGGCGGCTAAGGAAGAAGTTTCCAGAGACTATGGAAAAGAGGCTGCTAGTAGGCCGCACGGCTTGATGGTAAGCTTGTTGGCAGTGGCGGAGGACTGGGAAACTGAGTCCGCAGGTCTTGATGATCAGCTGTGGAGGACTGTAAAACATAGTTCGTAGGTCTTGATGATCAGCTATAGAGGACTAGAAAACTGAGTTCGCAGGTCTTGATGATCATGTGTGGAGGACTGGAAAACGGAGTCCGCGGGTCTTGATGATCAGCTGTGGAGGACTGGAAAACTCAGTCTGCAGGTCTTGATGGTCGGTTAGTTTTCCTCTTGCACCTCCCCCCTAAATGAGAGGTATTGGGGGCTATTTATAGGCCCGGGGAAGATCTTTTAGAAGCGGAGCCTAGTGACGTCATCATTGAGGCTTGGGCGGACTCGACGAGTATGCAGTTCGGCTGGGCGGATTGGGAGAAGGATGGCCGCCCCCCTTTGGCCGCCTGAGGAGCAGCGGTGGCGGCCTGTGGAGCAGGCCTCCCCTTAGGTGGCGGCTAAGGAGCAGGCCGTCGCTGAGGGTGGAGGCCTTATTATCCGTCCGCCTCGAGGTGGAGGCCTAAGGAGCACGCTGCCCCCTGGGGGCGCCGGCCTGAGGACCAGGCCGCTTCTGGGTTGTGGCCTGAGTAGCAGGCCGCCCATAGGGGTGGCGGCCTGAGAAGCAAGCCTCCCTCTGGGGTGGCGGCCTGCAGGCCACCCACGGGTTGTGGCCTGAAGAGCAGGATGCCCACGTAGGGGAGGAATCCCTCTGGTGGTGAGCCGGAGAGTGAGTCCATCGAGCCTGCGATGGTTGAGTTGGTGTAGGGTTGATGCCGGTGGGGCGACCTGGCGGACTGAAGGAATAAATTGCGCAGATCGCCCTATACTGCTTTAGATTGCCTCCCTCAAGGAATAATGCTATGCGGTTAGCAGGCTTAACCGCACGGCCTGCGAGGGTGAGCTATGGGAGTAGCCCGTCGTCCCGTCGGGCACGCGGTAGCTATGCGACCGGGGCAGTTAGACTGGGGAGACCTCCTTAGCCATGTGAACTTAGCGGATAAGAGTTTCTATCCGCCTGGCCCAAAAAAGGAGGGTTGAGGCAGATCATAACCCTCGGGGGGAACCCCTGAGTGGGCCACGACTTGCCATTTAGATACCTTGGGAGGGATCACCGATTTTAGGGTTAACACATTCGTCAAGTGTACTCGACGCTTCGTCGTGATCATTCGACGATCCGTCGAGATAGTAAGTATGAAATTCGTCCAGATAATTCTCCAAGTTCTCTCGATGTTTTGTTGAGATAATTCGACGATTCGTCGAGACAACAAGTAGGGTTCATCGGGTCCTTTTGATTAGTACAAGTCTTTTCGATGATTCTTCGAGTCCTTTCAATAAGTTCGTCAAGTAAGAAATCAATACATGACGAATAAATTCCGTTAATTCCATTTGTCGAGTCTACTTAGGATTTATCTCATTTTGTTCGGGCCCACTGGCCACTCAAGGCGACACAAAACTCGCACGCGAGGTCTAGGCCAAAATTGGACGTTATAAATCCAATAAACAAATGAAAAGATTTCATCCCCAAAATTGAAGTTTAATCTATGGTTAAAAAAGTACGAGATACACAAGGTAAGTGTTTAAAGTTACCTTGGGGAAACAACTCTGGGTAGCGTTACTGCATAAGGTCAATAGGCTCCCAAGTGTACTCCTCTTTCCCATGGTTGGATTATAGGAACTTTACCAATGGAACACTTTTTCTCCTCAGTCTTCGTACTTCAGTATCTACTACCCGCATAGTCTCTAGAAAAATAGATCTATCAGAAGCCACAGGGCCAGGTATAGAGGTGACAAACTGCTCAGGCCGAAGTAGTGCCTTCATAAGGGAAGATACATGAAAGACATCGTGTAAGTTCTCCAATTCCTGTGGTAGCTCCAGCCTATAAGCCAAGGGACCGATCTTCACCAAAACGATATAAGGCTCCATGTATCGCGGGCTGAGCTTCTTTCTTCCATAAATACATGACACCTCATGCATCTACCTAATCTTTAAAAATACTTTGTCATTCACTTAGAATTCCACCATCCTGTATTTCACATCAAAGTACTTTGTCTGCCAACTCTGAGCCTCTATCATGCGATCTCGGATTAACCTACTCATAACACCGGTGTCAACGATGTACTCCACTCCCAACACCTTAGGATCCTCGTCTTAAACCCATGATAAAAGGGTTCTACACCTCCTACCATAGAGTGTTTTAAAAGCGCCATTCTGATTCTTGCATTGTGGCTATTATTATATGTAAACTCTACCAATGGTAAAAGTATCTCCCACGGCTCCCCCTATCGAAAATGCATAACCACAACAAGTCCTCCATAGTTATGATAGTTCTCTCTGATTGGACATAAGTGTGTGGGTGAAAAGTCATACCGAAAGTAAGGCGGGAGCCCAAATATGTCTGAACAACCTCATTCCTTAATGGTGAAGCAACCATCACGGTCCGAGACTATTGTCTTGGGCACCCCATGGTGCCGAACGAACTGCTCTACAAAGAGATGCACTAACAAATCAACATGAGCCTTCTTTCTCATTGGGATAAACCTGACAACCTTTGTCAAGCAATCCACAATCACCCAAACTGAATCATTACCAAAGCGAGATCGGGGAAGACCATGAACAAAATCCATGAAAATATTCTCGAACTTCCACTCTGGGACAAGCAACGACTGCAATAATCCACCAGGGCTCTTATACTCCACTTTACCTTCTAACAAGCCTCGCAACATGTAACATAGTACGTGACATCTCTCTTCATTCCTGGCCAAAACATGGTCCTCCGCAAGTTAGTGTACATCTTTGCATTTCCGGGATGCATCAAATATTTGGGGTAATGGGCCTCTCTCAAGATGTCTTCCCAAATCCCACTACCTGCGGGAATGTAAATTCTACCGTGGAAATGAATGAGGTCTTCATTTAGCGCATATCCCTCAGTTGATCCTTCCATAATTTTTTGGAACACAAGGGCCAAAAGTTCTTTACCTTGCTCTGCCTGAATCCGTTCTCGAATGTCACAAACTATACTCATGGTAGACAGGTACTCTGTGTAGGCCTCGAGACTAGCCTTAGATACCAGCATAATCTTCATCTCTTCAAGTACTCTAGCCAACTCCACAACCATTAATCGGGACTCAGGGCTTGATACGGGTTCCTTCTTGCTTAGAGCATCCACCACTGAGTTCGTCTTCCCGGAGTGGTAGTTCAATGTAAACTCATAATCACAAGAAACTCCAACCACCACCGCTGCCTCAAGTTCAAATCTTTCTAGGTGTGGATGTTCTTCAAGTTCTTATAATCTGAAAAGATCTCGCAATGGATGTCATATAGATAGTGTCATCAAATATTCAGAGCGAAGACCACTGCTCCTAACTATAAATCATGCACTGGGTAATTCACTTCATGCTTCTTAAGTTGTCTAAAAGAGTATGAAATCACACACATGTGCTGCAACAAAACCGCCCCATGCCTTGATAGGATGCATCAGTATAAATCTGGAATCCTTCCTTCCCTAATGGCAGGGAGAGGATTGGCGGGGAGGTGAGGCGCTTCTTCATCTTTTAGAATGTAGCTTCATATTTGGGTGTCAACACAAAAGGTACACCGTTCTTTGTCAGAGCAGTGAGGGGAAGGGCGATCTTCGAAAATCCTTCCACAAACTTGCGATAGTACCCAGCATGTTCGAGAAAACTTCGCACATCGGCCGCTGACCTCAAAGGTGACCACTCCTTCATGGCATGTACCTCGGCCGGATCTACTACTGGTCCAGCTCCACTAATAATATGGCCTAAGAAAGCAACTTATCGGAGCCAAAACTCGCACTTGCTAATCTTAGCATACAAACAGTGCTCTTTTAGTTTCTTTAAAACAAAGGCCAAGTGCTCTACATGTTCCTCCTCTGTCCTCGAGTAGACCAAAATATCATCAATAAATATGATGTTAAAAGCATCCAAATACGAATCAAACACCTTATTCATCCAACTTATGAACGCAAAAGGGGAATTTGTGAGTCAAAACGACATCACAGTGAATTCGTATATGCCATTTCTGGAGCTAAACGCTATTCTATGGATATCTTCTTCCTGTATCCCCAACTGATAGTACCCTGACAACAAATCAATCTTGGAGAACCAATGCTTTCCCACAAGCTGATTGAATAGCTCGTCGATCTGGGGCAAGGGATATGTGTTCTGTACTGTCAGTCGGTTGATCTCTCGGTAGTCTATACAAAACTACAGTGATCCATAATTCTTATTAACGAACAAAACAAGGGCTCCCAGGGTAATGAATTGGGATGAACAAACCCTGATTCCACTAACTATTGCAACTAAACCCTATACTCTGCTAGTTCCTTTGGATCCATCCTGTAGGGGGTTCGATAGATGGGCTTGGCACCCTGCACTAGCCTAATCTAGAAGTCTACTTCCCAAGGTGGGAGAAATCCAGGTAGCTTTTGGGGAAAAACCTCAGGAAAATCTCGCACCACTAGTATGTACTTCATGCTAGTCTCCATCTCTTTCAGCTCAAAACATATCGTGAACACCTCATCTTCTTGCTTGTGGGCCTTAATGGGCTTAATAGAAGATAACAACACTCGGTGTGTGAATCTTATACCTTGAAATATAATTTTGGAATCTCCATGTCTCAAGGCGATCTGCTTTGCCGCACAGTCAATCCTAGCATGATGCCAATCCATCCATATCATGCCCGAGATAAGATCAAACTTTGGCATCCCCAAAACTGTCTCAGGGGTCTCAAAAAGCTTCCCTCTAATGTACACATCCAAGTCGCACTTGGTGGATGAGGTCATCTCAGAGTCGTCCGAAAGGCATACTCTTCGAGTGACTCCAGTTAAATGTTACACGCCATTCAGATCATTCATGAAGTCCACTGAGACGAACGAATGAGTGGCACTGGTATCAAATAAAGTGTGGGCAGGTCTCCTACTAACAGTCACGATGCTTATATGTTAAGTTATAACAATTTCAAAGCTAAATTTTTAGTATAATCTCAGGCAAGCTAAGGATGAATGCTTATAAACATATTAATTTGACTACGAGATACCTGCAATAATGTCATGCGGGTCCCATTCTTGAGTCATATCTAGAGAAAACACTTGCTATCGAGAAAGTCCAGGGTCCCTACCTTATGGTCCTCATCCTCGACCATGTCGTTATCCTTGCTGAGTTGCTGGAGGAAATACGGGACGATTTGGGACATTCCGAACTAGTTGCGGGTAAAAATGCTGATTGTTGCCCAGCTGGTGACAATGGAAGCAACCTTCTCTAATGTTCTCCCTGGGATGTCGATATACCTGAATTTGTTGGAATATGGGTAGTGCAAACTGTGGGGTTAGACGCTCCATCCTAAAATTCTGGTGGAAAAGTCCGCCGCTTCCTCCTCGGTTTCTACCACTACCTCTGGCAAGCTACCTCCTCCTACTAGGCCACTCCTACATTACTCCTTATGTTGGTCTCTTACAACTAAGCATAGACCTCAAGATTGTCCCCCCTAATCTTTTCGCCATGTCTTTTATCTGAGAAAAGCTCGAGTCGACTATAAACAATATAGTTTGTCATAGGGGGTCTCACAAACCTTTGTAGAATCGCTTCGCATAACCGCGATCATCCAAGTTATAGGATTCAGCAAACCTGACAAGGTGTTGAAACTCCTGTTGGTACTCCACAAATGATTTAGATCCCTATTTCAGGTGCAGGAACCTTTCTTCGAGTTCATCTCGAGCAGTAGAGGGAACAAAATTATCTAGGAAAGCATCAGATAACTCATTCCAACTGATGTCAGTATAAACACATCCTTCGAAAGTGGAGCCCATAAGAAACTTCCACCACCTCTTTATGTGTGATTCTAGGATGGAAACTGCTAAGGTGACAACCGCACTAGTTTGACATCAGATTCTGGCCATCAACTCTTACACAGAATCAAAACACTCTTTCGTACGAACACCTGACTCTGTCCACTGATAAGTGGGTGGAGAAAAAGCTCAGAAGGTACTCAGTGAATTTGATTTTGGGGCCTACTGCTGCACCAGGAACTGCTGAGACCTGAAGCCATCTAAAATCACTGTTAGGGTCTGCCCGAACTCCGACTGTTGGAAGGGATTAGGTATTGAGGGAACGAGAATGCTCATCGATGGCTCGGTATGTACCGGAATATACACACAGAGTATGAATTTAAGGTTAGTGAAAGTATCTAGCATCTACCTAAATCACCTAGAGGGGGGTGAATAGGTGATGTCTGTGTCTTTTTGTGGAACAAAAATACTTGAAAAGTTTAAGCACACAAACACCGAAATTTATAGTGGTTCCCCGAGTTGGGTACGTCCACTTTCCCGCCTCTCCTATCTACCACGAAGGGCTAGATTCGGCTACTTCACCAAACTCATATTTCTTCAAATCTTATACCTCGGAACCACAACTCCTATAACTCGGAGACAAACCTCCTTCCACTCGGAGAACAACCTCTCCTATAACTCGATCGACACACGGATCTACTACTCGATCCACAAACGGATTTACAACTCAATCCACAACCGGATAAACAACTCGAAGACAAATCTCCTACAAATGAAAAGGAATATTACAAAGTAATAAAGATTACAAGTCTTTAATCCGACGTTCTTCGAAAAGGTAAATCTTGAAAATTATGGAGAACTCGGAAAGTAGAAATTCTTGGAAGACCTTGAATCTTGAATCATCAATCGACTAGATCTGGAGGAATAGATATCTTCGAAACACTTGGATCCATTCAAATCGGAAAACAGAAGATAAGATCTTGCTTCGCTTGTGGTTGTCGGCCGAACGAATTTCACATATCGTATAGAGGCTGGCGGTTTTGCCCTTTTTGGATAGATTCTAGATTTGAAAATGGGAATGATTTGCAAGATTAGGGTTGAAGAAAAATCCACCCTAAGTATTTATAGACATCTTCAAATGCAATAGTTATAAAATAAATTCCAAAAATAACTTGCGAAAATCACTGTGCATGGCCACCGCAACCCGAGCCTGAAAAAAATTCGGAAAAATGACCTAAGTCATATTCGTCGAGTATCGTCGAGTATCGCTAGTATTCTCGCCGAATAGTCATTGATATAAGACGAATTTTACTTAGACAAATCCAGCTCAATCTAGCCAGCCACTCAACGCCAAGGCTCAAGTCATTCTCGACGAATTCGTCGAGTATCAGCTAGTATACTTGATGAATTTTTCGAGTATAGGCTAGCAGACTCAACACACTCATCACTGTCAATTCTCTCGATGCCCTCCATGCACTCAATGCACTCAACGACATTGCAGTCGACGCACTCCATACAATCGCAGCCGACACACTCGACGTTATTGAAGCAGTCAACGCACCCGATGCCATGATATACGACAAATTTACCTTAATAAAAATCAAAGAAGTAGCGTCGAGATGATTCGACGAATTTGGCGTGTATCGTCAAGTATATTCGACGAATTCGGCGAGTATCGTTAGATACAATAGACGAATTTGACGAGTAAATTTGATGATACTCGACGAATTTTACTTTACTATTTTTTTAATTATTTCAGAAATTCTACACAAGTATATAAGATGTATTCGACGAGTGATAGTAAGTATATATGACGAATTCGACGAATATCAATGATACTTGATGAATTCGACGAATATCCCTAATGATACTAGACAAATTTTACTTGGGTAAAATTTATGTTTTTCTGAAATGAAGCTCTTCTTGTTTCTTGAACCCCCATGTACTTGGCATAGAAGTACACCCCAATAGAGAGATTACACGTGAGTCAACACCATAGACTACATAATGAAGGATTATATTGTTAGTCCCAAGATTAATGACCCGCTGTAACCTTATAATGGTATGTATTTAGCATTGTAAACCTGCAAGTACATAACTATAAATAAAATATCAAATACATTCACAATTCATCTTAGCTTAACTGGACCCTTCTTAAAATCAAGGTTATTGTGGATATAATACTCAACAATCTCCCCCTACTTGAAAAAGACAGAATCTTATAAGCTAAGGTGAATTGCACATAACAAAAATAATCATACAACATAGAATTAACAAGATAAGTAAATTAAAGAAAATTAAAATAACAACGCACATTCCAGCCAAGACATATAAACCATATATATATATTAATAAGAGTTCAAAGTTTGTTAATAAGGCAACCACAACCACATTTCAGTCACACTAAATAAACATGAACATCAGGCCTGCCTGCCTTGATCCTTCTGTTGTTGTCTTGCAAAATAAGCCCTTGGCTTAGGATAATAATTTGGAGGGGCTGGAGGCGCGGACTCATTATTCTTGTGCTTTCTGAAATGTATCCTTCTCTTGGCAGAGGCCACTTCATACTTGTGCCATTCTTATTGATCATAATGATTCCATCTATTCTCATTTCTAAGATCAACTAGGGTGAAGGTGTCTAGGATGATTCCTCTAGAAGTAGGACTCCACACATCACCAACTTCTCTGTCTCTGGTATGGTCTACCTTGTAGCAGAAGGGCCTTCATCATACTTTCTTTTCTTGTGAACTAGAGAAGGAACATCTTCAACCACTTTAACTTCAGCACCAGCAGCAGTAGTAGCAGTGTCCTGAAAGACTTCCTATGTGTCTGTCCAGAGTTGAGAGTAATCCTCAACAAGATGAACTTCAAACTGAGTAGGCACATTAGGTGCTTTAGAGCCAAACATCTGACCATGCAGCCACATAAAGTTGTTATAGCAGTAGTCATTTGTCTTTTTGAAATTTTCTACCAAAGAAGCTTCGACTGCAACAACCTTAGCTTTCATAGCCTCCTCCCCCTTTCTGACTTCAATAATGACAACATTAGAATAAGCATGAATAGTGCTGTCCAATTAAGCCATCGATTTGTTATGGGCATCAATCATTGTCTTTGTGTTCGTATCAACATTATCATGAATTTTTGAAGCATACTTGAGTCCTTGCATGTTAAGCATGATAGCTTTTCCACCCTCGGCATACAATGCATCAAGCTTGTCAATCTAAATTTTTACTTCGGCAAGGCCGTTGTTAACATCTTGCTCAGTTTCTTTGACCTTGTCCAGAACTTTCTGTATTGTTGCTTCAAACTACGCTTGTTGTCTTGCCAACTTGACCTCTATTGTCTTTAGAATGGAACTATCAGCACTAGAGGTGACAAATTTTTCAGAAGTAATACTTGGGAGAGAGGGCAGATCTTCATGAACTGGAGACTCATAGATTGGAGATAATCTATCTTTGGAAATCAGAGGCTCTTCAGCTGTTAGTACAGGAGGATGCTCCTTTACATCTCCTTCCTCATCAGAAACATCAACTATCTCCTCAGGAACAACTGGAGGAATACTTGTTGCCTTGGCAACTCTTTGCTCAAGTTATAAGATAAACTTGTTGACCTAAGTGTCAACTGATATCGTAGACTGAGTCACCTCCCTCTCAGAAGATGAAGCAGTAATAATTTCTTGGAGAGGGACAATCATGTTCTCCACAGAAACTAGCTTAGACCCATCATTAGCATTATCAGTATCTTTGGGCTCATCAGCAACAATCATTTCCTCATCAGCATCTATCTTATAGTCATCAACAGTCAAATAATCATCAACATCAACCAAAACATCATCCTCAGCAAGCACTAGCTCAGCAACAGCAGTCTGAGCAATCATGGCAACCTTTGCCAGAATATTTCTTGTCTCTGGAACTAGAATTGGACTCTGCAACTGAAGTAACAGTTGGCTCCCCATTAGCTCCTGCACTCAATCTATTAGGGGATTCATTGGGGTGTGGAGTAGGAATCCTATCCTCAGGAGCTTGATCTTCCCCCTCTACAAACAAATCTGGGGCTCCCCTTTGCCTCAAGATCCTCATATCTAACCTTGAGAAGATATTTGAGTCGATCTTCTTCAAGTGATGGATAGGCACACCTTTGGTCATATCGAACTTGTAACCGTCCATTTGATTCAAGTACAAGATGATAATAATTCCAAAGTTGGGAGTGTGGAGACTGTCTTTAATCTTCTTAAATAGTAGTGCACCCCAATCCAATCTTTTCCTATAGATGATTGTCACTAGAACCTTGAATATTTGTGAAGATAGATAGTCGTGTGAACCAGTCTTGCATTGCAACACTTTTCTGATGATATCTGACAGTAGCTTTCCTTCTTCATTCATTCCTTTCCTTTTGATTGCTTTTGTACCTATGGGCAAACCACAAAATAACATAGCCCTTGTGAGGTCTTCCTCGTCGAGGTGATCTGCTTCTTCATAGGAAGGGTGCCTCAAGTGTCGGGTGAGATGAGAGGGCTTCACCTTAATAGCAATTCAAAAAACATTGCTCTTGATTACCGTATCTTTATGTCAGAGCTTTGCATTCTGGAAGAATTCAAGGACATCTTTGTCTAACACATTGCAAGGGTGTTCTAGGACAAAAGATAGTCCGGCTGTCTCAAGCATAAGGATCATATTTTTGAACTCATTAGAAGCTGAAGAAAAACCTATTCAAACTAATTCTCAACCCCTAATAACCCACTGGTGGTTCGAGGTGCCATGGAGAATCAAAAATTTACAAAAATTCAGAAACAGGCTCTTGACTGAGATTGCTGTCACGGAAGTAGTCGACGAGAACAAGCTGTCAGAATCGCTTCTGGAAATCGAAAGTCTTTGCTAGAAACTATTGCTCTGACATAATCAAAGAAAATGGGAGAATTGTCATGGGATAGAGAGGACAACACTCGCGCTGGAGCTGAAGGGTTGGGAGGACAATTCGGCAAATATCATTGTTTGGGTTTCGACAAAATGTGTTGTGGTTGCCTCTAACTCTCGATTATTTATATGAATATGATTTTAAATCTAACCTATAAAGGCGCGTACCTGAATTTCGGCAGCTCTTTGGATCCCATATATAAAGAGAAATTCTTCCATAAGTGTCATTCAACGAGTTTCACCGGATGCAAAGTCAATTCGGCTAGTTTCAACATGAATATTCGTGAATATCTGACGAATCAGCGACTAAGACTGACCGATACTCAATGAATTTGCCTTGGACAAATTTCTTCCTTGATGAATTTCCTGAATGGGACTTCTTCATGAATCTTTGTTCAGCATGCCTAGTTCCATTTTGAAAAACAAGAACTTGGCCTCGTCTAGTGGCTTCGTGAAAATGTCTGCGACCTGCTTATCCGTCGGTACATAACTGAGGGCAATATCTTTGTTCTCCACATGCTCCCGGATGAAGTGTTATCGCACTTCAATGTGCTTTGTCTGGCTATGAGAGACTCGATTATGCCCAATCGCTATTGCGCTGGATGAGTCGCAATACATCGGAATCTCTCTGAACATTAGGTTGTAGTCTTCTTGTTGATTCCCGATCCATAGAAGTTGTGCGCAATAATTACCCACAGAGATATACTCTGACTCGACAGTAGAGGTTGCCACATAATTCTTCTTCTTGCTGCTCCATGAAATAAGCTGTCTTTCGAGGAATTGGCACGTCCCGAAAGTGCTTTTCCTGTCATCCCCGCTTCTTGCAAATTCGGCATCCGAAAAACCTAGCTCGACACCATTACTTCTCGGGTACTATAAGCAAAGATTTGGTGTACCATTAAGGTATCTTAAAATTCGCTTTGCAGCAACGTAATGAGATTCCTTATATTTCACCTGAAATCTAGCGCAGATGCATATTGAGAACATTATGTCTGGTCTACTGGCAGTGAGGTAGAGCAAGGATCAAATTATGCTTCTATACTTGTTTTCATTTAAAGGTTTCCCTTTCTCATCCTTGTATAAAGACATAGTTGAACCCATTGGAGTGCTCATAGAGGTTGCATTCTCCATTCAAAATTTCTTAAGAAGCTCCTTGGTGAACTTTGTCTGAGAGATTAAAATTTCATCTTCAAATTGTTTCACCTGAAGTCCTAAGAAATACTTCAGCTCTCTCATACTGCTCATTTCAAACTTCCCTTGCATAACTTTGGAGAACTTTTTGCAAAGGTTGTCTTCCGTAGAGACAAATATTATGTTGTCAACATAGATTTGCACTTGCAAAATCTTGCCTTTTACTTCCCTAAGAAATAATGTCTTGTCTATCTATCCTCTTATGAACTTGTTCTCTAGAAGAAAGATAGACAATGTCTTATACCAAGCTCGTGGTGCTTGCTTTAAGATGTAGAGAGATTTATTTAAAAAGTAAACATGTTAAGGGAAAGTAGAATTAACAAAACCTGGGGGTTGTTCTACGTATACTTCCTCTTTCAGATTCCCATTGAGGAATGCTGACTTCACGTCTTTTTTATAGACCGTGAAGCCTTCTAGGGAAGCATACGCAAGAAACAACCTGATTTCCTCAAGCCTAGCAACTGGAGCTAAGGTCTGGTCAAAGTTGATCCCTTCTTCTTGTCTATATCCTTGAGTTACAAGCCAGGCTTTGTTCTTGATAATAACTAAATGTTCGTCATGCTTGTTTTTGAAAATCCATTTGGTGTTGATCACGTTCTGTCCCTTGGGTCTGGGAACAGACTCCCAGACTTTACATCTTTCAAATTGGTTGAGCTCCTCATGCATTGCAATGATCCAAGAGGCATCCTTGTTTGCTTCTTTAAACTTCTTCGGCTCAACCTGAGACAGAAAACAAAGATGCAATACCTTGTTAGATGTACCTCTTCTGGTTTTAACTCTATCGCCTAGCTATCCAATGATTTGATCAGCTGGGTAATCTCTTAGGTGTCTGAACACTAGATTTCTTCCTCTTCTACCAGCAGGTTCTGCAATATCAAGAGCATTCTCTGGGGTTGATTCATCTAGTTGTTCTTCATCCACCATGCCCAGATCGATGACCTTGAATGAGCTTTGAACATCTTCTTTAACTGCTTCATCCAAGCTTAGTTCCTTGAACCTAGTACCTGCATCTGCACCAATAACACTAGACGAGCTGAATTAGAGCAGGCTTGTCTCATCAAATACAACATTAATAGACTCTTTTACCACCAGGGTTTTCTTATTAAAAATCATATATGCCTTACTATGGCTACTATAACCTATGAAAATACCTTCAAAATATTTTTCACTAAACTTTGTGCGGTAATAATTCCCAATATTAAGTACAAAGCATTTACTTCAAAAGATTATAAAGTAGGACACCGTCAGTTTTCTGCCTTTCAATAGTTCATAGGGTGTCATACGGTGGTTCTTGTTGATTAGAGCTTTGTTTTGCACGTGGAAAGCTGTGTTGATTGCTTCAGCCCAGAAGTACTCTAATAATGAGGCTTCATTCAACATAGTTGTACATACTTCAATTAGAGTTCTATTCCTTCTCTCGACAACTCTTTTTGTTTTGGAGTATGTAGGGAGGAAAACTCATGAAAGATACATTGGATTTCACAAAATTTTGTCATGGCAACAGACTCAAATTCTATTCCGTGGTCACTTTTTATTTTGACCAAGTAGAAGTTCAATTCATTCTGAATTTTCCTAATAAAATTAGTGAATGCTTCGAAGGTGTCTGACTTGTCTTGAATAATATTTTTCAGCAATACCCTTGAAGGTAGCCATTGTCTGCTTACCAATTTAGCATGAGTTACATGGACTCTCTTTAAGGAACTTAATGATGGGGGCATGACGCACTAGGTTGTGATAAAATAACATATTTATGGTTTTGAGATTAATATGTGTTAATCTCTTGTTCCATTGGTCACAACGAGACGCACTACTTTTAGCTAAAAAGCACACTGGTGTAGAGTTGTCTAAACATGGAAAATTTAAACAAAATATATTTCTACTCCGAGTGCCTGTTAAGATCGTCTCAAAATTAGCATACGACTTTATCAGACACTTGTCCTTGTAGAACTCAACGATATAGCCTTTGTTACATAGTTGACTTATGCTTATCATATTATGCTGTAATCCTTCAACATAAGCCACGTCTGTTAAAGAAACTATACCATTAGAAATCATACTGTAGACTTTAGTAGTTCCCCTGGCTGACCCTCCAAAGATGACTTTTGGTCATTCTTTGACTGGGGTATAATCAAGCAATAGGCTTCTTGTCCCGGCCATATGTTGAGAGCATCTACTGTCCAAATACCATATCGGAGTTTTGTTGGCCTTTGGACATACCTACAACCATAAATTATTTTACCTTAAGAACCCAAACATATTTGTGTCCTCGGTTCCTTGTCAGCTTACCACCACTATGAACATTAACCTGGTAAGTGGTCGATCTCACACGGTTGACTCGTCGAGTTTCAAAATTTTCAGGGTTAAACCAACAATCTGTGCCAAAATGACCAATTTTGCCTCAGCACCAACAATCAAACCTGTTGTACCTTCTATTATACTCCTGCTTTACCCTTTGAATATGAGGTCTAGCAGGGGCAACATACTTTGAGGTGGAAGCCTCCTGATTGCAACAGACACAGGGCTTCTCCATCTCCTTTAACTTAGGTACAAAAGTCTTGGCTTTTGGTGCCTTCTTATAGTTATGTCCATGGACATATGAGCCAAAATTCTAAAGTTGAATCTCTTCATAGGGTGCTTTGAAAACACTGGCACCATAGTCTCAGGGCTGGGTCCATCCCTGGTATCGCTTCTTGGGCTCTATATAAGTAGGCTTAGCAAGATGACCATAGGACGACTCAAGGTCAAAGTTATTCGTTGAGAAGATTACCTTCTTAAACGAGGGTTGACCTAGTGGTGCCTTCCCCTTTTCTTTAGTGCTGGATTTCTTTGCAGCCTTACCTTTACAAGCTATATTGCCAAGACCAATACCCTTCTTTGGAGCTAAAAACTCATCGATGAGTGGAAGAACAGTCTTCGGCTTGGAGTAACTTTCCACAAGTTTTCTATCCACCAAGATCTTTTCTTCTGTCTTATCTAAATATTTCTCTTTAAGTCTTAATGTCTCAGCCGAGCCTTTCAATTACTCTTTCAAGGAGTGTACTTAGTCTCTAAGAGAAAGTAATTTTATAATTTCCTCCTTCAGGCTGGTTTCCACTACCTTGAGGGAGGCAATCTCTTTTGCTTTCTTTCAGACTACCATTCGGCATTTGTCAAAAGCTTTCAAAAGTTTCTCATGCTGAGCCATCAAGTCAGCTTCATCTTCCTTCGAAGAGTAGTCCTCATGACCTTTTTTTGACATTTTCAACTCAGAGAGGATTGTGTTCGAGTTTACCTTCCCATGGTACTCTGAGTCGCAAACTTCCTCATCTGATCGAGCAATAAGCCTGAAGTAAGCTTCTTTGTCCTCTGAACTGGATTCACTAAAGAAGTTGTCACTAAGAGTCTTGGATTCTTGGCGACAAAGCGCATTTTTTCTTTCCTCTTGCCCTTGAGGTATCTCTTCTCCTTTCTCTTGGATCCTTCCTTCTTCTTGTAGGGACACTCCACAATCATGTGTCCTATCTTATTACAATAGTAGCAAACACCGTTAGAGAAAAACCTTTTTACTTAGTTTAGATTAATACCTGTCCTCCTTATTGTAGCTTTTCTTAGCACGATCACCGTCACGACGTGATCTCCTGAAATCAGATGAGGTTGACTGATTTTTCATCTGTCTCCTCTTACTGAGCAGTTTCTTGAACTGCTTAAAGATGAGAGAGAACTCCCCATTAGATAGTTCAGAGCCTAATGTGCTTGGATCAAGGTCTTCTGGGGTGTCTGGAGCACGTGTCCTTACTGGTGACATGACTTTATACTTCCTCGAACCTTCAGCCTTAAGAGCAACTGACTTTTCTTTGCTGGAAGTCATGCTGCTTTGCTCCTCCTTCTTTCTGGTGTTCATTTGAAGCTCATAGGAGAGCATTTTTCCAAACAGGTTCTGAGGGACAGTCTCAGGCAGCTTCCCAAACTCCCTATTGGCTACCAGTTTAGTGTCCTAGTCCTTTGTCAAGGATCTAAGGAACTTACCGTTAAATTCACCTTTAGTGAAGGAGCGGTCGTAGTTTCTGATACCATTGAAAATTATGAAGAACTTCTCGAAGCTATTAGTAATGGAATCATTTGTTCCCTGCTTGAACGCTTCATACTCTTGATTTAGCAACGATCTACGATCATCTTTAACTTCTTATGCTCCTTCCATCAGAATTACAAGGCAGTCCCACATCTCCTTGGTAGATTAGCAGTGGAATAAATTTTATAGCATCGAATCATCCACTACACTGGCTATAATGTTCTTTGCCTTTTTGTTCAAGGAGACTGGGGCAATTTCATCTTTAGTGAGATCCATCATCTTCTTAGGAATCAAGATGTCTGGCTTCAGGGCTGAGGCTTGAGTAGGTATGTGCGGTCCTTCTTCCACAATCTAAAAATTTTTCGGATCTACTGCTTCCATGAAGAACCTGACTAATTCTTTCAACATTGGAAAGTTCTCTTTGGTCCACACTGGTAACTTCATCGAAGACATATCCTTGCTTCTATCCATGGCTACTAAGCGGAATCTCTTGACACTAGATCTGGGATCTTGTTCAAGGTGTTAACCTTATATCGAATAAAACCTCCCTCTAATACCAATTGAACGTATTTAGCGTCTACCTAAATCACCTAGAGGTGGTGAATAGGTGATGTCTGTGTCTTTTCGCAGAATAAAAATACTTGAAAAATTTAAGCACACAAACACCGAGATTTATAGTGGTTCCCTAAGTTGGGTACGTCCACTTTCCAGCCTCATCTATCTACCACGAAGGGCTAGATTTGACTTCTTCACCAAACTCAGATTTCTTCAAATCTTACACCTCGGAGCCGCAACTCCTACCACTCGGAGACAAACCTCTTACCACTCGGAGAATAACCTCTCCTACAACTCAATCCACACACGGATCTATGACTCGATCCACAAACGGAACTACAACTTGATCCACAAACGGATCTACAACTCATAGACAAATCTCCTACAAATTAAAAGGAACATTACAATGTAATGAAGATTATAAGTCTTCACTCCGACGTTCTTCAAAAAGGTAGATCTTGAAATTTTTTGAGAACTCGGAATGTAAAAATTCTTGGAAGACCTTGAATCTTAAATCTTCAGTCGACTAGATCTGGGGGAATAGAGATCTTCAAAACACTTGGATCCAGTCAAATCAGGAAACAAAAGATGAGATCTTGCTTCGCTTGTGATTGTCAGCTGAACGGATTTTGCGTATCGTATAGAGGCCGACGACTTTGCTCTTTTTGGAAAGATTCTCGATTTGAAAATGGGAATGATTTGCAAGATTAGGGTTGAAGAAAAATCCACCCTAAGTATTTATAGACATCTTCAAATGCAACGGTTATAAAAGAAATTCCAAAAATAACTTGCAAAAATCACTATGCATGGCCGCCGCAACCCGAGCCTGAATTTTTTTTTAGAAAAAATGAACTAAGTAATATTTATTGAGTATTGCTAGTATACTCGCCGAATAGTCATTGATATACGATGAATTTGACTTAGACAAATCTAGCTTAAGCTAGCCATGCACTCAACGCCAAGGCTCAAGTAATACTCGACGAATTCGTCGAGTATAGGCTAGCAAACTCAATGAACTCAATGATGTCGACGCTCTTGATGCCATCCATGCACTCAACGCACTCGATGCCATCACAGTCGACGCACTCGATGTCATTTAAGAAGTCGATGCACTCGATGCCACTGAAGCAGTCATCGCACTCGACGCCATTATATACTACGAATTTATCTTAATAAAAATCAGAGAAGTGGCGTCGAGATGATTCGACGAATTTGGCGTGTATCGTCAAGTATATTCGATGAATTTGGCGAGTATCGTTAGATACATTAGACGAATTTGACAAGTATACTTAATGATACTCGACGAATTTTACTTTACTGTTTTGCTAATTATTTCAGAAAATCTGCACAAAGATATAAGATGAATTCGACGAGTGATAGCAAATATATACGGCGAATTCGACAAATATCAATGATACTCAACGAATTCGACGATTATACCTTATGATACTCGACGAATTTTACTTGGGTAAAATTTCTGTTTTTCTAAATTGAAGCTCTTCTTCTTCCTTGAACCTTACCATGTACTTGGCATAGAAGTACAACCCAATAGAGAGATTACATGTGAGTCAACACCATGACCTACACAATGAAGGATTACATTATGTAGTCCCGTGTTTACTGACCCACTGTAACCTGACACTGGTGTGTACTTAGCATTGTAGTCCTGCAAGTACATAATTAAAAATACAATATCAAATACATTCACAATTCATCTTAGCTTAGCTGGACCCTTCCTCAAATCAAGGTTATTATGGATATAATACCCAATAGTTAGGTTGGCTAAACATAGGGTAATGGGTGGACATACTTAGTGTGAATCACAAATGGGGATACCACTACTTCCACTAATCCATTTTGTTCACAAACCAAATAGCCGAGCGGGGGTAAGACCACTGTTCAATGACTTCTTTGTCGAAGGATCGGTGCAATTTGATACTAATTGTCAATCCCCCTCCCGGAACACAAGGCATGACCGATGGGATTTTTATGCCCAGAACAGCCGACTTGTGATAGCATCAACATACGAGCTAATTTGTACCACAAGTCGTCTATTCTGCCGACTAATTTCAGATATCACAAAGCCAACCCCCAAAAAAGAAGAACACAAAAGTCATAATTCACATAAAGTAAATGTCCAAAATAGTACAACATGACAGGAAGCTACATCAGCACCTGTAGTATCAGAGTACAATAATTTGCCTGAAGGGCTACAACATGGCACTAAAAACTTCTCACATTTATCATTGAGGGGAGTAAATGCATTGTAGTATCAGGCCCTATCCCCATGGCCTTAATGTCCTCCTATATGGTGTGTTGTTGCTGCTCCGTCGGTGGGGTGTCCTTCTAAAAAAAGTGAGTGTGGTAACTGTTAGTCGTAAAGACTAAGTGATTTCACATCCACTCACCCCAGTGACTCTAGGCATCGGGCGGAGGAAAAGAAAGCAGAGAACAATATAAAGATAATATAACAAACAAGTGATGAGATAGAGTAATGATAAATCTAGCAGTACAGGAATATATATCAGCACTTCATTAATAAGCAGGTAACAACAGTAGACATCAACATTTATAAAAGCACATCTACACTGACAGTATATCAAATTATAAGTACAGAATTGAACTAAACTTATAAAAATTCTCATACAAATTTATAAGTTAAGAATTGTGTACAACAAAGTAACACATCTTATAAAAGTTCCCATACAAATTTATATGATTAGGATCTTGTGTGATGCAATGCAATGCAATGAGATGAATGTAATATGATGACTCACCCATGCTTACACACACATTTGCTATGTCTACATATAACTCTAGTTCCCATTTTTGAGAGATAGCGAACCTCTCAGGCATCACCCATCATGGCCAAATAGTAATAGTTGAGCAAGCTTCTCCACTACAAGGCGGGCATACACACTACCAGGTCTAGGCCTCCATACGCCAAAACGCTATCATCAACCAACTTGCTGAGCTCCTGCATACTTTAAAACATAAGGGGTCTTGGGTAGATGAGCACCAAGAGACCAACCTAACTAGATTAATAGCACAGAAGGGGTCCTTGGGATGTAAACACCAAAGAGCCTAGCCTAACTGGCTCAACAGGCACGGAAGAGTTCTTTGGGTAGTAAGCACCAAAAAGGCCAACCCAACCGTCCTCGGTCCAACTATCGGCTTCCATTGGTGTGACAACTAGCAAGCCAGTTGGCCTGCCACATCAATCCTAAACACTGAATGATAAACCATGTGTTAACCCACACATACAAATAACCCAAACTTTTCCATGCATCCAAACATCTAATGGCTCCAACCGAGTCCCTTCATATCACATCCTGCCTGTGCTCGTAAGCACGCAAGGGATCCACACTGAGTCCCTTTTTCCACTTTAATATAGGATTATTATTGCATAATATTGTATCCTCAGTACTAGGAGGTCACTGAACGCACTCGTCATTTAATCAAGGGTTATTTCTCTTCAAGCCCCTTTTGATATTCAGCATACCTCCTTAACTAAATTAGCGATCATTCCCACCGACTCACATTTTTTTATATTTAGTTTTATCTGCTTATGTCACAAAGAGATTTAGACATTGCAATTAATATAATCATAGAAAATACTCTTCAGAAATTATCAACCAGGCGAGGTTTGATCATAATATCACCCACCACATAACCGCCAAATCTCATAAGCATTTAATCAATAATATAAGAGACTTTAAACAAACATAAACAACTCACACGTGTGCATTATAGTTTATCAAATTTGAATTTTGAAAAGCTAAAGTCCACCAAAAATTACGGGCAACCTCAAATCGGAAGGGTATTTCTGCTCGATTCTTAAAGCCAGATGAACATTACTATTCATCTTCTTCCTCTAGTCAACGTACAAAGCATTCAAGTTCTCATCTCTTTTTTCTCCCTCATTAGACCACTATTCTTCACATAATCAAACGCTCCATCTTCAAAATGAAGAGAGGAGATGATTGAAGATATTCTTGCTGCGATTGATGCCCTAGAACGAAAGTTCTAGCATGGTCCCTTCCTAGGAAAACTCCATTAATCTCCAAAATCAAGCTCTCCTGAACCGATGTCTCTCTTACCTTTTTGATCTAAAGATCTAACACCAAGGGAGAGGGTGGGAAGCTCACTTGGTTTCCGACCATGGACCATGTCCTCCTCCTTGGCAGAATGACTGCTTTCGGCCTCCGGCGGTAGTTTCGTTCCTTTGTTCTTCTGGGGAAAAGATTCGCTCGGTGAAGAAGATAAAGTTTTGGATTATCCCTTATAAAGAACGACTGGTTTAATCAAGGGTTGAAAGTTTCCATGTCATGTATCACTATCTCATTGGACCGTACTTGTTATACATACATAAATATGACGCATTAATAGTTCTAGAAATGGTTCAACCCGCTAGCTCATATCACATCGCAAACTTCAAGTCAGCACGAAATAATATTTGATTCCAAGTCCATTCGTCGAGTGTACGCGACGCTTCATAAAAATCATTCGACGATCCATCGAGACAGTAAGTACGAAATTTGTCTAGATAATTCGTTGAGTGCTCTCATCGCATCATCAAGATAATTCGACGATTCGTCGAGACAACAAGTAGGTTTCATTGGGTCCTTTCAATTAGTACAAGTCCTTTCGATGGTTCGTCGAGTCCTTTCAATAAGTTCTTCTAGTAAGTAATCAAGACAGGATTAATTAATTTCGCAAAGTCTATTTGCTGAGTGCTATCGACAATTCGTCTAGATCATTCGATGATTCATTGAGACAACATGAAGGGTTTTTCTAGTCTACTTAGGATTTTTCCCATTTTGTTCGGGCCCATCAGCCACTCAAGGCGACACAGAACTCGCACGCGGGGTCTAGGTAAAAATACGACGTTACAGGGGGACCTATTATCTATAACGCTGAGGGGGAAGAGGTGTTTACAAAGGCGTCATCCTCCCTAGGGGTATCTGCAGATGTGACCCCTTTTAAGGATGCATCGGCTGCTGGTTATTCAACGAAAATCCTTGAGTGTTATTCTTCTGAGGGCATTATTTCTCGCAGGGTCTTTGAGGAGATCGAGAAGAACCGGGGGAGGTCCCAGTGAAAGCCCATATCCAGATGGTGTAGTTAGAGTAAGAGGCCACTCGGGCACCTGTGCAGGACCAAAAGGTGTCAGAGAACTTAACTGGAGGCAGGTTGTCGTCCAAGTGAGCCAAGTTTGCAAATGCGCTTGGGCCTCGACAGAGTGCCCGGGTTAGTCATCATCCCCCCTATGGTGGGTGCAAACCATAACAAGCAGCCACAAACCCATGTAAAGTTCAAGCTGCTTACAGGCATGGGGAATTAGCTCAGCAAGCCTATCTTAATCATGTAGACTTCTACAAAATAAGGAGAATTTCCTCGAGTATCGATCTCAAAGGAACACAGGTTAGAGCACAAAATTCTGTCATTCAGAAAATTGATTATAATGTTAGGGCAACGCATGACATTGGAAATTCCTAGTGTGACAACACTCATGATGGTGGGAAGGAGATGATGGGATGGAGGATCTACTCACTCACATAAACCACAAGGTTAACCATATAGATATGTAAATAACACAACCATAGCAATTAGGGCTTAGGCAAATATCATCCATACAACCAAAGATTTAAGAAGAAAATCACTACAACAAAAAGGGGGTGTTATTACAACCAAATCACTAAGGCTTCATTTGGGAGAGCGTCTTCGGTTGTAAAAGGAGCTATTGTAAATGCAGATTTATAAATGGTGCTGTTGGAAACTGGTTGCTGTAAATAAAAATCTGTTTGAATAATCTGTGTTTGCAGAGGTGTTTGAAGTAGAGAACCGTTTGGCAAAACAGCGGTGACGATTAATTACATAATTACATTATATTATTAATTGCGTAATTACATAATATATATAATTATATTATTATTACATAATATACATAATTATATTACATTAATTACATGATTTTACATAAACATAATTATATTATTGTTATTAAATAATATACATAATATACATAATTATATTATAATTATATAATCTATACTAATATAAAAGCAAACTATCAATTTCTGTTGTGCGCTACAGTGCAAAATCGTCGGTTTCATTTGAACGGACGAAATTACCCCCCCCCCCCCAGTTCGTCAGCTGTTGTTATTACCCCTCCTGCTCCCCATCCTTCGTCGCTTCCTGGTTAAAAAAATTGTTGATGCCGCTGCCGCCTTCTCGTTGCCGCCACCGCTGGTAATGGGGGAGAGAGAGGGGGAGGGGAGAGGTAAAGAGAGAGGGGAGGAGATCGAGAGCCAGACGGTGTCGCCAGCTCGAGTGGACGCGGCGGCCGGGGATCTGAGAGGTGGGAGGTGCTCGATTTTGCCCTTAGGTTGATGTAGGCGTCGCCGTAGAGGGGAGAGCATCTCTGAGGATGTTATCTTGAGGTGGAAGGCCATGAATACTTTGAGGAGGGAGGAGCTCGAGAGCTTGGAGATGGCCGACCATGGATATTGGGGGGGAGAGAGAGAAAGGTGGTCGGCCATGGCTGTTGGAGAAAGAGAGTAAGAGACATGGAGGTGACCCGGTCGGCCATGATTGTTGGAGAGTTTGCCGAAAAGCTCGCTACCAACTTTCAATTAATTAACTTATATATCTAGGACTTATGACATATTAATTAATTTATAATTAACTTATATTTATTATAAGTAATTACTTAAATTAACTGTTAATAAGTTAATAAATTATAACTTATACTTATTATTTATTAAATTATAACTTATACTTATTAAATTATAATAAATTATACTTATAAATAATAAATTAAATAATAATTAATTACAACAAAAAATTTAAAAATTTAAAATTCTCCAAGATACGAGCTTATTCGCATAAGCTACGCCCGTGCTCGAAGCTCTCCGGCGGTCTTCGGCCGCATCTGGGCGGGCTTTAGCCGCATCTAGGCGAGCTTCAACCACATCCAGGTGGGCTTCAGCCGCCTCTACATGGGCTTCGCCCGTGCTAGATGCTTTGGATGCATAGAAGCGGCCCCTGCTTCCACGCAATTCACCGGCTCGGCTCCGCAACCGTCACTCGCGTCCCCGCATTTCACCGGCTCGGCGCCGCAACCGTCACTCGCATCCCCGCATTTCACTAACTCGGCGCCGCAACCACCACTCACGGCCCCGCGTCGACCTATGATTGTTTCCATATGTGTCGCGGGGCCGTGAGTGGTGGTTGCGGCGCCGAGCCGGTGAAATGCGGGGATGCGTGTGGCGGTTGCGGCGCTGAGTCGGTGAATTGCTTAGAAGCGGGGTCCGCTTCTATGAGGTCGAAGGCCGCTCGGAGCATCAAGAACGGGTGAAGCCCATGCGGAGGCGGGCGAAGCCTACCTGGATGCAACCAAAGGCCGCCCGAGAGCTTCGAGAACAGGCGTAGCCCGTGCGAAGAAGCTCGTATATATATATATTTACATAATATACATAATTATATTATATTATATTTCAATTATATTTTATTATTACAACAAATTATATATATATATATATATCATCTGTCATAAATTTTTATAAAACTCTCGGCGGTGACCTCCAGATGGAGGAGCTAGAGCTTGGAGGAGGCAGAGGCGGAGGTGGCGGGTTCGTCGGATCGCTGCCGGCTTCGGACAGGCATCCGAGTGCCACCTCCTCCAGAGCTCCAAAGTGCCTCTGCCTTCGCCAAAGCTTCAAATATGCCTCCGCCTCCGCCAAAGCTCCAAAGATTCCTCCACCTTCACTAGGGCTCCAAAGCACCGCCTCCTCCAAAGGGATTTCTAGTATGCAAAGAGGTCTCAAGGTTCTGCACGGGTCATGGGAGGGCGATCGGCGGGGTAGCTTGTGGCTTGATGTGGGATTCCAAAAACACTGAAAACATTGCTGACTAGAGGTTGGGGAAGCCATTTGTTAAAGCTAGAATTCCTTAAGGTGCAAAATGTCGGCATTCCGAATAGGCGGTGGAAAAACAAAAAGGAAAATTTTGACCATATTGCGTTTTGATGAAACACCCTAGACTAAAAGCCAAAATAAATGAAGCCTAAGACTCGACAAAGGTTCGAGGCCGGAATCAACCGGCTTTCAATCCTTGTCCGTGCTCGGTCTTGAACTGCCATCCAGGGTAGAGAAGGACTGCCACCACCTTTAAATAAGCCCGTCTTCTTCGTCAATCACCTTCGGTCATGATCTCGATGAAAAACTGCAAGAGTGCATTGAGAAATCCCATGAAACGGAGCATGGAAGCAAGCGAATGATGGAGGAGGCCAAAAGGATGCCCTAGCTTGAGATTTGCAAGAACAACGCTGTCGGAGCACCTCCCGATGGTGGACGATGACGGAGCAGTGGAATATGGTGGAATAGGAGCTCTGGGCGCGAAAATAGGAAAATAACTGATAATAGGGCGAAAATCTGTGCTTAAATACAAGTTGGTTAGAAAATTGGTCACGCATGGTCGTGCGATCAAACCATGTAATATTTACAAAAAAATTTCACAATAGGCCAAGGTTCCGCCCATGCGATTTCTCCTTATGCACGGTTGCATCAACCGTGCGCGAACAAAAACGTATGGGTATATATATAACACATTTTTCGGGCCAAACACCAGTCAATGTTATTTTCTTCTCACACGGTTGAATCTAATCATGCGCGAAGGAAATACACGACCACTAAAAACACAAAATATTTGGACAAGCAGGTCTCGTATACAATTTGTTCTCGCATGGTTGGAATTAACCTTGCATGACTAAATCGCACGAGCAGAGGCAAAACCCAGAATTTTAGCACAATGATCTCGTACAGAAAAAATAGCCCATGCATGAAGGAATTTCACATCGTCATGTGAAAGGCGATCAAGATGATGCAATTGATAAAAGATAACGCATGTGCAAAATGCCCGTGTGTGAAGGGAGAACGCATGACCGTACGGAATACACAGAATTCACCCCAGCCTATCAAAAATTGCAATACAACCATAAAAATATATCGGGGAGCACAATGTGCTTACCCCCAACAACATAGAGCACAATTGTGCACCATAATGGGAAAAAATTGTACTTTGTGTACAAATACAAAACAAATAAGATAGAAGCAATAACGAGCCAAATGTGAAGTGTGTGTGCATGTAAACAAGTCCAAATGAGTTCGAAAAACCCTATAAATATCTGATTCGTCAGGATCTGTGCGGTCATCGATCCCGCTACCGATTGACTTCCAAGCCTTTGGCTTTCCTAAGGATTGTGACAGCGTGGCAAGACCGTCAACGCTCGCGGCCATCTTAACTGATGTTTTTGGTGAAGAGGATGCGGGAACCAAAGGATCGCCGCTTCTACAGAAATGTATGTCCCTGTAATTTATGTTAATATTATCTGCAAAAAGAGACTAATTTTCCTCTTACCTGCATTGTCTCCTCACGAAGAGGAGGTACTACCAACAATCCTATGCACCATGTGGGATACTCTGGAGCAAATCAGAACACGGGTCGCCAGGTTTGAGATGGAATTTGCCAGATTGAAGGCGGAGCTTGGTCGCCCTGGCGAATAGCTGAGGTCGCGCGACCTTTCTTTATTTCCTTCTTATTAAATGTAATGGAATTAGTAATAATAATATTTTCCTGATTTACATGGTTTCCTCGTCGTCCATTCTATTATCGAGATTTCCCACAGCCTATCGCCAGAAGGTAATTGTCCGCGCAATCGAGTGCTTGCAGAGGAAACAAGCGCGCACAATTAATTGCGAAAGGGTGCCTTTTGGCGTTGTTTCTTTCTTTCTTTAAGTCTATAAATAGAGGACCCACCACTCTTTATTTATTATAAAAATTCTAGTAATCCCTTAAAATGGCACGAGTTCCTCCCCCACCTAAATCTCAATGCATGGCCGCCTTCCTTAGCGGCAAACCGCTACACCTAATGAAAGATCGTGTGGACTTGGCAGTCTTCCTTTCCAAGCATCCGCTGGGAGGGACTCTATTCATGTCTCCACCGAATAGAGAGGATAGGGTGAACTCTGTATATAAGGGCTAACTCGTTGTCCCCCTTGATTTCTTTGGGGCTAGGTGGACTTTTCCTGTTTTCACAGAGGTCACGAAGATTTTGCCAGCTCAACTGTCGCCAAACTCTGTGACAACTATTATGTCCTTTGTGACGTACCTGAGGATAATCTTTTCCTCAAAGGTATTTCATTTTCTCTTCCAAACGCAGATCTTAAAGTGCGGACAACATCAATTTCGATCTGACAAGAAGCAGATCTTGAATGTGGTAGACGCTCCCATGGGCTGGCGATCTCGATTTGCATTCTTTTAAGGTTATATGGGCGGAATCAACACCATTCCCTCCCTCCTCTTAGAAGATGCCTTCTACCCTCCATCTTTGTCCACGGTTGGTTAGAGGATCGTTCTCTTCTTAGTGAAGGTATATTTGGATACACGGTTTTATGTTTGCCAGGTAAAGGAAGTGGTGGACGCCCCTATTGAAGAGTGTAAGTTTTTTTTAAGGGTTTGTAAGTATTTTCACACACTTGTTCTGAGGCTTTTTGCGATCTATAGTTGTCTTGAAGGTTTTAGGATCCAAACAACGAACACCTCTGCTTAGGGGACCAACACATCTACTGCACCACCTCTAGAGTAGAGTCTGTACCTTGAATTGATTGTGTCGCCGATCATCAGGGGACTTTACTCCATGAGGATACCCACCAAGCTGCCCTCCTTGAGAGAGACGGTGCGGGTTCACCACCATTCTCTGACGATTGCCAAGGCGGTATATGGCTCGGCTGGTCTTGGAGAGATAGAGGCGATACCAGCGATGTACCTATCTGCAAGGGAAGTCGTAGCGAATTTGCTTGCTCTCAACTACAATAGTTAATCTTGGATTCACCATGACGATGCATTGTCCGCGAATGCTTGCCTGCGAGAGATATTGGAGGTAAGAACCAAACAATCCACAACCTTTTCACTCTTACCTGTACGGAGAAATAACTCTTTTGCGGTTTCAGGTTATTTTCAGGAAAAGAGAGCGGCAGATGAGTCAGTGCTTCATTAGGAGAAAACGCAAGCTGCCAAGTGTAGGGCAGAGAAGGCGATTAATTTTTTAAAGGAGAACAACGTGTTGAAACTTGTGTTTGTCGGTGTTAATTACATGACTCTTTTTTGAGCGACCCAAAAGCGGTACCTCCAAGCTCAGAGTAAGGCTCACTATAATAGCAACAATGCCAAATGTTCCAAAGATTTTCCTTTTTGCGGATTCTTTTGTTCCTGAATGTTATAAGTTTATTTAATTCTGTAAAAGACTTACTGAATTTTTTGTTGTTACTTTGATTCATTTGAAGTATGTTATACTTATGAATGTGAATAGCAGGCAACTTAGTCTTCGAATTAGAGAAATTTAGACTGCCTTTAGTCGAGTGTCCGTTTATTTAAATATGGAGAATTCCAAGCGACCGTATACCGAGTGTCCATCTGTTTAGATATGAAGAATTTTAGGCGACCTCGTGTCAAGTGTCCTCCTATTTAGATAGGAAAAACTCCAAGCAACCTCGGGTCAAGTGTCTACCTATTTAGATAGGAAGAATTCCAGGCGACATCATGCCGAGTGTCCTCCTAATTAGATAAGAATAATTCCTAGTGACTTCGTGTCGAGTGTCTACCTATTTTTATAGGAACAACTCCAGCCGACCTTATGTCATGTGTCATCCTAAACCGTTGTTCTAAACAATTATTTAAAGCATCGTGAATTGTTCAAGCAGGCAGATCTTGGCAATATGTTGTGAATCGTCGAGCAAGTACCTGCCAGATAGATCTTAGCAAAGTAACACAACTTGTTGGTCCGACACTCGCCTCGGGAAACAAAAGGGACTACTTATACTCCTTTAGAGGAGTTATCCGCTACTCCATGTGGTCTGCTTGCCAGAGGTTAGGATTTCAACCGAACCCAAGGCATCTGCAGGTCTCTCGTTCGCAAACAATGCTAAAGAACATTGGTGGGGAATTAGTGCCTGTTTCTCAGATAATGATCTCAGAAGGAAAACAATAATACTAACAACGCCTCGATCAATGTGTGGCTAGTACACACCTCCAGACCTACTACATATGCCGCTCGAGAGTATCTCACGAGGTCAGTCATCGTAGTCTTATGGTGGGGTAAGTGACTCATACTGGCAGGAGGGTCGAAGGCTTGAGGACCTAGATTCTAGAACATCCGGATATGCCTGAAGGTGTCCCAGAAAACGCCATTAACCATTCATGGGTGTTAACCCCGGATCTATTTTAGCTTTTTTGAATGCCAAATATTTTAGGGGAGTGTTTCTCGCATGACCTAAAACTTTTTTAAAGAAAAGATGTTAGATCTTTTGCTAATTAAAACTTGCAAAAATATTATATTAGTGATAAGAAGTATATAGAGAGTAAGGAGTAGGCAGAGAACACATAACCCCAGAAAGTAGATATAACAAAACTGTAGATGTTAGGCCATTTGTACTTGCTAGGCAGGCAGGTTGCTCTAGCCGTCGTTCTCCACTAGGAGTAGGATGTACTTCTCCACTATGCATTGGGACATACTCATCCATCTGGTCTGTTGTTTGTGTACCTTTAAGAGGAAGTGGGAAGTATTCTTACACCGTGCTTGGAGGTTGAGTCCCTCCTACTCAGGGCAACACATACTCTTTTTTTGAATTCACTAATCATATATAGCATTCTGTAGCCGTCTATGGATCGTTCCTGACCCTAAAATGTTTTCCCCAGTGGGAATTTAAAAACTTGGTGGTAGGTTGAGGTGATAGCCTGGAGGTCATCCAAGAGATGCCTCCTAAGAATTGCATTGTAGCTGCTAGGGGCATCAATAACTAGGAAGGACTCCTGCCTAGCTATCCCATAAAGGATGACTATCATATCTATGCTTCCTTCAACTTCCTTTCTCTCTCCTAAGAAACCATAGAGGGGGCCATCATAGGCCTTCAAGGGCTCGTCCTTTTTTAACATCTCATAAGCAGGTTTTAATGGGATGTTGACAGAGCTTCCTGTGTGTACTAAGATTCTATAGACCATATAGTCCCCGAAAATGGCCTTGATGACGGCCGCACCATGAAAGGGGTTGATGATGTAACGACCATAGCCAATCCAAAATGACAATGTCACGACTCCGCTCTAGGCGACGTTACCGAGCTGCAGCCTAAGCACCCCAACCCCTCTCCATCCACAGGCGGGTTGTTGGTGTCCACAACCTCCCTTTGATGAGGCAAACTCGATAGTCAAGCGCGCACCACGAGGACTTCCCAGGAGGTCACCCATCCCAGTACTACTCAAGCCCAGGAATGCTTAACTATGGAGTTCTTTCAACTCTCATCACCAGTTGAGCTGCATGGTGATGAGAGTTGAAGGAACTCCATAGTTAAGCGTGCTTGGGCGAGAGTAGTACTGGGATGGGTGACCTCCTAGGAATTTCCCGTACGACCCAACATAACTATCGAGTTCGCTCATAGGTGGAGGTTGTGGCCACCAACAACCCTCCAGTGGCCTAGAGAGGGGTTGGGGTGCTTGGGCTACAGCCCGGTAGCGACCCTAGCCGATCCAACGTGACAATGTCACGGCTCCGCTCTAGGCGATTCTACCGGGCTGCATCCCAAGCACCCTAACCCCTCTCTAAGGCACTGGCAGTTTTTTGGTGGCCACAACCTCCTTTTGATGAGGAAAACTCGATAGTCAAGCCCGCATCACGGGGACTTCCTAGGAGGTCACACATCCCAGTACTACTCAAGCCCGAGCACGCTTAACTATGAAGTTCTTTCAACTCTCATCACCAATTGAGTTGCAGCTCGGTTGGTGATGAGAGTTGAAAGAACTCCATAGTTAAGCATGCTCAGTTTAGAGTAGTACTGGGATGGGTGACCTCCTAGGAAGTCCCCGTGATGCGCACTTGAATATCGAGTTTGCCTCATCAAAGGGAGGTTGTTGCCACCAACAACCCGCCAGTGGGCTGGAGAGGGGTTGGGGTGCTTGGGCTTTAGCCCGGTAGCGTCGCCTAGAGCGAAGCCGTGACATTGTCACGTTGGATCGGCTAGGGTCGTTACAGATGAACTGAGAAAAATCATCTTCTTTTGAACATCACTGCCCTATGATGAGGATGGGCCAACGATGTCGAGGCTACTTCCCTTCCTTGGAGATGGCTTAGACTTCCCTTACGGGAGGATTCTACTCTTGCCCCGTCGTGGATGTAATTCATGCTTCCTAGCCTACTAACTCCTACTTCCATGCACTCTTCCTCAATACTTCCTTGATCAACAAGGTTGCATCTTGGGGTACTTGGCCCTTCACCCATCTTGTCCTTCCCTTTCTGCGACAGGAGGACTTCTCCGACCTTCTCTGATTGCCTCTTTACCGAGAGATACTCCAACATTCCTTCCTTTAGTAGCCTCTCCACCAGTCTATGAAGAACCCAATAATTCTCTATATCATGCCTCACATTGTGATGGAACATGCAATAGAGTTTTGGGTTTTTTCTCCTGAATCTTCCTTTCATGGGCCTCAGAGGTCGGAAGTCGGGCTGCTACTGAAGAATTTCCAGAACTTCCTCCATCGGTACTCCGATATAAGTGTACTCTTATATCGCATTTCCCCACAGCTCCAGGGAGTCTCCTAACAACAATGACGGCTGGCCATTTTCTCCTTGTTGCGGTTGAAAGTGTCCTGTCCTCATTTGCTAAAAAACTTGAGGACCTTGATGACGAGACTCTCACCCCCTTCGATTTGGGGGACGAAAATCCTGACGGATAAAATTGTTTTTTTGCAAAGGCACTGAGGGGCGATTGGAAGAGTTGTGTGGGTTCTTCCCTCCTAGTTATGAGACAATTACAACAAAATCTTCGTTGCTATATTCACATTCGATGAATTGGTCAGCCCTTTCTATAAGCTTCGCGTAAGTCCCAGGCTTCTTTTCACTAATCATAAACTTAAACATCCCAGGTCAGAGTTTGTTAGTGAAAGCAACTCGATAAACCTGGGGGTACACATCTAGAACTACCATGATCAAACTTTGGAAACAATCCACGTACTGTCCCAATGTATCCTTTGACCGCAACTGTATTTGGAAGAGCAAGTTGACATCTACCCTACGCCGTTTTGAGGTGGCAAACCTTTGCAAGAAGTTCACCCTTAGCTCCCTCAAGGAGGTAATTGCACCCGAGAGAAGGCTGTAGAACCACTCCCTTGTGTTTCCATCGATGATCACAGAGAGGAGCTTGCAGCGCAGGCCCTCAAAGAGGGGTTGCAGGGATATTGTAACATCGAAGGATTGTAGGTGAGAAGACAGGTCTTCCTTTCCTATGAAGTGGGGATGATAAGGATTTTAGAAGCTGTTGGGAGTAGACTCCCCAACATTCCTAGGGGAAAACGGAGAGAACGTCTTTGCCCCCTTGGTCTGTGCTTGATCGTCGAAGTCCAGGACCCTTCAAAGTCGGGCGAACTAAAATGGGAGAATAGTTGACTTATTTCTCAGAGATTTCTCTAAAGAGGGGTGAATAGAGATTAAAATTTATTTCAAATTAACTATATTCACAGATTTTGCATTTACTCAAGTTATTAACCAAAATTATAAACAAATAATTAAAATCAAAACAGAACAAATAATAAATCCCAGAAAAATGCACAAACATAGACGACACAAAAAAATAGTGGTTCCCCAAAATCTAGGTACTTCCACCCTTCTTCCTCCTTGGTAGGAATTCAATATCGCAGTACCTGAGTCTTTTGATTAGGAGACTCTTAGAACCAATCACCAAATCTATTGATAGGGAGATCTTGAACCAAGACAATCTGAGTCTTTTCACAAGAAGACTCTAAAAACCTCTAACTAAATCCTTTGAAGAGAGATTCTCAACACTCATTTCACAAACTGAAAAGTTAATGAAACAAAAAATAAAAGAAGATCTGAGCATTTAGTGATCTTCTTGAAGAGTCCTCTCAGCATAATACTGAGGACTATTTGGCACTTAGTGAATTGATATCTGAAACTCTGATGAATCTTTGAATAAGAAGATCTCAAGGATTATAAGCCCTTAATCCAGATTATCATTTAATCTTCACTGAATATGATGCAATAATTGATAAGCCCTTGTGAAGAAGAAGAAATGATTCTCTTTTCATATTCAGGAATAAAGATGATGGTCAACTGATTCAAGGAAGAACTTCAATTATTGATGATAATCTTCATATCCTTCTCTATCAAAATTAATCTTCCAAAACCATAATCTATTCTGAATATAATGATTGTCGTTCTGATTCAATTTATGCTTCTTTTTTATGTATCTCTATGTATATATATATACATCTGACAGAGAATCTGACATCTCAAAGAATTAGTAATTAAATTCAAACCTTTCTTGAAGTAATTCTTAATTAATCTTAAAAACAATTCTCTTTCAGAAATCTATTCGACTTAACGTCGAGTTTTTATAGTTGTAGCATCGAGTTCTGGCTTCATTTAGACAATCTAGGTTCCCTCCTCTGAATTCGTGGACGAATTCTTTTGTGGGGTGGCGAGCTCGTGTGTGCGTGTATAAAATTGAAATCAAACATGTCCACATAGGATTGAAATGCACTGGTGTGTTACACTTGTGTGTTTGTTTTGACTGTATGTTCTGTGTCTTGTCGCTGAATTGTGTGGTTTGACACATATAGGTGACGCGAAGTGTTGCGGGTCAGTCAGAACCTCAGCATTTTGTTGAGAGTGCATCACCAGCAGAGGTTCCCACCCCTCCTCCATCAGCTGAAACTGTACGTTTGATTATAGAAACGGTACTTGCGGTGATGAATGCTCAGCAGGCAGGGCAAGCTCGGCCTGAGGCTCCCGTGCCTGTGGCAGTGCGTCAAGAAACGGTGGGCATAGCGGTTGATCAGCGTGCCGCAGATCAGCAGCTGAAGCGGTTTATGAGCTTTCATCCACCGACGTTTTCCGGGGCGGGTTCCCCAGCTCAAATAGAGGATTGGCCTGCTCGGATCAAGCGCATCTTGACCGCCCTTCGGGTTGAGGAGGAACAGAAAGTCACGTTAGCCACTTTTCTTCTTGAAGGAGAAGCTCGGCTGTGGTGGGATGAGGTAGAACTGCACCACTTGGCAGGCAGACAGTTGACGGGAGTCTCAATAGACGAGTTTTCTCGGTTATTTTTGGGCAAGCATTTGCCGTTGCAGCAACAGATTGCTTTGGAATTGGAGTTTCAGCGGTTGACTCAAAAGGAGAGCAGCGTAGATGAGTATCTACATGAGTTCACGCGTTTGGGGCGTTATGCGGGCGCTATCTTTGCTGAGGAAGAGCGCAAGACCAGTCAGTTTTATGCGGGACTGCGGGATGAGTTGCGGCATTTACTCTCGAGTTCCGTGAATCAGGGATTTCAAGCTCTGGTCTGCACTGCGAGGGCATTGGAAGAAGATTTGAAGCGAGGACAATCTAAAGGACCTTGGGCTGTTGCAAAACCGGAGTTCAAACCGCCGCGTCCGGAGAGAAGTGGATTTCGAAAGAAATGGGGTAAGAAGTCAAGACGTTCTGGGCAAGCTCTTTCATCAGTTACTTCTGAAGCATCGTCGGGCTATGAATCCCGCACTTGCTATACGCGTGGCAAGCCGGGACATCTAGCTCGGGACTGTCGGGTTGGTCCTCCGAAAGGTGACAAGAAGCCGGGAGCGTCCTATGCGAAAAAAGGGAAGGCGGTGGTGGAGTCTTCTGCTTCACAAGTGAAGCCTCGAGTTTTCAATTTGCGATAACAGGAGGCCATTAAACAGGCCGACGTCGTCACAGGTGCGCGTGATCTCTGAGTTCTTTTCCCTTTGTGTAGTGCTGCTATGTTTTTGGTGTTTATTGTGTTGTTGCTATGTTAGGCTTCGTCCTAATTTGGGAGCATCCGGCACGAGCACTGTTTGATACTGGTGCGTCACATTCGTTTCTGTCAAAAGATTTCGTATTACGCATTGGCGCGCCGATACCAGGCACGACAGAAAGTTTGAAGGTACTCTTAACTGATGGATATGTTTTGTGCGCGGATCAGTCTGGGTGTGTAGAAGGAAAAAATAGGGAGTTGGGACTTCAGATTAGAAGCACTTGTGCTGCCGATTTCGGAATTCGACAAAATCTTCGGTATGGATTGGTTGTCAGAGCAGCATGCTTGCATTGATTGTAATTCTAAGGAAGTTGTGTTGGGGCAGAACACTGAACAAGAAATAAGGTTTAGCGGCATGCAGGGGATAAATGAGATGTTGATATCCGCTCTGCAAGTTCGGAAAGCCGTTAGAAAGGGTGCCGAATTGTTCTTCATGCTAGTAGCAGCGGTAGAGCCAAAGGCTAGTGTGAATGAGGTACCTGTTGTGTCAGAATTCCTTGATGTGTTTCCAAAATACCTTCCGGGGTTACCACCCCAAAGGGAAATTGACTTCACGATAGAACTGGGTGCAAAACCTATGGCCCATGCCCCCTATCGTGTAGCACCAAAGGAAATGGCGGAGCTGAAGGTTCAGTTGCAAGAACTGCTAGATCAAGGTTTTATAAGGCCAAGTCAGTCACCTTGGTGTGTGCCGGTTCTCTTTGTGAAAAAGAAGGACGGCAGCTTGCGTATATGCATAGATTATCGACAACTGAACAAGCTGACAGAGAAGAATAAGTATCCGATCCCACGGATCGATGATTTGTTTGATCAGCTAGTGGGCTCATCGGTGTATTCGAAGCTGGATTTGAAATCAGGTTATTACTAGCTGAGGGTTCGGGAAAGTGACATACCCAAAATGGCATTTGGCACACGCTACGGGAATTATGAGTTCACGGTGATGCCCTTTGGATTGTCTAATGCACCTTCGGTGTTTATGGATTTGATGCACCGAACGTTAAAGCAATATTTGGATCTCTTTATGATCATCTTTATTGACGATATCCTGCTGTATTCCCGATCCAGAGAAGAGCATGCAAATCATTTGAAGATGGTATTGCAAACCCTGAGGGAAAAGAAACTCTATGCCAAGTTTACTAAGTGTGATTTCTGGTTGTCATCCGTGGCTTTTCTGGGCCATGTAGTTAAAGGAGAAGGCATTGCAGTGGATCCTGCCAAAATTGTTGTTATGCAGGAGTGGCCTGTTCCTTTGTCGGTAGCCGAAGTCAGGAGTTTCCTTGGACTTGCGGGCTACTACAGGCGTTTTGTGGAAAGTTTCTCAAGAATAGCATTGCCTCTAACTACCCTAACGCGGAAAGAACAAAGGTTCGTTTGGTCGCCAGAGTGTGCACGAGCTTTTGAAGCATTAAAGAGTGGGTTGACTACGGCCCCAATTTTGACAACACCTTGTGGCATAGATGGTTTTGAAGTGTACAGTGATGCATCGGGTAGCGGCTTAGGCTGCGTTCTCCTTTAGCGTGGTAAGGTGATAGCATATGGTTCGCGCCAATTGAAAGCCCATGAGCGGAACTATCCAGTCCATGATTTGGAATTGGCCGCAGTCATATTTGCACTTAAGTTATGGCATCATTATTTAAATGGTGTAAAGGTGGATATCTATATAGACCACAAGAGTCTGAAATATCTTTTAGATCAAAAAGACTTAAATATGCGACAGAGAAGGTGGATGGAATTTCTTGCTGCACCATTTACATAATATCCTGCTGCACCAAGCTGCAGGTGTCCACCAAGAACATCGCACGCATCACAATAATACAGAGTCTTGCTCTGATATGCATACAATCATCACCAATCCGGACTAACCTGTCCAGATGGGCTTCACACAACATGCCTACCCGTACTTCTCACTTCCGGGACTACTCCAACAAGAATCAAGGTATGGAGTTCAACATCCCAAGAGAATTCAACTCTACCTTTGTAGAGGATTCAAGCATATGCAAAAAGGAAGAATTTCACAAATCTAAGGAGGAAGTCGTTACCCTTTGAGGACGTTTTGGAGCCATGGCAAGCACTGCTTGGAGCTCTGCCTTCCCGAATATGGCCTCCGATCGCGAATCCGAGCTTGGACTAGCTGGATCTCCCTCTCCTTCCTCCTTCTTCTTCTTCCTTCCTTCTTCCTCTTTCCTTCTCTCACTTAAGAAGATAAAGCGATGAAAAGTTTACTGGTTCGGGGTCTTATTGGGGCTGGAAAAACTGAAGACCACCAGATCTGGAAAGAGGGAAACAAACAGCCGAGATCTGCAGAAAATAACTTTTCGGCCCTGACACGCCCGTGTCATAGGCCATGTCCCTGAGGTGGCCCTTAAGCGGTAAAGAACCGCCTCACCACACGGGTTGAACACGCCCGTGACAACCGCCTAACCTGACACGGCCTGAGACACGCCCGTGTCTCTGGCCGTGTCGCCTCTCTCGACGAAACTCGTCGATCACCGAGATTATACTCGCCGATCGTCGACACGATCTCGCCGATCGTCGAGAAGGACACGCCCGTATCACAGGCCGTGTCGCCTCATCTCGTCGATCGTCGATCACAATGCTCAACGATCGTCGAACGCACGACCTGCAGTAACCCAAGGATGACACGCCCTGGGACATGCCCGTGTCTCAGGCCGTGTCACTCCAAAAACACCCGAAACCAAACTTTGAACGTACTCAAGACCAGCTCGAGTATTTGCTTGACACGCCCTGGGACACGCCTGTGTCCCAGGCCGTGTTACTTGGCCTGAAAACAAAAACTGGGTTTTGGGGTATTACAATCCTCCCCTCCTTGCAGAAAATTTCGTCCCGAAATTTGAATGACTGAAAAACTCAATAAAGTCCATATTTATTGATTCTTACACGGTCTAAAACACAACCACTTACAAAAATAACTCGGGAAATTCTGTTCGCATGGTTTGCTCACGCTCCCAAGTAAGCTCTTCTCGGCCACAATTATCCCACTGGACTTTGACCATCCCGATTGATTTGTTCCTCAATTGCCTCTCGGCGGCATCTTCAATCCGAATGGTCCTAACCTTTGTCGTTAGCCCACTATCGACTGATACCCGATCTACAATTATCACTTGCGACAGCTCTTTTATTGCTCTCTGCAGCACTGATACATAAAACACATCATGTAAACTACTTAACTCAGGCGGTAGCAGTAACCGATAGGCTTCCTCACCTATGCATTCAATCACCTCAAAAGGTCCTAGATACCTCGGGCTCAACTTTTTCAGATGCCATATCCTGGACACACCTTTAAAAGGCTTGATTTTTAGATATGCCCAATCACCCACCGCAAACTTTACGTCCTGGTGCTTGGCATTATAATATTTGGCATGCCTATCTTGAGAAATTAACAACCTTTCACGAATTGTACGTACCGTTTCATGCATATCAGTCACATCTTGTCGCTTGTAAAGCTTCGTTTCACCCGTCTTCGCCCAAGATAACGGTGTGCGGCACTTCCTGTTGTACAAAGCTTCGAAAGGGGCCATCTGAATACTGGCCTGGTAACTGTTGTTATAGGAAAATTCAATCATGAACAAATGATCTTCCCAGCGACTTCCAAAATCTAGCGTACACATCCGGAGTATATCTACCAACGTCCTGTTGGTTCTTTCAGTTTGACCGTCCGTTTGGGGATGAAAGGCCGTACTGAAATGCAACTTTGTGCCCAACAGTTGATGAATTAGCCTCCAATCTCCTCATGTGAAGCGTCCATCTCGATCGCTAACAATGCTACGGGGAATCCCGTGCAATCATACGATCAAATCTACGTACATTTTAGCCAATTTGTCGACTGGATCATCTCTTCGATTTGGAATAAAATGAGCAACTTTTGTTAACCGATCCACAATCACCCAAACCGCATCATTACCCCGCTGAGATCTCGGCAATCCATGCACGAAGTCCATGGAAATATCATCAAATTTCCACACTGGGACCGGTAATGACTTCAGGAATCCTCCTGGCCTTTGGCATTCCGCTTTCACCAGAGCACATGTATGACACTTAGTAACATAACATGCTATATCTTTCTTCATACCCGGCCACCAGAAGTTCTTTTTCAGATCCTTATACATTTTTGAATTCCCAGGATGAATCAAATACCTTGAAAAATGGGCTTCGTACATGATTTCTTCACGAAGATTTCTCCGACAAGGAACACATACTCGATCGTCTTTTCTCCAAAGTCCATTGTCACAAGAAAACCGAGAGCTCTTATCTTCCGCTGCATAGCGCTGCAAACTTTCATCCAATTCCGTCTCTTGGCGGACCCTATCCATTAGGTCATACTGTACCTCTTTCCAATTCAAACACATGGTCGCAGCAGTGTTTTTCTCCACACAAGTAATATCCATCCGTTCTAGCTTGTCGATCAACCGTTCATCATGGTATGACAACCAATTTTCCCTTGCTGGAGTCCTATGACTCAGAGCATCTGCGACTACATTCCCTTTACCAGGGGTGTAATGAATGGGGTAGGCATGCTGTGTGAAGCCCATCTGTACAGGTTGGTCTGGATTGGTGATGATTGTAGGCATATCAGAGCAAGACTCTGTATTATTGTGATGCGTGTGATGTTCTTGGTGCACACCTGCAGCTTGGTGCAGCAGGATATTATGTGGATGGGTTGATGCTGTGTGATCTCAGCCCATGTAGCTGTGAGTGCTACTTTTGGGGATTGATGCTATGTGATCTCAACCCTTGTAGTTGTGATGCTACTTATTGAGCCGGTGGGGCTGCAACTATGGAAAAGCCTGTGTGGCAAATGGGTAAGGTGAAGCTATACCCGTGTCAGTCCTGATCGACGTCTAATGTATGTGAGCTACGGGCAAGGCTGATCTGTACCCGCATTCTGGTTGTCTAACCGTGGGGGGCTTGAGGCCCTGTTAGGATCACAGAATGAGAATCGCTCTGGCTATTTGAGCCATGGAGGATTGGAATGCTCACAAATTGCCGTCATGTCTGGGACCTCTGAACGGTGGTGGGACCCTGGTTTTCCGGTACACCGAAAATTTGCCCTGAGAGCACGGAACATCGGGCCGTCGTTCCGACGTTTGTGATGGATGATGACTTGTACGGGCGTACAAGTGTGATGTGCTAAAGCATACCCTTTTGATTGTATATAAGTGCTATGCAGGGAAGGAATTCCGCTGTCCCGTGCCAGGGACAAGGTCGTTATAAATGGTCAGCCAAATGCTGACCGTTGCTTTGTTTACTACTGCTTGGTGGATCTTTTGCGTGCAGGTCAAGAAGGGCCAAGCAGGGATGAGGGTGGAAGACCCTAAGCTGCTGCTGCTGAGTGCTAGCCCTCGAAGGCTATTTTTGTACCTTGTGTAAGAACTCATGTGTGGTCGGCCTGCGTGCCGATGTATGGAAGATACCTTCTTATATAAAGAGTAACACTTATAATAGGCCATAAGGCCGTACTTGTGGTTTTATATTATGGCATGTTTGGTTTAGCTATGGACTTCTATGTTGATGTTTGAGTTCATTCTTGCAACCCTTTAATCTTCCGCTAGAATGCTCTGTGATAGGATGTGTATTTGGTATTACTTAGTAACGTCTCCGCCTGTTTGTAAGACATGGTGTGGGGCCCCGGCCGGACCTTCTACTATGTTGCACGTAACGGGTAGGGGTGTTACACCTCCATGGTCTAAAATATAACATCTGATCATATCTTTCACGATCGGATTTACTCTTTCTGTCTGACAATTTTTTTGCGAAAGATATGCGGTGGAATACCTCAAGTCAGTACCCAACACCTCTTGTAAAATCTTCCAAAAGCGAGGCATAAACCGGGAGTCTCAATCTGATACAATACTGACAGGCACTCCATATAACCTTAGGACTTCATCCAAATATAATTCAGCTATTTTATTCATGGAGTAATCAATCTTAAAAGGCACAAAGTGAGCACACTTCGTCAATCAATCCACTATAACCCAAATAGAATCATGCCCCTGGGGAGATCTCGGCAAACCAGTAATAAAGTCCATGGAAATACTTTCCCACTTCCAACATGGAATCTCTAAGGGCGCTAACTTGCCACCAAGACTTCCATGATCAGCCTTACTCGCTTGCATGTGAAACATTCTGATACAAATTTAGTTATATCACCCTTCATTCAATACCACCAGGCAATCTGCTTGAGACCCTTATACATTTAGGTAGAATCGCTGTGGTAGGCAACACTAGAACCATGTGCCTCTTTGCATAACTTAACTCGGATATCCTCAACAACGGGTATGCAAAATCTTCCGCGGTACCTCAAGGTACCCGCATTATCAATTGAAAAGTCTGGTAATTCCCCTTTCGTATTTATGTTATAAAGATGCAGTAAATCGGGATCATCCGTTTGATGTAGCCTCGTCAGTGAAATCTATGAAGGCTCGAACACTTCCAAACTGCTGGGCGAGTCGCTACTCCACACCAATATATCCATCAGAAGAAATTCTTCCACCAGTGAATCCACAAAAAGATTAAAAAATTTCGTTGACTTTCTACTTAGGGCGTTAGCTACCACATTGGCTTTGCCCGGATGATATTGGATCTCAATGTCATAATCTGCCACATACTCCAACCACCTCCACTGGCGCAAATTCAATTCCTTTTGAGTGAAGACGTACTTCAAACTCTTATGGTCTGTATAAATCTTGCACAAAGTGCCATATAAAAGATGTCCTCATAACTCCAAGGCGTTAATCACAGCTGCGAACTCTAGGTCATGTGTAGGGTAATTCCTTTTATGAGTCTTTAACTGTCTCGACCCATACGCTATCACTTTGCCTTCTTGCATAAAAACGCATCCAAGTCCAACGTGCGATGCGTCCACATACATATCATACTCTATCCCTTTAGTAAGCAGGGCCAAAATCAAAGCAGTGCACAATCTCCTCTTTTGTTACTGAAAAGCCTCTCCACACTTATCGCTCCAAACAAAAGTTGCGTTCTTCTGCGTAAGCTTAGTTAGTGGCGCAGACAATGAAGAAAAACCCTCCACAAATCTCCTATCATATCATGTTGAAAGTGAGGGTTAGATCTAATATACTCTAGAGGGGGTGAATAGAGTATTTGTGAGTAATTAAAATATTTTGCTGAATAATATAACTTGTTCCTAAACTAAGATGCTATATCATAGCACAGCAGGTTAAAGTAATAAAAATCACAGAATCCTAACTATCACAGCCACAGTAAGAACAAAAGAAAAAGGCAATCAGACAACACAAGAATTTTATAGTGGTTCCCCAACCTGGGTACATCCACTCTTCTACCACCCTGGTAGGATTCCACTCAGGTTTTTGTTCAGGTGACTGCCACCAATGAGCTTTTGGTAAGGTGCTCAAAAACCAAACCTCAAGTCTTTTGGTTAGGAGACTTGCAACTAGGAATCACTTTTGAAGGGAGTAGAGAACCTTTTTACAGAGGGGGTGAGAGAGTGATGATGTCTTCTCTTTCTCAAGTATTCAAATGAGAAGACTCTGTAGATTTGATGGTGGCAAAAGCTCCCCTTGAAATACTGAATTTATTCAGGCTGAAAGGAACTTTGCTTCAGGGTGATAGGCCTTCAAGCTTTCAACTTCAATTAGAAGAACTTCAGGAATTCTTTGACAGATGCAGTAGTTGTTGTCCTTTGAAAGTTCCTGAGAGGATGACAGAAGGAGAAGACTCTTGATTTAAATGATTGTTCTTCTTCTTCTAAAAGTTATTCTTCTTCTGGTCTAGCAGTTCTTTCTTTCTAGCACTTTATTGTCAAGAGAGAGCGAGAGCTGAGAGAATCCTTGTTGCGAGACGACAGTGTTTTACTCTTCCTGACTGGTTTTTTGTGTGTTTGTATCAGTTGTATTTTCTGGAAGAGGAAAAATCTATCTTTTATCTTTTCTATATAAACATCCTTTTGAATTTCGAAATCCTTTCTGCATTCAATGCTGACGGCCAGAGAATATTTTGCATTGATTAATTTCCCCAACTGTCCATTTGGAAAATGGCAGGCAATAATCCTGATGAAGACCATAATTAATACTCTTGTCTAACGGTAATATTCAGAGAATATTAGAGCATTAATCATTACAATATAATAGGAACAGAAGAGGGAAACAACCAAGTCTTGATTTGTCGACCTGAGTTCATAGTTCGTTGAGCTGAGGTCCAAGTTCGTCGACCTCTGAATGGCTAACTGCTGCTTAATGACTTTCTTATTCTGTGCACCAAGTACGTTGATCTGATGTCCAAGATCATCGACCTGAGAACTGAGTTCGTCTAGCTGAGGTCCAAGATCATCGACCTGAGTTTTTATTCTGGACTTAGACTATTTTCTGGTGCTGAGTGTTGAAACATCATTTTGGCGTTGAGTGTTATGTTCTCTGTCGTGTGTGATGTTCTCTGGCATTGAGTGTTGAATCATCATTCTGGCGTTGAGTGTGATGTTCTCTGGCATTGAGTGTTGAAATATCTTATCCAGAATTAGTAGATCTGGGACCAGAGAACAAAGTTCGTCTAGCTGATGTTCTAAGTTTGTCGACCGAAGTTTGACTTAGAAGTGTTGTCACTTTGTCCATTATTCATCGAGCTGAGAGCCAATTTAATCGACCTCAGCACAGAGAATTGTCTCTGAGTTCGTCGAGCTGAGCATGACTTTCGTCGACCTAAGAACGACGAACATAGATCTCTTTTTCTAAGTCTTGAATTTTCTCTAGTTCTTAAGTGTCTGGCAGTGTTGGAGGATGGTCCCTTGCATTGTTGACTCTAAGGACTAGACCAAGACTCTAGGACATAACCATGATCCTGGCTATACATGTTGGGTCATATCCTAACTTAGTGAACCTAGCCCAAATCCAACTAGGGATCCGACACATGCTAGCCCTAGGAAGATCCTTATCTCTTTTGGAGTGGTAGGCCTAATCCAATCCATAACAGCAGCTATCTTCTCTGGGTCAACAGAAATTCCATCCTTATTAACCACATTACCCAAAAAATAAACCTAAGACAACAAAAACTCACACTTGCTCAGCTTAGCAAACAACTTATGCTCCCTAGAGGCAGACAAAACTAACTGCAAGTGCTGGGCATGCTCTTCAGCACTGCGAAAAAACACCAAAACATCGTATATAAACACGACCACAAAACGGTCCAGAAAGTCCTTGAAACTCTGTTCATCATATCCATAAAGGCAGAGGGTGCATTAGTCAATCTAAAAGAAAAAACCAGGAACTCCAAATGCCCATGCCGTGAACGAAAAGCAGTCCGTGGAATATCTATCTCATGAATCCTCAATTGATGGTAGCCTGAACTAAGATCAATCTTTGAAAACACAGAGCTACCACACAACTGATCAAACAGATCATCAATCCTCGACAAGCGATACCTGTTCTTGATAGTCACCTTGTTCAGTTCTCTATAATCAACGCACAACCTCATCGATCTGTCCTTTTTCTTTACAAACAAAATGAGTGCACCCCAAGGAGAAGAACTCGGCCTAATAAAACCATTCTAAAGCAACTCATCTAGTTTGGTACGCAACTCCTCCAGCTCACGCGGGGCCATACGGTACGGTGCCTTAGCAATAGGATGGGTACCCGGCTCTAAGTCTATGACGAACTCCACATCTCTCTATGGTGGAAGACCAGGGAGATTATCAAGAAATACATCGGGAAACTCACGCATAACAACAATCTCCTCAACTCACAGCAAATTACTATCGGTCGCCAACACCTAAACCAAACATGCAAAACATCCAGAATTTACAAGCTTCCGAGCACATACCGCAGAAATAATTAGAGAAACTTTGCCGGAAAACCATAAATGCTCCTGGGATGATCATTGTCCATCTTTAATTCCAAGCGCTTAACCTTGGACTGGATGACCACATTTTACTTGGACAACTAGTCCATGCCCAAAATCACATCAAAATCTTCCAAGTTTATCACCTTTAAATCAGCAACGGCCAGAATTTCTCCTAACTGAATCGGATAACTCTGAATGCCTCGGTCTGATACCACTGAGTCACCAGAGGGAAACTTGACAAAAACACGTCCCCAACAAGATTGAGGGTCAAACTGTGATGCTCTACGAAGGTTCTAGCCACGAACGAGTGGGGAGCACTAGAATCGAAAAAAAAATGCGCCCAGCAGTTCTTGACCTTAAACCTTCCTATAAAATCATACACGCAACTAAGGGAATGTATGTCGAAACTACAGCAACAAACTAAAAGATGGAACTAGGTTAGGATCTTACCTGAAATAACTTGAGAAGATGTCTGAGCTTCCTTTAAAGATACCTCGTTAAGCTTGCCCTTCCCCTTGTCCAATAACTGCGGTGGCGGCAAGGCCTAAGGTGGAACAGGTTGCAGTGCAGGCTGAGAGTGTGGGCACTGAGACTTGAAATGTCCTTCTTATCCACACTGATAGCAGTCTCTTTTCTTTCCCCAATAATGGGCAATGTCGTGCCCCCTCCTCTTACATGCAGAACAAACTAAATCTCCTTTAGAAATGCCCTAAATCGCATGAACCTGCTCCTTCTTAGCTCCTAATCTCTTGTAACATTTGTCAAATGGATGACCCGACCGGCCACAGAAACTGCATATTTCTTTGCTTCTCTTCCTTGAAGCAGTACTAGATGCCTGAGTACTCTTACCCTCATCAGATTTCCTTTTATCCTTTCTCATTTGCTGGCCTCTATTCTTAGCATTATCAATCGCCTCAACCTTCAAAGCGTCCTCTACCACTTCAGCATAACTTGTTGATCCATAAGCACTAGTTAACTGCTGGATGTCACTCCTTAGACCACCCAAAAAACATTTAACATGACTAGATTCTAAGGACACCATGTCAGGTGAAAATCGGCACAGTTTGCTAAATTTAGCCTCATACTCACTAACTGTGAGTTATCTTTTCTTTAAGTACAGAAAATCATTCATCAGACAATCTTGCTCGACCGATGGCATAAACTTCTTCAGCATCAACTCCTTGAAAGATCCCCAAGAACACCCGTCCTTCAGATTCTCCTTTTCCCTCAACCACAAGCTCTTATCAAGTCCCTTGAGATGATAGGCAGCGACCATCACTCTCTAGTCGTCAGAAACTCCTGAGTATGAAAACATCTCTTTGATTGCTATAATCCAAACATCCAAGACCATGAAATCTGCCCTACCATCGTAAGTAGGGGGTCCTAATCGCTAGAATGCGAGATAATCATCATCTATGGTGGCGACAAAACTGGGGGAACCAGAGGAGCAGGGGGAATAGGAACCTTTTGACCCAAAGTCGGGTCCTGCACTCTAGGAGGCTAACTAGCAACAACCGACAACACCCCCTGGATCTGCAATTGCATCTCCAACATTTGCCTCGACAGAGCCTCATTGATCTACCGCAATCCTTCTATCACAGTCTCACACTAGGAACCAGACGATTCTCCCTCTGTAACACCCCAATTTGTCGTAGGAGCGACGGGGATCGATTTTGGCCAAGTCGGGTTTTTGGTGCAGGTGACACGGGCCCCGACACGGGCGTGTCGAGCTCGGGCCGTGTCGTCGACCAGCGCAGGTCGACGATGGTCGTGTGGTGGAACACGGCCTAGGACACGGGCGTGTCCCAGGCCGTATCACACCTGTGCTGTGCGGTTGGGTGCACGGGTAGCTACACAGCCAGGCACACGGCTGTGTGCCAACCCGTGTTCGGCCCAGATTTTATGATTTTGGATTTAATCCGGGCCGTTCGTTTCCTTGGCTTTGGATCCGACGGTGGGGGGCTGCTCCTGGGTGGTTATGGCCGGGAAATAGGGTTTAGAAACCCTTTTTTCTTTGGCCCATCTCTCTCTAAAAGTTAGAGAGAAGGGAGAGCAAGGAGGAAGGAGGAGTCCAAGATCCGGCCGCCGGAAGAGCTTCGGAGCTCCGAATCGCGATCCGAGTCTAGATCCGCAGAGGCGACGCCGTTGCGGTGCTTTCCAACTGTATAGTTTTCGATGGCAGCGCAGAAGAATACAAGGGTAACAATTTCTCATCCTTGGGCATGTGAAGCCCTCTTTTCCTTTGCATAGGAAGCCCTCTCTCGTGAGTGAGCGAAGAGTTGGAGCGTTCCTTGGGGTAGATATGTGAAGTCCCCCTTGTGTAGAGTCCGTATGCGTAAACGGATATAGGCATTGTGTGTGAAGCCTATCCGGACATGTAAAGCCGGATCGGTGATGTTGCATTGCATATGAACCGGGGAAGACTCCGGGTGTTTGGGTGTTTTTTGAGTTTTCTACGTGGTAGATTGCATCAGGGAGCCTTGGAGATTAACTCCAAGGTGTACCCGGAAAACTGGGCAAAAGCGGGTTTTGCCAACACGGTGGCCGGGGAGCCAACGTGAACATAACCGGGTTATGTGATTGTTGTGGCGGAAACGGGACTCGGTGAGTCTTGACCTGCGCATATGGCTTAAATTGCCGTTGCGATATGAGCACGGGTCAGGCGGAACCGTACCCGGTCTATGTCGTTCGGTAGGACCGTTGGCATGGATGAGGGTCTTCGGCGGTCTATGGCTTAAATTGCCGTGACCAAGGCCAGGAAGGCAAAATGCTCATATGGATGACCGTCCAAGAGTCGGTGGTGGATTGGGAACGTCTATGGCTTGAATTGACGTGACGTTGGCCGGTTTGCCGAGAATGTGCCCTGAGTGCACGGGGTGTGTGGTCGTGCGAGCCTACGCCTGTGTTGATGTGTGTTCACATTAATATATTGCCTATACTAATAAAGTGTAGGGAAAGAGCATCGCCGCCCCGATTTTGGGGGCGGGATCGTTATAATTTGGTCAGCATAGCTGACCGTTGCTTTTGTTTGCCACCGGGCGGTGGTTTGTGGCTTGCAGGTGCTGCGGAGCAGAGCGGGAAATAGCGGGCTAAAGCCCTTGTTGCTGTGCCAGCCCTCGAAGGCCTTATTGCTTATGTTTCTTTCCCGTTTTTCATGTATGGCCGGCCTGCGAGCCGAAGTATGAAAGCACTATTTTTGTTAAGTGAACAATGTAAGGCCTTAAGGCCAGTTCTCTTTTGTGTATGATGGCATTCCTGAGTTGGTAGTGGACATTCATGCTTTGTAGCAGGATTCTTATTTCTTTTGCAACTTAATAATTTGCTTCCGCTAGGTGTTGTGTAGGACGACATGATTGGTTGAATGGTTTCAACGCGTAACCAACCGGTCTGTCCGTAGTATATGGCAACGGGCCCCGGCCGGACCTACTGCTATATGTTATGTGACGGATAGGGGCGTTACAAATTGGTATCAGAGGGAGGTTTCGATCCTCCAACCTGTGGGTTATGGGCCCACCACGCTTCCGCTGCGGGCCGACCTGTGGGTTACAAATTGGTATCAGACTTCTGGTTTCGGTCAAGCTTAAATGAATTCGCGGACGAATTCACTTTAAGGGGTGGTGAGCACATGTGTGCGTCATCGTTATAACATGAAAAAAACCCATGAATGTCCACTTAGGAATGAAAATATACATGTTTGAGGAACCTGCGTGTTCCTATAATTGCTGTTTGTAGTAATTTTTGGGTCGCTTATCGGTGTTTTGCACGATTATAGGTGACCAGAAGTGGTGCTGGGCCGTCTGAACGGCCAGGTTCTGAGGCGAGCAGTGCGCCAAGCGATGCGCCTGCAACACCTCTGTCTACCGAGACCATTAGGTTGGTGGCAGAAGCGGTCATGGCAATGATCAATGCGCAGCCTGCAAGGCAGGTGCAGCAGCCCGCTCCTGCTATGGAGCAAGTACCGCTTCAGACGGCAGAGCAAAGGAGGGTTGAGCAAGTAGTGTTGGAGCCAGAGTTGCCTCGGAGAGCAACGGAAAGACAGCTGAAGCACATGATGGGCTTTCACCCACCTGTATTCACGGGGGCAGAAACCCCGACCCAAGCAGAGGATTGGCTCTCACGGGTCAACAGGGTGATGACTGCGACGGAAATGGAAGAGTGGCAGAAGACCACTATAGCGACATTCCTTTTGGATGGGGACGCAAGGTTATGGTGGGAAGGCCTAGAGCTACATCAGTTGTGGGGAAGGCCGTTGGCCGAAGTTTCGATGGAGGAGTTTGCGAGACTGTTCATGGCTCGATACCTCCCCTCGGCGCAGAGAATTGTGCTAGAAAGTGAGTTTCAGAAGTTGGTGCAAGGGGATTGCACCGTTGATGAGTACCTCCACGAGTTTTCTCGGTTGGGGAGATATGCCGGCACTACCTTCGCAGACGAGGAGCGCAAGACGAGCCGCTTCTACGAAGGGCTAAGAGATGATCTAAGATTGCTACTGTCGGGGCCCAAGGCGCAGGGTTTCATGACCCTGGTCAATTCGGCCCGGTCCTTGGAGAAGGACATGAAGAATGTCCAAGCAAAGAAGGAATCCGGTAGCAAGAAAGCGGAGTTCAAGGCACCGACTACGTCGAAGTCGGGCTACTGCAGATTCTATAAGAAAGCTAAGACATCAGGTCCAGCTGCTTCGGGTGCCTCGGGGGCAACTACCAATCTTCACGTGTGGAAAGCCGGGGAACTTTGCCCGTGATTGCTGGAGTGGACGCTCAAAGTCCGAAAGGAAACAAGGAGCTACCTACGAGGAGAAGGGCAAAGCAGTGGAGTCGACTGCGTCCCACTATGCTCCGACTCAGACTAGAGTCTATAACTTGGGCCAGCAGGAGGCCATCAAGCAAGCGGATGTGGTGACAGGTATGAGTTAATTTATAGCAAGTTAGCTTTAATACCGTTATCTATTGCTTGTTAGCCTAATATTGTTTGTATAGGCTTTGTTGTGATTAGTGATAGTCCGGCATGGGCACTGTTCGATACGGGAGCTTCACACTCCTTCTTGTCTGAAAGCTTCATATCGCGCATCGGAGTCCCTTCTTCGATGGTGAAAGACAAGTTGGATGTGTTGCTACCGAATGGGTGCTCGATGCGTGCGGGCAGGGTGTGCGCCGTAAAGGTTCACATTGGGAGCCAAGAGTTCGACTTGCTAGCGTCATTGCTGCCGCTAGTAAAGTTCGACGTGATCTTTGGAATGGATTGACTGTCAGAGCAGAAAGCTTGGATTGACTGTGACCGGAAGGAGGTCAAGCTGGGTGTAGGGCGGGAGACTACATTCGAGGGGTTAAAGGGGTCGAGCAGGACACTGATGTCTGCTCTTCAGGTGGTGAAGGCAGTTCGTGCTGGTGCCGAGCTATTCTTCGCAATAGTGGGGGCTGTGGAGCCAAAGTCTCCGTTGGATAGCATCCCTGTGGTTTGCGAATAACCCGATGTGTTCCCGGAGATTCTTCCCGGAGCCCCACCGCAGCGGGAGATTGATTTCACCATCGAGCTCGTACCGGGGGCCAAACCGGTGTCACGTGCTCCGTATAGGTTGGCACCTAAGGAGATGGAAGAGTTGAAAGTTCAGCTAGAGGAGCTGATGGAGCAAGGGTATGTGCGTCCAAGCTCGTCGCCTTGGAGCGCACCGGTCCTCTTCGTTAAGAAGAAGGACGGGAGCATGCGGCTGTGTATCGACTACAGAGAGTTGAACAAGCTAACGGAGAAGAATAAGTACCCGATCCCGAGGATTGATGATCTCTTTGATCAGTTAGTCAGATCGTCGGTATACTCCAAGTTGGACTTGAAGTCGGGGTACTATCAGCTGAGGATCAGGGAGTGTGATATCCCGAAGACGGCATTCAGTACGAGGTATGGGCATTTCGAGTTCACGGTCATGTCGTTTGGACTGACGAATGCGCCATCGGTATTTATGGATCTGATGAACAGGACGTTCAGAGATTTCCTGGATCGCTTTGTGATCGTCTTTATTGACGATATTTTGGTGTACTCGCAGTGCGAAGAAGACCACTTCAAGCACTTGCATTTTGTGTTGAAGACTTTGAGGAGGAATGAGCTTTACGCAAAGTTCTCCAAGTGCGAGTTCTGGCTACCCTCGGTAGGGTTCCTTGGTCATGTAGTGAGTGGGGAAGGTATAGCAGTGGATCCGGCGAAGATTGTTGCGATACGGGAGTGGCCTGCGTTATCTTCTGTCGCGGAAGTCCGTAGTTTTCTCGGGCTTGCCGGATATTACAGGCGCTTCGTAGAGAACTTCTCGCGGTTAGCCTTACCTCTCACGAAGTTGACAAGGAAGGATCAGAAATTCTTGTGGACGCAAGAGTGCGTGCAAGCTTTTGAGGAGCTGAAGAGACGGTTGACCACGGCACCAGTGCTTAGTTCGCCGAGTGGGACCGAGGGCTTTGAGGTGTATAGCGACGCTTCGGGTAGTGGCTTGGGCTGCGTGTTGTTGCAGCATGGGAGCGTGATAGCGTATGGATCACGTCAGCTGAAGGTGCATGAAAGAAATTATCCGGTGCACGACTTGGAGTTGGCGGCCGTGATATTTGCACTCAAGTTGTGGAGGCACTACCTATACGGCGTAAGGGTTGATATATACACCGATCACAAGAGCCTAAAATATTTGTTGGATCAAAAGGACCTTAATATGAGACAGAGGAGGTGGATGGAGTTCCTAGGGGACTACACCTTCAAAATACATTAAGTACCTGGGAAGGGCAACGCAGTTGCGGATGCGCTGAGCCGCAGGGCTCCCGCCCAAGCCAACTGGTTTTCGGTGCATGATGAGCGGCTAGTACGGGAGTTGCAGGAGCTTGAGATCTGTTGCGTTGACAGGCAGTCGAGCGCCAAAGCAATGTTAAACTGGACGGAAGTGCAGTATGACCTGGCTGACCGGGTTCGGCAGGCATTGGAGTTAGATGACTCCATGAAGGAGCTTATGGAGGCCGCTCTGGATGGGTCAAATTCCCAGTTCTCGGTGGAAGATGGTTTGTTAAGGAAGGATCATCGGTTGTGCGTCCCGAGTGGGGGTAACCTCCGGGCGGAGTTGATGTACGAGGCTCATCATACCAAGTACTCAATCCACCCAGGGAGCACGAAGATGTATCGTGATCTCAAGAAGCTGTTTTGGTGGCCGGGGCTCAAGAAAGATGTCGCGTTGTACGTGGCTAAGTGCCAAACGTGCGCCTTGGTGAAGGCGGAGTGCCAAAAGCCGGGAGGATTTCTGAAGTCCTTGCCTAAACCGGAGTGGAAATTCGACGATATATCTATGGACTTTGTGCACGGGTTGCCAAGGTCGCAGAAGGGGAACGACGCCATCTGGGTGATCGTAGATCGGCTAACCAAGGTGTCACATTTCATTCCGCATAGGAAGGATGATCCAGTGGAGAAATTGGCAAAGTTGTATGTTGACAATATTGTTAGGCTGCATGGTGTGCCCCGTAGCATTGTGAGTGATCGCGATGGGCGGTTCACGTCAAATGATTGGAGGTTGGTGCAGCAGATGCTGGGAACGAAGTTAAAGTTCAGCACAGCTTTCCATCCACAGACGGATGGGCAGACCGAGAGGGTCAATAGAATGATGGAAGACATGCTACGCATGTGTGTTCTGGATTTCGGTAAGCATTGGGAAGACTACCTTTATTTGGTGGAGTTCGCGTACAACAACAACTACCAAGCGAGTATACAAATGGCGCCCTTCGAGGCCCTGTATGGTAGGAAGTGTCGCACGTTGTTATCGTGGCTTGAAGCGGGTGAGGCAAGGTTGTACAAGAAACAGGATGTGGAGAGTGCTACCTCGTTAGTGCGGATCATTCGGGAGCGCTTGTTGATCGCTCAGGACCGGCAGACGAAGTATTACAATGCCAAGCACCGGAACGTAAAGTTCGCGGTAGGCGATTGGGTATACCTGAAAGTGAAGCCGTTCAAGGGGGTTTCGCGGGTGAGACGCTTGAAGAAGCTGAGCCCAAGATACCTTGGACCTTTTGAGGTTCTGGAGCGAGTCGGCGAAGCTGCGTACCGTTTGAAGCTATCGGTGGAGTTGAGTGGAATACATGATGTGTTCCACATTTCTGTGTTGCGGAAGGCGGTGCAAGAGCCTTCGCAGGTGATCGCGGTTGACCAAGTGCCGGTGGATGAAGGGTTGACGACTAGGGTCAAGCCCATTCGCATCGAAGATGTTGAGGTCAAGAGGCTTCGTAACAAGGAGATCCGGATGGTTAAGGTCCGGTGGGATAACTGCGGGCATGAGGAGCTCTCTTGGGAATGGGAACAGACTATGCTCGAGGAGTACCCGGAATTATTCCGCTCAGGTACTGTTTTACGTTAAGTCCTGTTTTTCCTTTATTAATTTTGTGGACGAAATTCTTTAAGGGGGGTAGAATTGTAACACCCCAATTTGTCGTAGGTGACAAGTCGGGTTTTTGGTGCAGGTGACACGGGCCCCGACACGGGCGTGTCAGAGGCCGTGTCGGGCGTGTCGAGCTAAGGCCGTGTCGTCGACCAGCGCAGGTCGACGATGGTCGTGTGGTGGAACACGGCCTAGGACACGGGCGTGTCCCAGGCCATGTCACACCTGTGCTGTGCGGTTGGGTGCACGGGTAGTGACACGGGCACGAACATGGGCGTGTCTAGTTTGACACGGGCGTGTCCCATGCCGTGTCACCAAGCCGTGTACCCCTCTGACTGCAAAGTGTTGATTTATTGCACACGGGGGGGGGGGGGGGCGTGACACGGGTCCCGACACGGGCGTGTCACAGGCGACACGGGCGTGTCGGAGGCCGTGTCACATGCCGTGTGCTGGTTTTCAATTTGGGTCGAGACGGCGAATGAGCTACAGGGCCAGGCACACGGCCGTGTGCCAACCCGTGTTCGGCCCAGATTTTATGATTTTTGATTTAATCCAGGCCATTCGTTTTCTTGGCTTTGGATCCGACAGTGGGGGGCTGCTCCTGGGTGGTTATGGTCGGGAAATAGGGTTTAGAAACCCATTTTTCTTTGGCCCATCTCTCTCTAAAAGTTAGAGAGAAGGGAGAGCAAGGAGGAAGGAGGAGTCCAAGATCCGGCCACCGGAAGAGCTTCGGAGCTCCGAATCGCGATCCGAGTCCAGATCCGCGGAGGCGACGCCGTTGCGGTGCTTTCCAACCGTATAGTTTTCGATGGCGCTGCGGAAGAATGCAAGGGTAACGATTTCTCATCCTTGGGCATGTGAAGCCCTCTTTTCCTTTGCATAGGAAGCCCTCTCTCGCGAGTGAGCGAAGAGTTGGAGCGTTCCTTGGGGTAGATATGTGAAGTCCCCCTTGTGTAGAGTCCGTATGCGTAAACGGACATAGGCATTGTGTGTGAAGCCTATCCGGACAAGTAGAGCTGGATCGGTGATGTTGCATTGCATATGAACCGGGGAAGACTCCGGGTGTTTGGGTGTTTTTCGATTTTTCTACATGGTAGATTGCATCAGGGAGCCTTGGAGATTAACTACAAGGTGTACCCGGAAAACTGGGCAAAAGCGGGTTTTGCCAACACGGTGGCCGGGGAGCCAACGTGAACATAACCGGGTTATGTGATTGTTGTGGCGGAAATGGGACTCAGTGAGTCTTGACCTGCGCATATGGCTTAAATTGCCGTTGTGATATGAGCACGGGTCAGGCGGAACCGTACCCGGTCTATGTCGTTCGGTAGGACCGTTGGCATGGATGAGGGTCTTCGGCGGTCTATGGCTTAAATTGCCGTGACCAAGGCCAGGAAGGCAAAATGCTCATATGGATGACCGTCCAAGAGTCGGTGGTGGATTGGGAACGTCTATGGCTTGAATTGACGTGACGTTGGCCGGTTCGCCGAGAATGTGCCCTGAGTGCACAGGGTGTGTGGCCGTGCGAGCCTACGCCTGTGTTGATGTGTGTTCACATTAATATATTGCCTATACTAATAAAGTGCAGGGAAAGAGCATCGCCGCCCCGATTTTGGGGGCGGGATCGTTATAATTTGGTCAGCATAGCTGACCGTTACTTTTGTTTGCCACCGGGCGGTGGTTTGTGGCTTGCAGGTGCTGCAGAGCAGAGCGGGAAATAGCGGACTAAAGCCCTTGTTGCTGTGCCAGCCCTCGAAGGCCTTATTGCTTATGTTTCTTTCCCGTTTTTCATGTATGGCCGGCCTACGAGCCGAAGTATGAAAGCACTATTTTTGTTAAGTGAACAATGTAAGGCCTTAAGGCCAGTTCTCTTTTGTGTATGATGACATTCCTGAGTTAGTAGTGGACATTCATGCTTTGTAGCAGGATTCTTATTTCTTTTGCAACTTAATAATTTGCTTCCGCTAGGTGTTGTGTAGGACGACATGATTGGTTGAATGGTTTCAACGCGTAACCAACCGGTCTGTCCGTAGTATATGGCGTCGGGCCCTGGCCGGACCTACTGCTATATGCTATGTGACGGATAGGGGCGTTACACCCTCCGACTGGGAAGTTGACCACGTCACCGGACACTTAGGAGGCATCTAAACGAACAACGAATGTCTAATCAAAACCTAGCTTAACCGCTAGAACCAAACAACTTAGTTAAGACAATTTGAAATTAAATATTTGCTCATGGTGCTAACTTGCTCTGCGATTTTTATTTATGACGTCATGCCTAAACTTGGGATGATATACCCTCATCCTACTTACACATGTGCCTAAACCATGAATGCATGGATTTCTTATTCTTTTTGACTCAAAATCATGTTTATATATATGTCATCATGTAAATCTTTAGCTCGGCACGCGTGCTGATGCATTATTATGTCATGCATGTTGTGTTATGCAATCTAAAAAAGCCTTAATGCATGTTATGAGTGACGTACACATGAAATGTTATGTATCTCATACTACATAACATTGCATGCAACGAAAAAATAAACTGTGTTATTGGCACCCATGTGATGATGGTATGCATCTGATACAACATAACTGTCACATGTTGCCACCTATGGTGGATCAATATACAAATACATATTATGCATCTCATACTACATAATATGCCTCGTATACTTCTTATCATGCTATGAGTGTAGTGTTCATGCTTCAGCCAAGACGTACTGATGACACATCAGTGTGTGTATGAAATGACACTGGATAACCTACACTAACTAGAGATAGATGTTCGACCAATTTTCAAACAACCCATCCCTCTGATACCAACTGTCACAACTAGCATTTTCTCTACATTAAAAGATATATCAGAGTAAGGAGAAAGCATGCGCCGTGATGTCATGTCGTGCATGGGATAACTGCAAATGCTCAGGAAAGACTACAACTCTACATTTTATAAGAAATTCATAAGTGATTATGAAAGAAATCTAGTTTTAAATTAAGATAGCTGTATCCCTCGGCTCAGTGGATCAACTAGTCCACGAGTGGAAATATAGTTATAAGATGCGAAAAATACTTTATTCACAAGAGTAGATGTCCTACATGAGTATAAACATCCCTAGAGGACAACTCATGGCATGCAAAACTATAGATTTATAATAGTAGTGAAATTAGCTTTTACGGTGGCTAAATATAGTGTTTTAGGTTTCAAATATGGTATGCATGGAGTAGTAATAGTAATTTTTATACTTTAAAATATCTAACAAGCAACCTAGTATAAAACTTTCCTAGAGAGCAAGTAAAAACAACCACAAGAGGTAAACTAACAACTTAACAAAGTATTCAATATTCCAAAGAAAACTATCAGTGGGCGTCAACAACCTGACACGAACTCAATGAGAGTATTCAAGTTTGAACTAAAAACCGAAACAACAACTACCTCACGATGGTGAGGAGATAACATTGCAACACTGCAGTCCACAAGATACAACCCAACTCAACTGCTCCACCGGCTACAGCTCTGAACCTGAGGCATTCAAAAGAAGAACACCTCAACAAGAAAATACAAGTTAAGGAAATAATCAGGTTAAGTACAAAGTCAAGGAAGGGTTTAACAAACCCGACTACAAGAAATGCTTAAAAACCTCAACTGATTAGTCAAATAATGGAGGTAAGTAAAAGTATATAATAAAGCAGTTAAATGAACATATGCATCGAGTGCGGAATGAAGCCATGCTTCGACAAGAAAATCCGCAAGGATTAACATAAATAGCATAAACTAATCTAAGAAGCAAACTGAGCAAAAAACAGCTCAAAGATGTGAGTAATTAACACTTGTTAAAAACAACTGTGCTAGAGTCGGTGACCAAAACATCCAAACCCAAACTTCCAAACCCAAATGTCTCAAAAGGGCACTGCGGTAGTGGCCACCTAGCAAAAAAAACCCAACAGTCCACAAAAACAGAGACCAAAACAAAACAAAGTCGCCAAGTGTAATGACCCACAAATCGGCATCCAGTTGGTGGTCCTTTATCCACTTCCAACCTACCTAGCCGAAGAAAACATCATAACCGTACACCCCAACCAAAACCCAAGTCTAAACCCAAAGACATACCTAAACAAGCCCTAAAATTACCCTAAGGACCATACATGACAAATCCTACACGGAATGGCGAAAAACTCCAAGTCCCGGCAAATTCTGCGAGAATATCCGACGAAACATATGGATACTCGACGAATTCCAAGGCGATACTCGGCGAATCGGGAAAAATTCCTTACGACAATCTGTGATACTTGAAGATTTTCAATTGGCACTCGACGAACAGACTGGTGATACTCGCCGAACTTACTTGAGCTAACCTATGATATTCAGCGACTTCAAAAGCTTACACGTCGAAAATGACTTATCCAAATTCGGTGATACTCACCGAATTTCTACCCTATACTCGCCGAATTTTACATAGGCTACATACCGATACTCAACGAATATTCCTTACCTAAACCCGACGAATTTAAGGTTCTCTACACCTATACTCGGCGAAAATGGTCCTAACGATACTCGACGGATTCCTTCATAATATACGTCAATTTCTACTTAACCTGAATTCCTAGTTTTCGTGGTTTTGGCCGAAATCAGGCCCTAACCTATGGGTTCTTCCAAAACTCATTCTACACTACTCCTATCCTCTAAGGGAGGAGGAAAGAGAAGAAGTTAAGAACAAAAAGATGGACATGCAAGGGGAGAGATCTACTTGCCTTGAAATCTCTGAAATAAGCGCCTCTCGCAAGCACCGCGACACTGATCGGCCGTAGAAAGGCCCTAGCAACGTTTCTTGAAACTTTTGGAGGAGAAAGGGGTCAAACTCGCTAACCCTAATGTACAAAAATCGGAGAAATGAGGAAAACTTACCACGATCACGTAGCCCTCGCCAAGAGCTTTCCAAATCTATAATCAAACGATGAAACCGAGCACCAGAGCTCTTCCAATCGTCAGCCGAATAACTAAACTCGTGTAAACACCTCCCGAAGCCAAAACACAAGCATACCTAAAAGGCTCCACCGAGTCAACAAAATAGACTCGGCTTGCAAGGGAATCTTGCAAACAGTCTAAAACCCAGCCACACTGAAAACCTAGAAAGCTAAAACCTTGCTCTAACAATGGCACATGCCAAACCCACGTCAACATAACGCCCTGATATCATAAATACGCCGAATAAAAGAATTAACTAATCATCGAAAAATCAGGGGCATTACAATGTCATTGCTGACTGTACACTAAAAAGAAAGGAGAACAAAAATTCAAAATAAAAGAAGTTCTATAAAGACAACAAAGCAGAAAATGGTCTGACGGAAAAGAAGCCAAAGACTTTATCTGATAATGATACTGATTCAACTTAATCAGAAGAAGAACATGCTGGGCTATTCTCCTATGAAGAAGAATTCATCAGAGAGGCCATATATAAGAGAAAAAACTCCATAACTTCATCACACTATGGTGATTCTGAAGATGATATGGAGGTTAATTTGATGGTACTGTCTGATAATCCAGATACAAAAATTGTCGAATGTCAGGATACTCAGGTAATCTTTGACAATTCATGTTCTACAAATTCTGTTCATGAGACTGTGGATGAGCTAGACTCATGTGACTCAAAATTTTATTCACATAAGTCTAACCCTGAGACTGAACTGCAGCGGCTCATAGGGAAATTTGGAAAACTGCTGGAAGTTCTTGTAAAGAGCAAAAATCTTGTCAAAGAACAAGCTATAGAAATTGCATCAATAAAATTTCTTGAGTATCATCATAAGATGGATACTCAAAGGATAGGTCTTCAAAGCTCAAAGTTTGCAAAGCTGACTAAGATCATTGATGACCAAATCATATTGCTAAAATAAAAGGATGCAACCATTCAGGAGTTAGAATTCAAACTTCTGAATGAGAAAAGACTAGTACAGCTGTTTTCTAAACCTAAAACTGTGATGCCCATTATAGATACCTTCTCAGGAACTCCTGGAAGTGGACTTGGGTATGTTAAACCCAAGAGAAGAAGAGGCAAAAAGTTGATAGGACAAGAGGGTCCAGTCATTCCACAACCTGTATTTCAGACTAATGGAAAAGAAACCCGGAAGTCTTGACCAGTTGGACCAAAATCATATGTGAATAGGAAAGTTATTACTAATGTACTTGCTCTAAGGTGGACTGTTGTAACTGAGAGACAAAAAAACCATTTTGCTCCCATTCAAAATATAACTGTCAAGTTTGCTGATTCCTGTCCTAAGGAATGTCAGCACAAAGTTCCTTCTATTCCTCCAAAGAGGAGGTACAACAGATATGAATGTTGGTATTAGGGAAAGGTATGACACTTTGCCTTGGACTGTTGGTTCAATAGCACTATGTCTAATGCTTAGAAAATGTATCCAGTTAAGAAGTTCACAGATGGTCTCAATGGAGACACAAATAACAAGAACCTAGGACCCAAGACAATTTGGGTTCCTAAGGAAAATAAATTCTTATTTTGTAGAAATGTCCAAGTGCCAGAGATAGACCAATCTGGTACTTGGATAGTGGGTGTTCCATTCACATGACTGGAATAAGGAGCAATTTGAGGGAGTATATTCCTATAAAGAATGGACCAAATGTGATCTTTGGTTGGGCTGAAAAAGGAATTATAAGAGGTTATGGTAAGATCTCAAATGGCTTAGTCACTTTCACCAAAGTAGCTTATGTGGAAGAGTTGCAACACAATCTTATAAGCATAAGTCAACTTTGTGATCTTGGCTATTACATTTCATTCCACAAGGAAGAGTGCCACATAAAGAAGTCAAGTGACCAAGAGGTCATCTTGACAGGCACTAGGTATGAGAATATATATTGCTTAAATTTTCTTTGTATAAAGTCAGACTCACCCATATGTCTAGTTGCAAATGAGAAAGCTTCACACTGTGTCAAATGGCACAAGTGGCTAGCTCATTTGAACTATAAGACCATAGGCAAGCTTTTCACCAAAGAGCTAGTTAGGAATGGTCCTAACATTAAATGCTCTAAGGAAAGCATTTGCTCTGCATGCCAAAAAGGCAAGCAGACCAAAGCTTCATTCAAAAGTAATGAAACCAAAGACTCAATGAGGTGTTTATACCTCTTGCATATAGACTTGTTTGGTCCTATGTCAGTTTATAGTCTAGGAAGGAAAGACTACACCTATGTAATTATTGATGATTATTCCAGATTTACTTGGGTTTTCTTCTTAAGGAAAAAAGTCTAAAACTCCTGATGTCTTCAAGACATTTGTCAAACAAATACAGAATGAATTGAACAGTTCTGTGGTCAGAATCAGAAGTGATCATGGAACTGAATTTCAATCTGAATGTATGACAAAGTTTTGTGAAGAATTTGGGATTCAGCAAGAGTTTTCCTCTCCAAGAACACCCCAGCAAAATGGAATTGCTGAGAGAAAGAATAGAACTCTCATTGAAGCTGGAAGAACCATGCTGAGTGATTCTTCTCTCCCAGAATATTTCTGGGCTAAAGAAATTAACACTGCATGCCATGTTCTTAATAGAGCATCAATCAACAAAAAGTTGAATAAGACTCCTTATGAACTAATGAAGGGCAGAAAACCAAACTTGGTCTATTATAGAATCTTTGGATGTAGATGTTTTGTCCTAAATAATGGGAAAACATACATAACTAAGTTTGTTGAGAAGTCCTATAATGGCATATTTGTTGGTTACAGTAACCACAGTAAGGCATATAAGGTCTACAAATTGACAGATAAAGTTGTAGAGGAGTCGTTTCATGTTGTATTTGATGAAAGTTCTATGTTTTATAATGATAAGCCAAGTACATCAAGCACAACAGGAGAATACTTGAAGCTAAAGGAGCTGTCAATAGAAGATTTAGTTTCAGCAAGCCAAAGTATACAAGATGGAGTCAACATTATTGAGGAAGAGATTGTATTAGAACAACCAGAAGATTTGACTCAGAAACAAGTTGAAGTTGTTTAAAGAGAATCAGTCATATTACCTATTGTTGTTAAATATCTAAGGGATCATCCAAGAGAACTGATCATTGGAGATGCAGTACATGGTGTGACCACAAGAAATAGACATCACAACACTGTGATGTATTCAAGTTTTTTGTCTCAAACAGAACCAAAGAAGTTTGAAGAAGCCAATGTAGACTCATTTTGTATAGGGGCTATGCAAGAAGAATTGAACCATTTCAAGAGATGTAATATTTGGAAGCTAGTTCCCAGACCAGATGACTATAACATCATAGGAACCAAGTGGATCTACAGGAACAAAATGGATAAGAATGTTGTTATAGTTAGAAACAAGGTTAGACTGGTTTCAAAGGGATATAAATAAGAAGAGGGTATAGATGTTGATCAAACCTTTGCACCAGTGGCTAAATTGGAATCTATTAGACTCTTCCTGACATATGCAGCCAACAAAGGATTTAAGGTTTATCAAATGGATGTAAAGTCAGCCTTCCTTAATGGTAACTCAAAGAAAGGGTCTATGTTGAGTAACCCTCAGGTTTTGTTGATTAAACTCATCTTAATCATGTTTATTTGTTATTAATACCTCTCTATGAGTTAAAACAAGCCCCAAGGGCTTGGTATGACTCTGTCTAAGTATATTCTGGAGAAAAAATTCTCAAGAGGGAAAATAGACAAAGCACTATTCCTAAGGGAAGTCAAAGGCAAGACCATCTTAGTACAAATATATGTTGATGACATTATATTTTGTTCTACTGATGAGTCACTTTGCACTAGGTTTGCCAAACTTATGCAAGGTAAGTTTGAGATGAGTAGCATGGGTGAACTCAAGTTTTTCTTGGGTCTCCAAGTTAAGCAAACTATAGATGGACTTTTCATTAATTAGTCTAAGTTCACCAAGGAGTTAATCAAGAAGTATGACATAGAAACAGCCACTTCCAGGAGAACTCCTATGGGGTCTAGTATGTCTTTAGACAAGGATGATGCTTGCAAGCCAGTTAATATAACCTTGTATAGGGGCATAGTTTGATCACTGCTATATCTAACAGCTAGTAGACCAAACATAATGTATGCTACTTGTGTCAATGTTAGGTATCAAGCATGCCCTAAGGAGTCTCACTATACAGAAGTCAAAAGAATATTGAGATATCTAAAGAGCACACCTAATCTTGGTCTATGGTATCCTAAGAATAGTGATTTTGAACTAATAGGCTTTTCAGATGCAGATTATGCAGCTTATAAAGAAGACAGAAAAAGCACTTCAGGTTCATGTAAATTCCTTGGAAGGAGGCTGGTGTCATGGAGCGGCAAAAAGCAAACAAGTGTAGCAATATCCACAAATGAATCTGAGTACATTTCAATTGGAAGTTGGTGTGCATAATTGCTTTGGATTCAACATCAATTACAAGATTACAACTTACAACTAAGTGAAATTCCTTCATTTTGTATTTCTACTAGTGTTATTTCTATTGCAAACAATCTTGTGTCACATAGTAGAACAAAACATATTGAAATTAGATATCACTTTATAAGGGAGCATGTAGAAAATGGAGATATCAATCTAGAATTTATCCCAACAAATTGCAAATATTTTCACTAAGCCCCTAGATGAAGAAAAGTTTAATTTCTTTAAGTTTGAACTTGGTATGTTGAATCTTGAGTAATTTATTCAAGAAAAACTGATAAAAATAAGAATACAATATAAATATCAGTAATTAAGTTTGAAAGTGTAAAGTTGTCAACCTAAATCACCTAGAGGGGGGTGAATAGGTGAATCGTGCGTCTATTTGTGGAATAAAAATTTTAACGATCTAGCACAAGAAATCAAGCAATCACAGAAAGACAAGAAGATTTATAGTGGTTCCCCAATCTTGGGTACGCCCACTTTACCTCACCGATCAAGCAAATCACTAGACTCGGCTACTCCACTATCTCGGATTGAAAACAATCTTACGCCTCGGATCCAAGTTCCTACAAACTCGATCCAAATGGATCTACACTCAGAAGATGAAAACTTCATACAACTCGGAGAACGACGCTCCTACACTCGGAGAATAATCTCCTACAAGATAACAACAAGATTTGGAAAAATACAAACAGAGATTTCTCAGATCTGGGAAGATTTAGCCATAGGTATTCTTCTTGAATTGGCGGCTCTTTCAGAAACAGTTGAAGAAGAATTCACTGTCTAACCTGAGAAAGCTTTGACCTACTCGATCAAGGAGAAGATGATGATCCCTTGAACAACAAGTATTCTTGGATCGAAATCAAAAAAAGATTGATCTACTCGTGAGCGGAGGCAGCGGCTTTAGAAGGTGTTCTTTTGGAAAGAGAAGGTCGATCAAGAAATTTAGAATGTATGGAATTCCGCTCCTTGTAATTGTTTGGGTTTTGTCTTAACGATAAGATTTATATAGGATTACCCTTAATGGCTAGAAAAGACATTAATGATGACACATGGACCAATCACGTCAAGTCATTTGAAAATTTCGGCCGATCTGGACTTAACATAATTTTCTGAAAAATTCGACTTACAGTTCTCGAGAAGTAACTTTAGTTCTTGAGAACTAGAAACCGAGTTCTCGAGAGCTATCAAGATTCTCGAGAACTAAACTGCTTAGAAGAATTCTAGACTTCTCGAGAACAAAAAGGCTGAGTTCTCGAGAACTAATTGACTTCTCGAGAACTATGGAGACTTCTCGAGAACTAACACTTAAGAGAGATTTCTGAGGAAACTTTGACTATTCGAGAAATAGGGCTGGCAGTTCTCGAGAACTTAAGCCAAGCTTCTCGAGAACAAGAAGGACTTCTCGTGAACTATAATTTAGACTTCTCGATAACTGGCCAAGACTTTTCGAGAAAAAAGAAGACTTCTCGAGAACTAAGAAGACTTCTCGAGAACTCTGACTTAGAAGAATTCTTGAACCTGTCTGGACTTCTCCAGAACCAAAAGCTGGGACTTCTCGAGAACTCTAAGGACTTCTCGAGAACTAAGAGGCTAAGCTTCTCGAGAACTCTAAGCACTTCTCGAGAACTTTGAAGCTAAGCTTTTTGAGAACTCTAAGGACTTCTCGAGAACTAAGAGGTACTTCTCGAGAACTAAGAGGTACTTCTCGAGAAGTGGACTTAGAGAATTTCTTAAACTTTAGAAGAAATCTTTCTCTTCTCTTCAAGAGTCCAATCTTCATTCCATGATCCAAGGTTTGAACATGAAGTGTATCCCAAATGAGAGGCTACACATGAGTCAACACCTTGGGTCATACAGTGAGGGATTACACTGTATGGTCCTGTGTTCATGACCCACTGTAGACTGACATTGGTCTACACTTAGCAATGGTAATCTACAAACACACAGCTAAAACAAGGATATCAAATACAACTTAATTCATCTTAGTTCAAGGGTGACTTCATGAAAATCTGGGTTATTGTGGATGCAATACCCAACAATCTCCCCCTATTTGTAGAAGTCAGAACCCTCTACAATAAGTTGAATTATGACAATTAAGAAAGAACTGGAAATAAATAACTGAATCTAAATGCAATAACAGATTAACTAAAGACATAATTAGGCAAAATTAGAGATTGTATATATATAATGTGTTTGATTTCTAATCAACAACCATTTCATCCAAATTCTCAAAAACAAATCAACAAGAGTTCATTCTTTGCATTGATGTTGTCTGTCCTGCTTTTCTTGATGTCTCCTCTGATAGCTGAAGGGTTTAGGATAGTACCTAGGAGGCTTAGGAGGAGCTTTGGGATTATTCCTGCCAAACTCTCTATCATATATCCTTCTCTTGGTCATGGACTTCTCATATAATTCCCACTCAGATGAGCTGTAGTGGAGATTTCTGTTCTCATTGTAGTCTATCACTAATTTGAGAGTATCAAGAATTAAGCTTTTAGAAGTGGGACTCCAAACTTCAGCAAACTCCTTTGCTTTCCTTTTCTCTGCATCTGGCTGGGGAACAGATTTGCTTGCAGATGGACCTTCTCCATACTTTATCTTCTTAGAGGTGTGAATCTCTGGTAAATCCTTAGGAATAATTTCATCCCAAACCTGGTCATAGGAAGTAGGAGGAAGATCCTGATCTTCTGTCCTTGTAGAAAAAGTAGGCATTTGAGGTTGAGGTATATGGCTGGATTGACCTTCAGCAAGGGGGTTCAGGTGATGAGGAATAAGATTAGGATCAGCCTGAAAGTCAGGGAATATCTGGTGGTGTATCTAGACTGTAGTGTCATAAGTGTGGAATTTCACTGATTAGATTTGTTCTAAAACATTCTTATTTATCTCAGTCAATTTCTCATTCTAGAAAGATTTTGCATCTGCAGTAAGTTTTTCCACTTGTTCTTTCACTAAACTCTCCCCCTTTCTGATTTCTACACAAAGCTTTGCATGGTGTCTTCTTTGAATGTACCAACTTCCTCACAAATCTTCATTACATGTTCTTGAGCTTTCTTTTCCAACTGAATTTGATTATTTGCCAGAGTAACAGACTGTTCAATGACCTGACCAATACTGGTAATGGTGTGGTCAATGGCTTTGCCACCAATTCTGACAGCTCTTTAAGATAATATGTATTGTGATGGATCTCTACAAATCCTCTACTCATTCCCTTTTCTAGAGAGGTGACCTAATCTTGGACTGACTTGAGAGATTCATCAAAATATTACCTTTGGGCAGCCATCATACCTTCAATCTTAGATAGAATATCTGAACTTATAGTTTCAGCAGCAGCAGCAGCAGGAGGAGCAGGAGAAATGGTAGTAGGAGTTGTACTAGGTGTAGAAATCTGAGGTGGAGGAGGTGCTTTCCATGGAGGAATTTCTTCTATTACCACAGAGCTCTGGGCTCTTACAGTGTGAGATACTGTATCAACCTCATCAACAAATCTTGGGAGGGAGAAGTCAAGGTTCCTGAGAGGGGATTCCACCTCTTCAGGTTCTGGCTCATCCTCTTCAGTGAGAGGAATGGTCTTTGGTGGAGTAGATTGGGTTGAGGGTGGTGGAGAAGGTTCTTTTGATGGTTCTGCAGAGGTTTCTTTGTGAAGGGGAGGAAGTGGTTCATCTGAAATGAGTTCTTCAATTATGATGTCAATTGCTGCACTTGTGTCCTTGAGGTTTTCCTGTCCTGGAACATCTAATAGGGTTGCATCTAGAGAATCTGCCACAGGGCTCCTGATTGGAGATCTCACTGGGCTTCTGAGAGGAGATTTGCTAGCTAATCTGGCTGGAGAGGAAGAAGTAGGTTTGACAGCAGGAACAGAGGCTGCAGGATCCCCCTCAGTTGTTGCAGAAAAAGGTTCAGCAACATGATGAGAGGAGGGAGATGGGGTCCTGACCTCAGAGACAGAAGCTGTAAGTTCCTTAGCTAACTGCTTGGAATTCTTCAGCTTGAGTTCCCATCTTTGGATGGAGGACAATGAAATCTTCTTCAAGTGATGAACTGGAGTGCCATTTGAAAGTTTGAAGGTGACTGGATCAATCTCACTCAGCAATAAAGAGATTATCCTTGCAAACTTGGGATCCTGAATGCTGTCCCTGATCATCTCAAATACCATCATGTCATATTGAAATTTCTTCTTGCAGATTATAGCTGTCATAACACCAAAGAGGTCATTAGTTATGAAACTAATGGACCCTGTTCTGCACCATAAGATTTTTCCAATTAAATCTACCAGAAACTTTCTTACATCATTGAAGAGATTTCTCCTTAAAGAGTTGAATTCCTCAGAAACTCCACAGAAGGAGTAAGTTTTGTCATAATCTTCAAGTGTTAGGTCATCCTCTTCATCCACAATGGGCATCTTTAGAAGCTTTGAAACTTTGGTTTTATCCAACTTGATTTTGATCCCTCTGACTTTAGTTTTAAACACTGTACCATTTCGCCTCACCTTGGCATTCCTAAAGAATTCCTCTACATCTTGAAAAATTATCTTACAGGGTTCTGAGAGAACGAACATCAGTCTGGCAGTGTCCAGGAGAAGGAGCAAGTTCTGGAAATCATCTGAAATGTCTGCAATCCCTGCGATGACAAGTTCACTGCAGACTCCTATCTTTGAACTCTGCGCCATGGATGCTAACGGCGGCGACGGACGGAGCGCAAGACGTTGCTGCGACGAAGATTTCTATTGGCGGAAGACGAAGAGTTTTCAAGAAGAGCAAATTTGAAATGTCGATTGATTATCGATTTCTAAAACTTTATATATATATATAATCCTAGTAGTGTCAATTAAGTGTCTAATTAATCTAGGGTTAGGACTAAAATCAAGCGGGTTTTCGAAATAAAAGAAATTAAACATAAGTCAAAAATAGGACGGGCATTTCTCGAGAAGTAGGTTTAGTTCTCGAGAGCTGTCAGTATACTATTCGAGAAGTATGATATAGTTCTCGAGAGCTTAATAGACTTCTCGAGAAGTAGCGCCTAGTTCTCGAGAGCTTTCAGAGTACTTCTCAAGAGGTAGAGTTATTAGTTTTCGAGAACTTAAGGGACTTCTCGAGAGACCGACTTTTGTTCTCGAAAAGTTGAGTAAGTTTTCGAGAACTAGTACTTTGCTTCTGGAGAAGTAGGTTGTGTTTTCGATAACTAGCTTCCTCTTGAGAGATTTCTGACCTTTTTGAAAAGTCCTAAATTCTTGAGCCTTAAACTGTTCCACTTTGGTCTATTCTTCTTTGTTCAGCAGCCCAAGTTCAGTTTTGAAGAAATGAACTTGGTCTCGTCCAGCGGCTTTGTGAAAATATCTACAACTTGCTGATCTGTTGGCACGTACTGCAGATCCACATCCCCTTGCTCCACATGCTCTCGGATGAAGTGATATCTGAGCTCGATGTGCTTTGTCCGGCTGCGCGAGACTGGGTTATTTGCGATTGCGATCGCGCTGGATGAGTCGCAGAACAATGGAATGTCTTTGACCTTCATATTATAATCTTCTAGCTAATTCTTTAGCCACAGCAACTGTGCACAACAACTCCCGGCAGAAATGTATTCTGACTCGGCCGTTGAGATTGCGACACAATTTTGCTTTTTTCTGCTCCATGATATAAGCCTTCTTCCTAGGAACTGACATGTCCCGGAAGTGCTTTTCCTGTCATCTTTGCTACCTGCAAAGTCTGCATCTAAAAAGCCAATTAGTTCGTTGTCATTACTTCTTGGGTACCATAAGCCAAGATTCGGTGTACCTTTAAGGTATCTCAAAATCCGCTTTGCAGCAGCATAGTGAGATTCCTTACAGTTCACTTGGAATCTAGCACAGACACATGTAGAGAACATTATGTCTGGTCTACTAGCAGTAAGGTAGAGCAAGGATCCAACTATGCTTATGTACTTTGTTTCATCAAAAGGTTTCCCTTTCTCATCCTTGTCCAGAGACATAGCTGAGGCCATTGGAGTCCTCATAGAGGTTGCACTCTCCATTCTAAATTTCTTAATCAACTCCTTGGTGAACTTAGTCTGAGAGATGAAAATTCCATCTTCAGATTGTTTCACCTTAAGTCCTAAGAAATACTTCAGCTCGCCCATACTACTCATTTCAAACTTCCCTTGCATAAGTTTAGAAAACTTTTTGCAGAGGTTGTCATCTGTAGAACCAAAAATAATGTCATCGACAGAGATTTGCACTAGCAAAATCTTGCCTTTAATTTCCCTAAGAAATAATGTCTTATCTATCTTTCCCCTTGTGAACTTGTTCTCAAGGAGAAAGGTAGATAGCGTTTTGTACCAAACTCGAGGAGCTTGTTTCAAACCGTACAACGCTTTTGATAATAAATAAACATACTCAGGAAAATTTGGATCAACGAAACCTGGGAGCTGTTCCACGTACACCTTTTCCTTTATGTCACCATTTAGGAAAGTGGACTTCACGTCCATTTGATAGACAGTGAACCCCTTTAGTGCAACATAAGCTAGGAACAGCCTAATGGCCTCTAGTCTTGCCACCAGAGCATATGTCTGGTCGAAGTCGATCCCTTCTTCTTGACGGTATCCTTTGGCGATGAGTCTGGCCTTGTTCTTGATGATTATCCCATTCTCGTCCAACTTGTTCCTATAGACCCATTTCGTTCCGATGACATTCTTACCTTTGGGTCTTGGAACAAGCATCCAAACTTTGCACCACTTGAACTTATTCAATTCTTCTTCCATGGCCAAGATCCATGATGCGTCTTAGTTTGCTTCCTCAAACTTCTTTGGTTCAACCTGTGAGATAAAACTTAAATATAGATTCTCGTTAGTTATACCTCAACGAGTTCTGACACCATCCCGGGGATCTCCTATGATCTGGTCCATTGGGTGATCCTTCAAATGTCTGAGATCTAGATTCCTCGCATCTGGAACTTCTTCAGCCACTAGAGTTACTTCATCAACTTGGACAATATTCTCATCTTGATCCTCTACCTCTCCAATAGGGGTTGGAGAGGTGATCTTGATGAATTTTTATTTTTTACATTTGGTCGATTCAACCAAGCTGATCTCTTTAAGCCTTGTATCCACAGCTTCAACAAGCACACTATACGATTCGCCTTGCAGCAAGCTCGTCTCATCAAATACAACATGTATGGATTCCTCTACAACAAGAGTTTTTCTATTGAAAATCCTGTATGCTTTACTATGGCTACTATATCCTACAAAAATACCTTCAAAACTTTTCTCACTAAACTTGGTAGTATGATACTTACTATTGTTAAGCACGAAGCATTTACAGGCAAAAATTCTAAAATATGAAACTGTTGGTTTCCTGCCTTTTAGAAGTTCATAAGGTGTCTTATCATGATTCTTGTTTATAAGGGCTCGATTTTGCACGTGGCATGCACTGTTGATGGCTTCAACCCATAAGTGCTCCGGTTGTGAAGCATCACTCAACATAGTCCTGCAGGCCTCTATGAGTGTTCTATTCCTTCTCTCAGCTACTCCATTTTGCTGTGGAGTACGAGGAGAGAAAAACTCATGAAAGATACCTATGCTTTCACAAAATTCTGTCATAGCCCCAGATTTGAATTCAGTTCCATTATCACTTTTGATTTTGACTACGGAACAGTTGTTTTCATTCTGGACCTGCCTGACAAAATTTGTAAAGATATCAAAGGTATCTGACTTGTGTTTCAGAAAGAACACCCACGCAAAATACGAGTAGTCATCAACAATTACCAATGTATAATCCTTACCTCCTAAGCTTCTAATTTGCAGTGGACTGAACAAGTCCATATGAAGTAGGTGTAAACTCCTATTAGAGTTTTTGTCTATAATGCTTTTAAAGGTAGCCCTTGTTTGCTTGCCTTTTACGCATGCATGACAAGGTATCTCTTTGACATGCTTGACATTTGGGGCATCACGTACTAAGTTCTGAGAGAATAATTTATTAATAATTTTAAAATTAATATGTGCTAGCCTCTTGTGTCATTGGTCACCAAGAGACGCACTATCTTTTGCCAAAAGACACACTGGTGTAGAAGAATCTATACAAATGAAATTTAAGCAAAATATGTTCCTTCTTCGAGTGCCTGATAGAATTGTTTCCATATTGTCAACAAACTTTATCAAGCACTTGTCAATGTGGAACTCAACTATGTATCCTTTGTCACACAGTTGACTTATGCTTATGAGATTGTGTTCCAATCCCTCCATATAAGCTACATCCAAAAAGGATACACTACCGTTAGTGATCATACCGTAGCCTTTAGTTATCCCTCGGTCTGAACCTCCAAAGATGACCTTTGGTCCATTGCAGACTGGAGTGAAATTCTGGAGTAGGCTTCTTGTCCCGATCATGTGCCGAGAGCATCCACTGTCCAAGTACCAGATTGGCATTTTGGTGGCCTTTGGACATACCTGCATTCATAATCACTTTGCCTTCGGAACCCAAACATGTTTGGGTCCTTGGTCTCGGGTTAGAACACTCCCCCTATGAAGATTAGCATCCTGAGTGGTCAATCTCATGTTGCCAACCTAAGGAGTAGTGACCTTCCTGGTATTAAACCAACAATCGATGGCAAAATGACCAATTTTGCCACAGCACCAACAGTCAAACCTGTTGTATCTTTGCCTTATGTACTCCTGCTTGACCTTTTGAGATGGTGGTCTAGTAGGGGTAGCACTCTTGGAGGAGGAAGCTTCATGGTGATGGAAATCACATGACTTCTTCTCCTTCGGAGGCCTTTCCCCAACGGGCTTTACTTTAGGTGCTTTCTTGAAAGTGTGACCATGATTATAAGGACCATAGCTCTGAAGAATCGCTTCTTCATAAGGTGCCTTAAAGACACTCTCACCAAAGTTCCGAGGGCAAGTCCATCCTTGGTACCGAGACTTTGGCTCTACATAAGTAGGCCTGGTCAAGTGACCATAGGATGAGTCCAGATCAAACATATTTGTTGGAAAGATAACTTTCTTAAAGACAGTCTGATCATAGAAGGGCTTTCCCCTTTACTTTGGCCAAGGCCTTCTTGGCGGCCTTATTCTTCCGTTGAGCTTTGTTTCTCCTAAAATATTTACTAGGAGTGGCAACATGGCCAAGTCCAGCTCCTTGGGCCTTAGCTGAGAATTCAGCAACAAGTGGAAGAACTATCTTAGGCTTAGATAAACTTTCAACAAGTTTCTTCTCAGCCTCGAGTTATTTTTCCAACTCTTTGATGATTTCCTCTTTAAGGTCGAGGTGCTTAAAAGCTTGATTGTATTCTTCAATAGAAAAATTTAAGTTCTCTTGAAGAGAGTCAGTCTTAGCGACTTCTTCTCTCAAGCTGCTCTCAATAGCCTTTAGAGACTTAATCTTTTTTGTTTGAGTTTTCACGACTCGACGACATTTGTCGTAAGTCATGATCAACTCCTTTTACTTGGCCATAAGTTCCGACTCATCGTTAGAAGAGCTATCCTTATGATCATGCTCAGAACTTTCAAATTCAGAGAGAGGAGTGTGAGATTTTACCTCCCCAGTGAACTGGGGCTCTAGTTCGTTTTGAGCCATGAGCCCAAAGTAGGCTTCCTCTTCTTCACTCGACTCAAATGAGTCAGAGTCACTGAGAGTCTTGCCCTTCTTGTCCAACAAGCTCTTCTCTGTCCTCTTCTTGTGGTACGAGGACTTCTTTTCCTCTCTTCTGCCATCTCCTTCTTGTGGGGGCAGTCAGCTATTACGTGACCTGGTTTGTTGCAGCAGTAGCAAACGATGTCAGTAGAAATCTTTTTGTTCTATTTAAAGTTATACCTGTCATGGCTACCCGAGCCTTTCTTTCGCTGATCACCGTCATGTCGTGATCTTCTGTATGAGGCATCCTTGCCTCTCCACTGCTTCTTCTTGTTAAAGAATTTCTTGAACTGCCGAGAGATCAACGAGAACTCTCCTTCAAGTGGTTCTGAGCCTGAGGTGCTTGGCTCAGAGCTTTCCTCTTCACTTACTTCTTGAGAAGGTACTGGTGAGGCAGCTTTGCCCTTCCTTGAACTGTCAGCCTTTAATGCAACCGACTTCTCTTTTGAGGAGAAGCGACTTTTCTCTTCTTCTGCTTTTCTGGAATTGATCTGCAGTTTATAGGACATCAGCTGGCCAAATAGATTCTGTGGGTCTGTCTAAGCTAGTCTGCCAAACTCTCGGATGGCATAGACTTTGTTGTCTCATTCCTTTGTGAGAGACCTCAGAAACTTATCATTCAGCTCCCCATTGGTGAAGACTCGGCCATACACTCTTAGGCCATTTACTATCTTGAAGAAATTCTCCAAGGTATCTGCAATGGTATCCTTTGACCCTTGCCTGAAGGCTTCATATTTCTGGTTCAGTAGGGACCTTCTATCATCCCTTACTTCTTCAGTACCTTCCATTAGAGTTACTAAAGACTGCCACATCTCGTTAGCCGACTGGCAAGGAATCAGATTCTATAGCATCGAGTCATAGACTGCACTTGCTATAATATTTTTAGCTTTCTTGTCCAGAGAGACAAGTGCAATCTCATCCTTATCTAGATCCATCAATTTCTTAGGAACCTTCTTGGTTGGATTTAGAGTGGAGGTAGTCATGGGGACGTAAAGACCATCTTCAACAATCATGAAGATCCAAGGGTCCACAGCTTCCATGAAAAATTCTATTCTCTCTTTCCACATGGGAAAGTTATTCTTTGTGTACAGGGGAAGCTTGGCAAAATATTTGATCTTGTCCATTGCTTGAAAACACCAAATGACAACTTTCGAGAGGAATTTGATCAAGGTGTTAACCTTTTAATAACCAACCGCCCTCTGATACCAATTGAAAGTATAAAGTTGTCAACCTAAATAACCTAAAGGGGGTGAATAGGTGAATCGTGCGTCTATTTGCGGAATAAAAATTTTAACAATCTAGCACAAGAAATCAAGCAATCACAGAAAAATAAGAAGATTTATAGTGGTTCCCCAATCTTCGGTACGTCCACTTTACCTCACCAATCTTGCAAATCACTAGACTCGGCTACACCACTATCTCGGATTGAAAACAATCCTACGCCTCGGAACCAAGTTCCTACAAACTCAATCCAAATGGATCTACACTCGGAAGATGAAAACTTCCTACAACTCGGAGAACAACGCTCCTACACTCTGAGAATAATCTCCTACAAGATAACAACAAGATTTGGAAAAATACAAACAGAGATTTCTCAGATCTGGAAAGATTTAGCCCTAGGTCTTCTTCATGAATTGGCGGCTCTTTCAAAAACGGTTGAAGAAGACTTCACGATATGACCTGAGAAAGCTTTGACCTACTCGATCAAGGAGAAGATGATGATCCCTTGAACAACAAGTCTTCTTGGATCAAAAGAAAAACGATCAATCTACTCGTGAGCGGCGGCGGCGGCTTCAGAACGTGTTCTTTTGGAAACAGAAGGCCGATCCAGAAATATAGAATGTACGGAATTCCGCTCCTTGTAATTGTTAGGGTTTTGTCTTAACGATAAGACTTTATATAGGATTACCCTTAATGGCTAGAAAAGACATTAATGATGACCCGTGGACCAATCACGTCAAGTCATTTTAAAATTTCGGCCGATCTGGACTTAACATAATTTTTTGAAAAATTCGACTTACAGTTCTCGAGAAGTAACTTTAGTTCTCGAGAACTAGAAACTGAGTTCTTGAGAGCTATCAGGACTTCTCGAGAACTAAACTGCTTAGAAGAATTCTTGACTTCTCGAGAACAAAAAGGCTGAGTTCTCGAGAACTAATTGACTTCTCGAGAACTATGGAGACTTCTCGAGAACTAACACTTAAGAGAGATTTTTGAGGCAACTTTGACTATTCGAGAAATAGGGCTGGCAGTTCTTGAGAACTTAAGCCAAGCTTCCGAGAACAAGATGGACTTCTCGAGAACTATAATTGAGACTTCCCGAGAACTGGCCAAGTCTTTTCGAGAACAAAGAAGACTTCTCGGGAACTAAGAAGACTTCTCGAGAACTCTGACTTAGAAGAATTCTTGAACCTGTCTGGACTTCTCGAGAACCAAAAGCTGGGACTTCTCGAGAACTCTATGGACTTCTTGAGAACTAAGAGGCTAAGCTTCTCAAGAACTCTAAGCACTTCTCGAGAACTTTGAAGCTAAGATTTTTCGAGAACTCAAAGGACTTCTCGAGAACTAAGAGGTACTTCTCGAGAAGTGGACTTAGAGAATTTCCTGAACTTTAGAAGAAATCTTTCTCTTCTCTTCAAGAGTCCAATCTTCATTCCATGATCCAAGGTTTGAATATGAAGTGTATCCCAAATGAGAGGCTACACATGAGTCAACACCTTGGGTCACAAATTGAGGGATTACACTGTATGGTCCTGTGTTCATGACCCACTGTAGACTAACATTGGTCTACACTTAGCAATGGTAATCTACAAACACACAGCTAAAACAAGGATATAAAATACAACTTAATTCATCTTAGTTCAAGGGTGACTTCATGCAAATTTGGGTTATTGTGGATGCAATACCCAACAAAGTTTACTTACCTAAAATATCAAGAATAAACATTAAAACATCAAGTATCTGTAACTTAGAGATCTGAATTTTGATAAAGTTAAAAGTTGTGTCGAGACACCAGAGAATGTGTCGATACATCTAAGAAAGTGTCAAGACACCAGAAAATGTGTCGACACTATATATGGTAATGTGTCAAGACATCAGAAAGTGTGTTGAAACTGCATACTGTAATGTGTCGAGACACTAAAGTAAGTGTCGATACATCAAGGGTGTCGAGACCCTAAGGTATATGTCGAGATACATTATCTTTGTGTCGACTTATGTCGACACATCTCGACATAATTTTTCCCTGTGTCGACACAAAGTATTTACCTAAAAATTTAGAACATTCTAAATGCATCACACCCTTTCATCTTCAGGAAAGGTAATACTATAAATAGGGTGTGAGAGTAGAAGTCGACAATACTGTCTTGATTTCTTGAACTTTAGATTCCTGAGTGTCGAGACCTAGAATCCTGATCTGTCGACACTCATCAATCCTTTCTCTCCGCTCCAATGGCACCCAAGAATAACGATAACATCTTTGAAGGCTATGAGCTTGTTCACAATGGATTCAACTCGGCGGATGAAGAAATTACAAATGTAATAGCCCAAATCAATGCAGCAGGTTTGGAATATCTGTTCTCAAAACCTTCAAACATCTAAAAACGAGAAGTTTCAGAATTCTTCTCAAATTCTCATTTAGATTCAAAAAAATGAAAAGATTAAATCTAAATTAAATGGAGCAAAGGTTAAAATCACAACTAGGAGATTGGCCAAGATTCTTCAATTTCCAAGAATTGATCAAGGCGATGACTTTGATTCTTCCAGTACTGTAGATTCTTTGAAGTGGTGTGGATTGGCTCCAACCACAAAGTTTGGAATCACCTTAATGAGGAATGGTATGAATACCTAGGGCAAATTCCTGTCAGAAATAGTAGTAAAGGTGTTATTATGCAAGACAGGAGCACATGACAGGATATTTGCTCATATGTTTAGGTTGATGACCAGGATTATCTTCAAAGTCAAGATCTACTGGAGTAAAGTTGTCTTTGACAAAATTGCAGAAAGCATAAAGAAGCCTAATATAGGCAGAATTATAAGCATCTATTTGGCAAAAGCCATTCCTGACAATATCAATCTCAAGATTGGATCTAAGATCAATCACATGGGAAGAATGGATATGAGAATATTAGCAAGGTTAGATAGAGTCCAATCCAAGGAAACACTTGTAGTGGAGAAGGAGAAGGATAAAAAGAAAAAGACAGTGTTTGTGGAAGAAGATTCTTCCAATGAATCTGAAGAACAAGGGAATTCTAATTCAGACAAACAGGATGATACCGTTGTTGAAACATCTCTAAGGACCTCACCTAGAACTGGTGATCAGGTGAAGGGGAAGACAGTACAAGAGATGGATTACATTGAGGGGGAGAACCTCAATACTCTGCCTGATGTAGTACAGGATCCTATAGACACAATAGTGATGAAAGTGGTACAAGAACTAGAACAGGAAATGCCTGATAGAGAAAATTAGGAGGTATTCTCTAGGGAGACTGAGGAAGAAATCTTTCTGAATATAGATATAGATATTCAAGGGGAGATAACTGCTCTTCCAGAGTACTATGTTCCTGATGTTGAAGCTCAGCAAGATGAGGTCATCGTGGAAAACATCAATATTGATGAAGAAGGTGCAAGGGTTGAGGGGGAGTTAGCAAATCTAGCCCCTAATACTGAAGAAACTACAAAGACAAAGTCTGATGAAGTAGTTAGTTCTACAGAATCTGAGGAGGAGGAAGCCTCTTATCTAAAGAAAAGGAATATAACTGAACTCAAAAAAGAGGAGTAAAACCTATAAGAAGATCATTTAGTCTAGACCAACACCTGCTCCTACAATGGATTCAAGCTCACTTCTAGTTCAACTACAGATAATGTTTGACAAACAAAGAACTCTACTTGAGAAGTATGTAGATGAGAGCAATAAAGATTTGTAGTTTCAGCTAACTCAGGATATCAAATCTATTAGATTTGAAGTAAATCTACTGAAGACAGATATGACTGACTTTTTCCAAAGAGGAGCACATGTTGTAGTGTACCTTGCTAATCAATAAGAGGAATAAAAGAAAACTAAAGATGAAATAGCTGTTAAACAAGGCTATGTCCTTGAGAATCAAAAACGACTTGATGAGAACATGTTAGTACTGAATGATGCTTCACTGGTCAAGCTGGCTGAGCAAACTACTACTCTGAAGACCAAGATAACCTCTTCCTCCAAGGATATTGAAACACAGCTATCTACTCACAAAGCCTCTTTGGTTGAGGAAGTGAAGGCATCTCACAAAGAATTGGATAAAAATCTTCTCAAAGTAAAGAATTCTTTATCCTCAGGAATTCATTATATAGATGGTCAAGTAAGATTTTACAAGAATGATTTAAGAGATCATATTAAAAGAGAATTCATAAAGGGGGAGAGAGTAATGATAAAGGAAAGCTCTAAGCATGCTATTTGGACATCCAATAGCATCAGAGAAACTCTAGGTCATCCTCCTATATGGTATGATGAATATCAAACTGCTGAGTCTGATTGCCAACCAGCTCATTTTGAGGTCATTCAAACTGCTGTCCAGTCCATGTACAGTCCTCCACCATAAATTCAGAATATAGTATGTGAGGGGGCGGAGATGACTTCTTCTGTATTGTTAAAAGGAAAAGAAGCTAAACTATCTAAGAAAATATTCAGGGAACAGGCTGAAGCTAAGCCATATTTTGAGCAATGGAGACCAACTTCTAGATCCATTATTCTCACTACATGGAAAGCAGTCAATAACAATGCAGCTGATAGGAGAAAATGGTATTCAGAGCAAGAGTGGGTAAAACACACAAAGCAGTAGGATATCCTCTACAAATTAAGAAAAGATCTCAAGGCAGGGAAGATCCCAGTTGACTCTATTGAACCTAGCAAATATTTTACCAAGCCCTATCACTATTTTGAGAGGCAGAGGCTCAAGTAAGAAGAAATTTCTAAAGCTAAGGATTCCAAGGGAAAGGAGAAAGTGGCTGATACAAAGTGCATGAAGTCAAAGCTAAAATTCAATTTGGAAAAGGCATTTTCATCAAAGAGCCAGAGGATTATTAGTCTATTTTTGTTTCCAGGAATTATGTAATTTTTTTTAAGAACATTATAACAAAACAAAGACTGTAAAGTGTAATCTTTTAACAAGTTATAATGAAAAAGTTTGGTTGCACTTGGTGATATCAGTGTTATTATTGTTGTGTTCCTTTATATTTTGTTCAGCATTTTTCTTATACACCATAATTATTATATTTTGGTATTTTGGTGTATATCATTGAATTGGGGTTATGACTTTTCCAAATAGGGGGAGATTGTTGGGTACATTGGAAATAATGTACCTGATTTGAAGAAGCTCTTTCAACTCAATGATATACACAAGTTTGTATTTGATGTATGTTTCAGTTTATATATGTAGGTTGCCTATGTCATATTGATTGGATAGGTAGTCCAAGTTATATTGACAGGTGGACACAAAGAAGCTGACTAGAAAGTGAAGAAAATTGTCTAAGTACAAAAGTATCGAGTGAAGTCAGCACAATCAGCATCTAGCAACTTGCAGTGCAGAAAATTTGCTAAGTACAAAAGTATAGACACACTTTAACTATATCGACACCTTTGTAGAAGCAGTGTCGAGATAAGTAAGCTAACTTTACACTTTGAAGGATAAGTCAGTTGTGTCAAGACAAGTCAGCTAACTCAACACATAGAAGATTCAAGACAGCAGTGCCAAGACAAGTCAGCTATCTTGACACCTTGAAGACTAAGTCAGCAGTGTCGAGACAAATCAAATATCTATACACTTTAAAGCTTAAGATAATAGTATCGAGACAATACAATTGTCTCGACACAAAAAAGACTGAAGTGTAGACTTAAACAAGTGTCGACACCTTTGCAGAAGCAGTGTCGAGACAAGTCAGCTAACTCGACACTTTGAAGGCTAAGTCAATTGTGTCGAAACAAGTAAGCTAACTCGACACATAGAAGATTCAAGACAGCAGTGTCGAGACAAGTCAGCTATCTCGACACCTTGAATACTAAGTCAGCAGTATCGATACACGTCAAATATCTCGAAAATTTAATGCTTAAGACAATAGTGCCGAGACAATACAACTGTCTCGACACAAAGAAGACTGAAGTGTAGACTTAAACAAGTGTCGACACCAGCAGACTAGAGTGTCGAGACAAATCAACTCTCTCGACATAGTGAAGAATTAAAGCAAGTATACAAGTGTCGACACCCGTCAGATAGTTTTGTTTAGACAATTCAACGGTCTCGACACAGTGCAGATTTAAAGATGTTGACACATATGATAGTTGTATCGAGACAAGTCAACAGTCTCGAAGTTCAGCCTGAAAATTCTTCTAAGTAAAATTGTGTCGAGACTGCTAAGATGTCTCGACACCTTCTAAGAATACTTAAGTAATAAAGTGTCGAGACACTTTGGGCATCTCAACACTTATGTTTTTGAAGATGTGCAGAGTCAACATAGAAGTGTCAAGACATATCAGAAATGTCACATCAGCTACAGTATCATAATATCTCAATAGAAATAGTTTAAAGGAGAATTTGAAGTATGATATCACATGTTGATGTCATCAATCAGAAACCAGCAATCCACAAAGGCTATAAATATAGGTGTTGTCTTCGCAGAGATTAGAAATTTTGACATATTAGAAATTCTCATTCTAATTTCTTCCAAGTCAGGGGAGGACGACAATTCCAAGGAGGAGAAGGAAGACGAAAGTCTTCAAGAAGATCTTCAGATCCTTTCATCAAGTGATCAGAAGATTCAAGTGATCTGTTCTACAAATTCTTCAATGAAATCAAGCCGATCATCAAGAAAATTGTAGATCCAGAGATGTATCTCATCAGCCAGATTATTCATCAAGATTTAATCAAGTGCAGCTGAATTGAAGAATCTGAATTTATTCAGATAAGTCATATTACAGATTTGTTTTCTGATTATATTTACCTCATAATTTTTATAATATCTCTATGAGATCTGAGTGGGTAGGAGAGTTAATCTTTGAGTTGTAAGACTAATTTATAAAGGCTGAGGTAGGGTTCTTTAGGGACTTGAGGTAGGTGATTTGAGTGGGATCACTGAGGTGTAAGCCTGTATTATAAAGGCTTAGGTAGGGTTCTTGAGGGGCCTGAGGTAGGAGATTAGGGAATCTCTGAGGTAGGACCTATTGGTCTGAGTATAGATTTCTTAACAGAAACTGAGCCTATAAGATCTTTAGATCTGAGTTGAAGAGGAGGATATATAACCTTATCTAGCACCTTGCTAGTGAGGAAGAAAGGGGAAAGTGGATGTACCCTAGATAGGGGAAACGCTATAAAATTGATGTGTACTCTGTGAATTTCTTGTGCTTGTGTTGTGCTCTGAGATTTTTTTGTACTGTTGTCACAACCCGCATTTTCTCCGAATTGAAGAATTATCAGAGTATGAGAAAACGTGCGTCATTATGCCACGTCAAGCAGGGGATAACTGCTGACGCTTAGGCAAAACCATCTATTACACTTAATGAAAGACATTTATGAGTTTAATGATTAGAAAATCAGTTATGTAAAAGAGGCCGTATCCCTCGGCTCAGTGGATCACCTAGTCCACAGTTAAAAATTATACTTAAGCGCTGCGGAAAAATACTTTATTCAGGTTTGACATAAGTGCATAAGAGCCCTAAGAGGACCACCTATGCTATGCAAGACTCTACATTTAATTTATATTATATATAGGAAAACGATCTTTATACGCTGCTTGGAAAATAGTGATTTACTTTTATAAATCATGCTGATCATGCAATATATTTACAATAATAATTAATTTAGTTTTAAAATAACTAGCAACCTAGCGTAAATCCTCCCCAGAGCAAGTAGACTATCTCCAGAAAATGGTAGAAGCAAAAGTAATATATCTAGTACAAAGGTAAAAACTACCAGTAGGCGCCAACAACCTGACACGAACCCACTGGCAAATATGTATGTCTGTAAGAAAAGTACAAAAAAACTACCTCACTAACAAAGCGACAGGATCTCCAAAATCCAAGAGACCAACAGCAACACCACCGCAACCTAGCCACCAAACCGGCTACTGCTCAGAACCTGAGGCATTCAAAAGAAGAAAGAATACCTCAGCAAGCAAAACACGGAAAAAAAACTGCAAGGAAGTGTCAACCAGGGAATAAATAAAAGAGGAAAACACACAGCAGTAAAATTCACAACTGCCCAAGGCAAGACAATAAGAAATGCACTACGTGCAAGGAAACAGCACCAACCCTGCCCAGAAACTACATCCTGCAGGGTCTACTAGGCTACCAAGAGCCCAAAGTGCTGCAATCTACTAAGGAAGAAACTTCTAACACCCTAAGTTGTGGGAGATGGTAGTATCAAAAACAAACAGCATAAATCCGGGTTGGAGGCAAACTCAGTCCCTCAACCACCATTTCCAAGCCAACAAGCTCAAGGGTCTACATGTGAAAGCACAAGGGACCTTCCACCCCCTTGCCTAGCCGGTACCTGGAGTAAGATAGAAGAATAAGGGTGGCCTTGGCTAAATTGCACAACACCTCCCCCATGAAGAGCTTCAACCCACCACTACTAACCACGACCCACGATTCGGCCATTAGGAAAGAGAAACATGGTCGACAAGGAAATTACAAATATAATCAGGGAATTCACTCGGGAACGAAAATCGAGGTAAGGGGAACAGTGTTGAAATCACTCAACACGGCTTGGCATCGAGTGGGACCCACTCAACGCTTAACCAGACCTTGGCGTTGAGTGAGTTAACCTCACTCAGTGCCAGAACAGCCATGGTGTTGAGTGAGGTCCACTCCCTCAACGCCTTCCGCAAGAAGAGCTCTGGCGTTGAGTGAGCTATCCTCACTCAACGCCAAAACAGCCATGGCGTTGAGTGAGGTCCACTCCCTCAATGCCTTCAGCAAAAGAGGCAGCGGCGTTGAGTGATCTAACCTCACTCAATGCCAAAACAGCTATGGCGTTGAGTGAGGTCCACTCCCTCAACGCCTTCAGCAAAACCACAAAACCTAACAGTGGCGTTGAGTGAGTCAACCTCCCTCAATGCCAAAGCAGCTTTGGCGTTGAGTGAGGTCAACTCACTCTACGCCAAAGTTCATTCCCGCAGGAAAACCCTAAGCCAACGCCAACAAGAGGAGGTCGGCGGGAATGCCGACTGATTCTCGCCAAATCAGCGGGAATGCAGGATGATTCTCGACAATCGGAGGGAATCCAGAATGATTCTCGCCGAATCGGCGGGAATCAAGGATGATTCTCGCCGAATCGGCGGGAATCAAGGATGATTCTCGTCGATCGGTGGGAATCACGTCGAAATCGGCGGGAATCAAGTATGATTCTCGTCGATTTTGACTTAGACGAAAATTTTCACTCAATCACCCCACCACTCAGCCACAAAGAACAAACCGATCTATGGCTTTGAGTGTGTCCACCACACTCAACGCCAAGTCCGGGCTGCTTTTGGCTTTGAGTGTGTGCACCACACTCGACACCAAAACCCGAGAGTCTACCAAGACTGGTTCTAACCAGAGCCCTACCACAACAACCTCCCTCACTCTCTCTCTCGGCTCCACCCGCAAAATCACCAAACTAGAACTATAAATATGGAGTATAAATGGTCAAAACAACCATCGGGTTGAGCAAACAGCCCAAGGAGGGGGCTCATAGGAGAATCTAAGCCCTAAAATTAGCAAGATAAAGGAGAATATGTTTGGTTTCTACCCTAGGGCTAACCGGGAAACATTCCAAAATTCAAAAGAACAACAATGGCAAGGGCAAGAATACCACTTGCCTCGATTTCTGGCGAAACTTGGTCGGCTTTCCCTCCTCTTCGTTCTGCACTAGAAGGAGAAGCACCTAACAAGCAAACCCGCACATTAATGGCGGAAAACCACAAGAACCTGAAAATCCAAGTCTCCTAAAACTCCATGAAAAACAAACCTCTTACCATCGAAATGTAGATCTGAGCGAGAGCAAGACAACGCCACTTTCGGAATCGAAATCCGTCCAAGAACACTCCCGGAATCGCCGTCCGAAGGAGAAGCAGGTCCGGCGGTTTCCTCTGTTTTCCGCGAACAGGAGCAGGCGACGGTTTCGGTCTTGGGAAGAAAGAAGAGAGTGGCCCGCCACTTCTTAATAAAGCCTTTTTATAAGCTTTAAACGCATCAGTTCAGCAAAACCGAATCCTAACCGTCAGCTCCCTTATTAAATTAAGAGAATTCTCTAATAGGCTTTACTAATGGCACACCAAAAACGACGCGAAAACCAAACTATCTCGGAATTCGACGAAATGCGCACCGTAGCTAAATATCCATGCTACGAACACAACGGCGAAGTCGAAACTAACTTTCGACGAACAGAACTCAAGTTATACCCTCCTGAAGACAAAACACAAGCATCACCCGAGAGGCCACACCGGGTCACCCAAAACGACTCAGCTTGCTAGGGAGATCTTGCCAACCGGCTACAAAATAGGGCACCCAGTTCTAAGGAGTTAAGACCACACTCCACAAATGGCACGAGCCACGATAATGCGTCAACGTAATGCCAAACGAGAATTAAATAATCGCAGAAAAATCGGGGGCGTTACAGTCACTCCCCCTAAAAGAAAGTTTCGTCCCGAAACTTTACGCACAACACTTCTACTATAGAAGGAAAGTAATAATCCAAACATTACAAGAAGAAAAACAAACCAAACTAATCAGGGAAATAGCTGAGGGTGAGCCTCCCTCATAGCCGACTCTAGCTCCCAAGTCGCGCTCTCCAAATCCTGATTCTTCCAAAGAACTTTCACCATCGTAATAGACTTCTTTCGCAGCACTCGTTCCTGAGTATCCAAAATACGAACCGGCACTTCAACAAAAGAGAGGTTGGGCTCCAACTGGGGCACAACGTCCAAAACTTGCCCACTACTGCGCACACACTTCCACAATTGACTAACATGGAAAACATTATGAACACCTGGGATGTTTGCTGGCAATTCCAACCTGTAAGCTGACACGCCAATCCGTTCCAAAATCTTAAACAGGCCCACATACCTCGGGTCCAATTAACGATTCTTACCAAACCTCTTTACACCAACCATCGGGGAAACTTTAAGAAATACAAGGTCCCCTACAGAAAACTCCAAGGCAGACCTACGCCGATTGGCGTTCTTCTCGTACCTCTCTTGAGCTATACGAAGCTTCTCTCGAACAAGCTTCACTATGACTTCCATTTCCTCGAGCACATCAGGACCCAACAATGGCCTCTCACCAGCCTTAGCCCAAAACAACGGAGTTCTGCAGCGCCTCCCATACAAGGCTTCGAACGGAGCCATCTGCAAGCTCTCCTGATAACTATTGTTGTATGCAAATTCCATAAGTCGCAGTCGCTCATCCCACGCTCCACCATGGTCTAAAATGTAGCATCGGATCATATCCTCAACTATCTAATTCACCCGCTCCGTCTGCCCATTAGTCTGTTGGTGGTACGCAGTAGAATACCTCAGATCCGTACCCAAACCCTCCTGCAGACTCTGCCAAAAAAGAGAAGTAAACCGGGAGTCTCGATTAGAAATAATGCTAACCGGAACACCGAGCAGTCGGATGACTTCATTCAAGTACAACTCCGCTATCTTCTTCATCGGGTAATCAATCTTATATGGCACGAAGTGAGCACACTTCGTCAGTCTATCCACTATGACCAAAACAGAATCAAATCCCCTCGGGGATCGCGGTAAACCCGTGATGAAATCCATAGATATACTTTCCCACTTCCAAGTAGGGATCTCGAATGGAGTCAACTTGCGACCAGGCCATCCATGATCGGCCTTCACCCGCTTGCAAGTGTGGCACTCCGCAACAAATCGGGCTATATCTCCTTTCATTCCATACAACCAGGCAATTTGCTTTAAGTCACGATACATCTTTGTAGATCCTGGATGGTAGGCAACGCTGGATCCATCAGCCTCTCTGTAAACCATACCCCGAATGTCCCCAACCGCGGGGACGCAAAATCCGTCGCGGTACTTCAAAGTTACCGCATCATCGATGGAATAATCCGGCAACTCTCCTCTCTAAGTCCTGGAGTACAAGTGTAGAAGATCCGGGTCGTCCTTCTGGTGAAGTCTGTTCAAAGAAATCCAAGACGGCTCTGCCACTGACAAACTACTCTGCAAGCTACAGCATCTCACTGATATATCCATAAGGAGGAACTCCTCCACTAAACGATCGGCGGTGAGATTAAAGATCTTTCCCGTCTTTCGGCTCAAGGCGTCGGCCACCACATTGGCCTTGCCTGGATGATACTGGATCTCTACATCATAATCGGCAACATACTCTAGCCACCGACGCTGGCGCTGATTTAACTCCTTCTGCGTAAACACGTACTTCAGGCTCTTATGGTCTGTGAAGATCTTGCACTGAGCCCCATAAAGTAGGTGTCTCCACAGCTTCAACGCATAAATAACCGCTGCGAACTCGAGGTCATGCGTAGGATAATTCTTCTCATGAGTCTTCAGTTGCCTTGACCCATAGGCAATCACCTTACCCACCTGCATTAATATGCATCCCAGACCCACATGCGAAGCATCCACGTATACATCATAATCCACGCCTTCGGTAGGCAGGGTCAGAACGGGAGCAGTGCACAATCTCCTCTTTAACTCCAGGAAGGCTTCTTCGCACTTCTCGATCCAAACAAAAGCCACGTTCTTCTGAGTCAGCTTAGTCAAAGGTGTAGCTAGGGTAGAGAAACCCTCCACAAACCTCCTGTAGTAGCCGGCCAATCCTAGAAAGCTCCTGATCTCCTTGGGCGTGCCCGGCCTACTCTAATACATCACTGCTGCGATCTTTTCCGGGTCAACCGAGATCCCATCCTCATTCACCACGTGGCCCAGAAACGAGACCTGAGGCAACCAAAATTCGCACTTGCTTAACTTGGCGAATAACTTATGGTTCCTCCACTCCGATAGAACCAAGCGCAGATACTGCTCATGCTCCTCAGCACTGCGAGAATAAACCAACACGTCATCGATGAAGACCACCACGAACTTATCTAGGAAATCCTTGAACACCCGGTTCATCATATCCATGAACGCTGATGGAGCGTTGGTCAATCCAAATGACATCACTAAGAACTCAAAATGCCTGTGCCTCAATCTAAACGCAGTCCGTGGAATATCTGTCTCACGGATCCTAAGCTGATGATAGCCTGAACGAAGGTCAATCTTGGAGAAGACCATACTTCCGCGCAACTGGTCAAATAAATCATCGATCCTCGGCAGAGGGTACCTGTTCTTAATTGTGACTTTGTTCAACTCCCTATAGTCGATGCAAAGCCGTATTGACCCATATTTCTTCTTCACAAATAGAACAGGAGCACCCCAAGGCGACGAACTCTGCCTGAAAAACCCTTTCGCCAATAACTCATCTAACTGGACTCGCAACTCCTCTAGCTCTCGAGGGGCCATCCGGTACGGCGCCTTAGAAATAGGACGCGTACCCGGCTCCAAATCGATCACAAACTGAACATCCCGCTCGGGAGGAACACCAGGAAGGTCATCAGGAAAAACATCGGCGAAATCACGAACAACTGGAATCTCCTCTAAGCGCGGTACACTAACAGCGGTCCCAACCACCGAGACCAAACAAGCAAAACAGTCCGAAAGAAAAAGCTTCTGAGCACATACCGCAGAGATGACAGAAGAATCCTGGCTCAGATCTGCATACACGCTTCCGGGCTGACCGTCATCCCTGATGAAGTCCAAGCGCTTACTTTTGCACTGAATGACTGCATCATACCAAGACAGCCAGTCCATGCCAAAAATAGCATCGAAGTCCTCCAGATCAATCATCTTCAGGTCTGCCTTCGCAAGGAAGTCCCCCAACAAAACAGGGCAATCTAACATGCCCAAATCTGACAACACAGATTCACCAGAGGGGAACTTGACACAAAAGGTATCCCGAACTCGATCTAAAGTCAACCGATGTCGCTCTACAAAGGCTCTAGCCACGAACGAGTGGGTAGCGCCGGAGTCAAACAGAACCTGCGCCCAGCAGTTCTCCACCTTAAACTTCCCTATAGGAACATATATAACTAAGGAACTACCACAATAATACTACAAACATTCTAGTAAGATAAGAACAAAACATTCAGGCTGGAAGACAACTAACCTGAGATGACCTGAGTCGAAGCTTCAGCCTCCTCGAAAGAGATCACGTTCAGCTTTCCCTTTCCCTTGTCCACACGCTGGGGCGGAGGTAATGCCTGAAGAGGAACTGCATGAAGAGCAGGCTGGACCTGAGGACACCTAGACTTGATGTGTCCCTTTTGCCCACACTGAAAACAGACCTTAGCCTTGGACCAGCACTGGGCAGCATCATGCCCGGGTCGCTTGCAAAAAGAACAGGAGACATCTCTCCTAGGAGTACCCTGAATCGCATGAACCTGCTCCTTCCTCTAAGCTGCTGCCCTCTTGAAACATCTCTCGACAGGGTGGCCTGACCGGCCACAGAAACTGCACACCACTTTGCTCTTCTTCCCAGGAACCATACCGGGTACCTGGGGTTTCTTTTCCTCCACAGACTTCCTCTTATCCTTCCTACTTTGTTGTCCTCTGCTCTTCGTGGTCTCAATAGCCTCCACCTTTAGAGCAGCCTCCACTAATCCTACATAAGTCTCTGACCCATAAGCACTGGTCAACTATTGCACCTCACTCCTCAAACCACCGAGAAATCTCTTAACTCGATCAGCCTCAATGCTGATCAATCCTTGGTCAAAACGGCTCAGCTTGCTGAACTCTATCTCATACTCACCCACCGTGAGCTGCCTTTGCTTCAGATGGAGGAAGTCGTTCATGAGGCGGTCATGCTCGACCGAGGGTAAGAACTTCCTCAATAGCATCTCCTTGAACACCTCCCAATAGCTTCCAGCTACCAAGCTCTCCTTCTCTCTCAGCCACCAACTCTTAGCCAATCCTTTAAGCTAATAGGCGGCTATCATCACCCTTTGATCGTCTGCAATCCCAGAGTACGAGAACATCTCCTCCATGGAGATCAGCCAGTCGTCTATCACCATGAAATCTGCCTTCCCATCATAAGTGGGAGGGCTTAGCCTATGAAACTACGAGATGAAGGCCATCTCTGCTGGCACCACCACTGGATGTCTTAAGGGTGTAGGAGGGTGAGGAACAGAAATCCCCCCTGCAGGGCCTTGCACTCCCTGAGTCTGACCTACCATAACTGCTACCAAAGACTGGATCTAGGCTCGCACCTCCACCAACTGCCTGCTCAATGAATCGCTACTCTGTCGTAGGCTTTCGATTACCGCATAATTATGCGCTCCCGATGACTCACCCTCAGACAGGGGAGTTGATCTAGTTGAAGGACGTCTTGCCATTCTAAATTCATTGCAACACTAGTTAGATCCTAGTACAACAGCTAGACCCAACTACTAGTACAGACAATACATATATAGATATGAACTTAAAGCTACTAAACTTGCTCTGGGAGTTTATCTTTTAACAAAAATTGATGTTATGCCCTAACCTAGGATGGTTAACCACCACCATACTAATTCTTGTGCCTAGATCGGGAATGCATGATTTTATATTATTTTTGACTCGAAAACTTATGTGTGTACATATGTCATTCTGCCAGTCTTTAGCTTGGCACGTTGTGCTTATGCAATGTTATGATATGCATGTTTGTGCTATGCATTCTAAAAAGGCCCTAATGCATGTTATGAGCGGCGTATGCATGAAAATGTTATGCATCCCATACTACATAACATTCGCATGCAACGAAGAAAAGAAAACGTGCTAGTCGCAGCCATGTGGTGAGGTTATACATCTCATACTACATAACCCTCACATGTTGCCCCTATGGTGGATACATATACGAACACATATTATGCATCCCATACTACATAATATGCCCTGTATACTTTATGTTATGCTATGAGTGTAGTGTTCGTGCTTTTGCCAAGACGTGCTGATGACATATTGGTGTGTGAATGACATGATGCTGAACTACTAAAGCAATCAAAGGAAGGTTGCCCGACTAACTTGTCAAGAAACCTCCCTCTGATACCAACTGTCACAACCCGCATTTTCTCCGAATTTAAGAATTATCAGAGTATGAGAAAACGCGCGTCATGATGCCACGTCAAGCAGGGGATAACTGCTGACGCTCAGACAAAACCATCTATTACACTTAATGAAAGAAATTTATGAGTTTAATGATTAGAAAATCAGTTATATAAAAGATGTCGTATCCCTCGACTCAGTGGATCACCTAGTCCACAGTTAAAAATTATACTTAAGCGTTGCGGAAAAATACTTTATTCAGGTTTGACATCCTAAGAAGTGCATAAGAGCCCTAAGAGGACCACTTATGTTATGCAAGCCTCTACATTTAATTTATATTATATATAGGAAAACGATCTTTATACGCTGCTTGGAAAATAGTGATTTACTTTTATAAATCATGCTGATCATGCAATATATTTACAATAATAATAAATGTAGTTTTAAAATAACTAGCAACCTAGCGTAAATCCTCCCCAGAGCAAGTAGACTATCTCCAGAAAATGGTAGCAGCAAAAGTAATATATCTAGTACAAAGGTAAAAACTACCAGTGGGCGCCAACAACCTGACATGAACCCACTGGCAAATATGTATGTCTGTAAGAAAAGTACAGAAAAACTACCTCACTAACAAAGCAACAGGATCTCCAAAATCCAAGAGACCAAAAACAACACCACCGCAACCTAGCCACCAAACCGGCTACTGCTCAAAACCTGAGGCATTCAAAAGAAGAAAGAATACCTCAGCAAGAAAAACAAGGAAAAAAAACTGCAAGGAAGTGTCAACCAGGGAATAAATAAAAGAGGAAAACACACAGCAGTAAAGTCACAACTTCCCAAGGCAAGACAATAAGAAATGCACTACGTGCAAGGAAACAGTACCAACCCTGCCCAGAAACTACATCCTGCAGGGTCTACTAGGCTACCAAGAGCCCAAAGTGCTGCAATCTACCAAGGAAGAAACTTCTAACACCCTAAGTTATGGGAGATGGTAGTAGCAAAAACAAATAGCATGGATCCGGGTTGGAGGCAAACTCAGTCCCTCAACCACCATTTCCAAGCCAACAAGCTCAAGGGTCTATATGTGAAAGCACAAGGGACCTTCCACCCCCTTGCCCAGCCCGTACCTGGAGCAAGATAGAAGAATAAGGGTGGCATTGGCTAAATTGCACAACACCTCCCCATGAAGAGCTTCAACCCACCACTACTAACCACGACCCACGATTCGGCCACTAGGAAAGAGAAACATGGCCGACAAGGAAATTACAAATATAATCAGGGAATTCACTCGGGAACGAAAATCGAGGTAAGGGAAACAGTGTTGAAATCACTCAACACGGCTTGGCGTCGAGTGGGACCCACTCAACGCTTAACCAGACCTTCGCGTTGAGTTAGTTAGCCTCACTCAGCGCCAGAACAGCCATGGCGTTGAGTGAGGTCCACTCCCTCAACGCCTTCTGCAAGAACAGCTCTGGCGTTGAGTGAGCTATCCTCACTCAACGCCAAAATAGCCATGGCGTTGAGTGAGGTCCACTCCCTCAACGCCTTCAGCAAAAGAGGCAGCGGCGTTGAGTGAGCTAACCTCACTCAACGCCAAAATAGCTATGGCGTTGAGTGAGGTCCACTCCCTCAATGCCTTCAGCAAAACCACAAAACCTAACAGTGGCGTTGAGTGAGTCCACCTCCCTCAACGCCAAAGCAGCTTTGGCATTGAGTGAGGTCAACTCACTCTACGCCAAAGTTCATTCCTGCAGGAAAACCCTAAGCCAACGCCAATAAGAGGAGGTCGGCGGGAATGCCGACTGATTCTCGCCGAATCGGCGGGAATGCAGGATGATTCTCGACGATCGGCGGGAATCCAGAATGATTCTCGCCGAATCGGCGGGAATCAAGGATGATTCTCGACGATCGGCGGGAATCCAGAATGATTCTCGCCGAATTGGCCGGAATCAAGGATGATTCTCGCCGATCGGTGGGAATCACGTCGAAATCGGCGGGAATCAAGGATGATTCTCATCGATTTTGACTTAGATGAAAATTTTCACTCAATCACCCCACCACTCGGCCGCAAAGAACAAACCGAACTATGGCTTTGAGTGTGTCCACCACACTCAATGCCAAGTCCGGACGGCTTTTGTCTTTGAGTGTGTGCACCACACTCGACACCAAAACTCGAGAGTCTACCAAGACTGGTTCTAATCAGAGCCCTACCACAACAACCTCCCTCACTCTCTCTCAGCTCCACCAGCAAAAGCACCCAACTAGAACTACAAATCTGGAGTCTAAATGGTCAAAACAACCATCGGGTTGAGCAAACAGCCCAAGGAGGGGGCTCATAGGAGAATCTAAGCCCTAAAATTAGCAAGATAAAGGAGAATATGTTTGGTTTCTACCCTAGGGCTAACCGGGAAACATTCCAAAATTCAAAAGAACAACAATGGCAAGGGCAAGAATACCACTTGCCTCGATTTACGGCGAATCTTGGTCGGCTTTCCCTCTTCTTCGTTCTGCACTAGAAGGAGAAGCACCTAACAAGCAAACCCGCACATTAATGGCGGAAAACCACAAGAAACCGAAAATCCAAGTCTCCTAAAACTCCACGAAAAACAAACCTCTTACTGTCGAAACGTAGATCTGAGCGAGAGCAAGACAACGCCACTTTCGGAATCGAAATCCGTCCACGAACACGCCCGGAATCACCGTCCGAAGGAGAAGCAGGTCCGGCGGTTTCCTCTGTTTTCCGCGAACAGGAGCAGGCGACGGTTTCGGTCTTGGGAAGAAAGAAGAGAGTGTCCCGACACTTCTTAATAAAGCCTTTTTATAAGCTTTAAACGCATCGGTTCAGCAAAACCGAATCCTAACCGCCGGCTCCCTTATTAAATTAAGAGAATTCTCTAATAGGCTTTACTAATGGCACACCAAAAACGATGCGAAAACCAAACTATCTCGGAATTCGACGAAATTCGCACCGTAGCTAAATATCTATGCTACAAACACAACGGCGAATTCGAAACTAACTTTCGACGAACAGAACTCGAGTTATACCCTCCTGAAGCCAAAACACAAGCATCCCCCGAGAGGCCACACCGGGTCACCCAAAATGACTCGGCTTGCTAGGGAGATCTTGCCAACCGGCTACAAAATAGGGCACCAAGTTCTAAGGAGTTAAGACCACACTCCACAAATGGCACGAGCCACGAAAACGCATCAACGTAACGCCAAACGAGAATTAAATAATCGCAGAAAAATCGGGGGCGTTACAACTGTGATCTAGTAAAAGTATATTTACAAATATCTTCTGAATAGTTAATCTAATTGACAAAGAATTTTTAAGACACCTAGTCACCCTCCCCCCATCTAGGTGATTAACTACCCATAGAATTATCTTTCATTGGGTGAGCCCGGCCTTGAGTTCCTTGTTCTCCCCTTGCAAGTTAGTGGCTTGCAAACGCATTCGATTAGTGGTCTTGGCATCTTGTCAGGACCAGACAAAGACCGACTTAATAAAAGGAATAATAAATGACATGAGCACTCTAAGAGGCAATACTTACCACCACGTTAGAGTTTTGCGCGAGAAGCTTCTCGACGACTTCTTGCTTATGCTTCAAGTCCTTTACCTCATTTAACACAAGTTCTCGTGCGGTCTCTGACATGACTTAATTCCTAGATAGGCTGAGGCTGCGGCGCGAAGACTTGTTTGTGAGCTCAAGAGCATACAATTGTGCTCACATGCTCTCATGAGCTAGCATTTGCGTGGTTGCTCCATTATATGTCGTTGAAAGTCTATAGTTTTAAGGGTATCTAACACCTAGAGGGGGTGAATAGGTTTCTTAGTCTTTTATGACTATCTTTTGTTTAGGTGTGTTGTGATTTAGTTATATTATTTTGCTTTCAAGACAATCACAAAAAGTACACACAAGTTTAATAGTGGTTCCCCAGATTATGGGTACATCCACTATCCCTCTCACCTTTCTAACAGTTTGTTAGACAAGCAACTTCTCCAATCTCGGCTCCAAAGAGCTTACAACACAAACCTCTTAGGTTCTCTCAGTCTCCTCCAAGACCTACCTCAGGCACAAGGCCCTACAACTCAGAGTAAAGATTTACTCCTACAACTCAGTGATCCAAAGATAACTTACCTCAAACTTGAGCACAAGTCCTACACTCAGGCTAGAAGGATATCCCTACCAATCAGAGAGAATGACTCTCTTATAGCTTGGGCACAAAGACCCTACCTCAGATCCACAAAAGGATCCTATAACTCAGGCACAAAGGCCCAACCACTCAGAGAGAATGACTCTCCTACCTCAGGAAAATAACCCTACCTTAGATCCACACAGGGATCCTACCTCAGATCAACAAATGATCCTACCTCAGCCTTTATCAAATAGGCCTACACTCAGATCTGTTAAGATCCTACAGAAGGAAGGTTGGTTGGTGTTTATGTTTAGAATTTCTCTGAGACTACCTTTCTGTATTGATAAATACTCAGCCCTAACATTGACTCCAGAGAGATAAATCTCTGAGCCTTCTTCTTCTTGAACTAAGACAGCTTAGTCCTATCTCCTTCACAAAAACAAGATGGTTGATCTTAAAGTTGACTTGGCTTGTTGTTGGATCCCTAGTTGGATTTGGGCTAGGTTCACTAAGTTAGGATATGACCCAACATTTATAGATCAGGGTCATGGTTGTGTCCTAGAGTCTAGGTCAAGTCCTTTGAGTCACCAGTACAAAGGACCAGCCTCCAACACTGCTAAAGACTCAAGACTTAGATAATTCAAGACTTAGAAAAAGGAGTTCTACATTCGTCGATCTCCGGTCGACGAAAGTCGAGCTCAGCTAGACGAACTCAGGGAAAATTCTCTAAGCTCAGCTCGACGAACTTAGCTCTCAGTTCGACGAACTCTGGACAAAGTAAAAACTCCTCTAAGTAAAACCTCAGCCGACGAACTAAGAACATCAGCTAGAAGAACTCGGTTCTCTTGTCAACTAATTCAGAATAAGGTGATTCAACACTCAATGCCAGATGACATTTGACTCAACGCTAGCTGACATTACACTCAACGCCTGAATGGTGAGTTAACACTCAAAGCTAGAGGACATCACACTCAACGCCAAAAATGATACTTCAATACTCTACATCAGAAAATATTCTAAGTCCAGACTGCAGACTCAGCTCGACGATCTTGGACCCCAACTAGACTAACTCTGTTCTCAGGGCTCAGCTCGACGATCTTAGATTCAGCTCGACGAACTTGATGCACATAAGAAGAAAGCTATCAAGCAACATTAGGAGGTCGACGATCTTGGATCTCATCTCGATGAATAGCCATTCTCAGCTCGACGAACTGTGGATTCAGGTCGACGAATCCAGTCGTGGCAATTTCCCTCTATTGTCCTTATTACGTGGCAATAATTCCTGATTAATTAATGCTCTAATATTCTCTGAATATTACCGTTAGACAAGAGCATTAATTATGGTCTTCATCAGAATTGTTGCCTGCCGTTTTTGTAAGGGACAGTTGGGGAAACAAATCATTGCCAAAAATATTCCAAGGCTGATAGCATTAATTACAGAAGGAATTTCAAAATTCAAATGGACATTCACGTTAGAAATATAAAAACAGAGATTATTATTTCATGTATAGATAATGAAATTCTGATAACAACATTTTTCTGTGAGATACACGGATCTTCTTGAGATTGAAAATCGATTAGTCAAGAATCGACATCGGCTAGACAAGAAGAAGAACAATTCTGAAGAAGAAGAACAACAATCCAAATCAAGCGTCTTCTTCTGTCATACTCTCAGGAACTCTCTAAAGGACAACAATACTGCATCTGTCAAAATAGTTCCTAAAGTTCTCCTTGTCAAAATTGAAATCTTGAAGGCCTATCACCCTGCAGCAAAGCTTCCATCATCCTGAACAAGCAACATCTAAGGGGGAAGCTTTAGCTACCATCAAATCCACAAGTCTTCTCAGTTGTTTGAATTGAGAAAGAGAAGACACAATCATTCTCTCACCCCAACTGTAAAAAGGGTTGTCATCTCCCTTCAAAAGTGATTTTTGGTTGCAAGTCTCCTGATCAAAAGATTTGAGGTTTGGTTGTTTAGCACCTGATCAAAAGCTCATTGGTGTCAGGCACCTTATAAAAACTCTGAGTGGATTCCTACCAGGGTGGTAGAAGGGTGGACTTACCCAGGTTTGGGAACCACTATAAATTCTTGTGTTGTCTGGTTGCCCCTTTTTCTTTTTGTTCTTGTTTGTGGCTGTGGTATTTAGGTCTTGCTGAGTTATTTAGTTTTTCCTATGCTTTCATTTAATACTCTGTGATACAGTACCTGAGTTTAGAAGTACTTCTTATAATTCAGAGAAAATTTTTAAACATACCGACATACTCTATTCACCCCCCCCCCTCTAGAGTATATCAGATTTAACCCTTACTTTCAATTGGTATCAGAGGACGTTCTTTTGGTTGTACAAGCTAACCCTTGAACCAAAGATCCTAAGTTAGATCCTTTTATTTTTTTTCATTACTAGATTTATACATACAGCATGGCACAGAACAAATAATATGCAAGCACAAGACCTCCAGTGTGTAACTTGTCAAGGTTCACAATCTGGAAGGCAAGAATTAGGCTTTACATGAACTCTATTGATGAAGATATATTAAATTCTATCTTAACAGGACCACCAGCTCCAGTGTCTTCAACCTCAACTACATCAACTAACCTGAGTGAAGTTCCACCCCCTGGATGGACAGATGCACAGAAAAAGGCTAAGATAGCTGATGCCAAAGCCATGAATATACTGGCTCAAACTATGTCTGATGAAATATTTCAGAAGGTTGCTGAGTGTCAATCAGCCAAGGAGATTTGGGATTCTCTGAACAAAATGGTGGCAGGATCAGCAGATGAGAGGAAATACAGAAGGTCAAATCTCATCACTCAGTATGAGAACTTTAAGAAGGATGAAATAGAAACAGTAGAAGTAATGTACAACAGACTTAGCTCCATCATCATTGAGCTAAGGACTCTAGATAAAGAATTCACTTTAACTGAGGTGAATGACAAGATCTTAATGTGCTTTCCCAGTACATGGGACTCAAGAATCTGGCATAACAGAGAAGCCAGAAGTATGACAGAGATTTCAACAGAATCTCTTCCAGGAAAACTGAAGTCCTATGAGCAGCTGATCAAAGCAAGGGAAGCAGCAGCTAAAGTGAAGACTCTTACACCAACTAGGAAGGATCATAGCATAGCTTTCAAAGCTACAGAAGACTCTGAAGTCATTCTAGTAAATGAAGAGTTGATGAGTCTCTTTGCCAAGAGATTCTTCAAGATGGCTAGAAAGGACTTCTGAAAGAAACCTTCTAAATATAAAGATAAGCCAAGGTTAAATATAAAGATAAGCCAAGGTATGACAAAACACCCTCTAAAGAAGTAGTGTGTTTTGGCTGTAGGAAACATGGGCACTTCATTTCTGAGTGTCCAGAAGCTCAGAAGAAGGACAGAAGAAAGGAAAAGGACTCAAGAAAGAGTCACTACAACAAGCCTTCCTCAAGCAAGCAAAAGAGGAAAGATAAGGGCTTTGTTGCTGAGACATGGAGTGATATTGAAGAAGAATCTACATCCTCCAGCTCCAGTGAGGATGAAGAAGAAAAAAAAGCAACGGAAGTATGCCTCATGGCTATTGAGGCAGGCAGTAGCAGATCTCACTCAGATGAATCAGATAATGAAGAATATCTATCAGCTGAAGATCAGGTAATAGCTTCTTATGATTTTGAGTTAAATGAATTTAAGTTTGAATTTAAAAATTTATGCATAGACTTAATAAGCTCTGATAAGGAAATCAAACTTCTCAGAGAAAAGTTAAACACCCTAGACAACATCAATGCAGAAAATGCAAAATTAACCAATGAACTAATGTCTACTAATAAACAAATATCTTTTCTGAAAACTTAACTAAGTAAGGCAAAACTATTAGAAGAATCACTGAATGGAAGAAGTCTATAATTATTTGATATCACTAGTACTGTAAATGCTAGGACAAACAATAGCAAACTAGGACTAGGTGCCTCCTCTAGTGATCCACCCTTGATTAAGAAAAATAATCTTTCAAGACCAGTAAACTTTATATCTGACAAGGGAAAGAAAAATACTGAACAGGTAAATAAAGTTAATAAGATTCTTGAATAAATTGAAACCAAAAATAAACTCAATATCCAGAAGAATAACAAAAATAATAATGTTCAGCAGTTATCGTCGAACTCAGATCGACGATATATGAACAGATCGTCGAACTCAGAACAATGATCTTTGAACGAAAACATCAGCAATAATCATTCTTCGATCTATGATCGACGATACCAGTATGGTTCGTCGACCCGAGATCGACGACTTTGGCACTTCAAGAATGAATACACTCATTATTCGAGTAGAGATCGACGATCTCATCCAACATCGTCGAGCTCAGGTCGATGATCCAACCAGAGATCGTCGAACCCAGATCTTAATAACAGAAACTTAAATTCTAATAACAACTTTAACCCCTTCACTCAATGGATAATTCCACCTAGGAGATACCAACCTAAAGGATATAAAGATCAACTTGAATGCTCTTACATCTCCAGTTATAGTTATTTAAATCAACAAGGACCCAAGGTTACCTGGGTCAAGAACAACTAACTGTCTTGTTTGCAGATGAAGACCTGTCCAGCATACAATCAACATTGGTATCTGGATAGTGGTTGCTCCAAGCATATGACAGGTAGCAAGGACAATCTGATTGATTACAAGTCAAAGCTAGGACCAAAGGTCATCTTTGGTGACTCCAATTGTGGCCAAACGGAAGGCTATCGCAAGGTAAGAATTAGAGCAGTAACTTTCAAAAGAGTTGCATAGGTAAGTGGACTGAAGCATAACCTCATCTCTATAAGCCAACTATGTGATGAAGGCTATCAGGTATCATTTAACTCTACTTCCTATATTATTACTTCAAAATAAAACCAACCTGTTTTAATTGGAAGTAGATATGGAAACATATACCTAGTAAATTTTCATTCTGTTACTTCAGACATATGCCTGCTCAATATAGTTAGTAGTGAAAATAACTTATGGCATAAAAGATTAGGACATGTAAATCTTAAAAACAATACTAGGCTATCTAAGGACAACCGTGTTAGAGGTTTACCTTCTGGCCTCTACAAGAAGGAAGGCCTCTGCAGGGCTTGTCAACTAGGCAAGCAAACTAAATCTAGCTTCAAATCCATTAATAAGAGTGATTTACATAGGATATTGTACTTGCTACTTATGGACCTTTTTGGCCCTGTGACTGTACAAAGCCTAGGAGGGAAATCTTATACCTTAGTGGTTGTAGATGACTTTTCCAGGTTCACTTGGGTATTCTTTCGGAGATCTAAGTCAAATACCTTCAAGGTTCTTACAGATTTTCTCAGGACCATACAGATTGAGTACTCTAATCATGTTACATTGATCAGAAGTGATCATGGTACAGAGTTTGAGTCTCTTCTTATGCATGAGTTCTGTGAGAAGGAAGGTATCAAGCACTATTTCTCAGCTCCTAGAACTCCTCAACAAAATGGGGTAGCTGAAAGGAAAAAAAAGAACACTCATTGAACCTACAGGCACATTACTTGCAGATGCTTACATGCCCCTATCCTATTGGGCAGAGGCAGTGAGCATAGAAAACTATGTCCTAAACAAAATTTTGATACACAAACTAAAGCATAAGACTCCCTATGAATTACTCAAAGGGAAGAAACCAATAATCAACTATTTTAAAGTTTTTGGTTGTGTGTGTCATATTCATAATAATGATAAAAAGCACATTAGAAAGTTTGAAGCAAAGGATGCATTGGGAATTTTTCTAGGATATTCCCAAGTCAACAAAGCTTATAGGGTATTTAATAAATCCACATTGAAAATAGAGGAATCTATGCATGTTACATTTGATGAGGCTAACATGTTTTATAAGGAGAAAGAGATTTCTACCAAAGACTCCATGCAGGTACACAACTTGTGTGAGGAATTGGATGGCTTACACTTTACCCCCAAAGTTGTATCTCATCCTTCTCAACAAGTCAGTGAAGAAAGTGATGAAGAAACTGTGGAAATAGCTAAACTTCCTACACCAACAGAGGCTATTCCACAAGAGGAATTCCTTCAAAATGTTGTGGCTGAACCAACTCCTCCTACTGATCTTGTAACACTAAGGGATCACCCCAGATCCCAAGTGATTGGATACATAACAGCAGGTGTACAGACAAGGCATCAACTCAACCAAGACTTGATGCATGCATGTTTCCTCTCTCAAATTGAGCCTCAATCCATAACTGATGCAGAGCAAGATCCCCAATGGATCAATGCAATGCCAGAAGAGCTCAATCAGTGTGAGAGATGAAGAGTTTAGGTTTTGGTTCCAAGACCAAAAGACTACCCAGTCATTGGAACCAAATGGGTATTCAGAAATAAGCTTGATGCCCAAGGTGTGATTGTGAGGAACAAGGCTAGGCTTGTTGCTCAAGGATATAGGCAGGAGGAAGGAATTGACTATGATCAAACCTTTGCCCCAGTTGCCAGGCTAGAATCTATAAGGATATTTCTGGCTTATGTTGCATTCAAAAAGTTCAAAGTTTATCAAATGGATGTGAAGAGTGCTTTCTTTAATGGGGAACTTAAAGAAAAAGTTTATGTTGAACAACCTCAAGGTTTTGTTTCTTCAACTCATCTCTCTCATGTATTGAAATTGCATAAAGCTCTCTATAGTTTAAAGCAAGCTCCAAGAGCTTGGTATGAGACCTTAGCTAACTTTCTCTTAGAGCATGGTTTTTCAAGAGGCATAGTAGATAGGACTTTATTCACTAAAATGCATCATGATAAAATTTTGTTAGTACAAATTTATGTAGATGACATAATATTTGGGTCTACTGATCCCAAATTATGCAAAAGATTCTCTGATCTAATGCATTCTAAATTTGCGATGAGTAGCATGGGTGAGCTCTCCTACTTCCTTGGTCTCCAAGTGAAGCAGCTGCCTGATGGCATCTTCATTTCCCAGACATAATATGTTAAAGAGCTTATCAAGAAGTTTGAGATGGCTGATGCCTCAGCAAAGAAAACACCCATGGCTACAAATGTCTTAATAGACTCTGATGCACAAGGGAAACCTGTGGATCAGAAACTATATAGGGGCATTGTTTGGTCCCTACTATACCTTACAGCAAGCAGACCTGATATCATGTTTGCCACATGTCTTTGTGCTAGGTTCCAGGTGAACCCTAAAGAATCTCATCTAGTTTTTCTAAAAAGAATTTTTAGATATAAAAAGGGTTGTCCTAGTCTAGGTCTCTGATATCCCACTGAATCAGAGTTTGAACTAACTGTATACTCAGATGCTGACTTTGCTGGATGCAGAGTGGACAGAAAAAGCACCTCAGGAACTTGTCAGTTCTTTGGTATGAGATTAGTGTCTAGGTTCTGCAAGAAACAATCATCTGTGTCCACATCAACTACTGAAGCAGAATTCATTGCAGTTGGCAGCTGTTGTTCCCAGATGCTGTGGATTCAGAACCAACTCCTAGATTATGGGTTCAACTTAAATAATTCAACTCTACTATATGATAACACAAGTGTTATAGCCATAGCACAAAATCCAGTCCATCATAGTAGGACTAAGCATATAGACATTAGGCATCATTTCATTAGAGAGTGTGTAGACAAAAACAAAACCAAACTTGTCTATATCTACATTGATTTACAAAGAGCTTATATTTTCACCAAACCCCTGGATGAAAGAAATCACTTGTTCTTTGTAAGTCAGCTTGGAATGATCAATGGAGAAGGCCTAGTTTAGTTTCTGTCTGCACTCGAAGAACTCTTAAAATTTCGTCGATCGGAGGTCTACGAACTACGAAAGGTTCTTGAGATTTTCATCGACCTGAGATCGACGAACTCTCTGTGGTAAGTGATCTTCGTCGACCTGCGATCGACAAACTTACTTTAGAAAACTTTCATCGACCAGAGATCGACGAAATGTCTTCAACCCATCAGACTGAGATCGACGAACTATTTAACTCTAAATTATTTCGTCAACCTCAGAACGAAGATATTTTTATTTCTCGTGGACCGGAGTCTGTCGTTTCATATTCCAGAAAACCTTATATTTAGGTTTTCTTTGACCTCTGTCCCGCGCTTTCAGTTCCCTTTGCACTTGATCTTTGTTTTCTCTCTTGCAGGTGCATTCATGGCGATTCCAGCAGGCGCTCTTGTGGCAATGAGGTTTGATACCGGATTTGACGTCGATTTTGACTCCTTCAATCACTCCGATCCAGTGTTCCTTCACATTCTGCAACTGCTGGAAGACCAGCAATTGAAAAATTTGTTGTCCATTAGAATCAAATTACCCAGCACGAAAATAAGAGAATGGGTCAATACTGCGTCTACAACCAAGGACAACACAATGACCGGATCAATAGCGGGTAATGCCATCTCTCTCACTCCCACTGTACTAACTGAAATCTTTGGATTAGAGAATGGAGAAAAAGAATTAGAACTTGATAATGAGGAATATGACATGATGTTAAGTCTGAATGGTTACTCTGGAGATAACCCAAATAAACTGCTGAAGAAGCACCTATCTGCCGAGTTAAAATTTCTCGTAGATATTGTTGGGAAAGTCTTGTTGGGCAAGCGCACTACATACGATTATATAATCAGGCATCAATTTCTGGTAATGTGTGCAGTGGTAAACAAGAGACAGGTAAATTGGGCACAGATCATCTTTGATCTCATCAAGAAAAGGAACAATAAGAAGGAAGTAAACTTTGGAAGGATCCTAAGGATCTTCTTGACAGAGAAGGCTGCTGAATCACTGGTCTCCCAGACCACATTCATCAATGCCCGCAAAAGGTTCACATGTGCCTTGTTTGGCAGGTGGGATAGGACGATCATAAAGCCCTCTAAGGCTTCATCCTCTGCCACCCCAGCTTCTGAAAGTACAAGCGTTGTTCCAGCCACTTCCCACCCTTCTAAAAAGATCTCATCCAACATTATTCCATCCAACATCACTCCAACCACTCCTCAATCTCCATCTCTCCAATCTTCATCTCTGCCACCAACACAACACAACCCATCCTCAACTCATGTTCCAGTCTCTACTCCCCTACCTTCATTATCCCAAGTTCATCAATCTCCAACACATATTTTCTCATCTACACCTTCCCCCCAATAAGATACACCAATGCCAACACCATCTTAATCCCCTCTTCCATCTCATCTTGTTGATATCCCCCACATCAACCTCTCATCATTCCCATCCTTCAACTTATTATCATCTCCACTACATACTCCTTCTCCTTAACATGACTCCCCTCTAGACACTCCCACTTCACCTCCACCTATCACCCCCTCAATTGAAATCTCCACTCACCCAACTACTGCCCCACCATCCACTTCTCCAACTCTGGATCCATCTCTTATCACCCCACTCATTACTCTCCTCACACCCCTACTCAAATCCATTATAGCATAGGCCATTTCTCCTATAGCTTCCTCCATATCCTCACTTGTTGTACAGATCTCTGCTCTCACCACTGCTCCCTCTTCATTTGGGGGCCTGGCTTCAGTAACTACTGAAACCAGGCAGGGGGAGATACTTGATGATGAAGAAGCAACAGTAGCAACAGCAGCAACTACAGTAGTTGAAGCAAAAGTAGGAACAGTTATCATTATGACAAGTACTCGAGAGATCACTCTGACAGCAGTAGCAACAGCAGCAACAACAGAAGTATCAGAAGTAGGAACAGATATTATAATGTCAAATACTCAAGAGATCACTCTGCCAGAGATTCTGCCAGAAAGGGTTTACTTCATTAAATCAAAAGTGCATCTATTAGCTTTACTAAGAATATTTGGGTCATACATTTATTTCTTCTTCCCCCCCCCCCCAATTCCATCATCTAAAGCAATAGTGTGTTATACCTCTCCTACTAGCTCAAAGGTGTTAGACACTATAAAGAAAAGTTTGAAAGCTCCTCCAGAAAATGAGTCTGATGATCAGAGATCTAGCCCTCCTGGGCCATCCTATATCATGGATAATAGCCCTCTCCCCAATCTGGATGATATAATAGCTCAAGACATTGCCATGGAAATTGAAGTAGCTCATGCTGAAGTTTTCCCCACTCCAGTTAATAACGAAATCTCCAAGGATACAATAAGAAAAATTGATGTTATATATGACAATCCTCAGTCTGATGATGATGATGATGATGATGATTCTTATAAGGATAAAAAGAGGAAGAAAATCTCTAAGAAAAGGAAGGCTCCTCCTCCTCCTACTCCAAAGCCTGGAAATACAAATGATACTCCCTACTACATTTTACAAAACATAACCCCATACAAAGGGATGCAAGCCTTGATGTGGCTTTCAAAGAATGAACAAAAAGCCAGAAAGAAAAGCAGAAGATACACTCCTCCCCTAGCTCATAGATACAGAAAGGACCCTCCTCCTCCTCCGTTTGTTGGTGATTTAGGAACAACTCCTCAAAGTTTAGATGCTCCCTGTAACTCCCACGATTTTTCTGCGATTATTTTAATCCTCGTTTGGCGTTACGTCGACGCATTTTCTTGGCTTGTGCCATCTGTGGAGTGTGGTCTTAACTCCTTAGAACTAGGTGCCCTATTTTATAGCCTGTTGGCAAGATCTCCCTAGCAAGCCGAGTCGTTTTGGGTGACCCGGTGTGGCCTCTCGTGGGATGCTTGTCTTTTGGCTTCGGGGGGGGGGGGGGGGGGTATAACTCGAGTTCTGTTCGTCGAAAGTTAATTTCGACTTCGCCGTTGTGTTCGTAGCATGGATATTTAACTACGGTGCGAATTTCGTCGAATTCCGAGGTAGTTTGGTTTTCGCATCGCTTTGGGTGTGCCATTAGTAAAGACTAGAATAAATTCTTTTTTTATGTAAGGAGCAGGCGGTTGGGTTCGGTTTTGCTGAACCGGTGCCTTAAGGCTTATATAAAAGCCTTATTAAGGAGTGGCGGGCCCACTACTCCTTCCTCCTTCTTCCCGAGACCAGAAGAAACCGCTGGTCCTGTTCGCGGAAAATGGAGGAGAACTGCCGGACCTGCTTCCCCTTCGGACGGAGATTCCGGGAGTGTTCGTGGACGAATTTTGATTCCGAAAGCGGCGTTTTCTTGCTCTTGCTAAGATCTTCATTTAGACGGCAAGAGGTTTTATTTTTGTGGAGTTTTAGGAGACTTGGATTTCCGGTTCTTGTGCTTTTTCGCCATTAAAGTGCGGGTTTGCTTGTTAGGTGCTGCTCCTTCTAGTGCAGAACGAAGAGGAGGGAAGGCTGACCAAGCTTCGTCGGAAATCGAGGCAAGTGGTATTATTGCCCTTGCCATTATGTTCTTTTGATATTCTAGAATGTTTCCCGGTTAGCCCTAGGGTAGAAACCAAGCATATTCTCTTTTACCTTGCTGAATTTAGGGCTTAGATTCGCCTATGAACCCCCCTCCTTGTGCTGTTTTGCTCAACCTGATGGTTGTTTTAACCATTTAGACTCCAGATTTGTAGTTCTAGTTGGGTGCTTTTGCGGGTGGAGCTGAGAGAGAGAGTGAGGGAGGTTGTTGTTGTAGGGCTCTGGTTAGAACCAGTCTTGGTAGACTCTCGGGTTTTGGTGTCGAGTGTGGTGCACACACTCAAAGCCAAAAGCCAACTGGACTTGGCGTTGAGTGTGGTGGACACACTCAAAGCCATAGTTCGGTTTGTTCTTTGCGGCTAAGTGGTGGGGTGATTGAGTGAAAATTTTTGTCTAAGTCAAAATCGACGAGAATCATCCTTGATTCCCGCCGATTTCGACGTCATTCCCACCGATCGGCAAGAATCATCCTTGATTCCCGCCGATTCGGCGAGAATCATCCTTGATTCCCGCCGATCCGGCGAGAATCATCCTTGATTCCCGCTGATCGTCGAGAATCCTTCTGGATTCCCGCCGATTCGGCGAGAATCATCCTGCATTCCCGCCGATTCGGCGAGAATCAGTCGGCATTCCCGCCGACCTCCTCTTGTTGGCGTTGGATTAGGGTTTTCCTGCAGAAATGAACTTTGGCGTAGAGTGAGTTGACCTCACTCAACGCCAAAGCTGCTTTGGCGTTGAGGGGGGTAGACTCACTCAACGCCACTGTTGGGATTTGTGGTTTTTGCTGAAGGCATTGTGGGAGTGGACCTCACTCAATGCCATAGCTATTTTGGCATTGAGTGAGGATAGCTCACTCAATGCCAGAGCTGTTATTGCGAAGGGTGTTGAGTGAGTGACTCTCACTCAACGCCATGGCTATCTTGGCGCTGAGTGAGTCTAACTCACTCAACGCCAAGGTCTGGTTAGGCACTGAATGGGTCCCACTCAACGCCGAGCCGTGTTGAGTAACTTCAACACTATTTATTTTTCCTCGATTTACGTTACCGAGTGAATTCCTTGTTTATTTTTTTTTGTAGTTTCCTTGTCGGCCATGTTTTTCTTCCCTAATGGTCGAATCGTGGGTCGTGGTTAGTAGTGGTGGTTTGAAGCTCTTCATGGGGGAGGTGTTGAGTAATTTAGCCAAGGCCACCCTTATTCTTCTATCATGCTCCAGGTACGGGCTGGGCAAGGGGGTGGAAGGTCCCTTATGCTTAAACATGTAGACCCTTGAGCTTCTTGGCTTGGAAATGGTGGTTGGGGGACTGAGTTTGCCTCCAACCCGGATCCATGCTGTTTGTTTTAGCTACTACCATCTCCCACATCTTAGGGTGTTAGAAGTTTCTTCCTTCGTAGATTGAAGCACTTTGGGCTCTTGGTAGCCTAGTAGACCCTACAGGATGTAGTTTATGGGTAGGGTTGGTGTTGTTTCCTCGCACGTAATGCACTCCTTATTGTCTTGCCTTGGGCAGTTGTGACTTTTTCTACTGTGTGTTTTCCTCTTTTATTCATTCCCTGGTTGACACTTCCATGCAGTTTTTCCTTGTTTTGCTTGCTGAGATATTCTTTCTTCTTTTGAATGCCTCAGGTTCTTAGCAGTAGCCAGTTTGGTGGCTAGGTTGCGGTGGTGTTGTTGGTGGTCTCTTGTATTTTGGAGATCTTGTTGCTTTGTCAGTGAGGTAGTTTTTCAGTACTTTTCTTACAGGCAAACATATTTGCCTGTGGGTTCGTGTCAGGTTGTTGGCTCCCACTGGTAGTTTTTACCTTTGTACTAGATATATTACTTTTGCTGCTACCATTTTTCTGGAGATAGTCTACTTGCTCTGAGGAGGATTTATGCTAGGTTGCTAGTTATTTTAAAACTACAACTATTATTATTATAAGATTATTGCATGATCAGCATGTTTTATAAAGGTAAATCACTATTTTCCAAACAACGTATAAAAATCATTTTCTTATATATAATATAAATTAAATGTAGAGTCTTGCATGACATAAGTGGTCCTCTTAGGGCTCTTATGCACTTCTTAGGATGCCAAACCTGAATAAAGTATTTTTCTGCAGCGCTTAAGTATAATTTTTTAACTGTGGATAGGTGATCCACTGAGCCGAGGGATACGGCCTCTTTTATATAACTTATTTTCTAATCATTAAACTCATAAATTTCTTTCATTAAGTGTAATAGATGGTTTTGCCTGAGCGTCAGCAGTTATCCCCTGCTTGACGTGGCATCATGACGCGCATTTTCTCATACTTTGATAATTCTTTAATTCAGAGAAAATGTGGGTTGTGATAGTTGGTATCAGAGGGAGGTTGCTTGACAAGTTAGTCGGGCAACCTTCCTTTGATTGCTTTAGTAGTTCAGCATCATGTCATTCACACACCAATATGTCATCAGCACGTCTTGGCAAAAGCACGAACACTACACTCATAGCATAACATAAAGTATACTGGGCATATTATGTAGTATGGGATGCATAATATGTGTTCGTATATGGATCCACCATAGGGGCAACATGTGAGGGTTATGTAGTATGGGATGCATAATCTCACCACATGGTTGCGACTAGCATGTTTTCTTTTCTTCGTTGCATGCGAATGTTATGTAGTATGAGATGCATAAAATTTTCGTGCGTACGCCGCTCATAACATGCATTAGGGCCTTTTTAGAATGCATAGCACAAACATGTATATCATAACATTGCATAAGCACAACGTGCCAAGCTAAAGACTGGCAGGATGACATATGTACACACATAAGTTTTCGAGTCAAAAATAATATAAAATCATGCATTCCCGATCTAGGCACAAGAATTAGTATGGTGGTGGTTAACAATCCTAGGTTAGGGCATAACATCAATTTTGTAAAAAGATAAACTCCCAGAGCAAGTTTAGCAGCTTTAAGTTCATATCTATATATGTATTGCCTGTACTAGTAGTTGGGTCTAGCTGTTGTACTAGGATCTAACTAGTGTTGCTATGACTTTAGAATGGCAAGACGTCCTTCAACTAGATCAACTCCCCTGTCTGAGGGTGAGTCATCTGGAGCTCATAATGATGCGGTAATCGAAAGCTTGCGGCAGAGTAGCGATTCCTTGAGCAGGCAGTTGGTGGAGGTGCGAGCCCAGATTCAGTCTTTGGTAGCAGTTGTGGCAGGTCAGACTCAGGGAGTGCAAGGCCCTGAAGGGGGGATTGCTGTTCCTCCCCCTCCTGCACCCTTATTACCTCCAGTGGTGGTGCCAGCAGAGATGTCCTTCATCTCGTAGTTTTAGCGGCTGAGCCCTCCCACTTATGACAGGAAGGCAGATTTCATGGTGTTAGACGACTGGATGATCTCCATGGAGGAGATGTTCTCGTACTCAGGGATTGCAGATGATCAAAGGGTGATGATAGCCGCCTATCAGCTTAAAGGATTGGCTAAGAGTTGGTGGCTGAGAGAGAAGGAGAGCTTGGTAGCTGGATGCTCTTGGGAGGTGTTCAAGGAGATGCTATTGAGGAAGTTCTTACCCTCGGTCGAGCGTGTAACACCCCAAAATGTTGTTGGAGCGACGGGGATCATTTTTGGCCAAGGCAGATTTTTGGTGCAGGTGACACGGGCCCCGACACGGGCGTGTCGGCGGCCGTGTCGGGCGTGTCGAGCCCGGGCCGTCGAGCTGGCCGTGTCGTCGACCAGTTCAGGTCGACGATGGTCGTGTGGTGGAACACGGCCTAGGACACGGGCGTGTCCCAGGCCGTGTCACACCTATGCTGTGCGGTTGGGTACACGGGTAATGACACGGGCACGAACACGGGCGTGTCTAGTTTGACACGGGCGTGTCCGATGCCGTGTCACCAAGCCGTGTACCTCTCTGACTGCGAAGTGTTGATTTATTGCACACGGGGGGCGTGACACGGGTCCCGACACGGGCGTGTCGCAGGCGACACGGGCGTGTCGCAAGCGACACGGGCGTGTCGGAGGCCATATCACATGCCGTGTTGCTGGTTTTCAATCTTGGTCGAGACGGCGAATGAGCTACATGGCCAGGCACACGGCCGTGTGCCAACCCGTGTTCGGCCCAGATTTTATGATTTTGGATTTAATCCGGACCGTTCGTTTCCTTGGCTTTGGATCTGATGGTGGGGGGCTGCTCCTGGGTGGTTATTGTCGGTAAATAGGGTTTAGAAACCCATTTTCCATTGGCCAATCTCTCTCTAAAAGTTAGAGAGAAGGGAGAGCAAGGAGGAAGGAGGAGTCCAAGATCCGGCCGCCGGAAGAGCTTCGGAGCTCCGAATCGCGATCCGAGTCCAGATCCGCGGAGGCGACGCCGTTGCGGTGTTTTCCAACCGTATAGTTTTCAATGGCGCCGCGGAAGAATGCAAGGGTAACGATTTCTCATCCTTGGGCATGTGAAGCCCTCTTTTCCTTTGCATAGGAAGCCCTCTCTCGCGAGTGAGCGAAGAGTTGGAGCGTTCCTTGGGGTAGATATGTGAAGTCACCCTTGTGTAGAGTCCGTATGCGAAAACGGACGTAGGCATTGTGTGTGAAGCCTATTCGGACATGTAGAGCCGGATCGGTGATGTTGCATTGCATTTGAAACGGGCAAGAATCCGGATGTTTGGGTGTTTTCGGGTTTTCTACGTGGTAGATTGCATCAGGGAGCCTTGGAGATTAACTCCAAGGTGCACCCGGAAAACTGGGCAAAAGCGGGTTTTGCCAACACGGTGGCCGGGGGCCAACGTGAACATAACCGGGTTATATGATTATTGTGGTGGAAACGGGACTCGGTGAGTCTTGGCCTGCGCATATGGCTTAAATTGTCGTTGCGGTATGAGCACGGGTCAGGCGGAACCGTACCGGGTCTATGTCGTTCGGTAGGACCGTTGGCATGGATGAGGGTCTTCGGCGGTCTATGGCTTAAATTGCCGTGACCAAGGCCAATAAGACAAAATGCTCATATGGATGACCGTCCAAGAGGCGGTGGTGGATTGGGAACGTCTATGGCTTGAATTGACATGACGTTGGCCGGTTCGCCGAGAATGTGCCCTGAGTGCACGGGGTGTGTGGCCGTGCGAGCCTACGCCTATGGTGAAGTGCAAATACTTTATATAAATGCCTATGCTAATAAAGTGCAAGGAAAGAGCATCGCCGCCCCAAATTGTGGGGGCGGGATCGTTATAATTTGGTCAGCATTGCTGATCGTTGCTATTGTTTGCCACCGGGTGGTGGTTTATTGCTTGCAGGTGCTGCGGAGCAGAGCGGGAAATAGCAGGCTAAAGCCCTTGTTGCTGTGTCGGCCCTCGAAGGCCTAATTGCTTATGTTTCTTTCCCATTTTCATGTATGGCCGGCCTGCGTGCCGAAGTTTGGAAAACACTTCATTTATTAAGTAAACAGTGTAAGGCCTTAAGGCCATTTCTCTTTGGTTGTATGTATACATTCCTGAGTTTGTAGTGGACATTCATGATGTTGAGGCTGGGTTCTTATTTCTTTTGCAACTGAATAAATTGCTTCCGCTAGGTGTTATGTAGGACGACATGATTGGTTGAATGGTTTCAACGCGTAACCAACCGGTCTGTCCGTAGTATATGGCGTCGGGCCCCGGCCGGACCTACTGCTATATGATATGCGACGAATAGGGGTGTTACAAATTGGTATCAGACTTCTGGTTTCGGTCAAGCTTAAATGAATTCGTGGGCGAATTCACTTTAAGGGGTGGTGAGCACATGTGTGTGCGTCATCGTTATAACAAGAAAAGAACCCATGAATGTCCACTTAGGAATGAAAATACACATGTTTGAGGAACCTGCGTGCTCCTATTATTGCTGTTTGCAGTAATTTTTGGTCGCTTATCGGTGTTTTGCACGATTATAGGTGACTAGGAGTGGTGCTGGGCCGTCTGAACGGCCAGGTTCTGAGGCGAGCAGTGCGCCAAGCGATGCGCCTGCAACACCTCCGTCTGCCGAGACCATTAGATTGGTGGCAGAAGCTGTCTTTGCTATGATCAATGCGCAGCCTGCAAGGCAGGTGCAGCAGCCTGCTCTTGCTGTGGAGCAAGTACCGCTTCAGACGGCAGAGCAAAGGAGGGTTGAGCAAGTAGTTTTGGAGCCAGAGTTGCCTAGGAGAGCAACTGAAAGACAACTGAAGCACGTGATGGGTTTTCATCCACCGGTATTCACGGGGGCAGAAACCCTGACCCAAGTAGAGGATTGGCTCTCAAGGGTCAACAGGGTGATGACTGCGACGGAAACGGAAGAGTGGCAGAAGACCACTATAGCGACTTTCCTTTTTGATGGGGACGCAAGACTATGGTGGGAAGGCCTAGAGCTACATCAGTTGCAGGGAAGGCCGTTGGCCGAAGTTTTGATGGAGGAGTTTGCGAGACTATTCATGGCTCGATACCTCCCCTGCGTAGAGAATTGCGCTAGAAAGCAAATTTCAGAAGTTGGTGCAAGGGGATTGCACCGTTGATGAGTACCTCCACGAGTTTACTCGGTTGGGGAGATATGCCGGCGCTACCTTCGCAGACGAGGAGCGCAAGATGAGCCGCTTCTACGAAGGGCTAAGAGATGATTTAAGGTTGCTACTATTGGGGCCCAAGGCACAGGGTTTCATGACCCTGGTCAGTTCGACACGGTCCTTGGAGAAGGACATGAAGAATGTCCAAGCGAAGAAGGAATCCGGTAGTAAGAAAGCGGAGTTCAAAGCGCCGACTACGTCGAAGTCGGGCTACTGAAAATTCTTCAAAAAGGCTAGGACGTCAGGTCCAGCTTCTTCTACGGGTGCCTCGGGGGCAACTGCCAATCGAACCCCGGGCGCTTGCTTCACGTGTGGAAAGATGGGGCACTTTTCCCGTGATTGCTGGAGTGGACGCTCAAAGTCCGAAAGGAAACAAGGAGCTACCTACGAGGAAAAGGGCAAAGCGGTGGAGTCGACCGCGTCCCACTATGCTCCGACTCAGCCTAGAGTCTATAACTTGGGCCAGCAGGAGGCCATCAAGCAAGAGGATGTGGTGACAGGTATGAGTTAATTTATAGCAAGTTAGCTTTAATACCGTTATCTATTGCTTGTTAGCCTAATATTGTTTGTATAGGCTTTGTTGTGATTAGTGATAGTCCGGCACGGGCACTGTTCGATACGGGAGCTTCACACTCCTTCTTGTCCGAAAGCTTTATATCGCGCATCGGAGTCCCTTCTTCGATGGCGAAGGACAATTTGGATGTGCTGCTACCGAATGGGTGCTTGATGCGTGCGGACAGAGTGTGCGCAGTGAAGGTTCGCATTGGGAGCCAAGAGTTCGGCTTGCTAGCGTCATTGTTGCCGCTAGTAGAGTTCGACGTGATCTTTGGAATGGATTGGCTTTCGGAGCAGAAAGCTTGGATTGACTGTGACCGTAAGGAGGTCAAGCTGGGTGTAGGGCGGGAGACTACATTCGAGGGGCTGAAGGGGTCGAGCAAGACACTGATGTCTGCTCTTCAGGTGGTGAAGGCAGTTCGTACTAGTGCAGAGCTGTTCTTCACGATAGTGGGGACTGTGGAGCCAAAGTCCACTTTGGTTGAGATTCCCGTGGTTTGCGAATACCCCGATGTGTTCCCAGATAGTCTTCCCGGAGCCCCACCGCAGCGGGAGATTGATTTCACCATCGAGCTCGTGTCGGGTGCCAAGCCCATGTCACGTGCTCCTTATAGGTTGGCGCCAAAGGAGATGGCGGAGTTGAAGGTTCAGCTGGAGGAGCTGATGGAGCAAGGTTATGTGCGTCCAAGTTCGTCGCCTTGGAGCGCACCGGTCCTCTTCGTTAAGAAGAAGGACGGAAGTATGCGGCTGTGTATCGATTACAGAGAACTGAACAAGTTGATGGAGAAGAATAAGTACCCGATCCCGAGGATTGATGATCTCTTTGATCAGTTAGTCGGATCGTCGGTATACTCCAAGTTGTACTTGAAGTCGGGGTACTATAAGCTGAGGATCAGGGAGTGTGATATCCCGAAGACGGCGTTCAGTACGAGGTATGGGCATTTCGAGTTCACGGTCATGCCGTTTGGACTGACAAATGCGCCATCGGTATTTATGGATTTGATGAACAGGACGTTCCGAGACTTCCTGGATCGCTTTGTGATCGTCTTTATTGACGATATATTGGTGTACTCGCAGTGCGAAGAAGACCACTTCAAGCACTTGCACCTGGTGTTGCAGACTCTGAGAAGGAATGAGCTTTACGCAAAGTTCTCCAAGTGCGAGTTCTGGCTACCCTCGGTAGCGTTCCTTGGTCATATAGTGAGTGGGGAAGGTATAGCGGTGGATCCGGCGAAGATTGTTGCGATACGGGAGTGGCCTGCGTTGTCTTCTGTCGCGGAAGTCCATAGTTTTCTCGGGCTTGCCGGATATTACAGGCGCTTCGTAGAGAACTTCTCGCGGATAGCTTTTCCTCTCACGAAGTTGACAAGGAAGTATCAGAGATTCTTGTGGATGCAAGAGTGCGTGCAAGCTTTTGAGGAGCTGAAAAGGCGGTTGACCACGGCGCCAGTGCTTAGTTCGCTGAGTGGGACTGAGGGCTTCGAGGTGTATAGCGACGCTTCGGGTAGTGGCTTGGACTGCGTGTTGTTGCAGCATGGGAGCGTGATAGCGTATGGATCGCGTCAGTTGAAGGTGCATGAAAGAAATTATCCGGTGCACGACTTGGAGTTGGCGGCCGTGATATTTGCACTCAAGTTGTGGAGGCACTACCTTTACGGCGTAAGGGTCGATATATACACCGATCACAAGAGCCTAAAATACTTGTTGGATCAGAAGTATCTTAATATGAGGCAGAGGAGGTGGATGGAGTTCCTAGGGGACTACACCTTCAAAATACATTATGTACCCGGGAAGGGCAACGGAGTTGCGGATGCGCTGAGCCGCAGGGCTCCCGCCCAAGCCAACTGGTTGTCGGTGCATGATGAGCGGCTAGTACGGGAGTTGGAAGAGCTTGAGATCTGTTACGTTGACAGGCAGACGAGTGCCAAAGCAATGTTAAACTGGACAGAGGTGCAGTATGACCTGGCTGACCGGGTTCGGCAGGCATTGGAGTTAGATGACTCCATGAAGGAGCTTATGGAGGCCGCTCTGGATGGGTCAAATTCCCAGTTCTCGGTGGAAGATGGTTTACTAAGGAAGGATCATCGGTTGTGCGTCCCGAGTGGGGGTAACCTCCGGGCAGAGTTGATGTACGAGGCTCATCATACCAAGTACTCAATCTATCCAGGGAGCACGAAGATGTATCGTGATCTCAAAAAGTTGTTTTGGTGGTCGGGGCTCAAGAAAGATGTGGCGTTGTACGTGGCTAAATGCCAAACGTGTGCCTTGGTGAAGGCGGAATGTCAAAAGCCGGGAGGATTTCTGAAGTCCTTGCCTATACCGGAGTGGAAATTCGACGATATATCTATGGACTTTGTGCACGGGTTGCCAAGGTCGCAGAAGGGGAACGACGCCATCTGGGTGATCGTAGATCGGCTAACCAAGGTGTCGCATTTCATTCCGCATAGGAAGGATGACTCGGTGGAGAAGTTGGCGAAGCTATACGTGGACAATATTGTTAGGCTGCATGGTGTGCCCCGTAGCATTGTGAGTGATCGCGATGGGCGGTTCACATCAAATGATTGGAGGTTGGTGCAGCAAATGCTGGGAACAAAGTTAAAGTTCAGCACAGCTTTCCATCCGCAGACGGATGGGCAGACCGAGAGGGTCAATAGAACGATGGAGGACATGCTACGCATGTGTGTTCTGGATTTCGGTAAGCATTGGGAAGACCACCTGTATTTGGTGGAGTTCGCGTACAACAACAGCTACCAAGCAAGTATACAAATGGCGCCCTTCGAGGCCATGTATGGTAGGAAGTGTCGCACGCCGTTATCGTGGCTTGAAACGGGTGAGGCAAGGTTGTACAGGAAGCAGGAGGTGGAGAGTTCTACCTCGTTAGTGCAGATCATTCGGGAGCGCTTGTTGATCGCTCAGGACCAGCAGGCGAAGTATTACAATGCCAAGCACCGGAACGTGGAGTTCGCGGTAGGCGATTGGGTATATCTGAAAGTGAAGCCGTTTAAGGGGGTTTCGAGGGTGAGACGCTTGAAGAAGCTGAGCCCAAGATACCTTGGACCTTTTGAGGTTCTGGAGCAAGTCGGCGAAGCGGCATACCGTTTGAGGCTATCGGAGGAATTAAGTGGATTACATGATGTGTTCCACATTTCTGTGTTGCGGAAGGCGGTGCAAGAGCCTTCGCAGGTGATCGCGGCTGATCAAGTGCCGGTGGACGAAGGGTTGACGACTAGGGTCAATCCCATTCGTATTGAAGATGTTGAGGTCAAGAGGCTTCGTAACAAGGAGATCCGGATGGTTAAAGTCCGGTGGGATAATGGCGGGCGTGAGGAGCTCTCTTGGGAACGGGAGCAGACTATGCTCGAGGAGTACCCGGAATTGTTCCGCTCAGGTACTAATTTACGTTAAGTCATGTTTGTCCTTTATTAATTTCGTGGACGAAATTCTTTAAGGGGGGTAGAGTTGTAACACCCCAAAATGTTGTAGGAGCGACGGGGATCGTTTTTGGCCAAGGCAAATTTTTGGTGCAGGTGACACGGGCCCCGACACGGGCGTGTCGGAGGCCGTATCGGGCGTGTCGAGCCCGGGCCGTCGAGCTGGCCGTGTCGTCGACCAGTTCAGGTCGACGATGGTCGTGTGGTGGAACACGGCCTAGGACACGGGCGTGTCCCAGGCCGTGCCACACCTGTGCTGTGCGGTTGGGTACACGGGTAATGACACGGGCACGAACACGGGCGTGTCTAGTTTGACACGGGCGTGTCCGATGCCGTGTCACCAAGCCGTGTACCTCTCTGACTGCGAAGTGTTGATTTATTGCACACGGGGGGGCATGACACGGGTCCCGACATGGGTCCCGACACGGGCGTGTCGCAGGCGACACGGGCGTGTCGGAGGCCGTGTCACATGCCGTGTTGCTGGTTTTCAATCTTGGTCGAGACGGCGAATAAGCTATACGGTCAGGCACACAGCCGTGTGCCAACCCGTGTTCAGCCCAGATTTTATGATTTTGGATTTAATCCGGACCTTTCGTTTCCTTGGCTTTGGATCCGACGGTGGGGGGCTGCTCCTGGGTGATTATAGTCGGGAAATAGGGTTTAGAAACCCATTTTCCATTGGCCAATCTCTCTCTAAAAGTAAGAGAGAAGGGAGAGCAAGGAGGAAGGAGGAGTCCAAGATCCGGCCGCCGGAAGAGCTTCGGAGCTCCGAATCGCGATCCGAGTCCAGATCCGCGGAGGCGACGCCGTTGCGGTGCTTTCCAACCGTATAGTTTTCGATGGCGCCGCGGAAGAATGCAAGGGTAACGATTTCTCATCCTTGGGCATGTGAAGCCCTCTTTTCCTTTGCATAGGAAGCCCTCTCTCGCGAGTGAGCGAAGAGTTGGAGCGTTCCTTGGGGTAGATATGTGAAGTCCCCCTTGTGTAGAGTCCGTATGCGAAAACGGACGTAGGCATTGTGTGTGAAGCCTATTCGGACATGTAGAGCCGGATCGGTGATGTTGCATTGCATTTGAACCGGGCAAGAATCCGGATGTTTGGGTGTTTTCGGGTTTTCTACGTGGTAGATTGCATCAGGGAGCCTTGGAGATTAACTCCAAGGTGCACCCGGAAAACTGGGCAAAAGCGGGTTTTGCCAACACGGTGGCCGGGGGCCAACGTGAACATAACCGGGTTATGTGATTATTGTGGTGGAAACGGGACTCGGTGAGTCTTGGCCTGCGCATATGGCTTAAATTGTCGTTGCGGTATGAGCACGGGTCAGGCGGAACCGTACCCGGTCTATGTCGTTCGGTAGGACCGTTGGCATGGATGAGGGTCTTCGGCGGTCTATGGCTTAATTTGTCGTGACCAAGGCCAATAAGACAAAATGCTAATATGGATGACCGTCCAAGAGGTGGTGATGGATTGGGAATGTCTATGGCTTGAATTGACGTGATGTTGGCCGGTTCGCCGAGAATGTGCCCTGAGTGCACGGGGTGTGTTGCCGTGCGAGCCTATGCCTGTGGTGAAGTGTAAATACTTTATATAAATGCCTATGCTAATAAAGTGCAGGGAAAGAGCATCGCCGCCCCAAATTGTGGGGGCGGGATCGTTATAATTTTGTCAGCATTGCTGACCGTTGCTATTGTTTGCCACCGGGCGGTGGTTTATTGCTTGCAGGTGCTGCGGAGCAGAGCGGGAAATAGCAGGCTAAAGCCCTTGTTGCTGTGTCGGCCCTCGAAGGCCTAATTGCTTATGTTTCTTTCCCATTTTCATGTATGGCCGGCCTGCGTGCCGAAGTTTGGAAAACACTTCATTTATTAAGTAAACAGTGTAAGGCCTTAAGGCCATTTCTCTTTGGTTGTATGTATACATTCCTGAGTTTGTAGTGGACATTCATGATGTTGTGGCTGGGTTCTTATTTCTTTTGCAACTGAATAAATTGCTTCCGCTAGGTGTTATGTAGGACGACATGACTGGTTGAATGGTTTCAACGCGTAACCAACCGGTCTGTCCGTAGTATATGGCGTCGGGCCCCGGCCGGACCTACTGCTATATGCTATGCGACGGATAGGGGTGTTACAAATTGGTATCAGACTTCTGGTTTCGGTCAAGCTTAAATGAATTCGTGGGCGAATTCACTTTAAGGGGTGGTGAGCACATGTGTGTGCGTCATCGTTATAACAAGAAAAGAACCCTTGAATGTCCACTTAAGAATGAAAATACACATGTTTGAGGAACCTGCGTGTTCCTATTATTGTTGTTTGCAGTAATTTTTGGTCGCTTATCGGTGTTTTGCACGATTATAGGTGACCAGGAGTGGTGCTGGGCCGTCTGAACGGCCAGGTTCTGAGGCGAGCAGTGCGCCAAGTGATGCGCCTGCAACACCTCCGTCTGCCGAGACCATTAGATTGGTGGCAGAAGCTATCTTTGCTATGATCAATGCGCAGCCTGCAAGGCAGGTGCAGCAGCCTGCTCCTGCTGTGGAGCAAGTACCGCTTCAGACGGCAGAGCAAAGGAGGGTTGAGCAAGTAGTTTTTGAGCCAGAGTTGCCTAGGAGAGCAACTGAAAGACAACTGAAGCACGTGATGGGTTTTCATCCACCGGTATTCACGGGGGCAGAAACCCTGACCCAAACAGAGGATTGGCTCTCAAGGGTCAACAGGGTGATGACTGCGACGGAAACGGAAGAGTGGCAGAAGACCACTATAGCAACTTTCCTTTTGGATGGGGACGCAAGACTATGGTGGGAAGGCCTAGAGCTACATCAGTTGCAGGGAAGGCCGTTGGCCGAAGTTTCGATGGAGGAGTTTGCGAGACTGTTCATGGATCGATACCTCCCCTCGGCGCAGAGAATTGCGCTAGAAAGCGAATTTCAGAAGTTGGTGCAAGGGGATTGCACCGTTGATGAGTACCTCCACGAGTTTACTCGGTTGGGGAGATATGTCGGCGCTACCTTCGCAGACGAGGAGCGCAAGATGAGCCGCTTCTACGAAGGGCTAAGAGATGATTTAAGGTTGCTACTATCGGGGCCCAAGGCGCAGGGTTTCATGACCCTGGTCAGTTCGGCCCGGTCCTTGGAGAAGGACATGAAGAATGTCCAAGCGAAGAAGGAATCCGGTAGTAAGAAAGCGGAGTTCAAAGCGCCGACTACGTCGAAGTCGGGCTACCGAAAATTCTTCAAAAAGGCTAGGACTTTAGGTCCAGCTTCTTCTACGGGTGCCTCGGGGGCAACTGCCAATCGAACCCCGGGCGCTTGCTTCACGTGTGGAAAGACGGGGCACTTTGCCCGTGATTGCTGGAGTGGACGCTCAAAGTCCGAAAGGAAACAAGGAGCTACCTACGAGGAAAAGGGCAAGAGGTGGAGTCGACCGCGTCCCACTATGCTCCGACTCAGCCTAGAGTCTATAACTTGGGCCAGCAGGAGGCCATCAAGCAAGCGGATGTGGTGACAGGTATGAGTTAATTTATAGCAAGTTAGCTTTAATACCGTTATCTATTGCTTGTTAGCCTAATATTGTTTGTATAGGCTTTGTTGTGATTAGTGATAGTCCAGCACGGGCACTGTTCGACACGGGAGCTTCACACTCCTTCTTGTCCGAAAGCTTTATATCGCGCATCAGAGTCCCTTCTTCGATGGCTGATGCGCGTAAAATACGGCAAGCGTACCGGTCGCTCAAGTAATAAAGTTGGGAATGAATCCCCGGATGTCGGTCTCTTGAGGAATGCAATTGGCGTCGAACGATTTAGACTCTGAAACTATCGTTATGAGAGTTAATTGAAATAAACAGAAAAAGAAAGGGGCTTTGGTTGGTGGTCTTACGACCGATTACACTAAATACACTAATTAAACTATGCGGGTCGCAATCACCGCTTCGCAAGGCGAGATGGATGTAGCGGCCGCGATGCCGTACTTCGGTGGGCGAGTGGGCGGTAAGCTAGTGAGTGAAGTGTGTGATGTGAAGTGAAATGAAGTGAAGCAAAGGCGTGGAGTGAACGAAAGAGAGCGAAGCGCATTAACAACGAATCTCACAAGCAAGATGAAAGCATAAACATTTCATTGCAAAAGAGATTAATCCGTTCATAAATGCATACATAAACCATACAACAAGAAAGGTTGGAGAAAGCTAAACCACAAGAGTGAAGATCCTTCGCGGGTGTTGGCCGGAGGTGCGGGTTGTCAAACCGCTTCCAAGCGCAGTCCGTGGAGGGCTTCCGGTACCGCCGAGCTGTCACTTCGGTGGCCTTTAAGTCCGTTCTTGAGGCAAGCTTCGTCGTCTTCCTTGGTGAAGAACTTGGAGAAGAGCTTTAATGGCCGGAGGATCGCCGGAGGATGAGGGATGCTTCGGAATCACGGGAGAAAGTCCTCCCGTTGGTAGGAATGGAGGTGGAGGTGAATGGGACTGCTCGAGGGCGAAAACGGCGGAATGGCGAAGGTTCCGTAACGATTGTCTTGCCCTAATTCGCGGAACAGCGTATTTATAGCTTGCAGAATAAATAGCGCGCACGACCACTGGCGCACGACCAGTGGTCGTGCGCGACCAAGGTCAGCGCCCGTGCGTGAGCAACCTGCAGACCTGCATCAGAAAATTAGTAGTCGCGCACGATCAGCAGCGCACGATCAGTGATCGTGCGAGGCAAGGCTGATGATCGTGCGGAAATAGCCAGACAGACTTTTGCAAAATGGGTATGACTGCGCACGATCGTCGGCGCACGAGCAGTGGTCGTGCGCGGTATGGCAAGTGATCGTGCGGATGGTTCAAGACAGAGTTTCACAAATGAGCCCGGGCTGCGCACGATCAGTGATCGTGCGCAGGAGGTCGATGGTCGTGCGTGGGCAAAAACGCACGACCACTGACTCCTTTGCCAAAAATAGTGAAACGCCTATCCCGAATGCCCTCACGATCCCCAAACCTGCAGGAAAACTGCACGGGGCATCGATCGCGGCAGCCACAGCAAACAGTGATAAACATAGCAAGAAAGTAAATGCACACAAGCACAGAAAATGGGCAACACAGGTGCACAGGACGTGGACAACCGTAGCGAAACAAAAGGAGTGCAAATGGCGCTAAACGGTGTGCAAAGACATGGAAATAGGCCTAGATGAGTCCAAAATATAGTATAAAATAGGGACTCATCACACCCCCAAACTTAACCATTTGCACGTCCCGGGCAAATAATCACGTTGTGGGCTCTAAAACGGCTAGCTGACGTAGTAATTACAACCTACAGTAGGACGAGAAATCGAGAAGCTCACATGCGTAAAAAATATAATAGAAAGAGTTTCTAATCATGCAATGCAATTTATAATTTTCGAAAAACGTAAATAGATACTGTCACTACTCAAAGAATGAATTCCGGAGAATCGCACGGTCATGGGAAGGCAGAAAGTAGGCAAGTCGGATGGCGAGGTATTGCCAAAGACCGGGGCTCATGATCACCTCCAAAGGAATCCACCAATGTCGGGGGCCATATGCTTGCCCGTTCGCACTTTCTCCACGATGCGGGTTTGACTCGAGCGTGAATCCGTAGGACTTGAGGTGAAGAGTGGGGCTTGGGTGTAGATGTAGGTATGGATGGACAAGATGAAAACGAAGGCTACACACAACCCAACGGAGCTCGCACACATCAGAATTCTCGCTAACAACATGAATGCGAGTGCACCACACCCCCAAACTTAGCTTTTACAACATGAGTGGGTGCACCGCCTACCATAAAACAAATTTCTCAATTTCAGATTTTTTCATTTATACTTTTTCGTTTCTCTTTTCTTTTCTTGGTCACATTTTTCTTTTCTCTTTTCTTTTCTCAATAATTCAGCATTTAAAAACTTTGCGGCATATCCACACGTTCACAAAATCCGCCCATCACAACAACCCAACGAGAAATTAACGAAACAAGAGCTCAACGCGGGTGTGCGACTAGGAGTGGCTTGAGGCTTTGGTGACTTGCATGTGGAGCTGATCAAAAGGGAAGGTAGGCTCAACGGGGCTAGCGAGGGCTATGTTAGGACGGGTGCAAGGATCAACCGGGCCAAAATGATGGCCTACGTCACGCTCACGCTCGACTAACCGGGCACCAATGCTTCGAAAGTCGCTTGGGGCAAGTTCTTAGCCACCGAGAAAAGTGATCCGTCCTCCCGACTCGAGCAAAACAAAGCCAGCGACGCTTACACACATGCCTACACTACCGCGAGATCACTCCGGATTCAGAAGTTGAGTAGGACAGACAGTATTTACGAATATAGAAAAAAAATATAAAATGCAAGCATGAGAAGAAACTAGCTCTATACAATTCCTACACAACGTGAGCACTCGATTAGGAGCACTGCACGAGTTTCGAACTACTGTACGACAAAATCCTACGTCAGCACCACAATCTTAAAACTTACACAACATAAGTACTCAACCCGAGCCGCGCGCGTGGTAAGAGTGCGCGCTCATGTGGGTGCAGTTGTGTGCGCACAGCAGGAGTCTACAAACATGAAGCATAAATAAATCTACCGGAGTGCGAATGAAATGTGCTCGTGAGTGCATAGGCGGCTCTTCCCCCCAAACTTGAATGAGAACAAGATCAACATGCAAAATAGCACTAGAATAAAGTCTACAGGGAAGAGTGTACCTATGCTCCGCAGAGGGAGCATACCGGAAGATGGCGTTATGAGTTGATGGAGTTGCTGCGCCGCACCAAAGAGAAGCTGAACCTGCGATTTGGGCCAAAGACAAGAAAATACAAAAATAGAAAATTAGAAAAAGAAAGGGGACCGAATGGTCCGAGCATGGGTTGTCTCCCGGATAGCCCTTTTGTTTACCGTCCTTAAGGTGGACCAAATACCTGTTTTAGCAGTTTATAAATAATGTTCGTGCAGAAAAAGAAAATAAAAGTGCAAGAATATAAAACACAGAATAACGTCTAAGCAGAGCGACGAAAAAGCAATCAACTCGGCGCCGATTTGGGGCGAGTCTCTCCGGTGGAGTGCGAGGGGGGAGCAGAATTTTTCATGGAATCATGAGGGAGGGATTTCCCCTTGCTCAGCTTATACGCTTCCTCGCGCCGGAAGGTGGAATAACGCTTATCGCGTAGGCGCTTAGCCTCCTTCATCTTCTCCACCGTGGGAGACTTCCACGCAGATTTTTCCACAGTTTTCGCAGATTTTGAAATCAATGGCGTCATGTCCGGCACCGCGACGGCGACCGGATCGGCCCAAGCAACATTACGCCTAACACAGTCATTAGAATTATTACAAACTGAATTGTTCAGGGATTTCTCCCGAATAAAACTACTAATGTCATTGTCTTCAGTCGCTTTTGGGGGACATGGAACAATCGCCGTGTCTTCCACTGACTCGATCTCCTTCACGGTCACTACCACTTGCTCTACATCGGTCTTCTCGGGAGGTGCTTCCTTGATCATTTCGTCCAAACGGGCGGCGTTCAAAACTTGAAGTCCCAAATTTTCCTTGGATCCTGCATTTCTTAGCAACACAATTTTTTGAATGTTGGAGGGGTGTGCGGAAGTATCATCGATGGCGGACGCATCGGTCGGCCAGATGACACATCCTTTGGAAAAATCCAAGGATGCGCCACTGGCCGTCAGGAATGGGACCCCAAGTATTGGAATGGAGTCGTTTTCTTTAGGTCCCATAACCTGAAAATCAGTAGTAAAATGTTTTCCATTCACCTCGATCTCAACTTTCCTCACACCGCCTTCGGTAGCAACTACATCTCCATTAGCTAAAATGAGTGACTTCCGGTCATCGGTGTTAATTTGTAATTGCATCTTCTCAACATCCTGCAGAGTGAGGATGTTGCTCGATGCTCCGGAATCACAAAGTGCGGTCGTTTCCACATCATTGATCATACAATTAATCACGAGTTCGTTGTTGTTCCCTAGCCTTTCCTCTCCCAAGCTTTTCCCTTGTTCATGGGGATTTCTTTCTGTGTTGCTTGGGAGGGTACCAAGCGTGCGCTCGGAGACCATTTGAGCCAATTGGCCCAACTGCGCCTCAAGCTTACGCATAGAAGCGGCTTGGTTAGTCATATTAGTATGGGACACTTCAACAAATTTCTCAAACATTTCAGCCAAAGAGTTGGTTTTCACAGCGGGAGGGCCTTGGGTGTAATTCGGGTGTGGCGGCCGCGGTTGGCTTCCGGAGGCGGCGGCATCATTTTGATGCTGCCCCGGTTGCCATCGTTGGCCTGGCGCGTTTTGATTCCACGAAAAGTTCGGGTGATTTCTCGCACCCGGATTATACACATTTCCATACGGCGCACCCCTGTTTTGATTAGCAATAAAATTAACTGTTTCATTAGATAAGGCAGGATCATATGTTACCTCCGGTCCAGGGCACTCGAAGCTGTGATGATCGGATCCTCCGCATCCTTGACATGAGATGGCCAACACTGGAGCAGCAGCAGCGGGCCTTGATGCTTCCACAGCAAAGATTCCACTTGTCCCACGGGGGGTATTCCTTCCCGCGGTCCAAAAGGCGCTGTGCGTGGCGGTGTCCTGCAGAACTCTCAAAGCATCCTCAGGAGCAAGGTTCATAATTGTTCCACCAGAGGCGGCATCAATCATGGCGCGGTGCTGAGGCTCGATGGAGAAGTAGAAGCTCTCCACAAGATTCCACGTTTGGAAACCGTGATTTGGGCACTTCCGCAACAATTCATTAAAGCGCTCCCACACCTCCGCTAAGCTTTCTTGGTCGTTTTGCCTGAAATTGGCGATGGCACGTCGCATGCTCACAATACGGTCGACTGGATGAAATTTGGCTAAGAACTTCGTGGTGAGAGCATCCCATGTTGTGGCGGTTCCAGGAGGAAGGGAATGAAGCCATGACTTGGCTTTGTCACGTAGAGAGAAGGGAAACAGACGGAGCTTGACCGTGTCATCGGCGATCCCAGCATAGCGGAACGTGGCGCAGATTTCTGAAAAATCCGCCAAATGAAGATGGGCATCCTCAGTGGCCATTCCGGAAAACTGCGCATTGTTCCGGATGATGTTTAGAATTGCCGGCTTGATCTCGAACTGCTGGTTTGTGATCGCCGGTCCGAACCCAGGATATATGCTCCCCACAGTGGGAGTGGTGTAGTCTCTCATGGTTCGGACATGCGGCGGGTTTACCTCGTTCTCATCCCCGTTACGGTTATCAGGGAGGTTCCCTCCAACACGGACTCCGTTGTCATGGTTCAACTGGTCTCCCATTGTGATTGGATCAATTGCAGCGGCACGCCTTTGCGCACGAAGAGTTCGCTCGATCTCAGGATCGTAAGCAACGAGATCTCTCGCGGCACGTCCCTGCATCCACTGAAACAACAAGACAAAAGAAAAAAAATCAAAGAGCACTAACTCTTATAACAATACTTCCAGAATCATAATCGTTCAACAGTTGCATTCCCCAGCAACGGCGCCAAAAACTTGATGCGCGTAAAATACGGCAAGCGTACCGGTCGCTCAAGTAATAAAGTTGGGAATGAATCCCCGGATGTCGGTCTCTTGAGGAATGCAATTGGCGTCGAACGATTTAGACTCTGAAACTATCGTTATGAGAGTTAATTGAAATAAACAGAAAAAGAAAGGGGCTTTGGTTGGTGGTCTTACGACCGATTACACTAAATACACTAATTAAACTATGCGGGTCGCAATCACCGCTTCGCAAGGCGAGATGGATGTAGCGGCCGCGATGCCGTACTTCGGTGGGCGAGTGGGCGGTAAGCTAGTGAGTGAAGTGTGTGATGTGAAGTGAAATGAAGTGAAGCAAAGGCGTGGAGTGAACGAAAGAGAGCGAAGCGCATTAACAACGAATCTCACAAGCAAGATGAAAGCATAAACATTTCATTGCAAAAGAGATTAATCCGTTCATAAATGCATACATAAACCATACAACAAGAAAGGTTGGAGAAAGCTAAACCACAAGAGTGAAGATCCTTCGCGGGTGTTGGCCGGAGGTGCGGGTTGTCAAACCGCTTCCAAGCGCAGTCCGTGGAGGGCTTCCGGTACCGCCGAGCTGTCACTTCGGTGGCCTTTAAGTCCGTTCTTGAGGCAAGCTTCGTCGTCTTCCTTGGTGAAGAACTTGGAGAAGAGCTTTAATGGCCGGAGGATCGCCGGAGGATGAGGGATGCTTCGGAATCACGGGAGAAAGTCCTCCCGTTGGTAGGAATGGAGGTGGAGGTGAATGGGACTGCTCGAGGGCGAAAACGGCGGAATGGCGAAGGTTCCGTAACGATTGTCTTGCCCTAATTCGCGGAACAGCGTATTTATAGCTTGCAGAATAAATAGCGCGCACGACCACTGGCGCACGACCAGTGGTCGTGCGCGACCAAGGTCAGCGCCCGTGCGTGAGCAACCTGCAGACCTGCATCAGAAAATTAGTAGTCGCGCACGATCAGCAGCGCACGATCAGTGATCGTGCGAGGCAAGGCTGATGATCGTGCGGAAATAGCCAGACAGACTTTTGCAAAATGGGTATGACTGCGCACGATCGTCGGCGCACGAGCAGTGGTCGTGCGCGGTATGGCAAGTGATCGTGCGGATGGTTCAAGACAGAGTTTCACAAATGAGCCCGGGCTGCGCACGATCAGTGATCGTGCGCAGGAGGTCGATGGTCGTGCGTGGGCAAAAACGCACGACCACTGACTCCTTTGCCAAAAATAGTGAAACGCCTATCCCGAATGCCCTCACGATCCCCAAACCTGCAGGAAAACTGCACGGGGCATCGATCGCGGCAGCCACAGCAAACAGTGATAAACATAGCAAGAAAGTAAATGCACACAAGCACAGAAAATGGGCAACACAGGTGCACAGGACGTGGACAACCGTAGCGAAACAAAAGGAGTGCAAATGGCGCTAAACGGTGTGCAAAGACATGGAAATAGGCCTAGATGAGTCCAAAATATAGTATAAAATAGGGACTCATCAATGGCGAAGGACAATTTGGATGTGCTGCTACCGAATGGGTGCTCGATGCATGCGGACAGAGTGTGCGCAGTGAAGGTTCGCATTGGGAGCCAAGAGTTCGGCTTGCTAGCGTCATTGTTTTCGCTAGTAGAGTTCGACGTGATCTTTGGAATGGATTGGCTTTCGGAGTAGAAAGCTAGGATTGACTGTGACCGTAAGGAGGTCAAGCTGGGTGTAGGGCGGGAGACTACATTCGAGGGGCTGAAGGGGTCGAGCAAGACACTGATGTCTGCTCTTCAGGTGGTGAAGGCAGTTCGTGCTGGTGCAGAGCTGTTCTTCGCGATAGTGGGGACTGTGGAGCCAAAGTCCACTTTGGAATGGATTGGCTTTCGGAGCAGAAAGCTCTTCCACGGCTCCGCCGGAGTTCCGCCGATCGGAGAGAAAACTTGTCCGCTACCGTTGCTTCACGCCGGGATGGAGGAAAACCACAATGGGGGAGCACCTTTGATCTTGGCCGATTGTCACTATGGGAAAGGGGCTCTTGAAGGGGGTCGGTTTTTGGATTGGAAAAAAAGGGAGAGTGGTCGGTTTGGGGTGTGGAGGAGGTTGGCTAGAGAGGGTGGCCGAATCTTGGGAGGAGGAGTTGAGGTGGTTCGGGTTTGGAGTTGGTGGAGGGGGAAGGGCCCGGGTTGGAGGAGGAGGAGTAGGTGGTTGGCCGGAGGTGCAAAGAGGGTAAGTGGTGGTGGCGGCTATGGAATGAGGAAGAGGCCGAGCTTGATGTAGAGGAGGAAGGAGAGGGGAGGCCGAGCAAGAGGAGGGAGGGAGTAGGAAGGCCGGCAGCCAAGAGGAAGAGGGAGGGAGGTGGAGAGTTGGCCGAATGCCAAGGGAGGAAGAAAGAGAGAGGGGGCGGCCAAGAGGAGAGAAATCACAAAGGAGGTTTAGGGTTTTAGTTTTTCTTCATTCACTAAAATTAAATCATGAAAGTCCAAGCCTATATATAGGCTTTACATCAAGCATAGGCTATGTGCAGCCCACCAAATAAAAAAAACAATACTAAATCTCTTTTAAATATTACATGATGAAAATAAAATCCAAATAGGCATAAACTAAATAAAGCTCTTCTTCTTCATGTAGCCTTCATCACATGTAGCCTTCATCATGTAGTCTTCATCGTCTTCATGTAGGAGAACGTCGTCGTCGTCGCCGTCATCAAGTAGGAGAACGTCGTCGCCGTCATCATCTTCAAGTAGGAGAACGTCGTCGTCGTCGCCGTCATCATCTTCAATCTAAACACATTCGACGCTATGGCGGCAAAGGGAATAGTACGTACGCCTCTCTATTTCCACTATCACGCTCACACGATAATGAAATGCAACACACTCACGAACAACGTTATCAACTGTCACTAACGTACGGTAGCCACGCCAAATAAAGATCAAACAAACGACTATAGGTCGTTGTTTTCTCAAGCTAAAAGGACCAATATTGGGTACGACCGAGCGAAGGTTGTACCAAAAGATATCTACCGAAAGGTTCGGTTCGGAAATGGTAGATCTCCCCCAACAAAATAAAAACGAGGTTCGCCAAACCTCTCGGAAAATTAAACAACTAAAAGAACAACACAAGCAATCAGAAAGATAAGCCACGAACGGAAAAACGATTCCAATGTAACGCAAACGTATTCCACCAAGATGAAAATCTAAAATAATAAACACACAAAAGTAGTAGGTCTCGTTACCCAACCAGAATGGATGATTCCGGTTCACTTTCAAAGATCGTTCTACCACGGCTCCGCCGGAGTTACGCCGACCGGAGAGAAAACTTGTCCGCTACCATTGCTTCACGCCCGGATGGAGGAAAACCATAATAGGGGAGCACCTTTGATCTTGGCCGATTGTCACTATGGGAAAGGGGCTCTTGAAGGGGGTCGGTTTTTGGATTGGAAAAAAAAAGGGAGAGTGGTCGGTTTGGGGTGTGGAGGAGGTTGGCTAGAGAGGGTGGCCGAATCTTGGGAGGAGGATTTGAGGTGGTTCGGGTTTGGAGTTGGTGGAGGGGGAAGGGCACGGGTTGGAGGAGGAGGAGTAGGTGGTTGGCCGGAGGTGCAAAGAGGGTAAGTGGTGGTGGCGGCTATGGAAGAAGGAAGAGGTCGAGCTTGATGTAGAGGAAGAAGGAGAGGGGAGGCCGAGCAAGAGGAGGGAGGGAGTAGGAAGGCTGGCGTCCAAGAGGAAGAGGGAGGGAGGTGGAGAGTTGGCCGAATGCCAAGGGAGGAAGAAAGAGAGAGGGGGCGGCCAAGAGGAGAGAAATCACAAAGGAGGTTTAGGGTTTTAGTTTTTCTTCATTCACTAAAATTAAATCATGAAAGTCCAAGCCTATATATAGGCTTTACATCAATCATAGGCTATGTGCAGCCCACCAAATAAAAAAAACAATACTAAATCTCTTTTAAATATTACATGATGAAAATAAAATCCAAATAGGCATAAACTAAATAATGCTCTTCTTCTTCATGTAGCCTTCATCACATGTAGCCTTCATCATGTAGTCTTCATCGTCTTCATGTAGGAGAACGTCGTCGCCGTCGCCGTCATCAAGTAGGAGAACGTCGTCGCCGTCGCCGTCATCATCTTCAAGTAGGAGAACGTCGTCGCCGTCGTCGTCATCATCTTCAATCTTAACACATTGGAGAATGCCGCCATTAATCCTCCCCCGCTCGAAAGAACTCATCACCGATGAGTTGGCATGGAGGTGCTGGTGCCAAAGAACGTCATCCAAAAGAACCATCGCCGAGTCTGGAATCCAAGAGTCACCAGAGACCGGGCGATCACACCATCGTGTCATGTAACTCTGAATACCACCGCTTGGAGAGGAGAGAAACACACCAACGCTGAACCTGTCTGGCCAAAAGATTGTCCTGGAGAAACTGGGAAAAGCATTAAGCACATAAAGAGGAAAAATTTCATCAGCAGTCAGCGTACCTCCATTGGAGACCGACGGAGAGAACGATCCAAGAACAAGCTCACCCCCCAACCCAAATGAAAATATGGTGGCACTAAACGTAGAGTTAGATATTTCAAATGGTGGAAAAACACAAAGCGTGAAATTGGAAACATTTAAACTTGGGGAATTACCCCTTTCAGTGGTTAACTTCAATAGATATGTTGTTTCTCCTACTTGATTAAAAATCCGAAAAGTTCTAACTCACCGAGTCGCCAACGTTTCTTTAGTGCCCGAAGGCATCCATTTAGGGATGAGACGCACCAAGACTAAACCGGAAACCTTATAGGGAGTCACTCTCTTATGTAAGTTAGCGGTAAGTTGATAAGAAGACATTTGTGTGAAAAGCGCTTCCTTAACGTGCTGATGTGAAATGAGAATGCGAGAGGCAACTAGTAGTGCATTTTGACTTAACATAGAAAGTTGTGATAACGGAACTATATAAGGTGGTACTAGCAGAATGAAATCATGCGCTAAGTAGGGTAATTTCTCAAAAGTGCGCCTAACTAACTTGCTACCGTGTGGTGTGAACCCATGCGCTATGTGACTCACCCCAATTATAGTGAATAAAGGAGTTAAGTCCTGGGGAACGGGATCCTTAAAATCAATGATGATTTCAAAGGCTTGAAGATCACAGTTCTAATTTTATGTTTAATATAATCACACGTGGCAAGAAGATACGTCAAAAGTAAGCCACTCATCACTAATACTAGTAAAGTTGAATGCTCCCGGGTGTGACAACAGGCGCGAGCTACACAACTCACGAGGCCTAGCCGAGGTCACTAACGAGTGGGAAAAAGGATCATTAAACGGCGGGGGATAAATGCGAGTGACCGGGTGGGGTATATAAATATGAGAATCGGACACCAAAACACCTAGGAATACCGACTCCACAACCTAAATAATCGACTAACGAGGGCACAAAAATAGGAGGAGAGGTCCAAAAAATCACACCCGGAAAATCCAAATTAAAATTATACCGACTCCATAACCTAAATAATCGACTAACGAGGGCACAAAAATAGGAGGAGGTCCAAAAAATCACACCCGAAAAATCCAAATTAAAATTATTTTTACCCAACAAAGCTATCACCCAAGAACCTTCAGCCGGGGGGAAAACAAAAGGATCGTCCAATAACACACGACGTGACATGTCCCTAGGTGGATCCAGCATGAACGGAGAAACAAAATGACTCAAATCAGGCAAAATAAATTCATATCCGAAAGGATCCGCTGGTCGGATCAACATTACGGGAGGGGTAGTCGGTAAAACTAATACGGGGAGAGAGTTAAGATTGCATTTAAATTCACGCCACGGAGTTTGCATCAGGGGACGCTCATCCGGGTCTATCTCAATATCGTCCTCCAAAAATGTAACTCTCTCACTAGGAATTTCTCCCAACACATCAGTCTCAAAATTAGTAGAAGTGAAAATCGCAGAAGTGGGCACTACAATATGTCTCGGACTAATAATAACTAGCTCGAGTCCAAACACTTCATCGCCTAAATCACAAATGGGCAAACTCTCAGCACAAGGTAAATCTTCCTACTCAACCGGAATATCAACTACCTCAGGGCCATCAGAAGACTCCATGGAAATCAAGGTAGACGGCTCTGAAATATCGTCGAAAGGGAATGGGAGTGATTCCTCAGAGGAGAAATCATCATCCAGGTCACTCGAGTAACCCATCTCTTCCACATCAATACTATCGTCAGTAATTTCAGCCTCGCCCTCAGTGACGGGCACAGTCCTAGGCACGACCTTAGACTCAACAGGGGAATCAACCACTAAATCAGGCAACTCAGGGGAAGACTCAAAATGTCCAACGGGCGTATTCGGGGTAGGACGCTCAATAGAGCCACTACCAGATTTGCCAATAGACTCAAATATAGTAATCGTCTGACATGTAACCTTACTCATAGGAATTTGGTGCTTCTCAATTTCCAACGTCGTGCAAAAGGTGGCGTCTAGATCGGTGTGACCATATAGCAATAACTTTCCCTGGATGTAGAGGCTTAACCCCATACGAAACCTAGAGAGGGTCATCTCGGGAAGTTCCTTCACACCGCTCTTAACCATCATATCCTTAAAGAGTTGCATATAATCTGAGACTGACTTATTCCCTTGTTTAAGGGTAGCCATATCATCAGTTATTTGCCGCTTGGCCTGGGCGTTAGGGTTATCTTCATTCCTGAAGATCGGTATGGAACTATAGCCATCAGTAGGGTAACTAGGGTGTTGCCTTGGGGGAAGTGGTGCAACTTGACTAGCCAGCCTTCAGTTGGCCAATCAACGCCTTAATATCGTCCACTACCGGACAGTGGAATGGCTTTCTACCGTTCCTAAGGGAATCTAAAGATTTTTCTCGGGAAGCATTGACGTCACAGGCCATATTGTGATAACCGGAGAGAAGACTCGATCCGGAATTTGTGCACATACAAGGAGAAATGCTTCTGGTTCAATTAAAATAGGTTTGTCGGAATTATTCCCGCTTAACCACTAGGGTAATAATAATGTAAAATAGATTTTATTGCTGAATAAAATATGAAGATTATTAATAATTTTTTTTTGATGTTTTCGCTGAAAAATAAGAATTTTCAGCCGCTATTGGCAGACCAAAAAATAATAATTTTTTTGTGATTTTTGACAACTAACGTGCAAAACGACGTGCGGGTTAATGTGCTAAATAAGAGGGGAGGGTGCCAATTAAAAAATTGACAAGAACCTCCTCTGATACCAAATTGATGTAGGCTACGGTGTTCGACGCTATGGCGGCAAAGGGAATAGTACGTACGCCTCTCTATTTCCACTATCACACTCACACGATAATGAAATGCAGCACACTCATGAACAACATTATCAACTGTCACTAACGTACGGTAGCCACGCCGAATAAAGATCAAACAAATGACTATAGGTCGTTGTTTTCTCAAGCTAAAAGGACCAATATTGGGTCTGACCGAGCGAAGGTTGTACCAAAAGAGATCTACCGAAAGGTTCGGTTCGGAAATGGTAGATCTCCCCCAACAAAATGAAAACGAGGTTCATCAAACCTCTCGGAAAATTAAACAACTAAAAGAACAACACAAGCAATCGGAAAGATAAGCCATGAACGAAAAAATGATTCCAAGGTAACGCAAAGGTATTCCACCAATATGAAAATCTAAAATAATAAACACACAAAAGTAGTAGGTCTCGTTACCCAACCGGAATGGATGATTCCGGTTCACTTTCAAAGATCACTCTTCCACGGCTCCGCCAGAGTTCCGCCGACCGGAGAGAAAACTTGTCCGCTACCGTTGCTTCACGCCGGGATGGAGGAAAACCACAATGGGGGAGCACCTTTGATCTTGGCCGATTGTCACTATGGGAAAGGGGCTCTTGAAGGTGGTCGGTTTTTGGATTGGAAAAAAAGGGAGAGTGGTCGGTTTGGGGTGTGGAGGAGGTTGGATAGAGAGGGTGGCCGAATCTTTGGAGGAGGAGTTGAGGTGGTTCGGGTTTGGAGTTGGTGGAGGGGGAAGGGCACGGGTTGGAGGAGGAGGAGTAGGTGGTTGGCCGGAGGTGCAAAGAGGGTAAGTGGTGGTGGCAGCTATGGAAGGAGGAAGAGGCCGAGCTTGATGTAGAGGAGGAAGGAGAGGGGAGGCCGAGCAAGAGGAGGGAGGGAGTAGGAAGGTCGGCGGCCAAGAGGAAGAGGTAGGGAGGTGGAGAGTTGGCCGAATGCCAAAGGAGGAAGAAAGAGAGAGGGGGCGGCCAAAAGGAGAGAAATCACAAAGGAGGTTTAGGGTTTTAGTTTTTCTTCATTCACTAAAATTAAATCATGAAATTCCAAGCCTATATATAGGCTTTACATCAAGCATAGGCTATGTGCAGCCCACCAAATAAAAAAAACAATACTAAATCTCTTTTAAATATTACATGATGAAAATAAAATCCAAATAGGCATAAACTAAATAAAGCTCTTCTTCTTCATGTAGCCTTCATCGCATGTAGCCTTCATCATGTAGTCTTCATCGTCTTCATGTAGGAGAACGTCGTCACTGTCGCCGTCATTTAGTAGGAGAATGTCGTCGCCGTCGCCGTCATCATCTTCAAGTAGGAGAATGTCGCCGCCATCGCCGTCATCATCTTCAATCTTAACACATTGGAGAATGCCGTCATCAGGTGTGCAGTTTCTGTGGCCGGTCAGGCAACCCTGTCGAGAGATGTTTCAAGAGGGCAGCAGCTCAGAGGAAGGAGCAGGTTCATGCGATTCAGGGTGCTCCTAGGAGAGATGTCTCCTATTCTGTTTGCAAGCGACCCGGGCATGATGCTGCCCAGTGCTGGTCCAAGGATAAGGTCTGTTTTCAGTATGGGCAGAAGGGACACATCAAGTCTAGGTGTCCTAAGGTCCAGCCTGCTCTTCATGCAGTTCCTCTTCAGGCATTACCTCCGCCCCAGCGTGTGGACAAGGGAAAGGGAAAGCTGAACGTGATCTCTTCCGAGGAGGCGGAAGCTTCGACTCAGGTCATCTCAGGTTAGTTGTCTTCCAGCCTGAATGTTTTGTTCTTGTCTTACTAGAATGTTTGTAGTATTGTTTTGGTAGTTCCTTAGTTACATATGTTCATATAGGGAAGTTTAAGGTGGAGAACCGCTAGGCGCGGGTTCTGTTTGACTCCGGCGCTACCCACTCGTTCGTGGCTAGAGCCTTTGTAGAGCGACATCGGTTGACTTTAGATCGAGTTCGGGATACCTTTCGTGTCAAGTTCCCCTCTTGTGAATCTGTGTTGTCAGATTTCGGCATGTAAGATTGCCCTTTTTTGTTGGGGGACTTCCTTGCGAAGGCAGACCTGAAGATGATTGATCTGGAGGACTTCGATGTTATTTTGGGCATGGACTGGCTGTCTAGGTATGATGCAGTCATTCAGTGCAAAGGGAAGCGCTTGGACTTCATCAGGGACGACGGTCAACCCGGAAGCGTGTATGCAGATCTGAGCCAGGATTCTTCTGTCATCTCTGTGGTATGTGCTCAAAAGCTTTTTCTTTCGGACTGTTTTGCTTGTTTGGTCTCGGTGGTTGGGACCGCTGTTAGTGCACCGCACTTAGAGGAGATTCTAGTTGTTCGTGATTTCGCGGATGTTTTTCCTGATGACCTTCCTGGTCTTCCTCCCGAGCGGGATGTTGAGTTTGTGATCGATTTGGAGCCGGGTACGCGTCCTATTGCTAAGGCGCCATACCGGATGGCCCCTCGAGTGCTAGAGGAGTTGCGAGTCCAGTTAGATGAGTTGTTGGCGAAAGGGTTTATCAGGCAGAGTTTGTCGCCTTGGGGTGCTCCTGTTCTATTTATGAAGAAGAAAGATGGGTCAATGCAGCTTTGCATCGACTATAGGGAGTTGAACAAAGTCACAATTAAGAACAGGTACCCTCTGTCGAGGATCGATGATTTATTTGACCAGTTGCGCGGTAGCACGGTCTTCTCTAAGATTGACCTTCGTTCAGGCTATCATCAGCTTAGGATCCGTGAGACAGATATTCCACGGACTGCGTTTAGATCGAGGCACGGACATTTTGAGTTCTTAGTGATGTCGTTTGGATTGACAAACGCTCCATCAGCGTTCATGGATATGATGAACCGGGTTTTCAAGGATTTCCTAGATAAGTTCGTGGTGGTCTTCATCGATGACGTGTTGGTTTATTCTCGCAGTGCTGAGGAGCATGAGCAGCATCTGCGCTTGGTTCTATCGGAGTTGAGGAACCATAAGTTATTCGGCAAGTTAAGCAAGTGCAAATTTTGGTTGCCTCAGGTCTCGTTTCTGGGCTACGTGGTGAATGAGGATTGGATCTCGGTTGACCCGGAAAAGATCGCAGCAGTGATGGATTGGAGTAGGCCGGGCACGCCCAAGGAGATCAGGAGCTTTCTAGGATTGGCCGGCTACTACAGGAGGTTTGTGGAGGGTTTCTCTACCCTAGCTGCACCATTGACTAAGCTGACTCAGAAGAACGTGGCTTTTGTTTGGAGCGAGAAGTGCGAAGAAGCCTTCCTGGAGTTAAAGAGGAGATTGTGCACTGCTCCCGTTCTGACCCTACCTACCTAGGGCGTGGATTATGATGTATACGCGGATGCTTCGCATGTGGGCCTGGGATGCGTATTAATGCAGGTGGGTAAGGTGATTGCATATGGGTCAAGGCAACTGAAGACTCATGAGAAGAATTATCCTACGCATGACCTCGAGTTCGCAGCGGTTATTTATGCGTTGAAGCTGTGGAGACACCTACTTTATGGGGCTCAGTGCAAGATCTTCACCGACCATAAGAGCCTGAAGTTCGTGTTCACGCAGAAATAGTTAAATCTGCGCCAGCGTCGATGGCTAGAGTATGTGGCCGATTATGATGTAGAGATCCAGTATCATCCAGGCAAGGCCAATGTGGTGGCCGACGCCTTGAGCCGAAAGACGGGAAAGATCTTTAATCTCACCGCCGATCGTTTAGTGGAGGAGTTCCTCCTTATGGATATATCAGTGAGATGCTGTGGCTTGCAGAGTAGTTTGTCAGTGGCAGAGCCGTCTTGGATTTCTTTGACCAGACTTCACCAGAAGGATGACGCGGATCTTCTACACTTGTACTCCAGGACTGAGAGAGGAGAGTTGCTGGATTATTCCATCGATGATGCGGGAACTTTGAAGTACCGCGACAGATTTTGCGTCCCCACAGTTGGGGACATTCGGGGTATGGTTTGCAGAGAGGCTCATGGATCCAGCGTTGCCTACCATCCAGGATCTACAAAGATGTATCGGTACTTAAAGCAAATTGTCTGGTGGTATGGCATAAAAGGAGATATAGCCCAATTTTTTGCGGAGTGCCACACTTGCAAGCGGGTGAAGGCCGATCATGGAAGGCCTGGTGGCAAGTTAACTCCATTAGAGATCCCGACTTGGATGTGGGAAAGTATATCTATGGATTTCATCACGGGTTTACCGCGATCCCCGAGGGGATTTGATTCCGTTTGGGTCATAGTGGATAGACTGACGAAGTGTGCTCACTTCGTGCTATATAAGATGGATTACCCGATGAAGAAGATAGCGGAGTTGTACTTGAATGAAGTCATCCGACTACACGGTGTGCCGGTTAGCATCATTTCTGATCGAGACTCCCGATTTACTTCTTGTTTTTGGCAGAGTCTGCAGGAGGGTTTGGGTACGAATCTGAGGTATTCTACTGCGTACCACACACAGACTAATAGGCAGACGGAGCGGGTGAATCAGATAGTTGAGGATATGATCTGATGCTACGTTTTAGACCACGGTAGAGCGTGGGACGAGCGGCTGCGACTTATGGAATTTGCATACAACAATAGTTATCAGGAGAGCTTGCAGATGGCTCCGTTCGAAGCCTTGTATGGGAGGCGCTGCAGAACTCCGTTGTTTTGGACTGAGGCTGGTGAGAGGCCATTGTTGGGTCCTGATGCGCTCGAGGAAATGGAAGTCGCAGTGAAGCTTGTTCGAGAGAAGCTTCGTATAGCTCAAGAGAGGTACGAGAAGAATGTCAATCGGCGTAGGTCTGCCTTGGAGTTCTCTATAGGGGACCTTGTATTTCTTAAAGTTTCCCCGATGGTTGGTGTAAAGAAGTTTGGTAAGAATCGGAAATTGGACCCGAGGTATGTGGGCCCGTTTAAGATTTTGGAGTGGATTGGCGTGTCAGCTTACAGGTTGGATTTGCCAGCAAACTTCCCAGGTGTTCATAATGTTTTCCATGTTAACCAATTGTGGAAGTGCGTGCGCAGCAGTGGGCAAGTCTTGGACGTTGTGCCCCAGTTGGAACCCAACCTCTCTTTTGTTGAAGTGTCGGTCCGTATTTTGGATACTCAGGAACGGGTGCTGCGAAAGAAGTCTATTCCGATGGTGAAAGTTTTTTGGAGGAATCAGGATTTGGAGAGCACGACTTGGGAGTTAGAGTCGGCTGTGAGGGAGGCTTACCCTCAGCTGTTTCCCTGATTAGTTTGGTTTGTTTTTTTTCTTCTTGTGATGTTTGGATTATTACTTTCCTTCTATAGTAGAAGTGTGGTGCGTAAAGTTTCGGGACAAAACTTTCTTTTAGGGGGAGTGACTGTAATGCCACCGATTTTTCTGCGATTATTTTAATCCTCGTTTGGCATTACGTCGATGCGTTTTCTTGGCTTATACCATCTGTGGAGTGTGGTCTTAACTCCTTAGAACTGGGTGCCCTATTTTGTAGCCTGTTGGCAAGATCTCCCTAGCAAGCCGAGTCATTTTGGGTGACCTGGTGTGGCCTCTCGGGGGATGCTTGTGTTTTGTCTTCGGGAGGGTATAACTCGAGTTTTGTTCGTCGAAAGTTAATTTCGACTTCGTCGTTGTGTTCGTAGCGTGGATATTTAACTATGGTGCGAATTTCGTCGAATTCCGAGGTAGTTTGGTTTTCGCGTCGTTTTGGGTGTGACATTAGTAAAGACTAGAAGAAATTCTTTTTTTATGTAAGGAGCAGGCGGTTGGGTTTGGTTTTGCTGAACCGATGCCTTAAAGCTTATATAAAATCCTTATTAAGGAGTGGCGGGCCCACTACTCCTTCCTCCTTCTTCCCGAGACCAGAAGAAACCGCTGCTCCTATTCGCGGAAAATAGAGGAGAACCGCCGGACCTGCTTCCCCTTCAGACGGCGATTCTGGGAGTGTTCGTGGACGGATTTTGATTCTGAGAGCGGCGTTGTCTTGCTCTCGCTCAGATCTTCATTTCGACGGTAAGAGGTTTGATTTTCGTGGAGTTTTAGGAGACTTGGATTTCCGGTTCTTGTGCTTTTCCGCCATTAAAGTGCGGGTTTGCTTGTTAGGTGCTGCTTCTTCTAGTGCAGAACGAAGAGGAGGGAAGGCCAACCAAGCTTCGCCGGAAATCGAGACAAGTGGTATTCTTTCCCTTGCCATTGTTGTTCTTTTGATATTCTAGAATATTTCCGGGTTAGCCCTAGGGTAGAAACCAAGCATATTCTCTTTTACCTTGCTGAATTTAGGGCTTAGATTCGCATATGAACCCCCCTCCTTGTGCTGTTTTGCTCAACCCGATGGTTGTTTTAACCATTTAGACTCCAGATTTGTAGTTCTAGTTGGGTGCTTTTGTGGGTGGAGCCGAGAGAGAGAGTGAGGGAGGTTGTTGTTGTAGGTCTCTGGTTAGAACCAATCTTGGTAGACTCTCGGGTTTTGGTGTCGAGTGTGGTGCACACACTCAAAGCCAAAAGCCGCCCGGACTTGGCGTTGAGTGTGATGGACACACTCAAAGCCATAGTTCGGTTTGTTCTTTGCGGCTGAGTGGCGGGGTGATTGAGTGAAAATTTTCGTCTAAGTCAAAATCGACGAGAATCATCCTTAATTCCCGCCGATTTCGACGTGATTCCCACCGATCGGCAAGAATCATCCTTGATTCCCACCGATTCGGCGAGAATCATCCTTGATTCCCGCCGATCCGGCGAGAATCATCCTTAATTCACGCTGATCGTCGAGAATCCTTCTGGATTCTCGCCGATTCGGCGAGAATCATCCTGCATTCCCACCGATTCGGCGAGATTCAGTCGGCATTCCCGCCGACCTCATCTTTTTGGCGTTGGCTTAGGGTTTTCCTGCGGAAATGAACTTTGGCGTAGAGTGAGTTAACCTCACTCAACTCCAAAGCTTCTTTGGCATTGAGGGAGGTAGACTCACTCAACGCCACTGTTGGGATTTGTGGTTTTGGCTGAAGGCGTTGAGGGAGTGGACCTCACTCAACGCCATAGCTATTTTGGCGTTGAGTGAGGATAGCTTACTCAATGCCAGAGCTGTTATTGCAGAGGGCGTTGAGTGAGTGACTCTCACTCAACGCCATGGCTGTTCTGGCGCTGAGTGAGGCTAACTCACTCAACGCCAAGGTCTGGTTAGGAACTGAATGGGTCCCACTCAACGTCGAGCCGTGTTGAGTAACTTCAACACTTTCTTTTTCCTCGATTTACGTTCCCGAGTGAATTCCTTGTTTATTTTTTTTGTAGTTTCCTTGTCGGCCATGTTTTTCTTTCCTAATGGCCGAATCGTGGGTCGTGGTTAGTAGTGGTGGTTTGAAGCTCTTCATGGGGGAGGTGTTGTGTAATTTAGCCAAGGCCACCCTTATTCTTCTATCTTGCTCCAGGTACGGGCTGGACAAGGGGGGTGGAAGGTCCCTTTTGCTTAAACATGTAGACCCTTAAGCTTGTTGGCTTGGAAATGGTGGTTGGGGGACTAAGTTTGCCTCCAACCCGGATCCATGTTGTTTGTTTTAGCTACTACCATCTCCCACAGCTTAGGGTGTTAGAAGTTTCTTCCTTGGTAGATTGCAGCACTTTGGGCTCTTGGTAGCCTAGTAGACCCTGCAGGATGTAGTTTCTGGGTAGGGTTGGTGCTGTTTCCTCGCACGTAGTGCATTCCTTGTTGTCTTGCCTTGGGCAGTTGTGACTTTTTCTACTGTGTGTTTTCCTCTTTTATTCATTCCCTGGTTGACACTTCCATGCAGTTTTTCCTTATTTTGCTTGCTGAGGTATTCTTTCTTCCTTTGAATGCCTCAGGTTCTGAGCAGTAGCCAGTTTGGTGCCTAGGTTGCGGTGGTTTTGCTGGTGGTCTCTTGGACTTTGGAGATCTTATTGCTTTGTTAGTGAGGTAGTTTTTCAGTACTTTTCTTACAGACAAACATATTTGCCCGTGGGTTCGTGTCAGGTTGTTGGCGCCCACTAGTAGTTTTTACCTTTGTACTTGATATATTACTTTTGATGCTACCATTTATCTGGAGATAGTCTACTTGCTCTGAGGAGGATTTATGCTAGGTTGCTAGTTATTTTAAAACTACAGCTATTATTATTATAAGATTATTGCATGATCAGCATGTTTTATAAAGGTAAATCACTATTTTCCAAACAACGTATAAAGATCGTTTTCTTATATATAATATAAATTAAATGTAGAGTCTTGCATGGCATAAGTGGTCCTCTTAGGGCTCTTATGCACTTCTTAGGATGCCAAACCTGAATAAAGTATTTTTCTGCAGTGCTTAAGTATAATTTTTTAACTGTGGACTAGGTGATCCACTGAGCCGAGGGATACGACCTCTTTTATATAACTGATTTTCTAATCATTAAACTCATAAATTTCTTTCATTATGTGTAATAGATGGTTTTGCATGAGCGTCAGCAGTTATCCCCTGCTTGACGTGGCATCATGATGCGCGTTTTTCATACTCTGATAATTCTTTAATTCGGAGAAAATGCGGGTTGTGACACTCCCTCCAAGTATACATCTTTCACAAAAACTTATCAAAGGAAAGGAAGGCCATCTAGATATCAATCACATGGAAGCAGTCAGCAAAGAAGTACTGGTGATACAGAGCAGATAAAGGAAGTAATCCATCAGAATCCAGAGTTCTCTCCTCCCCAACAACAAACTAAACAAATAAGACATTCAGAATCATACAAACCTAAAAGAAAATATAGTGAAACTGCACCTCCAAAATCACTATACACTCAGAGTAATGAAAGCCAGAAGGCAACAAACTTTCAAGCCCAGTCAACTCAATTTAGGCTTGCATCTCTACTACCCTCTCAAGATAATCATACATCTGTCAGTCAGGATGTTGGTCAAAATTTAAGGATGGCTAGGCTTCAAGAATTGATTGGTCTGTCGCAGATAAAGAAGGCCAGAGAATAAGGAGAAGATCCATCAAAGTATACAACTATGTCATCATATAAAGAAAAAGAACTGGATAGGCTTCAAGTCAGCAAGAAGGTATTTAATTCTGCAGAGTATATGGCTAGACACCCAGAGGCAGTAGTTCCCAGAACTTCCACCCAGACTTTGATTGGAGCAGCAGATCTATACATATCAAAGAAAGAAGCTGCCAATCCCAACAGGAAAATCATTTTCACTCAGTCTGGGGATAAAAGCAAAGAAGTAAAGCCAAGGGAAAAGAAATAGAAAAACTACAACCTGAACTGCTATTTGGTATATTTTTGATAAACTGTGTTTTTCCTGTTACAAAGCTGACTATGTAAATATATCTGCTGCATTTATTGTTAAATTTTCTGGCAGATATATATTGTGTTCTTGCTTTGTATATTTTTTTTGTATTGAGTCTGGTATTAGTGACCTCACCCAAATAGGGGGAGATTATTAGATCCCTAGTTTGATTTGGGCTAGGTTCACTAAGTTAGGATATGACCCAACATGTATAGATCATGGTCATGGTTGTGTCCTAGAGTCTAGGTCAAGTTCTTTGAGTCAACAGTACAAAGGACCAGCCTCCAACACTGCCAGAGACTCAAGACATAGAGAATTCAAGACTTAGAAAAAGGAGTTCTACATTCGTCGATCTACGGTAGACGAAAGTCGCGCTGAGCTAGACGAACTCAGGGAAAATTCTCTGAGCTCAGCTCGACGAACTTAGCTCTCAGTTCGAAGAATTCTGAACAAAGTAAAAACTCCTCTAAGTCAAACCTCAGTCGACGGACAAAGAACATCAGCTAGAAGAACTCTGTTCTCTGGTCGACTAATTCTGGATAAGGTGATTCAACACTCAACGCCAGATGACATTTGACTCAATGCTAGATGACATTACACTCAATGCCATAATGGTGAGTTAACACTCAAAGCAAGAGGACATCACACTCAATGCCAAAAATGATACTTCAACACTCTACATCAAAAAATATTCTAAGTCCAGACTGCAGACTCAGCTAAATGATCTTGGACCCCAACTGGACTAACTCTGTTCTAAGGGCTCAGCTCGACGATCTTAGATTCAGCTCGACGAACTTGATGCACAGAATAAGAAATCTATCAAGCAACATTCAGAGATCGACGATCTTGGATCTCAGCTCGACGAACAGCCATTCTCAGCTCGACGAACTGTGGACTCAGGTCGACGAATCCAGTCTTGGCAATTTCCCTCTGTTGTCCTTATTACGTGGCAATAATTCCTGAGTAATTAATGCTCTAATATTCTCTAAATATTACCGTTAGACAAGAGCATTAATTATGGTCTTCATCAGAATTGTTGCCTGCTGTTTTTGTAAGGGACAGTTGGAGAAACAAATCAATGCCAAAAATATTCCAAGGCCGTCAGCATTAATTGCAGAAGGAATTTCAAAATTCAAATGGACATTCACGTTAGAAATATAAAAACAGGGATATTTATTTCCTGTATAGATAATGACATTCTTATAACAACATTCTTCTGTGAGATACACGGATCTTCTGTTTGAAAATCGATTAGTCAAGAATCAACAGCGGCTAGACAAGAAGAAGAACAATTCTGAAGAAGAAGAAAAACCATCCAAATCAAGTGTCTTCTTCTGTCATACTCTCAGGAACTCTCTGAAGGACAACAATACTGCATCTTTCAAAGTAGTTCCTGAAGTTCTCCTTGTAAAAACTTAAAGCTTGAAGGCCTATCACCCTGCAGCAAAGCTTCCATCATCCTGAACAAGCAACATCTCAGGGAGAGCTTTTGCTACAATCAAATCCACAAGTATTTTCAATTGTTTGAATTGAGAAAGAGAAGACACAATCATTCTCTCACCCCCACTGTAAAAGGGTTGTTATCTTCCTTCAAAAGTGATTCTTGGTTGCAAGTCTCCTGATCAAAAGACTTGAGGTTTGGTTGTTGAGCACCTGATCAAAAGCTAATTGGTGTCAGGCACCTGATCAAAACTTTGAGTGGATTCCTACCAGGGTGGTAGAAGAGTGGACGCACCCAGGTTGGGGAACCACTATAAATTCTTGTGTCGTCTGGTTGCCCCATTTTCTTTTTGTTCTTGCTATGGTTGTGGTATTTAGGTCTTACTGTGTTATTTAGTTTTTCTTGTGCTTTCATTTATCACTCTGTGATACAGTACCTGAGTTTAGAAGTACTTCTTTTAATTCAGAGAAAAGTTTTAAATATACCGACATACTCTATTCACCCTCCCCCCCCCCCCTCTCTAAAGTATATCAGATTTAACCCTTACTTTCACTTGTGCTAAGAAATATGTTGCAGAGATCTGCTTCTTCCTGAACTGAGAGTGAATCTCAGTCCAATCTTCTTCTTCGTAGCTCCAGAAAGTATTCTTCAGGAATGATCAGCTAGGGATATGAAGATGTTATAGCTAAGGCTTGCCTTACTACTTCTACTTACTCAGAAATTTTCTATGACCATGTTGTTGAAGGTGTTGATCACAATAGCTATCTTGTTGTAGTTAGGGTTAGCCTTGTCCACTTCTTCTTCCTCAGAGAAATCTCTGAACTTGTTATTGCAGGTGAGAATTGCAAAAGCCCCATCTTGAACTCTCAGATCAGAAGTAAGAACTTCTCCTTTAGGCTCTACAACAATGGAGAGAGGAAGAAGTTGAAGTTCCGTCTTTTCCAAAAGTTAATTTACTATTACCTGATCTGTCCTTCTTATCTTCCATCGTCCAATAGCTCTTTGACCAGTGGGTCCACCTATAGTTGTTGGCTGCAACTTTACTTTTACAGAAAAAGTCATACAGTAGGCATGTGGCGCCATTTGTTCGCATTTTGTAGACTTCCCGCAATGATTTTGAATTTTTTTGACTCATGCTGACGTCAACATCAGTGGACTTAGCCAAATTCACAGTTTCATCCCAGGCATTGAGTGTGTTGAGTGAATTGCCTTCACTCAGCGCAAAAACCATTAGCCATATAATCTGCACTGTCAGGCATTGAGTGCGTTGAGTGAACCTTCATCACTTAACGAATTTGGACTTAGCCAATTACTTGTGCACTGCTAGGCGTTGAGTGCATTGAGTGAACCTTCATCACTCAATGCATTTGGACTTAGCCAATTTCTTCTGCACTGCTAGGCGTTGAGTGCGTTTAGTTAGCCTTCATCACTCAACGCTCTTGGACTTAGCCATTTCTCTGAATGTCTGCCATCTTACTGAGGCATTGAGTGAACTGCCTTCACTCAATGCTTTTGTACTTTGTAGATTTCCATCTTTATGAATGCGTTGAGTGAGCCTTCATCACTCAACGCTTCTGTCTTTGACTGTCTTTTTGTTGAGGCGTTGGGTGAAATGCCTTCACTCAATGCTTTTGTACTTATCCAATCTTCTTGATGAGCTTGCGTTGAGTGAGCTGTCCTCACTCAACACATCTGAACTTAGATAGATTTTTCTGTCTATATCCTCTTAAGCTTTGACTGAACACTATCTTGTCGACACTTTCTTCTTTGGTCATTGAGTGAGCTGTATTCACTCAACGCTTCTGGACTTAGCCAGAATTCTTGAAAGATTCTTCAAATGCTTTGATTGCTTGAGCTTAACTCAATGCTTCTTTCTTCAGGCGTTGAGTGAGATGTCCTCACCCAATGCTTCTAGACTTAGCACGATTTCTTCTCTGCCAATGATGAAGCTTTGACTGCCTTGTCTTTACTCAACGCTTCAAGTTGTATGGAATTGAGTGAACTGCCTTCACTGAACGCCTGTGGACTTAGTCGTAAATCTGCTTTGCAAACTGTTGGGCTTCGACTTTCCATGCTTTACTCAGCGCTTTTTGTCATATAGCGTTGAGTGAAATAGCTTCACTCAATTCCTGTGGACTTAGACAAATTTCTGTCTTTCCAGCATCCTTCCTTGATATCTGCCATTGAGTGAACTGGCTTCACTAATTGCCTGTGGACTTAGACAAATTTATGTCTCTCCACCTTTCTTTCTTGTGACCATTGTCACAATCACTTAGGGTATGTTTGGCCAAGCTCTGGCGGCTGGAGAATCTCTATTCCAGTCGCCAGAGCTATTTTTTAACTATTTGGGACAGCTCCTTAACAGTAGCTTTTCAGAAATCTGGAGCTGTTTTGCAGCTCTTCAAAAATCTCCCCCCCCCCAGCTTCAGCTTTCGCAAAATAGCTTTCTCTCTCACAGGTTTTGGAAATCTAATGGTTTCTTCAGTTGGAACATGCTCAGAGGCCGGACGGCCTTCCTCTAGTGATTCCGAGCCCCGGACGGCCTTCCTCCGGCGATTCTGATCTCCTGACGGCCTTTCTCCGGCAATTTCGAGCACACTTCTGCACATAATACCAAAACACTCTGCAGCTTTTCAAAACTGCTCCTCATAGATCTATTTTAAAACAGCTTTATCCGAACAGTAGTTTTTCAATCCGCCAGAGCTGTCCCAAACAGAGCCTTAGACAACCTGTCTAAACTTATTCAAAGGAACATCCTGCACATATTGAACTTGAACATACATCAAATACAATTATACTCTTAGTTTTTATTGTGATGCCTCTTCAAATCTAAGGAACATTGAGGGCAATATTCCCAATAGGTGTGTCCTCCTATCCATAAATCCAAAATATCACGGTATAAGCATGACCATTGGGCGGGTTCTGCTTAGATTTTGAAGGATGGAGGGTGGATACAAGGATCCAATTCTCCTTATCATCCCAAAGGACTAGAGGGCCGCCGACACTATCCAACATTTTATGCCACAGGCCTAAGTTTTGGTGCGTGTCAGGCCCCGCCTCTTCACAAGCTTTCGCCCCCAAACCAACAAAGGGTCCAGAGTTGTCTCTTATAGCTTGGATTCCCTCTTGGCGAACCTTTTCAACTCTCCTCTCTTTGGTATCCACAACCTTCTTATGATTCTTTGGCGGGGTCGAGGAGGGATGCGAGTCGAGTTCAACATGTGCCGCCCTTTTCTTATCGTTTTAGGAAGCAGATGCCCCCGACTCACTATTGCATGTCATCGTGGTTGCCTTCACATGTATAGGCTGAGTAGGGGTGTCGACACTCACATACGGAGGGTTTGCTGGGATGATACACTCAGCTGCATCGTTATAACCACAATGTTTCAAAAAATTAGGTGTCAAAGAGAGTGAGATCTAAAAATAATGAAAGTATGAAAGCACCTTCTCTGGGAGTACTGGGGGGAGAGAGTCGACATTCTTCCTCAAATAAGTGACTTTGAAGTTCTTGTTAAGGAAAAAATATTGGAGGGATGCATCCTAGCCCTCCATGTGTGGGGCGCGATACGTCGCCTCGTCTTGCTGGGTCTGTAAGTAGGGAATATTGCCGAGATTCCCCTTGATGAACATGTATTTGTCTATCTAGTGGTGGTTCTTGTTGGCAGTCTCGCACACCTGGAAGTCTGAGCCGAAAAGGTTGGTGGCACCATCATTGGTTTCCCTGTATATGAATAACTTTTGGAAGACGATAAGGTTGATCTAAATTCTCTCCTTGAGTAGGAAGCACGTGAATGTCTCCAACATAGCATTGTGAGATGAGGAAGGCGAGCTCATCCTTGTATAAGGTGTTGATCGCCCTGCACTTTCCAGGCAGGAAAGAAACGAACCCTATCAGGATGTATTCAGCAGCGAAGGGAATGCATTCCTCTTCAGGTAAGTGCCCATTATGGAATAGGTGATCGACAAATTGCTTAGCACACTCCAACCATCCTTAGCCTCTTCGTCGCTACCCATCATAATCAAGTAAAAAAGTGTGAGTGCTAGGAATGTGCAAAGGCGGAGCCGTGGAGGATAACAAATATGGTAGGTGAATGTACGACGGGGGGGGGGCTATTTATAGAAAAAGATTTGAATAATGTAGGGATGTACGGGGGTATAAGGATAACCTCCCTTGCCTCCACCTCTAGACTGACCCTGCAAGACTTCCCCCTACTTGTCGATGAGCAGAATAAGCATATTATTATGGCAATCAGGAAAGAACGAGAAAAGAATATAGAACGTTGCATTTGCATAGAATCAACTTACTACATTTAAGTGCACGTGTCGTGCAAAATCAAGACTAGTAACACTCGTAAGGTAAGCATACATGATTATTTTACATCAAAATGTTTCAAGCAAGTTAAATTAAAATAATACAAATAGTCCAGTACTTCATATAAATAAGGAGTGAGAAAGAAAAAAGGGGGGTAGCAAATGAGAGCAAGGATTATTGTATTCACGGACAGTGTCGATCTCTAATTTCATACGGCGCGTGTATTTTTTCATCCGTTCAATATGTGTCTCTGGAGATGTCGCCTCACCACCCGCTCCTCGTTGCACCTTGTCAGCAAATAATGTGTAATCCTTTTTGAGTGCGCATAATATCTGCTCTGTTGCAACCTCGCTATTAGCTCTTCCCTCCTCAATCTCGTGTAGCATGAGCCCATATTTTCAGAGAATGTTAGTCATTTACCTCTTCATCTCAGTAGAGTTGCGTTGGTCGCCAGGAAGTCTCTGATCATATCGGGAGGAGGGAGGTGCCGAGTAGGCTCCCACGTCGTAATATTCATCAGTTGTCGAGGCTTTGTGTTTATCTAAAAAAGTTGTGGGTTATAAGAACTAAAACTAACATAATAAGGGGGAGAGGGTGAATGCTCTAAATCAACATCTAAGGCGTCGACTTCTTTCCCCAAACGATGGTTATGTGGGCTTGGCCTGCCTCGGAAAGGGCTGAAAAGGAGGAGTGTAAGCTTCTTCCCTAGACTTGGGCGATGAGGGGTCTTGCCGAGAACCTGAATTGTGGAGAGGATGGAAATGTATGGAGTATCTTTCACTAAAGTAATCGCGACGGAGGTGAGCACATGCATGGAATTGCAAGCTAGTGATTTTAGTGGCAGAGAGGTCACGTCGATAACCCCGAAGGTGGGAACTATAGTGAACAAAACGAGATCAACTCGAGATATAGAATGAAGGATCAGTGGGGGAAACAATGGACAATTCACCGAACATTTATGGAAGGGTGCCAGGATCGGCATGAGGACTCGCATTAATCTGAGGGGGAATGCTCTGGGTCACCTGGTGACTCACATCACCTTGAAGATGTATGCTGACATCCGTTGGAATACCTCCAACATCCTTTTCTTTGGCCGGGATCATTCTGTGAGTACTAAGATTAGTCAGGGTTGAGAATTCCAATAAGTTGCAAATGAATAGAATCATAGGAGCTTGTACTTCATCGGAAGGGGTGACCCCAAGATCAAACTTTGGAGTCTGTAGGTTGAGAGGATTGGGCTCTCCCTCGGTCAAATCGCGCTTAACCTTCTTGTCCTTTCTCATTCACTTATATGGCAAGCCCGAGGATTTACCAGAAACGAAGGACAGAAGCCCGACTGTGGATGATTTGTTCTTCTCCCCAATAGCGACGAGTCGGTAGTGAAATTCTTAGAAAGAGGCATCGTGTAATGAAGGGCAAAAATCTAAGGGTGGATAGAAGAAAAGGAAATGGATTGGTTTGCATAGTCCCTCCCTAACCCCTGCTTTGGCATATATATTGCAGATTGGGGGTCCCACTGAAAGATTCCCTCTAATTTAGCTAGCACTCGCCAAATACTTGGGGTTGCACTTTCTTTCCAAGCTTGAGGCAAGCTCGCTAAGAGCAAGGATTGTATACAACCCCATATGTACCGAGTAGGACCCTTTGACGAGGCTAAGCTAGAAAGGCAAGTTTGGGCCAGACAAGTCAAAGCGACGAGTGGAGGGGTGATGCGCGTTCGACAAGTGCACTAGTCGCTCAAGTAATATAAAATGGGCAAATTTTCCCAAGTATCGAACACACGTAGAACACAGTAAGGTGGAGTTTAATTTTGATGAGGACTTGAGATTGAATTCCTCGAAGTCAGGGTTATGAAGGGGGTTGATTTGGTTTGCGGAAAAATAAAAAATTACTATGAAGGTCGCAAAACATTATTTCACTTGGCAGGATTGAGACTATGTAGGCTGATATTCACTGCTTCGCAGGGCAGATGGGCAAGTAGTCATGCGGAGCGGGCGAGTAAGCTAGCAGAAGCAGTGCACCTTAAGCAACTAAAACACAAATAATTTCATAGAAATGAAATAGATAATTAACATAATATTTGAGCGCAACATCATCATACAATGAAGAACTAGATATAAACGCAAAAAGAGAGGAGAGGAGTGTACGGAATTGACCACATCTGAAGCCTCATTGGGGATTCATGGTGAGAATCGTCGGGTTGTCAATCTGCATCCCAGATCTGGTTATAACTACGTCTGGGGTAGAGGAGAGCTATCACTTGCTCCTAATGGACCCGTCTTCTTTGTCTTATGACCCGATATCCTCTGGTGCAAGATATCCATGCTCGATGGCAAATGTTGGGCTAGAATCCCCTCTGTGGAAGCTCTTGGATGATGGAGGTGGCTTAGGGAAAGCCAACATGTAAGGTAGAATAAGGAGAGGTAGGAGCTCTCCCCTAGGGTTTTAGCAGCGCATGAATGACGGAATGAATCGGTCCCCGTATAAGGGAAAATCTGCGACTTAAATAGAAAAACACGTCAAAAATAATAATGCACGGTCGAACGTACGACTGTGCGTGAATCATGCAATATTAGACGCAGAGAAATTGCCTAACCTAGAAGAAGAAGGGACCGTGTAATTTTGATCACACATGGGCAAAACAGCCCGTGCAAGAACAAAATGCACAACTAGTGACAGAACACACAATTCCATACCAATAAGAGCAGATCGTGCAATTCCTTCTCACACGATTGAATCCAACCGTGCATGAAGAAAACATACGAGCGATAATTACATAAAAATTTAGACAAAATGACGAGGTCATGCGATTTGGTCACGCATGGGCAAAACAGCCTATGCGAGATCAATTCGCATGACCCGGGGCAGATCACTAGATTGGAGCTCTGTAGGCAACGCACCATCACATTGATCGTGCGTGAAGGAAAACGCATAACCATGCGATTCCTACAGAAAAGAGTAGAACAACAATGGAGATCTGTCCACCTACACAGCAATAACACATCCTGGAGCACACCACAAACAGTAGAAATAAACAACATAAAAACAAGCTAGGGAGCACCATGTGCTTACCCCCAGCAAAAGTGCGCAACTACACACCACAACGTGCCTAAATAACGCACTTAGTGTGAAAGTGTGTACAAGTGAAATACAATCAAATAACTACTAAAACTGTAGTGTAAAAGAGTGAAAACTAGCCCAGATGAGTCCAAAAAACCATATAAATATTGAACTCATTGTTGGGTATGATATCCACAATAACCTTTATTTGAAGAAGTGTACCTTGAACTAAGATGAATTGAGTTAGTATTTAATGTTGTTGGTTTAGTCATGTGCTTGCAGGATTATATTGCTAAGTATAAACCAATGTCAAGTTACAGTGAGTCATGAAACACAAGACTATACAATGTAATCCCTCATTGTATAGGCCAAAGTGTTGACTCATGTGTAATCTCTCTATTGGATTGTACTTCTATTACAAGTGCATTAGAAGGATCAAGGGTGGACAGGCTGCTAAATTCAGGAGGAAAGAAATTTTTCTTAAGTAAAATTCGTCGAGTATAGTAGTGGATACTCATCGAATTCATCGAGTATACTAATTAATACTCGTCGAATTCGTCATGTATAACTACAAATACTCATTTAATTCGTCGTGTTTACTTAGAGAATCTTTTTCAATGATCTTGGAAATCAGTGAAGTAAGATTCGTCGAGTATCCTTTAGTATACTCGTCGACTTTGTTGAGTGTACCTATTGACACTCGTCGAATTCATCAAATATACAAGTTGATACACGTCGAATTCGTCGAGTCTCACTAGTAATGCTTCTGAGTTCTCAAACTAACTTTTCTGGATTTGTCTAAGTTAAATTCGTCAGATATCGAAGAGATTCGTCGAGTACACTCATGAATATACAGCGATACTCGACGAATGGACTTAGTATAATTTTTTTGATTCTCTGTCTGACGGGTTTCTGATTCAAAACGTCAGGCATATATAGTACACATTGAATGTTAGTTTAGGAAGGATTTTTCTAGGTGTTAGAAGAAGGGGTCCTATAAATACCTAATGTTAATTCATTCAACCCCAATTGCTAATTCATACTTTGAAATTGTGAAAAATGCAGCTCGTTTCAGACGGACTCTCTGCTTTCAGAAAATTAAAGAACCACTGTTGAATTTTTTGAAGTGAAAGTTGCAGCCTATCCACTCGGTCTGGGCGGACAGTTGTGGAAGTATGGGTAGTCTAACCGTGCAGTTTATGCAGACATGATTGGAGAATAGCAAGTTGTTCTGCAGTTGGCCTGTTCCCAAGAGGTAACCTGGCGGATAGGTTTGGTATCCGCAGATGTTGCGGACTTTTATATAGTTCGATAAGTCCAGTATGCAGACTGGTTTGGAGCTCGAGAGATCGGCATGGCCTTGTGCCTTGATCTTGCTCTGGTGCGGTTTGGTGGTAACCGCACAGTTTGTTGGTTTGTGCGAACTAGCCCTCATATCTGTCGGTGCTATGTTCGCATCAAGGATGGCTGGTGATGTGGACTTGGTCTAGATCTATACCAAGTCCGGGTGTGCTCAGTCCGGGAGGTCGCACGGTTAGTGTGGGATATTTTCTTTGTCTGCCAAGTTCGGCAGCTATCAGCCTTGTACTGTGGTTGCGGGCTCGGGGTGTGCAGACTATAGCAGTGTCCGCAGGGGTGTGCGGACTAGGGTTATGTCTTCTTATGTGCAGATAGGTGGAGTTTCCACAGGCTCTGCTGGTGTGGCAGACTAGTCTTAGTTTGGCCTTATGACAATAAGGAGGATAGGATTTCTATCTGGCCTTAGTGGTGCAACCATGTCGGACTGGCTATCCGCCTAGTTGCGGCGACAAGGCGGACAGGCTTTGTGTCTGTAGTTGTGCGGATATTCTTAGTGCTCGCCGTGAGATGGGGTGGTGATCATATCGGCTAGATCGGTGAGAACACTCCTCTCTATGACTATAAAAAGGATCCCCTATCACATAAACAGTACAACTGAATGAACAGTAAGTGAGCTCGAGTGGTTGTTGTAGACAGGTTTTTGTGTTCGTGAAGTTTGAAGAGTTTACCGGTTTTTTATTGTGCAGATTGTGTGGACAGTGCTAAGAAGCCAGTGGCTTGGTTCTATCTTTCGTCAGGGATCAGTGCGGACTCTGCGATTACAATCGACGGTTCGTAGCAGGTCATGGCTTGCGACCAAGTGGTCTTCTCTTTAGCAACTCTTTCCCAGTTCAATAAGTTGTCAACTTCTGGCGACTTGTTCAGATCGGCAGCAGCTGTTCACGGCGATCTAGCGGCTAGGAGACCTCGCGGTTAGGCGAATTGCAAATCAGTGGGCGGAGTTTTTTAGCATTGGAATAACGGGATATCCATGCAGTTAGGTTGCAGTCTAGCGACTTGGCGGCTTCAGTGGACTCGATAATATAGCTCGGTAGAGTTGGTGGTTACTCATTGAGTCTGCACGGCTAGTTTTGTACTTTCTTATTTTTCTTCCATCGGGTACATCAGTGAATCATGTCTCGTCATGTATGCCTCATCCTGTAAAAAATTTTGATAGTACAAGATTCTTGCTCTTCTAGTTGCATCAGGTTTACTTAGCTAGGTTTAGGTTGGAGTGTTACTGCGCCTAGTTCCCCGTTTCCCGCGGTTCACAAATTTTTACATGGTATGAGAGGGAACAGATACTTGAGCAGTGATCAACCTTCAGTTTACTTTATTGCTTCTAGAAGTCTAAGTGAACCAGGGTTAGTGCAATGGAAGATGGACTTACAAGAGGTCTTGGAATTGAGCTTCTTACATCGACCAACTTCAATAAGTAGAGGTCGTATATGGAAAGCTATCTTTTGGACAAGGACCTGTGGGAGGTCGTCTGTAGAGATGACAGGAAAGAGGTGAGATCTTTGAGGAAGACAAATGCAAAAGCAGAGTTTACTCTCAAGCAGGCTATCTAACATGAACTCTTCGACCACATCATCTGATGTCAGTCAACTGCAGATATTTGGACTTCCCTCGATTGGCTGTTCAATAGGAAGAATGTAGCACTGCTACAATTCCTGGAGATTGAGTTGGCGACAGCCACTCAAAGAGATCTGCCCATCTCAACATTCTTCCTGAAGATAAAGAACTTGTGCGCTGAGATTTCATTATTGGACCCTGACGAGCCTATTTCAGAAGCGAAGCTGAAGAGGCGCATAATTCGTGGCTTGTGGAAGGAATATGTGGCCTTTGTTACATGTATTCAAGGCTGGGCCACTCAGCCGTCTTTACTAGATCTGGAGAACATGTTGGCTTCGCAGAAGAGCTTAGCTAGACAGATGGTTGGAGTCACTATCTCTGAAGGAGGTAGTGAGGCGCTCTTCTCGGGGAAGAAGAAGAGATAGGAGAAGAAGAAGAAGCCTACTGCTGGTGATGGCCCTTTAACTTCTTATAAACATGAGAGGAGTGCTGATACTAAGCGTGATTGGAAGAAGAATGAAGGGAGAAGGTGTTACAGATGCAACCAGTTGGATCACTTTAAGAAGGATTGCAAGATCAAGCTACAGTCAGGGCATGTTGCAGATAAAGACGAAGTTGGTTCCAGTGCCGAGGAAGCTAAATAGGGGAATGCGTTCATGACGGGCCTGTGTGTCCGTGCCATGTCCACCATCAACTACCAAGATGACTGGATAGTGGAATCGGTGTATGACCACCACCTCACTGGGGATGAGTCAAAGTTATCCTCTCTGCGAACTTTCTCAGGTAACGAAGCTATCATAACTGCTGATGACATAATTCATGTAATCGAGGATTGTGTCATTTCTTTAGGTAGTGATAATGGTCCACTCGCCTTGACGAGTATTTATCACATACCGGGCATGAAGATGAACCTCTTCTCAGTGACCAATGCAGTGAACACGGTCTATCACGTTCTGTTCGGCCCGACATAAGTGAAGTTTCTCTGCAACGTGTCAGTGTTAAAGGCTGACGTTGCTCATGTAGAGAGAAGGGTAAGAAACATGTTTGTGCTATCAACAAGTTCATATGTTGATCGAATGAGAACCAATAATAATGCAGCTATCTGGCATGAGCGGCTAGGACACGTTGGGAGAACAAGTTGAAATCCATGGCAGTAAGGAGCCTTGTGAAAGGCTTGACTAGGTTGTCATCTTTTGTCGACGGTCATGTTTGTGCGTGGTGTCAATATGGAAAGGCTCATCACCTTTCATTTGACAAGTCGCAGACCAGGTGTAAAGCACCATTGGAGTGCATCCATAGTGATCTGATGGGGCCGACCGTCACTGCCATCCTTGGAGGTAGTAGATATATGTTGGTGTTGATTGATGACTACACCAGGTACACTTGGGTATACTTTATGAATGAGAATTTTGATGCATTCCATTTGTTTGTGGAATTCAAGGAGCTAGTGGAGGGCCGGATTGGCCTACAGATTAAGAAGTTGAGAACGGACAAGGGAGGTGAGTTTATTTCAAATGAGTTCTCTAACTTCTGCAGGAAGCACGACGTCCGGAAAGTGCTCACTTGTGTTCATACTCTACAACAAAATGGAGTAGTAGGGCGGAAGATCTGTCATCTGACGGAGACTTGCAAGTGTTGGCTGTATGCCAAAGGCATTTTGAGGTCCTTCTAGGTGGAGGGGATGGCCTACGCAACCTATGTCATCAATTTGATGCCTCTGAGTCCGATCAACATGAAGTCTCCTCATGAGATTATATTTAAGGAGAAGCCTAGCGTGAAACACCTTTGGGTGTTTGGGTCTACCTGCTACGTACACTTCCTAGATGCACTTAGGACAAAGCTGGATGCGAAGGCGAGGAAGCTTATCTTTATGGGCTATGGCGAGCGGAAGAATGGATGGAAGTGTATGAATCATACGACGAGGAAGTTTGTCATTTCTAGAGACGTATTCTTCGACGAACTGACATCATACGGAGGTAGCTCATCTGCGGAGCTGTAGGAAAGCAGGTCGGATGGCTGGTAGGAGAAGATTGCTAAGGATCTTCTGGTGGAGCTACATCTATCACCAGGAGATCTAGGTTCTTCAAGATCCGCGGTTTTGGCTTCTAGTTTAAGAAGCAAGGGGAGAGGTGCTCTAAGTTTGCCTGGGAATAGAGCTTATTTAGAAGAAGAAGCGAAAGTGGTCAGCAAGTGTCAGGCTCTTCGGAGATCGAAGAGGACCTTCAAACTACCAGCTTGTTATAGCGAAGGAAATGCGGTGAGCTTCGTCCCTTATTTCTTTGCAAGCCCTTTGGACGAGCGAGAGCCTTCTAGCTTTGAAGATGCCATTGGAGTCAAGGAGTGTGATAATGCCATGGATGAGGAGATGGCTGCCCTCAGGAAAAATGAGACTTAGGACCTTGTGCCCAAGGTCGATGGCATTACTCTTGTGACGTGCAAGTGGGTGTATAGGCTGAAGAAGAAGGCGGATGGGAGCATCGAGCGGTACAAGGCTAACCTTGTAGCTAGAGGGTTCTCTCAACAGTATGAAGAAGACTACAAAGAGACATTTAGTCCTATTGCAAAAATGACTTCAGTATGGGTGGTGATGGCCTTAGCGGCTTACCAAGGATGGAAGATGTGGAAGCTAGACCTAAAGAATGTTTTTATGGAGAAATTGATAAGGACATCTTCATGGTTCAGCCACCGAGATACGTGTCTGAAGAGGATCCATGATATATCTGCAAGCTATAGAGGCCCTTTACGACTTGAAGTAGGCTCCACGGGAATGGTATGGAAAGATCGCAGAATACCTCCAGTTTTGTTGTTATTTTTCCTCTGATTCAGATTCGAGACTATTCATCAAGAAGAGGGGGATCTTCATGTCTTTGTGTTATTATACGTGGACGACATGATCGTCACAGAAAACTCAGAGGAGGAGGTAGCTAGGCTTAAGGCATACCTAGCTATTTCGTTTGAGATGAATGACTTTGGTGAGCTCCACCACTTCCTTGGACTCGAGGTAGAGAGGAAAGAGAGCGGCATACTCGTTTCCCAAAGGGGCTATGCGGAAAGAATCGTTCAGCAGTTTGGCAAGAGGGAATGGAAGAGTAGCTCTACTCCACTTGATATTGGCATCGAGCTTCAACGACATGAGGGGAGGATACTTCCAGATCCTTTAGTGTTCTGGGCTCTAGTTGGGAGCCTTATTTACTTAACGATTACAAGGCCAGACATTGCTTATGTTGTAGGCTGAGTAAGTCGGTATATAGCGGAAACTCAGAAGCCTCATCTGGTGGTGGCGAAGAGCATTCTGAAGTACGTGAACTCCACTTCTGATATTTGTCTCCTTTATAGGAGAGACACAAGCTTCAACCAGTATGGTTACACAGATACTAATTATGCAGGAGATTCAGACAACCAGAACTCGACGTCTGGTTATGTCTTCACATGTGGATTAGCGAATATCTTGTGGTGCAATAAGAAGCAGGATTCTGTGTCCATCTCTACTACGGAAGTGAAGTACAAGGATTCGACCTTAGTAGCTCGGGAAGCATCTGACTTAGGAGGCTAGTAGAGAATGTCCATGAAGAAGTGTGTGGTCTTACTCTCATACGTGGTGCCAACGAAAGTGCCCTTAAATTAGTTAATAATCTAGTGTGGCATGCACGGACAAAGCACATTGAGATTGAGCACCATTTAATTCGGGATAAAGAGTTAGAGGGGTCTCTTGTGGTTGGATATGTGTTGAATGAGGACATAATCATTGACATCTTCACGAAGTCGTTGTCGAAGGGGCAATTTACGCTGTTACGTGGATTGCTAGGGCTGGTTTCCACTTCTCGCTTCAAATGGGAGTGTTGAATTTTTTGAAGTAAAAGTGGCAGCCCAGGCGGACTGTCCGCACGGTTTGGGTGGACAGTTGTGGTGGTCTGGGAGGTCTGAACGTGCAGTCTATGCAGGAAAGATTCGTGACTAGCCAGGTCAGCAAGTGGTTATGCAGTTGGCTTGTTCCCAGGAGGTAACCGGGCGGATAGGTTTGGTGTTGCGGACTTGTATAGAGCTCGCTGAGTCCGGGATGCAGACTGGTTTGGAGCTCGAGAGATCAGAATGGCCTTGTGCCTTGATCTTGCTATGGTGTAGTTTGGTGGTAACCACGCAGTTCGCTAGTTTGTGTGGACTGGCCCTCGCATCCGTTGGTGTTGTTGTTGGGTTTCTCTATGAGGTTGGCACAACACTTGTGCACGCAGCGGAAGTAATAAAATCTAGAACAACCCAAAAGAGATTGGATCGGGCCATGCATGGTGAATCAAGAAGTTAGCAAAAATTAGGCAAAAATTACCTTTTCAGTGTTGAGTCACAACTCAACGAAGATGCTCCAAATGTGATTCCTTGTCGGTGGCGAGTTCCACGTAGAATAATATCTACGTCTCTGCAGAAATCCACACGAGCGGGAGAACTCCAAACTTCCGTCACACGGATGATCGGAGAGAAGATCAGCCACACCTTTGCACTTCCCACGGACTGCTAGGTCCGCGTCAGGGAAAGCAAGACCAGCGACGGTCACCGGAGAGGAGGTGGTCGGCGGAGCGAACAGCCGGCGGCGGAATGTTTCCGTCCGGCAGAATTGGGATTCGGCGGATCGGGAGATCGGCGGAACTCTTTCCGTCGGCTTTCGTATTTCTACAGGAATCCCGATATTGGTCGATCTATTTCCTCAAAACCCTAAGTGTCCTATTTATACCAAAGGCATAAATAGTTCATAGGAATCGCTATCCGCAGACCACCCAAGTTAGGGTTTCTGGACCGTTCGACGAGAATCACCTCCAGATTCGGCGAGAATCAGTCGGCGAGAATCAGTCGGCGAGAATCAGCGAGAATCAGACGCAGAATCGGCGAGAATCGAACAGTTCGATTCTCGGCGATTATGCCTTAGTCGGCGAGACATACACGACGACTCCCGTCGATTCTTGTCGATTCTGCCACAGTAGACAAGTCATACTCGATGACTCCCATCGACTCTCGACGATTTTCCCTTGGCAACATTTGCCTGACGTTGAAAGCGTTGAGTCATACTCAACGATTCTCGATGACTCTCGTCGAAAAAGTCTTAGTCGTCGAGTCATACTCGACGACTCTCTACTAACCATTCTAAATGAACTTTCCCGACAACGATTGCCGGACCCCCATACTTAATGGTGATTGGTAACCTTTACCAACACAGTCAATCTTCCAACTTCTCCACATGCTCTTATGTGCGACCCTGCAGGCTCATATTGCGTTGGCAGTGATATTACATGTTTGACCACTTCTAGATCACCATGGTAACTCCAACAGTCTCCCACTTGATCTTGAAAGTATCAAACCAAAAACCTTACAAACAATGAGCGGCATCTAGCAATGCATCATTGCTCCCCAAGCAATAAGAGTTCGTAACTCATAAGCCTTCATGACCAATGTTCTAGCGTTGTGTTTGTCCCTTTGTCCCTTACATCCGGAAAGAACTAGAGGTATGGACCGTGTCACCCTCATAGTAGCTCAATCCAAGTTTATTGATCTAGAACGGACTTCCAGAGAATGGTGAGTCCAATATCACATACTGACTCAACCAAGCATGGCCATGCATTTCTAAGTCCAGTTCCATCAAGGGGCCCATGGATGCAACTCCTGTCATATAGGAGGACAAATCTCATATCTGCTCACACACAAACACCTAAATGATTCGTAACGTACCCAACAACCACCCTTATCATCAACCTTTCTCAAGGAAGACTTTAGATGACATCAAAGCACGCTCTTCCTCACTTGATGAATGATGTGACGTCAGGTCAAAGGACCACAACACCATTGCCAATAGAGACCTACTTGTGACACGATTAGATAACAATCCACAAAGTAGTCTCAGGATGGGTCTGTCCAGTACAACTTGTTCATTAATAAGTACCCATTTGATGACTTGATATCACAATATCATGACCTGTGAGAACTGGTCATCAGTCAACGCACGTGCTAGTCTTAAGGTATCATCGTCACCCTTAGCTTCTATGATGATACAACGACTAGGGACCTTTTAAGAATGAAGCTTCAAATAAAATCATAGGCTCTCACATTCAAGTCACGTACTTGATTTTCTATGGAAGCGAACACTCTAAGGGTATTTATTATGTTACAATTTAACTATCACAAAGAAAAATCACAATAAAAGAACTTGCCATTAATTGTAAAAAGAAACATTTGATACACAATTCATCATATGAATAAACAATAAACAGGCAATAGAATATATGTTTACATACAACCCACAAGGCTCCCACTAGAGTTGATCACTTAGGTATCGCATACCCATTGATCTAGTATGACCATCATGCTTTCTCTATGCGAGAGGCTTTGTCAGTGGATCCGCAATATTCTCCTCAGTCGGCACTCTGCAAATGTTCACATCTCCTCGTTCGACAATCTCACGAATAAGATGGAACCGCCGAAGTATGTGCTTGGAGCGCTGATAGGATCTAGGTTCCTTAGATTGTGCAATTGCACCATTGTTATCACAGTAGAGAACTACGGGACCAACAATGCTAGGAACTACATCAAGCTCGCCGATGAATTTCCTAATCCATATAGCCTCCTTCGCTATGTTAGCCACAGAGATATACTCGGACTCTGTTGTAGAATAAGCAACTGTCTCTTGCTTGGAACTCTTCCAGCTCACAGCACCTCCATTAAGGCCAAACACAAAACCTGACTGAGACTTTGAGTCGTCCCTATCAGTTTGGAAGCTAGCATCCGTGTAACCACTTACAACGAGCTCTTCCTCTCCACCATACACCAAGAACACATCCTTAGTCCTTCTCAAGTACTTCAGGATATTCTTGACTGCAATCCAGTGACATTCACCGGGGTCTGACTGATACCTGCTAGTCATGCTCAAAGCAAAGGAGACATCGGGTCGAGTACATAACATTGCATACATGATTGATCCAATTGCCGAAGCATATGGAATCAACTTCATGCGGTCCTAATCTTCACAAGATTTTGGACACTGGTCCTTAGAGAGATTCACACCATGAGACATGGGTAAAAATCCTTTCTTGGACTCAAGCATGTTGAACCGCTTCAACACCTTCTCAATGTATGTACTCTCGGTCAAACCCAGCAACTTCTTTGATCTATCTCTATAGATCTTAATACTGAGTATGTAAGTCGCTTCACCCAAGTCCTTCATAGAAAAGCAGTTCACTAGGTTGTTCTTAACAACTTTTAGGGTAGGAATGTCATTCCCAATCAAAAGTATGTCATCTACATACAATATCAGGAAGACAACAATGCTCCCACTGATTCGCTTGTAAACACAAGGCTCATCTTCATTCTTGATGAAACCAAACTCTTTGATTTTCTCATCAAAACGAAGATTCCAACTTCGAGAGGCATGTTTCAGTCCATAGATGGACTTATTCAACTTGCATATTTTAATGGCTTCATTTGGGGATACAAAACCCTCGGGTTGTGTCATGTACACTTCCTCAAGGAGTTTTCCATTAAGGAAAGCCGTTTTGACATCCATCTGCTAGATCTCGTAGTCATAATACGCAGCAATAGCAAGCAATATCCTTATGGACTTTACCATGGCAACAGGGGAAAAGGTCTCATCATAGTCAATACCATGAATTTGCTTGAAACCTTTAGCCACCAGTCATCCTTTGAATGTCTGTACATTCCCATCCATGTCAGTCTTCTTCTTGAAGACCCATTTGCACCCTATGGGTCGTACCCCTTCAGGTGGTTCTACCAAGTTCCAAACTTGGTTTGCATACATGGAGTCCATTTCGGATTTCATAGGCTCAAGCCATTTGTCGGAGTCCGGCCCATTCATAGCCTCTTGGTAGGTTGCTGGCTCATTATCATGATCCATAAGAAACACATTACCTATTTGAGATACGAGAAATCCATATCTCTCAGGCTCAAATCTTGGTCTACCAGATCTGCGTAGGACTTGTGTTTCTTGAGTAGGTTCTCTAGCTACAACATCTTGTAGTCCTATCTCAGAATCCATTTCCGGTTCATTCACTACCTGTGGTTCTTGAACTTCTTCAAGTTCTAGCTTTTCAGTCTTTCTTGATAAGAAATCTTTCTCTAAGAAGACGTCAGTCCTTGCGACAAACACTTTGCCCTCGGACGGTAGGTAAAAGTAATACCCTTTTGTTTCCTTAGGATATCCCACCAGATAACATTTATCTGATTTGGGTTCCAGCTTGTCAGACATTTGACGTCGCACGTATGCTTCACAGCCCCAAATTTTAATGAACGATATACTAGGACGCTTCCCAGTCCATATCTCATATGGTGTCTTCAGAACCGTTTTCGTTGGAGCGCAATTCAGTGTCATTGCAGCAGTCTCTAAAGCAAAACCCCAAAAAGAAACATGCAAGTCTGCATGACTCATCATCGAACGTACCTTGTCTAACAAAGTACGATTTCTCCTCTCAGATACACCATTATGCTGTGGTGTTCTAGGTGGAGTGAGCTGTGATACAATACCACACTCTTTCAGATGATCACGGAATTCATGACTCAGGTATTCGCCACCTCGATCAGATCGGAGTGCTTTAACCCTTTTACCCAACTGGTTTTCTACTTCATTCTTGAACTCTTTGAACTTTTCAAAGGTCTCGGATTTGCACTTCATAAGATACACATATCCGTATCTACTGAAATCATCAGTAAATGTAACGAAGTAGAAATACCCACCTCTAGCCATGGAACTCTTGGGTTTGCATACATCACTATGTACAACACCCAAGAGATCCTCAGCCCTCTCAGTATAACCAGTGAAAGGGGCCTTAGTCATCTTGCCTAACAAACAAGATTCGCATCGCTCAAATGATTCATAATCAAATGAGTCCAAAAGTCCATCTTTATGGAGCTTGGATATGCGCTTCTCATTTATATGGCCCAAACGACAATGCCAGAGATATGTAGGGTTTGAGTCATTTGTTCTTAGTCTTTTATTATTTTCTATATTATAAATCTGATGGTCCAAGTTCAAAACATAAAGACCATTAAACAATTCGGCTACAGCATAACAAACATCATTCTTAAATATAGAACAACAGTTATTCTTAATCATAAAATAAAATCCAATCATGTCCAAGCATGAAATGGATATAATGTTCCTAGTTATTTCCGGAACAAAATAACAGTTACCTAGTTCAATTACAAGCCCACTGGGGAAAGAAAGACGGTAAACCCCTACGGCTACAGCAGCAACTCTTGCTCCATTGCCGACGCGCAGGTCCACCTCCCCTTTACTCAGCAATCTTCTCCTTCCTAGTTCCTGCACATTTGTACAAATGTGAGAACCACATCCGGTATCCAATACCCAAGATGAAGGAGCAGAAAGGTTTATCTCTATAATGTAAATACTTGAAGCGGAAGTCATACCTCCCTTCATTTTCTGCAGACCCTCAATTTACGAAGGACAGTTCCTCCTCCAATGACCAGCCTTGCCACAGTGGTGGCATTTCCCCTCCTTCACCGTGCTCTTCTTCTTCATCAGTGCAGAAGACTTGGGCTCAAGATGTGACTTAGGTCCCACCTTCATCTTCTTGAAGCCCTTGGCCTTGACCTTGCCCTTATGCACCATCAGTATGGGGCTGGAAGGCTTGGCCTTCTTCATATTGATCTCGGCAGTTCTCAACATGCCTAGGAGCTCGGGCAGTGCCTTGTCTATCTCATTCATGTTGTAGTTCAAGACAAACTGCTCGTAACTGACCGGCAACGATTGCAGGATCAGATTGTGGCCAACTCTTGACCCAGAGGAAAACCCAGTCTTTCAAGGTTCTCTATATACCCAATCATCTTGAGTACGTGAGTCCCTACTGAGTCTCGAACTCCCATCTTGCACTGAAACAACGCTTTGGTGACGTCAAACCTCTCTTGAAGAGCTTGCCCTCTAAACATTTTCTTGAGATGCTCGTCAATCTCCTTGCACCACATGTTCTCATGTTGCTTCTGAAGCTCAGAGTTCATGGTGGCAAGCATAAGGCATTCGACGTCCAAGGTGTCATCAGTATACTTCTTATCAGTATCTTTATCAGCATGGGAAGAATTCCCGGTCAGTACCTCGGGGGCTTCTTCTTTTAATACGTAGAGCTTTCGCTCTTGCTTGAGAACAATTCTCAGGTTCCTGTACCAGTCCATATAATTAGTCTCGCTGAGCTTATCCTTCTCAAGGATGGCTCTCAGAGACAGACTGGAGTGTGAACCACTTGCCATGGAATTCTACAAGAATTCATGCAGAATAAATCAATACCAAAATTTAAAAATACAATTATTTTCTTTATTTGGACTTCAATTAAAAACTCTCACTATTTTATTCGAAATAATAGCCCTCACTATCAATTCGGAGAGTTCATGCGAGCTACTCTCTTAGTGGACAAGATCCGTGTACAACCTCGGGCTCACAGGAGGGAACCCAGCAGAGAGAGGATTAGAAGAATCCTCAAGAGGAGATAAGGCCCTAGGCGAGAGGGGCCCGAAGCAAAGACCACTCGCACTAAGCGAGAGGGGCCTAAAGTTGGGTCCACTCGTAATGGGCGAGAGGAGCCCAAAAAGTTGGGTCCACTCGCAATAGGCGAGAGGAGCCCAAAAGTGGGTCCACTCGCAATAGGCGAGAGGAGCCAAAAGGTGGGTCCGCTCGCGCTAGGCAGGAGGAGCCAAAGTTGAGTCCATTCGCCTGGCAGGTGGGGGTCAAAGGAAGATTTTCTATATGCCGACGGAGGGTCTCGCCTGCGAGGTAATCTTTTTCAGCCGCAAGGTGGTCCTCTCGCCAAGCATCGGGTCGGCAGGAAGAGATAAGGCCGGTTCAACAATTGGGTGGGAACCGGTTCACTTGGCAAGCGGTTCATCCTTTTTGGCCTTTTTTACTCTTTTACCCTCGGTGGTCTGCTCATAGCCCTTCAGAGCAGCGGAGTTTGGCTGTTGGCAGACCCAACCCAGGGTATTCAGGTAATTTCACAGGTGCTTGCTTTGGTTATTTGCAGTTCAAATCCTGAAGCCTATAAATAGACCGGTAAGGTGTCTGAGAAGAGGGCAGGTGGAACCTTCTTTTTCCTTCTTACTCAGACATCTAGCTCAGCACTGGCTAGGGAGGGGAAGGATTCTAGTTCTTCCGGGTGAGCGGTGGGACCTCCGAGCTGAAGCCCCCGGTCTGTTCCTTTAGGTGTCTTATGGGGAGCGTGGTTCGAAGAAAGTAAGCGTAGGTTGCAGCCTTAGATCCGAGCTTTTAGGAGAAACTAGTTCTACTGGTTTCAACATTTTTGGTGCGGTGAGCGTGGATCGCAGCCTGCGTCGAAGAACTTCGGATCATCTCATGGCAGGAGATCTAGGAGGAGGAGATGGGGGCGGAGGAGATGAGGGCGGGTCCCAGAACCCAGGAGGGTATGTGGGAAGAGAAGAATTCATGGCGTCCATCGGGGGCATCATGGGGATGCTGCAGCAGATCTCGCAGCGAGGTGAGTGTGTGACCCCTCTACCTCAGGGGGCGGGCCTCTCGCCTCAGGAAGGAGCCGTCTCGGCAAGGATGGGCGAGGATGCGCCAGGAGGGCGGCCTGGAAAGGAGAAGGTGGTGGAAGGAAACGGGCGAGATCTGGCAGGAAGAGAATTGTTCCCCAGCCCGGCGAGCGCCGTCTCGCCTGTAGATCTCGTCGCGCGAGTGGAAACGGCGAGACCCCTGGCGAGGGGGTCCCCCTTTTGCGAGCTGGTCCTTTCGGCTCCCGTCCCGGAGGGCTTCCGCGAGCCCGAGATGGTTTATTATGTGGGGAAGGATGATCCCCTCCAACACTTGCAATGGTTCGAAGATGTGGTCTCCATCAGGCCGATGACGGATGCATTCAAGTGCCGCCTTTTCGCGATCACCTTGAAGGACAAGGCCCGGGACTGGTTTCATCAACTCCCGGCAGGGTCAATATATGGTTTTGAAGATTTGAGTAGGAGCTTCCAGCTGCGCTTCTCGACCTCGAAAAAGAGGAAGAAAAACCCGGAGTCCATCTTCCTGATCAAGCAGAAGGCAGACGAGTCCTTAGCCCAGTACGTGGATCGCTTCCAAGAGGAAATCCTGGGCATTCAGGAGGTGCCGGGATTTGCTCTCCAAATGGCCTTTACTGTGGGTCTCAGGGAAGGCTTCTTCAAAATGAGCCTCACCAGGAAGGCGCCCTTATCTTTTGAAGGGTTGATGGAAAGGGCAGCCAAGGAAATAGCGATGGAGGCAGCAAAACCGGCTTTTGCCAAGAAACTAGCAAGGTTGGCGGAGGTAGAATCCAGGGAACCAGGAGGAACAAGGCAGCAGGAAGGGAGGAGAAGGGAGGAGCCAAGAGGGCCGGCACATCAAGAGTTGGGTTGGAAGCAACCGGAAGGCCCTGTTCAAGGGCAAGGGAGAGGTCTTCCTCCGGGAGGAAGGAACTACTACCAGGGAGGAGCAGGAAGGTTACCACAGCTGGGGTGGAGACATGGTCCTAGGCCACTCCCACCCCCGCCCCAACAAGCTATGGTAATAGGCCGGGAAAGAGGAAGGGGAAGAGAGCGAGTAAGGGGAGGAGCAGGAGCAGGGAGGAGGAGGAATCACCAAGAAGGGAGGCAGGAGGGGGAAGTAGCTATGCCATTCTGTGACTTCCATGAGGAGGAAGGTCACGCGACAGCTACTTGTCCGGAATTTCTAGAGCTGAAGGGGAGAAGAGGAGCGGGAGAGCAGCAGCCACCAGCGCGGATAGTAGAGATGACCGGAGTGGGGGAGGAGGATAGATGTGTAGATCGGTCAGATGTGGGGGATAGAGGGGGGATCGGGGTGATTCATGGCGGGGTGGGAATCGAGGCTGCCCGAAAGGCCAGCCTTCATACAATGTACCGTCGAGGTGTCGCCTCGACGTCGCAAGCCCCACCCCCGGACGAGAAGATCACCTTCTCTAGGAAGGACTTGCCAAATCACGAAGACCCATTCTGCGATGCGCTGGTGATTCGGACGGCTATCGAGGGTTTCACGGTATCAAGGATCTTGGTGGACAATGGGAGCTCGGTTAATGTTATCTTCAAAAAGGCATTCAATGAGATGAGGGTGGAAGCCAGGAGGGTGTTAGCAGCTGACGGACCGTTGTTCGGGTTCTCAGGAGAAAGGAAGGAAGTGGAGGGGGGAGTCGGTCTCCAGGTAACTCTGGGAGGGATGTCCAGGAACTGCCGTTTTGTGATAGTGGACGCTCCCAGCAGTTACAACGCCATCTTCGGGCGCCCCTTGATTAGTGCCTTTAGATGTGTACCCTCATCTTTTCATCAATGTTTGAAACTCAATTCGGGAGGGACCCAGATCAGGGTGAGAGGAGATCCGAAGGCGGCCCGGGAGTGTTATGTGACGGCAGTAAACACTATCTCATGGAGGGGGGATGCGGAAGAGTTAGAGAGAAGACTGGAACGGGAGGAACAAGAGGAGAGTAGAGTTGAGGAGTTGGGAGGTGGCATTGCGGAGGAGCCAGTAATGGCAGGGGAGTTAAGGGTCGGAGGAGAAGGGCAAGAGGAGAGTAGAGTTGAGGAGTTGGGAGGTGGCATTGCGGAGGAGCCAGTAATGGCAGGGGAGTTAAGGGTCGGAGGAGAAGGGCAAGAGGAGAGTAGAGTTGAGGAGTTGGGAGGTGGCATTGCGGAGGAGCCAGTAATGGCAGGGGAGTTAAGGGTCGGAGGAGAAGGGCAAGAGGAGAGTAGAGTTGAGGAGTTGGGAGGTGGCATTGCGGAGGAGCCAGTAATGGCAGGGGAGTTAAGGGTCGGAGGAGAAGAGAAAGAGGAGAGTAGAGTTGAGGAGTTGGGAGGTGGCATTGCAGAGGAGCCAGTAATGGCAGGGGAGTTAAGGGTCGGAGGAGAAGGGAAAGAGGAGAGAGGAAGGAAAAGAAAGATAGGAGAGATGGAAGAGTCAGTGCTAGGAGGAGGCCCGGTGCGGGTAGAGGAGAGGTTTGTAGAAAAGGTAGACATGGCAGTGGAGAAAAAAGAGGGTGGAGAGCAAGAGCTCGGAAACCAGGAGGAGGGGATGGGAAAGGAAGAGGAGATTCCAAAAGATCAGGAGGAAGAAGAAGAGCCCTCGAGGCTGAGGGCTGCAGTTGAGCTACAGGAGGTAGACATCCTAACAAAATAAGGAAGAAAAGAAAAGATCAAAATCAGCGGAGAGCTTGGTCTTGAGGACCAGGAGGAGATCCGAAAATGCGTGCAGGAAAACATTGATATCTTTGCTTGGAGCGCGGCCGACATGCCAGGGATTGACGCAGATGTGGCATGCCATCGTCTCAACCTTGACCCCAAGGTTCGTCCCATCCAGCAGAAGAAAAGGGCCATCGCTTCCAGGATGGCCAAGCCTATCAGGGAGGAAGTGGAAAAGCTGCTCCAGGCGGGGTTCATATCCGCAAACAAGTATCCGGGGTGGGTGAGCAATGTTGTGATGGTAAAGAAGGGGGAAGGGAAGTGGAGAATATGTATTGACTTCTCTCTTTTGAATAAAGCATGTCCCAAGGATTGTTACCCTCTGCCTCGAATCGACGCACTGGTTGATTCAGCCGTCGGTTTTTCACTAATGAGTTTTTTAGATGCCTTTTTAGGATACCATCAAATACGCATGCACCCACCGGACATCAAGGATGTCACCTTTATCACCGAGGATGGATGCTTCAGCTATAACATGATGCCTTTTGGGTTGAAGAATGCGGGGGCGACCTACCAACGGATGATGGATCGGATCTTCCGAGAACAAAAGGGACGGAACCTCGAAGTCTACGTAGACGACTTGATGATCAAGAGCCAAGATCTCAAATCTCATATTGCGGACCTTGAATAAACGTTTGCAACTGTAAGTAAGTACAAGATGAGGCTTAATCCGTTGAAGTGCGTATTCGGGGCTAGTAGGGGAAAGTTCTTAGGACATCTCCTCACCCCAGCAGGAGTAGAGCCTAACCCGGATAAGGTAAGGGCTATCCTAGAACTGAAATCTCCGGCAAATGCCAGAGAGGTCCAGCGCCTTACCGGCAAGTTGGCAGGGCTCAGTAGGTTTCTTTCTAGAGCAGGAGAGAGATTCTCACCTTTCTTTCGAACATTGAGGGGGGGAAAGAAATTCGAGTGGACCTTCGAGTGCGAGAATGCTTTTCTAGCCTTGAAGCAGCAGCTCACTAAGGCGCCGCTACTCCAAGGTCCGAGGGAAGGAGAAATTCTATTCTTGTACCTAGGAGTAGGAGCAGGGGTAGTAAGTTCGGTCCTCGTGCGGGAAGAAGGTAAAAAGCAATTCCCGATTTATTATGTAAGTAAAGTCCTCAAAAAGTCAGAGCTAAAGTATCCTATCCTAGAGAAGCTAGCCTTTGCCCTCGTTATCTCAGCCCGAAAGCTCAGGCCATATTTTCAGGCCCATTCCATCCAGATCGTGACGGACCACCCTCTCCGCCGTATTTTTGAAGGGGTAGAGCACTCAGGGAGATTAGCTAAATGGTCAATAGAACTCAGTGAGTTTGACCTTTCTTATATTCCTCGGTTGGCTATCAAGGCGCAAGCTGTAGCGGATTTCTTGGTAGATTACACGGTGGAGGTCAAGGAGGCCGAGACGTCTCCCGTAGTAGCTTGGGAGATGCTAGTAGATGGGGCCTCGGGAAAGAATTCTTTTGGAGGAGGGATGGTTTTGGTAAGTCCTGAGGGAACACGGATCGAACAGGCCCTGAAGGTTCATTTCACCCTCACCAACAATCAAGCGGAGTACGAGGCCATTATAGCAGGGCTGAGGTTAGCTCGCGAGCTCGGTATACAAGATATCAAGGTTTCCACGGATTCTATGATAGTGGCAAGGCATATAAAAGGGGAATTTGAGGTAAGAGAGCCCACCCTCCAGTTGTACTTAACAAAGGTAAAGAGGATCATTGGGCAGTTCCGCAGTTTCTCAGTTCAACACGTCCCAAGGGAGGAAAATACTCGGGCAGACCTGCTCGCCAAGCACGGTCCTCGGGCCGGAGGAACCATGACAGAGCTCTTTAGGCCCTCCATTGAAGAGGGAGAACTGATGGAAGTAGATCAGCAGGGATCCTGGATGGATCCATTTGCCACCTACTTGGCGACGGGACGTTTGCCTGAGGGAGAGATCGAGAAGAAGCAAGTCAGGTACAAGTCGGCATACTACCTGCTAAAAGAAGGGATCTTATACCGTAAGACGTTGTCGGGGCTGTTGGCTCGATGCGTATCCGAGAAGGAGGTCGCGAGGGTGCTGGAAGAAATTCACTCTGGAGAATGCGGCAGCCATTCCGGGAGTCGGACCTTGGAAGGAAGGGTGTTGAGGCAAGGCTACTTCTGGCCCACCCTTAGGAAGGATGCTGAGGAATTCGCAAGGAAGTGCAGAAAGTGTCAGGAATTTGCTCCTCTTCAGCTCCTCCCGGCCCAAAGGTTGCGCACGATTACGGCTCCATGGCCCTTCGCCATATGGGGGCGAGATCTGGTGGGTCCATTCCCTCAAGCCAGTGGCCAGAGGAGGTTTCTGCTGGTCATGGTAGACTATTTCTCAAAATGGCTGGAGGTGAAGGCATTGGCGAAGGTGACATCGCAGGTGGTCAAAAGCTTCGTATGGGGGGAAATCATCTGTAGGCATGGGCTCCCTCTGGCCATTGTCACGGATAACGGACCGCAATTTGCCAGCAGAGAGTTCGTGGATTTCTGCATACGACTAGGTATAGACCTTCGGTTTGCTTCAGTGCATCATCCTCGAAGCAATGGGCAGGTGGAAGCCGCGAATAAGGTCATCGTGAATCTCTTAAAGAAAAAGGTAGAAAACTTGAGGGGAAGTTGGGTGGAGCAGCTCCCCTCCGTCCTCTGGGCCTTAAGGACCACGCCAAGTTCCTCCACGGGGGAGACGCCGTTCAAACTTTCCCATGGCTCTGAGGCCGTCATACCTGTTGAGTTCGAGGTTGAGTCAACTAGAGTAGCTGCGGCAAGGAGGGGAGATGAGGAGTGGCTGGTAGATAATGGGGAGGAGCAAAGGCTCTCCCTCGATTTGGTGGAAGAGCTTAGAGAGCTGGCGTCTATCCGACAGGAGGAGGTCAAGCGCCGGATGTCAAGATATTTTGATAAGCACGTCAGGGTCAAGCAGTTTGAGAAGGGAGACTTGGTCCTCAAGAAAGTGGATGCCGCAGGAAGAGGGGCTTCGGTAGGGAAGCTCAACCCCAACTGGGAAGGTCCTTTTATTGTAAAAGAAGTTTTGAAATCAGGAGGGTATCACCTCCAAGATGTAAACGGGACGCCCTTCGATCGCGCCCGAAGCGGCGACGATCTAAAGCGATTCTATCCTTAATACCACTGTTTATGATCATCATCTATTCTGAATGAGATGTAGTTTCTTTGTCTTTCTCTCTCACCTTCCAATATTAGCAAGTCGGGCGAGGCCTTCTGGTCCTGCCAAGCAGTCTCAGGTAGCCGTCTCCTCAAAGCAAGAAGATTTTATTTTGGAGAGGAGACCCCGAGAAGACCCGCTGTCCAGGCTACCATCGAGCTGGCAGGTCTGTAGGCTCACTCGGTGGTTGGAGTTGGTTTTGGAGAGGAGACCCCGAGAAGACCCGCTGTCCAGGCTACCATCGAGCTGGCAGGTCTGTAGGCTCACTCGGTGGTTGGAGTTGGTTTTGGAGAGGAGACCCCGAGAAGACCCGCTGTCCAGGCTACCATTGAGCTGACAGGTCTGTAGGCTCACTCGGTGGTTGGAGTTGGTTTTGGAGAGGAGACCCCGAGAAGACCCGCTGTCCAGGCTACCATCGAGCTGGCAGGTCTGTAGGCTCACTCGGTGGTTGGAGTTGGTTTTGGAGAGGAGACCCCGAGAAGACCCGCTGTCCAGGCTACCATCGAGCTGGCAGGTCTGTAGGCTCACACGGTGGTTGGAGTTGGTTTTGGAGAGGAGACCCCGAGAAGACCCGCTGTCCAGGCTACCATCGAGCTGGCAGGTCTGTAGGCTCACTCGGTGGTTGGAGTTGGTTTTGGAGAGGAGACCCCGAGAAGACCCGCTGTCCAGGCTACCATCGAGCTGGCAGGTCTATAGGCTCACTCGGTGGTTGGAGTTGGTTTTGGAGAGGAGACCCCGAGAAGACCCGCTGTCCAGGCTACCATCGAGCTGGCAGGTCTGTAGGCTCACTCGGTGGTTGGGGTTGGTTTTGGAGAGGAGACCCCGAGAAGACCCGCTGTCCAGGCAACCATCGAGCTGGCAGGTCTGTAGGCTCACTCGGTGGTTGGAGTTGGTTTTGGAGAGGAGACCCCAAGAAGACCCGCTGTCCAGGCTACCATCGAGCTGGCAGGTCGGTAGGCTCACTCGGTGGTTGGAGTTGGTTTTGGAGAAGAGACCCCGAGAAGACCCGCTGTCCAGGCTACCATCGAGCTGGCAGGTCTGTAGGCTCACTCGGTGGTTGGAGTTGGTTTTGGAGAGAAGACCCCGAGAAGACCCGCTGTCCAGGCTACCATCGAGCTGGCAGGTCTGTAGGCTCACTCGGTGGTTGGAGTTGGTTTTGGAGAGGAGACCCCGAGAAGACCCGCTGTCCAGGCTACCATCGAGCTGGCAGGTCTGTAGGCTCACTCGGTGGTTGGAGTTGGTTTTGGAGAGGAGACCCCGAGAAGACCCGCTGTCCAGGCTACCATCGAGCTGGCAGGTCTGTAGGCTCACTCGGTGGTTGGAGTTAGTTTTGGAGAGGAGACCCCGAGAAGACCCGCTGTCCAGGCTACCATCGAGCTGGCAGGTCTGTAGGCTCACTCGGTGGTTGGAGTTGGTTTTGGAGAGGAGACCCCGAGAAGACCCGCTGTCCAGGCTACCATCGAGCTGGCAGGTCTGTAGGCTCACTCGGTGGTTGGAGTTGGTTTTGGCGAGGAGACCCCGAGAAGACCCACTGTCCAGGCTACCATCGAGCTGGCAGGTCTGTAGGCTCACTCGGTGGTTGGAGTTGGTTTTGGAGAGGAGACCCCCGAGAAGACCCGCTGCCCAGGCTATCATCGAGCTGGCAGATCTGTAGGCTCACTCGGAGGTTAGGTAAAGGGCAGCATATGGATGGGAGTTTCATAATTTGATCAAAAGCAAGGTCCTTGTCCCAAAGGAAGAAGAGGAGGAAGGAGTCGGTCCCTCAAAATCCACTCGCGCCGAGGATGTCCAGGGACAAGGCGAGTGGAAGAGGCACGGCCCCCGCGCGACTGTGGCGAGGACATGACTATTCGCACCTAGAGTAAGGGGGCTGCCCTTCGACCAAAGGGCGAGAACAAGAGTACCCTCATCTCGCAAACGAAACTAATTATAATAGCGATTCGAGACCTGCTCGCGCCTGGGGTGTCCAGAAGCAAGGCGAGAGGGAGTGATACATCCCTGCGCGAGAGCACTGAGGGCCCGCCCACTCGCGCCACGGGTAAAGCTATCCCCTCCATCGGTAGGCAAGACAAGTCGTGATCTCGTTCCGCAAATAAAGAAAGGGTAGGCATATAGGAAAGTTGAAAAGAAAGGCCCTAAAAATAAAATATGTATCACCCGCAAAAAGAGGCCGTAATACAAAAATGCCTCAGTAATAAGTATCCAAAAGAAAAAAAGGTGGGGAGAAGAGGAGTATACAAAAAAAACGCTGTAAAATAAATCCTCTATTCTTCCGCGCTGGAGGACGGGCCGTCTTCCTCCTCGCCATAAATCTCGGGTAGCAGGTCGCGGGCAGTGACCTCCTCGCAGCCTTCCCTGATAACTTCCATCTCCTTCATCATCTTCACGATTAGTTTGGCGGTCCGGATATTGGCGTCTTTGCAGAGTCCCATGACCTCAGCATGAGAATAATGAGAGGGAGGAGGTTGGGGAATCACCACGCGAGAAGGCGAGAGAGCAGCCTCCTGAAGTCGAGTGATCTCGGACTCCATGCTTTTAACCACCCCTTCCAGAGTGGCTATGCGCGAGTGCATCCTGTCGGCCGTCTCGGCATCCTGCGAGAGGTTTATTCATTAGGGGGAGTTGAAGGTGAACAAAGAAAGGGAAGGAATCGAGAATGGAGAAACTCACCACACCACCCCGAGCTTTGGCGAGAAGGTTTTCGGCCACGGCCAACCGTTTCTCAAGATCCATAGACTTCTCGCGCTCGGCCGCCAGGCTCGCCTCTGAATCCCTCCAGCTCTTATTATTGTAAATCAGACGGCGTGAGACCTAGTGCGAGAGCTCTAGCGAGCGTAGCTGGGATTGCGCGGCCCTCAGGATCAAATCCCGCGAGGGAGGCTCAGCGGTAGGTTCTCGCTCTGCGCCACCGTAAAGGCCAAAGCCCAGAGAAAATGCATGAGCCGTAGGTTGGTCTCGCTCTATCCAGGGAGGAAGGAGGGTATAGATAGAGACCCGGTTCGCCTCTTTGTCCCATATCCGGGTTGGCTCGCCAGCAGCATCCGGGATCGCCGGGCCCATATTGAAGTTCAGATGAGTGGAGGGAGCCGGGCGGCTGGAAGAGCCCACCTCGCGAGTAGGAGATTTAGAGGGGAGGTTGTCAGCAAGAGAATCAGGTTGACCCGTCCCGCCAATCGGCGAGACGGTCCGCTGACAAAGAAGCCGAGAAGGGGATTGGGGAGATTGGGACCCCAAAGAGATGGGGGATAAGGATCCCGACACGTCTACCATCTCAGCAGGAACTTGCTTCGCCTTTCCAGAGGGAAGAGGCGCTCCTTTCTTGACCTTTGTTTTCTTTGAAGGACTCTGGCGAGATGGGGCGGAGCCTTCGGCAGGTCTTTTCTTCAGGGAGAGGGGTAGGTTTTCTCTCGCCGCCTCAGCTGCCATCGTGGCGAGGGCGACATCTTTGGAAGGTTTGATGCTGCTTTTGTAAGGCGGGCGAACAGGAACATTTCTTTCTCCTAGAAAAGGCGAGACGATGCGTTTACAAAAACTATTCGTTAGACCTAGATGAAAATAAAGGGCCCCAGCATTTACCTTCGCCTGGAAGAACAGGAAGGAGGGAGTCGAGGCCCCGCCTCAGGAACTGAACCTTGAAGTTCTTGCCAATGAAAAAGTCACAGAGAAGCTTGTCCGTGCCACTAACCTGGGGAGTGGTATAGAACACCTCGGCTGGCGACACGGGCGCCAGCGGAATGCCACCCATGTTACCGCGAATAAAGACGAAGCGAGTAAGCCAGTGATGATTCTTGTTAGGCGTCTCGCAAACCTTGAGACCCTGCCCTGTGAAATAGGAAACGCCGTCGGCGTTGGCATGGTAGACAAAAAGCTTGCGGAAGGAGTTCAGGCTGAACTCGATTCGCTCCCGGCGCATGTAGCAGGCGAAGGCAACGAGTACCGAGATAGCGTTTGGGTTCAGTTGCGCAGGAACAGTCCCGAAGTACTTGAGAACCTGTTTCACTTCTGGCCAGAGGGGCAACCTCAGCCCCGCTTCGAAATGCGGGACAGGGAAGGCGAGTTCACCGGGATAAAAAGTGTTGATCGACTCGCCCACCCTTGGAGGGCGTGACTCAAAACCCTCCGGCAAGAAATCGCGAGTGAAGGCGTTGTAGTCCTCCTCGGAAATCCGGCCGGGAGGAAAATCATGGTCACCAAACCGCCTCCCGCATCGGCTTCGCCCCTCGCCTTCTTCAGCCTTCTTTTTCCCCATTCTGGACAAAGAGAGCGAAAGGGGGGATGCGAGAAGAATAGGCGAGATGAGGCGCCGAAAGGATCAGTTCGCGAGGGAAGGAAGAGAGAGGTAAGGTTTAGGGCGCCGAGACAAATCGAGAGCATGATCCGGGCCCCAGGGATAGGGGGTATTTATAGCCCGTTGGGTAAAGGGAAAAATACGAAGAGGCAAAAAAATATATAGTGTAAAGGAAGGGGAAGAGGCGGCCGTCTTTCTCTCTCTCCTAGTCTCGATTGGTGTAGACTAACGTAAGTCCCAGGCCGGGGACGAGGCAGTATCATAAAAATACAATAAAAATAAAAAGAGAGTAGTGATTTAAGCACAGATATGACGCGCGAGTCACAGTGTAGAAAAGCGCGGTACTAGAGGTAAAATTATCAAAGGAACTACTAAAAGAAGTTATTAAGCAGACCTATTCTTTAGATCCAAAGAGTTCGGGCGGTAGCCGCGAGAGGAAACATTATTACAAAACAAAGAGCAGTACAAAGAAAATAAGGGCGCAAGGCAGCGCGGGGGATTCAATCCTTATGCCACCGCCAGCGCCCCCCACCGCGAGACCTCGCGCAGGGAGGACGGTGGGGGAGGTGAAAAGCGCGAGCCGCATCCACGCCACGGCGCGCGAGACGGAGTTGTTGGTCGACCTCGTTCAGAATTGCCTGGGATCGGTCTCGTCTATCTCAATGTCAGCATCAACTTCAGAGGTCAAGCGAGCAACCTCCACCTCTAACCAATCAATCTGCCGGTCAGCCATTTGCTTGTCCTTCTCCAACTCTTGAATCATGATCGCATGTTTCTGAAACATCTCAGCCACCCTGCGCTTCATCGCCAACAGATCCATAGGGTCGCCAAGGTAATCTTCGATCTCGTCCATAGGAGGAGGAGGCGAGGAGACCGCTCGCCTCGGGCGCTCCTCAGTAGGCGAGTCTTCGGCAGATGAGTCTACTCGCACATCTGCAAATACAAAAACAGAATGAGGGTCATAATCAAAGGTGGGCAGCCAGAGAGGCCAGAACCTAGGGCAGAAGATTCCTAACCAGAGTGGCGAGAGGTCCCAGCGATATGGGAAGGCTCGCCATCTTTCCCACCAAGAGTAGAGGGAAGAGTAGAGGGAGGAGGCGAGGCCGAGCTTAGACGATGGTTGGCGAGATGAGTTTGTGCGCTACCAGACTGACCGTAGGGTGCGTGACTTTTCTAAAAACCAACAGCAAAAGAAGCAATGAAAGATAGATAGCGAACAGGGGAGGTGAACAAGGACCTTACCTCTTTTTCCTGGGGAAGCGATGGTGTAGGGGGGATGCGTCTCTCCGGGGGATCCGTTAAGGGTCCTCCCGACAGGGGGACCAGATCAGTTGTTCTCGCCTTCTTCGGGCGAGAAGAAGAGGGTGGTGGTGAGGAAAAAGTACGAGCGGGAATTAGGTTTAAGGCAGCCGCGCTCGCCTTGTTCCGCTGGCGCACCAGCGCGATACGATCATGAAAGCTTTTGCTAAGAGACATAGCAGCAAAGTGGAGGTGGCTAAAACGAAGAGAGGAGGCCTGTTGCACTTGGGGAGGATCCCAGTATTTATAGACTCATGGGGGGGAATCCCACCCGAAAAAGATTCCGCTTTAAAGTCACTGAGATGACGTGAGCCTCGGTTGGACTTTTCTTTTCGGTCTTGGACAACCCCAAAAAGAGCGGGGATTGTGTACAACCTCGGGCTCACAGGAGGGAACCCAGCAGAGAGAGGATTAGAAGAATCCTCAAGAGGAGATAAGGCCCTAGGCGAGAGGGGCCCGAAGCAAAGACCACTCGCACTAAGCGAGAGGGGCCTAAAGTTGGGTCCACTCGCAATGGGCGAGAGGAGCCCAAAAAGTTGGGTCCACTCGCAATAGGCGAGAGGAGCCCAAAAGTGGGTCCACTCGCAATAGGCGAGAGGAGCCAAAAGGTGGGTCCGCTCGCGCTAGGCAGGAGGAGCCAAAGTTGAGTCCATTCGCCTGGCAGGTGGGGGTCAAAGGAAGATTTTCTATATGCCGACGGAGGGTCTCGCCTGCGAGGTAATCTTTTTCAGCTGCAAGGTGGTCCTCTCGCCAAGCATCGGGTCGGCAGGAAGAGATAAGGCCGGTTCAGCAATTGGGTGGGAACCGGTTCACTTGGCAAGCGGTTCATCCTTTTTGGCCTTTTTTACTCTTTTACCCTCGGTGGTCTGCTCATAGCCCTTCAGAGCAGCGGAGTTTGGCTGTTGGCAGACCCAACCCAGGGTATTCAGGTAATTTCACAGGTGCTTGCTTTGGTTATTTGCAGTTCAAATCCTGAAGCCTATAAATAGACCGGTAAGGTGTCTGAGAAGAGGGCAGGTGGAACCTTCTTTTTCCTTCTTACTCAGACATCTAGCTCAGCACTAGCTAGGGAGGGGAAGGATTCTAGTTCTTCCGGGTGAGCGGTGGGACCTCCGAGCTGAAGCCCCCGGTCTGTTCCTTTAGGTGTCTTATGGGGAGCGTGGTTCGAAGAAAGTAAGCGTAGGTTGCAGCCTTAGATCCGAGCTTTTAGGAGAAACTAGTTCTACTGGTTTCAATAATCCGTATTTCACCAACAAAATGAGTCAGCTTTGGCTTTCCTCTCACAATGGCCCGATCTTGTATGGTTGGTGAATAACTCCTTATTCGCATCCATCATATGGTGCATGCCAACCCTATGCCTCTAGGCACTCAACCTTTGAGGTCACCTAGTTAAGCTAGACCCGATATCGACAGTGGGATATCACAATTATCCGCTCGCACCCTTACCAAGATAGATTAATGCACCTTGATTTGGTAAGCCCACACATCATCGATCGAGGCAGGAAGAGTGTCATCCATCGGAAGGCATCCGAACACTTAATATTTGATGAAGGGATTTTTGATGATAGGTTAACATTTAACCATGATCAACATTTGATCAATGTGCACATCCAAAGAAAAACACTTCACTAAAATCCTCATGCATCCTTTATGTGCACAACAGAACACTATCAATATTTGATAGAAGAAAAGGGATAAATCTGAACATCTGGACACTTCCAAATCTTCAGGTTTACATGCATTGGACAAGGGACAAAGGCAACTCAACTTAAAGCAGTAGACAAGCTCATCTCTCCTTGTGTAAGACCCCTTTTTTTTTTTCTTTTCAACCACCGGGGTCTTTGCCCAGAATTGCCGCTTTGCGGTGACGCCGACTCACGGGAAGGCAACCACTACAAAACGCCAATTCTGCCGGCCCTTTTCGATCGCAGAATAGTAGCATAAAAAGTAAGAGCAAGTCCACAATAATCACATGTATATAAATAAATCTCCACGAAGGGAGTGTCCACAATATATCAGAGTACTGCAAATACGAGCTTACGCCCGGTACATCATATCCTCACTACAAGTCACTCGTGGAAGCAAAGCTAAAACTAAGCGTCACCGTAACTATCACTGAACTGAGAGCACCCAAGCTGGACTGGCCCATCTCCACCGACTATGTACTCCGCTGTTGCTGCATCTCTGGGTGCTTCTTCCTTTTCGGCCTGCCGTCGCCGCCTCGCGATCCACGTCTACGTCTACGTCTTCGGCCTCCTGGTTGCTGAGCTGGTGGGGTCCCACCCATCAAGGGGCAATTGACCTGTGTGTGTCCCGGCTGGTGACAATGGTAACACGGTCGCGGGGTCGACTCTGTCAGGAACTGCAAAAGCCGTGACCCTTCCATATGGTACACCTAAAATGTTGTGGTTCGAAAACCGTTAGTCATAAAGACTAAGCCCTATCATCCCCTACCCCTTCCCCCATGGCTCCTAGGTACCGAGCGGGGAGGAAGAAAGGGAAGGACATGAAGGTGGAGAATAGTCAAGCAGGTGACGATGGACCTAACTAGCAAGTTATAACAGGTGAACAGTATAAATGTTGTAATAGGTAGAGCAATTATTAAGTAGCAATTTGTATAAAAATGCAGCTAGAGAACAGTAAGTAAACAAACAAGTAAATAAGTATGAAACCTTAACTTATATGAATGCCCATACAAACTTATAAGTTAAGGGGTCTTTTGCAAGGCTCCCATCGTATAAAAAGTCCCATACCGATTTATACGTTGGGGTGTCGGTTGTATGCAAATATGAATGTAGTGATATGCTATGCCATGATTCATGCAGGTGCAACTCATGCACACGACTCTATGCGCACAGACCTTTAGTTCCCCCTGTTCGCGAGGCTAGCTTCACCCCCAGGAACCTCCGTTGTGGCAAACGGAGACAGTGAGTCGGGCTCCCCACTCCTAGGCGGGTAACCACACTACCAGGCCTAGCCCTTCCGTACGCCCCTAGAAGAACACAACCTAGAGTATCCGCGTACTGCTGCTGGATGTACCCTCCAGACTTTTCGCCGAGTCATCGTGCCGCTGTCGGTGTGATCGATCGCCTAGTACCGATGACCCACCACTTTTATTCCGTACTCCAACCCTCGAGCCCGCGGCCCCCCCGGACAGTCCTGTCCGTGCATCTACCTTCAGAGCTACTGTCTGAATGGCAAGTAATCCTATAATTCTACTTTCCTAGCTATCGGGGAGTGTAAACGTGCACCCCTAGTTATACTAGTTGCTCTTTTAATTTATTATTCCTACGGTTTACGTTAGTCCAGGACTGCCCCCGGTATACCCCGTGAAGGGCTCTCAAGGGGCACTAGGAAACAAGACGGTGGCATTACGACCCGAAGTTCCCTTTCGCAAGGCACTCATTATTATTGGTTGACCTCCCTTACCCCGATCCTCTTTAGTTACTTTAGTTCTAACCCTAGAGTATTTAGACTCTTCCTCTTCTTCCCGGGATGGACGATCTTTCGTCGTTCCCGTACTCCCTTATCCTAACCGGTCTCACACTCTACTTATCTTGACTTCCAATGATGAACTCAATCATAATTTGCCTACCAACCATCAACTACCAAAATTCCATGGCTTACTATATGCAGACCACCCTAAGCTATATGAGGTACATAAATGGAGGTACACCAAATTATCTTCCAAATCTCCTATAGTATTTACTGGAGGTCTACCATATCATAATTTGTCTAAATCCAGAAACTTATAATTTTCCTAATTAATCCGATATTTATTTAATTTTCTCAAAGGATGGGTCATGGGTCATTTTAAACATGAAGTACATGATCCTCTTAAGTAATGGCTACCCAAAATTCATGATCATTAAATAACAGCAAGATAACCTCAAATACAAATTTCTAGAATTTTACATAATGTATTTAGCCTCTAAATAATTTATCCAGTATAATCGAGTTAATTCGACGTGATGAAGGAAGTACTGAAATTATTCATCTAAAAATTATAGAAAAATCACTAGTCAGTAGTAGGATATATAAAAGATCTTTATGCAGAGAATCATAATTTTACTAGCTTGCTACACACCACTAAAGATTTAATCAAATAATCAAGGTAAAAAAACCTTAATGAAACAAGCCTTAGAATTAATCATCCAAAAATCCCATAAAAATTCACAGAGATTTAAAACCATAATAAATGTTCGCTGCTTAAATTTCATCAATTTCCAGAAAGTGTGTACTCCATAATAAATTTTCTAAGCAAATCGTACAACTACTAAGTCATTAAAGGAGTATCCAAGATAATGATCATAAAATTCATAGAAAAATATCCAGAGCTTGTACTATCCCTATAATGCACTCTACCCAATCCTTATCACTTTTAGATGTGATTTAGTGTCATTTCCTATTTCTACAAGTCTTGCACCCTAAACTAGGGTTAGAATTTTAGATATCCCAACGGTCTCTAAATCTACTAAGATTTCGTCCAGAGAACTATATTGGCCCTATGGTTCTCTTCACCCAATTTCGGATCAATCCAAGGTCATTTGACCACATGACCTTCATAAACCACCAAGACCCATCCTTAGGGTTTGGCCTTGGTCCTTAGGGTAAACTTACCCCGATCCACCTCAAACTCCATGAGGGGGTGCTAGAGAATATTACTAGCCAGTGGTAAAAATCTCAGCCTTTGTTGAGGTGATTTGACCACTCAAACTTAAAAAGTGCACTTTTAACCTAAGACCCCTTATTAGGGTAAAACTTAGGTTTGTTCATTTCTAATCCAAACCATCTCCAAATGAGATGAAAAATTATACAGAACCTTATGGTGAACCCAGGGACCACTCACCAAAATTTGGGAGGGTTTGGAAATTATTTAACTATCTAATTAAATTCGGCTAGGATTATTGAATATTTCTAAAAAACTATAGAAATATATTATCCAAAAATTCTCATTTTTGGATAGCACTTAGATATAGGTAATATTAGACCACACCCCAAATTTCAAGTCATTTGGATGACTGGATTGGAGTGGGGAATTTATCTAAGGTCAAGGCAGCCCTCTGGATAGACCTCACCAAAAAGGGTGCTGTGGTCTAATCAGGATTCCAAATCGAGTGAAATAAATTTTGAATTAAAGTAGACTTCAAGGGCTACATTTTCTATTTTGATCATTTTTCCTGTAGGAGCCTCTAGGTATTTTTTCCCAATTTCTTTAACAAGACAGATATTTCATTCAGAAAATTGTTTTTAAAAATAATTATCTAATTTGACGGCACTGTTCATCTTCTTCTACAGCCCGAACCAGAGGCTTAAAAACCTAAATACCTGTAGCTTTTCCAAGCTATTTCCCGGCCATCCAGCCATCTCCCCGGCCGGCCACCACTACCACCACCTCTGTTGAGGTGAGGGCTACCGTCGGGCGGCGGCACGGCCGCCGGAGAGGCGGTTTCCGGCGAACCCGCCACCATGCAAATTTCGGAAAAGCATGGAAACGCTCACCCGATCCGGATCTTTTGAGCCCGATATCTCTCCTAATGATTTCTAAGATCTATCCATAGAAGAAAGAGTAGAGGAGGACCTTATTCATGGTTTGATGGCGAGATGGACGTTGGACTGTCATGGCGCGGTGGTGGCGTCGTCGGAATTCTTCTACAGCACAGTAGGAGGCTCGAAACTTCAGGTAAGGGCTTGGAAACTTCATCCTTGAGCCTATGGGGCCTTTTTAAAGGGAAGAAAGGAGGGAGGGGAAAGGTTGAAACGTTGGAGATGAAACGTTCGCGGCCATTAATAATCCCCTTAATGACGTTTCGGTTATGACGAATGGCAGTTGAAACGTTGGAGATGAAGAGGTGTTTGCCAGGTGGCAATTTCCTATTGGACCCACTTTTCCTTAATTATTAACATAATTAAAGTAGGGAACGTCCCATAAATACTCTTGATTTTCATTCCCATAGTCAGAATTTATTATGGCGTCGGTTACCGAAATTTCCTACCTGGCTGTCATTTTGGCCTTGGTCACGGGCGTGACACATAGGTCACGGGCGTGACAGGCCCGGTTAGCCAATTCTGGGTTCGATGATCGTCGAACTGAGATCGACGATCGTCGAAGGGTGGTCACGGGCGTGACACCTAGGTCACGGGCGTGACAGGCCCGTGTGGCCAGATCTGGTTCGACGATCGTCGAATTGGGATCGACGATCGTCGAGCGTGTCACGCCCTATGTCACGGGCGTGACATTGTGGGTCACGGGCGTGACATGCCTGGTGAATAATTCTGGTTCGACGACGTCGAACTGGAATTGACGATCGTCGAGCGTGTCACGCCCTATGTCACGGGCGTGACATGGCGGGTCACGGGCATGACATGCCCGTGGGGCCAATTTTGGGTCAACGACCGTCGACCTGGAACCCACGATCATGGTCACGCCCTATGTCACGGGCGTGACATGGCGGGTCACGGGCGTGACAGGGCTGGTGACTAATTCTGGGTTCGGCGATCGTCGAACTGAAATCGACGATCGTCGAATGAGGTCACGCCCATGTCACGGGCGTGACGGGTCGGTCACGGGCGTGACCAACCCGTGACCCAATTTCATGGTCGATTTAATTCAAGTTTTGGGCTCCCTAGGGTTCTACCACAACCAACCGACTCCTAGGGGTCTAGCCGGAAATGGGATGTTACAAATCCCAATAAACAAAACAAAGATTTCGTCCCCGAAATCAAGGTTAAGCCTACGGGACTCAAATCGGGAAAATAAGCTTGTAACATCCCATGAGAATTAAAGAAATTACATCTCTATGTTATGTTCGCTTTGTGCGGTTTCAAGTCTAAAATTAATTCGTCCACTTAACTAGGTATATATCCCAATAAACAAAAGATCAGCCCCTATCCTTGAAAATTTCAGTCCTACTGGTTTAAAACAGGAACACAAATTGGTTGTCCAGAGGGGTTGTGAGGTATATATGACCAAAAAGTTCTGGATACTTCTGTCGCATCAAGTCCTGTGGCTCCCATGTATGCTCCTCCTGTGCATGATTGTTCCACAAAACCCTGACTAACGGAACCTTCTTCCGTCGCAAGGCCCGTACTATCGTGTCATCGATCTTGCTAGGCTCTAAGTTGACTGGCTGATTCAACACAATCGTCTTGGGCACCCCGTGTTAACGAACAGCTACTCACCATTCTTATGAAACACCCACAAGAGTTTTCTTTCGGGTCGAGGTGACGCCAACTACCTCGTCCAGTCTATCCTCGACGCTCCCTTTACCATTGTGCCTGGGGTGGGGACGACGAATCCTGTGCATGAAATCTCCAATTATACCCTCGTATTTCCATTATATCTCGGGCAGTGGCTGTAATAGTTTCCCAAAAATTCTTTCACTTAGCCTTCAACAACTGAAGGACCTCACCGTGCATCACCAAATCCATGACACTTTTATTCACTCCAGGGGGTAGATGTTCTGAGATACACCACACTTCCGGTAATTTAATTTCTCATTTGTGTGTATAGGCAACAGATCTATAAAATCTCCACACGATGATTGTCCTATTCCTTCGAGTACGCCCGAAATCAATCAATTCAACCCTACGGGTTATATTTAAGGTATCCGTCTTTCAATATATTGTTTGCTCACATCGTGTAGATTCCTAGAGTCATTGTACTTCCGATGATATAACATAGCGATCTAGTCTTATCTTGCCCGAACAACGTCGAATTATGTCAAATTCAATCTCACTATTCCTAAATTCGGGCTAAGAAAACCTAAGTCAATCCTATTTGCCTAATAAACAAAAGTTTAGCCCCCAATAAACAAAAGATAAGCCCCTACCTACCTTGGGCTAAGCATCTTTTATATTACCATGTTATCTCCGTCCCAGTTGGGTGCACAATCCCTAGGGCATCAATCTTCGACTTGGGGTTCCACCCAGAAATTCGTCGATATACCCCGTACTTCAAGCACTTTGAGTCACATTTCCGACAACCTTGTCCGAGTCAAGATGTTCCCAATCCTAAATGGGTATCTTCCGAACTTGTATTCCTATCCGACCCTCAGTGTTTGTCTCGGTGGTTGCCTCCAAGTAATTCTTGTCACAGGTATGCGGGATAAAACTGCTTTTCTTCTACCATTCTGTTAATAGATCATTGGCCTCAATTCTCCTTAAGGTAGCCTACCTCTTCGATTAATCGTTGATTGGGATAGTAGGGACACCAGAGTTTTACGTCTTAGGTTGTCATTCTCGTGCTAAACTCCTCCTTCATTCTCTTTGGGTATCTCCTTACCTTAACCAAATTCATACCCAAGGTCTATTTTGAACTAGGGCATACTATAGATTGTCCTGGTAAGTCACGAGTCCTAGTTGGTTGAGTCTAAATCATAGACTAGAGAATTATATGAAATGTTCTCTGCCGCCGGAGGTGTTCCCTGCTGGGGGCATGGTAGGCAACAGGCTACAAAGAAGGATTCCAATTAACGATGAAGTGGACTTTTCACATGTGATTTCCCTTATGGGCACACCACTGCTTCCGCTGCTTAGTTTGTCCCCAAACTAAACTCGAGCGGGGGTGACCCAGGGTTAGTGGACTGCTACTTTTCCGATCGAGGTTTCCTCTGATACCACTTGTAAGACCCCCTTTTTTTTTCTCTTTTCAACCACCGGGGTCTTTGCCCAGAATTACCGCTTTGCGGTGACGCCGACTCACGGGAAGGCAACCACTACAAAACGCCAATTCTGCCGGCCCTTTTCGATCGCAGAATAGTAGCATAAAAAGTAAGAGCAAGTCCACAATAATCACATGTATATAAATAAATCTCCACGAAGGGAGTGTCCACAATATATCAGAGTACTGCAAATACGGGCTTACGCCCGGTACATCATATCCTCACTACAAGTCACTCGTGGAAGCAAAGCTAAAACTAAGCGTCACCGTAACTGTCACTGAACTGAGAGCACCCAAGCTGGACTGGCCCATCTCCACCGACTCTGTACTCCGCTGTTGCTGCATCTCTGGGTGCTTCTTCCTTTTCGGCCTGCCGCCGCCGCCTCGCGATCCACGTCTACGTCTACGTCTTCGGCCTCCTGGTTGCTGAGCTGGTGGGGTCCCACCCATCAAGGGGCAATTGACCCGTGTGTGTCCCGGCTGGTGACAATGGTAACACGGTCGCGGGGTCGACTCTGTCAGGAACTGCAAAAGCCGTGACCCTTCCATATGGTACACCTAAAATGTTGTGGTTCGAAAACCGTTAGTCATAAAGACTAAGCCCTATCATCCCCTACCCCTTCCCCCATGGCTCCTAGGTACCGAGCGGGGAGGAAGAAAGGGAAGGACATGAAGGTGGAGAATAGTCAAGCAGGTGACGATGGACCTAACTAGCAAGTTATAACAGGTGAACAGTATAAATATTGTAATAGGTAGAGCAATTATTAAGTAGCAATTTGTATAAAAATGCAGCTAGAGAATAGTAAGTAAACAAACAAGTAAATAAGTATGAAACCTTAACTTATATGAATGCCCATACAAACTTATAAGTTAAGGGGTCTTTTGCAAGGCTCCCATCATATAAAAAGTCCCATACCGATTTATACGTTAGGGTGTCGGTTGTATGCAAATATGAATGTAGTGATATGCTATGTCATGATTCATGCAGGTGCAACTCACGCACACGACTCTATGCGCACAGACCTTTAGTTGCCCCTGTTCGGGAGGCTAGCTTCACCCCCAGGAACCTCCGTTGTGGCAAACGGAGACAGTGAGTCGGGCCCCCCACTCCTAGGCGGGTAACCACACTACCAGGCCTAGCCCTTCCGTACGCCCCTAGAAGAACACAACCTAGAGTATCCGCGTACTGCTGCTGGATGTACCCTCCAGACTTTTCGCCGAGTCATCGTGCCGCTGTCGGTGTGATCGATCGCCTAGTACCGATGACCCACCACTTTTATTCCGTACTCCAACCCTCGAGCCCGCGGCCCCCCGGACAGTCCTGTCCGTGCATCTACCTTCAGAGCTACTGTCTGAATGGCAAGTAATCCTATAATTCTACTTTCCTAGCTATCGGGGAGTGTAAACGTGCAACCCTAGTTATACTAGTTGCTCTTTTAATTTATTATTCCTACGGTTTACGTTAGTCCAGGACTGCCCCCGGTAGACCCCGTGAAGGGCTCTCAAGGGGCACTAGGAAACAAGACGGCGGCATTACGACCCGAAGTTCCCTTTCGCAAGGCACTTATTATTATTGGTTGACCTCCCTTACCCCGATCCTCTTTAGTTACTTTAGTTCTAACCCTAGAGTATTTAGACTCTTCCTCTTCTTCCCGGGATGGACGATCTTTCGTCGTTCCCGTACTCCCTTATCCTAACCGGTCTCACACTCTACTTATCTTGACTTCCAATGATGAACTCAATCTTAATTTGCCTACCAACCATCAACTACCAAAATTCCATGGCTTACTATATGCAGACCACCCTAAGCTATATGAGGTACATTAATGGAGGTACACCAAATTATCTTCCAAATCTCCTATAGTATTTACTGGATGTCTACCATATCATAATTTGTCTAAATCCAAAAACTTATAATTTTCCTAATTAATCCGATATTTATTTAATTTTCTCAAAGGACGGGCCATGGGTCATTTTAAACATGAAGTACATGATCCTCTTAAGTAATGGCTACCCAAAAATCATGATCATTAAATAACAGCAAAAAAACCTCAAATACAAATTTCCAGAATTTTACATAATGTATTTAGCCTCTAAATAATTTATCCAGTATAATCGCGTTAATTCGACGTGATGAAGGAAGTACTGAAATTATTCATCTAAAAATTATAGAAAAATCACTAGTCAGTAGTAGGATATATAAAAGATCTTTGTGCAGAGAATCATAATTTTACTAGCTTGCTACACACCACTAAAGATTTAATCAAATAATCAAGGTAAAACATACTTAATGAAACAAGCCTTAGAATTAATCTTCCAAAAATCCCATAAAAATTCACAGAGATTTAAAACCATAATAAATGTTCGCTGCTTAAATTTCATCAATTTCCAGAAAGTGTGTACTCCATAATAAATTTTCTAAGCAAATCGTACAACTACTAAGTCATTAAAGGAGTATCCAAGATAATGATCATAAAATTCATAGAAAAATATCCAGAGCTTGTACTATCCCTATAATGCACTCTACCCAATCCTTATCACTTTTAGATGTGATTTAGTGTCATTTCCTATCTCTACAAGTCTTGCACCCTAAACTAGGGTTAGAATTTTAGATATCCCAACGGTCTCCAAATCTACTAAGATTTCGTCCAGAGAACTATATTGGCCCTATGGTTCTCTTCACCCAATTTCGGATCAATCCAAGGTCATTTGACCACATGACCTTCACAAACCACCAAGACCCATCCTTAGGGTTTGGCCTTGGTCCTTAGGGTAAACTTACCCCGATCCACCTCAAACTCCATGAGGAGGTGCTAGAGAATATTACTAGCCAGTAGTAAAAATCTCAGCCTCTGTTGAGGTGATTTGACCACTCAAACTTCAAAAGTGCACTTTTAACCTAAGACCCCTTATTAGGGTAAAACTTAGGTTTGTTCATTTCTAATCCAAACCATCTCCAAATGAGATGAAAAATTATACAAAACCTTATGGTGAACCCAGGGACCACTCACCAAAATTTGGGAGGGTTTGGAAATTATTTAACTATCTAATTAAATTCGGCTAGGATTATTGAATATTTCTAAAAAACTATAGAAATATATTATCCAAAAATTCTCATTTTTGGATAGCACTTAGATATAGGTAATATTAGACCACACCCCAAATTTCAAGTCATTTGGATGACTGGATTGGAGTGGGGAATTTATCTAAGGTCAAGGCAGCCCTCTGGATAGACCTCACCAAAAAGGGTGCTGTGGTCTAACCAGGATTCCAAATCGAGTGAAATAAATTTTGAATTAAAGTAGACTTCAAGGGCTACATTTGCTATGTTGATCTTTTTTCCTGTAGGAGCCTCTAGTTATTTTTACCCAATTTATTTAACAAGACAGATATTTCATTCAGAAAATTGTTTTTAAAAATAATTATCTAATTTGACGGCACTGTTCATCTTCTTCTACAGCCCGAACCAGAGGCTTAAAAACCTAAATACCTGTAGCTTTTCCAAGCTATTTCCCGGCCATCCAGCCATCTCCCCGGCCGGCCACCACTACCACCACCTCTGTTGAGGTGAGGGCTACCGTCGGGCGGCGGCACGGCCGCCGGAGAGGCGGTTTCCGGCGAACCCGCCACCATGCAAATTTCGGAAAAGCATGGAAACGCTCACCCGATCCGGCTCTTTTGAGCCCGATATCTCTCCTAATGATTTCTAAGATCTATCCATAGAAGAAAGAGTAGAGGAGGACCTTTTTCATGGTTTGACGGCGAGATGGACGTTGGACTGTCATGGCGCGGTGGTGGCATCGTCGGAATTCTTCTACAGCACAGTAGGAGGCTCGAAACTTCAGGTAAGGGCTTGGAAACTTCATCCTTGAGCCTATGGGGCCTTTTTAAAGGGAAGAAAGGAGGGAGGGGAAAGGTTGAAACGTTGGAGATGAAACGTTCGCGGCCATTAATAATCCCCTTAATGACGTTTCGGTTATGACGAATGGCAGTTGAAACGTTGGAGATGAAGAGGTGTTTGCCAGGTGGCAATTTCCTATTGGACCCACTTTTCCTTAATTATTAACATAATTAAAGTAGGGAACGTCCCATAAATACTCTTGATTTTCATTCCCATAGTCAGAATTTATTATGGCATCGGTTACCGAAATTTCCTACCTGGCTGTCATTTTGGCCTTGGTCACGGGCGTGACACATAGGTCACGGGCGTGACAGGCCCGGTTAGCCAATTCTGGGTTCGACGATCGTCGAACTGAGATCGACGATCGTCGAAGGGTGGTCACGGGCGTGACACCTGGGTCACGGGCGTGACAGGCCCGTGTGGCCAGATCTGGTTCGACGATCGTCGAATTGGGATCGACGATCGTCGAGCGTGTCACGCCCTATGTCACGGGCGTGACATTGTGGGTCACGGGCGTGACATGCCTGGTGACTAATTCTGGTTCGACGACGTCGAACTGGAATCGACGATCGTCGAGCGTGTCACGCCCTATGTCACGGGCGTGACATGGCGGGTCACGGGCGTGACATGCCCGTGGGGCCAATTTTGGGTCAACGACCGTCGACCTGGAACCCACGATCATGGTCACGCCCTATGTCACGGGCGTGACATGGCGGGTCACGGGCGTGATAGGGCTGGTGACTAATTCTGGGTTCGGCGATCGTCGAACTGAAATCGACGATCGTCGAATGAGGTCACGCCCATGTCACGGGCGTGACGGGTCGGTCACGGGCGTGACCAACCCGTGACCCAATTTCTTGGTCAATTTAATTCAAGTTTTGGGCTCCCTAGGGTTCTACCACAACCAACCGACTCCTAGGGGTCTAGCCGGAAATGGGATGTTACAAATTCCAATAAACAAAACAAAGATTTCGTCCCCGAAATCAAGGTTAAGCCTACGGGACTCAAATCGGGAAAATAAGCTTGTAACATCCCATGAGAATTAAAGAAATTACATCTCTATGTTATGTTCCCTTTGTGCGGTTTCAAGTCTAAAATTAATTCGTCCACTTAACTAGGTATATATCCCAATAAACAAAAGATCAGCCCCTATCCTTGAAAATTTCAGTCCTACTGGTTTAAAACAGGAACACAAATTGGTTGTCCAGAGGGGTTGTGAGGTATATATGACCAAAAAGTTCTGGATACTTCTGTCGCATCAAGTCCTGTGGCTCCCATGTATGCTCCTCCTATGCATGATTGTTCCACAAAACCCTGACTAACGGAACCTTCTTCCGTCGCAAGGCCCGTACTATCGTGTCATCGATCTTGCTAGGCTCTAAGTTGACTGGCTGATTCAACACAATCGTCTTGGGCACCCCGTGTTAACGAACTGCTACTCACCATTCTTATGAAACACCCACAAGAGTTTTCTTTCGGGTCGAGGTGACGCCAACTAACTCGTCCAGTCTATCCTCGACGCTCCCTTTACCATTGTGCCTGGGGTGGGGACGACGAATCCTGTGCATGAAATCTCCAATTATACCCTCGTATTTCCATTATATCTCGGGCAGTGGCTGTAATAGTTTCCCAAAAATTCTTTCACTTAGCCTTCAACAACTGAAGGACTTCACCGTGCATCACCAAATCCATGACACTTTTATTCACTCCAGGGGGTAGATGTTCTGAGATACACCACACTTCCGGTAATTTAATTTCTCATTTGTGTGTATAGGCAACAGATCTATAAAATCTCCACACGATGATTGTCCTATTCCTTCGAGTACGCCCGAAATCAATCAATTCAACCCTACGGGTTATATTTAAGGTATCCGTCTTTCAATATATTGTTTGCTCACATCGTGTAGATTCCTAGAGTCATTGTACTTCCGATGATATAACATAGCGATCTAGTCTTATCTTGCCCGAACAACGTCGAATTATGTCAAATTCAATCTCACTATTCCTAAATTTGGGCTAAGAAAACCTAAGTCAATCCTATTTGCCCAATAAACAAAAGTTTAGCCCCCAATAAACAAAAGATAAGCCCCTACCTACCTTGGGCTAAGCATCTTTTATATTACCATGTTATCTCCGTCCCAGTTGGGTGCACAATCCCTAGGGCATCAATCTTCGACTTGGGGTTCCACCCAGAAATTCGTCGATATACCCCGTACTTCAAGCACTTTGAGTCACATTTCCGACAACCTTGTCCGAGTCAAGATGTTCCCAATCCCAAATGGGTATCTTCCGAACTTGTATTCCTATCCGACCCTCAGTGTTTGTCTCGGTGGTTGCCTCCATGTAATTCTTGTCACAGGTATGCGGGATAAAACTGCTTTTCTTCTACCATTCTGTTAATAGATCATTGGCCTCAATTCTCCTTAAGGTAGCCTACCGCTTCGAATAATCGTTGATTGGGATAGTAGGGACACCAGAGTTTTACGTCTTAGGTAGTCATTCTCGTGCTAAACTCCTCCTTCATTCTCTTTGGGTATCTCCTTACCTTAACCAAATTCATACCCAAGGTCTATTTTGAACTAGGGCATACTATAGATTGTCCTGGTAAGTCACGAGTCCTAGTTGGTTGAGTCTAAATCATAGACTAGAGAATTATATGAAATGTTCTCTGCCGCCGGAGGTGTTCCCTGCTGGGGGCATGGTAGGCAACAGGCTACAAAGAAGGATTCCAATTAACGATGAAGTGGACTTTTCACATGTGATTTCCCTTATGGGCACACCACTGCTTCCGCTGCTTAGTTTGTCCCCAAACTAAACTCGAGCGGGGGTGACCCAGGGTTAGTGGACTGCTACTTTTCCGATCGAGGTTTCCTCTGATACCACTTGTAAGACCCCCTTTTTTTTTCTCTTTTCAACCACCGGGGTCTTTGCCCAGAATTACCGCTTTGCGGTGACGCCGACTCACGGGAAGGCAACCACTACAAAACGCCAATTCTGCCGGCCCTTTTCGATCGCAGAATAGTAGCATAAAAAGTAAGAGCAAGTCCACAATAATCACATGTATATAAATAAATCTCCACGAAGGGAGTGTCCACAATATATCAGAGTACTGCAAATACGGGCTTACGCCCGGTACATCATATCCTCACTACAAGTCACTCGTGGAAGCAAAGCTAAAACTAAGCGTCACCGTAACTGTCACTGAACTGAGAGCACCCAAGCTGGACTGGCCCATCTCCACCGACTCTGTACTCCGCTGTTGCTGCATCTCTGGGTGCTTCTTCCTTTTCGGCCTGCCGCCGCCGCCTCGCGATCCACGTCTACGTCTACGTCTTCGGCCTCCTGGTTGCTGAGCTGGTGGGGTCCCACCCATCAAGGGGCAATTGACCCGTGTGTGTCCCGGCTGGTGACAATGGTAACACGGTCGCGGGGTCGACTCTGTCAGGAACTGCAAAAGCCGTGACCCTTCCATATGGTACACCTAAAATGTTGTGGTTCGAAAACCGTTAGTCATAAAGACTAAGCCCTATCATCCCCTACCCCTTCCCCCATGGCTCCTAGGTACCGAGCGGGGAGGAAGAAAGGGAAGGACATAAAGGTGGAGAATAGTCAAGCAGGTGACGATGGACCTAACTAGCAAGTTATAACAGGTGAACAGTATAAATGTTGTAATAGGTAGAGCAATTATTAAGTAGCAATTTGTATAAAAATGCAGCTAGAGAACAGTAAGTAAACAAACAAGTAAATAAGTATGAAACCTTAACTTATATGAATGCCCATACAAACTTATAAGTTAAGGGGTCTTTTGCAAGGCTCCCATCATATAAAAAGTCTCATACCGAGTTATACGTTGGGGTGTCGGTTGTATGCAAATATGAATGTAGTGATATGCTATGCCATGATTCATGCAGGTGCAACTCACGCACACGACTCTATGCGCACAGACCTTTAGTTCCCCCTGTTCGGGAGGCTAGCTTCACCCCCAGGAACCTCCGTTGTGGCAAACGGAGACAGTGAGTCGGGCCCCCCACTCCTAGGCGGGTAACCACACTACCAGGCCTAGCCCTTCCGTACGCCCCTAGAAGAACACAACCTAGAGTATCCGCGTACTGCTGCTGGATGTACCCTCCAGACTTTTCGCCGAGTCATCGTGCCGCTGTCGGTGTGATCGATCGCCTAGTACCGATGGCCCACCACTTTTATTCCGTACTCCAACCCTCGAGCCCGCGGCCCCCCGGACAGTCCTATCTGTGCATCTACCTTCAGAGCTACTGTCTGAATGGCAAGTAATCCTATAATTCTACTTTCCTAGCTATCGGGGAGTGTAAACGTGCAACCCTAGTTATACTAGTTGCTCTTTTAATTTATTATTCCTACGGTTTACGTTAGTCCAGGACTGCCCCCGGTATACCCCGTGAAGGGCTCTCAAGGGGCACTAGGAAACAAGACGGCGGCATTACGACCCGAAGTTCCCTTTCGCAAGGCACTTATTATTATTGGTTGACCTCCCTTACCCCGATCCTCTTTAGTTACTTTAGTTCTAACCCTAGAGTATTTAGACTCTTCCTCTTCTTCCCGGGATGGATGATCTTTCGTCGTTCCCGTACTCCCTTATCCTAACCGGTCTCACACTCTACTTATCTTGACTTCCAATGATGAACTCAATCTTAATTTGCCTACCAACCATCAACTACCAAAATTCCATGGCTTATTATATGCAGACCACCCTAAGCTATATGAGGTACATAAATGGAGGTACACCAAATTATCTTCCAAATCTCCTATAGTATTTACTGGAGGTCTACCATATCATAATTTGTCTAAATCCAGAAACTTATAATTTTCCTAATTAATCCGATATTTATTTAATTTTCTCAAAGGACGGGCCATGGGTCATTTTAAACATGAAGTACATGATCCTCTTAAGTAATGGCTATCCAAAAATCATGATCATTAAATAACAGCAAGAAAACCTCAAATACAAATTTCCAGAATTTTACATAATGTATTTAGCCTCTAAATAATTTATCCAGTATAATCGCGTTAATTCGACGTGATGAAGGAAGTACTGAAATTATTCATCTAATAATTATAGAAAAATCACTAGTCAGTAGTAGGATATATAAAAGATCTTTGTGCAGAGAATCATAATTTTACTAGCTTGCTACACACCACTAAAGATTTAATCAAATAATCAAGGTAAAATATACTTAATGAAACAAGCCTTAGAATTAATCTTCCAAAAATCCCATAAAAATTCACAGAGATTTAAAACCATAATAAATGTTCACTGCTTAAATTTCATCAATTTCCAGAAAGTGTGTACTCCATAATAAATTTTCTAAGCAAATCGTACAACTACTAAGTCATTAAAGGAGTATCCAAGATAATGATCATAAAATTCATAGAAAAATATCCAGAGCTTGTACTATCCTTATAATGCACTCTACCCAATCCTTATCACTTTTAGATGTGATTTAGTGTCATTTCCTATCTCTACAAGTCTTGCACCCTAAACTAGGGTTAGAATTTTAGATATCCCAACGGTCTCCAAATCTACTAAGATTTCGTCCAGAGAACTATATTGGCCCTATGGTTCTCTTCACCCAATTTCGGATCAATCCAAGGTCATTTGACCACATGACCTTCACAAACCACCAAGACCCATCCTTAGGGTTTGGCCTTGGTCCTTAGGGTAAACTTACCCCGATCCACCTCAAACTCCATGAGGAGGTGCTAGAGAATATTACTAGCCAGTAGTAAAAATCTCAGCCTCTGTTGAGGTGATTTGTCCACTCAAACTTCAAAAGTGCACTTTTAACCTAAGACCCCTTATTAGGGTAAAACTTAGGTTTGTTCATTTCTAATCCAAACCATCTCCAAATGAGATGAAAAATTATACAGAACCTTATGGTGAACCCAGGCACCACTCACCAAAATTTGGGAGGGTTTGGAAATTATTTAACTATCTAATTAAATTCGGCTAGGATTATTGAATATTTCTAAAAAACTATAGAAATATATTATCCAAAAATTCTCATTTTTGGATAGCACTTAGATATAGGTAATATTAGACCACACCCCAAATTTCAAGTCATTTGGATGACTGGATTGGAGTGGGGAATTTATCTAAGGTCAAGGCAGCCCTCTGGATAGACCTCACCAAAAAGGGTGCTGTGGTCTAATCAGGATTCCAAATCGAGTGAAATAAATTTTGAATTAAAGTAGACTTCAAGGGCTACATTTTCTATGTTGATCATTTTTCCTGTAGGAGCCTCTAGGTAGTTTTTCCCAATTTATTTAACAAGACAGATATTTCATTCAGAAAATTGTTTTTAAAAATAATTATCTAATTTGACGGCACTGTTCATCTTCTTCTACAGCCCGAACCAGAGGCTTAAAAACCTAAATACCTGTAGCTTTTCCAAGCTATTTCCCGGCCATCCAGCCATCTCCCCGGCCGGCCACCACTACCACCACCTCTGTTGAGGTGAGGGCTACCGTCGGGCGGCGGCACGGCCGCCGGAGAGGCGGTTTCCGGCGAACCCGCCACCATGCAAATTTCGGAAAAGCATGGAAACGCTCACCCGATCCGGCTCTTTTGAGCCCGATATCTCTCCTAATGATTTCTAAGATCTATCCATAGAAGAAAGAGTAGAGGAGGACCTTTTTCATGGTTTGACGGCGAGATGGACGTTGGACTGTCATGGCGCGGTGGTGGCGTCGTCGGAATTCTTCTACAGCACAGTAGGAGGCTCGAAACTTCAGGTAAGGGCTTGGAAACTTCATCCTTGAGCCTATGGGGCCTTTTTAAAGGGAAGAAAGGAGGGAGGGGAAAGGTTGAAACGTTGGAGATGAAACGTTCGCGGCCATTAATAATCCCCTTAATGACGTTTCGGTTATGACGAATGGCAGTTGAAACGTTGGAGTTGAAGAGGTGTTTGCCAGGTGGCAATTTCCTATTGGACCCACTTTTCCTTAATTATTAACGTAATTAAAGTAGGGAACGTCCCATAAATACTCTTGATTTTCATTCCCATAGTCAGAATTTATTATGGCGTCGGTTACCGAAATTTCCTACCTGGCTGTCATTTTGGCCTTGGTCACGGGCATGACACATAGGTCACGGGCGTGACAGGCCCGGTTAGCCAATTCTGGGTTCGACGATCGTCGAACTGAGATCGACGATCGTCGAAGGGTGGTCACGGGCGTGACACCTGGGTCACGGGCGTGACAGGCCCGTGTGGCCAGATCTGGTTCGACGATCGTCAAATTGGGATCGACGATCGTCGAGTGTGTCACGCCCTATGTCACGGGCGTGACATTGTGGGTCACGGGCGTGACATGCCTGGTGACTAATTCTGGTTCGACGACGTCGAACTGGAATCGACGATCGTCGAGCGTGTCACGCCCTATGTCACGGGCATGACATGGCGGGTCACGGGCGTGACATGCCCGTGGGGCCAATTTTGGGTCAACGACCGTCGACCTGGAACCCACGATCATGGTCACGCCCTATGTCACGGGCATGACATGGCGGGTCACGGGCGTGACAGGGCTGGTGACTAATTCTGGGTTCGGCGATCGTCGAACTGAAATCGACGATCGTCGAATGAGGTCACGCCCATGTTACGGGCGTGACAGGTCGGTCACGGGCGTGACCAACCCGTGACCCGATTTCTTAGTCGACTTAATTCAAGTTTTGGGCTCCCTAGGGTTCTACCACAACCAACCGACTCCTAGGGGTCTAGCCAGAAATGGGATGTTACACCTTGTTGGATTCAAAATCCAAAACTAAATCGAGGGATGGTTACTGCTAAGGAGACAGTAATTCCTAACGATTACAAATTACTACAAGATTCCAGACATTCCCGGCAGGGTGCCAAGATTAAATCTAGACATTTAGAACACTTCTAAATCCCTAGGTTTACACGTACTGGAATAACCTAACTTCCAATACAACAAACATGGCCGCAACCTCCCTCTGATACCACTGTTGGGTTTCTCTATGAGGTTGGCACAACACTTGTGTATGCAGCGGAAGTAATAAAATCTAGAACAACCCAAAAGAGATTGGATCGGGCCATGCAAGGTGAATCAAGAAGTTAACAAAAATTAGGCAAAAATTACCTTTTCGGTGTTGAGTCACAACTCAACAAAGATGCTCCAAATGTGATTCCTTGTCGGTGGCGAGTTCCACGTAGAATAATATCTACGTCTCTGCAGAAATCCACACGAGCTGGAGAACTCCAAACTTCCGTCACACGGATGATCGGAGAGAAGATCAAGCGCACCTTTGCACCTCCCACGGACTGCTAGGTCTGCGTAAGGGAAAGCAAGACCAGCAACGGTCGCCAGAGAGGAGGTGGTCGGCGGAGCGAACAGCCGGCGGCAGAACGTTTCCGTCCGGCGGAATCGGGATTCGGCGGATCGGGAGATCGGCGGAACTCTTTCCGTCGGCTTCCGTATTTCTACAGGAATCCCGATATTGGTCGATCTATTTACTCAAAACCCTAAGTGTCCTATTTATACCAAAGGCATAAACAGTTCATAGGAATCGCTATCCACAGACCACCCAAGTTAGGGTTTCTGGACCGTTCGGCGAGAATCACCTCCAGATTCTGCGAGAATCAGTCGGCGAGAATCAGTCGGCGAGAATCGGCGAGAATCAGACGCAGAATCGGCGAGAATCGAACAGTTCGATTCTCGACGATTATGCCTTAGTCGGCGAGATATACACGATGACTCCCGTCGATTCTCGTCGATTCTGCCATAGTAGATGAGTCATACTCGACGACTCCCGTCGACTCTCGACGATTTTCCCTTAGCAATATTTGCCTGACGTTGAAAGCGTTGAGTCATACTCAACGATTCTCGACGACTCTCGTCGAAACAGTCTTAGTCGTCGAGTCATACTCGATGACTCTCGACTAACCATTCTCAATGAACTTTCCCAGCAACGATTGCCGGACCCCCATACTTAATGGTGATTGGTAACCTTTACCAACACAATCAATCTTCCAACTTCTCCACATGCTCTTATGTGCGACCCTGCAGGCTCATATCGCGTTGGCAGTGATATTACATGTTTGACCACTTCTAGATCACCGTGGTAACTCCAACAGTTGTGTTCGCATAAGGGATGGTTGGTGGTGTGGACTTAGTCTAGATCTATACCAAGTCCATGTTTGCTCAATCTACGAGGTCGCTCGGTTAGCGCAGACTATTTTCTTTGTCCGCCAAGTTTGGCAGCTATTAGCCTTGTGCTCTAGTTATGGGATCGAGGTGTGCGGACTGGATCAGTGTCGACAGGGGCGTGCGAACTGGAGTTGTGTCCACTTGTGTACGGACTGGTTGAGTTTCAATAGGGTCTGCTGGCGTGGAGGACTAGTCTTGGCTTAGCCTTGTGGCGACAAGGCAGATAGGATTTCTATCTGGCCTTTGTGGTGCGACCTTAGCGGACTGGCTATCTAGCCTAGTTACGGCGATAAGGCAGACTTGCTTTGTGTCCGCGACTGTGTGGATACTCTCAGTGCTCGCCGCGAGATAGGGTGGTGATCCTATCAGCTAGGGCGATGATCATACTCCTCTTCACACTTATAAATAGCACCCATATCACATCAACAGTACAACCGAATGAATATTAAGTGAGCTCGGGTGGTTGCAATAGATATGTTTTTGTGTTCGTGCAGTTTGAAGAGTTGACCGGTGTTTTGCTGTGTAGATTGTGCTGACAGTGCTGAGAAGCCAGTGACTTGGTTTTGACTTTGGTCATGGATTAGTGCGGGTTATGCGGTTATAATCGGCGGTAAGTAGTAGGTCGCGGCTTACGACCAGGCGGTCTTCTCTTTGGTAACTCTTTCCCAGTTCTATAAGTTGTCCTCTTCTAGCGGCTTGTTCAGTTCACCAGCAGCTGTTCGCAGCGACCTCGCTGTTAGGTGGCTTGCAGATCAGCGGGAAGAGTTCTTCATTATTGGAATAACGGGTTGTCCGCGTGGCAAGGTTATGGTCTGGTGACTTGGTAGCTTCAGCGGACTCCGTAGTGCAGCCCGACAGAGTCGGCGGTTACTCATTGAGTCCACACGGCATGTTTTGTACTTTCTTGTTTTGCTTCCATCGGGTACACCGGTGAATTATGTCTCGTCGTGTATGCCTCGTCTTGCAAAGATTTTTGATAGTACAATATTCTTGCACTTATAGTTACATCTAGTTTACTTGGCTTAGTTTTAGTTGGAGTGTTCCTACGCCTAGTTTCCCATTTTCCGCAGTTCAAAAATTTTTACAACCACGACCTAACTTCTCTCGATTAGCGATTCCTTCAAGAAGTGATTCGACTGATCTTGTTTCAAGTTCTACAGAAGTAAGTTTTCAGATCTAGTTGGATCAAGATTTAAGATCAAGCTTTCAAGTTATATTTTAAGTCTTCTCCTTCTACAAGAGCCTCAAGATTTTCATTCCAAGGAAGAAGAAGATTAGATAGTTTCAGATCTGAAGAAATAGTTTGATCTTCAATCTAAAGTGTGGTATAAATTTCTATTATACTATTGTAGGAATTTTTTTCTTCTAAGGTGTAGATCCTTGTGCAAGGATTGAGTTGTAGGAGATTTTGTTTGCCGAGTGTAGGAGAGGTTGTTCTCCGAGAAGTAGGAGTGTTGACTTTGAGTTGTAAGATTTGTTTAAATCTGAGAAAGGTGAAGTAGCTGAATCTAGCCCTTTGTGGTTGATAGGTGAGGCGGTACAGTGGACGTACCCAAATCGGGGAACAACTATAAATTCCTATGTTGTGTTGTGATTGTTCTATGTGTTTGTTGTAACCATTTTTAATCCGCTATTAGATGCAAAACTCACTTATTCACCCCCTCTAGGTGATTTAGGTTGGCAACTAGATACTTTAATTTGATATTAGAGGGGCGTTGTTTATTATAAGGTTAACACCTTGAACAAAATCCTAGTCTAGTTATCAGAGCACAAGATTTCTTCAATGGACCGGAGCAAGGACATGTCCTCAATGAATCTTCCAGTGTGCACTAACGAGAACTTTCCTTTATGGAAGGAGAGTGTCGGATTCTTTATGGAAGCAATTGATCCAAGAATCTTTCCAATTGTAGAAAAAGGACCTCACGTTCCTACTCAAACATCTGCTATGAATCCAAACATGATGGTTCCTAAAAAGATGATGGACTTGAACATATATGTGATTGCTCTTGTCTCCTTGGACAAGAAGGCCAAAAATATAATTGCAAGTGCAGTGGATGACTCAATGTTACAAAACCTTTTCCACTACAAGTCTGCCAAGGAGATGTGGAATTCTCTGGTTGTTCTGATGGAAGGTACTGAAGAAGTGAGAGATGATTGAAGATCTCTACTCCATCAAGAGTACGAGCCATTCAAACAAGACCCAAAGGATACCATTGTTGATAGTTATGAAAAGTTCTTCAAGATTGTCAATGGTCTGAGAAACTATGGCTGGACATTCACTAATGGTGAACTGAACGATAAATTCTTAAGATCCCTGACAAAAGAATGAGACACCAAGGTCGTGGTCATTAGAAAATTTAGAAAGGTTCCCGACACTTATTCTCAAAATCTATTCGGGAAGCTCTTATCTTATAAACTGTAAATGAATACACTGAAGAAAGAAGAGCAAAACAGTAAGACTTTAAGAAAAGAGAAGTCTATAGCACTAAAGGCCGAAGGGTCAAATAAATATAAAGTCGTATTACCGGTAAGGACACAAGCTTATGATGCTCAAGAATATTCTGAGCCAAGCACCTCAGGCTCAGAATTGTCTGATGGAGAGTTCTCATTGATCTCCAAGCAATTCAAAAAATGCTTAGCAAAAAGAGGCAAAGGAAAAGCCAGTCTTCCTCCTCTGACTATAGAAGGTCACATTGTTATGGTGATCATTCTAAGAAAAGCCACAACATAGATGATAGGTATAAATCTAAACCTAACAAACATTCTTCTTCTGACATTATTAGCTACTGTTGCAATAAGCCAAGACACATGATCGCGGAGTGTCCTTACAAAAAGAAGGAAGGATCCAGGAAAGAAGAGAAGAGATCCTTCAAGGGTAAGAGGAAAGAAGAAAAGAGCTTTGTCACAAAGAAGTCAAAGGCTCTTAGTGGCAGTGACTCAAGTGAGTCAAGATCAAATGATGAAGAAGCCTACTTCGGGCTCATGGCTCACTCAGATGAGGAAGTAGGCGAATCTCAACACAACAGGAAGGTAAACTCGCACACCATGCTATCAGATTCAGAAACATCATCTAATGGTAATGAAGACTATTCTTCTAGGGAAGATGATTCTGACTTGATGGCTCAACATCAAGTACTTTTGAGTGCATTTGACAAATGTCGTAAGGTCGTCAAAAAGCAATCAAAAGAGATTGCTTCTCTCAAGGAAGTGGAATCAAGTCTGAGGGAGGAAATTATAAAATTGAATCCTTTTAAAGATGAAGTTCACTCATTGAAAGAGGAATTGAAATGCTCGATTGAGCTACTAAGTCAAAAGGAGAAGTTCTTAGATAAACTAGAAGAAAAGCTTTTGGTTGAGAGGAAACTTGTTAAAATCTACTCCAAGCCAAAGACTGTTCTTCCACTCATCAATGAATTTTCTACCCCTAAGAAGGGTAATGGTCTGGGCCATGTAGCAGAAAAAGGTAAGGCTGCTAAGAGAGCCGCTACCAATGGTAAAGGAAAGGCACCTCAAAGTAAGCCATCTTTTAAGAAGGTAATATTTCCCACAAATGAATATGACTTTGAGACGTCCTATGGTCACTTTGTTAGGCCAACTTATGTGGAGCCTAAAAAGAACTTCCAAGTATGGACCCATCCCCAAGACTTTGGTACAATTTCTTTCAAGGCACCTTATAGAGAGATAACTCTTAAAGAGTATGGTCCCTACGTTCATGGACCAAGTATCAAGAGAGCACCAAAATCCAAAACTGTTGTTCCTAAGGCAAAGGAGACAACGAAGCCTTATGTTTGCGGCAATCATGATGCCTCAACCTCTAAGTCTGTAGCACCTTATAGAACTCCCATTCAGAAGGTAAAGCAGGAATATAAATGAAATTACAACAGATTTGACTGTTGGTGTTGCGGCAAGATTGGTCATTTTGTCGTGTATTGTTGGTTTCATACAGTTAAGTATGAAACTCAGCGAGTTAACGTTGCGAGACCAACCACTCAAAATGTTAATATTCCTAGTGGTATTAAGCTAACTAGGAACTAAGGACCCAAGTCTATTTGGGTTCCTAAGGGTAAGTGATTTATGAATGCAGGTATGTCCAAAGGCCAACAAAACTCCTATTTGGTATTTGAACAGTGGATGCTTTCGGCATATGACCAGGACAAGAAGCCTACTTCTAGAATATACCCCAGTTGAGGATGGCTCAAAAGTCATTTTTAGCAGTTCAGGCAGGGGAGTAACTAAAGGCTACAGTATGATTTCTAACGACATAGTCTCCTTCACAGATGTGGCTTATGTTAAAGGACTGCAACATAATCTCATAATCATAAGCCAATTATGTGATAAAAGTTATATCATTGAGTTCTACAAGGACAAGTGTCTGATAAAATCAACTGCCAATTTGGAGACAGTCTTAACAGGCACTCGGAGTAGAAATATTTTCTGTTTAAATTTTCTTTGTTTAAACACTTCTATAATAGTGTGTCTTTTAGCAAAAGGTATTGCGTCTATTTGTGACCAATGGTACAAGAGATTAGCACATATAAATTTTTAAATTATAAGTATGTTGTTTTCTCAAAACTTAGTACGTGATGCTCCCAGTAATAAGTGCCTTAAAAAGAGTGCATGTCACGCATGCCAAATGGGTAATCAGTCAAGGGACAACATTAAGGGTATTATTGAAAAATATTCTTCTATATGTTTATATCTACTTCATATGTACTTATTTGGTCATATGCCAATTCATAGATTAGGAGGTAAAGTATATACATTAGTTATTATTGATTACTACTCTCATTTTACTTGGGTGTTCTTTTAAACACAAGTCAGACACCTTTGAAGCCTTCACAAATTTTAACAGGCAAATTTAGAATGAATTGAACTGCTCAGTAGTCAAAATAGTGACCACAGAACAAAATTTGAGTTTGGGGCTTTGAAAATTTTTTTGCAAGTATAGGTATATTTAATTATTTTTCATCTATGTGTACTCCACAACAAAATGGAGTTGCCGAGAGAAGAAATCGAACTCTCATTGAAGCATGTAAAACTATGTTGAATTGCCCTTTACTACCAGAGTACTTCTGGGCTGAGGCAGTCAACGCAGCTTATCACGTGTTGGTTGTAGAAGAGTCTATTAATGTTGTATTTGATGAGACAAGTATGCTTCATAGCAGATCATCTAGTTTTGTTAGTGAATATACAGGTGCCAGGATAAAAGAGCTAAACTTGGAAGAATAGGTCAAGAAAGATGCTTCTAACTCAGTCAAAGTTGTTAATCCCAGCATGGTTGAAGATGAAATTTAAGATGAAGATCTCTCTCCACCTGCTGAAGGTGCATCGGATATGGAAGAACCTCCTGGTGGGATGGGAAGGAATCTATTGATCAGACACTTAAGAGATCACCTAGTAGATATAATCATTGGAGATCCAAGTGACGAAATAAGAACAAGAAGAGGTATAACTAATGAAGTTTTGCATCTTAGTTTTCTTTCTCAGGTTGAGCCGAAGAAATTTAAAGAATCAAACAATGATTTTTCTTGGATAATGGCTATGCAAGAAGAGCTCAACCAGTTTGAAAGATACAAAGTTTGAGAGCTGGTGTCAATACCAAAAGGATAGAACGTGATTATAATGAAGTGGTATTCAGAAACAAGCTGGACAAAAAATGAAATGATTATAAAGAATAAATTTTGACTTGTAGCACAAGGATATAGACAATAAGAAGGGATCAACTTCAATCAAACTTTTGCTCTAGTGGCCAAACTCGAAGCGATCAGGTTATTTCTAGTGTATGCTGCTCACAAAGGTTTCAAGGTCTATCAAATGGACGTGAAATCAACATTCCTCAATGGTAATCTAAAATAGGAAGTATACATAGCTCAACCTCCAGGTTTTGTCAACTCAACTCTCTCTAAACATGTTTATTTTATGCATAAAGCTTTATATGATTTAAAACAAGCTCCCCAAGCTTGGTATGAGATGTCATCTAACTTTTCCCTTGAAAAAAAGTTCACAAGGGGAAAGATAGATAAGACATTATTTCTTAAGAAAGTTAATGACAAGATTTTGCTAGTGCAAATCTATGTCGATGATATTATCTTTGGATATATGAATGACCTCCTTTGCAAAAAAGTTTTCTAAACTTACGCTAGGGAAATTTGAAATTAGTAGTATGTGTGAGCTGATGTATTTCTTAGGACTTCAGGTGAAACAATTTTACGATGAAATTTTCATCTCTCAGATGAAGTTCACCAATGAGTTAATTAAGAAATTCGGAATGGAGAGTGCAACCTCTATGAGGACTCCAATGGGTTCAACTATGTCTCTATACAAGGATAAGAAAGGGAAACCTTTTGATGAAACTATGTATAGAACATAATTGGATCCTTGCTCTACCTTACTGCTAGTAGGCCAGACATAATGTTTTCAACATGCGCATGTGCTAGATTTCAAGTGAACACTAAAGAATCTCATTACATCGCTGCAAAGAGGATTTTAAGATACCTTAAGAGTACACCAAATCTTGGCTTATGATATCCAAGAAGTAATGACTGCGAGCTAATTGGATTTTCAGATGCTGATTTTGCAAGTAGCAGGGACGATAGGAAAAGCACTTCCGGAACCTGTCAGTTCCTAGGAAGAAGGTTGATTTCTTGGAGCAGCAAGAAATAGAATTGTGTGTCAATCTCAACTGCTTAGTCAAAGTACATCTCTGCAGACAGTTGTTGCGCACAACTTCTCAGGATAAGGAATCAGCTCGAGGATTGCAACATCCAGCTAAAGGATATTCCAATATTTTGCAACTCCTCTAGTATAATTACAATTGCTAATAATACAGTCTCTCACAGCCGGACAAAGCACATCGAGATAAGGTACCATTTTATCCGGGAGCATGTGGAGAATAGGGACATCAACCTCAGTTATGTCCCGACGGATTAGCAAGTCGCAAATATTTTCACGAAGATGTTGAATGAGGCCAAGTTCTCTTTCTTCAAAATAGAACATGGTATGCTCAACAAGGACTCATGAAGATGGTAAGAGATTCAGAATAAAGTCGGTTTGGTTGAGCAATTCTCTCAGAATGCAGGAATTCTTCAACTAAGAAAGTTCAGAAATCTCAAATGAAAATTCGTCGTATATTACTCAAGGAATCTCGACGAATTTGTCGAGAGTAGCGGAGTCATTTTCACGATTTTTGAAGAATGGAACTTATCACCTGTGTTATTTTCACATATCTTCCGAGTTTACTCAAGGAATTTCGACGAATATGACTTCAATTTCTTTTATTTCTCTTTATTGGATCCGAAGAGTCAATTCAGGCAAAGATACGCGTGCTTCTCTCTCTTAAAAATGTTAATTTTATATAAATAGATAAGTATCAGGCAAATAGATTTCACAATCGTCGAGATCTTTCCGAAAATTCGTCGAGAGCTGTTGGCACACTGTTCATCTTCCGTGAACGGACTGTCTCGATGATTTTACTTCTCTTCTTCTCCATCGTTCTCCATGGCTCCAAGAGGCATAGGAAACCTTCAAGTTGGAGGAGAACTTGTTCGCACAGGTTTGCAACCGCCACCAACGAGTTTTGCAATGTAATAGTGATGCTTGAGGCCCCCGGATTGACGTTCGTTCTGGAACATCCGTGCAAGGTTCTGGATAGGGATGTTTAGGAATTTTTTCAGCATGCTAAACTCTGACGTGAATATACAATCATCAAGATCAAGGTCAGGAATCTTTCTATCAAAGTGAAGGCCTCCCTCCTTACCTGATACCTACAGCTTCTAAAAGTTGAAGAAGCAGACCTCATTGAAGACAGAGATTTATCTAGGGCTTTACTATTCTATGGTTTACCTAGAAGTACTTCAACCATCAAAAGGAAAGTCATGAATGATGAAGGTAAACTTTTATTTGATGTCATTTGGAAAGTCCTCTTATGCAAAATCGGCTCCCACGACTATATTTCCAGTGACATGTTCAAGCTCATTGTCGCAATCATCTGCAGGAAGAGAATCAATTGGGGAGTAGTTCTATTTGGTAGAATCAATGACAGTTTACGTGCTCCAAATTTTGGAAGGATTCTCAGTATTTATCTGAACCAGCTGGACAGAAACACTTTTGACATGAGGGTAGGTGTACCAATCCATCACCTGAAGAGGATTGACTCATCGATTTTCTCTAGATGGTAAAAGAGAATCCTTAGGAAGGTGATGTAGGCTACTGGGTTCGACACGGTGACGGCTAAGGGATTCACACGTACGCTTCTCTACTATCACTTTTACGTCCACACAATAACAAAATGCAGCAACTATGTGATAGTAATAATTAAAATATTTAGGTGACGGGGGGTTCGCTAAGCCCCTCAAGATAAGTCCAAGGCTATGTGCCAAGGTCTTCTCAAGCGAAATGAACCCACGCGGTTCGGTTGAGCGTAAGTTGTACCCAAAGAGACACCACCGAAAACAAAGATTAGGATAATGGGTGGTTCTCTCCCAACAAAATAAAATGAGGTCCGCCACGCCTCACGAATGTAAACGGAGATAAGAGACAATAACAAATCTATATGAAATCAACCACGAAATTTCAAACCATTCACAAATAACGCGCTACGCTTATGCCACGAGAATTGTCTAAGAAAGGAAACGCTCAAGAGTGGAGGTGTTCGTTACCCAACCGGAATGGATGATTCCGGCTTTCCTATCCTTGAATCATTTCTTTCTGAATCCACCGGAAGCACACCGATTGGAGGGAAGCACGTTATCCTTCATTGCCTTCACGTCGTCGTTGAAGATCCACGAGATTCACCTCTTTGCCTTGGCCGAATTTTCTCTAGGAAATAAAGGGGGCTGTTTTTTGGGATCTCACAAGAGGGATCGGTTTTTTTTGGTAATGGAAATAATGGTGGCCGAAATATTGGAGATAGAGTTGAGGGTGGTCGGCTATGAGATGGAGGAGGTGGTCGGCTATATGAAAGAGGAGGTGGTCGGTTTTCTTGGTGGAGGAAGAGGAGGCTCGGGTGTACAAGAGAGATAAGGAGAAGAGGGGTGGAGAGGTTAGAACCCGAGAAAGGGGGTGGGAGGAGAAGGGAGGGCCGGCGGCCAAACAAGGGTAAGGAGAGGAAGGGGGCGGCGCCCAAGGGGAGAAAGGAGGAGGCAAAATTTCAACTTGAAATTAGGTTTTAAGTTTTTTTCATTCATTCTACTGGATTATGACAAAACAATGCCTATATATATGCTACATCACAAACAAGAGGCTACATGAAGCCCACTCTAAAAAGAAACAAAATTTGGCTAAACATAGGCCAACATGAAATGAAAATGAAAGTGCTTAAATTATAATTAAAATGCTGAAATTAAATATTGGAATTAAACAACAATATTATTATTTCATGCGTAGATGTGGCGGAGATGGTTACGCGGCCTTGGCGGAGATGTTGACGCGGCTGATAATACGTTTTGTAGCCTAAACTATTATCGTTTTTTATATTTTATATTGTACAAATTACGTCTATTATTAGTTTATTTTTATCCTTTTTATGTAAATTTTATTGCCACTAACTTTTTCCTGTCTTTTTGCAGGTTTTCAGAAAAATTGCCAAAATAGTCTGTCACGCCCCCCTGTCACGCCCTCCCTGGGCGTGACCTAGGGCGTGTCACCCGATCCCGAGGACACCTGCTGGAAGGGACAGAAAACGGTCAAAACCGCTGTCACGCCCCCCTGTCACGCCCTCCCTGGGCGTGTCACCGGGCGTGACCAGGGGCGTGTCGTCCTCTGCCGCAAAGCTGCCGCCGCATTAAATGCCCTTCCGCCTCATCACGCAAATAGTACTGTCACGCCCCATGTCACGCCCGTGACATGGGCGTGACACCCTCCTTTTTCGGTGACTGACGGATTTCCGACCAATGATTTGGACATGACATGCCTGTCACGCCCCCCTGTCACGGGCGTGACCTAGGGCGTGACCACCGACGTACCGAAGCAATCATCCCTCCCGCCAGAATCCAGAGCCCGAGGTCAACATAGTACTGTCACGCCCCCCTGACACGCCCCCCCTAGGGCGTGTCGGAGGGCGTGACCAACCCGAGATTTTTTTCTATAAATTGAGCCCCCCCCTCTCCATTTCAGCAAGCTTTGGTTGAGTGGGGGAGGTGCTGCCCCTTTGTTTCTTGATCCTTTTTCATGCTTTTTCTCTCTCTCTCTCCCCCTCTCTTTGTACTTTTTGGTTAACCCTAGTTTAATCTTAGTTTGTGCTAGCTTTTAATGTAATTTTCTTCTTGCTTAGTGCTTAATGTAGGGCTAGAATAGGGTTTAATTTTCATGCACTTGTAACTTTAATTTTCAATAGTGTAACTTGCCCTTTTTTTATTAATAAAAGTGTTTTTTTTTAGCTTGTGTTCTTCTTATGCTTTTCTACTCATCTTCCCCCCTCCACTCCATTATGATTAACTAATCCTCCTTGTACTCGATCTTGATGATCCGAGGTTAGAGCGATTATGTTATGATGTTTTAATTAATCTTTTCTTTTTAGGTTAGGGCCTTGAATTACTCTTGATTTATCACGGGTCGGAGGTATATTTTTGATATATACTCTCCGCCTTTGCTTTCATTCTGGGCTAGCCGAGAGGCCGAAAGAATGAAGTGAGCATTCAAGAGTAAAGGGAGTTGTACGCACCCCTCGAGAGAGGCAGACGTCCAAATCTCCCGGATTGGAGTAAAATCCAATAGTGGGGTTCACCGCGTAAAGCGAGTTTTAGGCCTCCGATTTAGACGAGAGTCGGTCGGACCTTCCTAAACTCAGTTGGGCACGACTTCGAGAGAAGCGTGTTCAAGCTTTAGGAACCTCCACGGTCAAGGACCCTTATCCTATTAAGTTTAGATTTTTATCGCATTTTCTTAATCGTCTTTAGCCGAGGTGAATCTTGATCGGGTGCATTTCCATTTCATATTTTCTACCTTTCGTAGTAATCACCTGTCTTGTGCTCTTTAATTAACTGCAGTAGTTTCCTTTCTAGCTTAGTTGTTTACTTAATAGCCCTCTTAATTGCAGTGTTTCTTTTTCTAGAATAGCTTTACTTTCTCCCCTGCACTTAGATTTTCTAAAACCCTAGTTTTTCCGTCGATAAGATAATAGCGTTCGTGTGAGTAAGCTTAGCCAACAGTTCCCGGATCTTAATACGACACTTGTGTCCCCTTGCTACAATTCGATAGGTATACTTGCCTCATCGGGTTGCTAGTTCGGTTGCGTTTATTTTCTTCGAACCCTAGCGCGCAACAAGTTTTTGGCGCCGTTGCCGGGGACCCAACTTCCGTTGATATTTTGAAAACACGAACCTATTAATTTTATCTCTTCTCTTTCTCATCCCCTTTCTTTAAAGTTTTAAAAAATTCAAAAAAAATTCAAAAAAAATTATCACCGCTCTTAATAGAAACCAACCTCACAATTTTTCTACGCCACCTAATTCTCTCGAAAAGGGCAAAGGGCTTTAAGCGCCACTGTCTTGTCTAGTACCTTGCGAACCCTTCACGGGGTAGTCCTTGGGAAGTTCGGGAGTTAATTTATATAAAAAAAAAAATCTATTTCAAAAAGAAAAAAAAAAGTTTTAATTTAATTTTCTAAATCAAGTTTTTCTTTCTAGTTTATCCTTTTTCTCTTTCTCTTCTTCTTTTCTGTTCTTTTAGTGCATGACCCGCGGGAGTCCGTCGGTTATTTTGGACTTGGACCATGAAATTGAGCGTACTCTTCGGAGAAGATCGCGATTTCAAGGTCCTACTATCCAAGTGCCGGTTGAGGACTCCGAGTCATTTAATACTTTAAGAATGGAAGAACCCAACGTAGATGAGGCCGTGCAAAGGACTATGTCCTATTATGCACGACCGAACCTCGAGGGAACAGAATCGAGTATAGTCCGCCCTACTATAGCAAATAATAACTTTGAACTAAAGCCTAGCATAATTCAAATGGTGCAGCAATATGTGCAATTTGACGGACTTCAAGATGAAGATCCGAACGCACATATAGCTAGCTTTCTTGAAATTTGCGACACCTTCAAGATAAATGGTGTCACAAATGATGCGATCAGGCTAAGACTCTTCCCCTTCTCTCTAAGAACTAAAGCTAAGCAGTGGCTTAACACACTTCCGAAAAATAGCATAACCACTTGGAATGAATTAACTGAAAAATTTTTGGCGAAGTATTTTCCGCCCGCTAAAACTGCAAAACTTAGGAACGACATCTCTGCCTTCGGACAAATAGACTCTGAAACCCTTTACGAAACCTGGGAGAGATTTAAAGAATTATTAAGACGATGCCCACATCACGCGCTGCCTGTATGGTTACAAGTGCAGACGTTTTATAACGGGCTAAATCAAAGCACGAAGCAAATGATAGACGCAGCTTCTGGCGGTACTTTAAATCATAAGACCCCGGAAGCCGCTCTTGAGCTTTTTGAGGACATGGCCATGAACACTTATCAGTGGAATGTGCCTAGGTCCCGCCCAAACAAGCCTGCAGGTATCTATGAAGTGGACAACGTCTCCCAGCTCGCTCTGCAAGTAGAAATCCTAAGCAAAAAAATCACGGAGATGACTGCTGCCTCCGCCCCTCAGGTATGGGAATCTGCAACCCCTACTCCAGAACATTTAGATTATGTTAATAATTTGCCTAGAACTGCTTTTAATAATTTTTCTGCTGCGGATTTTCATCCGCCTGGTTTTAATTTTCCGAATAGTTATAACCTCGCTTTAAGAAATCACCCGAACTTTTCATGGAGTAATCCATCGAATGCGATGCGCCCACCTCCGCAAAATGATTTTTCTGCACAACCACCACCACCACCACCACTTCTTCAAAATTACCCAAAACCTCCAAGCTTGGAGGAATTACTTTCTAAATATATCACCACAAATGACGCCACTATAAGAACGTTAACCGGAAGCGTAAAAAGTCTAGAAAACCAGGTAGGACAGCTCGCGAAAATAATTTCTGAGCGACCCGCAGGGTCTCTTCCTTCCAATACCGAACCCAACCCGAGAGAGCAAGCGAAAGCTATAACTCTTCGGAGTGGGAAGCAAGTCTCCGGTATGGTAAGTGAAGAGCCCGAGGCAAGCTCCGCTCCTGCTTTTAAAAATCAAAGCTCCGCTCCTGCTTTTAAAAATCAAAGCTCCGCTCCTGCTTTTAAAAATCAAAGCTCTACTCCGCTTCCACCCTCTGCTGAAGAAGTAATCACCCCCGCTTTAGAAAATAATCTCACTCCACCACCCATCTTCAAAAATAATTCAACTCCTCCATACCCCTCTGAACTTAATAGACAACGTCAAGATGATCAGTACTCCCGCTTCTTAGAAATCTTCAAACAAATCCACATTAATCTTCCCTTCCACGAGGCTATTTCGCAAATGCCGAAATACGCCAAATATCTTAAAGACCTCCTCACAAACAAGAAGAAGTTAGAGAATCTTTCGCACGTCACGCTTAACGCCGAGTGCTCCGCCGTTTTAACAAACGGTTTGCCGAAGAAAATCAGTGACCCGGGTAGTTTCTCTATCCCGTGTGTCTTCGGTGATCTCTTTGTTAAACACGCGTTAGCCGACTTAGGCGCAAGTATAAACCTGATGCCCTTTTCGTTGTTCAAAAAGTTAGGGATTGGTAGCCTTAACCCCACGCGTATGAGTATCCAGCTAGCCGATAGATCCGTCAAGTACCCGTTAGGAATAGTGGAGGACGTTCTAGTGAAAGTCGACAAGTTCATCTTCCCGGTGGACTTTGTCATTTTGGACATCGAAGAAGACGTCGAGGTTCCCCTGATCCTTGGCCGACCCTTCCTTGCCACCTCCCGAGCCATCATTGACGTAAGCAATGGTAAGCTCTTTCTTCGAGTAGGCGACGACGAAGTCACATTTCCGATCACCCCTTCGATGAAGAACACCTTAGCGAACGATGACTCATGTTTTTTCATAGATGCCGTGAGTGATGATTCTTCCTACTGCCTCTCCGACTTTGAAAAAGAATTTTCTACTTTTTGCTCCTCTTCTCTTACAACAGAATCACTGCAAGGAAGTGATGAATCTTCTTATTGTCTTTCTGAGTTTGAAAAAGAGTTTTCTGATTTTTGTTCTTCCTCTTTCCTTACCACTGAATCTGTACAAGAAGCCGTCTTGGCTGCTAGCCCCACCCCTTATTACGTTCCTTATAAAAAAGTTTATGAAGATATTATTTTTGAAAAAGAAAGAATCTCAAAATCCTCTTATGAAGAACCCCCTACCCTAGAACTTAAAGAACTTCCCGAACACCTTAAGTATGCTTTCTTAGAAAAAGACTCCAAGTTACCAGTTATCGTTTCGGCCTACCTCACGGATACGCAGAACGATAAACTTCTTCTAGTTCTACGTAAGCATCGCCGGGCTATTGCTTGGCAAATTTTTGATATCAAGGGCATAAGCCCATCTTTCTGTACACATAAAATCCTAATGGAAGATAATTCGCGTAACTCTATTCAACCTCAACGCCGTATAAACCCGAATATGAAAGAAGTAGTTAAGGGCGAGGTTATGAAACTATTAGACGCAGGAATTATCTACCCTATAACGGACAGTAAGTGGGTTAGCCCCGTTCAGGTAGTTCCAAAAAAGGGAGGGATAACCGTAGTTAGTAATGAGAATAATGAATTAATCCCGACACGGACGGTGACGGGTTGGCGTATGTGCATAGATTACCGTAAGTTAAATGACGCCACCCGTAAGGACCACTTTCCTCTACCGTTTATCGACCAGATTTTAGAACGTCTCTCCGGCCATAGCTTTTATTGTTTTCTCGATGGCCTCTCGGGGTACTTTCAAATACCCATCTCTCCCGAGGACCAAGAGAAAACTACGTTTACTTGTCCCTTCGGCACCTTCGCGTACCGAAGAATGCCGTTTGGATTATGCAATGCGCCGGCTACATTTCAACGATGTATGCTCGCAATATTTGACAAGTACGTAGAAAGCATTATGGAGGTATTCATGGACGATTTCTCCGTGTTCGGCGATACCTTCGATAGATGTTTAGAAAACCTCGAAAAAGTCTTAGAACGATGCGAAGAAACTAACCTTGCCCTAAATTGGGAAAAATGCCATTTTATGGTGAGGGAAGGGTTAGTTTTGGGTCATAAAATTTCTGCTAAAGGTATTGAGGTAGACGTTGCCAAGATAGAAGTTATTGAGAAGTTGCCGCCACCTACAAACATAAAAGCTATAAGAAGTTTCCTAGGCCACGCTGGTTTTTATCGTCGTTTTATAAAGGACTTCTCCAAGATCACTAAGCCCCTCACCCATCTCTTAGAAAAAGACGCTCCATTCATTTTTGATTACTCTTGTATTTCTGCCTTTGAATTAATTAAAGAAAAGTTAATTAACGCGCCGATTATGATAGCTCCGGTGTGGGACCTTCCTTTCGAGATTATGTGCGATGCGAGTAGTTTTGCGGTGGGAGCCGTATTAGGTCAACGCATATCTAAGAACTTCCACCCCATCTATTACGCTAGTAAAACCCTCACATCTGTACAAGAAAATTACACCACAACCGAGAAGGAGCTCTTAGCCGTAGTATTTGCGTTTGATAAATTTCGCCCTTACATTACACTTTCAAAAATCATTGTTTTTACGGACCACTCGGCCCTCAAGTACCTTCTTGCCAAAACGGATGCCAAGCCTCGCTTGATTCGCTGGGTCTTACTCCTCCAGGAGTTTGACTTAGAGATCCGTGATAAGCGAGGAGCCGAGAACTTGGCCGCCGACCATTTATCAAGATTAGATAACCCCTTTATAGAAAAATTAAATGAAAAATCTTTTAATGACTATTTTCCTGATGAGAAGCTGCTTTTAGTTAATACATCTACTTCTCCTTGGTTCGCGCACATCGCCAACTATCTAGTGGCCCGGGTGCTCCCAAAAGAGTTCTCCTCTCAGCAGAAGAAGAAATTCTTTTCTGAGCTGAAGAACTACTTTTGGGAAGACCCGCATCTTTTCAAAATTTGTGCGGATCAAGTGATAAGGAGATGTGTTTCTTTTGATGAAGGAATTGATATTCTAAAACATTTGCATGAAGGTCCGACAGGTGGGCACTATCAAGCTGCTCGCACCGCTCATAAGGTGCTTTGCGCGGGTTTTTACTGGCCTAGCCTGTTTAAAGACGCGCAAGCCTTTGTGAGCAGATGTGATAGTTGCCAACGGTCGGGCAATATTTCTAATAAAAATGAAATGCCGCAAAATTATTTCTTAGAGTGCGAAATTTTCGACCTCTGGGGAATTGATTTTGTTGGCCCCCTTCCTTCTAGCTTCGGAAACAAATATATTTTAGTTGCTGTTGATTATGTTTCACGATGGGCTGAAGCCCAAGCTCTTCCTACGAACGACTCCCGAGTTGTAGTCACGTTTTTAAAAAAATTATTTTCTAGATTCGGTACGCCACGCGCAATCGTTAGCGATAGGGGTTCCCATTTCTGTAACGCGCAATTTTCAAAAATCCTTACTAAATACGGCGTTACGCATAAACTATCCACTGCCTACCACCCCCAAACTAACGGTCAAGTCGAAGTAGTAAATAGAGAAATAAAAAGAATATTAGAAAAGACTGTTTCAACTTCTAGAAAAGACTGGTCAGCCAAACTTGACGATGCTCTATGGGCCTACCGAACAGCGTACAAAACCGCCCTCGGATGTACGCCGTATCGGCTGGTCTATGGAAAATCGTGCCATCTGCCCGTGGAGTTAGAACACCGCGCCTTTTGGGCCTTAAAATTTTTAAACTTCGATCCCCACTCAGTCGGTGACCTTCGAAAATTTCAACTAAATGAACTCGATGAGTGGCGCTCTTATGCTTATGAAAATAATAAACTTTATAAAGAGCGGACGAAGCGTTTACACGATAAACACTTAAGGCACCCTAAAAACTTTAAGCCGGGCGACCAAGTCCTTTTATATAATTCTCGTTTACGTTTATTTCCGGGCAAATTAAAATCTCGCTGGTCTGGCCCGTTTTCTATTTTAGAAGTATTTCCTTATGGAACTGTTTTAATTTCTCACCCTGATAAGGGTAATTTCAAAGTTAATGGTCAGCGTCTTAAACTGTATTTCTCTGGTGATGATGATGTCAGTCCAAACACTATTAAGTTTCTGCTTCACGAACTTTAATCTTGAACTTTTTATTTTTTTTGCTAAAAACAATTTTATTTCGGGACAACAATATTTTTGGACAATATTATTTTTTTGATGCGTCGAGCTCAACGACGCTTTAACCAAAGGGCGCTCTTGGGAGGCAACCCAAGTTATCTTTTTCTGTTTTCTTTATTTTACAATTTTTGCCTCGGACGGCTCCGACAAGCTGAAGCTTCTGCGATCGCCTGCTCCAACATTGCTGAATCCATCACGAAGTCCAAAGAAGACATTCGGGGAGCGGCATCACTCAGTTTTCGCAGCAAATAAATCCGGGGAAGTACCTGTATTTCAATTCTGTCTTTCAATTCTGTACTTTATTTTTCTCTCCTTCTCCAATCCCCTTCTTTAGACATCGAGGACAATGTCTGTTTTAAGCTTGGGGGAGGATTTCCTCCTTCATTTTTGCTTAGTGTAAATAATTTCCTTTTTTGTAAATAGTTCCATAAATTAAAACAAAAAAAAATGAATATCTTAAAATTCCAAAAAAGAGAAAAATTTTCCAAAATCCAAAAAAAGAGAATATTTCTCAAAATAAAAAAAAAATATATATGTATTTTTGAATAGTTTAGACATTTTGGTATTTCAATAGTACCCCTAGTTTTTAGTTTTGTTTTACTCAAAATCTCCTATAAACAACTTAGTTAATTATAATATTTCTAATCGTCCTTTTTAATTATGTTTCACAAGTAAAATGTTGGCCATGCTGTGTTTCTAATTCGCGGTAGCATGTTAAGGTGAAATATTTTTCTAAAACTCGCATTTCTATTATGGTTTTTTGTTTTTTTTATTTCCTTTACTTTCTAAAAAATTCATCATCCACTATTTTCTTTTTCGTTTTTGAATAATTTTTGTAAAGTCAACTTTTGAATAACGTAGTAGATGTGAACGATCCAAGTCACCTATTATTTCTATTTTCGAGTTAATTTCATCAATCTTCTTTTATTATCTAGGACTCGCTTTTTGAAATTTTTCAAACCTTTGTTTTAAATAAATTCAAAAGCGTGAAAATGATTTAGGCCGTTTTTGTTTTCGTTTGAGCTTTCCTCCAACCTAAAAACTTTTACCACTAGTTAGCCGTTTTTGAGCCTTTTTTCGATTTCATTTGATAGCTCCTCCTTTCATTTCAGTTTCACCAAAGCCAAAATTTCCAACCTATCGAATCACACTAGCCTTTTTGAGTTTCATAAATTATTTTGACGATTTTGATAGGGTATTTTGTGATTTTTGTGGAGAAAGGTTTTCGAAAAAAAAAAAAAAGAAGTATGTTCAAAAGTGATGTTTATTTTTGTTTGGCCAACTCAAAAAGGAAAATAAAAATATTTATGGCCTTTGTTTTGAAAAAAAAAAAGAAAAAAAAAATGGAAAAAAAAATGAAAAAGAAGGAAAAAAATGTGTATATATTTTTATGAAAATTTTTGAAACTCTTGCTTTGGTTTAGTATGATTTTAAACCTTCACGTTTATCTTTGAATTCCACTCCTAATCATTTTCCTAAACCAAACGTTTCTGTCCTATTTAAGTCCTTTTGATTCACGTTTTTTGTTTTTTATTTAACAACTAAGAAAAGAAAAATAGTAAATCAGTTTTAGTTTTAGATTTAAACCTAGATTTTTGATAATTAAATTGATATAATTATAATACGTTGCTTGGATCTAGTAACAACTCAATGCGTGTTTTTCATTTTCGTTGCTTTACTTAAGTCCATTTAAAAAATTCTCGTTAAAATTTTGGATGATTTGTTTTTATTAAGTAAAGTTTATAAAAGTTTTACCATACCTAAATAATTGTTTTAGACTTACATTTCACCTTTTCCCTACTAAGAATTTCGCATAGTACTTGTGTAGGCATAATTAGAACTTTTTGATTAGTCATTTTTATAAATATCTAGTTTTTATATTTTTGCTTGGGGACAAGCAAGGCTTAAGCTTGGGGGAATTTGATAATACGTTTTGTAGCCTAAACTATTATCGTTTTTTATATTTTATATTGTACAAATTACGTCTATTATTAGTTTATTTTTATCCTTTTTATGTAAATTTTATTGCCACTAACTTTTTCCTGTCTTTTTGCAGGTTTTCAGAAAAATTGCCAAAATAGTCTGTCACGCCCCCCTGTCACGCCCTCCCTGGGCGTGACCTAGGGCGTGTCACCCGATCCCGAGGACACCTGCTGGAAGGGACAGAAAACGGTCAAAACCGCTGTCACGCCCCCCTGTCACGCCCTCCCTGGGCGTGTCACCGGGCGTGACCAGGGGCGTGTCGTCCTCTGCCGCAAAGCTGCCGCCGCATTAAATGCCCTTCCGCCTCATCACGCAAATAGTACTGTCACGCCCCATGTCACGCCCGTGACATGGGCGTGACACCCTCCTTTTTCGGTGACTGACGGATTTCCGACCAATGATTTGGACATGACATGCCTGTCACGCCCCCCTGTCACGGGCGTGACCTAGGGCGTGACCACCGACGTACCGAAGCAATCATCCCTCCCGCCAGAATCCAGAGCCCGAGGTCAACATAGTACTGTCACGCCCCCTGACACGCCCCCCCTAGGGCGTGTCGGAGGGCGTGACCAACCCGAGATTTTTTTCTATAAATTGAGCCCCCCCCCTCTCCATTTCAGCAAGCTTTGGTTGAGTGGGGGAGGTGCTGCCCCTTTGTTTCTTGATCCTTTTTCATGCTTTTTCTCTCTCTCTCTCCCCCTCTCTTTGTACTTTTTGGTTAACCCTAGTTTAATCTTAGTTTGTGCTAGCTTTTAATGTAATTTTCTTCTTGCTTAGTGCTTAATGTAGGGCTAGAATAGGGTTTAATTTTCATGCACTTGTAACTTTAATTTTCAATAGTGTAACTTGCCCTTTTTTTATTAATAAAAGTGTTTTTTTTTAGCTTGTGTTCTTCTTATGCTTTTCTACTCATCTTCCCCCCTCCACTCCATTATGATTAACTAATCCTCCTTGTACTCGATCTTGATGATCCGAGGTTAGAGCGATTATGTTATGATGTTTTAATTAATCTTTTCTTTTTAGGTTAGGGCCTTGAATTACTCTTGATTTATCACGGGTCGGAGGTATATTTTCGATATATACTCTCCGCCTTTGCTTTCATTCTGGGCTAGCCGAGAGGCCGAAAGAATGAAGTGAGCATTCAAGAGTAAAGGGAGTTGTACGCACCCCTCGAGAGAGGCAGACGTCCAAATCTCCCGGATTGGAGTAAAATCCAATAGTGGGGTTCACCGCGTAAAGCGAGTTTTAGGCCTCCGATTTAGACGAGAGTCGGTCGGACCTTCCTAAACTCAGTTGGGCACGACTTCGAGAGAAGCGTCTTCAAGCTTTAGGAACCTCCACGGTCAAGGACCCTTATCCTATTAAGTTTAGATTTTTATCGCATTTTCTTAATCGTCTTTAGCCGAGGTGAATCTTGATCGGGTGCATTTCCATTTCATATTTTCTACCTTTCGTAGTAATCACCTGTCTTGTGCTCTTTAATTAACTGCAGTAGTTTCCTTTCTAGCTTAGTTGTTTACTTAATAGCCCTCTTAATTGCAGTGTTTCTTTTTCTAGAATAGCTTTACTTTCTCCCCTGCACTTAGATTTTCTAAAACCCTAGTTTTTCCGTCGATAAGATAATAGCGTTCGTGTGAGTAAGCTTAGCCAACAGTTCCCGGATCTTAATACGACACTTGTGTCCCCTTGCTACAATTCGATAGGTATACTTGCCTCATCGGGTTGCTAGTTCGGTTGCGTTTATTTTCTTCGAACCCTAGCGCGCAACAGCGGCCTTAGCGGAGATGTTGACGCGACCTTGGCAGAGGATGTCGCGGTCAAGTCCCAACCTTCAAGTTTGCGGCAACGGTCATCATAATCTTCAAACTCCACATAGCGACGAACAACGACACCAAACATAACCGGGTCACCATAATCATCCGGAATGGGATCTTCCTCAGCAACGTGACACGGGTCTTCAACATGTACCGGATAGCCATCGTCGTCCGGAGGGGGACACTCCAAATCAACATGCCGGGGGATGACGGCTCCATCAATCCTCCCCCTCTCAAAAATACTCATCACTGATGAGTAGTCCTGTGTGTAATCGCCGGGGAAAAGGAACCTGCAAGGCAAAAGGTTGTCTTGGGGGGACCTCAAAAATGCATTAGCCAAATAAGAACAAAGAATTTCCACAACATCAATCCACATACCTCCGATGGAGACCGGGGAAGAGAACGATCCAGAAATACTAACACCACCCAACCCAATAGAAAGCATAGTGGAATATGTAAACGTGGAGATAGACTTTTCAAGGGGCATAGAAGCATGAAGCGTTAAATATGAAAAATCGAAAATAGGAGCTATGCCCCATTCAGTGGGAAATTCTACAAGAAATGTCATGTTACTAAATTTCCATAAAATTCGCTGTTGGAACACCCTATTACTAATTTGGGCAAGGATCACTATGTTTTTAGGAAATCAGTTCGACCTAGATGTATAGTTGAAAAGGTCAAGTTAGAATGAGTCTAGGGCTTAGAATTTAGGTTTGAAGCTGCCCCCAGGACCATTCATGGATTCAGACTTAGAGCTGAGACAAAGACAATTATCGTCGAGCTTAGGTCGACGAAACATCGAACTCCATTCGACGCTCTCTGAGCTCAACTTTGCTAAGTCGTCGAACTCAGGTCGACGATCTTCGAGCTCAGATCGACGATCTGCCTTCAGCTTATTCTTCAGGTCGCTGAGCTCCGGTCGACGATCTTCGAGCTCCGGTCGATGTTTTCTATCTGATGTTCAATCCAATCTCTAAGCTCAGGTCGACGATCGTATAGCTCAGATCGACGTTTTTCCTGAGAGATCGACGACTTTGAGGATTCAAATTCAGTCAGCTTTTGGAATGTTTTTTAAATTCTCTCAGCATTTATTTCAAGAGATCTGCTAGCCGTTTTCATTTATTCTGGAGCAAGTTTCAAGGGATTTATCAGAGAATGTTTATTGGACTTTCCTTCAGAAGACAAAACATTTATGGAAGACATTTATTGACTGCTAACGGCTATCTTGGATAGAGGATCTTCAGAGAATAAAACATCTTATAGCAGATCAAGACAATGTATCTATCACTCAATACAGACATACACAGATAGTCAGAAAAACTTAGAGGAAAATCAAGTGATCAATCCTGAAAAGTTTTGATTGAATATTGGCATACTGAAAAGTGATCATAGCTTCAACATCAAGGACTCCAGACAATTCATATTTCAGCCTCTGCTGAAACCATCTTCTGCTGGAGATCTGAAGCTTCTAAAGACCTATCACCCTAGCAAAGCTCTCATCGCTGAACCATCTACATCTCAGGGGGAGCTTTGACAACACAATCAATCCACTAAGTCTTCTCTCAGTGATTGAGACAGAGAAGACAACTTCACCTATTTCTTTTTCTTTTCTTGCTGTAAAAGGGTTATCAAGACTCCCTTCAAAAGTTTTGGTTCTGGTTCTGAGAACCTTGTCAAAACTCAGTGGTGACAAGACACCTGATTAAAAAATCCAGTTTGGTTTTTGAGCACCTTATCAAATGCTCATTGGTTCCCAGAACACCTGATCAATTCATCCTGCAGTGGATTCCTACCAAGGGTGGTAGAAGAGTGGATGTACCCAGGTTTTTGGGGAACCACTATAGCTCCTTGTGTCTTCTGGTTTTCTTGTGCATATTCTTTGCTGTGTGCTGTGGTTTTTATTTTACTGCTTTAGTTTTATTTCTACATCAAAGCACCTTACACCTATATATAAATAAAGCCTTTACTGATGTGCAATTTTAATTTGTGAACATACTTTTAAATACTCTATTCACCCCCCCCCCCTCTAGAGTTAAGATAGATCTTATCCTCACTTTCAATTGGTATCAGAGGCAGGTTGGTTGTTCATACAGGCTAACACCTGAACCAAAGGATCCCTGATAAGATCAATCTTTTAAGAGGGTTATTTTCATTATATTTAATTTTATATAAAGATATGGCACAGAACAAAGATTATGCAAGCACCAGGCCTCCAGTGTGCAATCTATCCAAGTTTGCACTTTGGAAAGCAAGGATTAGACTTTATATGAACTCTATTGATGAAGACATATTTAATTCTGTTTTGACAGTATGCCTAAGTCCACCAGCAAGCTCAAGTACAAATGTTGTTCCGCCTCCTTCAGGAACAGATGCTGAAATAAAGAAGTGGAAGACTGCAGATGCCAAGGCCATGAATATCTTAGCTCAGACAATGTCTGATGAGATATTTCAGAAGGTAGCTGAATACAACTCAGCCAAAGGAATTTGGGACAAACTTTCTGAGATTGTCTCAGGATCTGCTGATGAGAGAAAAGATAGAAGATCCCATCTCATATCCCAATATGAGAACTTCAAGAAAGGAGAAGCTGAATCAGTTGCAGACATGTACAACAGACTAAGTCTGATTGTCAATGAGTTAAAGACTCTGGATAAAGAAATCTCATTGACTGAGCTGAATGACAAAATCCTAATGTGCTTCCCCAGCACTTGGGATTCAAGAATCTGGCCAATCAAAGATGCCAGAAGTATAAATGAGATTACAACTGAATCTCTCCTGGGCAAGCTCAAATCTTATGAGCTGCTCATTAAAAATAGAGAAGAAGAACAGAAGGCTGCCTCACCAGCTGCAAGGAAGGAGAAGACTATAGCCTTCAATGCTATAGAAGAGGAGCCTGAAGATAAAGCTACAGGAAATGATGAGTTCCTAAGTCTACTGGCCAAAAGATTCTACAAAATGGCCAGAAAAGACTTCAGAAAGAGATCATACAAGGGACATGATAAGCCAAGGTATGATAAATCAAATAACAACAAAGAAATTATATGCTTTGGTTGCAGGAAACCAGGCCATATTGTGCCTGACTGTCCAGAAAACAAAAACAAGGACAAGAAAGATAGAAGAGAAAGAAGAAAGGAGAAAGACTTCAAGAAGAACTCCTCAGACAAACCCTCCTACAGAAAGAACACACATACAAGGAAGGGATTTGTTGCTGAGACATGGAGTGAAACTGAAGAGGATTCTGAAGGCTTATCCAGTTCCAGTGATGATTAGGATGATGCTGATGAAAAGGAGTTTTGCATGATGGCTATCAATGCCTCTCAAACAGATTCAGAAGCAGAAGAGTCAGAATCAGATTCAGAAGTTCAACTAGAAGAAGATCAGGTAATCAATTCATTTGATTTCAATTCTGAGGACTTCAGACATGAGTTTAAAGTATTATGCCTAGATCTGTTGGAGTCTGAGAAGGAAATCACTTCCCTCAGAAAACAATTGTCTGAGTATAGCACTTTAAAATCAGAGAACCTCAAACTCATTGAAGAGTTAGAATGTTATAGGGAGGAGATAGCTTCACTGAAGAGTGAACTATCCAAGGCCAAGCTGTTTGAAGAATCCCTTAATAGGAGAAGAATCAAACTGATCGATATCACAAGCACAGTGAACTCTAGACTTAATAGTACACTGGGCTTGGGAGCTTCATCCAGCCAGCCTATAGTTCTGACAACTCCAATCAAATTTATCTCTGATAAAGGGAAGGAAGTTGTAGAGGTAGCTAGGAAGAATGCAGATTTGCCAAAGAAAGATATAGTTCAACAGAATGCGTCGAACAGAGCTCGACGATCGTCGAACGTCGCTCGACGATCCATGAAATGATCGTCGAACTCAGCTCGACGACACCTGAACTCTGAACTCCAGGATAGTCGATCTTCGAACAGAGATCGACAATCTGACCCAAGATCGACGACCTCAGCTCGACGATCGTCGAACAGAGATCAGGACTTTGAACAATCCTTCAAAGGTACATCTAGATTCAATCCTAGAAGTCCAACATCCCAAGGTTTCAACCCCTATACTGAATGGATAGTACCTCCTAGGAGATACCATCCTGAAGGTTATAAGAGTCAACCTGGGATGTCTTTCATTTCTGAATTTAAGGGATATCAACCTAGGCCCAAGGTAAACTGGGTCAAAAATATATAAGTTGTTTATGTGCAGGTGAAGACCTATCCAACATCAAACCAGCCATGGTATCTGGATAGTGGGTGCTCAAAGTACATGACAGGGAACAAGGACAACTTCACATCCTTTAAAGCCAAGCTTGGACCCAAAGAAATCTTTGGTGATTCAAACTTTGGAACAACAAAAGGATATGGTGCAGTCCAAATTGGAACAGTCACCTTCAAGAAAGTAGCTTATGTTGAAGGACTCAAGCATAACTTGATAAGTATCAGTCAACTTTGTGATGAAGGACATCAAGTGACTTTCAACAAAGCAATATGTAAGATCAAGTAAGAAGACAATACAACTGTGTTAACAGGTAACAGGAAAGGTAACATTTACTTAGTAGATTTTCATTCATCTAAGGTAGATATTTGCCTGTTCAATTCCATATCTAGACCTAATATATTATGGCATAAGAGACTAGGACACATTAACCTTAGAACCATTGCTAGGATATCCAAGGACAACCTTGTTAGAGGACTACCTTCTGGCCCCTACAAGAAGGAAGGACTTTGCAAGGCTTGTCAATTAGGCAAGCAAACTAAAAATAGTTTTAAATCAATTAATAAGAGCGATTCACCTAGGATTTTGTATCTGTTACACATGGATCTTTTTGGACCCATTACAGTACAAAGCTTAGGAGGGAAATCCTACACTTTAGTGTTTTTAGATGACTTCTCAAGATTCGCAAGGGTGTTCTTTCTGAGGAAGAAGTCTGATAACTTCAAATGTTTGACAGAGTTTCTCAAATGCATACAGATTGAGTTCAACACTCACATTGCCCTAATTAGAAGTGATCATGCGACAGAGTTTGATTCTCTTCTTATGCAAGAATTCTGTTAGAGTGAAAGGATCAGGCATACATTCTCAGCTCCTAGAACTCCTCAACAGAATGGGGGAAGCTGAAAGGAAAAATAGAACCCTAATTGAATCTGCAACTACATTATTGACAGATGCTCACCTTCCTCTATCCTTTTGGGCTGAGGCAGTGAACACCTCCAATTATATGTTGAATAGAAGTCTAATACATAAACTGAAGGGCAAGACTCCCAATGAATTGCTCAAAGGGAAGAAACCTAAAGTAGACTATTTTAAAGTTTTTGGTTGCACTTGCTATATTCACAATAATGACAAGAGATATTTAGCAAAATTTCAAGCAAAAGCTGATGAAGGAGTGTTTTTGGGATACTCCATGATCAGTAAATCTTATAGGGTTTATAATAAAACTACTCTAAAAATAGAAGAATCTATTCATATTTCTTTTGATAAAACTAATATGTCTTTCAAGGAGAAGAATGCTTCTACCATAGAACAATTGCAGGTATATTCTCTAGCTGAAGACTTGGACAGATTGCAAGTTTCTCAAAAGGATGAAAGTAGTGAAGATGAAGAAGCTGCTCCACATCTGGAAGAAAATCTTCTTGAAGAGCCAGTTGCTGTTCCACAAGAGGAAACAGCAACATAGGTTGGTGAACAATCAACACCCCCTATTGATTTAGTAACATCAAGAGATCATCAATCTCCCAAGTGATTGGAAACATCTCAGCTTGTGTGCAAACCAGAAATCAGGTCAACCAAAACCTGATGCACACTTGCTTTCTCTCTCAAATTGAACCTCAATACATTCAAGATGCAGAGCAAGATCCATACTGGATCATTGCAATGCAAGAGGAGTTGCATCAATTTGAAAGAAACAAAGTCTGGGAACTAGTGCCTAAGCCAAAGGATCATTCCATTGTTGGAACAAAATGGGTGTTCAGAAACAAATTGGATGATCAAGGAATTATTGTAAGGAATAAGGCAAGGCTAGTTGCTCAAGGATATTCTCAAGAAGAGGGGATAGACTATAACCAGACCTTTGCACCAGTTGTAAGGTTAGAGGCCATAAGAATCTTCTTGGCTTATGCTGCTTACAAGGGATTCAAAGACTACCAAATGGATGTGAAGAGTGCTTTTCTCAATGGGGAGATCAAAGAAGAAGTCTATGTCAGACAACCCCCAGGTTTTGTCTCTCCAACTCATCCTGATTATGTTTTCAAACTGCATAAAGCATTATATGGTCTAAAGCAAGCTCCTAGAGCATGGTATGAGACCCTAGCATGCTTTCTTCTGGAAAATGATTTTATTAGAGGGAGAGTAGACCAAACTCTTCTTATTAGAACCCATAAGGCCCATACCCTACTAGTACAAATTTATGTAGATGATATAATATTTGGTTCTACTGATTCAAACTTGTGCAAAAAGTTTTCCAAGCTTATGCACTCTAAATTTGAAAAGAGTAGCATGGGTGAGCTATCCTTCTTCTTAGGATTGCAAGTCAAACAACATGCTGAAGGCATATTTATTTCTCAAACCAAGTATGCAAAAGAACTGTTTAAGAAATTTGGTATGTCTGATGCATCATGTATGAAAACACCCATGCCTACCAATGCTATATTGGATGCTGATGAACATGGGAAACTAGTTGATCAGACAACATATAGAGCAATGATTGGCTCTTTATTGTACCTTACAGCTAGTAGGCCTGATATAATGTTTGCTACATATATATGTGCTAGATTCCAAGTTAGCCCTAGAGAGTCACACTTAACTTTAGTAAAGAGGATTCTTAGGTATGTTAAAAGCTGTCCAAATCTAGGACTCTTGTATCCAAAAGATTCAGCATTTGACTTAACAAGATTTTCAGATGCTGATTATGCTGGATGCAGAATAGACAGGAAAATCACCAGTGGAACTTGTCAGTTTCTTGATGATAGACTTGTCTCATGGTTTTGTAAGAAACAAACATCTGTGTCAAATTCAACTACTAAAGCTGAATATATGGCTGCAGGCAGTTGTTGTTCACAAATATTGTGGATTAAAAATCAACTCCTAGACTATGGTTACAACTTAGAGAAGTCTAAAATATTTTGTGACAACACTAGTGCTATTTCCATTGCACAAAATCCAGTCCTCCATAGTAGGACAAAACACATAGAAATTAGGCATCATTTTCTAAGGGATAATGTTGAGAAAAATAAAATTGAACTTCAATATATCCCAACTGATTTGCAAAGGGGAGATATTTTCACCAAGCCTTTGGATGAAAAGAAACACAACTTATTCCTCAATCAGTTAGGCATGTTAGATGGAGGAAGCCTAAAATAAATTAAAAGATCTTGAAAAGCTAAAAACAGACCAAGATTAGGCTAAAAACTCATTTCTTTTTGTGTCTGTAGGATAGTTTCTGTCTCTGAATTGCGCTGGACGTTTTCCCCAGAAATCGTCGAACGTCGATCGACGGTTTCCCGAAAAACATCGAACGGAGATCGACGTTTTCCCAAAACGTCGACCGGAGTTCAGAGCTTGTCAGATAGTTGTACACTATCTCTTTCAGGCCTTCGATCGTCGACCTGAGCTCGACGTTCTCTAGATCGTCGAACTAAGATCTACGATGTTGAATACCTTTCCGCTTCCCTTAGGAGTCCTGATCGTCGAATGGAGATCGACGATCCTTCCTTTTTCGCGTCGAACCCTAATATAAAATCATTTTTCGGCCGCCGCTCGTCGTTTACGCTTTCATACTCTCTGCAAATCTTTCTCTTTCCCTCCAAACTCTCTACACTTTGTCGTGTTTGTTGAATCTTTGCAGGTACAGATGGCAATGTCGGTCGCCGCTCTCTCCAAAATGAAATTTGATATAGGCTTTGACATAGATATGAATTCCTTCGATGGCAGCGATCAGCGGTTCAAAGATATTCTGAATCTCTTCCACGAACAGCAGTTGGTTCAGTTGATGACCACCAGAATAAAGATTGCAGCAGATGAAGTAAAAGAATGGGTTTTTACTGCCACCAATGAGAAAGAAAACTCTATAGTCGGCACCATCAATGGAACTCAGGTACAAATGTCCCCCGCTCTTTTGACAGAAGTATTCGCCTTAAGTACTGGGAATGACTCAATCGATTTGTCTGGAGAGGAATATGATTCTTTGTTAGATCGAATGGGTCACTCTGCTGTGAACCCTAATAAACTGCTGAAAAAGAATTTATCTATTGAATTTCAATTTTTGACTGATGTTGTTGGGAAAGTGCTTCTGGCAAAGCACTCAGCTCATGATACAATTTCAAGGTATTAGTTATGCTTAATGGGAGCTTTAATTGATAAGAAACATCTGGATTGGGGATCAATCTTCTTTAATTTGATCAAGAAGAAAATTAGCAAAAGCTATGTCAGTTTGGGGAGGATTATTGGGGTTTACCTACATCACAGGTGCCCTGATCTGCTGGTTTCAAGTGGGATGCACATCAATGCATCCAAAAGGCTCACCTGTGCCCTTTTCAGCAGGTGGGACAGGCAGATTATCAACCCCAACAGGTCTGCTGCAGCAACCTCTGCTTCAGGCACAAGGACTGTCTCAGTCACTCCTCCTCATGTCTCTGCCCCAGCAGAAGATTTGCTTGCTTCTCCTTCTCCTCCAGCTGTCTCTGCCTCAGTCTTCATATCAACCTCACCACTCATCTCAACCATAGCCATATCTTCCCCCATTACAATCTCATCACCTATTTCACCTTCTCCAGCAACTACCACAGAACCATTCCACCCTCTGTACTTCTATCCACCTGTCACCGCTCCATCATTTCATCTTCTGGATGACTCCTTCATGGATGATTCTCCTCCTACTCCTCCTGATATTCCATCTACATCTTCCTACCAACAACTTCTATAGGACATACTCTCTCAATCATCCTTCACACCATCCCTTTCCTCTCCCTTATCATCCATCTCCACTTCAGTAACATCAATCTCAATAATTCCTACTACTGAGCCATCCATCCCTATACCTCCTACCTTCACACCATCCATTTCATCAGTTCCAGCCAACATCATTCCATCTGCATCAACTCCTACCTCTACTCAAGCCCCTCTTGAGCATGTAGATCTTTCAGCTTTGGCAGACAGGTTGTATGAGGTGCTAGCCCCCAGACTAACCTCATTGCTGGAGACCACCTTGGCTCCACTTCTGAAAAATATTCAGGAGCTGTCTACCAGGCTATCTCCCTTCCTCTCCTCTCAGGCAATCCCTTCCTCTGGGTGCCTTGATCCAGTTTTCACTGAATCCAGGCAGGGGGAGATGACTAATGAAGCTCTGGATTTGCCTGAGGCTGCTGAAGTTTCAGAACCTGCTCCAGTATTTACAGTGGATCTTAAGAGCCTGCTGAAGTTTCAGAACCTGCTCCAGTATTTGCAGTGGATCTTCAGAGCCTGCTGTCAGTTTTTGATACTGTGTACTTCAATTCTCTGCCAGTTCAACAAGTTGAAGACCTTACTAAGGCCATTGTGCCTATTTTAAAATGTGATCCCAACCTGATTGCATCATATGTCAACTCTTTCAAGGCTGAGGAGGTTGTTGCTTCTATTTTTACTACTGCTGCTGCTACTGCTGTTACATCTATTGGATCCTCTGATATTGAAATGCTGTCTGTTGTTGTTGATGCTGCTGCTATTGACGAACTTGCTACTTATCTGGAAGAACCTGAACCTGCTGCTCCAATTACTTCTGCTCCTATTGTTGCTTCAATAAGTTGTGTTTCTACTACTGCTCCTGCTCTGACTCCTGAACAACTGAAACAACAAGAGAAGTACATCAAAAGCATTGATGATCTGTATGATAGACCCCAGTGCTCAGAAAGTGATCAGTTTCACACTGACTCTAATGACTCTTCTGGTACCATTGCAGAGAAAAGGAAGGCCATAAGCAAGGCCATGATGAAGGTCCCTCCTGCTAAGGCCAAGGATGCTAATGATATACCCTACTATATTCTGCATGATTGCCAGATAAATGAACCATGGATGCAATATTCTAAAAACCAACTAAAGGCCATGAAGAAGAAAAGAAAGTTTGATAAGTATGAGAAAGTTTCATCCCAGTTTCAGCCTCCTCCTCCTCCTCCAGATTCAGGATCAGGTGGAGGCTCAGCTTCTCAAACCTCAGCTCCAAAGCAAAGTTCCTCCCAATCCTCTCAAAGGTATCATCCCAGGGGGCAATATCAAAGGGGTTATCAGTCCAAAAGGGGACAATATAAAGGAAATCAAAGAGAACATAGATTTCAAGCAAGGGAAGGACAAAGACACATGGACTCAACTCAAGGTCCTTTCCCTTATAAACTCAGAGAAACTGTTGATACAAGAACTCCTACTGCTTCAGAAACTGTCAACAGATATGAGCCTGCAGTTCCTTTTGAAGATCCAGAGAACAATCCTTTATCTTGGACTGCTATGATGAAAGAACTGGCTGCCTTAGATCAACTGAAGAAGGCCAGAGAACAAGGGAAAGACACTTCCAACATTACAACCTTATCAGATCAAAGAAAGGCAAAACTGAAAGGTATGCATCAAGGAAATTCTTTGACCCAGTGGACTACATGAAGCTGCATCCTGAGGCTGTGGTTCCCAGGGCTAGATCTCAAACCTCCTTAGGGGCAGAGGATGATAGAAGGTCAAAGAAAGAAGCTCTAAATCCTAACAGGGAAATTTTATTTAAGAAGGGAAGTGAAAAGAAATGACATTTGTAAGTAGACAGTATACTCATTTTTGAACATTTGCTGATATTCCATCTGATTGCTGCTATGTTGCATGATCTGCTCTATTGTGATAGATTTTTGTTTTTATGTATATTGATTTTGTATTTATTACTGAGTTTTATAAATAGTAATCCTAACCCAAATAGGGGGAGATTGTTGGAACACCCTATTACTAATTTGGGCAAGGATCACTATGTTTTTAGGAAATCAGTTTGACCTAGATGTATAGTTGAAAAGGTCAAGTTAGAATGAGTCTAGGGCTTAGAATTTAGGTTTGAAGCTGCCCCCAAGACCATTCATGGATTCAGACTTAGAGCTGAGACAAATACAATTATCGTCGATCTTAGGTCGACGAAACGTCGAACTCCGTTCGACGCTCTCTGAGCTCAACTTTGCTAAGTCGTCGAACTCTGGTCGACGATCTTCGAGCTCAGATCGACGATCTGCCTTCAGCTTATTCTTCAGGTCGCTGAGCTCCGGTAGACGATCTTTGAGCTCAGGTTGATATTTTCTGTCTGATGTTCAATCCAATCTCTGAGCTCAAGTCGACGATCGTAGAGCTCAGATCGACGTTTTTCCTGAGAGATCGACGACTTTGAGGATTCAAATTCAGTCAACTTTTGGAATGTTTTTTAAATTCTCTCAGCATTTATTTCAAGAGATCTGCTAGCCGTTTTCATTTATTCTGGAGCAAGTTTCAAGGGATTTATTAGAGAATGTTTATTGGACTTTCCTTCAGAAGACAAAACATTTATGGAAGACATTTATTGACTGTTAACGGCTATCTTGGATAGAGGATCTTCAGAGAATAAAACATCTTACAGCAGATCAAGACAATGTATCTATCACTCAATACAGACATACACAGATAGTCAGAAAAACTTAGAGGAAAATCAAGTGATCAATCCTGAAAAGTTTTGATTTAATATTGGCATACTGAAAAGTGATCATAGCTTCAACATCAAGGACTCCAAACAATTCATATTTCAGCCTCTGCTAAAACCATCTTCTGCTGGAGATCTGAAGCTTCTGAAGACCTATCACCCTAGCAAAGCTCTCATCTCTGAACCATCTACATCTCAGGGGGAGCTTTGACAACACAATCAATCCACTAAGTCTTCTCTCAGTGATTGAGACAGAGAAGACAACTTCACCTCTTCCTTTTTCTTTTCTTGCTGTAAAAGGGTTATCAAGACTCCCTTCAAAAGTTTTGGTTCTGGTTCTAAGAGCCTTGTCAAAACTCAGTGGTGGCAAGACACCTGATCAAAAAATCCAGTTTGGTTTTTGAGCACCTTATCAAAAGCTCATTGGTGCCCAGGACACCTGATCAACTCATCCTACAGTGGATTCCTACCAAGGGTGGTAGAAGAGTGGATGTACCCAGGTTTTTGGGGAACCACTATAGCTCCTTGTGTCTTCTGGTTTTCTTGTGCATATTCTTTGCTGTGTGCTGTGGTTTTTATTTTACTGCTTTAGTTTTATTTCTACATCAAAGCACCTTACACCTATACATAAATTAAGCCTTTACTGCTGTGCAATTTTAATTTGTGAACAAACTTTAAAATACTCTATTCACCCCCCCCCCTCTAGAGTTAAGATTGACCTTATCCTCACTTTCATTCGCAAAAGATGGACTTGCCGATTCGTAAATATTTCTAAGGTGCCCAGAGGCATCCGTTCAGGGGAGAGACAAGCCAAAACCAAATCATTCGTATAACGATAAGATACTCTCTGATACAAACTAACAATCTTAAAACTGTGTGGGGAGAACCCATGTGCAACATGACTTATTTCAACAGTGGGAAATAACGGGACTAAATCAGGTGGTACGAGTGTTTTTAAATAAGTGGTAAAGTTGGTGCATTCCAACGTCGAAGTTTGAAATTTAGGCTTAAATTTAAATTTTAAAACATCATGAAGAAAAGCCAGCAGATAACACTCATCACCAACTTTAGAGTTGGACGCTCCCGGATTTGAAAAGACGTGCGGGTGACACAACTCAACATTCCCAACTACTTTAACCAGTATGCGCGTGCATGGGTCGTCAAAAGCAGGGGGATAAATGTGAGCGTTCAGGCTTGGCAAATAAGTGTGTCGAGGGGACATCACATCATAAGGCACCATAGCCAAGGTATCACTAGAAGTCCAATTCGAACACTCAAAGCTCAGATTTGATGTCCAAGAAATATCGTCTGACTGCAAGCCATTAAAATCATAAGAAAATTCAAACAGTGGATTCGCCCTTACGAAAAACTCATCCAAAATGTCTTCCAATACATTATGTATATCATGTTTTTCAGACTCAGTGATCGGGTCATAGATCGGCACCAATACTACGAGATCAGGCGGCACTAAGGGGACCACCTCTGGTGGTACTAGCAGAGTGAACTCAGGGCGTACCGTAAGACTACTATAATCAGACGTACAACACTCGTGTCCTAAATAGTCTGCTCGTCGAGTCAACGGGTCAGGAGAAAAAGTCGGTAATACAACGATCGGGAGAGAGTTAAGATCACATTCAAATTCAGGCAAGGGAATTAGCATCAGGGGATGCTCATTCGGCTCCATTTCAATAACGTCTTCAAGAGTTATGACTCCCTCACAAAGACAATCTTCCAACGCATCGGTCAGGACATCAGTAGCAGTAAAAATCTCAGGGACGGGCACTTCGATATGTCTCAGGCTTAAATATCAAGCTGAAGTCCTATCAGATCGTCACTTGAATCACGACTGGGTAAGCTCGCATCGAAATATAAATCTTCCGACTCATCCAGTTTATCACTCGACTTAGGCTCAAAAGAGAATTCCATGTCAATCAAGGTAGACAACGCAGACATATCTTCGGAGGGAAATGGAGATGACTCTTCGGAGAAGAAGTTGTCATCCAGGTCACTAGGGTAACCAGTCTCCTCAATGTCGCTACCATTGTCAGTGATAATAGTCTTGTCCTTAGTGATGGGTACACTCGTAACCACAGCCTCAGACTCAATCATGCTAATAGGAACACTCTCACCCCGTGGGCTCATGGCATTCCTAGCACTTACGTGTAATGACATAGGGATAAAGGTCCTAAGTTTCTCTTTCCTCTCATAGGTAGGTGTACTCGTGCTTGATATAATCAGATCTTTGCCGGGAAAGTATCTAGCGTGAGGCTTATAGTCATTCCTATAATCAGGAAACTGGGAACGACAGTAGGTAGGGTAATACTCATCCGTTAAGTAATTTTTCATAATCTGCCAACCTATACGTTGGTCGACGGAGGGCATTCCTGAACGTCTTTCCTCATTGAGCAAGAAGGTATGGGCTCGACCAAATAATTGCAGTCTCGCAACGGGAATCCTGTGGGGATCCACAATACGATATTGCTCAAAATAATGCTCCATATTTTCTACCCAACATAGAAACACTTGCGGTCCTCCTAGTCCGTCATAGGTCGGAGCAGGAATTCTAACACGCCTAAAAGTGAGATGACCACGAAGTTGTGAAATCAAACTCATAATGTCCTCACATTGGGGCTTCACTTCCTTGCGAAAATCTTCAACCGGGGACGTTGAAGGAATGGGATTCCAACAACCCTCCATTGGAGTAAAGAACCGCGCACATGCAAAGAAATAAAAAGTCTAGACCTATTTAATTTTCAAATTTCGAATTGTCCCAGCTAATATCTCCAAATAACCTATAACTTTTTTTTGATATTCTAGCTGGCAAAAATATGGAGATTATTAATTAATTTTTTTCTGATTTTTTTATTGCTGAAAATAAAATTTAGCCGGCTATTGGCAGCCCAAAACTTTTTTTATTATTATTTTGTATTTTTGGAGAAAAAATTGAAATTTGAAATTTGAAATTTTGAAATTTGAAATTGGAAATTGGAAATTTGAAATTTGAATTTTAAATTTTGAAATTTGAAAATTTGAATTTTGAATTTTTAATTTTTAATTTTTAATTTTGAAATTTTGAAATTTGAAATTTGAAATTTTGAGATTGGAAATTTGAAATTTGAATTTTAAATTTCGAAATTTGAAAACTTGAAATTTGAAATTTTAATTTTGAATTTTGAAATTTGAAATTTTGAGAGGGGGACGAGTGTCAATTAGGAAATTAACGAGAACCTCCCTCTGATACCAAATTGATGTAGGCTACTGGGTTCGACACGGTGACGGCTAAGGGATTCACACGTACGCTTCTCTACTATCACTTTTACGTCCACACAATAACAAAACGCAGCAACTACGCGATAGCAATAATTAAAATATTTAGGTGACGGGGGGTTCGCTAAGCCCCTCAAGATAAGTCCAAGGCTATGTGCAAAGGTCCTCTCAAGCGAAATGAACCCACACGGTTCGGTCGAGCATAAATTGTACCCAAAGAGACACCACCGAAAACAAAGATTTGGATAATGGGTGGTTCTCTCCCAACAAAATAAAACGAGGGCCGCCACGCCTCACGAATGTAAACGGAGATAAGAGACAATAACAAATCTATATGAAATCAACCACGAAATTTCAAACCATTCACAAATAACGCGCTACGCTTATGCCACGAGAATTGTCTATGAAAGGAAACGCTCAAGAGTGGAGATGTTCGTTACCCAACCGGAATGGATGATTCCGGCTTTCCTATCCTTGAATCGTTTCTTTCCGAATCCACCGAAAGCACACTGATTGGAGGGAAACACGTCCTTCGTTGTCTTCACGTCGTCGTTGAAGATCCACGAGATTCACATCTTAGCCTTGGCCAAATTTTCTCTAGGAAATAAAGGGGGCTGTTTTTTGGAATCTCACAAGAGGGATCGATTTTTTTGGTAATGGAAATGATGGTGGCCGAAATATTGGAGATAGAGTTGAGGGTGGTCGGCTATGAGATGGAGGAGGTTGTCGGCTATGTGAAAGAGGAGGTGGTCGGTTTTCTTGGTGGAGGAAGAGGAGGCTCGGGTGGACAAGAGAGATAAGGAGAAGAGGGTTGGAGAAGTTAGAACCCGAGAAAGGGGGTGGAAGGAGAAGGGAGGGCCGGCGGCCAAACAAGGGGAAGGAGAGGAAGGGAGCGGCGCCCAAGGGGAGAAAGGAGGAGACAAAATTTCAACTTGAAATTAGGTTTTAAGTTTTTTTCATTCATTCTACTGGATTATGACAAAATAATTCCTATATATAGGCTACATCACAAATAAGAGGCTACATGCAGCCCACTCAAAAGAGAAACAAAATTTGGCTAAACATAGGCCAACATGAAATGAAAATGAAAGTGCTTAAATAATAATTAAAATGCTGAAATTAAATATTGGAATTAAACAACAATATTATTATTTCATGCGTAGATGCGGCGGAGATGTTGACGCGGCCTTGGCGGAGATGTTGACGCGGCCTTGGCGGAGATGTTGATACGGCCTTGGCAGAGGATGCCGCGGTCAAGTCCCAACCTTCAAGTTTGCGGCAACGGTCATCATAATCTTCAAACTCCACATAGCGACGAACAACGACACCAAACATAACCGGGTCACCATAATCATCCGGAAGGGGATCTTCCTCAGCAACATGACACGGGTCTTCAACATGTACCAGATCACCATCGTCGTCCGGAGGGGGACGCTCCAAATCAACATGCCGGGGGATGACGGCTCCATCAGCAGAGTAGACTCAGAGAATTGACTAAGGAAGAGGAAGAAGTTCTTCCTGATGTTTGGACTACTAATCCTACCTATTAGTCTCCTGAAAACTTTGGTGCAGGAGTTGAGGGAGAGTCATTTTTGACTCAAGTGGCTGCTGACATTCAAGTGCATTCATCTGTTCCCATTTATTCTGAGCAAGTTCCTATAGATACAGTTTATGCAGAGATAGTTGTTCCAGATTCCGGTATTGCAGAGTTGGTTGATCAAGACTCAGTTGTAGCTGAGACAGTAGTTGATGATAGTTTATTGATGCTGCTGCAAAGGAGGTTTTTGCTGTGGATGCTAGTGGTGCTGAATTATAGGTTGATAATCTTGATGATATCTGTGTTGAGATGTCTGAGGATGGTGATGCTGATGTAGATGAAGTTGTTGATGATTTCCTTATTGGTGATGATAGGATTGATGTTGTTGACAAGGATGGTGAGCCAGAGAAAGGAATTGTGTTGGATTTTTATGAGATCGCTACTTCTGCCAGCATGATCATAAGTCTCCCTGAAATTCTTCCAGTAGTGGATGAGGGGGAGCAGATTCAGCTTTCAGTTTCTGTTCAAACAAGACTTAATAGGTTTATTTGCAACCTATAGAGAAGGATTGCCTGGGTTCCAAGTGGGTATCCCATAGAGGGAGAGGTCATCGTGAAAGTTTTTTATGAGGAAGGAGAGGCTGAGATGCTTCCTCCTGTACTAAAGGCTCAAGATACCGCTTTAATGCTGAAAGCTCATATATATCCAGTGGCAGAGTCTTCTAGTGACTCTAAGGATGTTACAGATCTTCCCTCTCCTCCCAAAATTCAGGATGCAGACATTCCAAGCAAAAGTACTTATAATTTCTTGCTAAAATCTATTGAAGCTATGTTGGCCAAGCAATAAGCATATTTTGATCACTCGCTCAAGAAGTACTCAACAAAGTGAAAGAGGTTGAACAAGATATGAACAACAGACTTGCTGAGCTAAAGGTTTTTTCGATAAGTTGGAAGCAAATCTGGACACATGGTTAGTTCAAGGCGGGAAAGCTATTGTTCACAGAATGACTGGGCTGAAAAACAATATTGAGGTAACTGAGATTGTTGATGAGAATGCTAAGATCATTATTGCTTCCCAAAACACTTGGATGAACTACTTTGATGAACAAATGTTGCATTACAGTAATAAGATAACAAAGGTTGTGCTTTTAGAAGTCAGAAAGGCGGAGGAAGAACTCAAAGGTAAGGTTAATGCAATTGGAGTCGCCTTAAAAGAACAGTTTCAGGCATTCAACACTTATAGTTACGGTAACTTCAAATGGCTGCATGGAGAACTATTTAGAGTTCCAGGAAATGCTGAATCTAGTATGCCAGAACTTATGCATGTTGATGTTCATCCTGCTCAGGACTATTCTCAATACTGGGCAGACACTCAAGACCTTCCTCAAGATTAATATTAGTATGGGACATAATTTGTTGCTACTGCTGAACTAGACATTGAGTTAGTTGAAGATATTCCTCAACCAGCTTTTAAGAAAAGAACATTTGGAAAAGGCCCATCTGCTTACAGGTCTGATCCTAACAGGAAACTGTGTGAAGTATGGAGCCCAATCTCTAAGAGCATTATTCTAGACACCTTCACGTTGGTTGACATGGGAAATGAAGACAGGTGGAAGTATTATAGGAGGGAGAAATGGTTGAAACATGAAGTGGCCAATGCTAAAAAAAGGATTTATTTCAGGAAATAAAAGGGCAAACATGTATGAAGTATAAATTCTCTCTGATATTCATTGTGTGAAAAATATTTGTCCTGATAAAACTATTTATATATTCCCATTAATGTTTTGATTGAGATATAACTTCTTGTTAATATTTTTATGTCTGTTCCTTATCTTTATTTAAGATTATTTTGTGTATAATTCACCTTAGTTCATAGAGTTTTGACTTCTTCAAATAGGAGAAGATTGTTGGGAATTGCATCTCCAATAACATTGATTTGAAGAAGTGTCCCTTTAACTAAGATGAATTGAGTTTGTATTTGATATTGTTTGTTTAGTCATGTGCTTGCAGGTTTATATTGCTAAGTACAAACCAATGTTAGGTTACATTGGGTAATGAAACATAAGAATATAAAATGTAATCCCTCATTATGTAGGCCAAAGTGTTGACTCATGTGTAATCTCACTATTGGATTGTACTTCTATTACAAGTGTATTAGAAGGATCAAGGGTGGACAGGCTGCAGAATTCAGAAGGACGGAAATTTTTCCTAAGTAAAATTCGTCGAGTATAGTAGTGGATACTCATCGAATTCATCGAGTATACTTTTGAATACTCATCGAATTCATTGTGTATACCTATTGATACTCGTTGAATTTGTCGTGTTTACTTAGAGAATCTTTTCAATGATCTTGGAAATCGGTTAAGTAAGATTTGTTGAGTATCCTTTACTATACTCATCGAATTGGTTGAGTATACCTATTGGCACTCATCGAATTTGTCGAATATACCAGTCGATACATGTCAAATTCATCGAGTCTCACTATTAAAGCTTTTGAGTTCTCGATTTGTCTAAGTTAAATTCGTCAGATATCGAAGCGATTCGTCGAGTATACTCATGGATATACACCAATACTCGACGAATGAACTTAACATAATTTTTCCGATTCTCTATCTGATGGGTTCCAGATTCAAGATGTCGATCATGTACAGTACACGTGGATTGTTCATTTAGGAAGGAATTTTCTAGCTGTTAGAAGAAGGAATCTTATAAATTCCTAGGGTTAATTCATTCAACCCTAATCGTTAATTCGTACTTTGAAATCATAAAAAGGCCGCTCATTTTGGACAGACTCTCTGCTTTCGGAAAATCGAAGAACCGCGATCTAGCTTCTCTCGATCAACGATTCCTTCAAGAAGTGATTCGATTGATCTTGTTTCAAGTTCTACAGAAGTTTTCAGATCTAGGCAGTTCAAGATTTCAGATCATGCTTTCAAGTTATATTTCAAGCCTTCTCCTTCTACAAGAGCCTTAAGATTTTCATTCTAAGGAAGAAGAAGATTGGATAGTTTCATATCTAAAGAAATAGATTGATCTTCAATCTAAATTGTTGTATAGATTTCTTTTGTACTAATATAGGATGTTTTCTCTTCCGAGGTGTAGATCCTTGTGCAAGGATTGAGTTGTAGGAGACTTTGTTCTCCGGGTGTAGGAGAGGTTATTCTACGAGAAGTAAGAGTATTAACTCCGAGTTGTAAGATTTGATTAAATCTAAGATAGGAGAAGTAGCTGAATCTAGCCCTTTGTTGTAGATTGGCGAGGTGGGACAATGGATGTACCCAAATCGGGGAATCACTATAAGTTCTTGTGTTGTGCTTTGATTGTTCTGTGTTTGTTGTAACAATTTTTTAATTCGCTATTAGACACAGAACTCACCTATTCACGCCCTCCAGGTGATTTAGGTAGGCAACTAGATACTTTCACTCATCATACCCTCAAACATAACCATTTGCTCGTCTTGAGAAAGTAATCCCTTAAGCGGACAAGAATAACACAAGCTGGCATAACACCTAAGAGTACGGAGTACCATGCGAAGTCGCGCACTCGCACACATAAAAATCTGGTATAAGGAGCTTTTAATTATGCGAACTAGATTATAAATTTTAAATGTGTGTATCAACATATTGTTTTTACTCACAATTAGAATCGCAGAGAATCCCTCGGTAAGACGTAAGGAGAAAGTAGACTCATCGATGAGTTAAGCATTGTCAAAGACCGGGGCTCGGGATAACCTCCAAAGAAATCCATCAATGTGTAACGACTCCATCCGTTAAATGACATATAATAGAAGGTCTTGTCGGGGCCCCACACTATATGCCACAAATAGGCGGCGAGCTTACAGGTTAATATCAAAAAATAATACACATATCCTAACTCAGAGCATGCTAACGGAAGCTTTAAGGCTATTTGAACTCAACTCATTTGAATGTCCATAATATATATAAAAGATCATTTATATATAATAACACAGGAATGTCTCTTTATACAGAAGTTATGGACTCAAGGCCTTTCAGTTACATTTCATCATTGTGGATTACAAACATCGGCACGCAGGCCAGCCAAACATGAAAACAGTAAAATTATTCATTCAGCCTTTGAGGGTCAGAAGCAGCAGCAAGGGCTTCAGCCCGCTATTTCCCGCTCGACTCTCCAGCACCTGCACAAGGATAGTCCACCGCAATGGTGGAAAACAAGGAAACTGTCAGCATTCAGCTAACCAATTGATAACGACCCTACCCCTTTCCCGGGGTAGTGGTAATTCTACCCTGCAGGCATATCATTTTTCACAAAGATATATCTCAAGATGTGCTCTCACGCACAATCAATATATCACAAATGTCGACCACACAGCCCGACGCTCCATGCTCTGAGGGCACATTATCGGTGTACCGGAAAACAAGGGTCCCACCACAGTTCAAGGGTCCAAAACCCAACGGTAAACAATGAGCATTCATGCTCAACGACCCACGGCCCGAGACTTTAGTCTTGATGGAGAACATCCCAAGACTCTCATTATGTGATCCTAACGATGCTAATAACTTAGGCACTCAAGTTAGACAAACATAACGCGAATACAGTTCAGCCCTTGCCTGTTGCTCAAATCTCCAGTTCAATGTCTAGACTGACACAGGTCGGCATCCCCATGTCCGTTCGGCTCACCGGCCTTTAAGAGCGCATAGCTCACAATAGTCACAACGCCCTCGAAGTACTGGCATCACAATCAAAGTGGGAGTCAATGCCAGCGTTCGTCACGATCGCTTGGCGGGGTCAACAGAAACTCTTTCTTTCTGCGCCCAAACTCAACCCAAACCCTGTAGCATCCTGTAGTGCCAGCATATAGCACACAAACCTCGAGGGAATTTTCCCTAGAACTCCATTCTAGTACTTCTTATTACTCCACTTCATAGGCACAACCCACCAACTCCGCAAAATACTCAATTATACGTTGAGTCTTCTCCGGTGCGCAAAATAAAGCATCACCAATCCAGACCAACCTGTCTATATGGGCTTCACACAGCATGCATATTCCGTATAACACATTTCCGAATCTATATGTAAGACTTCTTGGGGATTTCAAGAATCAAACAAATGGAAATTCCTCAACATTCCACCTTTTGGTGGGGGAAATTCATGCACATGCCAAAATAAGGACTTCACATGTCCAAGGAGGAAGACTGTTACCCTTGACGTTCTCTTTGGAGCCATGGAAAAGCGTTTCTACATGGATGGAAATGAGCGCTTCACTTTCCCCTTCGCGAATTTAGCTTTAGATCTTGTTTTTGGCCACAAGATCTTCTCCAGCAACCTCAGCAAGCCCTACCTCCAGCCGAGAGTTTTCTGCTCCAGAACTGGAAAGAGAGAGAAGAGAAAAGAAAAGAATGATTTCCTCCTTCCTATCCGTATGTATAAGTGGCATCGGACTACATCCCAGCCACACGATAAAATCAACAAAACCAAGCAACAACTTTGGTTGAAGATGAAAAAGTCAATCACCGCTCAGCGGCCATACATCATCCACCTGACACGAGTCGGATTGCTCGCCGCCTAAAATGGTGTCGCGCCGCTCGCCGCCCAAAATGGTGTCGCGCCGCTCGCCGCCCAAAATGGTGTCGCGCCGCTCGCCGCCCAAAATGGTGTCGCGCTCCGCTCGCCGCCCAAAATGGTGTCGCGCTCCGCTCGCCGCCCAAAATGGTGTCACGCTCCGCTCGCCGCCCAAAATGGTGTCGCGCTCCGCTCGCCGCCCAAAATGGTGTCGCGCTCCGCTCGCCTCCCAAAATGGTTTCGCGCTCCGCTCGCCGCCCAAAATAGTGTCGCACTCCGCTCGCCGCCCAAAATGATGTCGCGCTCCGCTCGCCGCCCAAAATGGTGTCGCGCTCCGCTCGCCGACCAAAATGGTGTCGCGCTCCGCTCGCCGACCAAAATGGTGTCGCGCTCTGCTCGCCGCCCAAAATGGTGTCCCGCTCCGCTCGCCGCCCAAAATGGTGTCGCGCTCCGCTCGCCTCCAAAAATGGTGTCGCGCTCCGCTCGCCGCCTAAAATGGTGCCGCGCTCCGCTCGCCGCACAAAATGATGTCGCGCTCCGCTCACTTCCCAAAATGGTGTTGCGTGTAACACCTCTACCCATCACGTAGGATAAAATAGAGGGTCCGGTCGGGGCCCCAAACCATATTCCGCAAACAAGCGGAGACATCACGAAATAATACCATGAATCACCGCATCCTAACACAGAGCATTCTAGCGGAAGCTTCAGGGTTGAAAACATGAACTCAATAATACAGGAATTGTCAACTTCTATAACAAAAATAGGAATGTATACAACCATACACAACAGGCACACAACCTTATGGCGTTTACAAGTTTCTCTGAACATAAGGTGTGGTTTACAAACATCGGCACGCAGGCCGGCCACACATGAACAAGACTAAGCAAAACAAGGCCTTTCGAGGGCAGCAACGCAGCTTGGGCTTCAGCCCGCTATGTCCCACTTGGACCAGCACCACCTGCACCTGCAAGAACCAATCCACCAACCGGTGCAAACTGGGCAATGGTAGGCATTCAGCTGACCAATTATAATGACCTTGCCCCTGGCACGGGGCAGTGGAATTCCTTCCCTACATAGCTATGTATATCACACATATATATATTCTCAGCCAACAAGACAATACATATCACAAGTGCCGGCACGACGGCACGGCACTCCGTGCACTCAGGTCACATTCTGGTGTACCGGAAACACCGGATCCCACCACCATTCAGAGGTCCAAGACATGATGGTCAAACTTGAGCATTCCTAGTCTTTATGGCGCACAGGCCAAAGACTCTCATTATGCCCCTGACGAAAGCCAAATGCCTTGATGCTCTCTTGTACAGATGGCATAACACAGGTACAGATCAGCAACCCCTCGTTGCTCAAATCGCCTTGCGACAAAGGAATACCGAAGTACTCATGGTCAACTTACAGGAGCGGGTCGGTTTCACCTTTCCTGTTCGACACTAAGTCCTTTATACCACATGGCACTCACGGCCACAAGAGTTGATCCCAACTCTCACCATTTCCTGGACTTCCTCCAGTACTTCCTGCGGCACCAAGCCACAGGCATCCACCACATATTTCAAGCACACTAGCAATAATCACGGAGTCTTCTCCGATGTGCAAATAAGCATCACCAATCCAAACCAATATATCCGGATGGGCTTCACACAGCATGCCTAACTGTACTAACACTTCCAGTTCTAATGAACTACAATAAGGGATGAACCACCAATCCCAAGGGAATCTCTTCGTCATCCACCTTTTGGTGGAGGATTCCTATGCAAATGCAGTAAAGAAGGACTTCACTTGTCCAAGAAGAGAATCGTTACCCTTGAAAGACGCTTCGGAGCCATGGGGAGAAAAGCAAACGGATGAACGTCCTCGCAGCAGCCTTGCCTTCGAAAATTCGAACTCGGCTCGCGATTAGAACCACCGTAGCACCACCTACAGCCGATTTCCTCTTCTTCTTCCTCCTCAAGATCTCCTCTCTCTCTTACTTAAGTAAAGCAAGGCATAACTCAAACATGAGTTTCCTCCTTCTCAAGGCCGGCCTTATCACCCCAGGGATGAGCCTAGACCATTGGATCTTGGTTAAAGAAAATGAACGGATCAAATCAACCCTTAAACGAATTTCCTGGACTGAAAATGGGTTGTGGCATGCCCGTATCACAGGCCGTGTTCCTGGAGCGGCTATAGAACCGACTCTCCCAGTCCAGAACACGGGCATAGACACGCCCGTGTCAAACCCCTGACACGCCCATGTCAGAAAGTACACGGCCATGTGACTAGCCGTGTCACCCTTTGAACACAAGATCAAATCACCCGAGAAGGACACGGCTAAGGCACGCGCTCGTATCCTTAGCCGTGTGCCAAACACGCCCCTGTGACACGCCCGTGTCACAGGCCATTCTCCACACCAAACGCCATTCTACTCAATGCCACTCAACGCCATTCTACTCAACGCCACTCAACGCCATCCGGGTATTCACCCGAGAAGGACACGCCCTGGGACACGCCTGTGTCCCAGACCGTATGCACTGGACACGCCCTGGGACATGCCTGTGTCCCAAGCCGTGTCACCCAGCCTGACCCATTTTGGGACTTAGGGATTTTTGGGGTGTTACAATCCTCCCCCCTTAAAATAAATTTCATCCCGAAATTTGTACGCAGCAAGGGAACAAACATTATAATGTTATGTCACTAACATTTTTGTTACAACAGAATGTACACGGTCAACAATTTATACAAAAAGCTCGGGAAACTAAGCTCGCATGGTCTTCTCTCGCTCCCATGTTAGCTCCTCACGGCCACAATTGTCCCACCGGACTTTGACCATCCAAATCATCTTGATCAGCAACTGCTTTTCGGCTCTGATGTAGGCCACCGGATCGCGGTGGACGCACACGTCTTCGAACAAGGACCCTCGCCGCCCCACTCTACCCAAACACAATAATTAACGCAGCCCCGAATATGCTTATTTTTTTACTAACGCAGCGCACGGTTAGCAACTGTTAGAGTATGAGTATAGGCTATAGGCCAATACCCACACAAGCTAAAAGGAATAATATTAATTCCGGACGAGCGCGAAGTTGTACCAAAGAAAGATCCACCAAAACAAATCGATTCGGAAAAGGGTGGATGTTTCCCCAACAAGAACAAAGCAAGGATCGTCAATCCTTATTCGTACGTTTAAAGAGATATTCTAGAAAACGCAAATCCGCAAGAAAATAAACAAGAAAAGTTCAATGCTTCCAAAGTTATGCCAAAACTCATAAACCAAAAAGAAAAAATCTAAGAAGAGAGAACTCTTGGTAGGAGGTTTCGTTACCCACTCGGAGTTTGTAGATCCGAGATGTTGGATCCACAACAAATGATCGCTCCCTCCAATAGCCTACCGGAGATGAGCCAAGAAGATGTACACGTCCGCCTTCGTCGCGTCACGACCGGTAGAGCCTTCCCAATCCGTTGTTGAGCCGTGGAGATCCTTCTTGGTGTTGGCCGAAAATATGAAAGTAAGATGTGAGGGGAGAGATAGTGGCAGAGAGGGAGAAGAGGAGAGGGGAGGAGGAGAGGTAGGCGGCCGGCGGCTTGAAGGAGGAGGAGGGGAGTGTTCGGCCAAGCTTGGCCGAAACTTTTGGAGAGAGAGAGAGGGGGGGCGGCGGCCACTAGATGAGAGAGAGAGTGAGAGAGGTAAATGATTTAGGGTTTCAATTTTCTCCTTTCAAAATCAGCTTTTACATTAGAACATGGCTTAATATATAGCCAAGCACACACCAAAGGCTATATGCAGCCCAAACAAAATAAAAACAGCAATGGCCGGCTAAACGCAGACCAACATAAAAAATGTAGCTAAGGCTGGCTAAACGCAGGCCAGATTAAATGTCCAAAAATAATATAACATAAGACATGCTAAAATTAATTAAAGTTCTTCATGTGCCGAGGGTGAAGGTTGTAACGTTGCCCGTCAAGATTGTTGCGGCGTCGCAGATCCTTGGATGGTGGCGGTAGATCATCATCAACTGCATCGACATCATGATGTGGGGCGTCGTCCCCATCAACCCTCCCCCGCTCGAAAGGACTCATCTCCGATGAGGGGGGGTGCAGGTACTGCTGTAGGAGAGCTTTGTCCAGAATGGCCACCTCCGAAGTAGAGAGCCAAGAATCATCAGAGGCGGGGCGGTCACGCCAACGGATCAAGAACCGTCTCGAGTCGCCATGCGGAGAGGGAAACACCTCATCCCGAATAATCCTATCAGGCACATAAACAGTCTTGGAGAAACTGGAAAAAGCGTTAGTCGACGAGGAAGGAAATGTAGCAAGTTCATTAGGCGACATACCCCCGGTGGCAGCTGCAGGAGAGAACGATCCAGATAAAACCTCACCCCCAAACCCAGTAGAATTGGTAGTGGACAAAAATGGAGAGACAGATAATTCTAGTGGTGGTGAGATATAAGGCGTTAAATCAGAAATATTGAAAACAGGGGATATACCCCAATCAGTGGGTATTTCCAAAAGATAAGCATTCTCTCCTAATTTCTTTAAAATACGAAAAGGACCGGCTCTCCTATGTGCTAATTTCTTTATGGTTCCCGTCGGAAACCGTTCGGGGGAGAGACGCACCATAACCAAATCGCCAATATTAAAGTGGATTTCCCTTCTATGTACGTTGGCGTTAGCTTGATAAGAGGCATATTGTTTTGCTAACGTTTGATTGATGTGTTTATGTAGGGTGTGAACATGCGAGGCGAAATCCTGTGCAAACTGACTAGATTTATAAGTTGGCGGTAACGGGACTAAGTCAAGAGGCACGGGTGCCTTGTAGCCGTGCACAATTTCATTGGGTGAGAGTCCGGTGGACCTATTTTTGGAGTTATTGTAGGCCAATTGTGCATGTGGTAGGATGAGATCCCATGTGCCCTTGTGATCCCCCACAATACAACGAAGTAAACTACCCAAACTCCTATTAACTACCTTCGTTTGGCCATCCGTTTGTGGATGGTAAGCCGAGGAAAATAAGAGCTTGGTGCCCATGATCTTCCATAACGTTTTCCAAAAATAACTCGTGAATTTCACGTCCCTATCAGTGACAATAGTTTTAGGGACACCCCTATGGCCTACGACCTCTTTAAAAAATAGTTTAGCGACATGAGACGCATCATCGGTTTTGTGACAAGCAATGAAATAGGCCATCTTTGAGAACCGGTCAACGACCACCATAACGGAGTCGTGACGTCTAAACGTGACGGGAAGGCCTAGGACAAAGTCCATGCTAATATCTTCCCAAGGAACGGAAGGGATCGGGAGGGGGGTATAAAGACCCGCATTCGTCTTATTCCCTTTTCACAATTGACACGCTCTACAACTTCCGACCACCTTGTGTACTGTTGACTTGAGACCGGGCCAATAAAATATTTCCTCCACTAAGGTAATGGTTTTGTCACGCCCAAAGTGACCGCCGAGGCCGCCACTATGTAATTCCCAAACTATAAAGTGGTGAAGGGAAGAACGAGGGATGCATAGCTTAGCGTGCTTAAATAAATAGCCATCACGGAGATAGTATGCAGAAATGGTCGTGGGTGACTCGCCCTGGGTGGATAAATAGATATCTTTAAAATCCGGACAATGAACATACTCGTCCTTAATACGTTCGAAACCTACGACCTTAACCTCAAGTGTGGTCAATAATAGGGAGACGCGGCTCAGAGCATCAGCTACCCGATTGAGGTTGCCCTTCAGATGTTTAATATTAAAGGAGTACTCCTGCAGGAAGGATACCCACTTCGCGTGGCGTGGACTGATTTTACCTTGAGAGTTGACGAATCGTAACGCCTCCTGATCGGAAAGTATAACGAATTCCTTAGGAAGGAGGTAATTCCTCCAGTGTTGGAGACATCGAATAATGGCATAAAATTCCCGGTCGTAGTTGGAGTAATTGAGCTTAGGTCCCGCAAGCTTCTCACTGAAGTAGCCAACCGGGTGCCCCTCTTGACTTAAGACGCCCCCAATGCCAATCCCCGAAGCATCACAAGACAACTCAAAGACCTTATTGAAATCCGGTAATCGCAAGAGGGGTGCTTCCGACATCCGGGCCTTAATCGTGTGGAATGCTTTGGTGGCGGATTTGGACCACACAAAGTCACCCTTCTTCATGCACTCCGTGATGGGAGCCATGATGCTACTAAAATCGCGTATGAACCGGCGGTAGAAGGTAGCTAAACCATGGAAACTTCTAACTTCCCTAATGTTGGTGGGTTCCGGCCAATCCACAATGGCTTGGACCTTCTTGGGGTCTACGTGTATGCCCTCCGAGCTAACAATGTATCCTAGGAACTCCACAGATGGCACATAGAACGTGCACTTTTTAATATTGACAAACAGTTCCTCCATTCGGAGCTTCTCCAAAATAGTCTTCAAGTGCCTCTCATGATCGGAAGTCGAGGTGCTAAAAATGAGTATATCATCAAAGTAGACAACGATGAACTTCCCCATATACGGTTGAAATACGTGAGTCATCATCCGAGAAAATGTACTGGGGGCATTGGAGAGCCCGAACGGCATTACTAGCCATTCATAAAGTCCTTCCTTTGACTTAAACGCTGTCTTCCACTCATCCCCTTCCCTAATCCGTATTTGATGGTAGCCACTCCTAAGATCCAATTTCGAAAAGATTGTGGCCCCGGCTAACATGTCCAACAGATCGTCCAAACGCGGGATGGGGAAACGGAATTTAATAGTGATTTTATTGATAGCTCTACTGTCCACACACATTCTCCATGACCCGTCTTTCTTGGGTGCTAGCAAGGCGGGTACGGCGCAAGGGCTTTTACTATGACGAATAAATCCTTTTTGTAATAATTCAGCAATTTGGGTTTGCAACTCCGCGTGGGCGGACGGATTCAATCGATATGTGGTAGGTTGGGTAGGGAGGAACCCGGAATGAGATCGATGGCATGTTGGATATCCCGCAACGGGGGTAATATTGCGGGCAACTCTTCCGGATACACATCCTTATATTCTTCTAAAAGATCACGCAATGTCGGCGGTAGACTCTCGAACGATGGCTCATCGCCCTTGACTTGTAGGCAAACTAGCGCATAAAGGATACCCTCAACGAAGGAGTGACGCTCGAGTTCCTTCCTACCAATTAAAGTTAACGTTTTCTTCTCCGCAGGCACAATTGTGTCCGAAGAGGCGATCGAAGGATCCTTAGGAGGAGTGGGTGCCAAGGTGACGGTCTTGCCGTTAAACTTGAACTCATAAGTGTTTGCACGACCGAAGTGAGTCACATCGTAATCGAAGAGCCACGGACGCCCCAATAATACGTGACAAACGTCCATAAGGATTACGTCGCACCACACCTTATCTACGTATCCCTTGATAACTAAAGGAACTAGGCATCGCTTAGACACCCCAATGGAGGTTTTGTTGACCCAAGCGATCTTATAAGGTTGGGGGTGTGGTTCCGTGCTTAATTTCATTCGAGCGACTGCGTTCTCCGAAATGACATTCATACAACTCCCGCTATCAATGATCAGTTTACACCACTTATCGCCGCTTTTAAAATTCAGAGAAAATATGCTCGTCCTATTATAATCGTCCAATACTCGCAGGGTGGCTAAGATGCAACGCATCACCATCATGTAAGACTCATTTTCCATATCACTAGGCTCGCCTTCGGACTCGTTCGCGGCCTCATAGACAATTTCAGCGGGTTCAGAGGGGGAGTCCATAAGAGCTAAGGGCTTCGATTTAGTGGGGCACTCACTAGCGTAGTGCCCTTGTATCCCGCAAGTAAAACAAGTGGCGTTAGTCTTATTAACTCTTCCTATCGGAACTCTCTCGCCGTTAGGATATTTGTTGTTCCTAGCAGTAATAACGATAGAACTCGAATCAGTCGAACGGAATTTTCCCTTATCCCTCATGGAGGACGTGGGTGGGGCACCTAGAATAGATTTTCCATATAGACCTCAAAGCCATCTTGACCACATGGCGATGTTAAGATTGGCGCCGCGGTCAAATGACTCTTTAACTCTTCAAAAGCACGAGCGCACTCCGGCGTCCAAATGAACTTCTGATCCTTTCTCGTTAGTGTGGTGAGAGGCAAAGCTATTCTCGAGAAATTCTCTACGAAGCGCCTATAGTAGCCCGCAAGCCCAAGAAAACTCCTGACTTCTGCTACTGAAGAGAGAACAGGCCACTCCCGTATAACAACTATCTTGGAAGGATCCACCGCAATGCCCTCTCCACTAACCACATGGCCAAGGAAAGCCACTGACGATAGTCAAAACTCACACTTAGAGAACTTGGCGTAGAGCTTATTCTTCCTCAGGGTGTACAACACCATCCGCAAGTGATTTGCATGATCTTCTTCGGACTGGGAATATATGAGGATATTATCAATAAATATGATCACAAAGAGGTCCAAGTATTCCCTAAATGTTCGATGCATCAAGTCCATGAATACCGATGGCGCATTAGACAGCCCAAATGGCATTACCGTGAACTCATAGTGACCATAGCGTGTTTCAAACGCTGTTTTAGGTATGTCACCTTCACGAACTCTCAACTGATAGTAGCTCGACTTCAAGTCCAACTTGGAGTATACATTCGAGCTAAGTAACTAATCAAACAAGTCGTCGATCCGTGAAATTGGATTCTTGTTCTTTTCTGTTAGTTTGTTCAGTTCTTTATAATCAATGCATAGATGCAAGCTGCCGTCCTTTTTCACAAAGAGAACCGGCGCGCACCAAGGCGAGTGACTTGGGCGTATATAGCCTTGCTCTAGCAATTCTTACAACTGAACCTTTAGTTCCGCCATCTCCTTTGGCGCTACTCGATAAGGCGAGCGGGCCACAAGTTTCGCACCTGACACCAGCTCGATAGCGAATTCGATTTACCTTTGGGGTGGTAACCCCGGAAGGTCTTTTGGAAACACATCAGCGTATTCCGATACAATCGGCACCTCACTTACACTGGCCTTCGGCTCCACCGCCTCAATGAGTGTGAAGAATAACTCTACACCCTTCTGAACTGCCTTAACGACTTGGAGAGTAGATACCAATACCCTACTCATCCCTCGCATGCCACTTAACTTGGCCTCTTGTTCGGTATTTTTCCCCAGTGCAACCTATTGTCACAACCCGCATTTTCTCCGAATTAAAGAATTATCAGAGTATGAGAAAACACGCGTCATGATGCCACGTCAAGTAGAGGATAACTGTTGACGCTCAGGCAAAACCATCTACTATACTTATGAAAGAAATTCATGAGTTTAATGATTTGAAAATCAGTTATATTTAGAGGCCGTATCCCTCGGCTCGGTGGATCACCTAGTCCACAGTTAAAAACTATACTTAAGCGCTGCGGAAAAATACTTTATTCAGGTTTGACATCCTACGAAGTGCATAAGAGCCCTAAGAGGATCACTTATGCTATGCAAGACTCTACATTTAATTTATATTAAATATAGGAAAACGATCTTTATACGCTTCTTGGAAAATAGTGATTTACTTTTATAAATCATGTTGATCATGCAATATATTTACAATATTAGTTGTAGTTTCAAAATAACTAGCAACCTAGCATAAATCCTCCCCAGAGCAAGTAGACTATCTCCAGAAAAGGGTAGCAGCAAAAGTAATATATCTAGTACAAAGGTAAAAACTACCAGTGGGCGCCAACAACCTGACACGAACCCACTGGCAAATATGTATGTCTGTAAGAAAAGTACAGAAAAACTACCTCACTAACAAGCAATAGAACCTCCAAGGTCAAAGATACCACCAGCAACACCACCACAACCTAGCCACCAAACTGGCTACCGCTCAGAACCTGAGGCATTCAAAAGAAGAAAGAATACCTCAGCAAGCAAAACAAGAAAGAACTGCATGAAAGTGTCAACCAGGGGGGTAAGTGAAAGAGGAAAACACGCAGTAGTAAAAGTCACAACTGCCCCAAGGCAAGACAACAAGGAATGCACTACGTGCGAGGAAATAGCATCAACCCTGCCAAGAAACTACATCCTACAGGGTCTACTAGGCTTCCAAGAGCCCAAAATGCTTCAATCTACCAAGGAATAAATACCTAACACCCAAAGGCTTGGGAGATAATAATAGCAAAAACAAATAACATGGATCCGGGTTGGAGGCAAACTCAGTCCCCCAACCTCCATTTCCAAGCCAACAAGCTCAAGGGTCTACATGTGAAAGCATAAGGGACCTTCCACCCCCTTGCCCAGCCCGTACCAGGAGCAAGATAGAAGAATAAGGGTGGCCTTGGCTAAATTACACAACACCTCCCCCATGAAGAGCTTCAAACCACCACTACTAACCACGACCCATGATTCGGCCTTTAGGAAAGATAAACATGGACGACAAAGAAACTACAAATATAATCAAGGAATTCACTAGGAAACGAAAATCGAGGTAAGGGAAACAGTATTGAAGTTACTCAACACGACTTAGCATTGAGTGGGACCCACTCAACGCCTAACCAGACCTTGGCGTTGAGTGAGTTAGCCTCACTCAACGCCAGAACAACCATGGCATTGAGTGAGAATCACTCACTCAACGCCCTCCACAAGAACAGCTCTGGCGTTGAGTGAGCTATCCTTACTCAACGCCAAAACAGCCATGGCGTTGAGTGAGGTCCACTCCCTCAATGCGTCAGCAAAAGAGGCAGTGGCATTGAGTGAGCTAACCTCACTCAATGCCAAAACAGCTATGGCGTTGAGTGAGGTCCACTCCCTCAACGCCTTTAGCAAAACCACAAAACCCAACAGTGGCATTGAGTGAGTCCAACTCCCTCAATGCCAAAGCAGCTTTGGCGTTGAGTGAGGTCAACTCACTCTACGCCAAAGTTCATTCCCGCAGGAAAACCCTAAACCATCGCCAACAAGAGGAGGTCGGCGGGAATGCCGACTGATTCTCGCCGAATCGGCGGGAATGCAGGATGATTCTCGCCGAATCGGCGAGAATCCAGGATGATTCTCGCCGATCGGCGAGAATCCAGAATGATTCTCGCCAAATCGGCGGGAATCAAGGATGATTCTCGACGATCGGTGGGAATCACTGACGTTACACGTTGAAATCGGCGAGAATCACTTGGTGATTCCCGTCGATTTTGACTTAGACGAAAATTATCACTCAATCACCACACCACTCAGCCGCAAAGAACAAACGAAACTATGGCTTTGAGTGTGTCCACCACACTCAACGCCAAGTCTGGGCGGCTTTTGGCTTTGAGTGTGTGCACCACACTCAACACCAAAACCCGGGAGTCTACCAAGACTGGTTTTAACCAGAGCCCTACCACAACAAACTTCCTCACTCTCTCTCTCGGCTCCACCCGCCAAAGCACCCAACTAGAACTACAAATCTGGAGTTTAAATAATGAACACAACTAGCAGGTTGAGCAAACAGCACAAGGAGGGGGCTCATAGGAGAATCTAAGCCCTAAATTTAGCAAGATAAAGGAGAACATGCTTGGTTTCTACCCTAAGGCTAATCGGGAAATATTCCAGAATTCAAAAGAACAACAATGGCAAGGGCAAGAATACCACTTGCCTCAATTTCCGACGAAGCTTGGTCGGCTTTCCTGATGCGTATAAATCGTCTCACGGACTACAATCTGAATAGGCAAGTGTACCTATCGTTTTATAGTATAGTGATAAAAATATATCAAGGTCGTATAAAAACTCGGGGCAGGCAAGTACTATTACTCACAACGAATCTATTATTCTACCGGAAGATTGATGCATTTTGAAAATAAAAATAAACTAAGCTTAAAAAGAAAAAATAAACTATTACAAGAAAAGTGCTCGATCGACGATTCACTTTGAAATGAAATAACGAAATAATTTAGTTAGCATTTGCAATTCTATTAAGACCGTGACGGATCCGATATTAGGAAATAATCTCGCTAGAGCATTAAATCCCCTAACTTATAGACGTTTTGACCGAAATCTCTTTACAAGTCAAAATGGCCTAAAGTCGCATTATCGAAGTGACCCGCACTATTGGATTTGACTCCATTCAGGAGGATTTACGTCATCCTATCTCTAGGGGTGCGTGCAACTCCTTCCTTCCTTGAATGATCTTTCATATTCACGAGCCTCTCAGCTACTCAAATATGAGATCGGAATCTACTACCGTATACAAGCAATACGGAGTCGATACGAAGTAAATCAAGGAAGGATCAAAAATAGAAAAATACAAATGAAAACATAAAAATAAAGATGCGTTATTTTATCACAAAGCTTATCGCGATCGGGCACAAAAACTATTTAGCTACGCATATTGGAAAAGGAAACCAAAATAAGAGAAGAAGAAATATGATCTTTGCATAATAAAAGAGAGGTACATGGAAGAACTAAATGGACATTATAACATTACTCTAGCAAAATAAAACATAAAACATTAAACTGCTTGAAATAAACTCTCTCTAACAAGAACTCCTTCACATGTTTCACTAAAAAAACTACTTCAACTACTTCAACAAAAACTACTCCCAAAAACAAGAGGGAAGGGTCCTTATATAGGAGAGGGAGAAGGATCTAGATGAGGGGAGATAAAGGGGTGGCCGGCCATGCTAGGGGAGGAAGGTTCATGCATTGTATTATGAAGGGGAGAGAGAAAAGAGGAGGTTCATGTATTGTATTTAATGGAAGGAGAGAGAGGGGCTACATGCATTGTATTTAATTTAAGGGAATGACATGGAAAATATAAAATGGAGAGGGGGGTATGAATGTGGAATAAAGAAATAAAAAAAGGGAAAAGAGAGTGGGGTGGCCGGCCAAAAGGGGGAGAATGGATGCATGTATGTAATTAATTGATGGAGAGAGAGGGGAGGTGGCAAGGTGCATGCATGAGAGTGGGATTTGATGTTGTGGGCTGCTTGTAGGCTTTAATAGGGCTCGGGTAGAGGGCTAGGTGGCTATTTGGGCTGCTCCAACATAGGCTCGGGCTGCATGGAAGTAGGTCGGGCTGCTCCAATGGGCTGCATGCAAGTAGGGGCTCGGGTAGGGGCTGCTTGGCTAGGTTGGGCTGCACCATGGGAAGGCCGGCTGCTCCAAATGAAGGGGCTCGGGTAGCTCTTGGATTCAAAGGTGGCAGCTCCAAGGGGAGGAAGATGCATGAACCTACAAGTAAAACAAATAAACAAAACATTAGTTATATTTTATAACATGATAATATAAAACATAGAACATAAAAAGTGGAAATACATTAAAACATATAAATAAAACAATGAAGTTTAATAACAATAAAATAACAACATAATAAGCATAGTAATACGTAAAACTATAATAAAACTAGGAATTAATCTATCCTAACTCAAAAAGACAAAACATGCATAAAAATACTTAAAACATATAATTAAGCAAGGAATTTTGCATATTAAACTATACCAAAAACGATAACTAAATCAAGTCATCATTTCCCTCCTCTTCACTCTGCACTAGAAGGAGCAGCACCTAACAAGCAAACCCGCACTTTAATGGCGGAAAACCACAAGAAACCGAAAATCCAAGTCTCCTAAAACTCCACGAAAAACAAACCTCTTACCGTCGAAACGTAGAACTGAGCGAGAGCAAGGCAACGCCGCTTTCGGAATCGAAATCCGTCCACGAACACTCCCGGAATCACCGTCCGAAGGGGGAGCAGGTCCGGCGGTTTTCCTCTGTTTTCCGCAAACAGGAGCAGGGGGTTTCGGGAAGAAGAAGAATGGGCCCGCTGATTCTAATTAATGCTTTTATAACTGCTTAGCCATGTCGGTTCAGCCTAACTGTAGCCCAGCCACCGGTTCACTCAGCAAAAAATCAAATTTCTAATTTGATTTTACTAATAGCACACCCAAAACGACGCGAAAACCGAACTACCTCGGAATTCGACGAAATTCGCACCGTAGCTAAATATCCACGCTACGAACACAACGGCAAAGTCAAAACTAACTTTCGACGAACAGAACTTGAGTTATACCCTCCCGAAGCAAAAACACAAGCATCCCCTGAGAGGCCACACCGGGTCACCCAAAACGACTCAGCTTGCTAGGGAGATCTTGCCAACAGGCTACAAAATAGGGCACCCAGTTCTAAGGAGTTAAGACCATACTCCACAGATGGCACAAGCCAAGAAAACGCGTCGACGTAACGCCAAATGAGAATTAAATAACCGCAAAAAATCGGGGGCGTTACAGTCACTCCCCCTAAAAGAAAGTTTCATCCTGAAACTTTACGCACAACACTTCTACTATAGAAGGAAAGTAATAATCCAAACATTACAAGAAGGAAACAACTAAACCAATCAGGGAAACAGCTGAGGGTGAGCCTCCCTCATAGCCGACTCTAGCTCCCAAGTCGCGCTCTCCAAATCCTAATTCTTCCATAGAACTTTCATCATCGGAATGGACTTCATTCGCAGCACCCATTCCTTAGTATCCAAAATACGAACCGGCACTTCAACAAAAGAGAGGTTGGGCTCCAACTGGGGAACAACGTCCAAAACTTTCCTACTGCTGCGCACACACTTCCGCAATTGACTAACATGGAAAACATTATGAACACCTAGGAAGTTTGCTGGCAAATCCAACCTGTAAGCTGACACGCCAATCCGCTCCAAAATCTTAAATGGGCCCACATACCTCGGGTCCAATTTTAGATCCTTACCAAACCTCTTTACACCCACCATCGGGGAAACCTTAAGAAATACAAGGTCCCCTACAGAAAACTCCAAGGCAGACCTACGCCGATTGGCATTCTTCTCGTACCTCTCCTGAGCTATTCAAAGCTTCTCTCAAACAAGCTTCACTACGACTTTCATTTCCTCGAGTGCATTAGGACCCAACAAAGGCCTCTCACCAGCTGCAGCCCAAAACAACGGAGTTCTGCAGCGCCTCCCATACAAGGCTTCGAACGGAGCCATCTGCAATCTCTCTTGATAACTATTATTGTATGCAAATTACATAAGTCGCAGCCGCTCATCCCACACTCTACCGTGGTCTAAAATGTAGCATCCGATCATATCCTCAACTATCTGGTTCACCCGCTCTGGCTGCCCATTAGTCTGTGGGTGGTACGCAGTTGAATACCTCAGATCGGTACCCAAACCCTCCTGCAGACTCTGCCAAAAGCGAGAAGTAAACCGGGAATCTCGATCAGAAATGATGTTAACCGGCACACAGTGCAGTCGGATGACTTCATTCAAGTACAACTCCGTTATCTTCTTCATCGGGTAATCAATCTTATATGGCACGAAGTGAGCACACTTCGTCAGTCTATCCACTATGACCCAAACAGAATCAAACCCCCTTGGGTATTTCGGTAAGCCCGTGATGAAATCCATAGATATACTTTCCCACTTCCAAGTCGGTATCTCTAACGAAGTCAACTTTCCACCAGGCCTTCCATGATCGGCCTTCACACGCTTGTAAGTGTGGCACTCCGTAACAAATCGGGCTATATCGCCTTTCATGCCAGACCACCAGGCAATTTGCTTTAAGTCACGATACATCTTCGTAGATCCTGGATGGTAGGCAACGCTGGATCCATGAGACTCTCTGCAAACCATACCCCTAATGTCCCCAACCACGGGGATGCAAAATCTGCCGCGGTACTTCAAAGTTCCCGCACCATCGATGGAATAATCCAGCAACTCTCCTCTCTTAGTCCTGGAGAATAAGTGTAGAAGATCCGGGTCATCCTTCTGGTGTAGTCTGGTCTGTTGGGTACATTGGAAAATATGTACCTGATTTGAAGAAGCCTAACTTAGCATAATGATATACATCAAGGTGTATTTGATGTTGTTTAAGTTGAATGTGTGCAGGTTAAAAGTATGGAAAAATTTCTAAGTCCATGTGTCGACACCAGAAGAAGATGTGTCGACACTTCAGGAAGATTGTGTCGACACTTGAAGAAGGCTGTGTCGACACAGAGATAATGAGTCGACATCAACTGTGTCGACACCAGGAGGCTGTGTCGACACAAAGAGGCAGAGTCGACAATATTTGTGTCGACACCAGAAGACTGAGTCGACACATATAGGCAGAGTTGACAAAAGCTGTGTCGACACCTGAAGGCACTGTCGACACATACTATGTTCTGAATCTACATCAACTGTGTCGACACACAGGACTTGTGTCGACACATTGCCAAGTCTAGACCAAGTCATTTGCTGAAGAATGATGAAGTGTTTGAGTCAACACAAATACTCAGTGTCGACTCATTCTCAAGTTGTAGTATGCAGAAGCTGAGTCGACTTAAAGGCAAACTTGTCGACTTCACCAGAGGCAGTGTCGACACCGAAGTTACTTGTGTCGACACATATAGACAGATGGTCTCGACACTTTCTGACAGACAGTCTCGACGCTTTGCTGTCCAAGACAAAGGCACAAGATCTGTTTGAAGACTTGACAGCTGTGGGTTACAACAGGTTAACTGAAGCTGTCAGACTTGTCAGAAGACAGTTAGAAACCTGATCAGCCGGTCACCAAAAAGGTCTATAAATAGACAGATTCAAAAGTAGAATAAGAAGTTTTTTATTTCATTATTGAGAAGCAACATACATAAAAACTGATTAAGGAATCAAATCAAGAAAGTGCAAGGCACTGAAGAAGATCTTCATCAGAAGATCTAAGAAGACATTCTAAAGGGTTCAACCTCTCAGGATCAGTCTAAGGAGAATTCGTCCTAGAATTCTGAAGAATTTTCTAAGGGATTGGATAGAGAGGGATCCAGCCATTTGAAGATCAAGAAGGAAGCTGTTATAGGTTTCTCAAGAAGCTGTTTGGAAATCAACTCAGCTAGTTCAGATTCAAGAAGCTTTGAAGAAAGCTAAGGTTCAGTTGATTTCATCCATCAGCTGGTCAGGTGCTGTCTTGTCCTTTCTCTCTCAACAAGGGCAAGATTCTATAAAACTCTTTTCTAAATTCTGTAGGATCTATTAATATAGATCTGAGTTGTAAGCCTATGTTATAAAGGCTGAGTGTAGGAGAGATAATCTCTGAGTGGTAGGTCTTGGATAAAGACTAAGGTAGGGCTGAATTGCCTGAGCTGTAGGAGTGTGGTATCACTCTGAGTTGTAGGAATCCATTTTGGATTCTGAGCTGTAGGATCTGAGGATCTGAGTTAAGGAAGGGAGTTTGGCTGAATCTAGCACACTGCTAGATAGGCGAAGGGGGAAAGTGGATGTACCCAGATCTTGGGGAACCACTATAAATACTTGTTGCAATCTGTGATGTGTAGTTCTAGATTGTGTGATTGTAATTGCTAAAGTTGTTGCAGAACTCATAGACAATAGTCTTTAATTTTTTAATCATTCTGCCTTAAGTTTGAAAAGAAAATAAGAACCTATTCACCCCCCCCCCCTCTAGGTGTCTAGGTAATCTTGAAAGTAAAACTATCAAGTGGTATCATAGGCAGGTTACTCAAAGTAAGACTTAACAGTCTGAGTTAGATCTAAAGGTAGAATCAAGAATCAAGAAAATGGGTTCAGGTGAGAATCACAGGGAGTTGGGATCGATGAAGCTTCCCATCTGCTGAAAAGAAATCTTTGGAATTTGGAAGGAAATGGTTAGGTTGTTTATGGAGGCCTCAGACCCAAGAATTTATATCACAGTGAAAGAAGGTCCATACATTCCAATGAAGACTTCTGTGTTAGATGCAAATGAGGAAACTCCTAAGGATTTTTCAGAAATGACAAAGGAGTAAATCATCCTAGCCACTATGGACAAGAGAGCTCAAAACATCATAGTAAGTGCAATAGATGATTCCACCTTCCAAAATCTGATACATTGCAAGACTTCCAAAGAGATGTGGGACACCTTGATGTCTATATGGAAGGATCTGAAGAAGTAAGACAAGACAGAAAATCAATGCTCAATCAAGAATATGAGAGCTTCAGACAAGGAAAGTCTGAAAGCATAACTGAGTGTTATAAGAAATTATATAGGATTGTGAATGAACTGATGTCCTATGGAAGAGTCTTCAGTACATATGAGCTGCATGACAAGTTTCTCAGATCTTTAACAAAGGATTGGGATACCAAAATATGTGCCATTAGAGAAGTGGCCAAGTTAGCTGATATTGCTCCTCCAACCTTGTTTGGAAAATTGCTTTCATATGAAATGCAATTGATGGCTAGGAAGGAGGAAGAAAGAAGTTCAAAAGGTGAGCATAGATCTGTGGCTTTCAAAGTTGAAGCCACTAGAAAGAAAGGGAGGATGTCTTCATCTCCTCTCAAGGAAGCTACAGAAGAGATAACAGAAAATTCGGATAGTCAGAAATCAGGGAGCAGTGAATCAGATACTGACTTTGCTGCCTTTACAAGACAGTTTCAAAAGTTCTTGAAAAAGAAGCAGTGGAAGTCCAGGCCCTCCACATCACAGCCAGTAGATGAGTACTATCAGAAGAGAAAATCCTCAAGAAATGAGAGAAACAGAACTAAGCCCAGCAAAGCCATAACTTCTAAGATTGTTTGTTATTGCTGTAATAAGACTGGACATATGGTAGCTGAATGTCCAGAAAAGAGAAAGGAGCCAGTAGACAGAAAAAGGACTCAACACAAGGGCAAGAAGGAGAAATCTTTTGTTGCAAAGAAGGATAAGAGTCTTTCAGATCAGTCCTCATCAGAGTCAGAATCTGAAGCAGAAGCATACATAGGATTGTATGCAACCAATGAAGAAGAGGAATTTCTGCAACTGATGGATTCCATTCATGATCAAGAAGACAAGGAATGCATGGGTCTGATGGCTGAGTTAGAAGATAACCAATGCCAGGATCAGCCTGGTCCTAGTAAGGTACAAAAGGTTTCTAGTTCTTCTGATTTTAGTACTGGTTCAGAGTCAGATTCATCTACATCAAGTGATGTGAATGGATTTGAATCTGAAGGTGACATTCATTAGTTGATGGATGAATATAGGGTCTTGTTATAGGATCTTAAGAAAAGCAAGAATCTAGTCAAAGTTCAGGCTCAGGAAATTGCTAATCTTAAGGTGGCTGCAACTGAGTTTGAAAAAGTAATGGATCAAAAGTTAAATGAGATTGCCAAACTGAAAAATATAACCTATATTCAGATGGGCACAATCAAATATAACAATGATCAAATTAAGAGTCTGGAGGCCAGACTAAGAATAGAGAAAGATTTAGTGGCTAGTTACTCTAAGCCAAAATCTGTCTTACCTTTAATAGATGAGTTTGTGGCTCAAAAGGGTAAGGTAGGATTAGGCTTCAAAGGTAACCCCAGGGCTGCCCAATTCAAAAGAAAAGGCAAAGCTCCTGTCCAGCCTCTAAACCTTTCAGTCCGAGTTAAGTTTAGAAAGGTGCAAGTGCCTTCTAACAAATATGATCTTGAGAATATTCATGGTCATATTAAGACTAATGTTCAGATAAACAAGGGTGTAAATGCCAATAGGTCTACCCATGTTCATAAACCCCATGGTTATAAGAAATCTATGGGTGAAGCTGCAGCAGCACCAGCACTGGATAGAAATTCTTCTGTCAAGGGTGTATCAAGACCTAGATACAACAAGTTTGAATGTTGGTGTTGTGGCAAGAGAGGCCATTTTGCCTTAGACTGCTGGCATAACACAAATGTAAGGAAGAACAATAGTCTACCAGTTAGAAGAGCTACTGGCAGTCTTAATATGAATGGTGCTAACCTGAACCAAGGACCCAAGACTTACTTGGGTTCTAAGGGAAAGTAATTCTGTATTGCAGGAAAGTCCAAGTTGTCATGCCCCTATATGGTACTTGGACAGTGGATGTTCCAGGCACATGACTGGTACAAAGGGGCAGCTGAAGGAGAACACATCTGTCAAAGATGGACCTAAAGTAATCTTTGGTGGATCTGAAAGAGGAATCATCAAAGGGTTTGGCAACATTTCTTCAAACCAAATTACCATCACCCAAGTGGCTTATGTAAAAGGTTTGAAACATAATCTGATTAGCATAAGTCAGCTGAGTGACCTTGGATATGACATTTCATTTGTTAAGGATGGATGTCATATCAAAAAGTCAAGTGATCAAAAGATCATATTGACTGGGTATAGAAAGAGAAATGTTTATTGTCTTAATTTTGTATGTGAGAACAAGGCTTCTCCCATCTGTCTTGTAGCTGATGATAATGCATCTCATTGTGTCAAGTGGCACAAGAGGTTGGCTCATCTTAACTACAAGACAATTGGCCAACTCTTCAGCAAAGAGTTAGTGAGGAATGGTCCTCAAGTGAAGTGTATAAAGGAAGGGATATGTTCAGCTTGTCAAAAGGGCAAGCAGACAAAATCCTCCTTTCATAGTCTTGAAAACAAGGATTCTGTGAGGTGCTTATACCTCTTACATGTAACGTCCCAATTCGCGCTAGGCCCCTTGATTGTGTATTTGAGTCAAGGGGGCTGTGGTGAGCCCAATGGGGGTGTGGGTGAACAGGTGCGGACGTATGGGAAATGAGGAAAACAAGGCAAAACGGTGTTTTTGGCCGACACGGGTATGGACACGGCCGTGTCCATACCCGTGTGCCTCATGCCAATATTGAGTTTTCAGTCAGAGAGGTACACGGGTATTGGGACACGGCGTGTCCCTACCCGTGTGCCGAGGACACGGGTCGAGACACGGCCGTGTCTCTACCCGTGTGCCGCAACCCCGACACGGCAGAAAGTTGTTCTGGGATGAACACGGCCCTAAACACGACAGGCGACACGGTCGTGTCACCTGTACACGGGTAGGAACACGGCCGTGTGCCTACCCGTGTCTGCGGTGTATAAAAAGGAAAAAGTTGTGAAACCCTAGCATTTCATCCCCTTTCTTCAGCCCCGAAATTTCTGAGGGAGTTCTCTTGGCTGGAGGAGGAAGAGCTTGCCGGAGCCATCCTTGGAGGAATCAAAACGCCGCCACCGTCAAGGGAAAAACAATGCCGCCGCGAAGGAGTGCGAGGCTCATGGCCGGCCATGGTGGTACCGCTGGACTTGAGGTGAGCTTCCTTCCCTCTCCCTTGGTGCTAGATCTATAGTTATTTTAGGAGAGACATCGACTCCATAGAGTCTTGATGGTGAGGAGGAGAGTTCTTAGGATAAGCCATGCCTAGGTTTTCTAGGCTTAGTCTCCCTCAACCATCTCATCATTCAAAGTGGAGATGAGAGGGGTTTTCATTGAGGGTTTGGCTTTGAAAGGAGAAATAAGGTTGGGTGTGAATTCTGGAGGAGTTTATGCGAGGTCGTTGCAAGGAAGAAGATGAACGGATGTCGTTCATCTCGCCTTAAGATGCGTGCAGAAATCTGATTTCTGCACGCGGCGACCTTCGTGGCCAATTTCGGAGGTGTTCCGACCAGATCTGGGTGAGCGACTCAACACGAAAGTCGTAGCCCTTGAAATTACCTTTCCAACGAGTGGTTGCTCGTTTCCATGCGATACCTATAGCCACGGGAAAGCTGGTTCGAGTCCGCTGCATTCGGGAAAATTCCTGTACAGGAAACTGTTTCCTGTACGTATTCGAGTTGAATTTCTGGTATGTTGCGACCAGATCTGGGCGATCGACTCAACACGAAAGTCATAGCCCTCGCGAATACCTTTCCAACGAGGGGTTGTGCATTGTGATCGGATTCCTGTAGCTCCGGGAATCCCAGTTTTAGTATCGGGCTATCCTATGTTAATGCACTTGTTAATTTATAATGCTAGCACTCTTGCAATGATTGTGATTTGCCCATTTGTTATCTTGCTCCCATATATCTATAATGTTGTTGTTACTATAATTTAGCATGGTTACTCATTTGGTTGTGTAATAAGGAATAACCATGCAATGGTAGAGAAATGGATTGGATGGGAAGGCTAGATATTAGGAGTTGAGATTGGTATAGGATATATTTATACAATTTGGTGTTGAACTTATCTATTATGCGTAGTGTTGAGGTGAATTCATTGAATAGGTGGGCGTGAACATGATGAACATTATGTGAAGAGTATTTTGTAACCGTAATCCGAGCCCAAGGGGTTTATTAACAACCGATGCTTAGAGTTGAAGTCTCCCTACGGGTAGCATCGAGTGAGTTGTTTTGGGGCATGTGATGTGCGACGATTCATCGTGTCGCGATATTGAGATAATGGTTGTGGTAGGTCTACGGGTTCGCCAGTCGTCACACCGATGGGAGCCAATGGGTAGACCTTGGGCGGTAGGGTTAGATACTTGGTGTCCATAACCCGAGATCTCCTCCGTGCCATGAGAACGGTTGGGCTTGCACCTCGTGCGTTTCCGAGGTTCCATCCGGTTCGAAATCAAAGGCCAGGTTGGGCTGTGTTCTTGGTGCACATTTACCCAAGACCCCTTCTGAGCTGTAGTACGCATGTGAGCTCCGCTGTTGTGTTCTTAGCGTTGAGGCGTACGGGGGCCTAGGATAGGTAGTGTGATACCACCTAGTAGTGGAGACGCCCGCTCCACTGTCGCCGTCTGGCCACGACGGACGACGCCTGAGAGGTTAGCTACCTGCTCGAAAAGTGGGAACTTCTAGTCTGTGTCGACATAGCAACTTGCATGTGCGTGCGCATGATTCGGTCATTGCATAACATTCATATCATGTCATTCATTGCATACACAAGATCCTCATCGTATAAGTTTGTATGGGCACTCTTATACGATGAGTTACTTTACCGATAAGCCGATCCTTAACTTATAAGTTTGTATGGGCACTCTTATAAGTTGAGTTATTATTTTGATTAATTATACCTGCTGTCATATATTATTGATATTTGTAGAATTGCTAGTTGTGTAGCGTAGTTTATACTCCACCATATTTACAGTCACCTGCTTATTTACTTGCTTATATATATACATATTGTACCTTTGTTCCTTTCTCCGCCCGGTGCCGAGGAGTCGCCGGGGGAGCGGATGTGAAGCCACTTAGTCTTATGACTAATGATGAGTCCTCTTTATATACCTATTTTTGGACTCATCTAGGCTTATTTTCTTGTCTTTGCACACCGTTTAGCGTCATTTGCACTTCTTTTGGTTCGCTACGGTTATTCCACGTCTTGTGCACTTTATTAGCCTATTTCTGTGCGTGTGTGTATTTCCCTTTTTGCTTTGCTTAATATTTATGTCTGTGACTGCCATGTCGACATCCCGTCCAGTTTTCCTGCAGGTTCTGGGATCGTGTGGGCGTCCGGGATAGGACATTCACCATTTTTGGCAAAGGAGTCAATGGTCGTGCGTTTTTACCCACGCACGATCATCGACCTCTTTGGCGCACGATCACTGGTCGTGCGCAGTCCTGACCTCTTCTGTGAAAGTTCTGTCCCGGCATATCGCACGATCACCAGCCATACCGCGCACGATCACTGCTCGTGCGCTGCCGGTCGTGCGCAGTCATTATATCTTTTTCCACTTTTCTGCCTCCATATCGCACGATCACAGGCCATACCGCGCACGACCACTGGTCGTGCGCCAGTGATCGTGCGCACTGTTTAATTCTGTTTTCTATAAATAGCGCAGGTCCGCCCTAATTTTGGGATCGATCAAATCACGCGATTTTTCCGCCGTTTCTCGTCCCGAACGAGGGTTTCCGCCATCCTCCTCCATCTCCCACCTTAGGGAGGGTCTCCGGGCAAGCTTACAACGCCAAATCAACGCCGGAGCATCCTCTCGGCCTCCTCCTTCATCCTCAAGCTTCAAGCGGAGTTTTGACCGAGCTTTCTCCATCAAGCAAGGAAGGGCCGGAGCCGCAATCTACGGATCATTTCAACGGAGAAGACGGGTCCATTGGGAGTGAGTGACAGCCTCCTCTACCCCGGACGCAGTTGAGGACCGAGCTTGGACTCGGATTGACAACCCGGGATTCCAACCGTGAACCCTCAACAAGGCTTCGGATTCGGTCGATTCGCACACCTCTTTCTCTTGTATTTGATAGCTTAGTTTAACTCTATGTATTGATGAAGTATTTTTATTGATTAGCATTTTCACTTATTCATGTCTATGTGAGTTATTGTGATTTTGTTATTATTGCTTGAGGTGCGCCTTGTTATTCCGCCATCCATCCACCCTTGCCGCACTAGCAATTGCTAGTGGCGTGCGTTGCGAAGAGGTGCCCACGACCCTCATTCCGCCATTCTCACCACCTCATCCGCTAGCCTACTCTTCCATCCGCCAAGCGATTCGGTGCATAGCGGCCCGTGTAGTTTCCATCCCGCCTGGCGAAGCAGTGCATAGCGGCCTGCATAGTAGGATTTCCGCCGTTCTCTCCACCTCATCCGCTAGCCTACTCGTCCATCCGCCTAGCGATTCGGTGCATAGCGGCCCGACTAGCCTTCCATCCCGCCTGGCGAAGCATCGCATAGCGGCGTTGCATAGGAGTAGCTTGTAGCTTTTATTTTCTGTTTCCGCAACCATCACAAACCCCATCGTTACCTACGCCCCGAGGACTTCAATCTCAAGTCCTCCTCGACATTAACTCATCCCTTACTGTTTTCCTCAAGAGACCGACACTCGGGGATTTATTCCCAAACTTTATTACTTGTGCGACCGGTGCGCTTGCCGTTTTCCACGCATCAAGTTTTTGGCGCCGTTGCCGGGGAACACAGTCGTTCAAGTTTTTGAAGAGGTAGATTTGAGATAGAAGCCCTTTTCCATCTGTTCATTCCATGTTTTATTTTTCTTTACTTTAGTTTTTATAATTTGTTGCTTATTTTTCTTTATTCCTCTTCTAATTTTTTATATTCCAGTAGCAGGTATTCCTTTTTATTTATCTGCTTGTGTGTAGTTAATTTTTGCTTAGAAAATTCGTGTGGTGAATTCTTTCTTGCTGCACCATGTATTCTTATGCGAATATTCGTTGCCGTTGGTGCGGGGATTATAGGCATAATAGTGATGAGTGCCCCACTGAAGAATGGGAGCATAATTCTCGTGGTTCAGTGTATGGAGCACCGTTGTCTTATGGTACTTCATACACCGCACCCCAGTCTTATGGTCACTACTCTTCTCCGCCTTCACCTTTTTCATATTCCTCCCCGGTCCCTTCTGGACCAAGGGGTAATGGAAAACGGTGTTTGTGTTGTCATAGCACCGACCATGTGTTGAAAGATTGTGCAGAATTTCAGCGCCAGTTGGAGGCGGATGATGAACCGGATATCCGGATTGTCTCATCCACTTCTCAAATGGCCGCTCCTTCTGATTCTGATGACGTATCCGCAGTACCACCTTGTCTATGGGGGACTGCTGTGGATACACCCATCAGACTTTCTACTGGTCAGTGCGACGACATTGCGGCGCCTTCTCTCCTTGTGCCTTCTTCCCCTATTTTTGATTCACCCCCGGAGGAACCTGCGCATATTATCTCTGATGATGTTGCTCCTCCGCTTTCTTTGCATGAATTACCTACTCCCCTTTCTAGTGAGTTGGTCGATGATGTTGTGCCCTTTGGGAATTGGGAATATGAGGATGCACCGTGGTGTGACGAGGACATTATTCTCATCAATGGTGAGTACTATGTCTTGGAACACCGTGACGTACCGAGGTGTGATGAGGAAATCCTTGCCGGCGAGGAGGTTTCTACTTCCTTGTTGGTTGAGGAGGTCCGAATCACCACCGAGGACCTCATGGTCTCAGCTTCCCCTCGCCATGACTCACATGACACCGACGATGATCATTGTTTGGAGCCTGCTGAGAGTGATTCCGGGATCACTCTCCCTATTTCCGCTTCTTTTAGTTTTTCTTCTCCTTTATTCCTTGACCCCCCTTCTCCTTCTGCGCCTGTGCGGGTTGACTCCCTGCAGGTGAGTTGGGTTGACATTGAGCCTTGTGCTCAGGTTGTCGGCGAGTGCCTCAGCTTGCGTGAGGAGTTTCCTACTCCTTTTGCAGTTGAAGCCTCTGCCTACACCTTCGCCCCCAACGAGCTTGTGGTGGACGATACCTTGCTAGGCAAGGATTTGTTTTGTGGTGAGATGAGTGAGGACCAGGCCTCCTCATCTTACTTCCTATTTCCTCTACCTGTGCGTCACAGGTATTATTATCTAGGTAGAGGGGTAACTGTGCTATCGCCGTATCGGTACCCGTTACCGACACGGATATTAGAACAGTTGCCTGTGCACTTTTCTTTTCATAGGCCCATTAGCTAGAACTTTTCTTTTGCTGAATAAGTCGTACTGGGATGACAATAACCCCAGTGCTTATCTTTCATTTTCTGCATTTTTCTTTTTGTATGTCTAGCTTAGTTTAGTATTTCTTTTTGTATATTTTTCTTTTGTTTTTGCGGAGCTCACCCCTGCAGGTATTCATGGATACTACGCATTGGCGGGGTTGTGATTCTTCGTATGGCGGGCCTGCTCCTAGTTTTCACGCGTCTTCTGGTATGCTCACTAGCTGAGCATTGGGTAACCTCTTCCCTTAGCTCTTTTTGATTTAAATTTCTCTATCATTTGATGTGTTGTTTAGTCTAAGTCTGGGGGAGAGCATGTTTACCTTTTGCACGTGCACATTTCTTTTGCATACTAGAAGCTTTTCGTGTTTTATTTTGTTTATGTTCATTGCATCGCACACCACTGCACCCATATGAGCGCGAGCTTAGCGGTTTGCGTGTCATGAGTTGAACCTGTATCTTTGTTAGATTTGGAAAATTTCTGTGCTATTTTAGGATTGTGCGACAGAGTAAAATGTTGGCCTTGCTGTGTTTCTAGTCAACTGCTCTCGTCTCGTGTAGAAATTTGAGTAGATTTAATTTTTCTGTATGCTTATAGTTTTGTATTTTTCTATCTGCGTAAATTCTTTTTATTCTACTCAAAAGTTGGTGAATCCGGTGTGAATCAAACGGTAGCGTAGGAATGTGTGTAGCCGCCACTAGACTCGTATTGCTTGAGTCGGGAGGAAGGATTATCTTTCTCGGTTGCTAAGAACTTGCCCCAAGCTATTCTTGAAGCATTGGTACACGGTTAGTCTAGCGTGAGAGTGATGTAGGCCACCTTTTGGCCCGGTTGAGCTTTGTACCCATTCCTAACATCGCCCTTGCTAGCCCCTTTGTGCCTACCCTTCCTTTTGATTCAGCTCCACTATATTCGCCAAAGCCTCATAGCCGATCCTAGTCGCGCACCCAAGTCGAGCTTAATGTTTTATATTTTCATGTTGGGTTGTGATGTGGTGTTATTATTTGTGAAAATGTGGAAGTGCTTCCAAGTTATATCTGCTGAAATTGTGAAAATAAAAAGATGAAAAAAGAAAAGAAAAATATTTGAAAAAGAGAAAAAGAGAAAAGAAAAAAGAGAAAGAAAAAGTTTGATTGAAAATCTTTATTGGAGATGATTTGGATTTGGAGTAGGCGGTGCACACACCCATTTAGTAAAAGTTAAGTCTGGGGGTGTGGTGCACCCGTATTTATTTTGTGGGCAGCGGGTACTAGTTTTGTACGTTAGCTCATTTGGGTTAGGTGCATACCCTTCATGTTTACCCTTGTTTTCCTCACCGTAACCCAAGCCCCATTATTACCCGAAGTCCTACGGACTTGCGCTTGAGTTGACTAGTGCCGTGGAGAGAGTGCGAACGGGCAAGCTTATGGTTTCCGACATTGGTGGATTCCTTTGGAGGTAATCTTGAGCCCCGGTCTTCGGCAATGCTCACCTTAGTGGCCTGTCTACTTTCTTCCAGCGTAGGACCGGATGATTCACCGTGATTCTACTTTTGAGTAGTAATAACTTTTTGATACGCATTGTGAAAAATGTAAAATATTTTGTATACTTAAAAATTTCCCCTACTTTATTTTTATGCACGTGAGCATGCGACTTCGCATGGTACTCCGTTTTGCAATTTCTTTGTTAGCTAGTTCATTTTCCCTGTCTGCTTAGGTTTTGTTTGCTCGGGACGCGCAAATGGTTAAGTCTGGGGGTGTGATGAGTCCTCTTTATATACCTATTTTTGGACTCATCTAGGCTTATTTTCTTGTCTTTGCACACCGTTTAGCGTCATTTGCACTTCTTTTGGTTCGCTACGGTTATTCCACGTCTTGTGCACTTTATTAGCCTATTTCTGTGCGTGTGTGTATTTCCCTTTTTGCTTTGCTTAATATTTATGTCTGTGACTGCCATGTCGACATCCCGTCCAGTTTTCCTGCAGGTTCTGGGATCGTGTGGGCGTCCGGGATAGGACATTCACCATTTTTGGCAAAGGAGTCAATGGTCGTGCGTTTTTACCCACGCACGATCATCGACCTCTTTGGCGCACGATCACTGGTCGTGCGCAGTCCTGACCTCTTCTGTGAAAGTTCTGTCCCGGCATATCGCACGATCACCAGCCATACCGCGCACGATCACTGCTCGTGCGCTGCCGGTCGTGCGCAGTCATTATATCTTTTTCCACTTTTCTGCCTCCATATCGCACGATCACAGGCCATACCGCGCACGACCACTGGTCGTGCGCCAGTGATCGTGCGCACTGTTTAATTCTGTTTTCTATAAATAGCGCAGGTCCGCCCTAATTTTGGGATCGATCAAATCACGCGATTTTTCCGCCGTTTCTCGTCCCGAACGAGGGTTTCCGCCATCCTCCTCCATCTCCCACCTTAGGGAGGGTCTCCGGGCAAGCTTACAACGCCAAATCAACGCCGGAGCATCCTCTCGGCCTCCTCCTTCATCCTCAAGCTTCAAGCGGAGTTTTGACCGAGCTTTCTCCATCAAGCAAGGAAGGGCCGGAGCCGCAATCTACGGATCATTTCAACAGAGAAGACGGGTCCATTGGGAGTGAGTGACAGCCTCCTCTACCCCGGACGCAGTTGAGGACCGAGCTTGGACTCGGATTGACAACCCGGGATTCCAACCGTGAACCCTCAACAAGGCTTCGGATTCGGTCGATTCGCACACCTCTTTCTCTTGTATTTGATAGCTTAGTTTAACTCTATGTATTGATGAAGTATTTTTATTGATTAGCATTTTCACTTATTCATGTCTATGTGAGTTATTGTGATTTTGTTATTATTGCTTGAGGTGCGCCTTGTTATTCCGCCATCCATCCACCCTTGCCGCACTAGCAATTGCTAGTGGCGTGCGTTGCGAAGAGGTGCCCACGACCCTCATTCCGCCATTCTCACCACCTCATCCGCTAGCCTACTCTTCCATCCGCCAAGCGATTCGGTGCATAGCGGCCCATGTAGTTTCCATCCCGCCTGGCGAAGCAGTGCATAGCGGCCTGCATAGTAGGATTTCCGCCGTTCTCTCCACCTCATCCGCTAGCCTACTCGTCCATCCGCCTAGCGATTCGGTGCATAGCGGCCCGACTAGCCTTCCATCCCGCCTGGCGAAGCATCGCATAGCGGCGTTGCATAGGAGTAGCTTGTAGCTTTTATTTTCTGTTTCCGCAACCATCACAAACCCCATCGTTACCTACGCCCCGAGGACTTCAATCTCAAGTCCTCCTCGACATTAACTCATCCCTTACTGTGTTCCTCAAGAGACCGACACTCGGGGATTTATTCCCAAACTTTATTACTTGTGCGACCGGTGCGCTTGCCGTTTTCCACGCATCAACTAACGGTTGCTACGTCTTCCTTTTTAGGAGGAAACCCCGCAGGTAGAGCAGCAACGGACTATGCAGCAGGACAGCCAGGCCCGGATGATAGGACCTGAGGTGGTGGTGCCATCGGCACCGTCAGTGACAGTCGTGAGTGTTTTCATGTGGCCGTTTGGCAAAACATTTCTAGACTCTTGTTCTTTTGTACAAGCCTGTTGTGCTTGTTATCTTCCGCTCTTTTGGACTTAAGCTTAGCTGTGAATTGAACTGCTTTACTTTTCTGTTATGGTTGGGTTGGCATTGTTTATGTGATATGGATTGTAGCCGGCGGAATAGGCGTCTTATGGTAAAGGCTAACCCGTGTGTTAGTGCTACCACAAGGCGGCAATTTCGGGCATAAGACTCCCCTCGTGCCGTGTGTTGTGTTCCGGGAGGGGGGTCTTACATTACATATGGATCTTTTTGGTCCTATGCCAGTTCATAGTCTAGGTAGGAAGGTCTACACTTTTGTGGTTGTAGATGACTATTCTAGATATACATGGGTGTTCTTTCAGAGACAAAAATCAGAAACCCCAAGTGTCTTACTTAGCTTTGTGAAACAAATTCAGAATGAACTAAATAGTACAGTGGTCAAAATCAGAAGTGACCATGGCACTGAATTTCAATCTGAAAGTATGACAAAATTATGTGAAGACTTTGGGATTTTCCAAGAGTTCTCCTCACCTATAACACCTCAGCAAAATGGTATTGCTGAAAGAAAAAATAGGACATTGATTGAAGCAGGTAGAACTCTATTGAGTGACACCTCTCTTCCAGAATATTTCTGGGCTGAGGTAGTAAACACTGCATGTCATGTGATCAATAGGGCTTCTATCTCCAAGTGCCACAAAAAGACTCCCTATGAAATTATGAAAGGTAGAAAACCAAATCTATCCTACTTTAGGATCTTTGGTTGCAAGTGTTATATACTTAACAATGGCAAGTCATATCTAACTAAGTTTGCTACCTCCCAAGAAGGGATATTTGTTGGGTACAGCATAAATAGTAAGGCCTATAAAGTCTTCAACTTGACTACTCAAGTTGTAGAAGAATCTGTACATGTTGTGTTTGATGAATCAAGATTAATCAACTGTGAGTTGCCTTGTAGTTCATACCGTCCAACAGGTATAAGCAAAAGGATGGACAAGCTTTCCATTGCAGAAGGTACAACAGCAAATGAACAGATGGAAAATGTTGACTACAGTCCAGGGGGAGTACATGATTCTATAGAAGCTGATGACTCCCAGGAAGTACAGCATAATGAAGGGACTGGAAATAATCAACCAGAAGGAAATCTACCTCCTACTATCAGACATCTTAAAGACCATCCAGCAAATCAAATAATAGGTGATCCAAGTCAAGGAGTGCTGACTAGAAGCAGAAATTTGAGCACAGTCCTGCACTCAAGTTTCCTATCTCAATTGGAGCCTAAGAAATTTGAAGAAGCCATCCAAGACCAACATTGGATTAATGTTATGCAAGAGGAACTTAATCAATTCAGAAGGTGCAAAGTCTGGGAGCTTGTTCCTAAACCAAAAGACCACAACATCATTGGAATAAAGTGGATATTTAGGAACAAGTTGGAAGAGAGTGGAGTAATAGTAAAGAACAAAGCAAGACTGGTTGCTAAAGGATATAGGCAGGAAGAGGGAATAGATTTTGATCAGACAATTGCCCCAGTAGCAAGACTGGAGGCAATCAGGATGTTTCTTGCCTATGCTGCATACCAAGGATTCTAGGTATACCAAATGGATGTGAAATCAGCATTTCTGAATGGAGATCTAAAAGAAGAAGTCTTTGTGGAACAGCCATCAGATGCAGATTTTGTAGGCTGTAGAGAGGATAGAAAGAGTACTACAGGTACTTGCCAATTTTTGGGAGGAAGACTGATATCATGGAGTAGTAAGAAGCAGACTAGTGTGGCAATATCCACAGCTGAGTCTGAATATGTTGCTACTGGAAGTTGTTGTGCACAGCTATTGTGGATTCAGCATCAGTTAAAGGACTATGGTATTCAAGTAAGTAGAACACCTTTATTGTGTGATTCTAAGAGTGTCATTTCTATTGCTAACAATCCTGTTTCTCATAGTAGAACTAAGCATATAGAAATAAAATACCATTTTCTTAGAGAGCATGTAGAAAGAGAAGATATCTCTTTGGAATTTGTTAAAACAGATTATCAAATTGCAGATGTATTTACTAAGCCACTGGATGAAACAAAATTCAATAAATTTAAAATTGAATTAGGAATGCTGACCATTGATTAGTATATCAACAAACAGAAATTGGCTTAAGTAAAATGGTGTCGACACTTTCACTGATAAAGTGTCGACTCAGTATAGTTATGTCGACTTGTCAGAGAATTTGTGTCGACACAAAGAATTTGTGTCGACACTTAAGGGTCAAATAGTCGACTAATCCAGAAATGTAGTGTCGACTTCACCAGAATAATGGTGTCGACACTTACAGATTTTGTGTCGACACTTGTACTAAGAGTCGACACAGAATTTTTGATGCTCTACTATGTCTCTCTTGTGTCGACATATCCTCAATTGGTATCGACACACAGTAGTCAACATTGATGTCGAGACAGTAGAAGTTTGTGTCGACACATTTCATCTGTATAGACACATTTAGTCTGTTTTTACCCGACTTTTGACCTTCTTTCATTAGAGGGTATAAATAGGTCAAGAACGTATTCTGTCGACACGCTCACAAGATTTTCAAAACTTAAACCCTGTGTCGACATTTCTCTCTCTTCTCTTCTCTCCAGTTTTCTTATCTTTCCAATGGCACCAAAGGTTGAGGATAACGTCAATGAGGGATATGAGCTGGTTATGGCTGCGTTCGACAATGCCACGCCTGAAATAAAACAGGTGATATCCTATCTTGCTGATAATGGATTGGAATATCTGGTTTCTGAACACACCAAAATCTGGAAGAAGGAGGTACTTGAATTTTACACTTCAGCATCATTGGATTCTTCTGGACTCAAGATCAAATCCACAGTTCATGGAACCAAGGTGAAACTTACTCTACGGAGTTTAAGAAAGATTCTTCAATTACCGAGCATTGAGAATGTAGAAGAGGTCCCAGCCTCTAAGACAAGGGAGGCTCTACAATGGTGTGGATTGGATCCAACCGTCAAAATTGGAGTAGCTATCAACAGAAAAGGAATGAATCCACAAGGCAAATTTCTATCTGAAGTGGTTGGGAAGGTGATCTTGTGTAAACCTGGCGGCCATGATAGGATTTCGGCCTTAATGTTTAACCTCATGACAAGGATAATCTTCAGGGTTAACACAGACTGGTCAGCAGTTGTGTTTGATAAAATCAAGGAAGGACTTAAGAAGCCAAATCTAGCTAGGATTTTGAGTCTATATCTGGCTGGACTCATCCCAGAGGTCATGCAACAAATTCCTGGGACTAAGATCAATCACATGAGAAAAATGGACATGAGATTATTCTCAAGATGGGAAAGAGTTCTGTCCAAAGAGGTGCCTGATGTGGACAGGCAAAACACACCAGAGAAATCCCCAGGTCATGATCAAATTACTGAACAACTTCCAGGAGATCAAGTGAGAGAGCAGGCTGAAGACCAGCCAGAGTATACTCAAGTCCAGGATGAATCTTTACCTGCACAGGTGCAGGGGGAGCAAGTTTATTCTTCTTCCCATGACATTCCTAACACTGAACAGGTGCAGGGGGAGCAGATTTCTGAACAAGTGCAAGAGGAAGAACAAATAGATTTATCAAAAGATTTACACACTGCTGGCCTAGATGACTCATCTTCTGCTCAGGCATAAAAGGAATTCACTCTAGATGAGTTGTTTCCTGATGTTGGAATTACTACTGATAGAGTTGAGGAGGAGCAATAAATTGAGACGGAGCTCGAAATTGAGGGGGAGCAAGTGATTATTGACAAAGTTCAACATGTCACTGAGACAGATATTCCTTCTTCACCTCCTGAAATAGTTCAGATTGAAAGTGTAAGACCCCCTTTTTTTTTCTTTTTCAACCACCGGGGTCTTAGCCCAGAATTGCCGCTTTGCGGTGGCACCGACTCACGGGAAGGCAACCACTACAAAACGCCAATTCTGCCGGCCCTTTTCGATCACAAGAGAGAGAAGCATTTATACAAAAATGTAAACAAGTCCACAGAAACATGTAAATAAAAGTGAAATCATAACCAGTCCATCAATAGTAATAATAGGAAAATAGATAAATGGGCTCGAGCCCAGTACATCGGAGTCCTCACTACAAGTCACTCATCGCGGAAGCTAAGAAAATACTAATCTATTGGTACCCTAGTTTTGATTTGAGTTTAGTCCTCTCCTTTGTGCCCCTTGACCCAAGAAATACTTATGGTCAATGGTTAGGAGTCTAGCTGTAGAGTCCTCACTTTTCCAGATTGAGAATTTGGTTAAGTAGTTTTTTCGTTCGACTATAGTCGAACGCCGCTCGACTATCGTCTATCGGCTGATCGACGATCGTCTATCAGTTGGTCGACGCTTTGTCTGCGTTGATAGTTCGACTATCTATTGATAGTTCGACTATCTGTTTTGCGTTGATAGTTCGACTATCTGTTGATAGTTCGACTATCTGCTTGGCGAGGTAGTTCGACTATCTGTTCTGATAGGTCGACTATCTGATAGTTCGACTATCTGTTGATAGTTCGACTATCTGTTCCGCCTTGATAGTTCGACTATCTGTTGATAGATCGACTATCTGTTTCGTCTTGATAGTTCGACTATCTGTTGATAGTTCGACTATCTGTTGCCTTTGATAGTTCGACTATCTGTCCTGATAGTTCGACTATCTGATAGTTCGACTATCTGCTGATAGATCGACTATCTGGTTTGTTTTGATAGTTCGACTATCTTTTTGATAGATCGACTATCTGTTTTCTGAGGTAGGTCGACTATCTGCTTGATAGGTCGACTATCTCTGTGCGCTTGATAGTTCGACTATCTGTCCAAGATAGATCGACTATCTGATAGTTCGACTATCTGCTCTGATAGTTCGACTATCTGCCGGGGTAATTCGACTATCTTCTTCGATAGGTCGACTATCTGGATCGTTCGACTATCTTCCCGATAGCTCGACGATCTCCGTGCGTCGTTCGACGATCTTCGAGGGTCGTTCGACGTTTTCTGTCTGCCTTTGTATTTTGTATTTATTTATTATATTTAATTAATTAATACATTTTCTGGCACATTATTTTAAGCTGAATGATAATATTTCCAGGCATTATTTGCTCTATTCTTTTTGCCTGAGTCAAATCTTTTTAAGATAAAGTTGTTTGTCTTATTAGCTGTCATTGTAATTTACTTTATCTATTGTCAGCCCTTTATAGCCGTTAGACTGAAAAGTCTTCTTTTTGCTATAAAGAGATTATTTCTGATGTGACTTTATTTAGTCCTTCTGTTATTTGATTTAAGCCTGCAGCTTCTTAGAAAGAGGTTTATTCCTTTTATAGAATGTTTTGCTGCAGTGTTGTTTCTGTCTTCTTGATATTTACAGCCCCGGTCTCAAGGCTCAGAAGAAGACAAATAATTCAAATGGAAGAGAGCCGTTGCATGCTGATGATTATAAAAAGGACCCTTTGAAGAAGGATTCAAGCTAGTGTTACACATATTCTCAAGCTCTCAAGCCTTCATCAAGTTCAAGCTTCCTGCTCTCAGCAATTTCCATCTAACTGAGAAGTGTTAAGATCTTCATCTCTTCTTCACCTGAGTTCTCCTGCTTTCAGGAAGTTCAAGCTCAGAGTCCCTTTGAAGAAGAAGAAGAAGATAGCTGCTTGAAGATCTTTTGATTTTATTATTTATTTTCTTCCTGTAGCTTTTCCTTCAGAACTTTCTGAAGAGTTTTCTGCACTGAAGCAAGACTTCACCTGGACATCTTTGAGCCAGGGGGAGCCTTGATTCTTTAGAGCATTCTAGCTCAGTGCAAGCTTTTGTGCTTCTCTAATCTATTGTAAAATAGAGAAGACATCTTAACCTTCTTCCCCCTCCTGTACAGGGTTATTACTCCCTTCAAAAGTATCCCTTGGTGGCAGGGCACCTGATCAAAAACCTGTGCTTGGTTTTTAGACACCTGATCAAAAGTCTAAAGGGTTTCTGGATCTACCTGAAGCAGATCCTGTTGGTGGCAGGGCACCTGATCAAAAACCTGAGTGGATTCCTACCGTGTGGGTAGAAGAGTGGACGTACCCAAGTTGTTTGGGGAACCACTATAAATTTCCTTGTGTCGTCTGGATTTCATTGTTTAATTCCTGCATTGTGGCTGTGATTAGATATAACTAGGTTGCTAGTTGCTGATTAGGTTTTTCCAAGCTTAACTGCAATTACAGTTAGCTTGTGTTTGTACACATCACTTGTGTTAGGCTTTAAGGTTAAATCAATATCTATAATCTTTTCATTCCGCACTTCACTCCAAGGGAGTTGGGTAGACTATTAAGTTTTGTCTGTGCAAAATTTGATAACTCTATTCACCCCCCCTCTAGAGTAGTATCTATCCCTTCACTTTCATAATCACTCACGGAGCTGGTCGCGGGTGCACCGGTGCTAGACTGTCCCACCTCCATGCGCACCGTACTCCGCTGGTGCTGGTCCCTGTCTCCCATCCGGAGCTCCTGTAATGTTTGGTTCGAAAACCATTAGTCATAAAGACTAAGCCCTATCATCCCCTACCCCTCCCACCACGGCTCCTAAGCACCGGGCGGAGAGGAGGAAAGGGAAGCTACAAAAGTGGAGAATAATCAAGCAGGTGACGGTGGACCTAACTAGCAAGTTATAACAAGTGAACAGTGTAAATGTTGTAATAGGTAGAGCAATTAATAAGTAGCAAATTGTATAAAAAGGCAGCTAGAGAACAGTAAGTAAACAAACAAGTAAATAAGTATGTAACCTTAACTTATATGAATGCCCATACAAACTTATAAGTTAGGGGATCTTCTGCAAGGCTCCCATCGTATAAAAAGTCCCATACCGATTTATACGTTGGGGTGTCGGTTGTATGCAATTATGAGTGTAGTGATATGCTATGCCATGATTCATGCAAGTGCAACACACGCACACGACTCTATGCGCACAGACCTTTAGTTCCCCCTGTTCGGGCAGCTAGCTTCTGTAACGACCCCATCCGTTAAATGACGTATAGTAGAAGGTCCGGCCGGGGCCCCACACGATATGCCACAAACAGACGGTGAGGTCACAGGATAATACCAAACCAAACGAGTCCTAACTCAGAGCATTCTAGCGGAAGCTTATTAAGTGCAAGAACTCATAACAATGAATGTCCACTAATATATAAATTTCACATTTATATAAAAGACCAGGAATGTTTACAACACCACACCGCACAGGGCCACCGCACAGGGCCTTAAGGCCTTACAAGTTACTCATTACAATACATATAATTTCATACATCGGCACGCAGGCCGGCCACACATGAAATCCAACACTTCGCACGACCTTCAAGGGCCTACCAGCAGCATGGGCTTTTGCCCGCTCAATCCAATCAGCCCGCAACACCTGCATATGGACGTCCACCCCATGGGTGATAAACAAAGCAACGGTCAGCATTCAGCTGACCAATTATAACGACCCCACCCCTTACCCGGGGCAGTGGTTCCTTCCCTGCATGTATAGCAATTTCAACATATATATAACATACACACAACATCACAAATGCCGGCCTCAATGCCAGGCGCTCCGTGCACTCAGGGCACATTTATGGTTTGTACTTGGTAGGCGGGCATAAGCCTCCAAACCCCTGTTGAAGGCCTCACGCACCCGTCTCACTCAGAGGTACGCACCACCCCAAAACCCGTGAGCACTACCAGTCGACCTACCCACGTAGTGTAACAAGCCTAGGGAATTCGCCCTGCTGCTTTGCTACCAATCGACCGCTCATCCGATCTTAACATCGCCACTTGGTGGAATGGGCATAAGCCTCCAAACCCCTGTTGAAGACCTCCCGCGCCCACCCACTCAGAGGTGTCCGCACTCCATCCTCCAGCTCTTAGCAAGCATGCAACCAAAGGAGCTATGCAAAGCATCCTGTACACCAAGCACATCGTCCTCACCATCTCCGCAGGCTAAACGATGAATACACGGAGTCTTCTCCGGTTCGCAATACAAACACAACCAATCCCGACCTACGTCTGGATGGGCTTCACACAGCATGCATATGCCGTACTACATATTTCCGGCTCTAGATGCAGACTCAACTGCTGGAATCACTTATGCGTTTCCATCTCTTGATGGAGGATCCCATGCACATGCAAAACAAAGGGCTTCACCTGCCCAAGGAAGAAAGATCGTTACCCTTGACGATCGCTTCGGTGCCATAGAAGAACTAGCCGGATGGAAATCACCGCAGCGGCCTTGCCTCCGCAACGCTGCACTCGGCTCTCTATTCGGCTCGACGAAGCTCCACCGGCGGCCGGAAAGCTCCTCCTCCTCCTCCTCCAAGCTCTCCTCTCTTTCTTCTCTTTAGAGAGAGAAAGGCTAAGTGGAAATGAGATTTCATCTCAATCCACGGCCTTAAAGAGGCTGGAAATGCTTTGGACCACAAGATCCAAATAGAAGGAAACGAACGGCCGAGATCTGCCCAAAAAACCAAATTTTTGGCTGACACGGCCTGTGACATGCCCGTGTCACAGGCCGTGTACCCTTAAGCGGCACACGCGGTTTCGAACCGACTGAACAACACGGGCATCGACACGCCCGTGTCGAACCTGACACGCCCGTGTCATTCTTGAGGCACGCCCGTGTCTCCTGCTACACGGCACTCACCGATTTCCAAAACCAGTACACGGGTCAAAACACGGCAGCTGACACGCCCGTGTCCAGCCTGACACGCCCGTGTTCAAGGCCGTGTTCAAGGCCGTGTACGACTCTGACTCGAATAGGCCAATTTCGAAATTTAATTCGAACACGCCCTGGGACACGCCCTGGGACACGCCCGTGTCGAAGGCCGTGTCCCAGGCTCGACGATCGTCGACTCTAAATCGTCGACTAAGCTGAACACGCCCTGGGACACGCCCGTGTCCCAGACCGTGTACCCCCGACACGCCCTGGGACACGCCCGTGTCCCAGGCCGTGTCTAACAGCCTGCTACTCAAAACTGTGTACAAACATATTTTGAGATTCTGGGGTGTTACAACCCTCCCCTCCTTATAGAAATTTCGTCCCGAAATTTAGCGCAACGCACAAGTATCAACACAACCACGCTGTTGCGATACAAACCAAAACGATCCAGGTTTAGAGTTCAGAGGCCACAGCTTGTCTCGCCCCATGGAATCGTACCACCACAACTGTTTGTCACAAACAGAAATACATACACACACACAATAGGCAACGTAATAAAGTGCACATTCCACTTTATTTCGGCTTCTCCGCATCTCGCAGAATCCGTTTAGCGGCCTCCATTAAGTCCAAAGCACGGATTTGCTGTTCTGCTTGATTTGAGCTTTGCGGCTCCTGCATCTCAAGAGTGTATATTCGCGGTTGCGCCCGCGATGCAGACGACTCTGCCACAGCTTTACCCTTCTCGTCATAGGACACACCTGCCTTTCTTTCACCCCTTGACACACCATTCCAGCAAAATCGCGCGATATGCCCTGGCTTCCCACAAATGAAACATGTACGCGGCTCAACCCGTTCTTGCCCAAACGTTGCTCCTGACGCAACATCTAAAGAAGTTTGTTCAGCAGGCCTGAACCGCTTCTTATCACGTTTCCTGAAATCTGATTGCTCTGATGGCGGAACTTTGACGTCGGACTTTTCCACCGCTACGTTCTTCTTCTCCCGTACCCGCTTCAAATCCTTCTCTAGCGCACTAGCGGTATGCACCAATGCTTGGAATCCTTGGTTCACTGAACTCGGGAGAGCCAACCTCAGCTCATCACGCAGTCCTTCATAGAACCTATTCGTCTTCCGCGCCTGGTCCGCAAACGTCGACCCCGCATAACGACCGAGCTTGGTAAACTCATGCAGGTAATCGTCGACGGTCTTATCACCCTGTACCAGACGTTGAAATTCATTTTCCATTGCAATTCTCTGCGCCATTGGCAAGTATTTCGCCCAAAATAATCTAGAGAATTCGTCCATCGATATGTCGCCCAGATCTCGACCTCCCAACTGGTGCAACTCGATCTCATCCCACCAAAGCCTCGCCTCTCCTTCCAGGAGGAAAGTGGCTAACGGGACTTTCTGCTCCTCACTAATCCTGAGCGCAGCCAGGATTCTTTTCACTCTAGAGAGCCAATCCTCGGCCTCTGTTGGAGACGTTGCTCGGACAAACGTAGGCGGATTAAACTCCATAAAGTGCTTAAGTTGCTCGTCCGCTGCTTGCACAGCAACCGGAACCTCAACATGCTCTTGCCTCGCACCAACCTCAACATGCTCTTGCCTCGCACCAACCTGCACTGGCGCCACAGCAGGCCTCGCTTGCCCAAAAGGTTGTGCCTGAAGCATAGCAAAGATCACCTCCGCAACTAATCGCACCGTTTCCGCAGAAGGGGGAGGTGTAGGCACCTCAGGTGGTGCCGCACTCTCATCCGAACGCTGGGGCTCCGACTGCCCAGCTCCACTCCTCGTCACCTATAGGTGAACAAGATAGCATTACTTTCCATGGTAATACGGCAAACTCACCGAATAGACACACACACACATTCCCTAGTGGACATTCCAGAGTTCATTAGCATTACAGCAGGTCGCACAAACACGTGCTCGCCACCCCACAAAAGAATTCGACCACGAATTCGAAAGAGGAAGACCGACAAAAGCTGATACCAAAATGTAACAACCCCATCCGTTAAATGACGTATAGTAGAAGGTCCGGCCGGGGCCCCACACGATATGCCACAAACAGACGGTGAGGTCACAGGATAATACCAAACCAAACGAGTCCTAACTCAGAGCATTCTAGCGGAAGCTTATTAAGTGCAAGAACTCATAACAATGAATGTCCACTAATATATAAATTTCACATTTATATAAAAGACCAGGAATGTTTACAACACCACACCGCACAGGGCCACCGCACAGGGCCTTAAGGCCTTACAAGTTACTCTTTACAATACATATAATTTCATACATCGGCACGCAGGCCGGCCACACATGAAATCCAACACTTCGCACGGCCTTCAAGGGCCTACCAGCAGCATGGGCTTTTGCCCGCTCAATCCAATCAGCCCGCAACACCTGCATATGGACGTCCACCCCATGGGTGATAAACAAAGCAACGGTCAGCATTCAGCTGACCAATTATAACGACCCCACCCCTTACCCGGGGCAGTGGTACCTTCCCTGCATGTATAGCAATTTCAACATATATATAACATACACACAACATCACAAACGCCGGCCTCAATGCCAGGCGCTCCGTGCACTCAGGGCACCTTTATGGTTTGTACTTGGTAGGCGGGCATAAGCCTCCAAACCCCTGTTGAAGGCCTCACGCACCCGTCTCACTCAGAGGTACGCACCACCCCAAAACCCGTGAGCACTACCAGTCGACCTACCCACGTAGTGTAACAAGCCTAGGGAGTTCGCCCTGCTGCTTTGCTACCAATCGACCGCTCATCCGATCTTAACATCGCCACTTGGTGGAATGGGCATAAGCCTCTAAACCCCTGTTGAAGACCTCCCGCGCCCACCCACTCAGAGGTGTCCGCACTCCATCCTCCAGCTCTTAGCAAGCATGCAACCAAAGGAGCCATTCAAAGCATCCTGTACACCAAGCACATCGTCCTCACCATCTCCGCAGGCTAAACGATGAATACACGGAGTCTTCTCCGGTTCGCAATACAAACATCACCAATCCCGACCTACGTCTGGATGGGCTTCACACAGCATGCCTATGCCGTACTACATATTTCCGGCTCTAGATGCAGACTCAACTGCTGGAATCACTTACGCGTTTCCATCTCTTGATGGAGGATCCCATGCACATGCAAAACAAAGGGCTTCACCTGCCCAAGGAAGAAAGATCGTTACCCTTGACGATCGCTTCGGTGCCATAGAAGAACTAGCCGGATGGAAATCACCGCAGCGGCCTTGCCTCCGCAACGCTGCACTCGGCTCTCTATTCGGCTCGACGAAGCTCCACCGGCGGCCGGAAAGCTCCTCCTCCTCCTCCTCCAAGCTCTCCTCTCTTTCTTCTCTTTAGAGAGAGAAAGGCTAAGTGGAAATGAGATTTCATCTCAATCCAGGGCCTTAAAGAGGCTGGAAATGCTTTGGACCACAAGATCCAAATAGAAGGAAACGAACGGCCGAGATCTGCCCAAAAAACCCAATTTTTGGCTGACACGGCCTGTGACACGCCCGTGTCACAGGCCGTGTACCCTTAAGCGGCACACGCGGTTTCGAACCGACTGAACAACACGGGCATCGACACGCCCGTGTCGAACCTGACACACCCGTGTCATTCTTGAGACACGCCCGTGTCTCCTGCTACACGGCACTCACCGATTTCCAAAACCAGTACACGGGTCAAAACACGGCAGCTGACACGCCCGTGTCCAGCCTGACACGCCCGTGTTCAAGGCCGTGTACGGCTCTGACTCGAATAGGCCAATTTCGAAATTTAATTCGAACACGCCCTGGGACACGCCCGTGTCGAAGGCCGTGTCCTAGGCTCGACGATCGTCGACTCTAAATCGTCGACTAAGCTGAACATGCCCTGGGACACGCCCGTGTCCCAGGCCGTGTACCCACGACACGCCCTGGGACACACCCGTGTCCCAGGCCGTGTCTAACAGCCTGCTACTCAAAACTGTGTACAAACATATTTTGAGATTCTGGGGTGTTACAGCTTCACTCCTAGGAACCTCCGTAGTGGCAAACGGAGACAGTGGGTCGGGCCCCCCACTCCTAGGCGGGCATCCACACTACCAGGCCTAGCCCTTCCGTACGCCCCTAGAAGAACACAACCTAGAGTATCTGTGTACTACTGCTGGCTGTACCCACCAGACTTTCTTTGGCTAAGTGTCCCACACCGCCGAGTCAGCGTACCGATGTCGGTGTGAACGACAATCGGATACCGAAGACCCACCACCTTTATTCTGTACTCCAACCCTCGAGCCCTCGGCCCCCCGGACAGTCCGTCCGTGCATCTACCTTCAGAGCTACTGTCTGAATGGTAACCAATCCTATAATTCTACTTTCCTAGCTATCGGGGAGTGTAAACGTGCAACCCTAGTTATACTAGTTGCTCTTTAATTAATTCATTATTCTTATGGTTTACGTTAGCCTAGAACGGCCCCCGGTATACCCCGTGAAGGGCTCTCAAGGGGCACTAGGAACCAAGACGGCGGCATTACGGCCCGAAGTTCCCTTTCGCAAGGCACTTATTATTATTGGTTGATCTCCCTTAACCCGATCCTCTTTTAGTTACTTTAGTTCTAACCCTAGAGTATTAAGACTCTTCCTCTTCTTCCCGGGATGGACGATCTTTCGTCGTTCCCATACTCCCTTATCCTTGACCAGTCTCACACTCTACTTGTCCTGTCTTCCAATGATGGACTCAATCTTAGCTTGCCCTACCAACCATCAATTATCAGAATTCCGTGATTTTACTATATGCAGACCATCCTAAGCTATATGAGGTACACAAGGAGAGGTACACCAAATTATCTTCCAAATCTCCTATAATATTTACTGGAGGTCTACCATATCATAATTTGTCTAAATCCAGAAACTTATAATTTTCCTAATTAATCTGATATTTATTTAATTTTCCCAAAGGACGGGCCATGGGTCATTTTAAACAGGAAGTACATGATCCTCCTAAGTAATGGCTACTCAAAAATCATGATCATTACATAACAGCAAGATAACCTCAAATACAAATTTCCAGAATTTTACAGAAAGTATTTAGCCTCTAAATAATTTATCCAGTATAATCACATTAATTCTATGTAATGAAGGAAGTACTGAAATTACTCGTCGGAAAATTATAGGAAAATTACTAATCAGTAGTATGGTATAAAAAAGATCTTTGTGCAAAGGATCATAATTTCACTAGCTTGCTAAACACCACTAATGATTTAATTAAATAATCAAGGTAAAACATACTTAATGAAGCAAGCCCTAGAATTAAACTTCCAAAAATCACATAAAAATTCACCGAGATTTAAAACCATAATAAACGTTCTCTGTCTAAATTTCATCAATTTCCAGGAAGTGTGTGTTCCATAATAAATTTTCTAAGCGAATCATACAAGCTACTAAATCGTTAATGAAGTACCCAAAATAATAATCTTAAAATTCATAGTAAAATATCCAGAGCTTGTACCATCCCTATAATTCACTCTACCCAAATCTCAACACTTTTCAAGGTGATTTAGTGTCATTTCCTATCTCTACAAGTTGAGCCTCTAGATATTTTTCCAAAATTATTTAAAGTGACAGATATTTTCATTCAGAAATTGCTTCACAAATAAAATCTAATTAAATGGCACTGTTCATCTTCTTCTACAGCCCGAAACAGAGCCCTGAAATCCTAATTTCCTGTAGCTTTTCCAAGCTATTTCCCGGCCATCCAGCCATCTCCCTGGCCGGCCACCACCACCACCACCTCTGTTGAGGTGAGGGCTATCGTCGGGCGGCGGCACGGCCGCTGGAGAGGCGGTTTCCGGCGAACCTGCCACCATGAAATTTTTGGAAAACCACGAATACGCTCACCCGATCTGGCTCTTTTGAGCCCGATATCTCTCCTAACGATTTTTAAGATCTATCCGCAGAAGAAGAGGGAGGGGAGGACCTTGTTCACGGGCTGAAGGCGTGCAGAGCGTCGGGAAGCCATTGGCGCGGTGGTGGCGTCGCCGGAAGTTCTTCAACAGCAAGGGGGAAAATCTGAAACAGTTTGAGGGAGAGTGTAACCTTTTCCTCTTGCTCTTAGGAGTCTTTTATAGATCAGCAAGTGGGGAGGGGAAAGGATGAAACGTCCGCGGCCATAAATAATTCCCTTAATGATGTTTCGGTTATGACGAATGGCAGTTGAAACGCTGGAGATGAAGAGGTGCTCGCCAGGTGGCGATTTCCTATTGGACCAACATTTCCTTAATTATTTAAATAATTAAAGTACGAAACGGCCCATAAATACCCTTGGTTTTCATTCCCATAATCAGAATTTATTATGGCGTCGGTTACGGAAATTTCCAGTCTGGCTGTCGTTTCGGCCTTGGTCACGGGCGTGACACATAGGTCACGGGCGTGACAGGCCCGGTTAGCCAATTCTAGGTTCGACGATCGTCGAACTGAGATCGACGATCGTCGAAGGGTGGTCACGGGCGTGACACCCGGGTCGCGGGCGTGACTGGCCCGTGTGGCCAAATTCTGGGTCGACGATCATCGAATTGGGATCGACGATCGTCAAGCGTGGTCACGCCCTATGTCACGGGCGTGACATTGAGGGTCACGGGCGTGACATGCCTGGTGACTAATTCTGGGTCGACGACCGTCGAACTGAAATCGACGATCGTCGAACGTGGTCACGCCCTATGTCACGGGCGTGACATTGTGGGTCACGGGCGTGACATGCCCGTGTGGCCAATTCCTGGTCGATGACCGTCGAACTGAAATCGACGATCGTCGAAGGTGGTCACGCCCTATATCACGGGCGTGATATTGCGGGTCACGGGCGTGACAGACCATGAGGCAAATTCCGCACCCGACGATCGTCTAAGTGAAATCGACGATTGTCGAAGGAGTCACGCCCCCAGGTCACGGGCGTGACGGGTCGGTCACGGGCATGACCAACCCGTGACTCGAATTCTTGGTCGCTTTATTTCGATTTCTGGGCTCCCCAGGGTTCTACCACAACCAACCGACTCCTAGGGGTCTAGCCGGAAATGGGATGTTACTGAAAGCTCTTCAGAATCTGAGTCTGCAGAAGCCAGAGTGGCAAAGAAAAGGAAGCTCATGGTATTCAAAAGAAGAAGCCATAGCTACAAGCAGGCTCTACAGACTTCAACTCACCAATCTCCATCTGATTTTAATTACAACAAGTTCATGGTAGATTTGTAGGTGAAGCTAGATAATCAGAGATTAGCCTTGGAGAAATATGTTGATGAAAGTCATAAAAATCTTCAGTTTGATCTGGCTCAAGATATAAAGTCTATAAGATTTGAAGTCAATCAACACAAAAGAGAAATGACTGATTGTTTTACAAAAGGGGCACATGTTGTTGTATATCTGGCCCAACAACAAGGGGAAATGAAGAAAGAAATAGATGCTCAATCTATTAATCAAGGATACATTCTTGAAAATCAGACACGGTAAATGACAATCTGACAACTGCCAACAGAGATATTTTTGCTCAATTTCAAACAACCATGTCTAAATTGACTGAAGCTATGGTAGCTGAAATGCTAGCATATGACACTAAGTTCCGAACTGCTTTAGAATCAGTTCAATCAGCCATAACCATTTCCCAGAAGGAAATTACTGCAAAACTTAACAAGTTGAAACCCTTCTTCAAAGATGGCATTAATTATCTAGATGGTCAGATCAGGTTTCAGAAGGAAGATCTCAGAGATCATATAGCAAGAGAAGTCCTAAAGGGGGAGAGGGTACTTATTTCTACTGGCTCAGAACATGTCAAGTGGGTCACTAACAGTGTCAGAGCCACATTGGGATATCCACCCCTTTGTGATGATGATAACATGGCAGAGTCAGGAGTATAGCCAAAAGGTCTACTTGAAGGCAACCAACCAGAGGTTGCTCAAGTCATATACCCCCCTGCAGATTTTGACTTGATTCATCAGATGGTGCAAACTATGTATAGTCCTCCAGAGGAGGTTTCAAATATTATACTTGGAAAAGTAGACATGCCTGAAGCTGCAATCAAGGCTTAGCAAGAGGCTCAACTGTCAAAGAAGAGATTTAGGGAGCAAGCTGAACTAAAACCTGATTTTAAACAGTGGAGCCCTACCTCTAGAAACATCATACTAACTGCCTGGAAAGCTGTTAACGATCAAGTCCATGAAAGGGGCAAGTGGTACAATGAACAAGAATGGCAAAAGCATGAAGCCAGACAAGAGGCTATTGTTCAATATAGAAGGAAAGCTAAGATGGGAAAGCCACCTCCTGATGCTGTGGAGCCTAGCAAATACTTTCCCAAGCCGTATCACTACTTTGAGAGACAGAGACTGAAGGCTGAGGCTCAGGTGAAGGCTGATCTTAAAGGCAAAAAGCCCATGGAAGAAACTGAACCTTCTGTGCAGGCACAAGTACAACCTAGAAGAGGGATTGTTATTAAGGAGCCTGATCAGTCTTAGTCTAAGATGTATGTAATGACCCCATCCGTTAAATGACGTATAGTAGAAGGTCCGGCCGGGGCCCCACACTATATGCCACAAACAGACGGTGAGGTCACAGGATAATACCAAACCCTACGAATCCTAACTCAGAGCATTCTAGCGGAAGCTTTAAGTTACAACTTTGAACTCTCAACCGGAATGTCCAATATATAAAACCACCTTTATATATAAACTATGGAATGTACACAAATACAAGAGTTTGGCCTTAAGGCCTTACAGTTCCTCTTTACATACAACATGTTTTACAAACCTCGACGCGCAGGCCGGCCATACATGAGTACAAGAGAAAACAAAACAAAGCCATTCGCTTAGCCTTCAAGGGCTAGCCGCAGCAGCAGCAGCAACAGCAGTAGGGCTTCAGCCCATCATTTACCACTTGGCTCTCCAGCACCTGCACGGGAACAATCCACCCAACCGGTGGCAAACAATGCAACGGTCAGCATTCAGCTGACCCAATTATAACAATCCTACCCCTTCCTCGGGGCATGAGCATTCTTTCCCTGCAAGCATGGCATCATCAAATAGCAACTATGTGCGCGCAGGCACATTCAAGCCATCACAACCATCGGCCACACGGCCCGACGGTCCGTGCACTCAGGGCACATTCTTGGTGTACCAGAACACCAGGGTCAACACCACCGTCTACACGGTATTTGAGCATTTTAGTCTTTCCGGCGCGCGGGCCTAAGACTCTCATTAGGCGCTCCAACAAAACCTATAACCAGGCTTCCAAGTCGGACGGACCTAACGCAGGTACGGATCAGCCACCCCCCGTTGCTCAAGTCGTCGTGCCACCTCGAATACGGAAGTATCCATGGCTATTTATAGGCGCGGGTCGGTTTCACCTTTCCTGTTCGGCAATCTGCCTTTTCATCGAGTTGCAGCCCAACGGCTCAACCACTCACAAAGTGGCAACACACGGCCACAAGAGTTGCATCCAACCCTCTTCATTTCCTGGACATCGTCCAGTACTTCCTGCCGCACCAAGCAATAGGTAGGAACAATGCATCACAAGCCATAGGCATCACAAGCCATAATCACGGAGCCTTCTCCGATATGCAAACAAGCATCACCAATCCAGACCATATCCAGATGGGCTTCACACAGCATGCCTAGAGCCGTACTCCAATTCCGGCCTCTAACAAGGGGGACTTCACATATCTACCCCAAGGGACACCACAACCCACCGCACACTCGCGGGGAAGGGTTTTCCCTATGCAATGCAGAAAAGAAGGACTTCACATGTCCAAGGAGGGAGATCGTTACCCTTGTCGATCTCTTCGGTGCCATCGAAAACTAGCCGGTGAGAAAGAACCGCAGCAGCCTTGCCTTCACAACGCCGGCTTCGGATCACGAATCGGACCACGGGAGCTCCGCCGGTGGCTTGCTCTCCTCCTCCTTCTTCCTCTCTCCTTCTCTCTTCCTCTCTTCCTTAAGGACAAATGAAGAATGAATCTTCATCCTTCCTTCACGTAATAAACTAGCCAGGAAACCACCTTGGCCCTTGGATCAAAAGAGAGAAAACTGAACGGCCAAGATTTTCCCAAATACCAATTTTTGGCCGACACGGCCTGTGACACGCCCGTGTCACAGGCCGTGTACCCTTTAAGCGGCACACACAGTTTGAACCGACTGAACAACACGGGCATCGACACGCCCGTGTCGAACCTGACACGCCCGTGTCATTCCTAAGACACGCCCGTGTCTCCTGCTTCATCGAGCTGCAACCAGTACACGGGTCGGAACACGGCAACTGACACGCCCGTGTCCAGCCTGACACGCCCGTGTTCAAGGCCGTGTTCAAGGCCGTGTCCGGCTCTGACTTGAATAGGCCAATTTCGAAAAATAATTCAAACACGCCCTGGGACACGCCCGTGTCCCAGGCCGTGTACACCCGACATGCCCTGGGACACGCCCGTGTCCCAGGCCGTGTAAACCAGCCTGCTACTCAAACTTCATGTTGAGTCTTTTTGGGGCCTTTTTGTGGTGTTACAACCCTCCCCCCCTTAACAAAATTTCGTCCCGAAATTTGCACGGTAAGGAAACAAAACCAGCAATGCTATAACTCTGTTATAACAAAAAGTACACGGTCTACAGTTTATACAAATAACTCGGGAAACTCAGCTCGCATGGTCTGCTCTCGCTCCCATGTTAGCTCTTCACGGCCACAATTGTCCCATCGGACCTTGACCATCCCGATCACTTTGTTCCGCAACTGTTTCTCGGCTCGATCCTCGATCCGAATGGGTCTAACCCTCGTCGTTAGCCCATACTCGACCGGTACCCGATCATTCTCCACTACTTGAGCTGGATCCTTTACCGCCTTACGAAGGACTGAGATGTGAAATACATCATGTAATCCACCCAAGTCCGCTGAAAGTGCTAGTCGATAAGCAGCTTCCCCAACTCGCTCCACCACCTCAATCGGACCAAGATACCTCGGACTTAGCTTTTTCAAACGCCGAATCCTGGACACGCCTTTGAAGGGTTTGATCTTCAAATATACCCAATCACCCACCGCGAACTCCACGTTCCGATGTTTGGCATTGTAGTACTTTGCTTGACGATCTTGGGCTATCAATAGCCTCTCCCGAATAGAGCGTATGAGCGAAGTAGCTTCTTCGACTTCCTTTTTCCCATTCAGCTTCGATTCGCCTGCTTCTGCCCAAGCTAACGGTGTACGACATTTCCGACCATACAAAGCTTCAAATGGTGCCATACCAATACTCGCTTGGTAGCTATTATTATAGGCAAATTTGACGAGAAATATATAATCTTCCCATCTCTTACCAAAGTCTAGGGCGCACATGCGGAGCATGTCCTCCATCGTCCTGTTGGTTCGTTCAGTCTGGCCATCCGTTTGGGGATGAAAGGCCGTACTAAACGCTAACTTTGTACCCAACATTTGATGAACGAGCCGCCAATCATTCGATGTGAACCGCCCATCACGATCACTAACGATGCTCCGAGGAACACCGTGCAGTCGAACAACCTGCTCCACATACAGCTTGGCCAAGGTTTCCACTGAATCGTCTCTTCTGTTTGGAAGGAAGTGCGCCACTTTCGTCAACCGGTCCACAATCACCCAGATTGAATCATGACCGCGTTGAGATCTCGGCAACCCGTGCACGAAATCCATCGAAATATCATCGAACTTCCACTCCGGAATAGGTAACGACTTCAGGAAACCGCCAGGCTTCTGGCATTCTGCTTTCACCAACGCACAGGTAGTGCATTCAGCCACATAACATGCGACATCTTTCTTTAGTCCGGGCCACCAGAACAGCTTTTTCATATCCCTGTACATCTTTGTGCTCCCTGGGTGAACTGAGTACTTTGCAAAGTGCGCTTCGTACATCAACTCTTCCCTCAATTTACCCACACTTGGGACGCACACTCGACCATTTCTCCGTAACAACCCGTTATCCCAAGAGAATTGATCATCCGGCCCGTCTTTAGCATAGGGCTGGAGACTTTCATCAAGCTCCGTTGCTCGCCGAACTCTGTCCGTAAGGTCATACTGCACCTCCGTTCAGTTCAAGCATGCATCGGTTGACGAACCCTTGTCAACGCAAGATATCTCCAATGCTTCCAAATCCTGGATCAAACGCTAATCATGCCTCTGCAACCAGCTTGCCCGTACCGGAGTCTTCCGACTCAAAGCATCAGCGACCACATTTCCCTTCCCGGGAGTATAGTGAATCTCGAAGGTGTAGTCCCCAAGGAACTCCATCCATCTTCGTTGTCGCATATTCAGATCCTTCTGATCCAGCAAATACTTTAGGCTCTTGTGATCCGTATAGATATCCACTTTAACGCCATATAGATAGTTCCGCCACAACTTGAGCGCAAAGATTACCGCCGCCAACTCCAAATCATGGACGGGGTAATTCCGCTCATGCACTTTTAACTAACGCGAGCCATAAGCAATCACTTTTCCAAACTGCAAAAGAACGCAGCCTAAGCCGCTCCCAGATGCATCACTATAGATCTCATACCCATCGGTACCACAGGGCGATGTCAACAAAGGCGCCGTGGTCAAACGACTCTTCAAGTCTTCAAAAGCTCGCGCGCACTCCGGCGTCCAAATGAACTTTTGATCTTTTCTCGTTAGCGTGGTCAGAGGTAAAGCAATCCGTGAGAAGTTTTCCACAAACCGTCTATAGTAGCCCGCAAGTCCAAGGAAGCTCCTGACCTCGGCCACTGAAGACATCACTGGCCAATCTCGGATGGCACTTATCTTCAACGGATCCACCGCGATACCCTCTCCGCTTACCACATGGCCTAAAAAGGCTACTGAAGAGAGCCAGAACTCACACTTTGAGAACTTGGCAAAAAGCTTATTCCTCCGCAGGGTATGCAAGACCAACCGCAAATGGTTTGCGTGATCCTCTTCCGACTGAAAGTATACTAAGATGTCATCGATAAACACAATAACAAACAAATCCAAGTACTCTCGGAACGTTCAATGCATTAGGTCCATAAATACCGAAGGCGCATTACATAGGCCAAACGGCATTACCGTGAACTCATAATGACCGTAGCGTGTTCCAAACGCCGTCTTGGGAATGTCACCTTCCCGAATCCTTAGCTGATAATATCCCGATTTCAAATCCAACTTGGAATAGACCGTTGATCCTGCCAGCTGATCAAAGAGGTCATCAATTCGTGGGATCGGATTTTTATTTTTCTCCGTCAGCTTATTCAACTTGCGGTAGTCAATACACAACCGTAAGCTACCGTCTTTCTTTTTCACAAATAGAACAGGCGCGCTCCAAGGTGACATACTTGGGCGTATATATCCCTGCTCCAACAACTCTTGCAATTGGACTTTTAACTCAGCCATCTCTTTTGGCGCGACGCGATATGGAGAGCGGGCCACAGGTTTCGCACCTGGCACCAACTCGATAGAGAAGTCAATCTCCCGCTGGGGTGGTAACCCAGGAAGATCTTTAGGAAACACGTCGGCAAATTCTGACACAACTGGCACTTCACCGACACTGGCCTTTGGCGCAACAGCCTGAATTAGCGTGAAGAATAACTCCGCGCCCTTCCGAACAGCATTGACGACTTGGAGTGCAGACAACAACGTTCCGCCAACTCCTCGCATACCAGCGAACTTCGTCACAAGCCCGGTATTCTGACCCAGTGTAATCTCCTTGGAGTTGCAATCAATAAAGGCACACTGCTCCGAGAGCCAGTCCATACCAAAGATCACATCAAACTCCGATAACGGTAGCACAGCTGCACTCAAACCGAAATCCTGACTTCCTATTTGCACATCCACATCGCAAGCCCTATCCGCAAGCATCATACAGCCATTCGGCAATAGCACCCTTGTACTATCCACCGTCACATGACTTGGTACCCCAATTCGAGATACGAAATCCTCAGACAGAAAAGAATGCGAAGCACCCGTATCAAACAGGGCTCTCGCTAAATTATTCCGAATCAGGACAAACCCTGCAGCACACACACATCATGCACAAGATAAACATAACCAAAACCAAAAGCACCAGCAAGTAAACTAAATCAACTCGTACCTGTGACGACGTCACTTTGCTTAATCGGTTCCTGTTGGCCAAGTTGATAGATTCGGGGCTGCACCTGAGACGCAGAGGAATCAACCACCGCTTTGCCCTTCTCAGCATACGACGCACCCGTCTTCTTCTCCCCTTTGGGCTGCACAACCCGACAATCACGAGCTATATGCCCCACCCGGCCACAGTTATAGCATGTACGAGAATCCGGCCTTGATGTCGCTCCCAACACAACGGTCGTAGTCACTTGCCCAGATGGCTTGGACCTCTTGCCCCCTTTCTTCTGGTAAAACGACTTGCTTGGGCGAGGTGCTTGAACCTCTAGCTTTGACACAACCAAGCCCTTGTTCCCTTGCACTCGCCTCATGTCCTTCTCCAACGCGCACGCAGTATCAACCAACGCCTGAAACCCTTGGCTCACTGAACTCGAAAGCAGGAATCGCAACTCATCCCGCAATCCTTCATAGAACCGATTCGTTTTCCTTTGGTCATCCGCGAAGATTGTACCCGCATATCATCCCAACCTGGTAAACTCATGCAAGTAGATATCCACACTATCTTCCCCTTGCTTTAACCGTTGGAACTCATTTTCCATAGCAATGCGTTGCGCCGCTGGGACATGTTTCGCCAGAAATATTTGAGAGAACTCCTCAATCGACACTTGTGTTAATTGCCTGCCCGCCAAATGGTGTAGCTCAACCTCGTCCCACCACAACCGCGCCTCTCCTTCAAGCATGAAGGTGGCTAAGGTGACCTTGAGGGTTTCCTCCGCCCTGATCGCTGTCATTATCCTCTTGACACGCGATAACCAATCTTCCGCCTGCGTTGGGGATCCCATTCCCGCAAACGTAGGAGTACTGAAGCTCATGAATTGCTTCAACTGTCGGTCAGCTGCTCGTGGATCTACAGCCTCAACCGGCTCGGGTCTTACATCAACACGAACTGGCACTACCGTCGGTTGCGCTTGCCCGGTCGGCTGAATCATGGCAAATAGCGCCTCAGCAACTAAACGAACAGTTTCCGCAGATGGAGGAGGTGTTGGCACCTCAGCTGGTGCCGCACTCTCATCAGAGCGCTGGGGCTCAGACTGCCCAGCACCACTACGTGTCACCTATAGGTGGACAAGACACAGATTAGCAAACGTATGCAAGCAAAACAACACAAAAAGGAACGCGCAGATTCCTCAAACACGATTTTGTACATTCCTTAATGGACATTCCAGAGTTCATTAGCGCTACAGCAGGTCGCACAAACACGTGCTCGCCACCCCACAAAAGAATTCGACCACGAATTCGAAAGAGGAAGACCGATAACAGCCGATACCAAAATGTAACGACCCCATCCGTTAAATGACGTATAGTAGAAGGTCCGGCCAGGGCCCCACACTATATGCCACAAACAGACGGTGAGGTCACAGGATAATACCAAACCCTACGAATCCTAACTCAGAGTATTCTAGCGGAAGCTTTAAGTTACAACTTTGAACTCTCAATCGGAATGTCCAATATATAAAACCACCTTTATATATAAACTATGGAATGTACACAAATACAAGAGTTTGGCCTTAAGGCCTTACAGTTCCTCTTTACATACAACATGTTTTACAAACCTCGGCGCGCAGGCCGGCCATACATGAGTACAAGAGAAAACAAAACAAAGCCATTCGCTTAGCCTTCAAGGGCTAGCCGCAGCAGCAGCAGCAACAGCAGTAGGGCTTCAGCCCATCATTTACCACTTGGCTCTCCAGCACCTGCACGGGAACAATCCACCCAACCGGTGGCAAACAATGCAACGGTCAACATTCAGCTGACCCAATTATAACAATCCTACCCCTTCCTCGGGGCATGAGCATTCTTTCCCTGCAAGCATGGCATCATCAAATAGCAACTATGTGCGCGCAGGCACATTCAAGCCATCACAACCATCGGCCACACGGCCCGACGGTCCGTGCACTCAGGGCACATTCTTGGTGTACCGGAATACCAGGGTCAACACCACCGTCTACACGGTATTTGAGCATTTTAGTCTTTCCGGCGCGCGGGCCTAAGACTCTCATTAGGCGCTCCAACAAAACCTATAACCAGGCCTCCAAGTCGGACAGACCTAACGCAGGTACGGATCAGCCACCCCCCGTTGCTCAAGTCGCCGTGCCACCTCGAATACGGAAGTATCCATGGCTATTTATAGGCGCGGGTCGGTTTCACCTTTCCTGTTCGGCAATCTGCCTTTTCATCGAGTTGCAGCCCAACGGCTCAACCACTTACAAAGTGGCAACACACGGCCACAAGAGTTGCATCCAACCCTCTTCATTTCCTGGACATCGTCCAGTACTTCCTGCCGCACCAAGCAACAGGTAGGAACAAGGCATCACAAGCCATAGGCATCACAAGCCATAATCACGGAGCCTTCTCCGATATGCAAACAAGCATCACCAATCCAGACCATATCCAGATGGGCTTCACACAGCATGCCTAGAGCCGTACTCCAATTCCGGCCTCTAACAAGGGGGACTTCACATATCTACCCCAAGGGACACCACAACCCACCGCACACTCGCGGGGAAGGGTTTTCCCTATGCAATGCAGAAAAGAAGGACTTCACATGTCCAAGGAGGGAGATCGTTACCCTTGTCGATCTCTTCGGTGCCATCGAAAACTAGCCGGTGAGAAAGAACCGCAGCAGCCTTGCCTTCACAACGCCGGCTTCGGATCACGAATCGGACCACGGGAGCTCCGCCGGTGGCTTGCTCTCCTCCTCCTTCTTCCTCTCTCCTTCTCTCTTCCTCTCTTCCTTAAGGACAAATGAAGAATGAATCTTCATCCTTCCTTCACGTAATAAACCAGCCAGGAAACCACCTTGGCCCTTGGATCAAAAGAGAGAAAACTGAACGGCCAAGATTTTCCCAAAAACCAATTTTTGGCCGACACGGCCTGTGACACGCCCGTGTCACAGGCCGTGTACCCTTTAAGCGGCACACACAGTTTGAACTGACTGAACAACACGGGCATCGACACGCCCGTGTTGAACCTGACACGCCCATGTCATTCCTAAGACACGCCCGTGTGTCCTGCTTCATCGAGCTGCAACCAGTACACGGGTCGGAACACGGCAACTGACACGCCCGTGTCCAGCCTGACACGCCCGTGTTCAAGGCCGTGTTCAAGGCCGTGTCCGGCTCTGACTTGAATAGGCCAATTTCGAAAAATAATTCAAACACGCCCTGGGACACGCCCGTGTCCCAGGCCGTGTACACCCGACACGCCCTGGGACACGCCCGTGTCCCAGGCCGTATAAACCAGCCTGCTACTCAAACTTCATGTTGAGTCTTTTTGGGGCCTTTTTGGGGTGTTACATCTTAGTTTTAGTTTAAAAATTGTGTAATATGAAACATTCAGTGTTAAACATTTTGTAAACAATCATTTTGACATAATACACAAAATCCTGCTCTTTAATTAATTTTTGTGTATATGCTTTTATCTCTGTGATGAATCTGTGCAAGTGTTTTGATTGTTAATATTTCCTGTAATATTAAGCTTATATACATCATCATCATTTTGTTTATTATTATGATAAGTGGTGTATGAAAGAGAAGGGATAGATACTACTCTAGAGGGGGGGTGAATAGAGTAATCAAAAATTACACTTAACAAAGTTGACTTTCTACTCAACTCCCTTGGAGTTAAATGCGGAAAGAAAGTTATAGATATTTAAGATTAAACCTTAGAGCCTAACACAAGTGTTGTGCACAAACTAAAGCTAACTGTAATTACAGTTTAGCTTTGGATCCTATCCAGCAACTAGCAAACCTAGTTAATATCTAATCACAGCCACAATGCAAGTAATTAAACAAGGCAATCCAGACGACACAAGGAATTTATAGTGGTTCCCCAAACAACTTGGGTACGTCCACTCTTCTACCAACAAGGTAGGAATCCACTCAGGTTTTTGATCAGGTGCCCTACCACCAACAATATCTGCTTCAGGTAGATCAAGAGACCCTTTAGACTTTTGATCAGGTGTCTAAAAACCAACACAGGTTTTTGATCAGGTGCCCTGCCACCAAGGGATACTTTGAAGGGAGTAATAACCCTGTACAGGAGGGGGAAAAGGGGTTAAGGTGTCTTCTCTATTTTACAATAGATTAGAGAAGCACAATAACTTGCACTGAGCTAGACAGCTATAAAAGAATCAAGGCTCCCCCTGGCTCAAAGAACGTCCAGGTGAAGTCTTGCTTCAGTGCAGAAACACTTCAGCAAATACTGAAGGAAGAACTGCAAGAAGATATAAAATAAGAAATAAAAATCTTCTAGCAACTATCTTCTTCTTCTTCTTCTTCAAAAGATCTCTGAGTCAGAACTTCCTGGAACAGGAGAACTCAGGTTGAAGAAGAGCAGAAGAGCTAACACTTCTCAGTTGAGTGAAGATTGCTGAGAGCAGTTAAACTTGTTCTTGCTGAAAGCTTGCTGAATGAATATAATCTGAGAACTAGTTGATCTCTTTTCTATGTGGACTAGTTGATTTCTTCTTCAAAGAAGTCTTTATATATCAGCAGCAACGGCTCTAATTGAGTTTGAATCTTATCGTTTTCTGAACTCTGCAAGCTGGGCTGCAAAAAGCATAAAGCAAAAAACAAACTACAGCAGGCAGATATCCTATAAAAGGATAAAGCTTTCTAAGAAGCTGCAAATACTTCTGATGAAATAATATAAGAGAAAGTCACATCAGAAAGAACTCTTTACGGCCAAGGAAGACTTTTTGAGTCTAACGGCTATAAAGGACAGCCTGGCAGATAAAGCAGATTGCATATCTCAGCTATAAGACAAACAACTTTGTCAGAAAAGATTAGCTCATGCATATAGAATAGAACTGATATTACATGGAAATAATGTCACAAATTATTCAGATAATCTTTTATAAAATATGCCAGAATAGATATGAAATTAGTCATATCATAGAAGACGACAAACTAAATAAGAGCATATAGCAAAACGTCGAACGACCTTCGGAGATCATCGAACGGCGCACGGAGATCGTCGATCTATCAGACAGATAGTCGAACTATCAAAGAAGATAGTCGAACTACCTCGGCAGATAGTCGACCTATCAGAACAGATAGTCGAGCTATCAGATAGTCGATCTATCCGGACAGATAGTCGAACTACCAAACAAAAACAGATAGTCGACCTATCAAGCAGATAGTCGACCTATCACAGAAAACAGATAGTTGACCTATCAACAGATAGTCGACCTATCAAAACAAAACAGATAGTCGATCTATCAACAGATAGTCGAACTATCAGATAGTTGAACTATCCAAGCAGATAGTCGAACTATCAAGGCAACACAGATAGTCGACCTATCAACAGATAGTCGAACTATCAAAGCGACACAGATAGTCGACCTATCAACAGATAGTCGAACTACCAAGACAAACAGATAGTCGATCTATCAACAGATAGTCGAGCTATCAACGCAGACAGAGCGTCGACCAACTGATAGACGATCGTCGATCAGCCGATAGACGATAGTCGAGCGACGTTCGACTATAGTCGAACAAAAAACTACTTAACCAAATATTCATCTGGAAAAGCAATTCTACACAACTAGAGAATCTAACCTATCAACTAACCTTTGACCAAAGATAAAACTTGGGTCAAGAGACAGAAAGAGAGGACTGAACTCAAATCAAAACCTAGGGTACCAACAATCTCCCCCTATTTGATTAAGTCTCTCAACAAATAAAACAAACAACACTAATTACAGAAAGTAAATAAAATGCATAAAGGGAAATAACTAAGCAGATATCATCAATCAATCAGATAAAAATTAACTGTCAATCAATGACTAATTAAGGTGCTTTAGAGTTAGATTCAGGATTAGAAGAACTAGAAACAAAAGTAATTTTCCTTGTAGGATCTAGAGCTTCTTTCTTCGATTGCTTCAAATCTTGTTCTCCAATAATTTTCAATTCAATTGTTCTTGGGACCACTGCCTCTGGATGCTTTTCCATATTTTTTGAAGGATCAAACATCTCAGGTCTAACCTGGAACTTTTCGAGCTCCTTCTTTCTGAATTTAGACATAGTAGTCAATCCGGCAGTGTCCTTTCCTTCTTCATTAGCTTTCCTTATCTGCGCTGCTCCAACCAGTTCGAGAAAACGAGCCATCCTAAAGTTAGGATCAAGCTCAAGGCTTTCATAAACAATCTCAGAAGGAGTATCATCTGGTTCTTTATCTTGATTAACTAGATAAGACAGGGGAGCAGACTTAGCAAAGTTCTTGCTAGAATTTTTAAACAAATTAAATTACTTACCTTTTGGAACAACTTTCTCAGAATGCACTGGCTTTGGAGATGGAACCTTTTTCTTTGGAGAAGGAGGAGGGGAAAAGGTTGGTCTTTGATAAACTACCTCCTTAACTTGTTCCTTAACTGTATCAGTTCTTTGATAGCCAGATTGGCTTTTACCTTGGAAACTTTGAGAACTTTTCCTTTGAGCAGGCTGGGATGGATTTGATCTTTCAGATTGAGAGGCAGATTTAGAAGATAGATTTCCTGAGGCTCTTGCACCGGGAGGTGGAGGAGGAGGACCTCTGGGATTCCATCTAGGAGCAGGAGGGTCATACCTCTTAGCCTTTTTCCTTTGCTTTTGTTGATTTTTAGAAAACCACATCCAATGCTGGAATTCTTTAGACTTGGGATCAATCCCTTTCAGTATATAATATGGTGTGTCATTGTCTGGATTTGCAGGAGGAGGAGCAACAGCCTTTCTTTTCTTTTTAGCAATCCTTTTTCTCTTAGAATCAGCAGATTCATCAGAATCAATTTCTTCTTCAGAATTTGAAGAGATAGGCATATCATAGGGATCAATAGCCTCTTTTAAAGCTCTTTCTTTTTCCTTTATAGCAGCTTTTTCCATTTCTTCTTCCATGGCATCCTGTGCCAGGAGAGTATCTAAGTCCAATCCTGGGGAATCATCCCATACAGTAGATTTTTCAATTTGACTTTCAGGATCCATTTCTTGAAGCTCAGGAACTGTCGTGGGGACCAGTTCAATTTGCACTGCTTGCTGAGCAGGTTCAGCAACTTCAGGAACTTGAACAGCTGCTTCTGGTTCAGGTTGAACTTCAGAAGCAGGTTCACTTACTGGCTCTACAACCACTTGGACATCAGGAGCAGATACAGGTTCAGGCTCTATAGCATCTAAAATCTCTAGAGCAGGTTCAGGTTCTTGTTCTGGCTCTTGGACAACAACTACTTCTTCCATTATATCTGTAGGATTAGGAATAAAATCTTGCTAAATGACATCTAGTCATCCCTTCCAGATATTCCCATACTAACATATCAATTAAGTAATCTACAAATTGGGAAAGAGACATACCTTCAGGATTTTCTTCAGGGTTTCCTAACTCCCATAAATCATCTAGAAAGGAGGTGATTATTCCTTCTAGGTACTGGGCAACCAAGGGAGTTGAGGATTCTTCTAAGTAAACTTTTACTACAAACTCTGTCAACATGATTGCATCAGATATTTCCTTTTCAGATGGAGGAGGAGGAGGAGCTGAAACTTCTGCTACTTTCTCTGTTGCTGCAAGATGAACTGCTGGAGGGGAGGCCAAAGGCTGCTCTGAGATATCTTCATCAAGCATCTCCCCCTGCCTGATTTCAGTAGAAACTGAAACCAGGCCCCTAGAAGAAGAGGGCTCAGCAGACTTTGAGAGTGCCTGAATAGCAGCAGTCAAAGCAGATATAGAAGAAACAAGGGGAGCAATCGCCTCATCAATCATAGTTTTGATTGAGGGGGTAATTAACTCCACAATGCTAGCAATAAATGCTGGAGATATAACAAAAGAAGAAGATGATGATGATGGAATTTCTGAGGGTGGAAGAACAGCAGGGGTGGTATGTGCAATATAAGCTAGAGAATGTGCTGGAGATGGAGCTGGAGAATGATGTGGAGATGCATGGGTGGATGCAGGGTGATCAACATGTTCTGAAGATAGAATTGGAGAGTGAGGAGGAGTTGGAATTGGAGAATGAACTGGAGAAGAAATATCAGACGCCAACAAATCAAAGCTGGGTTGAGAAATCCCAGCAAGATCAGTCGGGAGAGAAGATGCAGGAGGAGAGGCAGAATGTCGTACTTCAGTTGAAGTTGAAGGAACTTCAACTGCAGTAGACGGCAAAGTTGAGGAAGAAGATGGAAGAGAGATATCAGCTGAGCCAGCTGCTAAAAGGGGGGGAGTGACTGCAACAGTCCTGGTGCTCTCAGATATAACTGGAGCAACCCCTGTGGGAGCGGGCTTCAGGAAAGTCCTTTTCCACTTTGAGAACAACGAAGGATCCATCTTCTTACTCGTGTTGATGGAGTTGGCGGCAGACACAAGCAAATGGGGGTATTTCTCCTTCAGAAAAATACCAACAACCCTTCCTAGGGTAACCTCTTTCTTTCCATTCTTCTTTCTTATTAAGTCAAACATAACGCCAGCCCAGTTTATCTGCTTCTTATTAACAATTGCACACATTTGTGCAAATTGTTGTCTTGTGATATTATCATGGGCTGAGTGCTTTCCTAGTAGCACTTTTTCAACTATTTCCGCAAGAAACTTGATCTTGAACGGGAAATTTACCTTGAACAGCTTGGAGGGGATGCCTTCGGCATGTCCTAGCTCAGTTAACATTCTTCCGAATTCAGGAGCATCTTGCTCATACTCTTCTTCACCATTAATTAATCCAAAAATTTTAGTTAGAACAGCGGGAGTCAAAATTACCTCTTCTCCACTGATTGTTCCAGACATCGATTCGTCAGTCGATGATGAAGTGAAAGCCCATTCCTTGATTTCCTGAGTGTTTATCTTTACTCTGTAGGACATGAGCCTCTCTAGTCCTTGATCTCTGCACAGATTTAGGATTTCTACTATCCCTGGTTCGCAACTGCTGAAGGCGTCGAAATCAACGCTGAATCCGGCGTCAAACTTTACCACTACAAGAAGTGCTAGAGCAATCGCCATTGAAAATGCTGTAGAAGTTGAGAGAGAGAGACGACGAGGACGGAGCGCAAGACAGAGAGCAAGACAAAGAGCAAGCGGGAAGACGGAATGTGAAAAGACGCTCTCCGTCGACGATAAAAGCAACTATCTTTAAATCTAGGTCGACTATCGGCTATATATTAAAATAGCGATCGTCGATCTATTTAAAAGATACTGGAGACGATAGTCGAACGGTCGTTCGACGATCGGTCCTGAAGCAGAGTAGTCGATCAATCGTTCGACTATTTCTGTCTTCACAAACAACAAGCTGTCGTCAACCATGGATCGACGATGAGCTCAACCTGTTCGACGATCTTCGAACGCCGGTCGACGATCTTCAAGCAAATAAGCCATCATCAACCATAGGTCGACGATAGGCTTACCCCGCTCGACTATCGTCGAACATCGTTCGACTATCTTCGAACAGATTTCAACAAGGCAAACGTCACACTTAGTCTCGTCCATTAATCATGCCTAGTTGAACTAAAAAGAACAGATGCTTCTGTTCATCTAAGGGCTTGGTGAATATATCACCTCTCTGAAGGTCTGTGGATATGAACTCAAGGCTAATCTTGTTCTTTTCCACACAATCTCTCAGGAAATGGTGTCTAATCTCAATGTGCTTCGTTCTAGAGTGGTGCACTGGATTTTGTGCAATGGAGATAGCACTTGTACTGTCACACATGATTTTAGTGTTCTTGTGTGAGTACCCATAATCCAAAAGCTGATTTTGTATCCACAGGATCTGTGAACAACAACTGGCAGCTGCTATATATTCAGCTTCTGCAGTTGAAGTTGATACAGAGGCCTGCTTCTTACAGAACCAAGAGACCAATCTCTCTCCCAGGAACTGACAAGTTCCTGAGGTACTTTTCCTGTCAACTCGATAACCAGCATAATCAGAATCAGAATATCCAATTAATTCAAATTCTGACTCAGCTGGGTACCAGAGTACTAGATTTGGACATCCCTTCAGGTATCTCAAAATTCTCTTGAGAAGAATCAGATGAGATTCCTTGGGGTTGACCTGGAATCTAGCACAAAGGCATGTAGCAAACATTATGTCTGGCCTACTTGCAGTTAAATACAATAGGGAACCAATAATGGCCCTATAATTCTTTTGATCTACAGGCTTTCCCTGATCATCAGAATCAATAACAACATTAGTAGCCATAGGTGTATGCATTACTGAAGCATCTGCCATCCCAAACTTCTTTACCAATTCCTTGGCATATTTGGATTGGGATATGAAGATGCCATCAACATCTTGCTTTACTTGGAGACCAAGAAAGTAAGACAGCTCACCCATACTACTCATCTCAAACTTGGAATGCATCAAGTTGGAAAACTTTTTGCACAGTTTGGGATCAGTGGAACCAAAAATAATGTCATCCACATACACTTGAACTAACAGGATTGTGTCCTTGTGGTGCTTGACGAAGAGGGGTCTATCAACTACTCCCCTAGTAAAGTTGTGCTCTAATAGGAAACTAGCTAAAGTCTCATACCAGGCTCTGGGAGCTTGCTTTAGTCCATAAAGAGCTTTCTGCAACTTGAAAACATGTGAGGGCAGAGTTGAAGAAACAAAACCGGGTGGCTGTTCAACAAACACCTCTTCCTTTAGCTCACCATTAAGAAAAGCACTTTTGACATCCATTTGAAAAACCTTAAACTTCATGTAGGCTGCATAGGCTAAGAAGATCCTTATTGCCTCTAGCCTTGCAACAGGAGCAAAGGTTTGGTCATAATCTATACCTTCCTCCTGTCTGTAGCCCTGAGCTACAAGCCTAGCTTTATTCCTTACAATGATGTCATTTGCATCCAACTTGTTTCTATACACCCACTTGGTGCCTATGATCAGTTGGCCTTTAGGTCTTCGAACCAATGTCCAAACTTTACATCTCTCAAACTGATTGAGTTCCTCTTGCATAGCAATGATCCAGTGGGGATCTAGCTCTGCATCTTTAATGGTAAGGGGCTCAATCTGTGAGAGGAAATAAGCATGCATCACATCCTGTCTTAACTGATGTCTTGTTTGAACACCAGCTGATATGTCTCCTATCACTTGAGATGTAGGGTGATCTCTAAGTGTGAAAATATCAGTAGGTGGGATGTGATCTTCAGCAACAGTTGGGATTAATTCCTCAGGAGGAGTTTGATCTACTGTTGGTGGAACAACAACAGCTACAGCAATGTCTTCATCACTGTCTGATTCAGTGATATGAAGAGTTGAAAGATGGAGGATATCTTGAGTGACATCTTTGGAAGAATCTTGTACCTGTAATGAGCTTGAGGAAGGGGAAGTTTCCTTCTCCTTGTAAAACATTTGGGATTCATCAAAGGACACATGAACAGACTCTTCAATTTTAGAAGATGATTTATTAAATACCCTATAAGCTTTGCTTACTTGGGAATATCCTAGAAAAATTCCCATTGAAGCCTTTGCTTCAAATTTTCTAAGGTATTCTTTATTGTTATTATGAATATAAACGACACAGCCAAAAACTCTAAAATAATTTCTTTTGGGTTTCTTTCCTTTAAGTAACTCATAAGGAGTTTTACACTTAAGCTTGTGTATCAGACTTCTATTCAAGACATAGTTGGCTGTACTAACTGCTTCTGCCCAATAGGAAAGAGGCATATGAGCATCTGCCAACAATGTGCCAGCAGCTTCAATTAGTGTTCTGTTCTTCCTTTCAACTACCCCATTTTGTTGGGGAGTTCTAGGAGCTGAGAAGCTATGTTTGATACCTTCTCTCTCACAGAATTCTTGCATGAGAAGAGAGTCAAACTCAGTACCATGATCACTTCTGATCAAGGCCACATGAGTAGAGTACTCAGTCTGCACACATAATAGAAAGTCTGTAAGGGCTTTGAAGTTATCAGCCTTAGTTCTCAAAAAGAACACCCAAGTGAATCTAGAGAAGTCATCTACAATGACTATGGTGTAATACTTCCCTCCTAAACTCTGTACATTTATTGGGCCAAATAGGTCCAAATGTAATAAATACAGGATTCTAGGAGAATCACTTTTATTTACTGATTTAAAAGAATTCTTGGTTTGCTTGCCTAGTTGACAAGCCTTGCATAGGCTCTCCTTCTTGTAGGGGCAAGAAGGTAAATCTCTAACAAGGTTGTGTTTAGATAACCTAGATATATTCTTGAGGTTAACATGGCTAAGCCTTTTATGCCACAAGGTATTATTATTAGTTACTTCATTAAACAGGCAGATTTCAGAATTAGTTGAATTAAAATCTACTAAATAGATGTTACCTTGTCTAATGCCTACCAATACAACACTATTATTTAAAGTAATATTACAGAGAGAGTTAGAGAATGATACCTGGTATCCAACATCACATAATTGACTTACTGAAATTAGATTGTGCTTCAGTCCAGTCACATAAGCAACTCTCTTGAAAGTAACAGCTCCAATTGTCATACTGCCATAGCCTTCAGTTTGACCACAGCTTGAATCTCCAAAGATTACCTTTGGGCCAAGCTTTGCTTTGAACTTTGACAGATGTTCTTTGTTTCCTTTCATGTGCTTGGAGCAACCACTATCCAAATACCACTTATTTTGAGTGATAGGATAGGTCTTCACCTGTAATTAAAACAATTTAAACATTGTGGACCCAGGTAACCTTGGGTCCCTTGTTTTTCACATAAGAAAAACTGGAAATAAAAGAGTAAGCAGGCTGAGGGTGATAACCAAATGGGTAAGATCTCCTAGGTGGGATTCTCCATGCAGATGATGGGTCAATGAACCTAGGGTTTCTATTCATATTCGGGTTTCTAAGGTTCTGGGTGTAATTTTGAAATTCATATTGGAAACGTCGACCAGCGTTCGACGATGGCTGCTCAGATCGTCGATCTCCGTTCGACCACTGAGCTTGCGATCGTCGATCGACGTTTGACGATAGATGCTCAGATCGTCGAGCTTCGTTCGACCACTGAGCCTGAGATCGTCGAGCAGCATTCGAGGTTCTTTGTAATTCTTTAAATTTCTATTTTCTTTTCTCTCTTTTAGCTTTATTTAAAGCTCTATTTACTTGATTGACTTGCTCAGTGTTCTTTATCCCATCAGCTGAGATAAAGTTCACTAGAGTTGAAAGTTGGTTTTTAAGAATGATTGGGGGCTCGCTAGAAGATGCTCCTAAGCCTAATTTGTTATTGCCTGTACTAGTGTTAGACATGCTGGTTATTTCAAGCAGCTTAAGGCTTCTACCATTTAGAGACTCTTCTAACCTTTTGGATTTAGCTAACTCATTCTTAAGAAATTTAATTTCTTCACTAGAATTAGTGAGATCTTCCTTTAACTTAATGTTTTCAATAGATATGATTTCTGATTCAGCTAGCCTATGTCTAAGTTCTTTAATCTCTTTTTCAGAACTAATTAAATCTAAACATAAGGATTTAAATTCTAATTTAAATTCTGCAGAAGTAAAATCATAAGAAGATAGTACCTCATCTTCTGTTGGCATTTCTTCATCTGAATCTGAAATCTCTGCAGCTGAGTGATTGCTGCAGGCATCAATTGCCATTAGGCAATCTTCCTTTGCCTTCTTTTCTTTTTCATCCTCACTGGAGCTTGAGGAAGAGGATTCCTCATCAGAATCACTCCAGGTTTCAGCGACAAAGCCTCTCTCCTTCTTTTTATTCTTGTAGGAGGATGGCTTGGAGTGCTTCCTGTGCTGATCTTTATCTTTCCTCTTTTCTTTATTCTTTTTCTCTGGACAATCTGGAAGGATATGTCTAGGCTTCCTGCAACCATAGCAGATAATTTCTTTAGAAGGGGTGCGATCATACCTTGGCTTTTCTTCATACTTTGAAGTCTTTTTTCTGAATTCTTTCCTTCCCATCTTGAGAAACCTTTTGGCAAATAATGCCATCAGTTCCTCATTTGACTGGCTTCCTTCAGAAGTGTCAGCAGCTTTAAGAGCAAGAGTTTGCTCTTTTCTTGTAGGAGTTGGGGTCTTTGCTTCAGCTTCTGCTTCCCTGGACTTCAGCACTTGCTCAAAAGACTTGAGCTTGCCGAGAAGGGCTTCTGTTGAAATTTCATTTGTGCTTCTGTCCTCCTTGATAGGCTAGATCCTTAGATCCCATGTGTTAGGGAAGCACATAAGAATCTTATCATTGACCTCTGTCAATGAAATGTCCTTGTCAAGGGTCCTCAGCTCATTGATGATTTAGCTGAGCCTTGTGTACATGGCTTCAACTGATTCAGCATCAGTTTTCTTGAAATTCTCATATTGTGAGATAAGGTTGGACCTCCTGTCCTTCCTTTCATCAGCTGAACCAGCTACAATCTGGTTCAGTGTATCCCACATAGCTTTTGCTGAGGAGCAGTCAGCAACCTTCTGAAATACTTCATCAGACATTGTCTGAGCCAGAATGTTCATTGCCTTGGCATCTGCTATCTTTGCCTTTTTGTACTCATCATTGTAGTCTGGAGGAGGCACTGCACTCATATCAGATGATGAGGCAGTAGCAGCAGCAGGTGCTCTTGGTGGTCCTGACAAAATAGAAGCAAAAATACTTTCATCAATAGAATTCATATATAATTTGATCCTTGCCTTCCAGATGCCAAACTTAGCCAAGTTGTATGCTGGAGGTCTGGTGCTAGAATAATCCTTGGACTGGGCCATGATAGTGAAAGTGAATATCTATAAACTTTGGTATCTATCAGGATCTTGTGACTTAGGTGTTAGCCTATTCAGTCAGTCAACCTCCCTCTGATACCAATTGAAAGAGAAGGGATAGATACTACTCTAGAGGGGGGGTGAATAGAGTAATCAAAAATTGCACTTAGCAAAGTTGACTTTCTACTCAACTCCCTTGGAGTTAAATGCGGAAAGAAAGTTATAGATATTTAAGATTAAACCTTAGAGCCTAACACAAGTGTTGTGCACAAACTAAAGCTAACTGTAATTACAGTTTAGCTTTGGATCCTATCCAGCAACTAGCAAACCTAGTTAATATCTAATCACAGCCATAATGCAAGTAATTAAACAAGGCAATCCAGACGACACAAGGAATTTATAGTGGTTCCCCAAAAAACTTGGGTACGTCCACTCTTCTACCAACAAGGTAGGAATCCACTCAGGTTTTTGATCAGGTGCCCTGCCACCAACAATATCTGCTTCAGGTAGATCTAGAGACCCTTTAGACTTTTGATCAGGTGTCTAAAAACCAACACAGGTTTTTGATCAGGTGCCCTGCCACCAAGGGATACTTTTGAAGGGAGTAATAACCCTGTACAGGAGGGAGAAAAGGGGTTAAGGTGTCTTCTCTATTTTACAATAGATTAGAGAAGCACAATAACTTGCACTGAGCTAGACAGCTCTAAAAGAATCAAGGCTCCCCCTGGCTCAAAGAACGTCCAGGTGAAGTCTTGCTTCAGTGCAGAAACACTTCAGCAAATACTGAAGGAAGAACTACAAGAAGATATAAAATAAGAAATAAAAATCTTCTAGCAGCTATCTTCTTCTTCTTCTTCTTCAAAAGATCTCTAAGTCAGAACTTCCTGGAACAGGAGAACTCAGGTTGAAGAAGAGCAGAAGAGCTAACACTTCTCAGTTGAGTGAAGATTTCTGAGAGCAGATAAACTTGTTCTTGCTGTAAGCTTGCTGAATGAATATAATCTGAGAACTAGTTGATCTCTTTTCTATGTGGACTAGTTGATTTCTTCTTCAAAGAAGTCTTTATATATCAGCAGCAGCAACGGCTCTAATTGAGTTTGAATCTTGTTGTTTTCTGAACTCTGCAAGCTGGGCTGCAAAAAGCATAAAGCAAAAACAAACTACAGCAGGCAGATATCCTATAAAAGGATAAAGCTTTCTAAGAAGCTGCAAATACTTCTGATGAAATAATATAAGAGAAAGTCACATCAGAAAGAACTCTTTATGGCCAAGGAAGACTTTTTGAGTCTAACGGCTATAAAGGACAGCCTGGCAGATAAAGCAGATTGCATATCTCAGCTATAAGACAAACAACTTTGTCAGAAAAGATTAGCTCATGCATATAGAATAGAACTGATATTGCATGGAAATAATGTCACAAATTATTCAGATAATCTTTTATAAAATATGCCAGAATAGATATGAAATTAATCATATCATAGAAGACGACAAACTAAATAAGAGCATATAGCAAAACGTCGAACGACCTTCGAAGATCGTCGAACGGCGCACGGAGATCGTCGATCTATCAGACAGATAGTCGAACGATCCAGATAGTCGAACTATCAAAGAAGATAGTCGAACTACCTCGGCAGATAGTCGACCTATCAGAACAGATAGTCGAGCTATCAGATAGTCGATCTATCCGGACAGATAGTCGAACTACCAAACAAAAATAGATAGTCGACCTATCAAGCAGATAGTCGACCTATCATAGAAAACAGATAGTCGACCTATCAACAGATAGTCGACCTATCAAAACAAAACAGATAGTTGATCTATCAACAGATAGTCGAACTATCAGATAGTTGAACTATCCAAGCAGATAGTCGAACTATCAAGGCAACACAGATAGTCGACCTATCAACAGATAGTCGAACTATCAAAGCGACACAGATAGTCGACCTATCAACAGATAGTCGAACTACCAAGACAAACAGATAGTCAATCTATTAATAGATAGTCGAGCTATCAACGCAGACAGAGCGTCGACCAACTGATAGACGATCGTCGATCAGCCGATAGACGATAGTCGAGCGACGTTCGACTATAGTCGAACAAAAAACTACTTAACCAAATATTCATCTGGAAAAGCAATTCTACACAACTATAGAATCTAACCTATCAACTAACCTTTGACCAAAGATAAAACTTGGGTCAAGAGACAGAAAGAGAAGACTGAACTCAAATCAAAACCTAGGGTACTAACAGTGTATATCATTAGCTAATATGGGTTATGACTTCTCCAAATAGGGGGAGATTGTTGGGTGCATTGGAAAATGTGTACCTGATTTGAAGAAGCCTAACTTAGCATAATGATATACATCAAGGTGTATTTGATGTTGTTAAAGTTGAATGTGTGCAGGTTAAAAGTATGGAAAAATTTCTAAGTCCATGTGTCGACACCAGAAGAAGATGTGTCGACACTTCAGGAAGATTGTGTCGACACTTGAAGAAGGCTGTGTCGACACAGAGATAATGAGTCGACATCAACTGTGTCGACACCAGGAGGCTGTGTCGACACACAGAGGCAGAGTCGACAATATTTGTGTCGACACCAGAAGACTGAGTCGACACATATAGGCAGAGTTGACAAAAGCTGTGTCGACACCTGAAGGCAGTGTCGACACATACTATGTTCTGAATCAACATCAACTGTGTCGACACACAGGACTTGTGTCGACACATTGCCAAGTCTAGACCGAGTCATTTGCTGAAGAATGATGAAGTGTTTGAGTCAACACAAATACTCAGTGTCGACTCATTCTCAAGTTGTAGTATTTAGAAGCTGAGTCGACTTAAAGGCAAACTTGTCGACTTCACCAGAGGCAGTGTCGACACCGAAGTTACTTGTGTCGACACATATAGACAGATGGTCTCGACACTTTCTGACAGACAGTCTCGACGCTTTGCTGTCCAAGAAAAAGGCACAAGATCTGTTTGAAGACTTGACAGCTGTGGGTTACAACAGGTTAACTGAAGCTGTCAGACTTGCCAGAAGACAGTTAGAAACCTGATCAGCCGGTCACCAAAAAGAAGGTCTATAAATAGACAGATTCAGAAGTAGAATAAGAAGTTTTTTATTTCATTATTGAGAAGCAACATACATAAAAACTGATTAAGGAATCAAATCAAGAAAGTGCAAGGCACTGAAGAAGATCTTCATCAGAAGATCTAAGAAGACATTCTGAAGGGTTCAACCTCTCAGGATCAGTCTAAGGAGAATTCGTCATAGAATTCTGAAGAATTTTCTAAGGGATTGGATAGAGAGGGATCCAGCCGTTTGAAGATAAAGAAGGAAGCTGTTACAGGTTTCTCAAGAAGCTGTTTGGAAATCAACTCAGCTAGTTCAGATTCAAGAAGCTTTGAAGAAAGCTAAGGTTCAGTTGATTTCATCCATTAGCTGGTCAGGTACTATCTTGTCCTTTCTCTCTCAATAAGGGCAAGATTCTATAAAACTCTTTTCTAAATTCTGTAGGATCTATTAATATATATCTGAGTTGTAAGCCTATGTTATAAAGGCTGAGTGTAGGAGAGATAATCTCTGAGTGGTAGGTCTTGGATAAAGACTGAGGTAGGGCTGAATTGCCTGAGCTGTAGGAGTGTGGTATCACTCTGAGTTGTAGGAATCCATTTTGGATTCTGAGCTGTAGAATCTGAGGATCTGAGTTAAGGAAGGGAGTTTGGCTGAATCTAGCACACTGCTAGATAGGCGAAGGGGGAAAGTGGATGTACCTAGATCTTGGGGAACCACTATAAATACTTATTGCAATCTGTGATGTGTAGTTCTAGATTGTGTGATTGTGATTGCTAAAGTAGCTGCAGAACTCATAGACAATAGTCTTTAATTTTTTAATCATTCTTCCTTAAGTTTGAAAAGAAAATAAGAACCTATTCACCCCCCCCCCTCTAGGTGTCTAGGTAATCTTGAAAATAAAACTATCATGGTCAAAGAAGTCCAAGACGGCTCTGCCACTAACAAACTACTCTGCAAGTCACAGCATCCCACTGATATATCCATAAGGAGGAACTCCTCCACTAAACGATCGGCGGAGAGATTAAAGATCTTTCCCGTCTTACGGCTCAGGGCGTCGGCCACCACATTGGCCTTTCCTGGATGATACTAAATCTCTACGTCATAATCGGCCACATACTCTAGCCACCGATGCTGGCGCAGATTTAAATCCTTCTGCATGAACACGTACTTCAGGCTCTTATGGTCGGTGAAGATCTTGCACTGAGCCCCATAAATTAGGTGTCTCCACAGCTTCAACGCATAAATAACCGTTGCGAACTCGAGGTCATGCGTAGGAAAATTCTTCTCATGAGTCTTCAGTTGCCTTGACCCATAGGCAATCACCTTACCAACCTGCATTAATACGCATCCCAGACCTACATGCGAAGCATCCACGTATACATCATAATCCACACCCTCAGTAGGCAGGGTCAGAACGGGAGAAGTGCACAATCTCCTCTTTAACTCCAGGAAGGCTTCTTCACACTTCTCGCTCCAAAAAAAAGCCATGTTCTTCTGAGTCAGCTTGGTCAAAGGTGCAGCTAGGGTAGAGAAACCCTCCACAAACCTCCTGTAGTAGCCAGCCAATCCTAGAAAGCTCTGATCTCCTTGGGCGTTCCCGGCCTACTCCAATCCATAACTGCTGCAATCTTTTCCGGGTCAACCGAGATCCAATCCTTATTCACCACGTGGCCCAGAAATGAGACCTGAGGCAACCAAAATTTGCACTTGCTCAACTTGGCGAATAACTTGTGGTTCCTCAACTCCGATAGAACCAAGCGTAGATGCTGCTCATGCTCCTCAGCACTACGAGAATAAACCAACACGTCATCGATGAAGACCACCACGAACTTATCTAGGAAATCCTTGAACACACGGTTCATCATATCCATGAACGCTGATGGTGCGTTCGTCAATCCAAACGACATCACTAAGAACTCAAAATGTCCATGCCTCGATCTAAACGCAGTCCGTGGAATATTTGCCTCACGGATCCTAAGTTGATGATAGCCTGAACGAAGATCAATCTTGGAGAAGACCGTGCTACCGCACAACTGGTCAAATAAGCCATCGATCCTTGGCAGAGGGTACCTGTTCTTAATTGTGACTTTGTTCAGCTCCCTATAGTCGATGCAAAGCCGCATTTACCCATCTTTCTTCTTCACAAATAGAACAGGAGCACCCCAAGGCGACGAACTCTGCCTTATAAACCCTTTCACCAACAACTCATCTAACTGGACTCGCAACTCCTCTAGCTCTCGAGGGGCCATCCGGTACGGCGCCTTAGCAATAGGACGCGTACCCGGCTCCAAATCGATCACAAACTCAACATCCCGCTCGGGAGGAAGAACAGGAAGGTCATCAGGAAAAACATCGGCGAAATCACGAACAACTAGAATCTCCTCTAAGTGCGGTACACTAACAGCGGTCCCAACCACCGAGACCAAACAAGCAAAACAATCCGAAAGAAAAAGCTTCTGAGCACATACCGCAGAGATGACAGGAGAATCCTGGCTCGGATCTGCATACACGCTTCCGGGCTGACCGTCGTCCCTGATGAAGTCCAAGCGCTTCCCTTTACACTGAATGACTGCATCATACCTAGACAGCCAGTCCATGCCCAAAATAACATCGAAGTCCTCTAGCTCAATCATCTTCAGGTCTGCCTTCGCAAGGAAGTCCCCCAACAAAATAGGGCAATCTAACATGCCCAAATCTGAAAACACTGATTCACCAGAGGGAAACTTGACACGAAAGGTATCCCGAACTCGATCTAAAGTCAACCGATATCGCTATAAAAAGTCTCTAGACATGAACGAGTGGGTAGCGCCGGAGTCAAACAGAACACGCGCCCAGCAGTTCTTCACCTTAAACTTCCCTATAGGAACATGTATAACTAAGGAACTACCACAACAATACCACAAACATTCTAGCAAGACAAGAACAAAACATTCAGGCTGGAAAGACAACTAACCTGAGATGACCTGAGTCGAAGCTTGAGCCTCCTCGGAAGAGATCACGTTAAGCTTTCCCTTTCCTTTGTCCACACGCTGAGGTGGAGGTAATGCCTGCAGAGGAACTGCGGGAAGAGCAGGCTGGACCTGAGGACACCTAGACTTGATGTATCCCTTCTGCCCAAACTGAAAACAGACCTTATCCTTGGACCAGCACTGGGCAGCATCATGCTCAGGTCGCTTACAAACGGAGCAGGAGACATCTCTCCTAGGAGCACCCTGAATCGCATGAACCTGTTCCTTCCTCTGAGTTGCTGCCCTCTTGAAACATCTCTCGACAGGGTGGCCTGACCGGCCACAGAAACAGCACACCACTTTGCTCTTATTTCCCGGAGCTGCATCAGGTACCTGGGGTTTCGTTTCCTCCACAGACTTCCTCTTGTCCTTCCTCATTTGCTGGCCTCTGGTCTTCGCGGTCTCAATAGCCTCAACCTTGAGAGCAGCCTCCATTACTCCTGCATAAGTCTCTAACCCATAAGCACTGGTCAACTGCTGCACCTCGCTCCTCAAACCACCGAGAAATCGTTTAACTCGATCAGCCTCAATGCTGACCAATCCAGGGGCAAAACGGCTCAACTTGCTAAACTCTATCTCATACTCACCCACCGTGAGTTGCCTTTGCTTCATATGGAGGAAGTCGTTCATGAGGCGGTCACGCTCGACCGAGGGTAAGAACTTCCTCAACAGCATCTCCTTGAACACCTCCCAAGAGCATCCAGCTACCAAGCTCTCCTTCTCTCTCAGCCACCAATTCTTAGCCAAACCTTTAAGCTGATAGGCGGCTAACATCACCCTCTTATCATCTGCAATCCCTGAGTATGAGAACATCTTCTCCATGGAGATCAGCCAGTCGTCTATCACCATGAAATCTGCCTTCCCGTCAGAAGTGGGAGGGCTCAGCCTCTGAAACTGCGAGATGAAGGCCATCTCTGCTGGCACCACCACTGGAGGTCTCAGGGGTGTAGAAGGAGGTGGAGCAGCAATCCCCCCTGTAGGGCCTTGCACTCCCTGAGTCTGTTCTACCATAACTGCCACCAAAGACTAGATCTGGGCTCGCACCTCCACCAACTGCCTGCTCAAGGAATCGTTACTCTGCCGCAAGCTTTCGATCACAGCATCATTCTGCGCTCCCGATGACTCACCCTCAGACAGGGGAGTCGATCTAGTCGAAGGACGTCTCGCCATCCTAAAGCCATAGCAACACTAGTTAGATCCTAGTACAACGGCTAGACCCAACTACAAGTACAGACAATATATATATAGATATGAACTTAAAGCTGCTAAACTTGCTCTGGGAGTTTATCTTTTTACAAAAATTGATGTTATGTCCTAACCTAGGATGGTTAACCACCACCATACTAATTTCTGTGCCTAGGTCAGGAATGCATGACTTTATATTATTTTTGACTCGAAAACTTATGTGTGTACATATGTCATCCTGCCAGTCTTTAACTTGGCACGTTGTGCTTATGCAATGTTATGTTATGCATGTTTGTGCAATGCATTCTAAAAAGTCCCTAATGCATGTTATGAGCGGCGTACGCATGAAAATGTTATGCATCCCATACTACATAACATTCGCATGCAACGAAAAATAAAACGTGCTAGTCGCAGCCATGTGGTGAGGTTATGCATCCCATACTACATAACCCTCACATGTTGCCCATATGGTGGATCCATATACGAACATATATTATGCATCTCATACTATATAATATGCCCCGTATACTTTATGTTATGCAATGAGTGTAGTGTTTGTGCTTTTGCCAAAACGTGTTGATGATATATCGGTGTGTGAATGACATGATGCTGAACAACTAATGCAATCAAAAGGGAAGGTTGCCCGACTAACTTGTCAGGCAACCTCCCTCTGATACCAACTGTCACAACCCTCATTTTCTCTGAATTAAAGAATTATCAGAGTATGAGAAAATACGCGTCATGATGCCACGTCAAGCAGGGGATAACTGCTGACGCTCAGGCAAAACCATCTACTATACTCATGAAAGAAATTCATGAGTTTAATGATTTGAAAATCAGTTATATTTAGAGGTCGTATCCCTCGGCTCGGTGGATCACCTAATCCACAGTTAAAAACTATACTTAAGCGTTGCGGAAAAATACTTTATTCAGGTTTGAAATCCTAAGAAGTGCATAAGAGCCCTAAGAGGATCACTTATGCTATGCAAGACTCTATATTTAATTTATATTATATATAGGAAAACAATCTTTATACGCTGCTTGGAAAATAGTGATTTACTTTTATAAATCATGCTGATCATGCAATATATTTACAATATTAGTTGTAGTTTCAAAATAACTAGCAACCTAGCATAAATCCTCCCCAGAGCAAGTAGACTATCTCCAGAAAATGGTAACAGCAAAAGTAATATATCTAGTACAAAGGTAAAAACTACCAGTGGGCGCCAACAACCTGACACAAACCCACTGGCAAATATGTATGTCTGTAAGAAAAGTACAGAAAAATTACCTCACTAACAAGCAACAGAACCTCCAAGGTCAAAGAGACCACCAGCAACACCACCGCAACCTAGCCACCAAACTGGCTACCGCTCAGAACCTGAGGCATTCAAAAGAAGAAAGAATACTCAGCAAGCAAAACAAGAAAGAACTGCATGAAAGTGTCAACTAGGGGAGTAAGTGAAAGAGGAAAACACACAGCAGTAAAAGTCACAACTGCCCAAAGGCAAGACAACAAGGAATGCACTACGTGCGAGGAAACAACATCAACCCTGCCCAAAAACTCGATCCTGCAGGGTCTACTAGTCTTCCAAGAGCCCAAAATGTTGCAATCTACAAAGGAAGAAATACCTAACACCCTAAGCTGTGGGAGATGATAGTAGCAAAAACAAATAACATGGATCCGGGTTGGAGGCAAACTCAGTCCCCCAACCTCCATTTCCAAGCCAAGAAGCTCAAGGGTCTACATGAGAAAGCACAAGGGACCTTCCTGTTGGAGTTACCATGCTGATCCAGAAGTGGTCAAACATGTAATCTCACTGCCAACGCGATATGAGCCTGCAGGGTCGCACATAAGAGCATGTGGAGAAATTGGAAGATTAACTGTGTTGGTAAGGGTTACCAATCACCCTACAGTATGGGGAGTCAGGAAAATGTTGCCAAGGGAAAATCGTCGAGAGTCGACGGGAGTCATCGAGTATGACTCGTCAACTATGGCAAAATCGACGAGAATCGATGGGAGTCTGAGAGGTCTAAGTTGTTAGCCTAAATCACCTAGAGGGGGGTGAATAGGTGAAATGCGTGTCAAATGCGGAATTAAAAAAAATTAACACAGCACACATCAAGCACTCACAGACGACAAGAGATTTATAGTGGTTCCCCAACCTTGGGTACGTCCACTTTCCTCACCGATCTAGCAAATCACTAGACTCGGCTACTCCACTATCTCGGATTGAAAACAATCCTACACCTCGGAACCACGTTCCTACAAATCTCGATCCAACTGGATCTACAAAACTCGGAAGAAAAATCTTCCTACAAATCTCGGAGAAAAAAACTCCTACAATGAAATTTTGGTTTGAGAATAAAAATCAACACAACAAATTTCAGATCTGGATCTTTGACAGTCTTCTTCTTTAGGAGCTTTGACTTGATCAGAAAAGGTTGAAGATGACTTGAGAGAAAGATCCACGAATCTGAAAACTAGAACCACCTCGATCGAGAAGATAGATCTGAAATCCTTGAGGCTCGGCGAGATCGAGTGATTCACTCTTGTCTGGATCGCTGGAGAAATAGTCCTTGAAGACGGAGATCGACGATCCAGAATTTCTTCCGTGAACAACAATGGCGGCGGCGGCGTGAGTATTAGGGTTCACGGAATTTCCTCTTTCTTAAAGAGAATATCTCTGAAATCTTGTTAATTAGTCAATTCTGAAATGACCTTTTTATAGGTGGACTCCAACGGTCATAATCTTAATTAAGGATGACACGTGGACCAATCAGAAATGACGGATTCAAAATACTTAGCGAATTCGAACTTAGAAGAATTCTGGAATAGGGAACAGCTATACTCGAGTAAGAGAAGATATACTCGAGTATGGGAATTTAGATACTCGAGTGACAAAGAGACATATACTCGAGTATGAGAATAGAAATTTACTTGATAGAGAAATGAACTACTCGAGTATTAGAAGAGATATACTCGAGTATCAGAAAAGATATACTCGAGTATCAGCAAAGATATACTCGAGTATCAGCATATGAATCCGGGAAACATTCACCTACTCGAGTATTAAAATCAACTACTCGAGTATCGAATAATTTACTCGAGTATCAAAATCAATTACTCGAGTATCAACTGCTTACTCGAGTATTAAAATCAATTACTCGAGTATCGAATAATTTACTCGAGTATCAAAATCAATTACTCGAGTATCAATACTTGAACTTGCAGAAAAGAGAAAAAAGGATCTACTCGAGTATGATATATGATTTACTCGAGTGATTACGTTACTTACTCGAGTATGAAAACACCTTACCCGAGTGACTGACTAACTACTCGAGTATAGAAATATATACACGAGTATTCAGAGCCTACTCGAGTAAGTCTAACTGATTACTCGAGTAAGTCTAATTAACTACTCGAGTATGGAAATATATACACGAGTATTAAGTCTGATACTCGAGTATAACAAAGGGGTTACTCGAGTATTTTGGACTTAGAAATTTTTCTGAGGAAATTAGTTCCAATGCTTCTGTCCATCAATCCAAGTGCATATAGGAAGTGTATCCCAATTGAGAGGCTATACATGGGCCAACACTTTGGATCACACAATGAGGGATTACATTGTATGGTCCTGTGTTTGGTGACCCATTATAGACTGACATTGGTCTACACTTGGCAATTAGAACCTGCACACATACAACTTAAACACAGCATCAAATACACCTTAATTCATCTTAGTTCAAGGTCTGACCTCCTGCAAATCTGAGGTGTTGTGGAGACAAATCCCAACAATCTCCCCCTATTTGTAGATGTCAGCATCCTCTATACTAAGGTGAATTATACAGAGTAAAAAGAACAATGCACATATACTTGAAAAACAAAACATAAGTTAAAGCTAGATAATCAATGAGATAGCCATAATCAGAATTAAATATATATATATATATATAGAAATGTTTTAAGCACAGAAACAGAAGTCCAATTCCACATTCTTAGTTCAACTCAAGATGGGGCATCCTTGTGCATCCTTTCTCTTTTCAAGTCTTGCCTCTCTAGGTAGCTGAAAGGTTTTGGAAAGTAAGTCCTGGGCCTAGGAGGAGCAGCTGGGTTGTTATGCCCCCAATTTCTGTCATGCAGCCTGATCTTTATCTGAGATGCTTCATAGGCTTTCCACTCTGAATAACTGTAGTAATTATCTCTGTTCTCCCCAAGATCAGTCACTAACCTCAAAGTATCAAGAATTAGGGACTTAGAGGTAGGACTCTACACTTCAGCATGAACAACAGGTGGTCTACCTTCAGAAGCTGGCTCTTTCCTGGGTGCAGAACGGCTGGCAGAAGCGCCGTCACCATATTTTCTTTTCTTCTTAGAAGGTCCTTGAGAACTGGAAGGCAAATCATCTTGCCATGCTTTAGTATAGGATAGGGGAGGCTCAGTCACATCACCCTCAGCTCTAGGTGAGAAAACTGGCACACCTCCTTGAAGGGTTGCTTGAGCTGAGACATCTGCTGGAGGCTGTTCTGCAAGAGGATTTAGATGCTGAGGTATAATGGTAGGGTCCAGTTGAAACTCAGGAAAGTTTTGATTATGCAGCCAGACAGCAGTGTCATAAGTATAGAATTTGACTGACTGGAGCTGGGAAAGAATGGATTCTTTCAATCCTTTTACTAGATCACTTATAGCCTCTTGAGATTGGGTAGACTGTTGTTTGACCTGGGCTTCAGCTTGTTCAGAAAGTTTTTTAACTTGTTCTTTTACAATCTTCTCCCCCTTGCTGATATCTATGGATAGCTGGGCAATAGTTCATCCCTGAAGGTGCTCACTTCATTACATACTTTCACAACATTGGTTTCAGCTCTCTCATCTAGCTTGAGCTGATTGTGAGCTACTGTCTCTGCTTGGTTTCTTAGCTCACCTATGCTCGTGATGGTGTGATCTATGGCTTTGCCTCCAATCTTGAACAGCTGCTTGAGAGTGTCAGTGTTTGCTTGAATTTCAGCAAAGCCTCTGCTCATCTCCTTTTCAAGAGCAGAGACCTTGGAGTTGACTGACTGCAGAGAGGCATCAAAGTAATCTCTCTGTTCTTTGAGCATGAGCTCAATCTTGCTGACTAGATCTGAAGAGGAGGAGGAAGAGGGAGCTGAGGTTAATCCAGGGACTGGTAGAGCAGTAGCAGTCCAAGGGGGGATCTCTTCCACAACCACTGAGCTTACAGCTCTCTTGGTTTGGATTAACTCAATGGAGTCACAGGGATCAGTGAAGGAGGGGAGAGAGAAATCAAGTGTCCTCAGAGGAGGGTCAACAGGGTCTGGGGAATCCTCCTCGTCATCGGACAGAATGATATCATCATGAAGATCTGTGGCACCCAAAGGGGAGAGAGCTGGAGACTGAGCAGGAGACTTGGCAGTTGAATCATTTTGAAAAGGAGGAGCATCTGAGCTTAGCTCATCAATGAATCTGTCTATATCTTCAGCTGTAGACAGTAGGTGAGCTGTATCTGGAATCTCAGATTCAGGAATTTCTGATTGAAGATGAGCTGGAGTAGGGGAAACTGGAGGAGTAGCAACTCTGACTTCTTCTTGTGCTAGAATCACTGATTCAGAAGTAACTTGAAGCTGAGAAAGAGAAGAGGCAGGCTCCCCCTCAACTAAAGAACCAGAGGTAGCAATAGTTTGATGTAGAGGAGGAGATGGGATCCTGACTTCAGGTAAACTGCTGTCTTGTTGTTGTTCTGAGATGGCATCAGCCTTGGAGGCTTGGGCAGGGTTCATGATCTTGAGGTCATACCTCTGAATGGAAGATATTGAAACTTTCTTCATGTGGTGAAGAGGAGTCCCTTTAGAGAAGTCAAACACTGTAGGATTGATCTCATGGAGGAGGAGGGAGATAATCCTGGCAAAACTGGGATGTTTGACGCTTTCTCTGATCTTATCCAGTATCATCATTCCAAACTGGAATTTCTTCCTGCAGACAATAGCTTGCATAACTTCAAATAGATTTCTGGATACATCTCTAATGGAGTAAGTCTTGCACCATAGGATTTTGGCAATGATGTCAACGAGAAACTTTCCTTCTAAATTGAACAAAGAACGATTCAGGGTTTCACCTCCACCTTCTGGATCCCGACCACAGAATAGAGAGGTGCGTTCGGCATCTGCCTTGTCTAGGTCATCTTCTTCGTCGACCACTGGCATCCAAAGCAGAGTGGCGACAGAGGTTTTATCTAACCGAATTTCAACTCCCCTTACCTTGGATTTCAGAACTGTACCATTGTGTCTAACCTTCAAATTGCTGTAGAACTCTTCAACATCAGGAAGTAAGAGACGGCAGGGTTCTTGAAGAACGAAGGTCAGTCCGGCCGTGTCCAGGAGAATCAGTAGGTTCTTGAAGTCATCCGAGATATCTTCAATGCCACCTGTCACTAATTCAGAGCCGATTCCAAACTTGGAGGAGGGAGGAGCCATCAGCGATTCGGAAATCTTGCGGTGAAGGAAGACGAAGAACAGTAGTCGGGAATACGAGAAGTCGGCGGCTACTCGAGTGAATGAGAAGTGGAAAGGACTTTTTTGTTTTGAATATATATATAAATAATCCTAATTAGGTTTAAAGAGAATTAAGTATAATGGCATACCTGAACAAGGCGGCAATTTGCTGGGTACGAGTAGAGATTTTGAAAATCCAAAATAATTCCGAATACTCGAGTAGTAGATGACAGCATACACGTGTATTAGGTTTAGTATACTCGAGTAGGCACATCATACACGAGTAATCAATCATACATACTCGAGTATGTAATCAGCATACACGAGTATTAAGTTCTTAACGAATTTTCATACTCGAGTATAAGAAGTTCATACACGAGTATCTTTTGGATTACTCGAGTATATGAACCTTTTTACTCGAGTATTAGCCGTTTACTCGTGTAAGTGTAGCGATGCTCGAGTCTCTAATACTTGAAGGAATTGCCCTGGTAGATGTCTATTTCCACTGAAAAACTATACCTCTGAGCAGCCAACATTACTGATATCTTCTTAATTTGAGAGTCCATCACTGGTCTTCTTTGTTGAGCAGTCCAAGCTCAGTTTTGAAGAACGAGAACTTGGACTCGTCCAGCGGCTTTGTAAAAATATCTGCAACTTGCCTGTCTGTGGAGACATACTGTAGATCTATATCTCCATTTTCCACATGCTCCCGGATGAAATGATAGCGAAGCTCTATATGCTTGGTCCGGCTGTGGGAGACTGGATTGTTGGCTATTGCTATAGCGCTGGAAGAGTCACAGAACAGGGGAATGTTCTGGAACTTTATGTTGCAGTCTTCAAACTGATTCTTGATCCATAAGAGCTGTGCACAACAGCTGCCTGCAGAGATGTACTCTGATTCAGCCGTTGAGATGGCTACACAGTTTTGTTTCTTACTGCTCCAGGAAATGAGTCTCCTTCCGAGAAATTGGCAAGTCCCGGAGGTACTTTTCCTATCATCTTTGCTACCTGCAAAATCTGCGTCTGAAAAACCAATTAGTTCACTATCATTACTTCTTGGGTACCATAAGCCAAGATTTGGTGTACCTTTGAGGTATCTCAAGATTCGCTTTGCAGCGATGTAGTGAGATTCCTTAGAGTTCACCTGAAATCTAGCACATACACATGTTGAGAACATTATATCTGGTCTACTCGCAGTAAGATAGAGCAAGGACCCAATTATGCTCCTGTACTTGGTTTCATCAAAAGGTTTCTCTTTCTCATCCTTGTCTAGAGACATAGCTGAGGCCATTGGAGTCCTCATAGAGGTTGCATTCTCCATTCCGAATTTCTTAAGTAGCTCTTTGGTGAACTTGGTCTGTGAGATGAAAATCCCATCTTCAGATTGTTTCACCTGAAGCCCTAAGAAATACTTTAGCTCTCCCATACTGCTCATTTCAAACTTCTCTTGCATAAGTTTAGAAAACTTCTTGCAGAGGTTGTTATCCGTAGAGCCGAAAATAATATCGTCGACATAGATCTGCACTAGCAAAATCTTGCCTTTTATTTCCCTAAGAAATAATGTTTTGTCTATCTTTCCTCTTGTGAACTTGTTCTCAAGAAGGAAGCTAGACAGAGTCTCATACCAAGCTCGAGGAGCTTGTTTAAGACCATATAGTGCTTTTTGCAATAAGTATACATAATTAGGATGGGTTGAATCAACAAAACCTGGAGGTTGCTCTACGTACACCTCTTCCTTTATGTCACCATTTAGGAAGGCGGACTTAACGTCCATTTGATAGACGGTAAAGCCCTTGAGTGCAGCGTAGGCAAGAAATAACCTGATCGCTTCCAGTCTCGCTACTGGAGCATAAGTCTGGTCGAAGTCGATTCCTTCTTCTTGACGATATCCCTTGGCGACAAGTCTGGCTTTATTCTTTATAATAGTTCCATCTTCATCCATCTTGTTCCGGTAGACCCACTTTGTCCCGATGACGTTCTTACCTTTGGGTCTAGGAACAAGTGTCCAAACCTTGCATCGTTTGAACTGATTCAGTTCTTCTTCCATGGCTAAAATCCAGGATGCATCGGAGTTGGCTTCCTCAAATTTCTTTGGTTCAACCTGTGAGAGAAAACTTAAGTGTAAATTCTCGTTAGTTGTACCTCGACGAGTTCTGACGCCATCCCGAGGATCTCCTATTATTTGGTCAACAGGATGATCCTTCAAGTGTCTGAACTCTAGAGTCCTTGCATCTGGGATCTCTTCCGCCACTGGAGTTGCATCTTCAGCTGGGATGTCTTCTTCATCTTGATCATCCACCTCTCCAATGGTGGTTGGAGAGGGGACCTTGATGAATGTCTCATCTTTATCTTCACTAGGTTCATCCAAGCTAAGTTCTTTCAACTTTGTACCTGCATCTACAATAGGCACACTAGACGAGTTGCTTTGCAACAGACTCGTCTCATCAAATACAAGATGTATCGACTCTTCCACCACCAGAGTTTTTCTATTGAATACTCTATAAGCCTTACTATGGCTACTATATCCTACGAAAATACCTTCAAAGCTTTTCTCGCTAAACTTGGTAGAGTGATACTTGCCATTGTTAAGTACGAAGCACTTACAGCCAAAGATTCTAAAGTATGAAATGGTTGGTTGCCTGCCTTTTAGAAGTTCGTAAGGAGTCTTATCATGGTTCTTGTTGATGAGTGCTCGATTTTGCACGTGACAAGCGGTGTTGACGGCTTCAGCCGAGAAATACTCCGGAAGTGAGGCATCACTCAACATAGTCCGACAAGCCTCTATGAGTGTTCTGTTCCTTCTCTCAGCTACTCCATTTTGCTGTGGAGTGCGAGGAGAGGAAAACTCATGAAAGATACCTTGACTTTCACAAAATTCTGTCATGGCTCCAGACTTGAATTCCGTTCCATTGTCACTTCTGATTTTGACTACGGAACAGTTGTATTCATTCTGGATCTGCCTCACAAAATTAGTGAAAATACCGAAGGTATCTGACTTGTGTTTCAGAAATAACACCCATGCAAAGCGCGAGTAATCATCCACAATAACCAACGTATATTCCTTACCTCCCAAACTTCTAACCTGCAGTGGACCAAACAAGTCTATATGGAGAAGCTGTAAACTTCTATTGGAATCCTTGCCTATTATGCTTTTAAACGAACTTCTTGTTTGCTTGCCTTTAATACAAGCGTGACAAGGGCTGTCCGTAACGCACTTGACATTAGGCGCATCACGTACTAAGTTTTGAGAGAATAATTTATTAATAGTTTTGAAATTAATGTGTGCTAGTCTCTTGTGCCATTGGTCAGCAAGAGATGCACTACTTTTTACCAAAAGACACACTGGTGTCGAAGAGTCTATACAAATAAAATTTAGACAGAAAATATTTCTGCTTCGAGTGCCTGATAAAATAGTTTCCATATTGTTAACCAATTTTATCAAGCACTTGTCAGCATGAAATTCAACTACGTATCCTTTGTCGCATAGTTGGCTTATGCTAATGAGATTGTGTTCCAATCCTTCAACATAGGCTACATCCGAAAAGGATACACTACCGTTAGAGATCATACCATAGCCTTTAGTTATTCCTCGATCTGAACCTCCAAAGATGACCTTTGGTCCGTTGCAGACTGAGGTGTAATTCTGTAGTAGGCTCCTTGTCCCGGTCATATGCCGAGAACATCCACTGTCCAAGTACCAGATTGGCATTTTGGTGGCCTTTGGACATACCTGCAATTACAATCATTTAGCCTTAGGAACCCAAACAAGTTTGGGTCCTTGGTCTCGAGTTAGAACACTCCCCCTACGAGTATTAGCCTCATGAGTGGTCACCCTCACGTTGCTAACCTTAGGGGTTGCAGCATTTTCAGGATTGAACCAACAATCACTGGCAAAATGACCAATTCTACCACAGCACCAACAGTTGAACCTGTTGTATCTTTGCCTTGTGTAGTCCTGCTTGACTTTCTGGAATGAAGGTCTGGCAGGAGCTTTACTCTTGGAGGAGGAGGCTTCATGATGATGGCAGTTACATGAGGTCTTCTCCTTCATAGGCTTTTCTACAATGGGTTTTACTTTTGGTGTCTTTTTGAAATTATGACCATGAGCATAAGGTCCATAGCTTTGAAGCTGAATCTCCTCATAAGGTGCCTTGAAGACACTCTCGCCAAAGTTACGAGGACGAGTCCAACCTTGGTATCTTGACTTAGGCTTCTCAGGGATCGGCCTAGAAAAGTGTCCGTAGGTGGACTCATAATCGAGTTCGTTCGTGGGAAAGATAACTTTCTTGAACACAACAGGTTCCAAGGGAGCTTTCCCTTTTTCCTCAGCTAGAGCCTTCCGGGCAGCCTTATTCTTCCTCTTGGCCTTGTTTCTCCTAGAGGATTTACTAGAAGAGCCAATGTGGCCTAAACCAGCACCCTTGGCCTTAGTAGAGAATTCAGCAACGATTGGAAGAACTGTCTTAGGCTTAGAGAAACTCTCAACAAGCTTCTTTTCAGCCTCGAGTTGTTTTTCCAGTTCTTTGATGATTTCCTCTTTAAGGTCGAGGTGCTTGAGAGCTTTATTGTATTCCTCCATAGCTTCATTGAGGTTCTCTTGAAGAGAGTTAGTCCTATTGACTTCTTCTCTCAAGTTGCTCTCACTAGCCTGTAGAGAATTGATCTCTTTGGCTTGACTTTTTACCATTCTACGACATTTCTCGTAAGCGGTGAGTAATTCCTTATACTGTCCCATGAGTTCAGATTCATCTTCAGAGGAATATCCCTCTTGCTCATTGTCATCATCAGAATCAGAGAGAGGAGTATGAGATTTTACCTCCCCAGCAAACTGGGGGACTTGTTCATCATCTGAATGAGCCATGAGCCCAAAGTAAGCTTCCTCTTCTTCACTCGACTCAGATGAGTCAGAGTCGCTGAGAGTTTTGCTCTTCTTGGCTACTAAGCTTTTCTCTGTCCTCTTCTTGTGGTGTGAGGATTTCTTTTCCTCTCTTCTTCCACCCTCTTTCTTTTTGTGAGGGCAATCGGCGATGACGTGACCTGGCTTATTGCAACAATAACAAATGATGTCAGTAGAAATCTGTTTGTTCGGTTTAGAATTATACCTATCATGGCTACTTGAGCCTTTCTTCCGATGATCATTGTCATGTCGTGATCTTCTATATAAGGCATCCTTGCCTCTCCATTGCTTCTTCTTGTTCAAAAATATCTTGAACTGCCTTGAGAGTAGGGAGAACTCTCCATCAGATAGTTCTGAGCCAGATGAGCTGGGCTCAGATGATTCTTCTTCATCAGCCTCAGGAACTGGGGCAGGAGAGCTAGCCTTTATCTTCCTTGAGCTATCTACCTTTAGAGCGACAGATTTCTCCTTGGATGCAGACCTGCTTGTCTCTTCTTCAGCTTTTCTTGAGTTGATTTATAGCTCGTAAGACATAAGCTTTCCGAACAGATTTTGCGGGTCCGTCTCAGCTAACCTTCCAAACTCCCGAATGGCACATACCTTATTGTCCCATTCCTTGGTTAGGGATCTTAAGAATTTGTCATTGAGTTCCCCGTTGGTGAAGACTCGGCCATAAACTCTTAGGCCGTTCACTATCTTGAAAAAGTTCTCGAATGTGTCAGCTATGGCTTCCTTGTGACCTTGCCGGAAGGCTTCATACTTTTGATTCAGAAGGGATCTCCGATCATCCCTCACTTCTTCAGTGCCTTCCATCAGAGTCACCAGGGATTGCCACATCTCCTTGGCAGACTGGCAATGAATTAGATTCTGCAGCATTGAGTCATCGACTGCACTTGCTATAATATTTTTAGCCTTCTTGTCCAGAGAGACAAGTGTAATCTCATCCTTGTCTAGATCCATCAACTTCTTGGGAACTTGCTTGTTAGGATCTATGGTGGAAGTAGTCATAAGAATATGGGGACCTTCTTCAACAATCATGAAGATCCGGGGATCTACTGCTTCCATGAAGAACTTTACTCTTTCCTTCCACATAGGAAAGTTGTTCTTGGTGCAGATAGGGAGTTTAGCAAAATCCTTGGTCTTACTCATGCTTGATACTCAACTTAGAAGGATACGATCAAGGTGTTAACCTTTTAATGATCAACCTCCCTCTGATACCAATTGAGAGGTCTAAGTTGTTAGCCTAAATCACCTAGAGGGGGTGAATAGGTGAAATGCGTGTCAAATGCGGAATTAAAAAAAATTAACACAGCACACATCAAGCACTCACAGACGACAAGAGATTTATAGTGGTTCCCCAACCTTGGGTACGTCCACTTTCCTCACCGATCTAGCAAATCACTAGACTCGGCTACTCCACTATCTCGGATTGAAAACAATCCTACACCTCGGAACCACGTTCCTACAAATCTCGATCCAACTGGATCTACAAAACTCGGAAGAAAAATCTTCCTACAAATCTCGGAGAAAAAAAACTCCTACAATGAAATTTTGGTTTGAGAATAAAAATCAACACAACAAATTTCAGATCTGGATCTTTGACAGTCTTCTTCTTTAAGAGCTTTGACTTGATCAGAAAAGGTTGAAGATGACTTGAGAGAAAGATCCACGAATCTGAAAACTAGAACCACCTCGATCGAGAAGATAGATCTGAAATCCTTGAGGCTCGGCGAGATCGAGTGATTCACTCTTGTCTGGATCGCTGGAGAAATAGTCCTTGAAGACGGAGATCGACGATCCAGAATTTCTTCCGTGAACAACAATGGCGGCGGCGGCGTGAGTATTAGGGTTCACGGAATTTCCTCTTTCTTAAAGAGAATATCTCTGAAATCTTGTTAATTAGTCAATTCTGAAATGACCTTTTTATAGGTGGACTCCAACGGTCATAATCTTAATTAAGGATGACACGTGGACCAATCAGAAATGACGGATTCAAAATACTTAGCGAATTCGAACTTAGAAGAATTCTGGAATAGGGAACAGCTATACTCGAGTAAGAGAAGATATACTCGAGTATGGGAATTTAGATACTCGAGTGACAAAGAGACATATACTTGAGTATGAGAATAGAAATTTACTTGATAGAGAAATGAACTACTCGAGTATTAGAAGAGATATACTCGAGTATCAGAAAAGATATACTCGAGTATCAGCAAAGATATACTCGAGTATCAGCATATGAATCCGGGAAACATTCACCTACTCGAGTATTAAAATCAACTACTCGAGTATCGAATAATTTACTCGAGTATCAAAATCAATTACTCGAGTATCAACTGCTTACTCGAGTATTAAAATCAATTACTCGAGTATCGAATAATTTACTCGAGTATCAAAATCAATTACTCGAGTATCAATACTTGAACTTGCAGAAAAGAGAAAAAAAGGATCTACTCGAGTATGATATATGATTTACTCGAGTGATTACGTTACTTACTCGAGTATGAAAACACCTTACCCGAGTGACTGACTAACTACTCGAGTATAGAAATATATACACGAGTATTCAGAGCCTACTCGAGTAAGTCTAACTGATTACTCGAGTAAGTCTAATTAACTACTCGAGTATGGAAATATATACACGAGTATTAAGTCTGATACTCGAGTATAACAAAGGGGTTACTCGAGTATTTTGGACTTAGAAATTTTTCTGAGGAAATTAGTTCCAATGCTTCTGTCCATCAATCCAAGTGCATATAGGAAGTGTATCCCAATTGAGAGGCTATACATGGGCCAACACTTTGGATCACACAATGAGGGATTACATTGTATGGTCCTGTGTTTGGTGACCCATTATAGACTGACATTGGTCTACACTTGGCAATTAGAACCTGCACACATACAACTTAAACACAGCATCAAATACACCTTAATTCATCTTAGTTCAAGGTCTGACCTCCTGCAAATCTGAGGTGTTGTGGAGACAAATCCCAACAGAGTCGTCGTGTATGTCTCGCCGACTAAGGCATAATCGTCGAGAATCAAATTGTTCGATTCTCGCCGATTCTGCGTCTGATTCTCGCTGATTCTGCGATTGATTCTTGCCGATTGATTCTCGCCAACTGATTCTCGCCGACTGATTCTCGCCGAATCTGGAGGTGATTCTCACCGACTGATTCTCGCCGAATCTGGAGGTGATTCTCGACGAACGGTCCAGAAACCCTAACTTGGGTGGTCTGCGGATAGTGATTCCTATGAACTGTTTATGCCTTTGGTATAAATAGGACACTTAGGGTTTTGATGAAATGATCGACCAACATCGGGATTTCTGTAGCCGAACAGAAGCCGACGGAAAGAGTTCCGCCGATCTCCCGATCCGCCCAATCCCGATTCCGCCGGACGAAAACGTTCCTCCGCCGCCTGTTCGCTCCACCGACGACCTCATCTCTGGCGACCGTCGCTGGTCTTGCTTTCCCTGGCGCGGACCTAGCAGTCCATGGGAAGTGCAAAGGTGCGGCTGATCTTCTTCCCGACCCTTCGTGCGATGAAGCTCGGGGTTCTCCCGCTCGTGTGGAGTTCTGCAGAGACGTGGACATTATTCCACGTAGAACTCGCCACCAACAAGGACACGAAGCTTGGAGCATCTCCGTTCAGTTGTGACTCAACGCCGCTAAGGTAATTTTTGCCTAGTTATGTATTAACTTCTTGATTCAACATTCATGGCCCGATCCATTTTTATTTGGGTTGTTCTTATTTTATTCCTTCCGCTGCGTGCACAAGTGTTGTGCCAACCTCCATAGAAAACCTAACAGTGGTATAAGAGGGAGGTTGCGGCCATGATTGTTGTTTTGGAAGTTAGGTTATTCCAGTACGTGTAAACCTAGGGATTTAGAAGTGTTCTAAATGTCTAGATTTAATCTTGGCACCCCGCCTGGAAAGTCTGGAATCTTGTGGTAATTTCTAATCGTTTGGAATTACTGTCTCCTTAGCAGTAACCATCCCTCAATTTTGTTTTGGATTTTGAATCCAACAAGGAGAGATGAGCTTGTCTACTGCTTTAAGTTGAGTTGCCTTTGTCCCTTGTCCAATGCAAGTAAACCTGAAGATTTGGAAGTGTCTAGATGTTCAAATTTATCCCTTTTCTCTATCAAATGTTGATAGTGTTCTGTTGTGCACATAAGGGATGCATGGGGATTTTAGTGAAGTGTTTTTCTTTGGATGTGCACATTGATCAAATGTTGATCATGGTTAATTGTTAACCTATAATCAAAATCCCTTCTTCTAATATTAAGTGTTCGGATGCCTTCCAATGGATGACACTCTTCCTGCCTCGATCGATGAAGTGTGGGCTTGCCAAAGCAAGGTGCATTAATCTATCTTGGTAAGGGTGCAAGCGGATAATTGTGATATCCCACTGTCGACATCGGGTCCAACTTAACTAGGTGACCTCAAAAGTTGAGTTCCTAGAGGCATAGGGTTGGCATGCACCATATGATGGATGCGAATAAGGAGTTATTCACCAACCATACAAGAATTGCATTAGGATGCAATTGGCAAGCGTTACCTACCTAAATAACCACATCGTGAGAGGAAAGCCAAAGCTGACTCATTGTGTTGGTGAAATACGGATCTTGTCCACTAAGAGAGTAGCTCGCATGAACTCTCCGAATTGATAGTGAGGGATATTATTTTGAATAAAATAGTGGGAGTTTTTAATTGAAATCCAAATTAAGAAAATAATTGTATTTTGAAATTTTGGTACTGATTTATTCTGCATGAATTCTTGTAGAATTCCATGGCAAGTTGTTCACACTCCACTCTGTCTCTGAGAGCCATCCTTGAGAAGGATAAGCTCAGTGGGACTAACTACATGGACTGGTACAGAAACCTGAGAATTGTTCTCAGGCAAGAGCGAAAGCTCTATGTCTTGGAAGAAGAAGCCCCCGAGGTGCCGACCGAGAATTCTTCCCGTGCTGATAAAGATACTTATAAGAAGTATACTGATGACTCCTTGGACGTTGAATGCCATATGCTTGCCACCATGAACTCTGAGCTTTAGAAGCAACATGAGAACATGGGGTGCAAGGAGATTGACAAGCATCTCAAGAAAATCTTTCAAGGGCAAGCTCGTTAAGAGAGGTTTGACGTCACAAAAGCGTTGTTTCAGTGCAAGATGGGAGTTCGAGACTCAGTAGGGACTCATGTACTCAAGATGATTAGGTATATAGAGAACCTTGAAAGGCTGGGTTTTCCTCTGGGTCAAGAGTTGGCCATAGATCTTATCCTGCAATCGTTGTCGGACAGTTACGAGCAGTTTGTCTTGAACTACAACATGAATGAAATAGACAAGACACTGCCCGAGCTCCTAGGCATGTTGAGAACTGCCGAGATCAATATGAAGAAGGCCAAGCCTGCTAGCCCCATACTGATGGTGCATAAGGGCAAGGGCAAGGCCAAGGGCTCTAAGAAGACGAAGGTGGGACCCAAGTCACATCTCGAGCCCAAGTCTTCTGCACTGATGAAAAATAAGAGCACGGTGAAGGAGGGGAAATGCCACCACTGTGGAAAGGCTGGTCATTGGAGGAGGAACTGTCCTTCGTACATTGAGGGTCTGCAGAAAATGAAGGGAGGTATGAATTCCGCTTCAAATATTTACGTTATAGAGATAAACCTTTCTGCTCCTTCATCTTGGATATTGGATACCATATGTAGTTCTCACATTTGTACAAATGTGCAGGAACTGGGAAGGAGAAGATTGCTGAGTAAAGGGGAGGTGGACCTGCGTGTCGGCAATGGAGCAAGAGTTGCTGCTGTAGCCATAGGGGTTTACCGTCTTTCTTTGCCCAGTGGGCTTGTAATAGAACTAGATAATTGTTATTTCATTCCGGCCATAACTAGAAACATTATATCCATTTCATGCTTGTACATGATTGGATTTTCTTTTATAATTAAGAACAACTGTTATTCTATATTTAAGAATGATGTTTGTTATGTTGTATCCCAATTGTTTAATGGTCTTTATGTTTTGAACTTGGACCATCTGATCTATAATGTAGAAAATAATAAAAGACTAAGAACAAATGACTCAAACCCTACATATCTATGGCATTTTCGTTTGGGCCATATAAACGAGAAGCGCATATCCAAGCTCTATAAAGATGGACTTTTGGACTCATTTGATTATGAATCATTTGAGCGATGCGAATCTTGTTTGTTAGGCAAGATGACTAAAGCCCCTTTCACTGGTTATACTGAGAGGGCTGAGGATCTCTTGGGTGTTGTACATAGTGATGTATGCGGACCCATGAGCTCCATGGCTAGAGGTGGGTATTTCTACTTCGTTAAATTTACTGATGATTTCAGTAGATACGGATATGTGTATCTTATGAAGTGCAAATCCGAGACCTTTGAAAAGTTCAAAGAGTTCAAGAATGAAGTAGAAAATCAGTTGGGTAAAAGGGTTAAAGCACTCCGATCTGATCGAGGTGGCGAATACCTGAGTCATGAGTTCCGTGATCATCTGAAAGAGTGTGGTATTGTATCACAGCTCACTCCACCTAGAACACCACAACATAATGGTGTGTCTGAGAGGAGAAATCGTACTCTGTTAGACATGGTACGTTCGATGATGAGTCATGTAGACTTGCATGTTTCCTTTTGGGGTTTTGCTTTAGAGACTACTGCAATGACACTGAATCGCGCTCCAACAAAAATGGTTCTGAAAACACCATATGAGATATGGACTGGGAAGCGTCCTTGAATGTCGTTCATTAAAATTTGGGGCTGTGAGGCATACGTGCGACGTCAAATGCCTGACAAGCTGGAACCCAAATCGGATAAATGTTATCTGGTGGGATATCCTAAGGAAATGAAAGGGTATTACTTTTACCTATCATCCGAGGGCAAAGTATTTGTCCCAAGGACTGGCGTCTTCTTGGAGAGAGAAGTCTTATCAAGAAAGACTGAAAAGGTAGAACTTGAAGAAGTTCAAGAACCACAAGTAGTGAATGAACCAGAATTGGAATCTGAGACAGGACTACAAGATGTTGTAGCTAGAGAACCTGCTCAAGAAACACAAGTCCTACTTAGATCTAGTAGACCTAGATTTGAGCCTGAGAGATATGGATTTCTCATGTCTCAAATAGGTAATGTGTTGCTTATGGATCAAGATGATGAACCAGCAACCTACCAAGAGCCTATGAATGGACCGGACTCCGACAAATGGCTTGAGGCTATGAAATCCGAAATGGACTCCATGTATGCAAACCAAGTTTGGAACTTGGTGGAACCACCTGAAGGGGTACGACCCATAGGGTGCAAATGGGTCTTCAAGAAGAAGACCGACATGGATGGGAATGTACAGACATTCAAAGGGCGACTGGTGGCTAAGGGTTTTAAGCAAATTCATGGTATTGAGTATGATGAAACCTTTTCCCCTGTTGCCATGGTAAAGTCCATAAGGATATTGCTTGCTATTGCTGCGTATTATGAATACGAGATCTGGCAGATGGATGTCAAAATGGCTTTCCTTAATGGAAACCTCCTTGAGGAAGTGTACATGACATAACCCGAGGGTTTTGTATCCCCAAATGAAGCCACTAAAATATGCAAGCTGAATAGGTCCATCTATAGACTGAAGCAGGCCTCTCGAAGTTGGAATCTTCGTTTTGATGAGAAAATCAAAGAGTTTGGTTTTATCAAGAATGAAGATGAGCCATGTGTTTACAAGCGAATCAGTGAGAGCATTATTGTCTTCCTGATATTGTATGTAGATGACATACTATTGATTGGGAATGACATTCCTACCCTGAAAGTTGTTAAGAACAACCTAGGGAACTATTTTTTTATGAAGGAATTGGGTGAAGAGACTTACATACTCGTTATTAAGATCTATAGAGATAGATTGAAGAAGTTGCTAGGTTTGACCCAGAGTACATACATTGAGAAGGTGTTGAAGCGGTTCAACATGCTTGAGTCCAAGAATGGATTTTTACCCATGTCTCATGGTGTGCATCTCTCTAAGGACCAGTGTCCAAAATCTTGTGAAGATAAGGACCGCATGAATTTGATTCCATATGCTTCGGCAATTGGATCAATCATGTATGAAATGTTATGTACTAGACCCGATGTCTCCTTTGCTTTGAGCATGACTAGAAGGTATCAATCAGACCCCGGTGAGTGTCACTGTATTTCAGTCAAGAATATCCTGAAGTACTTAAGAAGGATAAAGGATGTGTTCTTGGTGTATGGTGGAGAGGAAGAGCTCGTTGTAAGTGGTTACACGGATGCTAGCTTCCAAACTGATAGGGACGATTCAAAGTCTCAGTCAGGGTTTGTGTTTTGCCTTAATGGAGGAGCTGTGAGCTGGAAGAGTTCCAAGCAAGAGATAGTTGCTGATTCTATAACAGAGGCCGAGTATATCGCTGCAGTTAACGCAGCGAAGGAGGCTGTATGGATTAGGAAATTCATCAGCGAGCTTGATGTAGTTCCTAGCATTTTTTGTCCCGTAGTTCTCTACTGTGATAACAATGGTGCAATTGTACAATCTAAGGAACCTAGATCCCATCAGCGCTCCAAGCACATACTTCGGCGATTCCATCTTATTCGTGAGATTGTCGAATGAGGAGATGTGAACATTTGCAGAGTGCCGACTGAGAAGAATATTGCAGATCTACTGACAAAGCCTCTCGCGCAGAGAAAGCATGATGGTCATACTAGATCGATGGGTATACGATACCTAAATGATCAACTCTAGTGAGAGTCTTGTGGGTTGCATGTAAACATATATTCTGTTGGCTGTTTATTGTTTATTCATTTGATGAATTGTGTACCAAATGTTTCTTTTTACAATTAATGGCAAGTTCTTTTATTATGATTTTCCTATGTGATAGTTAAATTGTAACATAATAAATACCCTTAGAGTGTTCTCTTCTATAGGACATCAAGTACATGACTTGAATGTGAGAGCCTATGATTTATTTGAAGCTTCATTCTTAAAAGGTCCCTGGTCGTTGTGTCATCATAAAAGCTAAGGGTGATGATGATACCTTAAGACTAGCACGTGCGTTGACTCATGACCAGTTCTCACAGGTCATGATATTGTGATATCAAGTCATCACGTGGGTACTTGTTAATGAACAAGTTCTACTGGACAGACCCATCTTGAGACTACTTTGTTGATTGTTATCTAATCGTGTCACAAGTAGTTCTCTATTGGCAATGGTGTTGTGGTCCTTTGACCTGACGTCGCAGCATTCATCAAGTGAGGAAAGCGTGCTTTGATGCCATCTAAAGTCTTCCTTGAGAAAGGTTGATGATAAGGGTGGTTGTTGGGCACGTTACGAATCATTTGGGTGTTTGTGTGTGAGAAGATATTGGATTTGTCCTCCTATATGACAGGAGTTGCATCCATTGGCCCCTTGATGGAACTAGACTGAGAAATGCATGGCCATGCTTGGTTGAGTCAATATGTGATATTGGACTCACCATTCTCTGGATGTCCGTTCTAGATCAAGAAACTTGGATTGAGCTATTATGAGGGTGACACAGTTCATACCTCTAGTTCATTCCGGATGTAAGGGACAAAGGGACAAAGACAACGCTGGGACATTGTTCATAAAAGCTTTTGAGTTATGAACTCTTATTGCTTGGGGAGCAATGATGCATTGCTAGATGCCGCTCATTGTTTGTGAGGTTTTTTGTTTGATACTTTAAAAATCAAATGGGAGACTGTTGGAGTTACCATGGTGATCTAGAAGTGGTCAAACATGTAATCTCACTTTCAACGCGATATGAGCCTGCAGGGTCGCACATAAGAGCATGTGGAGAAATTGGAAGATTAACTGTGTTGGTAAGGGTTACCAATCACCCTACAGTATGGGGAGTCAGGCTAATGTTGCCAAGGGAAAATCGTCGAGAGTCGACGGGAGTCGTTGAGTATGACTCGTCGACTATGGCAAAATCGACGAGAATCGACGGGAGTCGTCGTGTATGTCTCGCCGACTAAGGCATAATCGTCGAGAATCGAACTATTCGATTCTCTCTGATTCTGCGTCTGATTCTCGCCGATTCTGCGATTGATTCTCGCCAATTGATTCTCGCCGACTGATTCTCGCCGAATCTGGAGGTGATTCTCGCCGACTGATTCTCGCCGAATCTGGAGGTGATTCTCGCCGAACGGTCCTGACCCTAACTTCGGTGGTCTGCGGATAGCGATTCCTATGAACTGTTTATGCCTTTTGTATAAATAGGACACTTAGGGTTTTGGGGAAATGATCGACCAACATCGGGATTTCTGTAGCCTAACGGAAGCCGACGGAAAGAGTTCCGCCGATCTCCCGATCCGCCCAATCCCGATTCCGCCGAACGGAAACGTTCCGCCGCCGCCTGTTCGCTCCGCCGACGACCTCATCTCCGGCGACCGTCGCTGGTCTTGCTTTCCATGGCGCGGACCTAGCAGTCCGTGGGAAGTGCAAAGGTGCGGCTGATCTTCTTCCCGACCCTTCGTGCAACGAAGCTCGGGGTTCTCCCGCTCAGGTGGATTTCTTCAGAGATGTGGACGTTATTCTACGTAGAACTCGCCACAGACAAGGACACGAAGCTTGGAGCATATCCGTCTAGTTGTGACTCAACGCCGCTAAGGTAATTTTTGCCTAGTTATGTATTAACTTCTTGATTCAACATTCATGGCCCGATCCATTTCTCTTTGGGTTGTTCTTGTTTTATTCCTTCCACTGCGTGCACAAGTGTTGTGCCAATCTCCATAGAAAACCCAACACTTCCACCCCATTGCCCAGCCCGTGCTGGAGTAAGATAGAAGAATAAGGATTGCCTTGGCTAAATTACACAACGCCTCCCCCATGAAGAGCTTCAAACCACCACTACTAACCACGACCCACGATTCGGCCTTTAGGAAAGATAAACATGGCCGACAAAGAAACTACAAATATAATCAAGGAATTCACTCGGAAACGAAAATCGAGGTAAGGGAAACAGTGTTGAAGTTACTCAACACGGCTTGGCGTTGAGTGGGACCCACTCAACGCCTAACCAGACCTTGGCGTTGAGTGAGTTAGCCTCACTCAGTGCCAGAACAGCCATGGCGTTGAGTGAGAATCACTTACTCAACGCCCTCCGCAAGAACAGCTCTGGCGTTGAGTGAGCTATCCTCACTCAACGCCAAAACAGCCATGGAGTTGAGTGAGATCCACTCCCTCAACGCCTTCAGCAAAAGAGGCAGTGGCGTTGAGTTAGCTAACCTCACTCAATGCCAAAACAGCTATGGCGTTGAGTGAGGTCCACTCCCTTAACGCCTTTAGCAAACAACAAAACCCAACAGTGGCGATGAGTGAGTCCACCTCCCTCAACGCCAAAGCAGCTTTGGCGTTGAGTGAGGTCAACTCACTCTACTCCAAAGTTCATTCCCGCAGGAAAACCCTAAACCATCGCCAACAAGAGGAGGTTGGCGGGAATGCCGATTGATTCTCGCCGAATCGGCGGGAATGCAGGATGATTCTCGCCGAATCGGCGGGAATCCAGGATGATTCTCGCCGATCGGAGGGAATCAAGAATGATTCTCGCCGAATCGGCGGGAATCAAGGATGATTCTCGCCGATGAGTGGGAATAACTGACGTTACACGTCGAAATCGGCGGGAATCACTTGGTGATTCCCGTCGATTTTGACTTAGACGAAAATTCCCACTCAATCACCCCACCACTCAGCTGTAAAGAACAAACCAAACTATGGCTTTGAGTGTGTCCACCACACTCAACGCCAAGTCCGGGCGGCTTTTTGGCTTTGAGTGTGTGCACCACACTCAACACCAAAACCCGGGAGTCTACCAAGACTGGTTCTAACAGAGCCCTACCACAACAAACTTCCTCACTCTCCCTCTCAGCTCCACCCTCCAAAGCACCAAACTAGAACTACAAATCTGGAGTTTAAATAATGAACACAACTTGCAGGTTGAGCAAACAGCACAAGGAGGGGGCTCATAGGAGAATCTAAGCCCTAAATTTAGCAAGATAAAGGAGAACATGCTTAGTTTCTACCCTAAGGCTAACCGGGAAATATTCCAGAATTCAAAAGAACAACAATGGCAAGGGCAAGAATACCACTTGCCTCGATTTCCGGCGAAGTTTGGTCGGCTTTCCCTCCTCTTCACTCTACACTAGAAGGAGCAGCACCTAACAAGCAAACTCGCACTTTAATGGCGGAAAACCACAAGAAACCGAAAATCCAAGTCTCCTAAAACTCCATGAAAAACAAACCTCTTACCGTCGAAACGTAGAACTGAGCGAGATCAAGACAATGCCGCTTTCGGAATCAAAATCTGTCCACGAACACTTTCGGAATCACCGTCCGAAGGGGGAGCAGGTCCGGCAGTTTTCCTCTGTTTTCCGCGAACAGGAGCAGGCGGTTTCGGGAAGAAGAAGAATGGGCCCGCTGATTCTAATTAAGGCTTTTATAACTGCTTAGCCATGTCGGTTCAGCCTAACTGCAGCCCAGCCACCGGTTCACTCAGCTAAAAATCAAATTTCTAATTTGATTTTACTAATAGCACACCCAAAACGACGCGAAAACCGAACTACCTCGGAATTCGACGAAATTCGCACTGTAGCTAAATATCCACGCTACGAACACAACGGCGAAGTCGAAACAAAATTTCGACGAACAGAACTCGAGTTATACCCTCCCGAAGAAAAAACACAAGCATCCCCCGAGAGGCCACACTGGGTCACCCAAAACGACTCGGTTTGCTAGGGAGATCTTGCCAACAGGCTACAAAATAGGGCACCCAGTTTTAAGGAGTTAAGACCATACTCCACAGATGGCACAAGCCAAGAAAATGCGTCGACATAACGCCAAACGAGAATTAAATAATTGTAGAAAAATCTGGGGCGTTACACCTATTTTGAGGTGCAATCTATACAATCAGGCTGCTCTGATAGCTAGTCCATACCAAAGTTTATATCAAACTCTGATATCGGCAATACTGACGTTTTTACCATGAAATCCCGACTCCCTATCTTGACCTCAACACAACAAGACTTGTCCGCACACATCAAACATCTGTTAGGTAGTAACACCTTCAGACTGTCTGTCACGGTCCGTATAGGCACCCTGATTCGCAAGATAAAATCTTCCGACAGAAACGAATGTGAAGCACCTGTATCGAACAGTGCTCGTGTCGGAGAGTCCCATATAAGGACAAAACCTATAACACCAAGATTAAAACAAGCACAGTACACAGCATATAAAAAAATTTAAAACTGCGCGCACCTGTGACGACATCGGCCTGCTTAATGGCCTCATGTTGCCCAAGGTTGAAGACCCGGGGTTGCGCATGCGATGCAGAAGACTCCACCACAGTCTTCCCTTTCTCCGCATAAGATGCCCCTGTCTTCTTTTCACCCTTCGGAGGGCCAACTCGGCAATCACGTGTGAAGTGTCCCAACTTCCCACACGTAAAATAAGCGCGAGATCCATACCTAGAAGATCCTTCCGTCACAGTTGTTGAAGGAGCTTGTCTAGTAGATTTGGACTTCTTATTCAATCTCCTTCGGTATCCAGACTTCTCCGGACGCGGCGGCTTAAACTCCGGTTTTGTAACAGCCAAGGTCTCCCTTACTTGTCCTCTTTTCATATCCTTTTCCAAATACCGAGCTGTACAGACCAGCATTTGGAATCCCTGATTCACAAAACTCGAGAGCAAAAACCGCAACATATCTCGTAGTCCCCCATAAAACAGACTGGTCTTACGCTCCTCTTCGGCGAAGATATTTCCCGCGTACCGTCCCAAACGTGTACATTCATGGAGATACTCATCCACACTATGCTCCCCTTGAGTTTAATGTTGGAACTCCAACTCCATGGAAATTCTTTGCTGCATCGGGAGATTCTTTGCCTAAAAAAATTGAGAGAACTCGTCCATCGAGACTCCCGTCAAACGTCTGCCCGCCAAGTGATGCAATTCGACCTCGTCCCAATACAACCGAGCCTGTCCCTAAGGCAGGAAAGTGGTTAGTGTGACTTTCTGTTCCTCCTCTACTCTGATAGCGATCAAGAGCCTCTTAATCCTTGAGAGCCAGTCCTCCGCTTGGGCTGGGAAACCCGCCCCAATAAATTGAGGAGGATTGAAGCTCATGAACAGCTTCAATTGTTGATTTGTCGCCCGCGGATCAACTACAGCCTCTACTGGTTCTTGTCTTATCTCAGCATGACTTGGCACCACTGCAGACCGAGCCTGCCCAGCTTGTTGAGCATTAATTACTGTAATTACTGTCTCCGTAATCAAACGGAAAGTTTTAGCAGATGGAAGAGGTGTGGGCACCTCAGCTGGTGCCGCACTTTCAACAGAATGTTGAGGTTCCAACGGACCCGCAACACTTCTAGTCACCTATATGTGTAAAAACACAATTTAGCGACTAAACAAATGGCAAACAAACCAAAAATGAACACACAGGTTCACCAAACAAGTGTATGTACATTACTAAGTGGACATTATTGAGTTGAATATATGTGTTATAACGTCAGCACTGACACGTGCTCGCCACCCCTCTAAAGAATTCGTCCGCGAATTCGGAAGAGATCAACCAACAAGCTGATACCAAATTGTAACACCTCTACCCGTCATGTAGGATATAATAGAGGGTCCGGCCGGGGCCCCACACCATATTCCACAAACAAGCGGAGACGTCACGAAATAATACCATAAATCACCGCATCCTAACACAGAGCATTCTAGCGGAAGCTTCAGGGTTGAAAACATGAACAAAATAATACAGGAATTGTCCACTTCTATAACAAAAATAGGAATGTATACAACCATACACAACAGGTACACAGCCTTATGGCGTTTACAAGTTTCTCTTAACATAAGGTGTGGTTTACAAACATCGGCACGCAGGCCGGCCATACATGAACAAGACTAAGCAAAACAAGGCCTTCGAGGGCAGCAACGAAGCTTGGGCTTCAGCCCGCTAAGTCCCGCTTGGACCAGCACCACCTGCACCTGCAAGAACCAATCCACTAACCGGTGGAAAATAGGGCAACGGTCAGCATTCAGCAAACCAATTATAATGACCCTGCCCCTGGCACGGGGCAGCGGAATTCCTTCCCTGCATAGTAATGTACATCACACACATATATATTCTCAGCCAACAAGGCAATACATATCACAAGTGCCGACACGACGGCCCGACACTCCGTGCACTCAGGGCACATTCTGGTGTACCGGAAACACCGGATCCCACCAACGTTCAGAGGTCCCAGACATGATGGTCAAACTTGAGCATTCCTAGTCTTTATGGCGCCTAGGCCAAAGACTCTCATTATGCCCCTAACGAAAGCCCAATGCCTTGACGCTCTCTTATACAGCTTGCATAACGCAAGTACAAATCAGCCACCCCCCCCCCCCCCCCCCCCCCCGTTGCTCAAATCGCCTTGCCACAAAGGAATACCGAAGTACTCAAAGTCAACTTACAGGCGCGGGTCGGTTTCACCTTTCCTGTTCGGCACTAAGTCCTTTATACCACATGGCACTCACGGCCACAAGAGTTGATCTCAACTCTAACCATTTCCTGGACTTACTCCAGTACTTCTTGCGGCACCAAGCCACAGGCATCCACCACATATTTCAAGCATACTAGCAATAATCACGGAGTCTTCTCCGATGTGCAAACAAGCATCACCAATCCAGACCAACATATCCGGATGGGCTTCACACAGCATGCCTAACCATACTAACACTTCCGGTTCTAATGCACTACCACAAGGGATGAACCACCAATCCCAAGGGAATCTCTTCGTCATCCACCTTTTGGTGGAGGATTCCTATGCAAATGCAGGAAAGAAGGACTTCACTTGTCCAAGAAAGGAATCGTTACCCTTGGAAGACGCTTCGGAGCCATGGGGAGAAAAGCAAACGGATGAACGTCCTCGCAGCAGCCTTGCCTTCGCAAATCCGAACTCGGCTCGAGATTTGAACCACCGTAGCACCACCGGCAGACGGCTTCCTCTTCTTCTTCCTCCTCAAGCTCTCCTCTCTCTCTTACTTAAGGAAAGCAAGACACAACTCAAACATGAGTTTCCTCCTTCTCAAGGTCGGCCTTATTACCCCAGGGATGAGCCTAGACCATTGGATCTTGGTTAAAGAAAATAAACTGATCAGATCAGCCCTTAAACTGATTTCTTGGACTGAATACGGGTTGTGACACGTCCGTGTCACAGGACGTGTTCTTGAAGTGGCTACAGAACCGACGCACCCAGCCCAGAACACGGGCTTAGACACACCCGTGTCAAACACCTGACACGCCCGTGTCAGAAAGCACACGGTCGTGTGACTAGCCGTGTAACCCTTTCAACACAAGACCAGATCACCCGAGAAGGACACGGCGAAGGAATACTCCCGTGTCCTTTGCCGTGTGCCAAACACGCCCCTGTGACAAGCCCGTGTCACAGGTCGTGCTCCACACTCAACGCCATTCTACTCAACGCCACTCAACACCATTCTACTCAACGCCACTCAATGCCATTCGGGTATTCACCCGAGAAGGACATGCCCTGGGACACGCCCGTGTCCCAGGCCGTGTGCACTGGACACGCCCTGGGACACGCCCGTGTCCCAGGCCGTGTCACCCAGGCTGACCCATTTTGGTACTTAGGGATATTTGGGGTGTTACATCGCTCTCCGCTCGCCTCCCAAAATGGTGTCACGCCCCACTCGCCGCCCAAAACGGTGTCGCTCCCCGCTCGCCGCCCAAAATAGTGTCGCGCCCCGCTCGCCGCCCAAAACGGTGTCGCGCCCCGCTCGCCGTCCAAAACGGTGTCGCGCCCCGCTCGCCGCCCAAAACAGTGTCGCGCCCCGCTCGCCGCCCAAAACGGTGTCGCGCCCCGCTCGCCGCCCAAAACGATGTCGCGCCCCGCTCGCCGCCCAAAACGGTGTCGCGCCCCGCTCGCCGTCCAAAACGGTGTCGCGCCCCGCTCGCCGCCCAAAACGGTGTCGCGCCCCGCTCGACGCCCAAAACGGTGTCGCGCCCCGCTCGCCGCCCAAAACGGTGTCGCGCCCCACTCGCCGCCCAAAACGGTGTCGCGCCCCTCTCGCCGCCCAAAACGGTGTAGCGCCCCGCTCGCCGCCCAAAACGGTGTCGAGCCCCGCTCGCCGCCCAAAACGGTGTCGCGCCCCGCTCGCCGCCCAAAACGGGATCGCGCCCCGCTCGCCTCCCAAAACGGTGTCGCGCCCCGCTCGCCGCCCAAAATGGTGTCACACCCCGCTCGACGTCGCGCCCCGCTCGATGCCCAAAATCGTCGCGCCCCGCTCGACACCCAAAATCGTCGCGCCCCGCTCGACACCCAAAATCGTCGCGCCCCGCTCGACGCCCAAAATCGTCGTACCCCGCTCGACGCCCAAAATCGTCGCGCTCCGCTCGACGACCTTCGTCGCGCCTCGGTCGACGAACTTTGTCGCGCCCCGATCGACGACCTTCGTCGTGCCCCGGTCGACGACCTTCGTCGCGCCCCGGTCGACGACCTTCGTCGCGCTCCGGTCGACAATTTCATGTAACTTTTGGGGTGTTACACAACGTCGGTGACCATAATATCACTCGTTCACACTCTCTCCACGACACTAGTTTGACTCAAGTGCCCAAATCAATAGGACTTTAGGTTTAGAGTGGGGCTTGAGTTTAGGTGAGGTAAACAAATAAAAAAATGATGGCTCACGTACTAAACCCAAATGAGGTAGCACAAATTACTATCCTCACGCCACAATAACAAGCGGGTGCACCACACCCACAGACTTAGATTTGACTATATGTGTGTGTGCACCGCCTTCTCCACAAAAATTTCTCGCATAAAGATTTACAATTAAACTTTTCCTTCTTTTCACAATTTTTTTTATAATTTTCTTTTTCTTTTTTCTTTTCATACTTTCCCTTTTTTAAAAACATATTCAACATATATCATCAATAAAACACATCCACATATCTACAATATAATCACCACATCACCACCCCAATAAAAAAATGAAATAAACTAAAGCTAAAATTTGAGTGTGCAACTAGGATTAAATATTTGGCTTTTGTGAGATAATAGTGGAGCTAAATCAACGGAAGGGTAGGCATAACAGGGTTAACGAGGATAAGATGATAGGATAGTCACAAAGCTACACCGGGCCAAAATGTTCGCCTACATCACACTCACGCGCTTGACTAACTATATACCCATACTTCGAGAGTAGCTTGGGGCAAGTTCTTAGCCCTTGATAAAGACTATCCTTCCTCCTGACTCAAGCAATATGAGGTTAATGACCGTCTACACACATCACATACGCTATTATGGGTTTGTTATGGATTCGTCGATTGCGAGTAAAATAAACCGTGTCCACGCAAATAAAAAAAGTATTACACTCCGTTTGGGGACTTATTTTCACTAGTCAAGTAGACCGGTGAAAATAAGTCCCCCAAACTTATTGCATATGAAAAGGCTAACACTACACAAATTTTTACGCAAGACGCGAGCACTCGAATAGGAGCATTATAGGAGTAAAAATTTTACTCTAAAACTTAATCTTATCCCAGCATAGTGATTTTTTACACTACACAAAAGAGATAAATTCAACATGCGATGCACAAACGACTAAGCATGCACACAAGTAGGTGTTGCGATGTGCAATGAAAATGCAATAAAATAACTGAAATAAAAGATTCTAGTATGTTATGCAATAGTGCACGTGAGTGGGCACAAAAAACAGCTCTCCCCCAGACTTAAACTAAATAATCTTGCACAAAATCTAACCATGAAATTTCAAAACAAAGGTTAGGGGAAAAGAGTATCCAATACTCAACAAGTGAGCGCACAAGAAGATGCGTGAAAATCCAGGGCAAAGCCGCCATATGAAGAATCACAACCACCACCTTCACAGATAGAAAATCCAGCAAGGGTGACCTCTGCAAAAGCAAAGAAAAAATAGACAAACTAAACTAATTGCATGGAAAAGTAAGATAATTAATGGGGTTATTGTCCTCCTAGGACGACTTATTCAGCATTATAAGAGTTCTAGCTAATGGGTCTATGGAAATAAAAGTGAACAAGTAATTGTTCCATTATCCATTTTGATAATGGGTACCGATACGGCGATAGAACAGTTACCCATCTACCTGAATAATAATACCTGCTCCTCATAGGTAGATGGAAGAAGAAGTAAGAAGATGAAGAATCCACACTCATCCTACCAAAAATATCCTTGCTAGGTAAGGTGCCACCAACAGGGAGAAGGTCCAAGTTCTCATGGAGTATTTGTGAAAGCTCAACCTACACAAACTCAAATAAAGAAGGGTGATCAAGTAATAAATGAGAAGAAAAACTAAAATAATCTTCAATCGGGGGAGTGGTCCCGGTCTCACTCCCAATTGGTTGAGGTAGAGAAAAAATGTCGACATCATCGACAATGCAACAAGGTTCAGCAGGATCTACAGTAGCCTCGCCAATGATTTGTAATTCCTCCACTGGTGTTGAAGGAGAATCCTCATCACCTAGAACGTTGTCCTTCTCGATAGGGACACACACAACACCTAGATCAGACGCCTCAACATATGGCGCATCATCAAAGATGTCATCAGAAACGAATGTAGTAGAATGCACAAAGGCGGGATAATGCTCGGAAAAAAATCAAGCGCGGGTTGCTTGCAAAGAATCGAATCCACACATGGGGATATATGTACTAAAGAGAGGCTCGACCATGTTAGAGCCTAAATCAGCCACACATTTGGTGTTCGTGTCCATATCATTCTCTTCAAAATAAGAAGATTACATGGGCACATACCAAGAGGTTGAAGGTGTGCTGCCAGAAATAGGAGTCGGGATGTTCTGAATGTCCGGCTCATCATCCTCTGAAAGTGAAGGGATAGATACTACTCTAGAAGGGGGGTGAATAGAGTTATCAAATTTTGCACAGACAAAACTTAATAGTCTACCCAACTCCCTTGGAGTGAAGTGCGGAATGAAAAGATTATAGATATTGATTTAACCTTAAAGCCTAACACAAGTGATGTGTACAAACACAAGCTAACTGTAATTATTGTTAAGCTTGGAAAAACCTAATCAGCAACTAGCAACCTAGTTATATCTAATCACAGCCACAATGCAGGAATTAAACAAAGGAATCCAGACGACACAAGGAAATTTATAGTGGTTCCCCAAACAACTTGGGTACGTCCACTCTTCTACCCACACGGTAGGAATCCACTCAGGTTTTTGATCAGGTGCCCTGCCACCAACAGAATCTGATTCAGGTAGATTCAGAAACCCTTTAGACTTTTGATCAGGTGTCTAAAAACCAAGCACAGGTTTTTGATCAGGTGCCCTGCCACCAAGGGATACTTTTGAAGGGAGTAATAACCCTGTACAGGAGGGGGAAGAAGGTTAAGATGTCTTCTCTATTTTTCAATAGATTAGAGAAGCACAAAAAGCTTGCACTGAGCTAGAATGCTCTAAAGAATCAAGGCTCCCCCTGGCTCAAGAATGTCCAGGTGAAGTCTTGCTTCAGTGCAGAGAAACTCTTCAGAAAGTTCTGAAGGAAAGGCTACAGGAAGAAAATAAATAACAAAAAGAAATCTCTTCAAGCAGCTATTCTTCTTCTTCTTCTTCAAAGGATCTCTGAGTTTGAACTTCCTGAAAGCAGGAGAACTCAGGTGAAGAAGAGATGAAGATCTTAACACTTCTCAGTTAGATGGAGTTTGCTGAGAGCAGGAAGCTTGAGCTTGATGAATGGCTTGAGAATGAACAACTGGATAGCTATTAGCTTCTGTTAACTAGCTTGAATCCTTCTTCAAAGGGTTCTTTATATAATCATCAGCAAGCAACGGCTCTCTTCCATTTGAATTATTTGTCTTCTTCTAAGCCTTGAGACCTGGGCTGTAAATATCAAGAAGACAGAAAATATCTCTGCAGCAAAACATTCTATAAAGGGAATAAATCACTTTCTAAGAAGCTGCAGGCTTAAATCAGATAATAGAAGGACTAAATAAAGTCACATCAGAAATAATCTCTTTATAGCAAAAGAGGACTTTTCAGTCTAACGGCTATAAAGGGCTGACAATAGATAAAGTAAATTAAAATGACAGCTAATAAGACAAACAACTTTATCTTAAAAAGATTTGACTCAGGCAAAAGAGATGAAGCAAATATTGCCTGGTTATATTATCATACAGCTTAAAATACTGTGCCAGAAAATGTATTAATTAATTAAATATAATAAATAAATACAAAATACAAAGGCAGACAGAAAACGTCGAACGACCTTCGAAGATCGTCGAACGACGCACGGAGATCGTCGAGCTATCGGGCAGATAGTCGAACGATCTAGATAGTCGACCTATCGAAGAAGATAGTCGAGCTACCCCGGCAGATAGTCGAACTATCAGAACCGATAGTCGAACTATCAGATAGTCGATCTATCAAGGACAGATAGTCGAGCTATCAAGCGCACAGAGATAGTCGATCTATCAAGCAGATAGTCGACCTACCTCAGAAAACAGATAGTCGAACTATCAACAGATAGTCGAACTATCAAAACAAAACAGATAGTCGATCTATCAGCAGATAGTCGAGCTATCAGATAGTCGAACTATCAACCGATAGTCGAACTATCAAAACGAAACAGATAGTCGATCTATCAACAGATAGTCGAACTATCAGCGCAGAACAGATAGTCGAACTATCAACAGATAGTCGAACTATCAGCGTAGAACAGATAGTCGAACTATCAACAGATAGTCGAACTATCAGCGCAGAACAGATAGTCGAACTATCAACAGATAGTCGAACTATCAGCGCAGAATAGATAGTCGAACTATCAACAGATAGTTGAACTATCAGCGCAGAACAGATAGTCGAACTATCAACAGATAGTCGAACTATCAGCGCAGAACAGATAGTCGAACTATCAACAGATAGTCGAACTATCAGCGCAGACAAAGCGTCGACCAACTGATAGACGATCGTCGATCAGCCGATAGACGATAGTCGAACGGCGTTCGACTATAGTCGAACGAAAAACCTACTTAACCAAATTCTCAATTTGGAAAAGCGAGGACCCTACAGCTAGACTTCTAACCATTGACCATAGATATTTCTTGGGTCAAGGGGCACAAAGGAGAGGACTAAACTCAAATCAAACTAGGGTACCAACAATCTCCCCCTATTTGAGTTAAGTCTCTCAAAATCTAAAACAGCTAGCAATAGAATACTAAAAATAAATTCAGCAAATAGATAACAATAAACTGGCAGATTATCAATCAGATAAATAAATATAGCACAGCAGTTAATTAAACTATTAAGAATCTTTAGAGTCTGGTAAAGGATCAGAAGAACTAGAAACAAAGGAAATTTTTCTTAGAGGGTCATCTGATTCTTTCTTTGACATCTTCAGGTCCTGAGCACCAATGATCTTCAGTTCTGTAGCTCTGGGGACAACAGCTTCAGGATGTTTTTCCATGTACTTTGACGGATCAAAAATCTCAGGATTAACCTGGAACTTTTCAAATTCTTTCTTTCTGTAAGCTGACATGGTAGTAAAACCAGTTGTATCTTTTCCTTCAGCTCTAGCTTTTCTTATCTGAGCTGCTCCTACAAGTTCTTGAAAGCGAGCCATCCTAAAGTTAGGATCGAGCTCAGGATTTTCATACACGGGCTCAGGAGAAGCAGCATCAGCTATTATATCTAGATAAGACATTAGAGAATACTTAGCAGAGAGGTTCTTGCTAGAAGGTTTTAAAACACAGTAAACTATTTACCTTTTGATACAGTTTCCTCAGTCTGAACTGGAGATGGAGATGAAATTCTCTTCTTTGGAGAAGGAGGTGGGGAAAAGGTTGGTCTTTGAATCACAGTCTCCTTCATTTGTCTTTGAGAACCATAAGATGATTTGCCTTGAGAACTTTGATAACCTTGTCTTGGTTGGGGCTGAACAGACGCAGATCTTGCAGAAGAGGCACCCGGATTGGCTGATAGGTTCCCAGAGGCTCCTGCACCAGGAGGTGGAGGAGGACCTCTGGGAGTCCATCTTGAGACAGGAGTATCATACCTCTTGGTTCTTTTTCTTTCTTTTTGCTGATTCTTCGAAAACCACATCCAATGCTTAAAATCCTTGGATTTGGGGTCAATGCCCTTCAAAATGTAATAGGGAGTGTCATTATCCTTATTTGGAGGAGGAGGAGGAGCAGCTTTTCTCTTCTTTGATGCAGCTTTCTTTCTCTTTGATTTTTCAGAAATATCAGAATCATCATCATCATCAGAATGGGATGATGGAGGGTTCTCATAAGGATCATAGGCTTCTGAGACAGCCTTTTCTTTAAGCTTTGAAGCAGATTTCTCTTTTTCTTCTTCCATGGCATCCAGAGCCAGAAGGGAGTCTAAATCTAAACCTGGAGAGTCATCCCAGATGGATGACTTTTCAAATTGCAAATCTTTCTCTTTCTCTTTTAAAGATTGAACTCTTAAATTCCATGCTGCTCTTGCTTGAGCTTCTTCCAAACTCAGAACAGGAGAGTCAACTTTGACTTCCTCTTTCTCAGACTCATCTTCTTTATTATCTAAGAAGGATTCCAACTCAGGGTCTACTTGAGTAGCAAGAATACTTGGGTCAGCCTCAGAAACAACTGCTATGATTTGAGCAGCTAAATCTTCTTTAATGATATCTGTAAAATTATGAATACATATCTGCTAAATAAACAGAGATCATTCCTTCAAGGTATTCACAGACTATCAAATTAATAGACTCATCAACAAAACGAATGAAAGAGTTACCTTCATACTTAACCATCTCCCACCAGTCATTCAGATATGAAGTTATAATTCCTTCCAGGAATCTAACTATCACAGGAGAGGTAAGATCTTCTAAGCAGACCTTAACTGCAATCTCAGATAGCAGGATTCCATCTGCTATCTCCTTCTCAGACAAAACTGGAGCTAAAACTTTCTCAGCATGAGCTATTTCTTCCTGGGCTGGAGCTATCTCTTTCTCAGCTGGATCTATCACTTCTGGGCAGACATGACAACATCTGGAACTATTTCTTCCTGAGCAGATTCTTCCTGGGCAGACATAACTGAATCTTTTAAAGCTGGAGGAGAGGCAGGATGATCTGAGGCATCTTCATTGAACATCTCCCCCTGCCTGATTTCAGTGGATACTGAAACCAGGCCCCTAGAGGAAGATGGCTCAGCAGATTTAGTAAGGGATTTGATGGAGGCAGACAAAAGATCAATGGAGGCTGCAAGGGGAGCGATTGCCTCGTCAATCATGGTTTTGATTGACGGGGTAATCAGCTCCACAATGCGGGAGATAAGCTCTGGAGAAATTTCAAAGGATGATGGATGAGAGGTGGATGGAGCTGCAGCAGATATGGTAGTGGTGCTGGGATGAGAAATGATGTGAACAGGGGATCGAGCAGGAGAGTTTATTGGGGAATGAATTGGAGAATGAATTGGAGATACAGGAGGAGTAAGAATTCTCTCTGATCCTAACAAATCAAAGCTAGGAGCAGATATCCTAGCCAGATGAGTAGGTAGAGGAGAGGCAGGAGGAGACAGAGGAACTACCGTAGTTGTTTCAGGAGCAGCAGAGGAAGAAGGTCGTACCTCAGCAGAAGTTGATGGTACTTCAACTGAGGCAGACGGCAATGCAGAGGAGGAGGAAGGAAGAGCTGAGCCAGCTTCAACAGGTTGAGGAGCGACTGATACAGTCCTTGTGTCCTCAGATGTTGCTGGAGCAGATTTCACAAACGTCCTCTTCCACTTAGAGAACAAGTGGGGATCCATCTTCTTGCTGGCGTTGATTGTTGTTGCAGTGGAACTCAGCAGATGGGGAAATCTTTCCTTCAGGAAGATACCGATAACCCTTCCTAGGGTGACTTCTTTCTTGCCATTCTTTTTTCTGATTAAATCAAACAGAACTGCAGCCCAATCTATCCTTTTACGATTAACAATTGCACACATGAGTGCGAATTGCTGCCTTGTTATATTATCGTGGGCAGAGTGCTTACCCAGGAGCACTTTTCCTACTAACTCAGCGAGGAACTTGATCTTGAAGGGGAAGTTTACCTTGAGCAGCTTGGTGGGAATGCCCTCAGCATGTCCCAGCTCAACCAGCATTCTTCCAAATTCCTGAGCATCTTGCTCATAATCCTCATCACCAATAACTAATCCAAAAACATCAGATAAGACGGCCGGAGTCAGGATAACTTCTTCTCCGCCTATGGTACCAGTCATCGATTCGTCTGTGGAAGACGACGTGAAAGCCCATTCTTTGATTTCTGGAATGTTGATCTTAATCCTTTCAGACATCAGCTTCTCTAAACCCTGATCCCTGCAGAGCTGGAGAACTTCCACGATTCCGGCATCGCAACAGCTGAATGCTTCGAAATCCACACTGAATCCTGCATCAAACTTTACTACGGCTAGAACAGCTGGAGAGACCGCCATGGATTTGCTGGAGAAAGCTCGAGAAAACTGCAGAGAACGAAGAAGACGAAACGCCCGGAAATCGCAAGCGGGAAAGCAGAATGCGAAAGGGCACGCTCCGTCGACGATAAAGCAAAAGATCTTTTGACCTAGGTCGACTATCGGCTTTATATCGGACCGGATATAGTCGGTCTATTAAAAAGATCTTGACCCGATGGTCGAACGGTCGTTCGACGATCGGCTCAGAAGCAGAGTAGTCGGACAATCGTTCGACTATTTCTGGCTTCTCAACCAACAGGCTATCGTCATCCAGAGATCGACGATGAGCCCAACCTGTTCGACGATGGTCGAACGTCGATCGACGATCTTCAAACAGATAAGCTATCATTAACCAGAGGTCGGCGATAGGCTTAAACCATTCGACGATCTTCGATCATCGTTCGACTATCTTCAAACAGATTTCAACATAGGCAGATAAAGTCACACTTAGTCTCGTCCATTGATCATGCCTAGTTGAACTAAAAAGAACAGATGCTTCTGTTCATCTAAAGGCTTGGTGAATATATCACCTCTCTGAAACTCAATGGATATGAACTCAAGACAGATCTTGTTCTTTTCCACACAATCTCTCAGGAAATGGTGCCTAATCTCAATGTGCTTCGTTCTAGAGTGGTGCACTGGATTTTGTGCAATAGAAATAGCACTGGTACTATCACACATGATCTTGGTGTTCTTGTATGAGTAACCATAATCCACAAGCTGGTTTTGAATCCACAGGATCTGTGAACAACAACTGGCAGCTGCTATATATTCAGCCTCTGCAGTTGAAGTTGAGACAGAAGCCTGCTTCTTACAGAACCAAGAGACCAATCTCTCTCCCAGGAACTGGCAAGTTCCTGAGGTGCTCTTCCTGTCAACTCTGCAGCCAGCATAGTCTGAATCAGAATATCCAATTAATTCAAACTCTGACTCAGCTGGGTACCAAAGTCCTAGATTTGGACATCCTTTTAGGTATCTCAGGATTCTCTTTAGAAGAATCAGATGAGATTCCTTGGGGTTGACCTGAAATCTAGCACAAAGGCATGTAGCAAACATTATATCTGACCTACTTGCAGTTAGATATAATAGGGAACCAACAATGGCCCTATAATTCTTTTGATCAACTGGCTTGCCGTGATCATCAGAATCAATAACTACATTAGTAGCCATGGGTGTAGGCATTGCTGAAGCATCAGCCATCCCAAATTTCTTTACCAATTCCTTGGCATATTTGGATTGGGAGATGAAGATACCATCAGCATCTTGCTTAACTTGGAGACCAAGAAAGTAAGACAGCACACCCATGCTACTCATCTCAAACTTAGAGTGCATCAGGTCAGAGAACCTTTTGCAAAGTTTGGGATCAGTGGAGCCAAAAATAATATCATCTACATACACCTGAACTAACAGGATTGTGTCCTTGTGATGCTTAACGAAAAGGGTTCTATCAACTACTCCCCTAGTGAAGTTGTGCTCTAACAGGAAACTAGCTAAGGTCTCATACCAGGCCCTAGGAGCTTGCTTTAGTCCATAAAGAGCTTTTTGCAACTTAAAAACATGAGAAGGCTGAGTTGATGAAACAAACCCTGGTGGTTGTTCAACAAACACCTCTTCCTTAAGCTCACCATTTAGGAATGCACTTTTGACATCCATTTGGAACACCTTAAACTTCATGAAGGCTGCATAGGCCAAGAGGATCCTTATTGCTTCTAGCCTTGCAACAGGAGCAAAGGTTTGGTCATAGTCTATACCTTCCTCCTGTCTGTAGCCCTGAGCTACAAGCCTAGCTTTATTCCTTACTATGATTCCATTTGCATCTAACTTGTTTCTATACACCCACTTGGTGCCTATGATCAGTTGGCCTTTAGGTCTTGGAACCAAAGTCCAAACTTTACATCTCTCAAATTGATTGAGCTCCTCTTGCATTGCAATGATCCAGTGGGGATCTAGCTCTGCATCTTTAAAGGTGAGGGGCTCAACCTGTGAGAGGAAACAAGCATGCATCACATCCTGTCTTAATTGATGTCTTGTTTGCACACCAGCTGATATGTCTCCAATCACTTGAGATGTGGGGTGATCTCTAAGTGTGACAATATCAGCAGGTGGGATGTGATCTTCAGCAACAGTTGGGATTAATTCCTCAGGAGGAATTTGATCTACTGTTGGTGGTACAACAACAGCTTCAACAGCTTCAGCAATGTCTTCATCACTGTCTGATTCAGTGATCTGAAGAGTTGATAGTTGAAGAATTTCTTGAGGGGCATCAGGTACCTGCAAAGAACTGGAGGAAGGAGAATTTTCTTTCTCCTTGTAAAACATCTGATGCTCATCAAAAGTCACATGCACAGATTCTTCTATCTTACAGGTTGATTTGTTATAAACCCTATAAGCTTTGCTTACTTGGGAATATCCAAGCATGATTCCCATTGAAGCTTTTGCTTCAAATTTTCTAATATATTCTTTATTATTATTATGAATATAAACAATACAGCCAAAAACTCTAAAGTAATTAATTTTTGGTTTCTTTTCTTTAAGCAACTCATAAGGAGTTTTACACTTAAGTTTGTGTATCAAACTTCTATTTAAGACATAGTTGGCTATACTAACAGCTTCTGCCCAATAGGATAGAGGCATGTTAGCATCTGCCAACAATGTGCTAGCAGCTTCAATTAGTGTTCTATTCTTCCTTTCAACTACCCCATTTTGTTGGGGAGTTCTAGGAGCTGAGAAGCTATGTTTGATACCTTCTCTCTCACAGAATTCTTGCATGAGAAGAGAGTCAAACTCAGTACCATGATCACTTCTGATCAAGGCCACATGAGTAGAGTACTCAGTCTGCACACAAAGTAGAAAGTCTGTAAGGGCTTTGAAGTTATCAGACTTAGTTCTCAAAAAGAAAACCCAACTGAACCTAGAGAAGTCATCTACAATTACTAATGTGTAATACTTCCCTCCTAAACTCTGTACATTTATTGGGCCAAAAAGGTCCAAATGTAATAAATACAGGATTCTAGGAGAATCACTTTTATTTACAGATTTAAATGAATTCTTGGTTTGCTTGCCTAGCTGACAAGCCTTGCATAGGCTCTCCTTCTTGTAGGGGCAAGAAGGTAAACCTCTAACAAGGTTGTTCTTAGATAACCTAGATATATTTTTAAGGTTTACATGACTAAGCCTTTTATGCCATAGGGAATTATTATTAAGGGTTACTTCATTAAACAGGCAGATTTCAGAATGAGATGAATTAAAATCTACTAAATATATATTACCTATTCTAATACCTACTAAAACAACATTATTATTTAAAGTAATATTGCAAGAGAAATTAGAAAATGAAACCTGGTAGCAAGCATCACATAGCTGGCTGACTGAAATCAGGTTATGCTTCAGTCCATTTACATAAGCAACTCTCTTGAATGTAACTGCTCCAATGGTGATCTTGACATAGCCTTCTGTCTGACCACAGCTGGAGTCTCCAAAGATAACCTTTGGGCCGAGCTTAGCTTTGAACTTTGACAGTAGATCTTTATTTCCTGTCATATGCTTAGAGCATCCACTATCCAAATACCACTTGTTTTGAGTGATTGGATAGGCCTTCACCTGCAAGACAATTATTTAGACAGAGTGGACCCAGGTAACCTTGGGTCCCTTGTTTTTCACATAAGAAAAACTGGAAATATATGAGAATGCAGGCTGAGGGTGATAACCTAGTGGGTGAGATCTCCTAGGTGGGATTCTCCATGCTGATGATGGGTCAACAAACCTAGGGTTTCTATTCTCATTTAGGTTTCTATGGAATTGGTTGTGATTTTGAAAATCATATTGAAATCGTCGATCGACGTTCGACGATGGGTGCTCAGATCGTCGAGCTTCGTTCGACCATGGAGCTTCCGATCGTCGAGCGGCGTTCGACGCTCTTTGCATTTCTTTGAAAAACTTCTTTCTCTTTTCTCTCTTAGCCTTATTTAATGTTTTATTTACAAGGTTTACTTGCTCAGTGTTCTTCTTTCCACTAGCTGAAATGAAGTTCACTGGAGTTGAAAGGTTATTTTTAAGAAGGACTGGGGGTTCACTGGGAGAAGCTCCTAAGCCTAGTTTATCATTACCTGACCTAGTGTTAGTCATGCTGGTAATTTCTAACAGCTTAAGGCTTCTACCATTAAGGGATTCTTCTAATCTCTTAGACTTAGCTAATTCTATTTTAAGAAATTTAATTTCTTCACTACAAGTAGTGAGATCTTTCTTTAACCTAATGTTTTCAGAGGCTATTGATTCTGAGTCAGCTAACCTATTTCTAAGTTCTTTTATTTCTTTTTCTGAACTAATTAAATCTAAACATAAAGATTTAAATTCTATCTTAAATTCTTCTGAAGTAAAGTCATAAGAAGAAAGTACCTCATCTTCTGTAGGCATCTCTTCATCAGAATCAGAACTCTCTGCAGCAGAGTGGTTGCTGCAGGCATCTATTGCCATTAGGCAAACTTCTTTTGCCTTCTTCTCCTCCTCATCTTCACTGGAGCTTGATGAGGAGGATTCTTCATCAGAATCACTCCAGGTTTCAGCAATGAAACCTCTCTCCTTCTTCTTGTTTTTGTAGGAGGATGGCTTGGAGTGCTTCCTGTGTTGTTCTTTGTCTTTTCTCTTTTCCTTGTTCTTCTCTTCTGGACACTCGGGCAAAATGTGTCCAGGCTTCCTGCAACCATAACAAATAATTTCTTTAGCAGGAGAGCGATCATACCTTGGTTTGTCTTCATAGCGTGAAGACTTCTTTCTGAACTCCTTTCTTCCCATCTTGAGAAATCTCTTGGCAAACAGTGCCATAAGTTCCTCATTAGATTGGCTGCCTTCAGAAACATCTATAGCCTTAAGAGCTAGAGATTGCTCTTTTCTTGTTGGAGTGGGGGTCTTGGCTTCAGCTTCTGCTTCTCTGGTCTTCAGCACTTGCTCAAAAGACTTGAGCTTGCCGAGGAGAGCTTCAGTTGAGATCTCATTGGTACTTCTGGCTTCTTTGATGGGCCAGATTCTTAGATCCCATGTGCTAGGGAAGCACATAAGGATCTTATCATTGACCTCTGTCAATGATATGTCCTTGTCCAGGGTCCTCAGCTCATTGATGATTGAGCTGAGCCTGGTGTACATAGCTTCAACTGATTCAGCATCAGTTTTCTTGAAGTTCTCATACTGTGAGATAAGGTTGGACCTTCTGTCCTTCCTTTCATCAGCTGAACCAGCTACAATCTGGTTCAGTGTGTCCCACATGGCCTTTGCTGAGGAGCAGTCAGCCACCTTCTGGAACACCTCATCAGACATTGTCTGAGCCAGTATGTTCATTGCCTTGGCATCAACAATTTTGGCCTTCTTGTATTCATCATTATAATCTGGAGGAGGCACTGCACTCATATCAGATGATGAGGCAGTGGCAGCAGCAGGTGCTCTTGGGGGACCTGACAAAATAGAAGCAAAGATGCTTTCATCAATAGAGTTCATATATAATTTAATCCTTGCCTTCCAGATGCCAAACTTTGCTAAGTTGCATGCTGGAGGTCTGGTGCTAGAATAATCCTTAGACTGGGCCATGATAGTGAATATCTATAAGCTCTTGGTATCTATCAGGATCTTGTGACTTAGGTGTTAGCCTATACAGTCAGTCAACCTGGCTCTGATACCAATTGAAAGTGAAGGGATAGATACTACTCTAGAGGGGGGGTGAATAGAGTTATCAAATTTTGCACAGACAAAACTTAATAGTCTACCCAACTCCCTTGGAGTGAAGTGCGGAATGAAAAGATTATAGATATTGATTTAACCTTAAAGCCTAATACAAGTGATGTGTACAAACACAAGCTAACTGTAATTATTGTTAAGCTTGGAAAAACCTAATCAGCAACTAGCAACCTAGTTATATCTAATCACAGCCACAATGCAGGAATTAAACAAAGGAATCCAGACGACACAAGGAAATTTATAGTGGTTCCCCAAACAACTTGGGTACGTCCACTCTTCTACCCACACGGTAGGAATCCACTCAGGTTTTTGATCAGGTGCCCTGCCACCAACAGAATCTGATTCAGGTAGATTCAGAAACCCTTTAGACTTTTGATCAGGTGTCTAAAAACCAAGCACAGGTTTTTGATCAGGTGCCCTGCCACCAAGGGATACTTTTGAAGGGAGTAATAACCCTGTACAGGAGGGGGAAGAAGGTTAAGATGTCTTCTCTATTTTTCAATAGATTAGAGAAGCACAAAAAGCTTGCACTGAGCTAGAATGCTCTAAAGAATCAAGGCTCCCCCTGGCTCAAGAATGTCCAGGTGAAGTCTTGCTTCAGTGCAGAGAAACTCTTCAGAAAGTTCTGAAGGAAAGGCTACAGGAAGAAAATAAATAACAAAAAGAAATCTCTTCAAGCAGCTATTCTTCTTCTTCTTCTTCAAAGGATCTCTGAGTTTGAACTTCCTGAAAGCAGGAGAACTCAGGTGAAGAAGAGATGAAGATCTTAACACTTCTCAGTTAGATGGAGTTTGCTGAGAGCAGGAAGCTTGAGCTTGATGAATGGCTTGAGAATGAACAACTGGATAGCTATTAGCTTCTGTTAACTAGCTTGAATCCTTCTTCAAAGGGTTCTTTATATAATCATCAGCAAGCAACGGCTCTCTTCCATTTGAATTATTTGTCTTCTTCTAAGCCTTGAGACCTGGGCTGTAAATATCAAGAAGACAGAAAATATCTCTGCAGCAAAACATTCTATAAAGGGAATAAATCACTTTCTAAGAAGCTGCAGGCTTAAATCAGATAACAGAAGGACTAAATAAAGTCACATCAGAAATAATCTCTTTATAGCAAAAGAGGACTTTTCAGTCTAACGGCTATAAAGGGCTGACAATAGATAAAGTAAATTAAAATGACAGCTAATAAGACAAACAACTTTATCTTAAAAAGATTTGACTCAGGCAAAAGAGATGAAGCAAATATTGCCTGGTTATATTATCATACAGCTTAAAATACTGTGCTAGAAAATGTATTAATTAATTAAATATAATAAATAAATACAAAATACAAAGGCAGACAGAAAACATCAAACGACCTTCGAAGATCGTCGAACGATGCACGGAGATCGTCGAGCTATCGGGCAGATAGTCGAACGATCTAGATAGTCGACCTATCGAAGAAGATAGTCGAGCTACCCCGGCAGATAGTCAAACTATCAGAACCGATAGTCGAACTATCAGATAGTCGATCTATCAAGGACAGATAGTCGAGCTATCAAGCGCACAGAGATAGTCGATCTATCAAGCAGATAGTCGACCTACCTCAGAAAACAGATAGTCGAACTATCAACAGATAGTCGAACTATCAAAACAAAACAGATAGTCGATCTATCAGCAGATAGTCGAGCTATCAGATAGTCGAACTATCAACCGATAGTCGAACTATCAAAACGAAACAGATAGTCGATCTATCAACAGATAGTCGAACTATCAGCGCAGAACAGATAGTCGAACTATCAACAGATAGTCGAACTATCAGCACAGAACAGATAGTCGAACTATCAACAGATAGTCGAACTATCAGCGCAGAACAGATAGTCGAACTATCAACAGATAGTCGAACTATCAGCGCAGAACAGATAGTCGAACTATCAACAGATAGTTGAACTATCAGCGCAGAACAGATAGTCGAACTATCAACAGATAGTCGAACTATCAGCGCAGAACAGATAGTCGAACTATCAACAGATAGTCGAACTTTCAGCGCAGACAAAGCGTCGACCAACTGATAGACGATCGTCGATCAGCCGATAGACGATAGTCGAACGGCGTTCGACTATAGTCGAACGAAAAACCTACTTAACCAAATTCTCAATTTGGAAAAGCGAGGACCCTACAGCTAGACTTCTAACCATTGACCATAGATATTTCTTGGGTCAAGGGGCACAAAGGAGAGGACTAAACTCAAATCAAACTAGGGTACCAACATCCTCGTCTAATTGGAAAAGATACTCGACACAATCCCTAAGGGCGTGATCTATGCTTTGATAAAATAAGAACCATTTTGAATTATTCATCAGTCCTTGCGGGACTGGAGAAGAATATAAAAAGGGTACATATGGCAAGGACGAGTGGCCATAAAACTTGGGCACAGAGTATGAAGGACAGGAAGAGAACGGTGTTCTATAAGAACCCCCTCCCGGAATACAGAACACGGCACTAGAGGGGTCTTATGCCCAGAACAGCCGTCTTGCGGTAGCACAAACACTCAGGTTAGCCTGTACCATAAGACGCCTATTCTGTCGGCCACAACCAATATCACGCATTCCCAACCCAAACAAAATATAACACAGAAGTCAAATCCACACCAAGCATATAATCCATAAAATACATATGTTAAGAAGCTACAACAAGCTTCTAATATCAGAGTACGTAAATAGTTTTCCCAAAAAGGGTACAACAAAAACCTCTCACACTCACATAAGTAAACGACGGTAGCGACGGTACCGTCCCCTCAGGCCCTATCATCCTGGCATGGCTGTCCGGCTGCATAACCTGCTGCTCCACCTGCGGGGTTTCCTCCTAAAAAGGAAGACGTAGCAACCGTTAGTCATAAAGACTAAGTGTCTTCACATCCGCTCCTCTGACGACTCCTCGGCACCGGGCGGAGAAAGGAACAGGGTACAATATATATGAATATAGGTACAAGCAGGTGGTATATCACTATATATGTAAAGCAGTGTAATAAGTGAGCAACAGCTTATTTTAGCAATTCTATCATCTACAGCAGCATGAGAGTATAATATTATAACAGTAAGTAACTCAACTTATATGAATGCTCATACAAGCATATAAGTTGAGGATCATTCAGCATTAAGTAACTCATCTTATAGGAGTGCCCATACAAACTCATACGATGAGGATCTTTGTGTATGCAATGAAGTGTAATGACATGTATGCAATGCAATGACTCACCCATGATCACGCACATGCAATCGCTATGTCAACACAGACTCGGAGTTCCAACTTTTCGAGCAGGTAGCTAACCTCTCAGGCGTCATCTGTCATGGCCAAACGGTGACAGTGGAGCGGGCATCTCCACTACTAGGCTGGTCTCCACACTACCTTGCCTAGGCCTTCGTATGCCTCAACGCTAAGAACACAACAGCGGAGCTCACATGCGTACTAAGGCTCAGCGGGTGTCTCGGGTAGATGTGCACCGAGATGCTAGCCCTGAATTGGCCTAAGGTGTGATACGGAAGGAGCCTCGGAAATGAGCACGAGGACCAAGCCCAATCATTCACTTGACACGGAAGGAGCCTCGGGACGTGAACTCCGTGGGCCAAGCCCAACCGCCCAAGGTCTATCCGTCAACTCCCATCGGTGTGACGATTGGCGAGCCCATAGACCTGCAACACTATCCTTAACGCGGGATTACAACACTGCGTGTTGACTTACACCACATGCAATGCAACCACATCGTGGTACGGAAGGAGCCTCGGAAACGAGCACGAGGACCAAGCCCAACCGACCACTTGGCACGGAAGGATCATCGAGACATGAACATCGATGACAGATTGTAACACCCCAAAAATCTCAAAATTGGATTTGAGGTGCAGGCTGCTTGACACGGCCTGGGACACGGGCGTGTCCCAGGGCGTGTCGAGGGTACATGGCCTGGGACACGGGCGTGTCCCAGGGCGTGTCACTCAATAAATCGCCAGTTTGAGTCAAAAATGTACACGGCCCGAAACCAAGCCTTGAACACGGCCGTGTCAGATTTGACACGGGCGTGTCCGAGGGCGTGTGCCTACCCGTGTACTGCTCTGACTGGTTTTAGCGCTCGTTGAGTACCGTGTAACAGGGGTGACAAGGGCGTGTCACATGACTGATACGGGCGTGTCAGGTTCGACACGGGCGTGTCTATGCCCGTGTTCTGGTAGTTTTCAGTCGGTACGTGTTCCGCTTAAGGGTACACGGCCTGTGACACGGGCATGTCACAGGCCGTGTCAGCCAAAAAGTCTAGTTTTCAGGCAGATCGTGGCCATTCATTTTTCCTTAAAGAAGATCCTGTGGCTGGGGCTCATTCCTGGCTAGATAAGGCCGGGGAAGGAGAAGGCTAAGCTCATTTTGAGTTTCATCTTCTCTTTCTAGCTTTAAGAGAGAGGTGAGAGCAAGGTGAGGAAGAAGAAGTGGAATCCGGCTGCCGGTGGTGCTACGGTGGTCCAAATCGCGAGCCGAGTTCGGATTTGCGAAGGCAACGCTGCTACGAAGGCTTTCATCCGTCTCAAATTTCTCTCCATGGCTCCGAAGCGAGTTCCTAGGGTAACAATTTCCTTCTTGGACATATGAAGTCCTTAATTCCTGTATTGCATAGGGAAAACCCTTCCCCGCGAGTGTGCGGTGGGTTGTGGCGTCCCTTGGGGTAGATATGTGAAGTCCCCCTTGTTAGAGTCCGGAATTGGAGTACGGATCTAGGCATGTTGTGTGAAGCCCATCTGGACATATTGGTCTGGATTGGTGATGCTTGTTTGCATATCGGAGAAGACTCCGTGATTATTGCTTGTATGCCTGATGGATAAAGTACTGGAGGAAGTCCAGGAAATTGTGAGAGTTGGGTGCAACTCTTGTGCCCGTGAGTTGCCACTTTGTGTGCGGTTGAGCGTTGGGCTGCAACTGTATGAAAAGGCTTCGTGCCGAACAGGCAAGGTGAAACCGACCCACGCCTTTAAATGTGGCCTCAGGTACGATGTACTTGGTTGGGCAAGGCGATTTGAGCAACGGGGGGTGGCTGATCTGTACCTGCGTTATGTAGGCTGGACATGAGAGCGCCAAGGCATTGGGCTTTCGTCAGCAGCATAATGAGAGTCCTGGGCCTGCGTGCCGGACTAAATGCTCAATGGTGAGATTCGGTGTTTCTGGTGCACCCGAGAGTGCCATGAGTGCACGGGACGTCGGGTCGTCGTGCCGGCGTTTGTGATATGTGACTGTGCGGTCGTGCACGTCTTGCTTGAATTGCAATATATATCATATTGGAAGATTGCTATGCAGGGATGGAATTCCGCTGCCCCGTGCCAGGGGCAGGGTCGTTATAATTGGTCAGCTGAATGCTGACCGTTGCCCTGTTTTCCACCGCTTGGTGGATTGGTTCTTACAGGTACTGGAGGTGCTGGTCCGAGCGGGACTTAGCGGGCTGAAGCCCAAAGCTGCGTTGCTGCCCTCGAAGGCATTGTTTTGTTTCTTTTGTTCATGTGTGGCCGGCCTGCGTGCCGATGTCTGTAATCCACACTCTTGTTAAGAGAACTTGTTGTAAGGCCTTAAGGCCAGACTCTTTTAATGTTTGTATACATTCCTATGTTATAGTGGACAGTGTTCTGTATCTTGAGTTCAAATATTCAACCGTGAAACTTCCGCTAGAATGCTTTGTGGTTAGGATGCGTTGGATATGATATTAGTTCGTAGCATCTCCGCCTATTTGTGGAATATGGTGTGGGGCCCCGGCCGGACCCTCTATTATATTCTTCTTGACGGGTAGAGGTGTTACAATTTGGTATCAGCTTGTTGGTCGATCTCTTCCGAATTCGCGGACGAATTCTTTTGAGAGGTGGCGAGCACGTGTCAGTGCCGTCGTTATAACACTTAACTTGAACTCAAGATTGTCCACTTAGGAATGCAAATACACTTGTTTGTTGAACTTGTGTATTCTTTTTGTATGGTTGCCGGTTTCATTGGTTGTTAACCTGTGTATTTTACACATATAGGTGACCAGAAGTGTTGCGGGTCAATCCGAACCACAACGTTCTGTTGAGAGTGCGGCACCAGCTGAGGTGCCCACAACTCCTCCATCCGCTGAAACAGTTCGTCTCATCACGGAAACGGTACTTGCTGTGATGAATGCTCAGCAGGCTGGGCAGGCACGTCCTGCAATGGTGCCAACGCAAGCTGGGGTACGGCAAGAACCGGTAGAAGCCGAAGTTGATCCGCGGGTAGCAGATCAACAATGGAAGCAATTCTTGAGCTTCAACCCTCCGCAGTTTCATGGGGCGGGTACACTGGCCCAAGCAGAGGATTGGCTTGCAAGGATCAAGAGGATTATGAGAGCTATCAATGTAACGCCCCGTTTTTTTCAGCGATTATTTTTATTCTCGTTTGGCGTTACGATGACGTGTTTCCGTGGCTTGTGCCATGTGTGGAGTACGGTTTAGCTCCTTAGAACTGAGTGCCCTGTTTGGTAGCCTGTTGGCAAGATCTCCCTAGCAAACCGAGTCGTTTTGGTGACCCGGTGTGGCCTCTCGGGGGGATGTTTGTGTTTGGCTTTGTTTGGGTGTAACTCGAGTTCTGTTCGTCGAAAGTTAATTTCGACTTCGCCGTTGCGTTCGTAGCGTGGGTATTTAGCTACGGTGCGAATTTCGTCGAATTCCGAGGTAGTTTGGTTTTCGCGTCGATTTGGTGCTTTACGTAATTTTGTAATTAATAATATAATTATATAATTATATATTAATATTTATATATAGAATTAGAATGAAAAGCCATCGTTCATCTTCTCCAAATAAGAAACCGCCGGCCCCTTGTACGAGAGAAACGGAGAAACCGCCTACCTTGCCTTCGGACGCCGATTCCCGGAGCGTTTGTGGACGGAATTTGATTCCGAGAGTGGATTCGGATTGCTCTCGTCGAGACCTTCATTCCTGCGGTAAGAAATTCGATTTTCGTGGAGTTTTGGAAGGATTGGAATTTTCGGTTTTGGAAGTTTTCCGCCATTAATGGCCGAGTCTTTGTTCTAGGTGTTGCGGCCGTTTTGATCCGTGCGAAGAGGAGGAAAGCAGTCCAAAGCTTCGCTGAGATTTCAGGCAAGTGGTATTCTTGCCCTTGCCAAGTGTTTTCTTTGATTCTATTTGCTGAAATTGAAATCCCGGTTAGCCCAGGTTAGAGGCCTTGTTGTTCTCATTTTCTTGCTAACTATAGGGCTTAGTTCTTCCTACTGAAACCCCCCCTATATTGTGATGTTTGGAATCCGAATTGTCGGCGTGGAGCCGTTGTTTTCCTTTATTTTTGATTGTTGCTCTGGTTTGGGTGTAGCCGAGAGGGAGAGTTAGGCAGGGGGGTGTGGTTGCCAATTTCCTTCGTTAAGGTATTATTCGAATGGTTAGGCATAGTTTGAATGGTAGTAGCGTGCGACGTTGATAGTTGTCTACTGCTACTGCAGTTGCGTGAGTCGTGTGCGCGTTCCAGTGTCGTTCGGGAAATTCCAAACGGTACAAGTTTGCCGCGCACGGTCATCAACCTTTAAGGCGCACGACCACTGGTCGTGTGCCTCTGTTCGTGCGCGTATAAATTTCAGTTTCCAAAGTTCTGTCTCGGGCAATCGCACGAACGCTGGCAACAGTGCGCACGACCACTGATCGTGCGACACTGATCGTGCGCAGTTGCTAGGTTTTCTGTCAGGTTTTCCAGGTTCGCTTCGCACGATCATCAGCCGATGAGTGCGCACGACCACTGATCGTGCGTCACTGATCGTGCGCTTTGTATATTTTCTGTTGCTAGGAGAATTTAGATGGTTTCGAGTGCGGGAGTTTAGATACTCAAGGGGCAGGCAATTACTCGAGTTCTGGATCTTCTGCCTTGGTCGCTCGGCTATCGTCGAGCTCCGTTTTCTTTAGTGGGTTTGTGGGTAGTAACTTTATTTTGGCGGCGAGTGAGGCTAGCTCACTCAACGCCAAAGTTTAGGTAGGCACTGAGTGGGTTTCACTCAACGCCTAGTCGTGTTGGTTTATTTCAACACTCTTCCTTTACCTTGTATTTCATTTCCGAGTGGATTTCCAGTTGTATTTCTGGGTTTTCCTTGTCGGCCGTTTTCTTTATTTTCCTAAAGGCCGAATCGTGGGTCGTGGATAGTAGTGGTGGTTGTAGCTCTTTATAGGGGTGGAGTTGTGTGATATAGCCAAGGCCACCCATGGATTTCTTGCTCCAGGTACGGGCTAGGCATGTCGGGTGGAAAGTCCCTTGTGTTTTCACGTGTTGACCCTCGAGCTTTTGACTTGGACATGGTGGATTGGAGGACTGCGTTTGCCTTCGATCCGGTTCCTTGTTGTTGTTTTTGCTACTATCACTTCCCACAGTTTAGGGTGTTAGAAGTTTCTTCTTTGGTAGTTTGCAGCATTCTGGCTCTTGGCAGCCTAGTAGGCCCTGCAGGATGTTGTTCCTGGGCTGGGTCGTTGCTGTTTCTTTGCACGTTGTGCATTTCTTGTTGTCCTATTTTGGACAGTTGTGACTCTTTCTACTGCATGTTTTCTGTTATTTTGTCCTTTTGGTTGACTCTTTCATGCAGTTTTACCTTGATTTTTGCTTGCTGAGGTATTCTGTTTTCTTTTGGAATGCCTCAGGTTCTGAGCTGTAGCCAGTCTGGTGGCTAGTTGGAGGTGTTGTTGTTGGTGGACTCCCGGACTTTGGAGTTTTGTTTACCTTGTTTGTGAGGTTGTTTTCAGTACTTTCTTACAGACATATATGTGTGCTGGTGGGTTCGTGTCAGGTTGTTGGCGCCCACTAGTAGTTTTTACCTTGTACTAGATATATACTATTGCTGCTACCATTTTTTTTTCTGGAGATAGTCTACTTGCTTTGAGAAGGTTTTATGCTAGGTTGCTAGTTATTTTTAAACTATAATTATTATTATAAATGAAGCTCATGATCAGCATGTTTTGTAAACTTAATCACTATTTTCCAAATCACGTACGAAAACCGTTTTCTTATATATATTATATAAACTAAGTGTAGTGTCTTGCATAGCATGAGTGGTTCTCTTGGGACCCTTATGCGCTCTTTAGGGTGTAAAACTTAATTAAAGTATTTTTCCGCAGCGTTTAAATATAGTTTTCTTTTGTGGACTAGATGATCCACTGAGCCGAGGGATACGGACTCTAAAAATAACTGATTTTCCATTCATTAAGCACATGATTTTCTTGCATAAAGATTGTAGTTGGATTTGCCTGAGCGTCAGCAGTTATCCCCTGCTTGACGTGGCATCATGACGCGTGTTTTCTCTTACTCTGATAATTCTTAATTCGGAGAAAATGCGGGTTGTGACAGTTGGTATCAGAGGGAGGTTGCTTGACAAGTTAGTTGGGCAACCTTCCTTGGATGCTTTTAGTAGTTCAGCATCATGTCATTCACACACCGATATGTCATCAGCACGTCTTGGAAAAAGCACGAACACTACACTCATAGCATAACATGAAGTATACGGGGCATATTATGTAGTATGGGATGCATAATATGTGTTCGTATATGGATCCACCATAGGGGCTACATGTGAGGGTTATGTAGTATGGGATGCATAACCTCACCACATGACTGCGACTAGCACGTTTCTTTTTCGTTGCATGGAAATGTTATGTAGTATGGGATGCATAACATTTTCATGCGTACGCCGCTCATAGCATGCATTAGGGCTTTTTTTTAGAATGCATAGCACAATCATGCATATCATATCATTGCATAAGCACAACGCGCCGAGCTAAAGATTTGCAGGATGACATATGTACACACATGAGTTTTCAAATTAACATAAGTTCATGCATCCGATCTAGGCACAAGAGTTAGTGAGGTGGTGGTTAACCATCCTAGGTTAGGGCATATCATCTAATTATTGTGAAGAAGATAAACTCTCAGAGCAAGTTTAGCAGCTTTAAGTCTATATCTACATATGTATTGTCTGTACTGGTAGTCGGTTCTAGTCGTGGGATTCGGATCTGATTTGCGTTGTAATGATTTTTTTAGGATGGCTAGGCGTCCTGTGACTCGATCGACTCCCCTGTCTGAGGGTGAATCTTCTGGAGCTCAGAACGATGCGGTGATCGAGGGTCTGCATCAGAGTAGCGAAGCTATGGGCAGGCAGTTGGAGGAGGTGCAAGCCCAGATTCAGTCTTTGGTGGCGGTTGTGGCAGGGCAGGCTCAGGGTGCGCAAGTTCCTGCAGGGGGGTTAGCTGTTCCTCCTCCTCCTGCACCCTTAAGACCTCCAGTGGTGGTGCCAGCAGAGATGGCCTTCATCTCGCAGTTTCAGAGGCTGAGCCCTCCCACTTATGATGGGAAGGCAGATTTCATGGTGATAGACGACTGGCTGATCTCCATGGAGGAGATGTTCTCGTACTCAGGGATTGTAGATGTTCAGAGGGTGGTGTTTGCCGCCTATCAGCTTAAAGGTTTGGCTAAGAGTTGGTGGCTGAGAGAGAAGGAGAGCCTGGTAGCCGGATGCTCTTGGGAAGTGTTCAAGGAGATGCTGTTGAGGAAGTTCTTACCCTCGGTCGAGCGTGACCGCCTCATGAATGATTTCCTCTATTTGAAGCAAAGGCAGCTCACGGTGGGTGAGTATGAGATAGAGTTTAGTAAGTTGAGCCGTTTTGCCCCTGGATTGGTCAGCGTTGAGGCTGATCGAGTTAAGCGATTTCTCGGTGGTTTGAGGAGTGAGGTGCAGCAGTTGGCCAGTGCTTATGGGTCAGTGACTTATGCTGGAGTTGTAGAGGCTGCTCTTAAGGTTGAGGCCATTGAGGCGGCGAAGAGCAGAGGCCAGCAGTTGAAGAAGGATAAGAGGAAGTTGGTAGAGGAGAAGAAACCCCTGGTACCCGATGCTGTTCCGGGAAAGAGGAGCAGGGTGGTGTGCAGTTTTTGTGGCCGGTCAGGCCATCCTGTCGAGAGGTGTTTCAAGAAGGCGGCAGCTCAGAAGAAGGAGCAGGTTCATGCGATTCAGGGTGCTCCTAGGAGAGATGTCTCCTGTTCAGTTTGCAAGCGATCCGGGCATGATGCAGCCCAGTGTTGGTCCAGGGATAGAGTCTGCTATCAGTATGGGCAGAAGGGTCACATTAAGTCGAGGTGTCCTCAGTTTCAGCCAGCTCTTCCTGCAGTTCCATTACAGGCTTTACCTCCACCTCAGCGTGTGGACAAGGGAAAAGGGAAGCTGAACGTGATTTCTTCCGAGGAGGCTCAGACTTCGACCCAGGTGATCTCAGGTTAGTAGTTGGTTGTTTTTCTTTCTAGCCTGGTAGTTTAGTTGCTAGATTGTTTGCGGTACTGTTGTGCTAGTTCCTTAGCTTTGTGCGTTCCTATAGGGAAATTTAAGGTGAAGAACCGCTGGGCGCGTGTTCTGTTTGACTCCGGCGCTACCCACTCGTTCGTGGCTAGAGCCTTTGTGGAGCGTCATCGGTTGTCTCTAGATCGTGTTCGGGATTCCTTCCGTATCAAGTTTCCCTCTGGTGAATCTGTGTTGTCAGATTTGGGTATTTTGGATTGCCCGGTTTTGTTGGGGGATTTTCTTGCGAAGGCGGATCTGAAGATGATTGATCTAGAGGACTTCGATGTCATTTTGGGCATGGACTGGCTCTCTCGGTATGATGCGGTCATTCAGTGCAAAGGAAAGCGCTTGGACTTCATCAGGGACGACGGTCAGCCCGGCAGCGTGTATGCTGATCCGTGTCAGGATTCTCCTGTTCTCTCTGCGGTATGTGTTCAGAGATTGTTTCTTTCTGATTGTTGTGTTTGTTTAGTCTCGGCGGTTGGAACCGTTGTTAGCGTGCCACGCTTGGAGGAGATTCCTATTGTTCGTGGTTTCGCCGATGTTTTTCCTGATGATCTTCCTGGTATCCCTCCTGAGCGGGATGTGGAGTTTGTTATTGATTTGGAGCCGGGTACGCGTCCTATTGCTAAGGCGCCGTACCGGATGGCCCCTCGTGAGTTAGAGGAGTTGCGAATTCAGTTAGATGAGTTGTTGGCTAAAGGTTTTATCAGGCAGAGTTCGTCGCCTTGGGGTGCTCCTGTTTTGTTCGTAAAGAAGAAAGATGGGTCGATGCGGCTTTGCATCGACTATAGAGAGTTGAACAAGGTCACTATCAAGAACAGGTACCCTCTGCCGAGGATCGATGATTTATTTGACCAGTTGCGTGGTAGCACGGTGTTCTCCAAGATCGATCTTCGTTCGGGCTATCATCAGCTCAGGATCCGTGAGGCAGATATTCCACGGACTGCGTTTAGGTCGAGGCATGGGCACTTTGAGTTTTTGGTGATGTCGTTTGGTCTGACCAACGCACCATCAGCCTTCATGGATATGATGAACAGGGTGTTCAAGGATTTCCTAGACAAGTTCGTTGTGGTCTTCATTGATGACGTGTTGGTTTATTCTCGCAGTGCTGAGGAGCACGAGCAGCATTTGCGTTTGGTCCTATCAGAGTTGAGGAACCACAAGTTATTCGCCAAGTTGAGCAAGTGCGAATTTTGGTTGCCTCAGGTTTCTTTTCTAGGCCACGTGGTGAACAAGGATGGGATCTCGGTTGACCCAGAAAAGATTGCAGCAGTGACGGATTGGAGTAGGCCGAATACTCCTAAGGAGATCAGAAGTTTCTTAGGGTTGGCTGGCTATTACAGGAGATTCGTGGAGGGTTTCTCTTCTCTAGCCGCACCGTTGACCAAGCTGACTCAGAAGAATGTGGCATTTGTTTGGAGCGAGAAGTGCGAAGAAGCTTTTCAGGAGTTAAAGAGGAGATTGTGTACTGCTCCCGTTCTGACCCTTCCTACTGAGGGCGTGGATTATGATGTATATGTGGATGCTTCGCATATAGGACTGGGATGCGTATTAATGCAGGATGGAAAAGTAATTGCTTATGGGTCAAGGCAGTTGAAAACTCATGAGCGGAATTATCCTACGCATGACCTTGAGTTTGCAGCGGTTATCTATGCGTTGAAGTTGTGGAGGCACTTACTTTATGGGGCTCAGTGCAAGATTTTTACTGACCATAAGAGCCTGAAGTACGTGTTCACGCAGAAAGAGTTGAATCTGTGTCAGCGGCGGTGGCTTGAGTATGTGGCGGATTATGATGTAGAAATCCAGTATCATCCGGGCAAGGCCAATGTGGTGGCCGACGCCCTGAGCCGAAAGACGGGAAAGATCTTTAACCTCTCCGCCGATCGATTATTTGAGGAGTTCCTCCTTATGGATATTTCAGTGGGATGCTGTGGTTTGCAGAGTAGTTTGTCAATGGCAGAGCCGTCCTGGATTTCTTTAACTAGACTGCATCAGAAGGACGATCCGGATCTGTTGCACCTTTTTACCAGGACAGAGAAGGGAGAGTTGCCAGATTTTTCTATTGATGATGCGGGTACTTTGATGTACCGCGGCAGGATTTGCGTTCCCGCTGTTGGGGACATTAGGAGTATGATTTGCAGTGAGGCTCATGGTTCCAGCGTTGCCTACCATCCAGGATCTACGAAGATGTACCGTGACTTAAGGCAAATTGCTTGGTGGTATGGTATGAAAGGAGATATAGCCCGATATGTTGCTGAGTGTCACACTTGCAAGCGTGTGAAGGCCGATCATGGAAGGCCTGGTGGTAAGTTGACTCCGCTAGAGATCCCGACTTGGAAGTGGGAGAGTATATCTATGGACTTCATTACGGGTTTGCCAAAATCCCCGAGAGGATTTGATTCTGTTTGGGTTATAGTGGATAGATTGACGAAGTGTGCTCACTTCGTGCCTTATAAGATTGATTACCCGATGAAGAAGATAGCGGAGTTGTACTTGAATGAAGTCATCCGACTCCACGGTGTGCCGGTTAGCATCATTTCTGATCGAGACTCCCGGTTTACTTCTCGTTTTTGGTAGAGTCTGCAGGAGGGTTTGGGTACGGATCTGAGGTATTCTACTGCGTACCACCCTCAGACCAATGGGCAGACGGAGCGGGTCAATCAGATTGTTGAGGATATGATCCGGTGCTATATTTTAGACCACGGTGGAGCGTGGGATGAGCGTCTGCGACTCATGGAATTTGCTTACAATAACAGTTATCAGGAAAGCTTGCAGATGGCTCCGTTCGAAGCTTTGTATGGGAGGCGCTGTAGGACTCCGTTGTTTTGGGCTGAGGCTGGTGAGAAGCCTTTGTTGGGTCCTGATGCTCTGGAAGAGATGGAAGTCGCCGTGGAGCTTATTCAGGAAAAGCTTCGTTTAGCCCAGGAGAGGTATGAAAAGAACGCCAATCGGCGCAGGTCCGCCTTGGAGTTTTTAGTAGGGGATCATGTATACCTCAAGGTTTCTCCAATGGTTGGTGTAAAGAGATTTGGTAAAAATCAGAAATTGGACCCAAGGTATGTGGGCCCGTTTGAGGTTTTGGAGCGGATTGGTGTGTCTGCATATAGATTGGATTTGCCAGCGAACTTCCCTGGTGTTCATAATGTTTTTCATGTTAGCCAATTGCGGAAGTGTGTGCGCAGCAGTGGGCAACTCTTGGACGTTGTGCCCCAGTTGGAGCCCAACCTCTCTTTCGTTGAAGTGTCAGTTCGTATTTTGGATACTCAGGAGCGTGTGCTGCGAAAGAAGTCCATACCGATGGTGAAAGTTTTATGGAAAAATCAGGATTTGGAGAGCGCGACTTGGGAGCTAGAGTCGGCCATGAGGAGGGCGTACCCTCACCTGTTTCTCTGATTCGATCGGTATGTTTCCCTTTGTAACTTCTGTTTGTTACTTTTCCTTCTTTTATAGGAGGGTTGTGCGTAAAGTTTCGGGACGAAACTTTCTTTTAGGGGGAGTGACTGTAACGCCCCGTTTTTTTCAGCGATTATTTTTATTCTCGTTTGGCGTTACGATGACGCGTTTCCGTGGCTTGTGCCATGTGTGGAGTACGGTTTAGCTCCTTAGAACTGAGTGCCCTGTTTGGTAGCCTGTTGGCAATATCTCCCTAGCAAACCGAGTCGTTTTGGTGACCCGGTGTGGCCTCTCGGGGGGATGTTTGTGTTTGGCTTTGTTTGGGTGTAACTCGAGTTCTGTTCGTCGAAAGATAATTTCGACTTCGCCGTTGCGTTCGTAGCGTGGGTATTTAGCTACGGTGCGAATTTCGTCGAATTCCGAGGTAGTTTGGTTTTCGCGTCGATTTGGTGCTTTACGTAATTTTGTAATTAATAATATAATTATATAATTATATATTAATATTTATATATAGAATTAGAATGAAAAGCCATCGTTTATCTTCTCCAAATAAGAAACCGCCGGCCCCTTGTACGAGAGAAACGGAGAAACCGCCTACCTTGCCTTCGGACGCCGATTCCCGGAGCGTTTGTGGACGGAATTTGATTCCGAGAGTGGATTCGGATTGCTCTCGTCGAGACCTTCATTCCTGCGGTAAGAAATTCGATTTTCGTGGAGTTTTGGAAGGATTGGAATTTTCGGTTTTGGAAGTTTTCCGCCATTAATGGCCGAGTCTTTGTTCTAGGTGTTGCGGCCGTTTTGATCCGTGCGAAGAGGAGGAAAGCAGTCCAAAGCTTCGCTGAGATTTGAGGCAAGTGGTATTCTTGCCCTTGCCAAGTGTTTTCTTTGATTCTATTTGCTGAAATTGAAATCCCGGTTAGCCCAGGTTAGAGGCCTTGTTGTTCTCATTTTCTTGCTAACTATAGGGCTTAGTTCTTCCTACTGAAACCCCCCCTATGTTGTGATGTTTGGAATCCGAATTGTCGGCGTGGAGCCGTTGTTTTCCTTTATTTTTGATTGTTGCTCTGGTTTGGGTGTAGCCGAGAGGGAGAGTTAGGCGGGGGGGTGTGGTTGCCAATTTCCTTCGTTAAGGCATTATTCGAATGGTTAGGCATAGTTTGAATGATAGTAGCGTGCGACGTTGATAGTTGTCTACTGCTACTGCAGTTGCGTGAGTCGTGTGCGCGTTCTGGTGTCGTTCGGGAAATTCCAAACGGTACAGGTTTGTCGCGCACGGTCATCAACCTTTAGGGCGCACGACCACTGGTCGTGTGCCTCTGTTCGTGCGCGTATAAATTTCAGTTTCCAAAGTTCTGTCTCGGGCAATCGCACGAGCGCTGGCAACAGTGCGCACGACCACTGATCGTGCGATACTGATCGTGCGCAGTTGCTAGGTTTTCTGTCAGGTTTTCCAGGTTCGCTTCGCACGATCATCAGCCGATGAGTGCGCACGACCACTGATCGTGCGTCACTGATCGTGCGCTTTGTATATTTTCTGTTGCTAGGAGAATTTAGATGGTTTCGAGTGCGGGAGTTTAGATACTCAAGGGGCAGGCAATTACTCGAGTTCTGGATCTTCTGCCTTGGTCGCTCGGCTATCGTCGAGCTCCGTTTTCTTTAGTGGGTTTGTGGGTAGTAACTTTATTTTGGCGGCGAGTGAGGCTAGCTCACTCAACGCCAAAGTTTAGGTAGGCACTGAGTGGGTTTCACTCAATGCCTAGTCGTGTTGGTTTATTTCAACACTCTTCCTTTACCTTGTATTTCATTTCCGAGTGGATTTCCAGTTGTATTTCTGGGTTTTCCTTGTCGGCCGTTTTCTTTATTTTCCTAAAGGCCGAATCGTGGGTCGTGGATAGTAGTGGTGGTTGTAGCTCTTTATGGGGGTGGAGTTGTGTGATATAGCCAAGGCCACCCATGGATTTCTTGCTCCAGGTACGGGCTGGGCATGTCGGGTGGAAGGTCCCTTGTGTTTTCACGTGTTGACCCTCGAGCTTTTGACTTGGACATGGTGGATTGGAGGACTGCGTTTGCCTTCGATCCGGTTCCTCGTTGTTGTTTTTGCTACTATCACTTCCCACAGTTTAGGGTGTTAGAAGTTTCTTCTTTGGTAGTTTGCAGCATTCTGGCTCTTGGCAGCCTAGTAGGCCCTGCAGGATGTTGTTCCTGGGCTGGGTCGTTGCTGTTTCTTTGCACGTTGTGCATTTCTTGTTGTCCTGTTTTGGACAGTTGTGACTCTTTCTACTGCATGTTTTCTGTTTTTTTGTCCTTTTGGTTGACTCTTTCATGCAGTTTTACCTTGATTTTTGCTTGCTGAGGTATTCTGTTTTCTTTTGGAATGCCTCAGGTTCTGAGCTGTAGCTAGTCTGGTGGCTAGTTGGAGGTGTTGTTGTTGGTGGACTCCCGGACTTTGGAGTTTTGTTTACCTTGTTTGTGAGGTTGTTTTCAGTACTTTCTTACAGACATATATGTGTGCTGGTGGGTTCGTGTCAGGTTGTTGGCGCCCACTAGTAGTTTTTACCTTGTACTAGATATATACTATTGCTGCTACCATTTTTTTTCTGGAGATAGTCTACTTGCTTTGAGAAGGTTTTATGCTAGGTTGCTAGTTATTTTTAAACTATAATTATTATTATAAATGAAGCTCATGATCAGCATGTTTTGTAAACTTAATCACTATTTTCCAAATCACGTACGAAAACCGTTTTCTTATATATATTATATAAACTAAGTATAGTGTCTTGCATAGCATGAGTGGTTCTCTTGGGACCCTTATGCGCTCTTTAGGGTGTAAAACCTAATTAAAGTATTTTTCCGCAGTGTTTAAATATAGTTTTCTTTTGTGGACTAGATAATCCACTGAGCCGAGGGATACGGACTCTAAAAATAACTGATTTTCCATTCATTAAGCACATGATTTTCTTGCATAAAGATTGTAGTTGGATTTGCCTGAGCATCAGCAGTTATCCCCTGCTTGACGTGGCATCATGACGCGTGTTTTCTCTTACTCTGATAATTCTTAATTCGGAGAAAATGCGGGTTGTGACAATCAAGGTTGAGGAGGAACAGAAAGTCATGTTAGCCACTTTCCTACTGGAAGGAGAGGCGCGATTGTGGTGGGATGAGATTGAACTGCATCACTTGGCCGGCAGGCAATTGGCAGAGATTACAATGGAAGAATTTTCTCGACTGTTCTTAGCACAACATCTGCCGATGCAACAAAGGATATCGATGGAAATGGAATTTCAACGGTTAGCACAGGGAGATCGAAGTGTGGATGACTACCTGCATGAGTTCACTCGTTTGGGAAGATATGCAGGCACGATCTTCGCCGACGAAGAGCGTAAGACTAGTCGGTTTTATCCGGGACTGCGAGATGAGCTGCGGTATTTGCTCTCGAGTTCTGTGAGTCAGGGATTCCAAGCCTTAGTCTGTACGGCTCGTTCTTTGGAGACGGACATGAAACGGGGGCAAGCAAAGGGAAACTTGGCGGTTGCGAAGACAGAGTTTAAGCTGCCGCGTCCGAAAAAGTTTGGCTACCGAAAGAGATGGAATAAGAAGTCTAAGTCTTCTGGACAAGCTCCTTCTGCGACTGTGACGGATACATCTGGGTATGGATCTCGTGCTTGTTATACGTGCGGGAAGGTTGGACACTTCGCACGTGAATATCGATCTGGTCCTCCAAAGGGTGATAAGAAGACGGGAGCGTCTTATGCGGAGAAGGGGAAGGCTGTGGTGGAGTCTTCTGCCTCGCACGCGCAGCCCAGGGTCTTCAACCTTGGACAACAGGAGGCCATTAAGCAGGCGGATGTCGTCACAGGTACGTGTAGGTTTTAATGTTCTTGTTTTTGATGTGTTGTGCTTGTTTTAATTATAATGTTATAGGGTTTGTCCTTATACGAGAGTATCCGGCGCGAGCACTGTTTGACATAGGTGCTTCACATTCGTTTCTGTCTGAGGACTTTGTCTTTCGTATCGGGGTGCCTATCCAGACCATGACAGACAGTGTAAAGGTGTTGTTGCCTAACGGATGTTTGATGTGCGCGGATCGATCTTGCGGTCTTGAGGTCAAGATAGGAAGTCGGGAGTTCAAGGTGGAAACATTAGTATTACCGATCAAAGAGTTTGATATAATCTTTGGTATGGACTGGCTTTCAGAGCAGCGTGCATGTATTGATTGCACTTCAAAAGAGGTCACACTTGGGCAAAATACTGAACAAGAGACCAAGTTCATTGGTATGCAAGGGATGAGTGGGATGTTGTTATCCGCTCTCCAAGTTGTTAAAGCAGTTCGGAAGGGTGCGGAGTTGTTCTTCACACTCATAGAGGCGGTGGTGCCGAAGGCCAGTGTGAGTGAAGTGCCGATTGTGTCGGAATATGTTGATGTGTTTCCAAAGGACCTTCCGGGGTTACCTCCCCAAAGGGAAATCGACTTCGCTATCGAGATGGTGCCGGGTGCGAAACCTGTGGCCCGTTCGCTGTATCGGGTAGCGCCAAAAGAAATGGCCGAACTGAAAGTTCAGTTGCAAGAGTTATTGGAGCAGGGATACATACGCCCAAGTATGTCACCTTGGAGCGCGCCTGTTCTTTTTGTGAAAAAGAAAGACCTTTGGTTTGCGACTATGTATTGATTACCGTGAACTGAACAAGCTGACGGAGAAAAACAAGTATCCAATTCCACGGATCGATGACTTGTTCGATCTGCTAGCAGGCTCAACCGTCTATTCGAAGTTGGATTTGAAGTCCGGGTATTACCAGTTGCGGATTAGGGAAGGTGACATTCGCAAGACAGCGTTTGGCACACGCTATGGTCATTATGAGTTCACAGTGATGTCGTTTGGCTTATGTAATGCTCCTTCGGTCTTCATGGATCTCATGCATCGAACGTTCCGCGAATACCTGGATCTGTTTGTGATTGTGTTTATTGATGATATCCTTGTATATTCACAATCGGAGGAAGATCATGCAAACCACTTGCGGTTGGTATTGCATACCTTGCGAAGGAATAAGCTGTATGCCAAGTTCTCTAAGTGTGAGTTCTGGCTCTCGTCGGTGGCTTTTCTAGGCCATGTGGTAAGTGGAGAGGGCATAGCGGTGGATCCGACTAAGATAAGTGCCATTCGTGATTGGCCAGTGTTGTCTTCAGTGGCCGAGGTCAGGAGTTTCCTTGGACTGGCGGGCTACTATAGACGGTTCGTGGAGAACTTCTCCCGAATTGCTTTGCCTCTGACTACATTGACGAGAAAAGATCAGAAGTTCGTTTGGACACAGGAGTGCACACGAGCTTTTGAGGAGCTGAAGAGTCGTTTGACCACGGCGCCTGTTTTGACGTCGCCATGTGGTACAGATGGATTTGAAATATACAGCGATGTGTCAGGAAGCGGCTTAGGCTGCGTTCTCCTGCAGTTTGGCAAGGTGATCGCCTATGGCTCACGTCAATTGAAAGTGCATGAGCGTAATTACCCCGTCCATGACTTGGAGTTAGCGGCGGTGATCTTTGCGCTAAAGTTGTGGCGGCATTATCTTTATGGCGTGAAGGTGGATATTTATACAGATCATAAAAGCTTAAGGTATCTGCTCGATCAAAAGGAGTTGAATATGCGACAAAGGAGGTGGATGGAATTCCTTGGGGATTATACCTTCGACATTCATTATGTTCCCGGAAAGGGCAATGTGGTCGCTGATGCCTTGAGTCGTCGGACTCCGGTGCGGGAAAATTGGTTGCGGATACATGATGAGCGGTTAATCCAGGAGTTGGAAGCTTTGGAGATATCTTGTGTGGAAAGAGATTCTTCGACTGTTGCATGCGTGAACTGGTTGGAGGTTCAATATGACCTTGCTGACAGGGTTCGGCGGGCAACGGAGTTGGATGAAAGTCTCCAACGCTATGCAAAGGAGGGGTCTGGTGATCAATTCTCCTGGGATGACGGTTTATTACGGAAAGATGGCCGATTGTGCGTCCCTAGTGCGAGTAAATTGCGAGAAGGATTGCTATATGAAGCACACTTTACAATGTACTCAATTCACCCTGGGAGCACAAAAATGTACAAGGACATGAAGAAACTGTTCTGGTGGCCTGGTTTAAAGAAGGACATAGCCGCGTATGTGGCTAAATGTCGTACTTGTGCTTTGGTAAAGACAGAATGTCAACGGCCGAGTGGTTTCCTGAAGTTGTTGCCGGTTCTGCAATGGAAGTTTGAGGATATTTCTATGGATTTCATGCACGGATTGCCGAGATCTCAGCGTGGCCATGACTCAATCTGGGTGATTGTAGACCGGTTGACAAAGGTGGCTCACTTTATACCGAACAAGCGGGACGATTCAATGGAAACGTTGGCAAAGCTCTATGTGGAGCAGATTGTTCGATTGCACGGTGTTCCCCGAAGCATCGTAAGTGACCGAGATGGGTGCTTTACCTCGAAGGATTGGAGATTAGTTCATCAGATGTTGGGCACGAAGTTAGCATTCAGTACGGCCTTTCACCCGCAAACGTATGGCCAAACTGAACGAACCAACAGAACGATGGAGGATATGCTCCGTATGTGCGCCCTGGACTTCGGTAAGAATTGGGAAGAGCATCTTGTTATGGTGGAGTTTGCCTATAATAATAGCCATCAAGCGAGTATAGGCATGGCCCCGTTTGAAGTACTGTATGGTCGTAAGTGTCGTACACCGCTAGCTTGGGCAGAAACTGGCGAGACTAAACTTTTAGGCAAAAAGGAGGTCGAGGATGCTACCTTAACAATACGCTCTATTCGCGAGAGGCTCCTAATAGCCCAGGATCGGCAAGCCAAGTATTACAATGCTAAGCACCGGAACGTGGAGTTCGCGGTGGGTGACTGGGTCTATTTAAAGATTAAGCCCTTCAAAGGCGTATCTCGGATTCGGCAGTTGAAAAAGCTAAGTCCGTGATACCTTGGTCTGTTTGAAGTGGTGGAGCGAGTTGGGGAAGCTGCCTATCGGCTAGCTCTTTCATCGGAATTGAGTGGATTGCATGACGTGTTTCACATCTCGGTGCTACGCAAAGCAGTCAAGGATCCAGCTCAAGTAGTGGAGAATGATCGGGTACCGATCGAGTATGGGCTAACGACGAGGGTTCGACCTATTCGGATCGAGGATCGAGCCGAGAAACAGTTGCGGAACAAAGTGATCGGGATGGTCAAGGTCTGATGGGACAATTGTGGCCGTGAAGAGCTAACATGGGAGCGAGAGCAGACCATGCGAGCTGAATTTCCCGAGCTGTTTGTATAAACTGTAGACCATGTACCTTTTGTTATAACAGAGATATCCAGTTATAGCATTGTATTTTCTGGTTCCTTACCGTGTCAAATTTCGGGACGAAATTTTATTAAGGAGGGGAGGATTGTAACACCCCAAAAATCTCAAAATTGGATTTGAGGTGCAGGCTGCTTGACACGGCCTGGGACACGGGCGTGTCCCAGGGCGTGTCGGGGGTACACGGCCTGGGACACGGGCGTGTCCCAGGGCGTGTCACTCAATAAATCGCCGGTTTGAGTCAGAAATGTACACGGCCCGGAACCAAGCCTTGAACACGGCTGTGTCAGATTTGACGCGGGCGTGTCCGAGGGCGTGTGCCTACCCGTGTACTGCTCTGACTGGTTTTAGCGCTCGTTGAGTACCGTGTAACAGGGGTGACACGGGCGTGTCACATGACTGACACGGGCGTGTCAGGTTTGACACGGGCGTGTCGATGCCCGTGTTCTGGTAGTTTTCAGTCGGTACGTGTGCCGCTTAAGGGTACACGGCCTGTGACACGGGCGTGTCACAGGCCGTGTCGGCCAAAAAGTCTAGTTTTCAGGCAGATCGTGGCCGTTCATTTTTCCTTAAAGAAGATCTTGTGGCTGGGGCTCATTCCTGGCTAGATAAGGCCGGGGAAGGAGAAGGCTAAGCTCATTTTGAGTTTCATCTTCTCTTTCTAGCTTTAAGAGAGAGGTGAGAGCAAGGTGAGGAAGAAGAAGTGGAATCCGGCTGCCGGTGGTGCTACGGTGGTCCAAATCACGAGCCGAGTTCGGATTTGCGAAGGCAACGCTGCTGCGAAGGCTTTCATCCGTCTCAAATTTCTCTCCATGGCTCCGAAGCGAGTTCCTAGGGTAACGATTTCCTTCTTGGACATGTGAAGTCCTTAATTCCTGCATTGCATAGGGAAAACCCTTCCCCGCGAGTGTGCGGTGGGTTGTGGCGTCCCTTGGGGTAGATATGTGAAGTCCCCCTTGTTAGAGTCCGGAATTGGAGTACGGATCTAGGCATGCTGTGTGAAGCCCATCTGGACATATTGGTCTGGATTGGTGATGCTTGTTTGCATATCGGAGAAGACTCCGTGATTATTGCTTGTATGCCTGATGGATAAAGTACTGGAGGAAGTCCAGGAAATTGTGAGAGTTGGGTGCAACTCTTGTGGCCGTGAGTTGCCACTTTGTGTGCGGTTGAGCATTGGGCTGCAACTGTATGAAAAGGCTTCGTGCAGAACAGGCAAGGTGAAACTGACCCGCGCCTTTAAATGTGGCCTCAGCTACGATGTACTTGGTTGGGCAAGGCGATTTGAGCAACGGGGGGTGGCTGATCTGTACCTGCGTTATGTAGGCTGGACATGAGAGCGCCAAGGCATTGGGCTTTCGTCAGCGGAATAATGAGAGTCCTGGGCCTGCGTGCCGGACTAAATGCTCAATGGTGAGATCCGGTGTTTCCGGTGCACCCGAGAGTGCCATGAGTACACGGGACGTCGGGCCGTCGTGCCGGCATTTGTGATATGTGACTGTGCAGTCGTGCACGTCTTGCTTGAATTACAATATATATCATATTGGAAGATTGCTATGCAGGGATGGAATTCCGCTGCCCCGTGCCAGGGGCAGGGTCATTATAATTGGTCAGCTGAATGCTGACCGTTGCCCTGTTTGCCACCGCTTGGTGGATTGGTTCTTACAGGTACTGGAGGTGCTGGTCCGAGCGGGACTTAGCGGGCTGAAGCCCAAAGCTGTGTTGCTGCCCTCAAAGGCATTGTTTTGTTTCTTTTGTTCATGTGTGGCCGGCCTGCGTGCCGATGTCTGTAATCCACACTCTTGTTAAGAGAACTTGTTGTAAGGCCTTAAGGCCAGACTCTTTTAATGTTTGTATACATTCCTATGTTATAGTGGACAGTGTTCTGTATCTTGAGTTCAAATATTCAACCGTGAAACTTCCGCTAGAATGCTCTGTGGTTAGGATGCGTTGGATATGATATTAGTTCGTAGCGTCTCCACCTATTTGTGGAATATGGTGTGGGGCCCCGGCCAGACCCTCTATTATATTCTTCTTGACGGGTAGAGGTGTTACACAAATCCCAACCGTCTATTAATGATTCTTCCCAAGGTTACCAACAAGTGCGAACAGATATCCGCACTCACTCCCTTCACAATTTGGTGCCCCAAGGCACCTCAAGGGTTTACCACAAACACAGGTGGCGAACCACCTTATACAATGGACCATTTTAGACTCCCTTATATGATAAGCCACAAGACCATGATTACGTCTAATGTTATGGTCACATAACTTTAACTTCACCACTTACAACTCCTTTACCCAAAATCAATCATTTGTGTACACATGAGTTAACCATCCATTTAACACCTCACATGTTCATACAACCAACACCGAATCAATTACCCAAGCTTTAGTGAATCTTGTTATTAAATGACTAATTACCCTTCGTTCATTAACCCCCACCAAGTCATTTCGTTCAACCACATACCATTTCACCATTTGTTTACGTGGGGTCTATCCAGTAATTTCATCATGTGTTGAATCATCATAATTAGGCATATTATGAATCGCCTACAACTTAACATCGGATTGTTACAAAATCTCTTCGGAGTCTAAACCCAACTTTACACTTACCCAGGAATGTCAGGTGGAGAACACCTGCTGGACAGCAACTTCAGCCAGAGATTCTTGTGGCTACAGAAATCCGGTGAGTACTTGTAACCCCTCGTTGGAAAGGTATTTCCATGGGCTACAACCTTCATGTTAAGTCTGCAACTCAGATCATATTGTATCATACATGAAATTGGCTCCAAAGTCTGCTGCGTACAGAATACAATTTCTGCACGCTTAGTCTGACAGCCCTCTACTTCCATCAAACATTCCCGTGGATATAGACTTCACCCGAAGGCGTGTAACCACTCATCGGAAAGTTAATTCTAAGTGCTACGACTCTAATGTTTAGTCGAAAGCCCAGATCTTGCCATATATTTCCTGAAAATAGCCAAGAAAGTCGTTGCGTGCAGAACACAGATTTCTGCACACATCTTGAGGCGAAATGGACGGTATCACTTCATCTTCCTCCTCAAGCCGGTCCTCCCAAATCACAACCAGAAGTTCCTCCACCCTTATTCACCCTCTTAAGGCCATTCCTCTTCACGAAACCACCCCCATCATCACTTTGAATGAAGGGGAGGTTGAAGATGACTAAACCTTAGAACACAAGTTCTAGCATGGCCCTCCTAGAAATCATCATCTCACACATCAAGACTCTTTTGAGTCAATATCTCGCCTAGGAATAACTACAGATTTAGCACCAAGGGAGAGGGGAGGAAGCTCACCTCATTTACAGCGGTTCCGCCATCTCCGACCATGGATCTTGTCATTCTTTTCGTCAGCATCCCTTTTCCTTGGCGGCGGTGGCGATTCCGCATGGAGTTTGGTTGGCTCCAGCAAGTTTTCCTTCCTCCAGGAGTTTTCTCCGACAGATGTGGCTTGGAAGAGAATGAAGATGGCTAGGGTTTCATTTTGCCCTTTTTATTCAGAGGTGACACGGGTAGGGATACGCTCGTGTCCTTACCCGTGTCCTACTCGGGCGAAACGGCGTCAACGGTTCGAATGCCGCTTCGTGCACATACACGGGTACTGACACGCCAGTGTTTGTACCCGTGTCAAGGTGACACGGCCGTGGTTCTGCCCGTATCTATACCCGTGTCGTGCTCTAGACATATTTCGTCGAGCTTGACTTGACGCACACAGGTAGGGACACTCCCGTGTCTCTACTCGTTTCCTTCTCGGGGTAATGCCTGCTTAACTCTCAATGCCATGCCACTCAACGCCATGGCACATGGGTAGGGACACGCCCGTGTCGCTACCCGTGTTATACCCAAAACAGACACTCAACTCCATGCCACTCAACGCCACGGCACACGGGTAGGGACACGCCCGTGTCTCTACCCGTGTCCTTCTCGGGACAAGCCACTCAACGCCATTTTCTTATCACTCAACACCCTGTCACTCAAAGCCACGACACACGGGTAGGGACACGCTCGTGTCTTTACCCGTGTCCTACATAGGGCCAACTTCGTTTTTCCCCACGAGTGCGCGCCTGAACGCCTGCACTCTCTGAGCCTAAATCACCTCTCCTGACTCAAAAGCGCGCACAAGGGGCCAAGTGCGAATCGGTACGTTACAATTCCTATAAACAAAATAAGGGTCTGTTCGGCGCGTAGCTATTGGCATTTTGGAATTGGCTTTGGGAAACAGTAAAGGCAATTCCAATGTTCGGCGGGTCAGAAATGGCTTGGAATTGATTTTGGAGAAAAATCCATCTGCTTTAAACCCAAGTTAAAACAGCGCCTCTCCAATTCTTCGCCCCGGCCCCCATTTTTCCTGATTTTCCTCTAGCCCGATATCCCGATAGCAGCGAGCAGTAGACCAAGCCTCCCAATCAGAGGCGATTCTCCTCCCAATAGCAGCGGCGAACTCCTCCAATTGCAGCGGCGAACTCCTCCGATTGCAGGTATACTTCCTCCTCTTTCTCCTCTTCTCTTCTTCTTCCTCTTCCTTCTCTTTCTCTTGTCTTTTTATGCACCTTCTTCATCCACCTTCTCTTTCTTCTCTTCTTCCTCTTCCTTGTCTTCTCTTCTCTTCTTATTCACCTTCTTCATCCGCCTCCTTTTTCTCCTCTTCTCTTCTTCTTCCTGGTGGCATTACCTAGATTGATGACGTTTCTTTAAGAAATGGAGTGCTACAAATTATTTTTATGCAAAACTATTGCTTGCTATAAATTATTTTTATGCAAAACTATTGTTGTGTGGCTCTGGTGTTAATTGGGTGCTCCTATCAAGTTCTTGTTTGTACTCTACAACTTGTTCTTCAAGTGCAGAGTATTTGGTTTTAGGGTTTTGCCTTTACCTTATTACAATGAGGGACAAGTCTTTTCTTTTCTTGTTCTTGACTGTTTTGCATTAAGCCGTCTGTAATTTCTTCCAAAGGCATAAGTTTGCTAGTTTGAATTGATAGCTTTTCAACTCCAATCGATGCCAAGTGCTGCAATATTTATGTGTTGTTAAAACCAATTTCTGCTGGCATTACTACAGGCTTTGAGACCTGCATGATCAGTTTTCCATTACTCTTATATGGCTGTGCTTAAAAAATCCTAACACTTGAGTTAATTTGTCTAGCAATTGAGTTGCTTTGTTTTCTTCCAATTTCTCTACGTTTTATATTGACTTATTTTGTTTTCTTCCAAATTCTATACGCTTTATACAGGATGACAAAAGTCTCTTGGTAAATGAGGCTAACTTTTGGTCTATTTAACTATTTTATCATAAGAACTTGTAAACCATTGAACCATACGAATGTTATAGTTTGCTTTAAAAGCACAATTCTCATTCTACAGGTTATGAAGTAAATAATTATGGTTGCAGCCATATATTCTCCCACATAACTTTCAATAGTTGTAAATCGTGTATCCATATCAAAAAAAACCTTGTTGCATAAGAAGGATAATGAATTTATGATCATTAGACAACTCTGAGTATATTAAGATCTAAAAAAATAGTGGAAAGAATTTACCTTGAGGAAACCATCCAAAGTAGTTATACATCACAACAGCAACAATGAGAGTCTTTCCCAGACCAGTTATACTTTTGTTTAGCATTGAAGTGTTAGTCATTAGTGATTGTTTCACTTTGATTTGTAAATATAGGTTTATTGTTGCTTTAATTTTTATTGATTTTCACTTTGATTTGTAAATCTAGGTTTTGTCATGGATCGCGTAGAGGTACAAAAAACTCCTAATGGCTGGAAGAGTGCTTCTTTATTTTAAAATTGTATAAAATATAAAATTTTAATTTCAAATATCCAATTTCATTGTGCAGCCGAACAACTTTTGCATATCAATTCCAATTCTGTTCACTGAATTCCATCCTGCAGCCGAACAGCAGAATTGGCTTTCTGCACAAAACCAATTCCTGCAAATATTGGTTTTCTAGTCAAAGCCAATTCCAGAATGTCAATAGCTGCGCGCCAAACGGACCCTAAAAGATTTCGTCCCTAAAATCAGGTTAAGGCTATGGGGGAGAAAAGCATAAAATAGACATAAAATAAAATATGCTTTAAAAGGTTACCTTGATGGAATAGCTCCGGGTAGCGCTTTTGCATCAAGTCCACCGGCTCCCACGTGTACTCCACTTTCCAATGATTGGAGCACAACACTTTTACCAGAGGAACACTTTTGCGGCGCAAAATCCTCGTCTCGCTGTTTACTATCCGCACAGGCTCTAGTCGCACCGACCTATCAGTTTCAACTGCTCCGTCAGTGGTCAGGACATATTGTTCGGGCCGCAACAATGCCTTTCGGAGTGATGACACATGGAATACGTCAAGAAGATTCTTTAGCTCCGGCGGTAACTCCAACCGATATGCCAACGGACCAATCCTATCCAATATGACGTAGGGCCCAACGTGCCTTGGGCTGAGCTTCTTCACACCACGTACCCGAGATACTCTATGCATCGGCCTGATCTTTAAAAATACTTTGTCGCCCACTTGAAATTCCACCATCCAGTGGTTTGCATTATAATACTTTTCTTAGTGACTTTGAGCCTCGAGCATGCGGTCCCGTATTAGCCTCACAGCCGCATCAGTATCATCTATGTATTTAATTCCCAAAGCCTTCAAATCTTCATCTTGCACCCAAGACAAGGGTGTTCTACACCTTCTTCCATAAAGGGCTTCATGGGGCACCATCTCGATGCTAGCTTGATGGTTGTTGTTGCATGAGAATTCTACCAAGGGTAGGAGCCTTTCCCACAGCTCTCCTCTATCCAACACACACAACCTCAATAAATCTTCCATTGTCCTGATGGTCCTTTCAGATTGCCTGTCGGTCTGAGGGTGAAACGCTGTGTTGAAGGTAAGGCGCGAACCCAAATATGCCTGCACAGCCTTCCATTCCCTAGAGGTAAACCGACCATCCTGGTCAGAAACGATTGTCTTCGGCGCGCCATGATACCGTACGAATTGTTCCACAAAAAGGTGTACCGAAACATCCACGTGTGCTTCTTTCTTCATAGGTATGAACCGGGCTACCTTCGTCAAGCGATCAACGATTACCCATATCGAATCATTCCCTGAGCGGGAGCGAGGCAAACCGTGGATGAAGTCCATGGAGACATCCTCGAACTTCCACTCGGGGATGGGCAATGACTGCAACAATCCACCAGGGCTCCTGCATTCTGCCTTCACCCTTTGGCAGGCCTCGCAATGCGTAACAAAATATATGACGTCTTTCTTCATTCCCGGCCAACACATGGTATTCCGCAAGTCGGCGTACATCTTAGCAATTCCAGGATGCACAGAATACTGATAGCAGTGTGCCTCTCTCAAGATATCTTCCCGAATTTTACCGCCCTTGGGAATGTAAAGCCGGCCACGGAAATGAATAAGGCCGTCCTTTAGAGAGTACTCATTGGTTGTCCCATCTTTAATTGACTTTATTGCCGGGGCCAGGGCCTCATCCCTTCCTTGCTCTGCCTGGATCCGGTCTCAAACATCGGACACTATGATCATCGTGGTCAAGTACTCCGTATACCCGTCTGGTTGATCCTTATACACCAAAGTGATCTCCATCTCCTCAAGCATCCGAACTAACTCCATATGCATCAACCAGGACTCGGGGCTTATTTCCGGTACCTTCCTGCTCAAAGCATCGGCTACGGAATTTACTTTTCCGGGGTGGTAGTTCAGGGTGTATTCATTATCGCACAAAAACTCCAACCACCGCCGCTGTCTTAGATTCAATTCCTTCTGGGTATGGACGTACTTTAAGTTCTTATGATCCGAGAAGATTTCGCACCGTACGCCGTATATGTAGTGCATCCCAAATCTTCAAGGCGAACACCACTGATCTCAACTCCAAATCATGTACTGGATAGTTGATTTCATGCTTCTTCAATTGTCTTGAAGCATATGCGATCACATGCTCGTGCTACATCAATACCGCTCCCATTCCTTGATATGATGCGTCCATGTAAACTTGAAATCCTTCCTTCCAGGATGGAAGGGCTAGGATGGGTGCGAATGTAAGTCTGTCCTTTAGTTCTTGGAATGCAGCATCACATTGGGTTGTCCACTCATACGGCACACCTTTCTTTGTTAGGGAAGTAAAAGGAAGAGAAATCTTTGAGAATCCCTTTACGAACATGCGGTAGTACCTGGCAAGTCCAAGGAAACTCCGCACGTTGGCCGCTGACTTCAAAGGCGACCACTCCTTCACGGCACAAACTTTGGCCGGATCCACAGCTAGCCTAGCCCCACTGATCACATGACCTAAGAAAACAACCTCCTTAAGCCAGAATTCGCTCTTGCTGAACTTGGCGAACAGGGCGTGCTCTTTTAACTTCTTCAGTACTAAGTCCAGATGCCCAACATGTTCTTCCTCCTTCTTGGAGAAAACCAGGATGTCGTCAATGAAAACAATGACGAAGATATCTAGATAGGGCTCGAACACTTTGTTCATCAAGCTCATGAAAGCTGATGGGGCATTTGTGAGCACAAACAGCATCACTGTGAACTCATACAAGCCGTACCTTGAGATGAAAGCCATTTTCTGAATATCATCCTCTTGTATTCTCAATTGATAATACCCCGAGCGCAAATCTAGCTTGGAAAACCAATGTGCTCCCACCAGTTGATCGAACAACTCATCGATCCGAGGTAACAGATAGGTGTTCCATACCGTAAGTCAGTTAAGCTCCCGATAGTCTATGCATAATCGCAGGGTTCCATCTTTCTTCTTAACGAATAGAACAGGGGCTCCCTAAGGTGATGAGCTGGGGCGAACAAACCCTGATTCTACCAACTCTTGCAACTGAGCTCTAAACTCGGCGAGTTCCTTCGGGGCCATTCGATAAGGAGTCCTGGAGACAGGCTTGGCACCCGGTACTAACTTGATTTGAAAATCTACTTCTCTGTGTGGGGGTAATCCTAGCAATTTCTCTGGAAATACTTCGGGGAAATCGCGCACCACCCGCACATCCTTGATATCCAACGCCAGCTCCTTCAGCTCGAAATAGATCATGAAAACTTCATCCCCCTTCATGTGGGCTTTTAAAGCCTAGACTGAAGATAACATCATACGGGGCGCGAAGTTAATACCTTAAAAGATGACCTCCGAATCTCCATGTATCAACGAGATCCTCTTCTGCGCGCAGTCAATCTTCACATAGTGCTGATCCAGCCATACCATGCCCAGAATAAGGTCGAACTCTAGCATTCTCAAGATTGTGGCAGGGGTGTCGAAGAGCTTTCCTTCAAGGAGAACCTCAAACTCGCACTTTGCGGTTGCCGTCATATCCGATCCATCTGAAAGGCGCACCCTTCGAGCAATACCAGTGAAGTATTGCACTCCATCTATATCTTTGATGAATTCTTCAGACACAAAAGAGTGTGAGGCACCGGTGTCGAATAACGTATAGGCCGGTTTCCCGCCAACCATTATGGTGCCTAAGTGTCAATAATAATTTTCAAGCTAGGCGTCTAGTATATCTTAAGCAACTTAGGGTATTAATGAAAATAAAATGACTAACTGTAATCATACCTACAATCACCTCCTGAGGGTTCCGCTCTTGAGTCATGTCCAACGCATACATCTAATCCCGAGCGGGCCCGGGGTTTCCTCCTCGTGGTCCTCATCCTCGACCACGCATGTGCCCCCGCCCTCGAGGAGCTATTGGAGGGAAAGCGAGAGGCGCATTTCCAAATAGTTGCGGGCAGTAGCGTCGAATGTGGCCCGGTTGGTTGCATTCGAAGCACACTCTCTCCTGTGTTGGAACACCCTATTACTAATTTGGGCAAGGATCACTATGTTTTTAGGAATTTGGTTTGACCTAAATGTATAGTTGAAAAGGTCAAATTAGAATGAGTCTAGGGCTTAGAACTTAGGTTTGAAGCTGCCCCCAGGTCCATTCAAAGATCAAGACTTAGAGCTGAGACAAAGACAATTTTCGTCGACCTCAGTTCGACAAAACGTCGAACTCCATTCGACGCTCTCTGAGCTAACCCCTGCTAAGTCATCGATCTCCGGTCGACGATCTTCGAGCTCAGATCGACGATCTGTCTTCAGTTATTTTTCCCAGTCGCTGATCTCAGTTCGACGATCGTAGAGCTCAGTTCGACGTTTTCTGTCTGCTGTGTTAATCCAATCTCTGAGCTCAGTTCTACGATCGTAGAGCTCAGATCGACGATTTTTGTGAGAGATCGACGCCTTCAGAATTCAAATTCAAGGATAGTTATGGATTATAATCAGAATTAATTCCTGCATTGATTACAAAGGATTTTCTTGCCGTTTCAATCAATCTGATGCAAGTTTCAAGGAAAGACTAAATGGAATATTGCTTAGGACTTTCCCCAGATACAGTTGTCTATTATGGAAGTCATTTATGACTGATTAAACGGCCATCTAAGAGAATATCTGATATACTCCTTCAGTATTCATTCTCATATGACAGATGCACAAGACACAGTGATCAACACAGACAATACAAAGAGATACAGGAGAATTAGATTACATTACAGAAGATTGAACAACACAATTTCTCTGATCAAGATTTCAACTTCTGTGATTTACAAATCTACTGAATCTTCAAGTGTTCAAAGGCTTCAACATCAAGGACTCCAGACACCAAATATTTCAGCATCTGCTGGAATCATCTTCTGCTGGAGATCTGAAGCTTCTGAAGGCCTATCACCCTAGCAAAGCTTTCACTCCTGAACTATTCTACATCTCAGGGGAGCTTTGACAACATCAACAATCCACTAGTCTTCTCTCATTTGATTTGAGACAGAGAAGACATCATCATCTCTTTCTTTTTCTTTTCCTGCTGTAAAAGGGTTATCAAAACTCCCTTCAAAAGTTCTGAATCTGGTTCTGAGAGCCTTGTCAAAACTCAGTGGTGGCAAGACACCTTAAAAAAAATCTAGATCTGGTTTTTGAGCACCTTATCAAAAGCTCATTGGTGCCCAGGACACCTGATCAACTCATCCTACAGTGGATTCCTACCAAGGGTGGTAGAAGAGTGGATGTACCCAAGTTTTTGGGGAACCACTATAGATCCTTGTGTCTTCTGGTTGCTGGTTGTTTGTTATTGCTGTGTGTTGTGTGATTCTTATTTATTGCTTTAACTTTATTTTTCAACAAGCACTATACATATATAATTAAATTAAATCTTCCACTGCCTTACAATTTTTAATTGTAAATGTTATTTTAAAATACTCTATTCACCCCCCCCCCCCCTCTAGAGTTAAGGTAGATCTTTCTCTCACTTTCAATTGGTATCAGAGGGAGGTTGGTTGTTCATACAGGCTAACACCTGAACCAAAATATCCTTGATAAGATCAATCTTATATAGAGGGATATTATTTTCTGTATTATAGTTATTTTCAAAAACCATGGCACAAAACAAAGACTATGCTAGCACCAGACCTCCAGCGTGCAATCTTTCCAAGTTTGCACTTTGGAAGGCAAGGATTAGATTATACATGAATTCTATTGATGAGGACATTTTCAATTCTGTTTTTACAGTATGTCCAAGACCTCTAGAGACCACAAGCATAAGTGTTGTTCCACCTCCCTCAGGAACAGATGTTGAAATAAAGAAGTGGAAAACTGCAGAAGCAAAGGCCATGAATATTCTTGCTCACACTATGTCTGATGAGATATTCCAGAAGGTATCTGAATGCTGCTCAGCTAAAGACATATGGGATAAGCTTTCAGAAATTGTATCAGGATCTGCTGATGAAAGAAAAGACAGGAGATCCTATCTCATATCCCAATATGAGAACTTCAAGAAAGGTGAAGCTGAATCAGTTGCAGACATGTACACCAGGCTCAGTCATATAGTCAGTGAGTTAAAGTCATTGGACAAGGAAATCACACTCACTGAACTCAATGACAAGATCCTAATGTGCTTCCCCAGCACTTGGGATTCAAGGATCTTGCCAATTAAAGATGTCAGAAGCCTAAGTGAAATTACCACAGAGGCTCTTATGGGCAAGCTCAAATCTTATGAGCTGCTCATCAAGAATAGGGAAGAAGAACAAAAGGCTACTTCTCTAGTCATCAGAAAGGAGAAGACCATAGCCTTCAAAGCTACAGAAGAGGAGCCTGAAGACAAAGCTACAGGAAATGATGAGCTCCTAAGTCTACTGGCCAAAAGATTCTATAAGATGGCCAGGAAGGACTTCAGAAAGAAGTCATTCAAAGGGCATGAGAAGCCTAGATATGACAAGTCCAACAGCAAATAAATCATCTGTTTTGGATGCAAGAAGCCAGGCCACATTGTGCCTGACTGTCCAGAGAATAAAAACAAGGACAAGAATGACAGAAATGAGAGAAGAAGAGACAAGGACTTCAGAAAGAACAACAGCAACAGATCCTCGTCAAACAAAAATAAACATACAAGAAAGGGATTTGTAGCAGAAAGCTGGAGTGACACTGAAGAAGAATCAGAAGCCTCATCCAGCTCAAGTGATGATGAGGATGATGCTGAGGAAAAAGAATTCTGCATGATGGCAATCAATGCCTCCCAACAAAACTCTGATGCAGAACAAGAGTCTGATTCTGAAGCTGAAACTGGATCTGAAGAGGATGAGATAATAAACTCTTTTGATTTTACTTCTGAGGACTTTAAAATTGATTTTAAGACACTGTGTTTAGATTTGCTAAGGTCTGAGAAAGAGATAATCTCTCTCAGAAATCAATTATCTGACTACAGTGTCCTAAAATCAAATAACCTCAAACTCTCTGAGGAGTTAGAGTGTTATAGGGAGGAGATAGCTGCACTGAAAAGTGAACTATCCAAGGCCAAGCAGTTTGAAGAATCCCTTAATGGGAGAAGCATCAGACTGATGGACATTACAAGCACAGTGAACTCAAGATTCAACAGTACACTGGGCTTGGGTGCTTCATCCAGCCAACCTATAGTATTAACAACCCCAATTAAATTTATTTTTGATAAAGGAAAGGGTGTTGTAGAGGTAGCTAGGAAGAATCCAGATTTACCTAAGTAAAATCAAGTTCAACAGAAAACGTCGAACAGAGCTCGACGATCGTCGAATAGAGCTAGGCGATCCAAAACTGGATCGTCGAACATAGATCGACGACTTTTGAACTCTGAACTCTGGTATAGTCGATCTTCGAACGGAGCTCGACGATCTGACCCAAGATCATCGAACTCAGGTCGACGATCGTCGAACGGAGCTCAGAGCTTTGAACCATCTTTTAGAGGTAAATCTCAAGTCAATCCTAGAAGTCCCTCATCTCAAAGCTTCAACCCTTATACTGAGTGGATAGTACCTCCTAGGAGATACCATCCTGAAGGATATAAGAGTCAGCCAGGGATGTCTTTCATTTCTGAATTTAAAGGATATCAACCTAGACCCAAGGTAAACTTGGTCAAAAACATATAAGCTGTTTATGTGCAGGTGAAGACCTATCCGGAGATGATCCAATAATGGTATCTGGATAGTGGGTGCTCAAAGCACATGACAGGGAACAAGTAGAACCTATCATCCTTCATAACCAAACTTGGACCCAAAGTAATTTTTGGTGATTCAAATTTTGGTCAAATAAAAGGATATGGTGCTGTTCAGATAGGTTCAGTCACTTTCAAGAAGGTGGCATATGTGGAAGGACTGAAACACAACCTGATCAGCATCAGTCAACTATGTGATGAAGGATATAAGGTGATTTTCAACAAATCCCTATGCAAGATCAAGTCAGAGGATAACACAACTGTGTTAACGGGTAAAAGGAAAGATAACATCTATCTTGTACAAACATTTGCTTATTTAATTCAGTATGCAAACCAAATGATCTATGGCATAAGAGACTAGGACACCTAAACCTTAGAACCATTGCTAGGCTGTCCAAGGACAACCTTGTTAGAGGACTACCTTCTGGGCCCCTACAAGAAGGAAGGACTCTACAGGGCCTGTCAATTAGGCAAGCAAACTAAAAATAGTTTTAAGTCAATAAGAGTGATTCACCTAGGATTTTGTATCTGTTACACATGGATCTTTTTGGACCCATTACAGTACAAAGCTTAGGAGGGAAATCTTATACTTTGGTGATTGTAGATGACTTCTCTAGATTCACTTGGGTATTCTTTCTGAGGAAGAAGTCTAATAACTTTAAGTGTCTGACAGAGTTTCTCAAATGTATACAGATTGAGTTCAATACTCACATTGCCCTGATCAGAAGTGATCATGGGACAGAGTTTGATTCTCTTCTTATGCAAGAGTTCTGTCAGAGTGAAGGGATCAGGCATACTTTCTCAGCTCATAGAACTCCCCAACAAAATGGGGTAGCTGAAAGGAAAAAATAGAACCCTAATTGAATCTGCTACTACATTGTTGACAGATGCTCACCTACCTCTATCCTTTTTGGCTGAGGTAGTGAACACCTCCAACTATGTGTTGAATAGAAGCCTAATACATAAACTGAAGGGAAAGACTCCCTATAAATTGCTCAAAGGGAAGAAACCTAAAGTAGACTATTGCAAAATTTTTGGCTGCATTTGTTATATACACAATAATGACAAGAAATATTTAGCAAAATTCCAAGCTAAAGCTGATGAAGGGGTGTTTCTGGGATACTCCATGATCAGTAAGGCTTATAGGGTATATAATAAATCCACTCTTAAAATAGAAGAATCTGTTCATGTTTCTTTTGATGAGACTAACATGTTTTATAAGGAGAAGTCTGCTTCTACCATAGAACCATTGCAGGTACACTCTCTTTAAGAAAGTATGGATAGATTACAGGTTAAAGAAAAGGATACAGCTTTTCCACCTATCCAGCAAAAGGGTGAGAGCAGTGATGATGAAGAGGATGTGCAACATCTAAAAGAGCCAGTTGTTGTTCCACAAGAGGAAACAACAACAATGGTTGGTGAACAATCAACACCCGCTGTTGATCTAGTAACAACAAGCGATCATCCAATCTCCCAAGTAATTGGAGACATCTCAGCTGGTGTACAAACAAGAAATCAGGTCAACCAGAACCTGATGCACACTTGCTTTTTCTATCTCAAGTTGAGCCTCAATCAATTCAAGATGCAGAACAAGATCCCCACTGGATCATTGCTATGCAAGAGGAATTGCATCAATTTGAGAGGAATAAAGTTTGGGAACTAGTGCCAAGGCCTAAGGATCACTCCATTGTTGGAACAAAATGGGTGTTCAGGAACAAGTTGGATGATCAGGGAGTCATTGTAAGGAACAAGGCAAGGCTAGTTTCTCAAGGCTACTCTCAAGAAGAAGGAATAGACTATGACCAGTCCTTTGCACCAGTTACAAGGTTAGAGGCCATCAGAATATTCCTAGCTTATGCTGCTCACAAGGGATTCAAGGTCTACCAAATGGATGTGAAGAGTGTTTTTCTCAATGGAGACATCAAAGAGGAAGTCTATGTTAGACAACCTCCAGGTTTTATCTCTTCAACTTACCCTGATCATGTGTTCAAATTTCATAAAGCATTATATGGTCTCAAGCAAGCTCCTAGAGCCGTGTATGAGACCCTAACATGCTTTCTTCTGAAAAATGATTTTATTAGGGGTAGAGTAGACCAAACTCTTTTTATTAGAACCCATAAGTCACATACCCTACTAGTACAAATATATGTAGATGATATTATCTTTGGTTCTACTGATTCAAATTTGTGCAAAAAATTTTCCAAGCTGATGCACTCTAAATTTGAAATGAGTAGCATGGGTGAGCTTTCCTTCTTTCTAGGATTGCAAGTCAAACAACATGCTGAAGGTATATTCATTTCTCAAACCAAGTATGCAAAGGAACTGGTTAAGAAATTTGGTATGTCTGAAGCATCTTGTATGAAAATACCTATGCCTACTAATGTTGTATTAGATGCTGATGAACATGGAAAACATGTTGATCAGACAACATATAGAGCAATGATTGGCTCTCTATTGTACCTTACAGCTAGTAGACCTGATATAATGTTTGCTACATGTATATGTGCTAGGTTCCAAGTAAGCCCTAGAGAGTCACACTTAACCTTAGTAAAAATGATTCTCAGGTATGTGAAAAGTTGTCCAAATCTAGGACTCTTGTATCAAAAATCAGGATTTAAATTAACTGGATTTTCAGATGCTGATTATGCTGGATGCAGAGTAGACAGGAAAAGCACCAGTGAAACCTGTCAGTTCCTTGGTGACAAACTTGTCTCCTGGTTCTATAAGAAACAGACATCTGTGTCTACTTCAACTACTGAAGCTGAATACATGGCAGCAGGCAGTTGTTGCTCACAAATTCTGTGGATTCAAAACCAGCTTCTAGACTATGGCTACAACTTAGAAGGGTCAAAAATCTTTTGTGATAACACTAGTGTTATCTCCATAGCACAAAATCCAGTCCTCCATAGTAGGACAAAACATATAGAGATTAGGAATCACTTTCTAAGAGATAATGTTGAAAAGAATAAAATTGAACTACAATATATCCCAACTGATTTGCAAAGGGGAGATATTTTCACCAAGCCTTTGGATGAGAAGAAACATACCTTCCTCCTCAATCAGTTAGGAATGCAAGATGGAGGCTGTCTAAAATAAATTCCAAGATTTTGAAAATCTAAAAACATACCAAGACTAGGGTAAAAACTTATATTTTCTCTTGTCTATAGGTTTTGTTTTATCTCTGAACTGCGCTCGACGTTTTTCCAAAAATCGTCGAACGGAGATCGACGCTTTCCAACAAGCGTCGACCGGAGTTCAGCGTTTTCCAGGCAGCGCTAGGCTATCTTCCTCTGGTCAACGATCGTCGAACGAAGTTTGACGCTCTCCAGTATCGTCGAACGGAGATCGACGTTATTGAAAACTCTTCAGATTCCATTAGAAGCCCAGATCGTCGAACGAAGTTCAGCGATCCTTCCTTTTCTGCGTCGAACCCTAATATAAAAATCATTTTTCGGCCATCGTTCCTGCAGAAAAACTCTTTTTCCCTCCAAACTTTTGCTGCACTTGTTCTTTGTTTGTTCATATTTGCAGGATCAAATGGCCGTTTCAGTTGCAGCCCTGTCGGCAATGAAATTCGACACCGGATTTGACATCAATATGGATTCTTTTGAAAGTAGTGATCAAATATTCAAAGACATACTTGAGCTCTTCAAAGAACAGCAACTAGAGAACATCATGACAACAAGAATCAAGATAGCAGCAGATGAAATTAAAGAATGGGTATATACAGCACAGAATCTGAATAACAACACCATCGTCGGCACGATCTCGGGAAATCAGGTATCACTTTCACATGAGGTTTTATCAGAAGTTTTTCAGTTGAGTACAGGAGAAGATTGCATTGATTTGTCTGAAGAAGAATTCTCCGATATGCTTGAAAGGATGGGGCATACAGCAGTTAACCCCAACAAGCTTTTGAAGAAAAATCTGTCAGTGGAATACAGATTTTTGGCAGATGTGGTAGGGAAAGTGCTATTGGCTAAGCACTCTGCTCATGATACAATTTCTAGGTATCAGATCTGTTTGATGGGAGCTCTTGTGGATAAAAAGCACCTAAACTTGGGAGAACTCTTTTTTGATTCAATCAAAAAGAAAATAAACAAGAGTTTTGTTAATTTTTGTAGAATAATTGGGCTATTTCTTCATGTTAAGTGCCCTGAATTGTTAGTTTCAAGTGGAATGCATATCAATGCTTCCAAGAGGCTGACTTGTGCCTTATTTGGAAAATAGGATAGACAGATTGTCAAGCCCAGCAGACCTACAGCAATTCTATCTTAAGGCACAAGGACTGCTACAGTCACTTCCCCCCAGGTCTCTGTCCCAACAGAAGATTTGCCTGCTTCCTCTCGACCTATTTCTACAACCATCTCCACATCAACCACATCAACCACAACAATCACCTCAACCATATCTATCTCTTCCCCCATTACCATTTCATCGCCCTTATCTCCTCCAGCCACTTCAGAAACATTCCACCCTCTCCATTATTATCCACCTCTCACCATTCCATCATTCCACCTCCTGGAAGACTCCTTCATGGATGATTCTCCTTCCTCTCCTCCTAAGATTCCATCTACCTCATCCTACCAACAACTCCTTCAAGATATACTCTCACAACCATCCTTTACTCCATCCATTTCCACACCCATATCATCCATCTACACTCCAGTACCATCCATCTCCACAATCTCTACTCCTGAGTCATCCATCCCTATACCTCCTACCATCACACCATCAAACATTATGCTAGCAACATCAACTCCTACCTCTACTCAAGCCCATCGTTAGCATGTAGATCTTCCTGCACTGACAGACAGGTTGTATGAGCTGATAGCCCCTAGGCTATCCTCATTGCTGGAGACCACAATGGCCCCACTTCTGAAACATGTTCAGGAGCTGTCTGACAGGCTATCTTCATTCCTCTCTTCTCAGGCAATCCCTTCCTCTGGGTTCCTTGATCCAGTTCATACTGAATCCAGGCAGTGGGAGATGCCTAATGAAGTTCTGGAATTGCCTGCTGCTGCTGAAGCTTCAGTTGCTACTCCAGTTTTTGTAGTGGATCTCTAGAGCCTGCTCTCAATTTTTGATGTTGTTTACTTCAACTATCTACCAGCTCACCAGTGTGAAGATCTCCCCAAGGAAATTGTGCCTGTTCCAGTATGTGAGCCAATTTTGCTAGCTTCTTCTATAGAATTTGTCCAAGCTGAGGACAAGGCCACTACTGCTGCTGCTGCTGCTAATGATAATTTTAATGACTTTTCAGTTGATTCTGTTATTAGTTCTGTAATTGTTTCTAAAGATATTATGATGACAGAGGCATGTATTGATGAGCCTACTGATTCTGCTAGTTTTGTTTCTAAAAGTGTTATTCCTCCTGTTCAAGTTGTTGCTCCTATTGTTGCTGCTCCAGTACTCTCTCAAGCCAAAAATCTTCAACAAGAATACATTAAGAGAATAGATGCTCTATATGATGATCCCTAGAGCTCTGATAGTGACAAGTTCAGAACAGACAGTGATGACTCCTCAACTACCATAGTAAGGAAAAGAAAAGCTAGAAGCAAAGCCATGAAAAGAGTTCCTCCAGAAAAAGTTACAGATGCAAATGATGTACCTTATTATATATTGCATAGTTGTGAAATCACTAAACCTTGGATGCAATACTCCAGAAATCAGATTAAGTCAATGAAAAAGAAAAGAAAGTTTGACAAAGGATCTTCCAAGTCTTATCTTCCCCCTTCTCCACCTCCTCCTGATGCAGGTGCAGGTTGCAGCTTTGCCTTCTCATCTACTCAAAGAGGCCAAGGCTCTTATCAGTTCCAAGGCAGATCTCAGCCTAGGGGAGGCCACTCCAGAGGTTACCAACCTAGAAGAGGTCAATTCAGAGGTAATCAAAGAGACTTAAGGGTTTATTCAAGACAAAGGGAACAAGGCCCCAGAGATCCTTCTTCTGGCCCTTTTCCTTATAAACTCAAAAACATTGTGTTTACCAGAACCCCTGCTGAAGTGACTTCTAACAGATATGAAGCTCTAGTGCCATTTGAAGATCCAGAGAATAATCCTAATTCCTAGACAGCCAGAATAAAAGAGTCAGCTGCACTAAAACAAATTAAGAAAGCAAGAGAACAAGCCAGAGATACTTCCAGCTTCACAACTCTCTCAGATCAAAGAAAGAAGGAACTAGAAAGGTATGCTTCAAGCAAGTTCTTTGATTCAGAAAGTTATATGAGACTGCATCCTGAGGCTATAGTTCCAAGAACAAAGTAGCAGACAACCTTAGGTGCAAATGATGATAGAAGATCAAAGAAGGAAGCTTTAAATCCTAATAGAGATATCATCTTCAAGCAAAGAAAAGAGAAGGATTAATTTTGTAAGCAGATAGTACATTCATCTTTAAACATTTGCTGATATTCTATCGGAATGCTGTTATGTCATATATTCTGCTCTGTTGTTTTAAATTTTGCTTTTCTGTATATGCTTTTGTATTTCTTACTGAGTCTGTAAATAGTAATCCTAACCCAAATAGGGGGAGATTGTTGGAACACCCTATTATTAATTTGGGCAAGGATCACTATGTTTTTAGGAATTTGGTTTGACCTAGATGTATAGTTGAAAAGGTCAAATTAGAATGAGTCTAGAGCTTAGAACTTAGGTTTGAAGCTGCCCCCAGGTCCATTCAAAGATCAAGACTTAGAGCTGAGACAAAGACAATTTTCGTCGACCTCAGTTCGACGAAACGTCGAACTCCGTTCGACGCTCTCTGAGCTCAACCCTGCTAAGTCGTCGATCTCCGGTCGACGATCTTCGAGCTCAGATCGACGATCTATCTTCAGTAATTTTTCCCAGTCGCTGAGCTCAGTTCGACGATCGTAGAGCTCAGTTCGACGTTTTCTGTCTGCTGTGTTAATCCAATCTCTGAGCTCAGTTCTACGATCGTAGAGCTCAGATCGACGATTTCTGTGAGAGATCGACGCCTTCAGAATTCAAATTCAAGGACAGTTATGGATTATAATCAGAATTAATTCCTACATTGATTACAAAGGATTTTCTTGCCGTTTCAATCAATCTGATGCAAGTTTCAAGGAAAGACTAAATGGAATATTGCTTAGGACTTTCCCCAGATACAGTTGTCTATTATGGAAGTCATTTATGACTGATTAAATGGTCATCTAAGAGAATATCTGATATACTCCTTCAGTATTCATTCTCATATGACAGATGCACAAGACACAGTGATCAACACAGACAATACAAAGAGATACAGGAGAATTAGATTACATTACAGAAGATTGAACAACACAATTTCTCTGATCAAGATTTCAACTTCTGTGATTTACAAATCTACTGAATCTTCAAGTGTTCAAAGGCTTCAACATCAAGGACTCCAGACACCAAATATTTCAACATCTGCTGGAATCATCTTCTGCTGGAGATCTGAAGCTTCTGAAGGCCTATCACCCTAGCAAAGCTTTCACTCCTGAATCATTCTACATCTCAGGGGGAGCTTTGACAACATCAACAATCCACTAGTCTTCTCTCATTTGATTTGAGACAGAGAAGACATCATCATCTCTTTCTTTTTCTTTTCCTACTGTAAAAGGGTTATCAAAACTCCCTTCAAAAGTTCTGAATCTGGTTCTGAGAGCCTTGTCAAAACTCAGTGGTGGCAAGACACCTTATCAAAAAATCTAGATCTGGTTTTTGAGCACCTTATCAAAAGCTCATTGGTGCCCAAGACACCTGATCAACTCATCCTGCAGTGGATTCCTATAAAGGGTGGTAGAAGAGTGGATGTACCCAAGTTTTTGGGGAACCACTATAGATCATTGTGTCTTCTGGTTGCTGGTTGTTTGTTATTGTTGTGTGCTGTGTGATTCTTATTTCTTGCTTTAACTTTATTTTTCAACAAGCACTATACACATATAATTAAATTAAATCATCCACTGCCTTACAATTTTTAATTGTAAACATTATTTTAAAATACTCTATTCATCCCCCCCCCTCTAGAGTCAAGGTAGATCTTTCTCTCACTTTCATCCTGCCGCCCACCGGGTTGTTGAAACTGTTGAGGTGGAGGCAATGCTGGCGGTTGCGGAACCGGGCGCTCCATTCTAAAATTCTGGGGGAAACGTCTGCCACCTCTTCGATATCCTCTTCCTCCTCTATTATCAAATCTCCTTCTATTGTTGGGGTCGGCTTCCATCACACCTTCAGCTGGCCTCTTACCACTTCCCAAATGGTCCGCTTCGAACCTCTTTGTCATGTCAATAATCTCGGCTAGACTGGAGTCCGCTATAAACAAAAGGGCTTGCCTCAGGGGGTCTCGCAAGTCTTTGTAGAATCGTTTTGCGTATCCTCTATCATCCAAATCATAAGAGTTAGCAAATCTAACCAAGTGTTGAAACTCCCGTTGGTATTCTATCACCGACTTGGACCCTTGCTTTAATTTCAAAAACCTCTCTTCAAGATTATCCCGAGCGGCCGAGGGGATGAAATGCTCTAAAAAGGCTTCATAGAATTCGCTCCAACTGATATCCGTGTACACCCGTCCTTGAAAAGTGGAGCCCATGAGGGACTTACACCACGTTTTGGCGTGCTGCTCTAAGAGTGTCACTACAAGGGTCACCGCCATATTGTTTGGGCACCCTATTCCTGCCAACAGTTCTTGTACAGTGTCGAGCCATTCTTCCGTACGCACTGCTGACTCTGTCCCAAGGTAAGCATGACGGGAGAGAGCTCGGAAAGTGCTTAACCAAGTGTATCTCGGACCCTACTATTGTACAGGTCTTGATGGGATTGGGACCTGAAGGCGTCCAGGATAGCTATGAGCGTCTTCACCAGCTCTGATTGTTGGAATTGTGTAGGTACGGACGGGGCGGAGGTGCCCCTCACCGGCTCAACATGTACTGAGATCTACACGTAAGGTACAAACTTAAGGTTAGGTCGGCTAATCTAAGGTCAAAGATGGACAAACTTAGTTTGAATTACATATGGGCACACCACTGCTTCCGCTAAGTCAGTTTGTCCGCAAACTGACAAAATGAATGGGGGTGGTACCATTTGTGAATGACTTCTTCAGTTCAGGATCGTAGCAAGCTGATACCATTTTTAAGACCCCCCCCCCCCTCACGGAACACAGAACACGGTACAAGAGGGGTCTTATGCCCAGAACAGTCATCTTGCTGTAGCATTAACACTCGGGTTAGCCTGTACCACAAGGCGCCTATTCTGCCGGCCACAACCAATATCACACATTGCAAACCCAACCAAAATATAACACAGAAGTCAAATCCACACCAAGCATATAGTCCATAAAATACATATGTTAAGAAGCTACAACAAGCTTCTAATATCAGAGTACGTAAATAGTTTTATAAAAAATGGTACAACAAAAACCTCTCACACTCACATCAGTAACCGACGGTTGCGACGGTACCATCCCCTCAGGCCCTGTCATCCTGTCCTGGATGTCTGGATGCATAACCTACTGCTCCACCTGCGGGGTTTCCTCCTAAAAAGGAAGACGTAGCAACTGTTAGTCATAAAGACTAAGTGGCTTCACATCCGCTCCCCCGGCGACTCCTTAGCACCGGGCGGAGAAAGGAATAGGGTACAATATATATGAACATAGGTACAAGTAGGTGGTATATCACTATGTATGTAAAGCAATGTAATAAATGAGCAACATCTTATTCTAGTAATTCTATCATCTATAGCAGCATGAGAGTATAATCTTATAACAGTAAGTAACTCAACTTATATGAATGTCCATACAAGCATATAAGTTGAGGATCGTTCAGCAGTAAGTAACTCATCGTATAGGAGTGTCCATACAAACTTATACGATGAGGATCTTTGTGTATTCAATGAAGTGTAATGACATGTATGCAATGCAATGACTCACCCATGATCACGCACATGCAATCGCTATGTCGACACAGACTCGCAGTTCCCACTTTTCGAGCAGGTAGCTAACCTCTTAGGCATCATCCGTCGTGGCCAGACGGTGAAAGTGGAGCGGGCATCTCCACTACTAGGCTGGTCTCCACACTACCTGGCCTAGGCCTTCATACACCTCAATGCTAAGAACACAACAGCGGAGCTCACATGCGTACTACAGCTCAGCGGGTGTCTCGGGTAGATGTGTACCGAGATCTTAACCCCGAACTGGCCTAAGGTGTGATACGGAAGGAGCCTCGGAAATGAGCATGAGGACCAATCTCAACCGTTCACTTGGAACGGAAGTAGCCTCGGGACGTGAACTCCGAGGGCCAAGCCCAACCACCCAAGGTCTATCCGTCAACTCCCACCGGTGTGACGATTGGCGAGCCTGTAGACCTGTCACACTATCCTTAACCCAGGATTATGACACTGTGTGTCGACTCACACCTCATGCAATACAACCACATCGTGGTACTGAAGGAGCCTCAAAAATGAGCACGAGTACCAAGCTCAACCGACCACTTGGCACGGAAGGAGCCTCAGGACATGAACACCGAGGACCAAGCCCAACCATCCATTTATGATTCTTCCCAACGTTACCAACCAGTGTGATCAGATATTCGCACTCACTCCCTTCACAAACTGGTGCCCCAAGGCACCTCAAGGGTTTACCACAAACACAGGCAGCGAACCACCTCATACAATTGACCATTTTAGACTCCCTTATATGATAAGACTCAATACTATGATTACGCCTAATATTATGGTCACATAACTTTAACATCACCACTTATAACTCCTTTAGCCAAAATCAATCATTTGTGTACACATGAGTTAACCATCTATTTAACACCTAACATGTTCATACAACCAACACCAAATCAGTTACCCAAGCTCTAGTGAATCTTGTTATTAAACGACTAATTATCCTTTGTTCATTAACCCCCACCAAGTTGTTTCGTTCAACCACAAACCATTTCACTATTTGTTTACGTGGGGTCTATCCAGTAATTTCATCATGTGTTGAATCATCACAATTAGGCATATTATGAATCTCCTACAACTTAACGTCGGATTGTCTTAAAATCTCTTCCGATTCCAAACCCAACTTTACACTTACCCAGGAATTTCAGGTGCAGAACACCTGCTGGACAGCAACTTCAGCCAGAGATTCCCGTGGCTACAGGAATCCGGTGAGTGCGTATAAACCCTCGATGGAAAGTTATTTCCATGGGCTACAACCTTCATGTTCAGTCTGCAACCCAAATCAGACTGTATTACACATGAAATTGGTTCCAAAGTCTGCTGCGTACAGAATACAATTTCTGCACGATTAGTCTGACATCCCTCTACTTCGATCAGACATTCCTGTGGCTACAGAATTCACCCGAAGGCGTGTAACCACTCTTCGGAAAGTTAATTCCAAGGGCTACGACTTTCGTGTTTAGTCGGAAGCCCAGATCTGGCCATATCTTGCCTGAAAATAGACAAGAAGGTCTTTACGTGCAGAACACAGATTTCTGCACGCATCTTGAGGCGAAATGGACGGCATCGGTTCATCTTCCTCCTATATTCGACCCTCCCAAATCACAACCAGAAGTTCCTCCACCCTTATTGACCCTCTTAAGTCCATTCCTCTTCACGAAACCACCCCCATCATCACTTTGAAGGAAGGGGAGGTTGAAGATGACTAAACCTTAAAACACAAGTTCTAGTATGACCCTCCTAGAAATCTTCATCTCACACATCAAGACTCTTTTGAGTCGATACCTCGCCTAGGAATAACTACAGATCTAGCACCAAGGGAGAGGGGAGGAAGCTCACCTCATTTCCAGCAGTTCCGCCATCTCCAGCCATGGATCATGTCATTCTTCTCGTCGGCATCCCTTTTCCTTGGCGGCGGTGGAGATTCCTCACGGAGTTTGGTTGGCTCCAACAAGTTTTCCTTCCTCCAGGAGTTTTCTCCAGCAGATGTGGCTTGGAAGAGAATGAAGACGGCTAGGGTTTTATTTTGCCCTTTTTATTCAGAGGTGACACGGGTAGGTACACGCCTGTGTCCTTACCTGTGTCCTGCTCGGGCGAAATGGCGTCAACGGTTCGACTGCCGCTTCGTGCACATACACGGGTACTGACACGCCCGTGTCAGTACCCGTGTCAAGGTTACACGGTCGTGGTTCTACCCGTGTCTATACTTGTGTTCTTCTCTAGACATATTTCGTCGAGCTTGACTTGACACACACGGGTAGGGACACGCCCATGTCTCTACCTGTGTCCTTCTCGGGGCAATGATTGCTTGACTCTCAACGTCATGCCACTCAACGTCATGCCACTCAACGCCATGGCACACGGGTAGGGAAACTCCCGTGTCTCTACCCGTGTCATACCAAAATCATACACTCAATGCCACGACACACGGGTAGGGACACGCCCGTGTCTCTACCCGTGTCCTTCTCGGGACAAGCCACTCAACGCCATTTTCTTATCACTCAACACCCTGCCACTCAAAGCCACGGCACACGGGTAGGGACACACCCGTGTCTCTACCCGTGTCCTACACAGGGCCAACTTCATTTTTCTCCATGAGTGCGCGCCTGATTGCCTGCACTCTCTGAGCCTAAATCAGTTCTCCTGACTTAAAAGCGTGCACAAGGGGCCTAGCGCGAATCGGGATGTTACATGTTCCATGCACTAAGCTACGAGAATTATGCACACTATCTCCCGCAGGGCATTTATCACTAGCGTGGAAGGTAACTCCATACCAATGGCAGCAGATATTAAATGCAGCCACAATTGGGTGAAGTTAGCCAGATTCAACAAAAAAAATCTTTTGTGCAAAACACTAAATCCAACAAAAATTCACTACAACTACCTATATTTAAAATAAGTAAAAATAAGAAAAAGCATAAATTAAACAAAATGAATGCAATTTACAAAGGAAAGGATTTCTATCTCACGACTCCCTCTCTAGAAACTCACATGACTGTGTTTCCCGGCAATGATGCAAAAAACTTAATGTGTATTCGGCAAGTGCATCGTTCGCTCAAGTAATATAAAATAGGTGAATTTTCCCAAGTATTGAACAAACGTAAAACATAGTAAGGTGGATTTTACTTTCGAGGAGGACTTAAGATTGAAGTTCTCAAGGTCGGGGTTATGAAGGGGGTTGATTTGGCTTGCGGAAAAATAAAATAAAACTAAATTAACAATTATTGTGCAGGCCACAATACACTATTTCACTTAGCAGGATTGAGACTATGTAGGCCACTATACACTGCTTTTCGAGGAGGATCGACAAGTAGTCAAGCGGAGTGGGCCAGTAGGCTTATAGAATGGACAAGAGTGAGTGATGGTGGTGGAATGACGACACACGTCAAGCAATTCAAACACAAATAATTTCATAGAAATGAAATAGTTAAATTAACACAATATTTGAGGGCAACGTCATCATACGACAAAGAACTAGCTATTCAAGCCAAAAGAGAGGAGAGGAGTGCAAGGTGTTGGGTACATTGGAAAATGTGTACCTGATTTGAAGAAGCCCAACTTAGCTCAATGATATACATCAAGGTGTATTTGATGTTGTTTTGAGTTGACATGTGCAGGTGAAGAAGTATTAAAGAATGCAGAAAAATATTCTAAGTCCACATGTCGACACCTGAAGAAATTGTGTCGACACTTCAGAATATTTGTGTCGACACTTCAGAATATCTGTGTCGACACAGAGAATGATGGTCGACCATATTTATGTCGACACTGGGAAGCAGTGTCGACACATAAAGAAAATAGTCGACTTCAACTATGTCGACACTGGGAAGCAGTGTCGACACATAAAGAAAATCGTCGACCTCAACACTGGGAAGCAGTGTCGACACCGTGAAAGATAGTCGACCAGAGAAGGTTAGTCGACACCGTGAAAGATAGTCGACCAGAGAAGGTTAGTCGACACCGTGAAAGATAGTCGACCAGAGAAGGTTAGTCGACACCGTGAAAGATAGTCGACCAGAGAAGGTTAGTCGACACCGTGAAAGATAGTCGACTAGTGAAAGATAGTCGACCAGAGAAAGATAGTCGACTCACAGAAGAAGATAGTCGACCACAACTGTGTCGACACTGGGTGGATGTGTCGACACCAGAAGACTATGTCGACACATATTGGCAGAAGTCGACTATGCTTGTGTCGACACCAGAAGACTGAGTCGACACATGTTGGCAGGATTGAAGATTGCTGTGTCGACACCTGAAGGCTGAGTCGACACATGCTGAGTTCTGAATCTACAACAACTGTATCGACACACAGGACTTGTGTCGACACACTGCAGAGTCTAGACCAAGTTATTTTCTGAAGAAGCTGTGTCGACTTAAAGGCAACTTAGTCGACATCATCAAAGACTGTGTCGACACCAAAGTCACTTGTGTCGACACAGATAGACAGATTGGTCTCGACACTTTCTAACTGACTGTCTCGACATTTTGCTATCCAAGGCTAAGGTACAAGAACTGTTTGAAGACTTGACAGCTGTGGGTTGCCACCGTTTAACTGAAGCTGTCAGACCTGTCAGAAAACAGTTAGAAACCGGATCAGCCGGTTACCATGAAGAAAGTCTATAAATAGACACATTCAGAAGGAATTATAGAAGCAGCAAAGCTAAGAAACATAACTGAAGAAGATCTAAGAAGAAGAAACAAAAGGATTACGATCCTATTGAAGTTTCAATTCAAGAAAGTGCTAAGCTCTAAAGAAGATCTTCATCAGAAAATCTAAGAAGAAGTCTGAAGTATCAGAAAAGGTGTTGGATAGAGAGGAATCCAGTCATCTTGAAGAAGAAGAAGGAAGCCATCAGTGGTTTCTCAAGAAGCTGTTTGGAAATCAACTCAGCTAAGTTCAGATTCAAGAAGCTTTGAAGAAAGCTCAGATTCAGTTGATTTCATCAGCTGATCAAGAAGTGTCTTGTCCTTTTCTCTCTCAACAAAGGCAAGACATCAAAATATCTTTTTCTAAATTTCTGTAGGATCTGTTTACACAGATCTGAGTTGTAAGCCTGTGTTATAAAGGCTGAGTGTAGGAGAGGTGATCTCTGAGTGGTAGGGCTATTTGCCTGAGTGTAGGAGAAAGTTATTCTCTGAGTGGTAGGCCTTGAGGCAAGGCTGAGGTAGGGCTGTTGAGCCTGAGTTGTAGGAACCTATCCTGGTTCTGAGCTGTAGGATCTGAGGATCTGAGTATAGTGGAAGTTTGGCCGAATCTAGAATATTGCTAGATAGGTGAAGGGGGAAAGTGGATGTACGCAGACCTTGGGGAACCACTATAAAACATTGTGCAATCTGTGATGCTTAGTTGTCTGTGAATGCTGTGCTAGATGTTTTAAATTGTAATTGAATTCTGCCTAGATTTATAGACAAGAAATTAGAACCTATTCACCCCCCCCCCTCTAGGTGTTTAAGTTGTCTTGAAAGTAAAACTATCAAGTGGTATCAGAGGGAGGTTCCTCAAAAAGGACAGTCTGAGGTAGATCTGATAGGCAGAATCAAGATTCAAAAAGATGGGTTCTGGTGAGAATCATAAGGAGCTAGGGTCTATGAAATTACCCATATGCAAGAAAGAAATTTTTGGAATTTGGAAAGAAAGAGTCAGACTGTTTATGGAAGCATCTGACCCAAGGATTTACATCACAGTACAGGAAGGCCCCTTCATTCCAATGAAGGTATCAGTTCTTGATGCAAATATCCAAACTCCAAAGAGTTATTCAGAAATGACCAAGGATGAAATCATCTTGGCAACCATGGACAAAAGAGCTCAGAACATTATTGTTAGTGTCATAGATGATTCAACATTTCAGAATCTGATTCACTGCAAGACCTCCAAAGAGATGTGGGACACATTGATTGTCTACATGGAGGGATCTGAAGAAGTGAGGCAGGACAGGAAATCTATGCTCAATCAGGAGTATGAAAGTTTTAGACAAGGAAAATCTGATAGCATAACTGAGTGCTACAAGAAATTCTATAGAATTGTGAATGAGCTTATGTCCTATGGAAGAGTCTTCAGTACTTATGAACTGAATGACAAATTCTTGAGATCCTTAACAAAGGATTGGGACACAAAGATCTGTGCCATAAGAGAAGTGGCTAAATTGGCAGAGATATCTCCTCCCACCTTGTTTGGAAAGTTGCTATCCTATGAAATGCAACTTATGGTGAGGAAGGAGGAGGAAAAGAATTCAAGAGGAGAGCATAGAGAAAAGACTGTGGCATTCAATGCAGAAGCCACTAGAAAGAATAGGAGGAAATCACCATCTCCTCCTAAGGAAGTTGCAGAAGATAGTTCTGAAAATTCAGATAAGGGTTCAGAAAGCTGTGATTCAGATGCAGACTTTGCTGCATTCACAAGGCAATTCCAAAGGTTCTTGAAAAAGAAGCAATGGAAGTCTAGGCCTTCCACATCACAGCAAGTTGATGACTATTATCAGAAGAAAAGGTCATCAAGGAAAGAGAAGAGCAGATCAAAGCCCAGCAAAGCCACTACTTCAAAGATTGTCTGCTATTGTTGCAATAGGCCTGGACATGTAGTGGCTGACTGTCCTGATAAGAGAAAGGAATCTTCAGACAAAAAGAAGACTTATCAGAAAGGCAAGAAGGAGAAATCCTTTGTTGCAAAGAAAGATAAGAGTCTAACAAACCAGTCAACTTCAGAGTCAGAATCTGAAGCTGAAGCATATATTGGACTATATGCTGCATCTGAAGAAGAGGAGTTTCTGCAGTTGCTAGACTCCATCAATGAACAAAAGAATCATCAGTGTATGGGGCTGATGGCAGGATCAGAAGAGGACATATGCCAGAATCAGTCTGGTCATAATAAGGTACAATGTCCTTCAATTACATCTGTTTGTTGTACAAGTGAAGAGTCAGCTACATCTGCATCAAGTGATGTAGATGCATCTGAATCTGAAGGAGATGTCTATCAATTGATAGACAAGTATGGGATTTGTTGCAGGCCCTTAAGAAAAGCAAGAACCTGGTTAAATCTCAGGCTCAGGAAATTGCTGAACTAAGGGTTGCTACAACTGAGTTAGAGAAAGTTATTGATCAAAAATTAAATGAAATTGCCAAGCTGAAGAATATAACTATTATTCAAATGGGCACAATTAATTATACTAATGATCAAGTGAAGAGTCTGGATGCCAGACTTAGAATTGAAAGGGATTTAGTGGCTAGTTACTCTAAGCCAAAATCTGTCTTACCCTTGATAGATGAATTTGTCACTCAAAAGGGTAAGGCTGGATTAGGATTTAAAGGTAACTTCAGGGCTGGCAGATTCAAGAGGAAAGGCAAAGCTCCTGTTCAGCCACTAAATCTTTCAGTCCCCATAAAGTTTAGTAAGATGAAAGTGCCTTCTAACAAATATGATCATGAAGATATTCAAGGTCATATTAAGACTAATGTTCTGAAGAACAAGGGTGTAAATGCAAGCAGGCCTACCTATGGTCATAAACCCAATGGTTTTAAGAAATCAGTAGGTGAAGTTGCTGCAGCACCAGCAATGAACAGAAATTCTTCTGACAAGGATGTATCTAGATCTAGATACAATAAGTTTGAATGTTGGTGCTGTGGCAAGAAAGGCCATTTTGCACTAGACTGCTGGTATAACACAAGTGTTATAAAGAACAAAAGTCTACCTGTTAGAAGAGGTTATGGTAGCTGTATTAATGCTAACCTGAACCAAGGACCCAAGACCTACTTGGGTTCTAAGGGTAAGTAATTCTGTGTTGCAGGTGAATCCAAGTAACCATGCCCCTATATGGTACTTGGATAGTGGTTGTTACAGGCACATGACTGGAACAAAGGGGCTGCTGAAGGAGTATTCATCTGTCAAAGATGGACCTAAAGTGATCTTTGGTGGATCTGAAAAAGGAGTCATCAAAGGGTTTGGTAACATTTCTTCTAACCTAATTACTATCACTCAAGTGGCTTATGTAAAAGGTTTGAAACATAATCTAATAAGCATAAGCCAGCTAAGTGATTTAGGATATGACATTTCATTTGTTAAAGATGGATGTCATATCAAGAGGTCAAGTGATCAAAAGATCATATTGACTGGGTATAGGAAGAGAAATGTATATTGTCTTAATTTTGAATGTGAGAATAAGGCTTCTCCCATCTGTCTTGTAGCTGATGACAATGCTTCTCATTATGTTAAGTGGCACAAGAGATTGGCTCATCTAAACTACAAGACAATTGGCCAACTCTTTAGCAAAGAGTTAGTGAGGAATGGACCTCAAATTAAGTGTATAAAGGAAGGGATATGCTCAGCTTGTCAAAAGGGCAAGCAGACAAAATCCTCCTTTCAAAGCCTTAAAAACAAGGATTCTGTGAGGTGCGTATACCTCTTGCATATGGATCTTTTTGGTCCTATGCTAGTTCATAGTCTAGGTAGGAAGGTCTACACTTTTGTGGTTGTCGATGACTATTCTAGATTTACATGGGTGTTCTTTCTGAGACAAAAATCTGAAACCCCAAGTGTATTACTTAATTTTGTAAAGCAAATTCAGAATGAACTGGATAGTACAGTGGTCAAAATCAGAAGTGACCATGGTACTGAGTTTCAATCTGAAAGCATAACAAACTTGTGTAAAGACTTTGGGATTTTCCAAGAGTTCTCCTCACCTAGAACACCTCAGCAAAATGGAATTGCTGAAAGAAAGAATAGAACATTAATTGAAGCTGGTAGAACTCTATTGAGTGACACCTCTCTCCCAGAATATTTTTGGGCTGAGGCAGTTAACACTGCTTGTCATGTAATCAATAGGGCTACTATCACCAAAAGCCACAAAATGACTCCCTATGAGATTGTGAAAGGCAGAAAACCAAATCTATCTTACTTTAGGATCTTTGGTTGCAAGTGTTATATTCTTAACAATGGCAATTCATATTTGACTAAGTTTGCTGCCAAATCCCAGGATGGGATATTTGTTGGGTACAGCACAAATAGTAAGGCCTATAGAGTCTTCAACTTGACCACTCAAGTTGTTGAAGAATCTGTGCATGTTGTGTTTGATGAAACAAGATTAATCAACTGTGAGTTGTCTTGTAGATCAAATGACTCAACAGGTATAAGCAAAAGTATGGACAAGCTTTCCATTACTGAAGTATCAAAGGAAAATGGGGCATTGGAAAATGAAGGCTTCAGTCCAGGGGGAGAACAAGACACTATAGAAGCTGATGAAAATCAAGAGAATCAGTTAAATGAAGGAGCTGGAGATGTTCAACCAGAAAGAAATCTTCCTCCAGCTACAAGACATTTAAGAGATCATCCAGCTGATCAGATAATAGGTGATCCAAGACAAGGGGTGCAAACTAGAAGCAGAAATCAAAACACAGTTCTACATTCAAGTTTCCTGTCACAATTGGAGCCTAAGAAGTTTGAAGAAGCTATCCAAGACCAGCACTGGATTGATGCTATGCAAGAGGAGCTGAATCAATTCAGAAGGTGCAATGTCTGGGAGCTTGTTCCTAAACCAAGAGGCCACAACATAATTGGCACAAAATGGATCTATAGGAACAAGCTAGATCAAAGTGGAATAATAGTAAAGAATAAAGCAAGATTGGTTGCAAAAGGATACAGGCAGGAAGAAGGGATTGACTTTGATCAAACCTTTGCTCCAGTAGCAAGGCTGGAGGCAATCAGAATATTCCTTGCCTATGCAGCCTATCAAGACTTCAAAGTATACCAGATGGATGTGAAGTCAGCATTTCTGAATGGTGATCTTAAAGAAGAAGTATATGTAGAGCAGCCATCAGGTTTTGTAGATCCTCTTAAACCTGATTTTGTTTATAAGCTTAGGAAAGCTCTGTATGGGTTAAAGCAAGCCCCAAGGGCTTGGTATGAAACCCTGTCTACTTTCCTTATTGAGAATAAATTCTCAAGAGGAAAAATTGACAAAACTCTATTCCTTAGGGAATCCAAAGGCAAGATCATCTTAGTTCAGATCTATGTTGATGACATAATCTTTGGATCTACTGAAAACAACCTTTGTAAAAAGTTTGCCAAACTTATGCAAGGGAAGTTTGAGATGAGCAGTATGGGGGAACTGAAATTCTTCTTGGGACTCCAAGTAAGACAGACTGATGATGGCTTGTCCATATCCCAGTCTAAGTTCACCAAAGAATTAATTAAGAAATATGGTATGGAGTCATCCTCCACCATGAGAACTCCTATGGGAACAAGTATGCCTATATGCAAAGATGATGCAGGTAAACCTGTTGATGAGACTTTGTATAGAGGAATAGTTGGCTCACTACTATATCTCACTGCTAGTAGACCAGATATTATGTATGCTACATGTGTCTGTGCTAGGTACCAAGCCTGCCCTAAAGAATCTCATTATACTGCAGTCAAAAGGATTCTGAGATATCTTAAGGGCACACCTAATCTAGGTCTTTGGTACCCTAGGAATAGAGATTTTCAACTAACAGGCTATTCAGATGTAGATTTTGCAGGATGTAGAGAGGATAGAAAGAGTACTACAGGTACTTGTCAATTCCTGGGAGGAAGACTAATATCATGGAGTAGTAAGAAGCAGACTAGTGTGGCAATTTCCACAGCTGAGTCAGAGTATGTTGCTGCTGGAAGCTGCTGTGCACAGCTATTATGGATGCAGCATCAGCTAAAGGATTATGGTATTCAAGTAAGTAGAACACCTCTTTTGTGTGATTCTAAGAGTGCAATTTCTATTGCTAATAATCTTGTTTCTCATAGTAGAACTAAGCATATAGAAATAAAATACCATTTTCTTAGAGAACATGTAGAAAAAGAAGACATCTCATTGGAATTTGTGAAAACAGATTATCAAATAGCAGATGTGTTTACTAAGCCCCTAGATGAGACAAAATTCAATAAATTCAAAATTGAATTAGGTATGTTAACCATTGATTAGTGTAATCACAAAATCATCAACAATAAAGTTGAAGTGGTAACAAGACATTCAAGTGATATTAAGACACATTGAAGTAGTATAAAGTACTTTGTTGTACTTATAAGTTGTGATGAACAAACAGAAATTGGCTAAGTAAGATGGTGTCGACACATTCAGTAATTATGTGTCGACTCAGGGTAGTAATGTCGACAAGTCAGAGATATTGTGTCGACACAGAAAATATGTGTCGACACTTAAGAATCTTATTGTCGACTTATCCAGGAATGTAGTGTCGACTTCACCAGGATAGTGGTGTCGACACCTACAGATTTTGTGTCGACACTTATACTAAGAGTCGACACAGAATTTCTGATGTTCTACTATATATCCCTAGTGTCGACATAACCGCAAATTGGTGTCGACACATAGTAGACGAACTTGTAGTCGAGACAATAGAAGCTTGTGTCGACACAATCCATCTGTGTCGACACTTATAGTCTGTTTTTGGCAACTTTTGATCTTCTTTAAACAGAAGGTATAAATAGGTCAAAAACTCATTCTGTCGACATGCTTACAAGGTTTTCGAAACCCTGTGTCGACATTCTCTCTCTCTCTCTCTTTCTCTCATCTTTCAAGCTTTCTCGACTGATCAATAGCGCCGAAGATTGAAGATAATGTTAATGAAGGATATGAGTTGGTGCGCCAGGCCTTTGCAGCTACCCCTCCAGATGTTATTGGGGTTATCTCTCTCCTCTCCGACTCTGGTTTAGAATTTCTGGTCTCCGAACCTTCAAAGATATGGAAGAAGGAGGTGCATGAGTTCTTTACCTCTGCCTCTGTAAACTCTGAAAGTCATGAAATAAAATCCACAGTTCATGGGTCACCTGTGGAGATTACACCGAGTAAGATAAGAATAATTCTGCAATTACCTACAATTGAGAATGAAGAGGATGTCCCTACTTCTAAATCTAGGGAGGCTCTTCAATGGTGTGGATTGGAATCCACCATGAAAATTGGAGCTGCGTTCAATCGGAAAGGAATGAATCAACAAGGTAAGTTCCTGTCAGAAGTAGTTGGAAAAGTTATTCTGTGCAAGTCAGGTGGACATGATAGGATTTCTGCCTATATGTTCAGCCTAATGACCAGGATTGTGTTTACAATTCCAACGGATTGGTCATCTGTAATTTTTGAAAAGATTAAGGAAGGGATCAAGAAGCCAAATCTGGCTAGGATAATGAGTATATATCTAAGTAAGGAGATTCCTGAGGTTATGCAACAATAACCTGGAACTAAAATTAATCACATGAGAAGGATGGACATGAGATTGTTCTCCAGATGGGATAGGGTGCTGACCAAAGAGATGCCTGAAGTGGAAAGGCAGGATTCACCTGAGAAATCCCCAGGTCATGCTACCAGTACTGGGCATCCACAAGAAGAGCAAGTAAGACTGGAGGTTGAAGATCAGCCTGCATCTATACAAGTTCAGGATGCCACAATACCTGCAGTTCAAGAAGAAGAAGTAAGTATACCAGCTCAGCAAGTTTATTCACCTACACAAACTATATCTACTAATGACCAGGTACAGGTGCAGGGGGAGCTGGTGTATTTTCCTACAAAAGAGATTTCTAATATTTCTATTTCTGCACAGGTCCAGGGGGAGCAAGTGCTAGAAGATGCTCCAATTCATCAATCTCCAAATTTGAATACTGCAAATGAACAAGCCCAGAAGGAATATACTCTGGAGGAGTTATTTCCAAATGATGAAATAATTACTGATAGTATAGAAGTGGAGCAAGAAATTGAGGGGGAGCCAGTGCATGTTGAGACTGTACAATATGGCACTGAAGCAGCTGTTTCTCCTCCTCCCAAAGAAAGAGTTCAAATTGATAGTACTTCTGATTCAGAGACTGAAGAAGCCAGGGTGGCTAAAAAAAGAAAACTTATGGTCTTTCAGAGAAGGAGCAAGAGCTATAAGCAGGCTCTACAGTCTACAGCACATCACACTCCTTCTGACTTTGATTATAACAAGTTCTTGGTAGATTTACAAGTAAAATTGGATGAACACAGAGTAGCCATTGAAAAATATGTTGATGAGAACAACAAGTCCCTGCAGTTTGACTTAGCTCAAGATATAAAATCTATTAGGTTTGAGGTCAATATGCATAAGAAGGAAATGACAGATTGCTTCCATAAGGGAGGTAATGCTGTGGTATATCTGGCAAAACAACAACAGACTATCATCCCTAAGGTGGATGACATTGCTTTAAAGCAAAGCTATGTCTTGGAAAATCAGTTAAGAATGAATGATAATTAAACTGAATCTCATCATGAGATAATAGAGGAATTGAAAAAGATTGTTCCAGGCCTGCCTGTAGATAGAACAAAAGAAATGGAAGAATTTGATAAGAACTTTCAAGCTGCTATTGCTTCTGTTAAGACTGCAATCACTACCTCTCAAAAAGAAATATCTGACAAGCTTCAAAAGTTAAAACCATTTTTTAAAGAGGGTGTGAATTATCTGGATGGCCAAATCAGATTTCAAAAGGAAGATCTCAGAGATCATGTTTCTAGAGAAGCCATAAAGTGGGAGAGGATGCTAGTTCATGCAGGCTCAGAGCACACCAAATGGGTGACCAATAGTATTCGAGCCATATTGGGATATCCCCCATTGTGTGATGATGCTATGGTGGCTGAGTCAGGAATACAAACAAGTCTACTTGAAGGCAATCAACCTGAGGTTGCCCAAGTCATTTACCTCCCTCCAGATTATGATATGATTGATCAGCAGGTTCAAGGGATGTATAGTCCTCCAAAGGAGGTTACTAATATTGTTATTGGGAAGGTTGATAAGCCTGAGGCTACTTTGAAAGACCAGCAAGATGCTCTTCTATCTAAGAAAAGGTTTAGAGAGCAGGCTGAACTTAAGCCAGACTTTGAGCAGTGGAGTCCTACTTCCAGAAATATAATACTCACTGCATGGAAGGCTGTCAAAGAACAAGTGCAGGAAAGAGGCAAGTGGTACAATGAGATGGAATGGCAGAAGTATGAAGCCAGGCAAGAGGCCATTGTACAGTTTAGAAGAAAAGCCAAGCTGGGTAGGCTGCCTATAGATGCTCAGGAGCCAAGCAAGTACTTCCCAAAGCCCTTTCATTATTTTGAAAGGTAAAGGCTCAAGGAAGAAGCAAAGAAGAAGGCTGATCTAAAAGGCAAGAAGCCAGCTGAAGATTCTGAAGCTCCTGTGAAGGCTCAAGTTCTATCTGGCAAAGGGATTGTCATTAAAGAGCCTGATCAGTCTTAATTTTTTAGTTCTTTCAAAGTATTTTGTAATGTTTTGATTAAATCATTAAATGTAATTCTCTGTATTCAAACATTATCAAGTTATAAACAAAATGTTGTTTGGCATCATATAATGTTCATTCTGTGATGGATTGTTTTTATGTTTTGTTTATATTAAGTATTCCTGTTATGTCATATATCATCAGTTTATACTTTTTATAAATGGTGTATATCATTGGCTATAGGGTTATGACTTCTCCAAATAGGGGGAGATTGTTGGGTACATTGGAAAATGTGTACCTGATTTGAAGAAGCCCAACTTAGCTCAATGATATACATCAAGGTGTATTTGATGTTGTTTTGAGTTGACATGTGCAGGTGAAGAAGTATTAAAGAATGCAGAAAAATATTCTAAGTCCACATGTCGACACCTGAAGAAATTGTGTCGACACTTCAGAATATTTGTGTCGACACTTCAGAATATCTGTGTCGACACAGAGAATGATGGTCGACCATATTTATGTCGACACTGGGAAGCAGTGTCGACACAAAAAGAAAATAGTCGACTTCAACTATGTCGACACTGGGAAGCAGTGTCGACACATAAAGAAAATCGTCGACCTCAGCACTGGGAAGCAGTGTCGACACCGTGAAAGATAGTCGACCAGAGAAGGTTAGTCGACACCGTGAAAGATAGTCGACCAGAGAAGGTTAGTCGACACCGTGAAAGATAGTCGACCAGAGAAGGTTAGTCGACACCGTGAAAGATAGTCGACCAGAGAAGGTTAGTCGACACCGTGAAAGATAGTCGACTAGTGAAAGATAGTCGACCAGAGAAAGATAGTCGACTCACAGAAGAAGATAGTCGACCACAACTGTGTCGACACTGGGTGGATGTGTCGACACCAGAAGACTGTGTCGACACATATTGGCAGAAGTCGACTATGCTTGTGTCGACACCAGAAGACTGATTCGACACATGTTGGCAGGATTGAAGATTGCTGTGTCGACACCTGAAGGCTGAGTCGACACATGCTGAGTTCTGAATCTACAACAACTGTGTCGACACACAGGACTTGTGTCGACACACTGCAGAGTCTAGACCAAGTTATTTTCTGAAGAAGCTGTGTCGACTTAAAGGCAACTTAGTCGACATCATCAAAGACTGTGTCGACACCAAAGTCACTTGTGTCGACACAGATAGACAGATTGGTCTCGACACTTTCTAACTGACTGTCTCGACATTTTGTTGTCCAAGGCTAAGATACAAGAACTGTTTGAAGACTTGACAGCTGTGGGTTGCCACCGTTTAACTGAAGCTGTCAGACCTGTCAGAAAACAGTTAGAAACCGGATCAGCCGGTTACCATGAAGAAAGTCTATAAATAGACACATTCAGAAGGAATTATAGAAGCAGCAAAGCTAAGAAACATAACTGAAGAAGATCTAAGAAGAAGAAACAAAAGGATTACGATCCTATTGAAGTTTCAATTCAAGAAAGTGCTAAGCTCTAAAGAAGATCTTCATCAGAAAATCTAAGAAGAAGTCTGAAGTATCAGAAAAGGTGTTGGATAGAGAGGAATCCAGTCATCTTGAAGAAGAAGAAGGAAGCCATCAGTGGTTTCTCAAGAAGCTGTTTGGAAATCAACTCAGCTAAGTTCAGATTCAAGAAGCTTTGAAGAAAGCTCAGATTCAGTTGATTTCATCAGCTGATCAAGAAGTGTCTTGTCCTTTTCTCTCTCAACAAAGGCAAGACATCAAAATATCTTTTTCTAAATTTCTGTAGGATCTGTTTACACAGATCTGAGTTGTAAGCCTGTGTTATAAAGGCTGAGTGTAGGAGAGGTGATCTCTGAGTGGTAGGGCTATTTGCCTGAGTGTAGGAGAAAGTTATTCTCTGAGTGGTAGGCCTTGAGGCAAGGCTGAGGTAGGGCTGTTGAGCCTGAGTTGTAGGAACCTATCCTGGTTCTGAGCTGTAGGATCTGAGGATCTGAGTATAGTGGAAGTTTGGCCGAATCTAGCATATTGCTAGATAGGTGAAGGGGGAAAGTGGATGTACCCAGACCTTGGGGAACCACTATAAAACATTGTGCAATCTGTGATGCTTAGTTGTCTGTGAATGCTGTGCTAGATGTTTTAAATTGTAATTGAATTCTGCCTAGATTTATAGACAAGAAATTAGAACCTATTCACCCCCCCCCCCTCTAGGTGTTTAGGTTGTCTTGAAAGTAAAACTATCACAAGGTATCGAACACATCCAAAGCCTCATTGGGGATTCACGGTAGTAATCTTCGGGTTGTCAATCCACGTCCTAGCTCGGTTCGCAACTACGTCTGGGGAAGAGGAGAGCTGTCACTTTATCTCAGTGGACCTGTCTTCTTTGTCTCACAATCAGATTTCCTTCGGTGCAAGATCTCCTTGCTCTATGGAGAATGTAGGGCTAGAATACCCTCTGTGAAAGCTCTTGGATGATGGAGGCAGCCCAGGGCAAATCCCTTATGGAAGGTGGAAGAAGGAGAGGGCAGATCTCTTCCTAGGGTTTCAGTAGCGCAAGATTGGCAGAATGAATCGGTCCTCGTATTAGGGAAAATCTGCAGCTTAAATATAAAAACATGTCAGAAAATGGTCATGCACGACCAAATGCATGACTGTGCATGAATCATACGATATTAGACGCACAGAAATTGCCTAACCTGGAAGAAGAAGTGACCGTATGATTTTAACTACGCGTGAGCAAAATAGCCAATGAGAGAACAAAATGCATGACTAGCAACAGAACACACAATTCCAGACAAACAAGTGCAGATCGTGCGGTTCATTCTCGTACGATTAAATCCAACCATGCACGAAGAAAATGCACGGTCGATAATTACGTAAAAATTTAGACAAAATGATGAGGTTGTGCGATTTGGTCATGCAAGGGCAAAACAACCTGAAAGATATTGTTTTCAAGGCCAGCTAACACCTAGAGGGGGGGTGAATAGGTTTTAGGTCTCTTTTTGACTATCTAGACCTATACCTTAATTACTGTTTTTGGTGATTAGTTAGATTAAGCTTTCAAGGACATCAACCAGACGACACAGATATTTTATAGTGATTCCCCAGAGTTTGGGTACGTCCATTGTCCCTCTGTGCCCTTCTAACAGTGTGCTAGACTCTTCCCCCAAAACTTTGCTCTAAGGAGCTTACAACACGATCCCGCAGGACCACTCAGTCTTCTTCAAGACTTACACCTCAGGCAATATGCCCTACCACTCAGATCCCAACTATATTCTACCTCAGCCTTTATATCACATGTAAGACCCCCCCCCCCCCTCCCAGAACACAAGACACGGCACGAGAGGGGTCTTATGCCCAGAACAGCCACCTTGCGGTAACACTAACACTCGGGTCAGCCTGTACCACAAGACGCCTATCCTGCCGGCTTCAACCAATATCAACATATAAATGCCAACCCAACCATACAATAAAAGAAAGTCAATCCACATAAAGCGTAAGTCCATAAATATAGCAAAAGAGAAGCTAAACAAGCTTTTACATAATCAGAGTACGAAAATAGAATTGCCCTGAAGGGCTACAACAAAATCTCTCTCACTCACATCTGTAACCGACGGTAGCGACGGTACCGTCCCTTCAGGCTGAGGGGATGAAATGCTCTAAAAAGGCTTCAGAGAATTCGCACTAACTAATGTCCGTGTACACTCTTCCACGAAAAGTGGAGCCCATGAGGGACTTCCACCACCTTTTGGCGTGCAGTTCTAAGAGTGTCACCACAAGGGTCACCGCCATATTGTTTGGACATCTTATTCCTGCCAACAATTCTTGTATAGTGTCAAGCCACTCTTCCGTATGCACCGCCGACTCTGTCCCAATATAAGCGGGAGGGGAGAGAGCTCGGAAAGTGCTTAACCAACTAGATCCCGGACCCTGTTGTTGTACAGGTGCCTGCTGAGATTGGGACCTAAAGGCGTCCAAAATAGCTGTGAGCGTCTGCCCCAGCTCTGATTGTTGGAATTGTGTAGGCACGGACGGGGCGGGGTGCCCCTCACTGGCTCAATATGTATTGAGATCTACACATAGGGTACAAACCTAAGGTTAGGTTGGCTAATCTAAGGTTAAAGATGGACAAACTTAGTGTGAATTACATATGGGCACACCACTGCTTTCGCTAAGTCAGTTTGTCCCCAAACTGACTAATCAAACGAGGGTGGAACCATTGTTAAGTGACTTTCTCCTTGGAGGATCGTAGCAAGCTGATACCATATGTAAGACCCCCCCCCCCCCTCCCGGAACACAAGACAAGGCACGAGAGGGGTCTTATGCCCAGAATAGCCGCCTTGCAGTAACACTAACACTCGGGTCAGCCTATACCACAAGGCGCCTATCCTGCCGGCTTCAACCAATATCAACATATAAATGCAAACCCAACCATACAATAAAAGAAAGTCAATCCACACTAAGCGTAAGTCCATAAATATAGCAAAAGAGAAGCTAAACAAGCTTCTACATAATCAGAGTACGAAAATAGAATTGCTCTGAAGGGCTACAACAAAATCTCTCTCACTAACATCTGTAACCGACCGTAGCGACGGTACCGTCCCCTCAGGCCCTATCATCCTGGCCTGGCTGTCCAGCTGCATAGCCTGCTGCTCCACCTGCGGGGTTTCCTCCAAAAAAGGAAGACGTAGCAACCGTTAGTCATAAAGACTAAGTGGCTTCACATCCGCTCCCCCGGCGACTCCTCGGCACCGGGCGGAGAAAGGAACATGTACAATATATATAAAACAGTAGTACAAGCAGGTGAAGTAAGTATACAAAGCATAGGCAGCAATAAAAGTAGTGTATAAATGAACAAGCTCTTATTCTACAATTCTACCATCTACAACAGCAAGAGAGTATAATGCTATAACAGTAAGTAACTCAACTTATATGGATGCCCAAACAAGCATATAAGTTGAGGGTCGTTCAGCAGTAAGTAACTCATCGTATAGGAGTGCCCATAAAAACTTATACGATGAGGGTCTTGTGTATGTAATGAAGTGCAATGTTATGTATGCAATGCAATGACACACCCATGATCAAGCACATGCAATCGCTATGTCGACACAGACTTATAGTTCCCACTATTCGAGCAGGTAGCTAACCTCTCAGGCGTCAACCGTCGTGGCCAAACGGTAACAGTAGAGCGGGCATCTCCACTACTAGGCTGGTCTCCACACTACCTGGCCTAGGCCTCCGTACGCCTCAATGCTAAGAACACAACAGCGGAGCTCACATGCGTACTACGGCTCAGCGGGTTCTCTTGGGTAAATGTGCACCAAGATCCTAGCCCCGAACTGTCCTATGTGTGACACGGAAGGAGCCTCGGAAATGAATACGAGGACCAAGCCCAACCATTCACTTGGCACGGAAGGAGCCTCGGGACGTGAACACCGAGGACCAAGCCCAACCGTCTAAGGTCTAGCTGTCAACTCCCATCGGTGCGATGATTGGCGAGCCCGTAGACCTGCCACACTATCCTTAACCCGGGATTACGACACCATGTGTCGACTCACACCAGATGCAATTCCACAATATCGTGGCATGGAAGGAGCCTCGGGACGTGAACACTGAGGACCAAGCCCAACCATTCATCAAATACGGGAGGAGCCTCGGGACGTGAACACCGAGAGCCAAGCCCAACTGTCCAACTTTACTCATCTCAATCCCATTCCATAGCGACGGTCAACACCGCACTTGTTACTTCCACAATGCTACCCGTAGGGAGGCAATACTCTAAGCATTGGATTACTAATTCCCTTTTTATCCATTCAACATACATCATGGCCATAGTTAAATCATTTATACATTTATCCAATTATATCTACCCAAATTATATCAGGTTCTTTCCTTCAATTAAACTTGTCCACAACTCGTTATATGAATTTAGATTTATAACCTCAACTTATCACGTCACTATGATGATTATGTCAAAAGAGTTCACCCAAGCCTCGAGTTGGATCGCAACATTAAATTCCACCAAATCGCATTCCACGTTACACAGCCCAGAATTTAGGTGCAGCCTTAATTCGGGCAGCAACTTCGACCAAGGATTCCCGAGGCTACAGAAATCCGATGAGTGCGTGTAACCACTCGTTGGAAATATAATTTTAAGGGCTATAACTTTCGTGTTTAGTTGAAAGCCCATATTTGATCGCATCACACCAAAAGTTCACTCGAAGCCTGCTGTGTACAGGATTTTCCCCAATCGCAGCAGATTCGAACTGACTTTCCCGTGGCTACAGGTATCGCCTGGAAACGTGCAACCATTCGTTGAAAAGATAATTTCGAGGGCTACGACTTTAGTGTTTAGTCAAAAACCCAGATATGACCATAACATCCCCGAAATTGGCCACGAAGATCACTGCGTGCAGAAGATAGATTTCTGCACGCATCTTAAGGCGAGATGAACGGCATCCGTTCATCTTCCTCCATGCACCAATCTCCCAAAAACTCCTCCAGAAAATCGTCCACCCTTATTCACCCTCACGAAGCCATATTTATCCATGAATCACTCTCTCATCTTCACTTTGAAGAATGAAGAGGTTGGAGGGTACTAAGCCTAGAAAACGACATAGGCATGGCTTTTCCCTAAGAAATCTCCTCCTCACCATCAAGACTCTAAGGAGTCGATATCTCTCCTAGAATATTAACTACAGATCTAGCACCAAGGGAGAGGGGAGGAAGCTCACCTCGTTTCCAGCGGTAACACCATTTCCGGCCATGGATCTAGTCATTCTTCTTTGCGGCATCTCTTGCTTGGTGCAGTTGTTCTTCACGGCAAAGGAAGGAGAGAGAGAGAGAGAGAAGGCCGCCCCCAGGAACTCCGACTGCTTCCCTTGGATTTGTCGGTTTCACGAGGTCCACGATGGCGGCAAGAACGATCGGCTAGGGTTCGGCTTTTCTCCTCTTATAAACCGATGTATTAGGTTAAATCCTTCTGCCACGTGTCAACGCTCCATTGGACCGCCCCTAATGGGTCATATTAAAGTGACCCGGTCCAAGGAATCATCATCAGCACAAATCCCGAAGTCTGGTTCGGTCCGCCTGTACAAGCCGACGAATCTGCCAGGGCGAAGTAAACGAACAAGTCAAATTCGACGGGAATCAATCGTCATTCTCGACGATCGGCGAGAATCGTCGGGCATTCTCGACGAATTTGTCGAGTATCAACAATGATACCCGGCGAATTTCACTTAGCCCATTTATCGGAAATTCCTGGCGTTGAGTGCGTTGAGTATCAGTCAGCGATACTCGACGATCGGTGGGTATCACAGGGCATTCTCGACGATTGGCGAGAATCGCCGGGCATTCTCGACGAATTCGTCGAGTATCAACAATGATACTCGGCGAATTTCCCTTAGCCTAATTCTAAATCAGCAATTCTGAATCCGGCGGGTATCGACCATCGATACCCGTCGAATCGGCGAGTATCATTCCCGATACCCGTCGATCGGCGAGTATCATTCCCGATACCCGTCGATCGGCGAGTATCAACTTCCATTCTCGTCGATTTTCCCTTAGACCATTTCCTTTTGATCCGTTGGATATCACTCAACCCTACACTCCATTCAACGCACTTGACACATTTTGCCAGTGCATCCCGAGCCCGAGTCAGGTCTCTTGACTCAAAACTCGTGCGAGGGGCCTAGCGCGAATTGGGACATTACAAATCCTATAAACAAAATAAAAGATTTCGTCCCCGAAATCAGGCTAGGGCTATGGGAATGCAAGTACAAAATATTAAGCGCTATAAAATGTTACCTTGGGAGAACAGCTCCGGGTAGCGCCTCTGCATCAAGTCCACCGGCTCCCAAGTAAATTCTTCCTTCCCATGATTAGACCATAGCACTTTTACCAGAGGCACACTTTTGCGACGCAAGGTTCTTATCTCATTATCAACGATTCGTACCGGCTCCAATCGCACAAATCTGTCAGACGCCACCTTACCATCAGTTGTGGGGATGTATTGTTCAGGCCGCAACAGCGCCTTCCGAAGCGACGATACATAGAACACATCATGGAGATTTTCTAGCTCGAGCGGTAGCTCCAGCCGATATGCCAAAGGGCCAATCCTTTCCACTATGACATAGGGTCCAACATACCGTGGGCTGAGCTTCTTCACTCCCCGCACCCGTGACACTCCATGCATCGGCCGGATTTTCAGGAACACTTTTTCACCCACTTGAAACTCCATCATATGGTGCTTTGCGTTATAATACTTCGCCTGCCGACTTTGAGCCTCCAACATGTGATCCCTTATCAGCCTAACCGCTGCATCAGTATCGTCAATATACTCAATTCCCAATGCCTTCGGGTCTTCGTCTTGCACCCAAGACAAGGGGGTTCTACACCTTCTTCCATAAAGGGCTTCATGAGGCGCCATGCAAATGCTAGCTTGATGGCTGTTATTGTAGGAGAATTCCACTAAGGGCAAGAGTCTTTCCCACGGCTCTCCCCTATCTATCATACACAACCTCAACAGATCCTCAAATGTTCGGATGGTCCGCTCAGACTGCCCGTCCGTCTGAGGATGAAATGCGGTGCTGAAGGTAAGGCGCGAGCCCAAATACGCTTGTACTGCCTTCCACTCCTTGGAGGTAAAACGACCATCACGGTCCGAAACTATCGTCTTAGGTATGCCGTGATACCGTACAAACTGCTCCACAAAAAGGCGTACTAAGACATCCACGTGAGCCTCCTTCTTCATAGGAATGAACCGGGCAACTTTCATCAGGCGATCAATGATCACCCACACTGAATCATTTCCTGAGCGGGAGCGAGGTAGCCCATGTACGAAATCCATGGAAATATCCTCGAACTTCAACTCGGGGATTGGCAACGATTGCAACAGACCACCGGGGCTCCTGCACTCCGCCTTCACTCTTTGGCAGGCTTCACAATGTGTGACAAAGTATCGGACATCCTTCTTCATTCCGGGCCAACACATCGTCTTCCGTAAGCCGGCGTACATCTTTGAAATTCCCGGGTGCACGAAATATTGAGAGCAATGTGCTTCTCTCAAGATATCCTCCCGGATTCTGCCACCTTTGGGAATGTAAAGCAGGCCGCGAAATCAAACGAGGCCGTCCTTTAGTGTGTACTCGTCGGTAGTCCCGTCTTCGATTAACTTTATTGTCGGGGCCAAAGCCGCATCCAATCCTTGCTCCACTCGGATCCAGTCTCGGATATCACAAACTATACTCATACTGGACAGATACTCCGTATATTCCGAAGAAGCCTTAAATATTAAGGTAATGTCCATCTCCTTGATCATTCGTGCCAACTCCATGCTCATCAACCGAGACTCTGGGCTCGAGCCGGGTACTTTCCTACTCAACGCATCGGCTACCGAGTTCGCTTTTCCGGGGTGGTAGTTCAAGGTGAACTCATAGTCACATAGAATCTCTAACCACCGCCGTTCTCTTAAGTTCAATTCCTTCTGGGTATGGACGTACTTCAAGTTTTTATGATCCGAGAAGATTTCGCAGTGGACGTCGTATAGATAATGCCTTCATACCTTCAAGGCGAACACCACTGCTCCTAGCTCCAAATCATGCACCGGGTAATTGATTTCATGCTTCTTCAATTGTCTTGAAGCATAAGCAATTACATGCCCGTGCTGCATCAACACCGCTCCCAACCCCTGATAAGATGCGTCCGTGTAAACTTGGAATCCTGCCTTCCCAGACGGAAGGACAAGTATTGGGGCGGAGGTAAGTCTATCCTTCAATTCCTGGAATGCCGCTTCACACTAGAGTTTCCACTCAAATGGCACACCTTTCTTTGTCAAAGAAGTAAGCGGTAGGGCAATCTTGGAGAATCCTTTTACGAACTTGCGGTAGTATCCAACAAGTCCCAGAAAACTCCTCACATCGGCCGCCGACTTCAAGGGAGACCACTCCTTCACGGCACGCACCTTGGCCGGATCCACAGCTAGTCCAGCTCCACTAATTACATGACCCAAGAAAGCCACTTCCCTAAGCCAGAATTCACACTTACTAAACTTGGCGAACAGGGCGTGCTCTTTTAACTTTTCCAGAACTAAGGCCAAATGCCCGGCATGTTCCTCCTCCGTCTTAGAGTAGACTAAGATGTCGTCAAAGAACACAATGACGAAGACATCAAGATAGGGCTCAAACACTTTATTCATCAAGCTCATGAAAGCTGATGGGGCATTGGTGAGCCCAAACGGCATCACTGTGAACTCATATAAGCCGTACCTTGAGCTGAAAGCCATTTTCGGAATATCATCCTCTTGTATTCTCAATTGGTAATACCCCGAGCGCAAATCTAGCTTGGAGAACCAATGCGCTCCCACCAGTTGGTCGAACAACTCATCGATCCGAGGTAATGGATAGGTGTTCCGTACCGTCAGTCGGTTGAGTTCCCGATAGTCTATACAGAAACGCAGGGTTCCATCTTTCTTATTAACGAATAGAACAGGGGCTCCCCAAGGTGATGAGCTGGGGCGAACAAACCCTGATTCTACCAACTCCTGCAGTTGAACTCTAAACTCCGTGAGTTATTTTGGGGCCATCCGATAAGGGGTCCTGGAGACAGGCTTAGCTCCTGATACAAGCTTAATCTGAAAATCCACTTCTCTATGCGGGGGAAACCCTGGCAATTTTTCAGGAAATACCATAGGGAAATCCCGTGCTACCCGCACATCCTTCACATCTACCTTCATCTCCTTTAGTTCGAAACATATCATGTAGACTTCATCCCCTCTCATATTAACTTTCAAGGTCTGGATTGAGGATAACAATATTCGTGGTGCGAAATTTATACCTTGGAAGACTACATCAGTATCCCCATGTCTCAAATAGATGTGCTTCTTCGCACAGTCGATTCTTGCATGGTTCCAATCCAGCCATGTCATGCCCAGAATGAGGTCGAATTCTGGTATTCTCAAAATTGTGGCGGGGGTACCAAAGGTCTTTCCCCCAATGGTTATCTCCAACTCACACTTCGCGGTTGCCGTCATCTCAGATCCGTCTGGGAGGCGTACTCTTCGAGTAATACCAGTGAAATATTGTACTCCGTGTATATCCTTGATGAAGTCTTCAGACACGAAAGAATGTGAGGCACCGGTGTCAAATAACGTATAAGCCGGTTTCCCGCCGACCATCACGGTGCCTAAGTGTCATTTAATAATACTCAAGCTAGACATCTAGTATATCTTAAGCCACTAGAGGATATTAATGGAAGCAAAATGGCTAATTCAAATCGTACCTGCAATCATCTCTTGAGGATTCCGCTCTTGAGTCATGTCCAAGGCATACATCTGATCTCAAGCGGGTCCGGGGTTTCTTCCTCGTGGTCCTCGTCCTCGACCACACACATACCCTCTCCCCCGCGGGGCTGATGGAGGGAGAGCAAAAGGCGCATCTCCAAACAGTTGCGGGTAGTAGCGTCAAATGTGGCCCGGTTGGTTGCATTCAAAGCACACCCGTTCCTGCCTTCCGCCGTGTTGCTGAAATTGTTGAGGTGGAGGTAATGCTGGCTGTTGCGGAACCGCGCGCTCCTCTCTAAAGTTCTGGGGGAAACGCCAGCCACCCCTCTGATATCCTCTTCCTCTTCTATTATCAAATCTCCTTCTATTGTTGGGGCCGGCTTCCATCACGCCCTCCGCTGGCCTTTTACCACTTCCCAAGTGGTCCGCTTCCAATCTGTTCGCCATATCGATAATCTCCGCCAGACTAGAGTCCGCTATAAACAAAAAGGCTTGCCTTAGGGGATCTCGCAAGCCTTTGTAGAATCGTTTGGCGTGCCCTCTATCATCCAACTTATATGAGTCAGCGAATCTAGCCAAGTGCTGAAACTCCCGTTTGTACTCTGTCACCGACATGGACCCTTGCTTTAGTTGTAAAAATCTCTCTTCAAGACCATCCCGAGCGGTCGAGGGGATGAAATGCTCTAAAAAGGCTTCAGAGAACTCGCTCCAACTAATGTCCATGTACACTCTTCCACGAAAAGTGGAGCCCATGAGGGACTTCCACCACCTTTTGGCGTGCAGTTCTAAGAGTGTCACCACAAGGGTCACCGCCATATTGTTTGGACATCTTATTCCTGCCAATAATTCTTGTATAGTGTCGAGCCACTCTTCCGTACGCACCTCCGACTCTGTCCCAATATAAGCGGGAGGGGAGAGAGCTCGGAAAGTGCTTAACCAACAAGATCCCGGTACAGGTGCCTGCTGAGATTGGGACCTAAAGGCGTCCAAAATAGTCGTGAGCGTCTGCCCCAGCTCTGATTGTTGGAATTGTGTAGGCACAGACGGGGCGGGGGTGCCCCTCACTGGCTCAGTATGTACTTGGATATACACATAGGGTACAAACCTAAGGTTAGGTTGGCTAATCTAAGGTTAAAGATGGACAAACTTAGTGTGAATTACATATGGGCACACCACTACTTCCGCTAAGTAAGTTTTTCCCCAAACTGACTAATCAGACGGGGGTGGCACCATTGTTAAGTGACTTTCTCCTTGGAGGATCATAGCAAGCTGATACCATTTATAAGACCCCCCCCCCCTCCCGAAACACAAAACACGGCACGAGAGGGGTCTTATGCCCAGAACAGCCGCCTTGCGGTAACACTAACACTCGGGTCAGCCTATACCACAAGACGCCTATCCTGCCGGCTTCAACCAATATCAACATATAAATGCCAACCAACCCATACAATAAAAGAAAGTCAATCCACACCAAGCGTAAGTCCATAAATATAGCAAAAGAGAAGCTAAACAAGCTTCTACATAATCAGAGTATGAAAATAGAATTACCCCGAAGGGCTACAACAAAATCTCTCTCACTCACATCTGTAACCGACGGTAGCGACGGTACCATCCCCTCAGACCCTATCATCCTGGTTTGGCTGTCCAGCTGCATAGTCTGCTGCTCCACCTGCGGGGTTTCCTCCTAAAAAGGAAGATGTAGCAACCGTTAGTCATAAAGACTAAGTGGCTTCACATCCGCTCCCCCGGCGACTCCTCGGCACCGGGCGGAGAAAGGAACATGTACAATATATATAAAACAGTAGTACAAGCAGGTGAAGTAAGTATACAAAGCATAGGTAGCAATAAAAGTAGTGTATAAATGAACAAGCTCTTATTCTACAATTCTACCATCTACAGCAGCAAGAGAGTATAATGCTATAACAGTAAGTAACTCAGCTTATATGGATGCCCATACAAGCATATAAGTTGAGGGTCGGTCAGCAGTAAGTAACTCATCGTATAGGAGTGCTCATACAAACTTATACGATGAGGGTCTTGTGTATGTAATGAAGTGCAATGTTATGTATGCAATGCAATGACACACCCATGATCAAGCACATGCAATCGCTATGTCGACACAGACTTATAGTTCCCACTATTCGAGCAGGTAGCTAACCTCTCAAGCGTCAACCGTCGTGGCCAAACGGTGACAGTAGAGCGGGCATCTCCACTACTAAGCTGGTCTCCACACTACCTGGCCTAGGCCTCCGTACGCCTCAACGCTAAGAACACAACAGCGGAGCTCACATGCGTACTACGGCTCAGCGGGTTCTCTTGGGTAAATGTGCACCAAGATCCTAGCCCCGAACTGGCCTATGCGTGACACGGAAGGAGCCTCGGAAATGAACACGAGGACAAAGCCCAACCGTTCACTTGGCACGGAAGGAGCCTCGGGACATGAACACCGAGGACCAATCCCAACCGTCCAAGGTCTAGCTGTCAACTCTCATCGGTGCGACGATTGGCGAGCCCGTAAACCTGCCACACTATCCTTAACCCAAGATTACGACACCACGTGTCGACTCACACCACATGCAATTCCACAATATCGTGGCATGGAAGGAGCCTCAGGACATGAACACCGAGGACCAAGCCCAACCATCCATCAAATACGGGAGGAGCCTCGGGGCGTGAACACCGAGGGCCAAGCCCAACCGTACAACTTTACTCATATCAATCCCATTCCATAGCGACGGTCAACACCGCACTTGTTACTGCCACTATGCTACCCGTAGGGAGGTTGAAAGTGAAGGGATAGATACTACTCTAGAGGGGGGGTGAATAGAGTTATCAAATTTTGCACTAGACAAAACTTAATGGTCTACCCAACTCCCTTGGAGTGAAGTGCGGAATGAAAAGATTATAGATATAGATTTAACCCTATAACCTAACACGAGTGATGTGCACAAACTCAAGCTAACTGTAATTACAGTTAAGGCTTGGAAAACCTAATCAGCAACTAGCAATCCTAGTTATATCTATTCACAGCCACAATGCAGGAATTAAACAAGTGAATCCAGACGACACAAGGAAATTTATAGTGGTTCCCCAAACAACTTGGGTACGTCCACTCTTCTACCCACACGGTAGGAATCCACTCAGGTTTTTGATCAGGTGCCCTGCCACCAACAGGATCTGCTTCAGGTAGATCCAGAAACCCTTTAGACTTTTGATCAGGTGTCTAAAAACCAAGCACAGGTTTTTGATCAGGTGCCCTGCCACCAAGGGATACTTTTGAAGGGAGTAATAACCCTGTACAGGAGGGGGAAGAAGGTTAAGATGTCTTCTCTATTTTACAAAGATTAGAGAAGCACAAAAACTTGCACTGAGCTAGAAAGCTCTAAAGAATCAAGGCTCCCCCTGGCTCAAAGATGTCCAGGTGAAGTCTTGCTTCAGTGCAGAAAACTCTTCAGAAAGCTCTGAAGGAAAAACTACAAGAAGATAAAAAATAATAAAATTAAAGATCTTCAAGCAGCTATCTTCTTCTTCTTCTTCTTCAAAAGAACTCTGAGTTTGAACTTCCTGAAAGCAGGAGAACTCAGGTTGAAGAAGAGTGGAAGATCTTAACACTTCTCAGTTAGATGGAAATTGCTGAGAGCAGAAGACTTGATCTTGATGAAGGCTTGAATGCTTGAAATTATCTGGGTAACTAGTTAGCTAGCTTGAATCCTTCTTCAAAGGATCCTTTTTATAGCAGCAACAAGCAACGGCTCTCTTCAGTTTGAATTACTTGTCTTCTTCTGAGACTTGAGACCTGGGCTGTAAATATCAAGAAGACAAAACAATCTCTGCAGTAGAAACATTCTATAAAAGGAATAACCCTTTTTCTAGGAAGCTGCAGGAAGCAATTTGATAATAAAGTACTAAATAAAGTCATATCAGAAACAAACTCTTTATAGCAAAAAGAAGACTTTTCAGTCTAACGGCTATAAAGGGCTGACAGCAGATAAAGTAAATTATAATGTCAGCTAATAAGACAAACAACTTTATCTAAAAAGATTTGACTCAGGCAAAAGGGATGGAGCAAATAATGCCTGGTAATTTTATCTTAAAACTTAAAACAACGTGCCAGAAAATATATTAATTGATTAAATATAATAAATAAATACAAAATATTAAAAGCAGACAGAAAGCGTCGAACGACCTTCGGAGATCGTCGACCGACGCACGGAGATCGTCGAACTATCGGACAGATAGTCGAACGATCCAGATAGTCGAACTATCAAAGGAGATAGTCGAACTATCACAACAGATAGTCGAACTACCAGAAGATAGTCGAACTATCAGATAGTCGACCTATCAACAGATAGTCGAACTATCAGGGCAAAACAGATAGTCGAGCTATCAACAGATAGTCGAGCTATCAGATAGTCGACCTATCAACAGATAGTCGAACTATCAAGAACGCACAGATAGTCGACCTATCAACAGATAGTCGAGTTATCAGATAGTCGACCTATCAACAGATAGTCGAACTATCAAAAACAAACAGATAGTCGACCTATCAACAGATAGTCGAACTATCAGATAGTCGACCTATCAACAGATAGTCGAACTATCAAAAACAAACAGATAGTCGAACTATCAACAGATAGTTGAGCTATCAGATAGTCGACCTATCAACAGATAGTCGAACTATCAAAAAACAAACAGATAGTCGACCTATCAACAGATAGTCGAACTATCTGATAGTCGACCTATCCAAGCAGATAGTCGAACTATCAAAGCACACAGATAGTCGAACTATCAACCGATAGTCGAACTATCCACGCAGACTGAAAGTCGAACAACTGATAGACGATCGTCGAACAGTTAGTCGACGATAGTCGAGCGGCGTTCGACGATAGTCGAACGAACAAACTACTTAACCAAATTCTCAATCTGGAAAAGTGAGGACTCTACAGCTAGACTACTAACCATTGACCATAGATATCTCTTGGGTCAAGGGACTAAAAAGGCAAGACTAAACTCAAATCAACTAGGGTACCAACAATCTCCCCCTATTTGAGTTAAGTCTCTTAAAAACTAAAATACAGAGCTAGCTATAGAACACTATAAACAATACAGGAAATAGGTAGCAATTAACTAGCAGATATCAAACAGATAGATAATAGACAAATATAACACAGCAGTCAATCAAACTATTAAGAGTCTACAGAATCTGGCAAAGGGTCAGAGGAACTAGGAACAAAAGAAATTTTCCTTAGAGGATCATCAGCTTCTTTCTTTGACAGCTTCAAGTCCTGCACACCAATGATCTTCAATTCTGCAGCCCTAGGGACAACTGCTTCAGGGTGCTTTTCCATATATTTTGAGGGGTCAAAAACATCAGGATTAACCTGGAACTTTTCAAACTCTTTCTTTCTGAAAGCCGACATGGTGGTTAAACCATTGGTATCTTTTCCTTCTGCTTTTGCTTTTCTTATTTGAGCTGCTCCAACTAGTTCGTGAAAACGAGCTATCCTAAAGTTAGGATCAAGCTCAGGACTTTCATAAACAGGCTCAGGAGGAGCAGCATCTGATTCTTTATCTTGATTAACTAGATAAGACATTGGAGCAGACTTAGCAAAAGGTTCTTGCTAGAATTTTAAAACAAAATAAACTACTTACCTTTTGAAGCAACTTTCTCAGATTGAACTGGTATTAGAGATGGAACTCTTTTCTTTGGAGAAGGAGGAGGGGAAAAAGTTGGTCTTTGAACCACAACCTCCTTCACTAGTCTTTGAGAGCCAGAATACGATCTGCCTTGCGAACTTTGATAGCTTTTCCTAGGCTGAGGCTGAAAAAATGCAGATTTTCCAGAAGAGGCAGATGGATTAGCAGATAGGTTCCCAGAGGCTCCTGCACTGGGAGGTGGAGGAGGAGGACCTCTGGGAGTTCATCTTGAAACAGGACTATCATACCTCTTAGATCTTTTTCTCTCCTTCTGCTGGTTCTTGGAGAATCACATCCAATGCTGAAATTCTTTCGATTTGGGGTCAATTCCTTTAAGAATGTAGTATGGAGTATCATTGTCTCGGCTGGGAGGAGGAGGAGCAATTGCTTTCCTTTTCTTTTGAGCAGCTTTCTTTTTCTTAGCATTCTCAGATAAATCAGAAGCATCCTCATCATCAGAGTGAGATGATGGAGGATTATCATAAGGATCATAGGCTTCAGAAACAGCCTTTTCTTTTAACTTCAGATCTGATTTCTCTCTTTCCTCTTCCATGGCATCCTGAGCCAGAAGGAAATCTAAATCCAACCCTGGTGAATCATCCCAAATAGTTGACTTTTCAAATTGCAACTCTTTTTCTTTCTCTTTTAAAGAATCTTGTACTCTTTGATTCCAGGCAGCTCTTGCTTTTTCTTCTTCCACACTCAGAGCAAGAGTGTCATCTTTGATTTCATCTTGTTTTTCAGACTCATCTTCTCTATCATCTAAAAAAGAATCCAATTCTGGATCTACTTGGATATCAGGAACATTTGGGGCAGCTTCTGAGACAATTATTATGATCTGAGCAGCTAAATCTTCTCTAATATAATCTGTAGAATTATGAACACAGATCTGCTAAATAAGCAATAATCATTCCTTCTAGGTATTCACTAGCTAGCAAATCAATTGACTCGTCAATAAAACGAATGAGTGAATTACCTTCATACTTGACCATCTCCCATGATTCATCTAGATATGAAGTTATAATACCTTCTAGGAATCGAGCAATCACGGGAGTGGTGAGATCTTCTAAGCAGACTTTTACAGCAATTTCAGATAGCATAATTCCATCAGCTAATTCCTTGTCAGATAACACTGGAACTACTTCTTTTTCAGCTGGAGCAGACTCTTCCAGAGCTGTCATTACAGTATCTGTTATAGCTGGAAGGGAGGCAGGAGGCTCTGAGGCATCTTCACAGAACATCTCCCCCTGCCTGATTTCAGTGGAAACTGAAACCAGGCCCCTTGAGGAAGAGGGCTCAGCAGATTTGGAAAGTGATTTGATGGTAGCGGTTAAGGTATCAATGGAGGAGGCAAGTGGAGCGATTGCCTCTTCAATCATGGTTTTGATTGAAGGGGTAATCAACTCCACAATGCGGGAGATGAGTTCAGGGGTAATCTCAAAAGAAGATGGAAGTGCAGTGGATGGAGATGCAGCAAATAAGGTTGTAGTGCTGGGATGAAGAATGGTATGGACTGGTGATTGAGTTGGAGATGGAGCTGGAGAGTTAATAGGAGTATTAACTGGAGAATGAATGGGAGACTGAGGAGGAGTTGGAATCCTCTCAGATCCTAACAAATCAAAACTAGGAGCAGATATCCTAGTCTGATGAGAAGGAAGAGGAGATGCTGGAGGGGAAGGAAGAACAACCATGGTTGTTTCTCTAGCAGGAGAAGGGGAAAGTCTTACTTCAGCTGAAGTTGATGGAACTTCAACTGAAGCAGACATCATAGCAGAAGAAGAGGGAAGGGAAAGAGCTGAGCCAACTTCAACAGGGTGAGGAGCGACCGAATCAGTCCTGGTGCTCTCAGATGTCGCTGGAGCAACCCCTGTGAGAGCGGGTTTCACAAAGGTTCTCTTCCACTTAGAGAACAGGTTTGGGTCCATCTTCTTGCTTGCATTTATTGTTGTTGCGGTTGAACTCAGCAGCTGGGGATATTTTTCCTTCAGGAAAATTCCAATAACCCTTCCGAGGGTAACTTCCTTCTTACTATTCTTTTTCCTTATTAAATCAAACATTACTGCTGCCCAATCAATCTTTTTCCGATTAACAATTGCACACATCAGTGCAAATTGTTGCCTTGTTATATTATCATGAGCAGAGTGCTTACCGAGGAGCACTTTTCCGACCAACTCAGCAAGAAACTTAATCTTGAAACGGAAATTTACTTTGAGCAGCTTCGTGGGAATGCCCTCTGCATGTCCCAGCTCAACTAACATTCTTCCAAATTCTTGAGCATCTTGCTCATAATCCTCTTCACCATTTGTCAAACCAAAAATATCAGTCAGAACGGCCGGAGTTAAGATTACCTCTTCTCCGCCGATGGTGACAGTCATCGAGTCGTCAGTGGAGGACGACGTGAAAGCCCATTCCTTGATCTCAGGTATATTTAACTTAATCCTTGAAGACATTAATCTCTCTAGTCCTTGGTCCGGCACAACTGAAGAACTTCCACGATCCCGGCTTCGCAGCAACTGAACGCGTCGAAATCAACGCTGAAACCTGCATCGAACTTCACAACTGCTAGAACTGCTGGAGAAACCGCCATTGATTGCTGGAGAAAGCGCGAGAAGGACGGAGAAGACGAAGGAGACGAAGCGGCAGAAAATCACAAGCGGGAAGACAGAATGCGAAAAGTCACGCTCCGTCGATGATAAAACAAAAGATCTTTTAACCTAGGTCGACTATCGGCTTTATATTAGACCGGAAATAGTCGATCTATTAAAAAGATACTAGACCCGATAGTCGAACGGCCGTTCGACGATCGGCTCAGAAGCAGAGTAGTCGAGCCATCGTTCGACTATTTCTGGCTTCTCAAACAACAAGTTGTCGTCGTTCAGAGATCGGCGAAAAGCTTGACCTGTTCGACGATCTTCGAACGCCGGTCGACGATCTTCAAACAGATAAGCTACCATTAACCAGAGGTCGACGATAGGCTTAATCCGTTCGACGATCTTCGATCATCGTTCGACGATCTTCAAGCAGATTTCAACATAGGCAGATATAGTCACACTTAGTCTCGTCCATTGATCATGCCTAATTGAACTAAAAAGAACAGATGCTTCTGTTCATCTAAAGGCTTGGTGAATATATCACCTCTCTGAAACTCAGTGGATATGAACTCAAGACAAATCTTGTTCTTTTCCACACAATCTCTCAGGAAATGGTGCCGAATCTCAATGTGCTTCGTTCTAGAGTGGTGCACTGGATTTTGTGCAATTGAAATAGCACTGGTACTATCACACATGATTTTGGTGTTCTTGTGTGAGTAACCATAATCCACAAGCTGGTTTTGAATCCACAGGATCTGTGAACAACAACTAGCAGCTGCTATATATTCAGCCTCTGCAGTTGAAGTTGAGACAGAAGCCTGCTTCTTACAGAACTAAGAGACCAATCTCTCTCCCAGGAACTGGCAAGTTCCTGAGGTGCTCTTCCTGTCAACTCTGCAACCAGCATAATCAGAATCAGAATATCCAATTAATTCAAATTCTGACTCAGCTGGTTACCAAAATCCTAGATCTGGACATCCCTTCAGGTATCTCAGGATTCTCTTTAGAAGAATCAGATGAGATTCCTTGGGGTTGACCTGGAATCTAGCACAAAGGCATGTAGCAAACATTATATCAGGCCTACTTGCAGTTAGATATAATAGGGAACCAACAATGGCCCTATAATTCTTTTGATCAACTGGCTTGCCGTGATCATCAGAATCAATAACTACATTAGTAGCCATAGGTGTGGGCATTGCTGAAGCATCAGCCATCCCAAATTTCTTTACCAATTCCTTGGCATATTTGGATTGGGAGATGAAGATACCATCAGCATCTTGCTTAACTTGGAGACCAAGAAAGTAAGACAGCACACCCATACTACTCATCTCAAACTTAGAGTGCATCAGGTCAGAGAACCTTTTGCAAAGTTTGGGATCAGTGGAGCCAAATATAATATCATCTACATACACCTGAACTAACAGGATTGTGTCCTTGTGATGCTTGACAAAAAGGGTTCTATCAACTACTCCCCTAATAAAGTTGTGCTCTAAAAGGAAACTAGCTAAAGTCTCATACCAGGCTCTGGGAGCTTGCTTTAGTCCATATAGAGCTTTCTGTAACTTAAACACATGTGAGGGCTGAGTTGAAGAAACAAACCCTGGTGGTTGTTCAACAAACACCTCTTCCTTAAGCTCACCATTCAGGAATGCACTTTTGACATCCATTTGGAACACCTTAAACTTCATGTAGGCTGCATAGGCCAAGAAGATCCTTATTGCTTCTAGCCTTGCAACAGGAGCAAAGGTTTGGTCATAATCTATACCTTCCTCCTGTCTGTAGCCCTGAGCTACAAGCCTAGCTTTATTCCTTACTATAATTCCATTTGCATCCAACTTGTTTCTATACACCCACTTGGTGCCTATGATCAGTTGGCCTTTAGGTCTTGGAACCAAAGTCCAAACTTTACATCTCTCAAACTGATTGAGTTCCTCTTGCATAGCAATGATCCAGTGGGGATCTAGCTCTGCATCTTTAAAGGTGAGGGGCTCAACCTGTGAGAGGAAACAAGCATGCATCACATCCTGTCTTAATTGGTGTCTTATTTGCACACCAGCTGATATGTCTCCAATCACTTGAGATGTGGGGTGATCTCTAAGTGTGACAATATCAGCAGGTGGGATGTGATCTTCAGCAACAGTTGGGATTAATTCCTCAGGAGGAATTTGATCTACTGTTGGTGGTACAACAACAGCTTCAGCAATGTCTTCATCACTGTCTGATTCAGTGATCTGAAGAGTTGATAGTTGAAGAATTTCTTGAGGGGCATCAGGTACCTGCAATGAACTAGAGGAAGGAGAATTTTCTTTCTCCTTGTAAAACATCTGAGACTCATCAAAAGACACATGCACAGATTCTTCAATCTTACAGGTAGATTTGTTATAAACCCTATAAGCTTTGCTTACTTGGGAATATCCAAGCATGATTCCCATTGAAGCTTTTGCTTCAAATTTTCTAATATATTCTTTATTATTATTATGAATATAAACAATACAGCCAAAAACTCTAAAATAATTAATTTTAGGTTTCTTTCCCTTAAGCAACTCATAAGGAGTTTTACACTTAAGCTTGTGTATCAAACTTCTATTCAAGACATAATTGGCTGTACTAACAGCTTCTGCCCAATAGGAGAGAGGCATGTTAGCATCTGCCAACAATGTGCTAGCAGCTTCAATGAGTGTTCTATTCTTCCTTTCAACTACCCCATTTTGTTGAGGAGTTCTAGGAGCTGAGAAGCTATGTTTGATACCTTCTCTCTCACAGAATTCTTGCATGAGAAGAGAGTCAAACTCAGTACCATGATCACTTCTGATCAAGGCCACATGAGTAGAGTACTCAGTCTGCACACATAGTAGAAAGTCTGTAAGGGCTTTGAAGTTATCAGACTTAGTTTTCAAAAAGAAAACCCAACTGAACCTAGAGAAGTCATCTACAATTACTAAGGTGTAATACTTCCCTCCTAAACTCTGTACATTTATTGGGCCAAAAAGGTCCAAGTGTAATAGATACAGGATTCTAGGAGAATCACTCTTATTTACAGATTTAAAAGAGTTTTTGGTTTGCTTGCCTAGCTGACAAGCCTTGCATAGGCTCTCCTTCTTGTAGGGACAAGAAGGTAAACCTCTAACAAGGTTGTGTTTAGATAACCTAGATATATTTTTAAGGTTAACATGACTAAGCCTCTTATGCCACCAAGAATTATTATTAATTATTACTTCATTAAACAGGCAGATTTCAGAATGAGATGAATTGAAATCTACTAAATAAATATTACCTATTCTAATACCTACTAAAACAACATTATTATTTAAAGTAATGTTGCAAGAGGAGTTAGAAAATGAAACCTGGTAGCCAGCATCACATAGCTGGCTGATTGAAATCAAATTGTGCTTCAGTCCATTGACATATGCAACTCTCTTGAAAGTAACTGCTCTAATTGTGATCTTGCCATAGCCTTCTGTCTGACCACAGCTGGAGTCTCCAAAGATAACCTTTGGGCCGAGCTTAGCTTTGAACTTTGACAGAAGATCTTTATTTCCTGTCATATGCTTAGAGCATCCACTATCCAAATACCACTTATTTTGAGTGATTGGATAGGCCTTCACCTGCAAGACATTTATTTAGACAGTGTGGACCCAGGTAACCTTGGGTCCCTTGTTTTTCACATAAGAAAAACTGGAAATATATGAAAATGCAGGCTGAGGGTGATAACCTAGTTGGTGAGATCTCCTAGGTGGGATTCTCCATGCAGATGATGGGTCAACAAACCTAGGGTTTCTATTTTCATTTAGGTTTCTATGGTACTGATTATGATTTTGAAAATCATGTTGAAAACGTCGATCGATGTTCGACGATGGGTGCTCAGATCGTCGAGCTTCGTTCGACCATTGAGCTTCCGATCGTCGAGCGGCGTTCGACGCTCTTTGCATTTCTTTAAAAAATTTCTTTCTCTTTTCTCTCTTAGCTTTATTTAAAGTTTTATTAACTAGGTTTACTTGCTCAGTGTTCTTCATTCCACTAGCTGAAATGAAGTTTACTGGAGTTGAAAGATTATTTTTAAGTAGTACTGGGGGTTCACTGGGAGAAGCTCCTAAGCCTAGTTTGTCATTACCTGACCTAGTGTTAGTCATGCTGGTAATTTCTAACAACTTAAGGCTTCTACCATTAAGTGATTCTTCTAACCTCTTAGACTTAGCTAACTCCATTTTAAGAAATTTAATTTCTTCACTACAAGTAGTGAGATCTTCCTTTAACCTAACATTTTTTGTAGCTATTGATTCTGAGTCAGCTAACTTATTTCTAAGTTCTTTTATCTCCTTTTCTGAGCTAATCAAATCTAAGCATAATGATTTAAATTCTAATTTAAATTCAGCTGAGGTAAAATCATAAGAAGAGAGTACCTCATCTTCTGTAGGCATCTCTTCATCAGAATCTGAACTCTCTGCAGCAGAGTGGTTGCTGCAGGCATCTATTGCCATCAGGCAAACTTCTTTTGCCTTCTTCTCTTCCTCATCCTCACTGGAGCTTGATGAGGAGGATTCTTCATCAGAATCACTCCAGGTTTCAGCAATGAAACCTCTCTCCTTTTTCTTGTTTTTGTAGGAGGATGGCTTGGAGTGCTTCCTGTGCTGTTCCTTTTCTATTCTCTTGTCTTTGTTCTTCTCCTCTGGACACTCTGGTAAGATGTGTCCAGGCTTCCTGCAACCATAACAAATAATTTCTTTAGCAGGTGAATGATCATACCTTGGTTTGTCTTCATAGCGTGAAGACTTCTTTCTGAACTCCTTTCTCCCCATCTTGAGAAACCTCTTGGCAAACAATGCCATTAGTTCCTCATTTGATTGGCTGCCTTCAGAAGCATCAGCAGCCTTAAGAGCTAGAGATTGCTCTTTTCTTATTGGAGTAGGGGTCTTTGCTTCTGCTTCTGCTTCCCTTGTCTTCAGCACTTGCTCAAAAGACTTGAGCTTGCCGAGAAGAGCTTCAGTGGAGATCTCATTTGTACTTCTGGCTTCCTTGATGGGCCAGATCCTTAGATCCCATGTGCTAGGGAAGCACATAAGAATCTTATCATTGACCTCTGTCAATGATATGTCCTTGTCAAGGGTCCTCAGCTCATTGATGATTGAGCTGAGCCTGGTGTACATGGCTTCAACTGATTCAGCATCAGTTTTCTTGAAGTTCTCATACTGTGAGATCAGGTTGGACCTTCTGTCCTTCCTTTTATCAGCTGAACCAGCCACAATCTGGTTCAGTGTATCCCACATAGCTTTTGCTGAAGAGCAGTCAGCTACCTTCTGGAATACCTCATCTGACATTGTCTGAGCCAGTATGTTCATTGCCTTGGCATCTACTATTTTGGCCTTCTTGTACTCATCGTTGTAATCTGGAGGAGGCACTGCACTCATATCAGATGATGAGGCAGTAGCAGCAGCAGGTGCTCTTGGGGGACCTGACAAAATAGAAGCAAAGATGCTTTCATCAATAGAATTCATATATAATTTTATCCTTGCCTTCCAAATGCCAAACTTAGCTAAGTTGCATGCTGGAGGTCTGGTGCTAGAATAATCCTTGGATTGGGCCATGATAGTGAATATCTATAAGCTTTGGTATCTATCAGGATCTTGTGACTTAGGTGTTAGCCTATTCAGTCAGTCAACCTCCCTCTGATACCAATTGAAAGTGAAGGGATAGATACTACTCTAGAGGGGGGGTGAATAGAGTTATCAAATTTTGCACTAGACAAAACTTAATGGTCTACCCAACTCCCTTGGAGTGAAGTGCGGAATGAAAAGATTATAGATATAGATTTAACCCTATAGCCTAACACGAGTGATGTGCACAAACTCAAGCTAACTGTAATTACAGTTAAGGCTTGGAAAACCTAATCAGCAACTAGCAATCTGATAATACGTTTTGTAGCCTAAACTATTATCGTATTTTATATTTTATATTGTACAAATTATGTCTATTATTAGTTTATTTTTATCCTTTTTATGTAAATTTTATTGCCACTAACTTTTTCCTGTCTTTTTGCAGGTTTTCAGAAAAATTGCCAAAATAGCCTGTCACGCCCCCCTGTCACGCCCTCCCTGGGCGTGACCTAGGGCGTGTCACCCGATCCCGAGGACACCTGCTGGAAGGGACAGAAAACGGTCAAAACCGCTGTCACGCCCCCCTGTCACGCCCTCCCTGGGCGTGTCACTAGGCGTGACCAGGGGCGTGTCGCCCTCTGCCGCAAAGCTGCCGCCGCATTAAATGCCCTTCCGCCTCAGCATGCAAATAGTACTGTCACGCCCCATGTCACGCCCGTGACATGGGCGTGACACCTTCCTTTTTCGGCGACTAACGGATTTCCGACCAATGATTTGGACATGACATGCCTGTCACGCCCCCCTGTCACGGGCGTGACCTAGGGCGTGACCACCGACGTACCGAAGCAATCATCCCTCTCGCCAGAATCCAGAGCCCGAGGTCAAATCCGTACCTGTCACTCCCCCTGACACGCCCCCCCTAGGGCGTGTCGGAGGGCGTGACCAACCCGAGAAATTTTCTATAAATTGAGCCCCCCTCCTCCCCATTTCAGCAAGCTTTGGTTGAGTGGGGGAGGTGCTGCCCCTTTGTTTCTTGATCCTTTTTCATGCTTTCTCTCTCTCTCTCTCCCCCTCTCTTTGTACTTTTTGGTTAACCCTAGTTTAATCTTAGTTTGTGCTAGCTTTTAATGTAATTTTCTTCTTGCTTAGTGCTTAATGTAGGGCTAGAATAGGGTTTAATTTTCATGCACTTGTAATTTTATTTTCATTAGTGTAACTTGCCCTTTTTCATTAATAAAATTGTTCTTCCCTTAGCCTGTGTTCTTCTTATATTTTTCTACTCATCTCCCCCCCTCCACTCCATTATGATTAACAAATCCTCCTTGTACTCGATCTTGATGATCCGAGGTTAGAGCGATTATGTTATGATGTTTTAATCAATCTTTTCTTTTTAGGTTAGGGCCTTGAATTACTCTTGATTAATCACGGGTTGGGGGGGTATATTTTCGATATATACTCCCCGCCTTTGCTTTCATTCTGGGCTAGCCGAGAGGCCGAAAGAATGAAGTGAGCATTCAAGAGTAAAGGGAGTTGTACGCACCCCTCGAGAGAGGCAGACGTCCAAATCTCCCGGATTGGAGTAAAATCCAATAGTGCGGTTCACCGCGTAAAGCGAGTTTTAGGCCTCCGATTTAGACGAGAGTCGGTCGGACCTTCCTAAACTCAGTTGGGAACGACTTCGAGAGAAGCGTGTTCAAGCTTTAGGAACCTCCACGGTCAAGGACCCTTATCCTATTAAGTTTAGATTTTTATCGCATTTTCTTAATCGTCTTTAGCCGAGGTGAATCTCGATCGGGTGCATTTCCATTTCATATTTTCTTCCTTTAGTAGTAATCTCCTATCTTGTGCTCTTTAATTAACTGCAGTAGTTTCCTTTTTAGCATAATTCTTTTCTTAATAGCGTAACTTAATTGCGGTAGTTCTCTTTCTAGTTTGCTTTAATTTCTCCATTGCGCTTAGATTTTCTAAAACCCTAGTTTTTCCGTCGATAAGATAATAGCGTTCGTGTGAGTAAGCTTAGCCAATAGTTCCCGGATTTCAATACGACACTTATGTCCCCTTGCTACAATTCGATAGGTATACTTGCCTCATCGGGTTGCTAGTTCGGTTGCGTTTATTTTCTTCGAACCCTAGCGCGCAACAAGTTTTTGGCGCCGTTGCCGGGGACCCAACTTCCGTTGATATTTTGAAAACACGAACCTATTAATTTTATCTCTTCTCTTTCTCATCCCCTTTTCTTTAAATTTTTAAAAAAAAAATCAAAAAAATTATCACCGCTCTTAATAGAAACCAACCTCACAATTTTTCTACGCCACCTAATTCTCTCGAAAAGGGCAAAGGGCTTTAAGCGCCACTGTCTTGTCTAGTACCTTGCGAACCCTTCACGGGGTAGTCCTTGGGAAGTTCGGGAGTTAATTTATAAAAAAAATCTATTTCAAAAAGAAAAAAAAAATTTTAATTTAATTTTCTAAATCTAGTTTTTCTTTCTAGTTTATCCTTTTTCTCTTTCTCTTCTTCTTTTCTGTTCTTTTAGTGCATGACCCGCGGGAGTCCGTCGGTTATTTTGGACTTGGACCACGAAATTGAGCGTACTCTTCGGAGAAGATCGCGATTTCAAGGTCCTACTATCCAAGTGCCGGTTGAGGACTCCGAGTCATTTAATACTTTAAGAATGGAAGAACCCAACGTAGATGAGGCCGTTCAAAGGACTATGTCCTATTATGCACGATCGAACCTCGAGGGAACAGAATCGAGTATAGTCCGTCCTACTATAGCAAATAATAACTTTGAACTAAAGCCTAGCATAATTCAAATGGTGCAGCAATATGTGCAATTTGACGGACTTCAAGATGAAGATCCGAACGCACATATAGCTAGCTTTCTTGAAATTTGTGACACCTTCAAGATAAATGGTGTCACAAATGATGCGATCAGGCTAAGACTCTTCCCCTTCTCTCTAAGAACTAAAGCTAAGCAGTGGCTTAACACACTTCTGAAAAATAGCATAACCACTTGGAATGAATTAACTGAAAAATTTTTGGCGAAGTATTTTCCGCCCGCTAAAACTGCAAAACTTAGGAACGATATCTCTGCCTTCGGACAAATAGACTCTGAAACCCTTTACGAAACCTGGGAGAGATTTAAAGAATTATTAAGACGATGCCCACATCACGCGCTGCCTGTATGGTTATAAGTGCAGACGTTTTATAACGGGCTAAATCAAAGCACGAAGCAAATGATAGATGCAGCTTCTGGCGGTACTTTAAATCATAAGACCCCGGAAGCCGCTCTTGAGCTTTTTGAGGATATGGACATGAACACTTATCAGTGGAATGTGCCTAGGTCCCGCCCGAACAAGCCTGCAGGTATCTATGAAGTGGACAACGTCTCCCAGCTCGCTCTGCAAGTAGAAATCCTAAGCAAAAAAATCACGGAGATGACTGCTGCCTCCGCCCCTCAGGTATGGGAATCTGCAACCCCTATTCCAGAACATTTAGATTATGTTAATAATTTGCCTAGAACTGCTTTTAATAATTTTTCTGCTGCGAATTTTCATCCGCCTGGTTTTAATTTTTCGAATAGTTATAACCCCGCTTTAAGAAATCACCCGAACTTTTCATGGAGTAATCCATCGAATGCGATGCGCCCACCTCCGCAAAATGATTTTTCTGCACAACCACCACCACCACCACTTCTTCAAAATTACCCAAAACCTCCGAGCTTGGAGGAATTACTTTCTAAATATATCACCACAAATGACGCTACCATAAGAACTTTAACCGGAAGCGTAAAAAGTTTAGAAAATCAGGTAGGACAGCTCGCGAAAATAATTTCTGAGCGACCCGCAGGGTCTCTTCCTTCCAATACCGAACCCAACCCGAGAGAGCAAGCGAAAGCTATAACTCTTCGGAGTGGGAAGCAAGTCTCCGGTATGGTAAGTGAAGAGCCCGAGGCAAGCTCCGCTTCTGCTTTTAAAAATCAAAGCTCCGCTTCCGCTTTTAAAAATCAAAGCTCCGCTCCGCTTCCACCCTCTGCTGAAGAAGTAATCACCCCCACATTAGAAAATAATCTCACTCCACCACCCATCTTCAAAAATAATTCAACTCCTCCATACCCCTCTGAACTTAATAGACAACGTCAAGATGATCAGTACTCCCGCTTCTTAGAAATCTTCAAACAAATCCACATTAATCTTCCCTTCCACGAGGCTATTTCGCAAATGCCGAAATACGCCAAATATCTTAAAGACCTCCTCACAAACAAGAAGAAGTTAGAGAATCTTTCGCACGTCACGCTAAACGCCGAGTGCTCCGCCGTTTTAACAAACGGTTTGCCGAAGAAAATCAGTGACCCGGGTAGTTTCTCTATCCCGTGTGTCTTCGGTGATCTCTTTGTTAAACACGCGTTAGCCGACTTAGGCGCAAGTATAAACCTGATGCCCTTTTCGTTGTTCAAAAAGTTAGGGATTGGTAGCCTTAACCCCACGCATATGAGTATCCAGCTAGCCGATAGATCCGTCAAGTATCCGTTAGGAATAGTGGAGGACGTTCTAGTGAAAGTCGACAAGTTCATCTTCCCGGTGGACTTTGTCATTTTGGACATCGAATAAGACGTCGAGGTTCCCCTGATCCTTGGCCGACCCTTCCTTGCCACCTCCCGAGCCATCATTGACGTAAGCAATGGTAAGCTCTTTCTTCGAGTAGGCGACGACGAAGTCACATTTCCTATCACCCCTTCGATGAAGAACACCTTAGCGAACGATGACTCATGTTTTTTCGTAGACGCCGTGAGTGATGATTCTTCCTACTGCCTCTCCGACTTTGAAAAAGAATTTTCTACTTTTTGCTCCTCTTCTCTTACAACAGAATCACTGCAAGGAAGTGATGAATCTTCTTATTGTCTTTCCGACTTTGAAAAAGAGTTTTCTGATTTTTGTTCTTCCTCTTTTCTTACCACTGAATCTGTACAAGAAGCCGTCTTGGCTGCTAGCCCCACCCCTTATTACGTTCCTTATAAAAAAGTTTATGAAGATATTATTTTTGAAAAAGAAAGAATCTCAAAATCCTCTTATGAAGAACCCCCTACCCTAGAACTTAAAGAACTTCTCGAACACCTTAAGTATGCTTTCTTAGAAAAAGACTCCAAGTTACCAGTTATCGTTTCGGCCTACCTCACGGATACGCAGAACGATAAACTTCTTCTAGTTCTACGTAAGCATCGTCGGGCTATTGCTTGGCAAATTTCTGATATCAAGGGCATAAGCCCATCTTTCTGTACACATAAAATTTTAATGGAAGATAATTCGCGTAACTCTATCCAACCTCAGCGCCGTATAAACCCGAATATGAAAGAAGTAGTTAAGGGCGAGGTTATGAAACTATTAGACGCAGGAATTATCTACCCTATATCGGACAGTAAGTGGGTTAGCCCCATTCAGGTAGTTCCAAAAAAAGGAGGGATAACCGTAGTTAGTAATGAGAATAATGAATTAATCCCGACACGGACGGTGATGGGTTGGCGTATGTGCATAGATTACCGTAAGTTAAATGACGCCACCCGTAAGGACCACTTTCCTCTACCGTTTATCGACCAGATTTTAGAACGTCTCTCCGGCCATAGCTTTTATTGTTTTCTCGATGGCCTCTCGGGGTACTTTCAAATACCCATCTCTCCCGAGGACCAAGAGAAAACTACGTTTACTTGTCCCTTCGGCACCTTCGCGTACCGAAGAATGCCATTTGGATTATGCAATGCGCCGGCTACATTCCAACGATGTATGCTCGCAATATTTGACAAGTACGTAGAAAGCATTATGGAGGTATTCATGGACGATTTCTCCGTGTTCGGCGACTCCTTCGATAGATGTTTAGAAAACCTCGAAAAAGTCTTAGAACGATGCGAAGAAACTAACCTTGCCCTAAATTGGGAAAAATGCCATTTTATGGTGAGGGAAGGGTTAGTTTTGGGTCATAAAATTTCTGCTAAAGGTATTGAGGTAGACGTTGCCAAGATAGAAGTTATTGAGAAGTTGCCGCCACCTACAAACATAAAAGCTATAAGAAGTTTCCTAGGCCACGCTGGTTTTTATCGTCGTTTTATAAAGGACTTCTCCAAGATCACTAAGCCCCTCACCCATCTCTTAGAAAAAGACGCTCCATTCATTTTTGATGACTCTTGTATTTCTGCCTTTGAATTAATTAAAGAAAAGTTAATTAACGCGCCAATTATGATAGCTCCGGTGTGGGACCTTCCTTTCGAGATTATGTGCGATGCGAGTAGTTTTGCGGTGGGAGCCGTATTAGGTCAACGCATATCTAAGAACTTCCACCCCATCTATTACGCTAGTAAAACCCTCACATCTGCACAAGAAAATTACACCACAACCGAGAAGGAGCTCTTGGCTGTAGTATTTGCGTTTGATAAATTTCGCCCTTACATTACACTTTCAAAAATCATTGTTTTTACGGACCACTCGGCCCTCAAGTACCTTCTTGCCAAAACGGATGCCAAGCCTCGCTTGATTCGCTGGGTCTTACTCCTCCAGGAGTTTGACTTAGAGATCCGTGATAAGCGAGGAGCCGAGAACTTGGCCGCCGACCATTTATCAAGATTAGATAACCACTTTATAGAAAATTTAAATGAAAAATCTTTTAATGATTATTTTCCTGATGAGAAGCTGCTTTTAGTTAATACATCTTGTTGGTACCCTAGTTTGATTTGAGTTTAGTCTTCTCCTTTGTGCTCCTTGACCCAAGAAATATCTATGGTCAATGGTTAGGAGTCTAGCTGTAGAGTCCTCGCTTTTCCAAATTGAGAATTTGGTTAAGTAGTTTTTTCGTTCGACCATAGTCGAACGCCGTTCAACTATCGTCTATCGACTGATCGACGATCGTCTATCAGTTGGTCGACGCCTTGGTCTGCGCTGGTAGTTCGACTATCTGTTGATAGTTCGACTATCTGTTCTGCGCTGATAGTTCGACTATCTGTTGATAGTTCGACTATCTGTTCTGCGCTGATAGTTCGACTATCTGTTGATAGTTCGACTATCTGTTCTGCGCTGGTAGTTCGACTATCTGTTGATAGATCGACTATCTGTTCTGCGCGGGTAGTTCGACTATATGTTGATAGATCGACTATCTGTTTGTTTTGATAGTTCGACTATCTTTTGATAGATCGACTATCTGTTTTCTGAGGTAGGTCGACTATCTGCTTGATAGCTCGACTATCTCTGTGCGCTTGATAGCTCGACTATCTGTCCTAGATAGATCGACTATCTGGTAGTTCGACTATCTGTCCTGATAGTTCGACTATCTGCTGCGGTAGCTCGACTATCTGTTTGATAGCTCGACTATCTGGATCGTTCGACTATCTGCCCGGTAGTTCGACGATCTCCTGGCGTCGTTCGACGATCTTCGAAGGTCGTTCGACGTTTTATGTCTGCCTTTGGATTTTGTATTTATTTATTATATTTAATTATTTAATACATTTTCTGGCACGATATTTTAAGCTGTATGATAAAGTTTCCAGGCATTATTTGCTCTATTCTTATTGCCTGAGTTAAAATCTTTTAAGATAAAGTTGTTTGTCTTATTAGCTGTCTATTTAAATTACTTTATCTGCTGTCAGCCCCTTTATAGCCGTTAGACTGAAAAGTCTTCTTTTGCTATAAAGAGATAGTTTTCTGATGTGACTTTATTTAGTCTATCTGTTTATTTGATTTAAGCCTGCAGCTTCTTAGAAAGAGATTTATTCCTTTTTATGGAATGTTTTGCTGCAGAAATATTTCTGTCTTCTTGATATTTACAGCCCAGGTCTCAAGGCTTAGAAGAAGAAAAACAATTCAAATGGAAGAGAGCCGTTGCTTGATGATGATATAAAAAGAACCCTTTGCAGAAGGATTCAAACTGGTTAACAGAAGCTTTCATACATATTCAAAAGCACTCAAGCCTTCATCAAGCTCAAGTCTCCTGCTCTCAGCAAACTCCATCTAACTGAGAAGTGTTAAGATCTTCATCTCTTCTTCACCTGAGTTCTCCTGCTTTCAGGAAGATCAACTCAGAGTTTCTTTGAAGAAGAAGAAGAAGAAGAATAGCTGCTTGAAGAGATTTCTTTTTGTTATTTATTTTCTTCCTGTAGCTCTTTCCTTCAGAACTTTCTGAAGAGTTCCTGCACTGAAGCAAGACTTCACCTGGACATCTTTGAGCCAGGGGGAGCCTTGATTCTTTAGAGCATTCTAGCTCAGTGCAAGCTTTTTGTGCTTCTCTAATCTATTGTAAAATAGAGAAGACATCTTAACCTTCTTCCCCCTCCTGTACAGGGTTATTACTCCCTTCAAAAGTATCCCTTGGTGGCAGGGCACCTGATCAAAAACCTGTGCTTGGTTTTTAGACACCTGATCAAAAGTCTAAAGGGTTTCTGAATCTACCTGAAGCAGATTCTGTTGGTGGCAGGGCACCTGATCAAAAACCTGAGTGGATTCCTACCGTGTGGGTAGAAGAGTGGACGTACCCAAGTTGTTTGGGGAACCACTATAAATTTCCTTGTGTCGTCTGGATTCAACTGTTTAATTCCTGTACTGTGGCTGTGAATAGATTTAACTAGGTTGCTAGTTGCTGTTTAGGTTTTCCAAGCTTTAACTGTAATTACAGTTAGCTTGTGTTTGCACAACACTTGTGTTAGGCTTTAAGGTTAATCAATATCTATAATCTCTTCATTCCGCACTTCACTCCAAGGGAGTTGGGTAGATAGTTAAGTTTTGTATTGTGCAAAATTTGATTACTCTATTCACCCCCCCTCTAGAGTAGTATCTATCCCTTCACTTTCAATTGGTATCAGAGGGAGGTTGACTGACTGTATAGGCTAACACCTAAGTCACAAGATCCTGATAGATACCAAGAGTTTATAGAAATTCACTATCATGGCCCAGTCTAAGGATTATTCTAGCACCAGACCTCCAGCATGCAACTTAGCAAAGTTTGGCATCTGGAAGGCAAGGATCAAACTTTATATGAACTCTATTGATGAGAGTATTTTTGCTTCTATTTTGTCAGGTCCCCCAAGAGCACCTGCTGCAGCCACTGCCTCATCATCTGATATGAGTGCAGTGCCTCCTCCAGACTATAATGATGAGTACAAGAAGGCCAAAATTGCTGATGCCAAAGCAATGAACATACTGGCTCAGACTATGTCTGATGAAGTGTTCCAGAAGGTTGCTGATTGCTCTTCAGCAAAGGCCATGTGGGACACACTGAACCAGATTGTAGCTGGTTCAGCTGATGAAAGGAAGGACAGGAGGTCCAACCTTATTTCACAGTACGAGAACTTCAAGAAGACTGATGCTGAATCAGTTGAAGCGATGTACACCAGGCTCAGCTCAATCATCAATGAGCTGAGGACCCTTGACAAGGATATCTCATTGACAGAGGTCAATGATAAGATCCTTATGTGCTTCCCTAGCACATGGGATTTGAGGATCTGGCCAATCAAGGAAGCCAGAAGCACCAATGAGATATCAACTGAAGCCCTTCTCGGCAAGCTCAAATCTTTTGAGCAAGTGCTGAAGACAAGGGAAGCAGAAGCTGAAGCAAAGACCCCCACTCCAACAAGAAAAGAGCAATCTCTAGCTCTTAAAGCTGCTGAAGCCTCAGAAGGCAGCCAATCAAATGAGGAGCTCATGGCATTGTTTGCCAAGAGATTTCTCAAAATGGGGAGAAAAGAGTTCAGAAGAAAATCTTCAAAGTATGAAGAAAAGCCAAGGTATGATCGTACTCCAACTAAAGAAATTATTTGTTATGGGTGCAGGAAGCCTGGACACATCTTGCCGGAGTGTCCAGAGGAGAAAAACAAAGACAAGAGGAAAGAAAAGGAGCAGCACAGGAAGCACTCCAAGCCATCCTCCTACAAGAACAAGAAAAAGGAGAGAGGTTTCATTGCTGAAACCTGGAGTGATTCTGATGAAGAATCCTCATCCTCAAGCTCTAGTGAGGATGAAGAAGAAAAGAAGGCAAAAGAAGTTTGCCTCATGGCAATAGATGCCTGCAGCAACCACTCTGCTGCAGAGAGTTCTGACTCAGATGAAGAAATGCCTACTGAAGATGAGGTACTTTCATCTTATGATTTCACTTCAGAAGAGTTTAAGTTAGATTTTAAATCTCTATGTTTAGATTTAATTAGTTCAGAAAAAGAGATAAAAGAACTTAGAAATAGGCTAGCTGACTCTGAATCAATAGCCTCTGAAAATGTTAGGTTAAAGGAAGAACTCACTACTTGTAGTGAAGAAATCAAATTTCTTAAAGTAGAATTAGCTAAGTCTAAGAGATTAGAAGAGTCCCTTAATGGTAGAAGCCTTAAGCTGTTAGAAATTACCAGCATGGCTAACACTAGGACAGGAAATGATAAATTAGGCTTAGGAGCTTCTCCCAGTGAACCCCCAGTCTTGCTTAAAAATAACCTTTCAACTCCAGTGAACTTCATTTCAGCTAGTGGAAAGAAGAACACTGAGCAAGTAAACCTTGTAAATAAAACATTAAATAAGGCTAAGAGAGAAAAGAGAAAGAAGTTTTTCAAAGAAATGCAAAGAGCGTCGAACGCCGCTCGACGATCGGATGCTCCATGGTCGAACGAAGCTCGACGATCTGAGCGCCCATCGTCGAACGTCGATCGACGATTTCAACATGATTTTCAAAATCATAATCAGTATCATAGAAACCTAAATGAAAATAGAAACCCTAGGTTTGTTGACCCATCATCTGCATGGAGAATCCCACCTAGGAGATCTCACCCTCTAGGCTATCACCCTCAGCCTGCATTTTCTTATATCTCCAGTTTTTCTTATGTGAAAAACAAGGGACCCAAGGTTACCTGGGTCCACTCTGTCTAAATAGTTGTTTTGCAGGTGAAGGCCTATCCAATCACTCAAAATAAGTGGTATTTGGATAGTGGATGCTCTAAGCATATGACAGGAAACAAAGAGCTTCTGTCAAAGTACAAAGCTAAGCTCGGCCCAAAGGTTATCTTTGGAGACTCCAGCTGTGGTCAGACAGAAGGATATGGCAAGATCACAATTGGAGCTGTTACATTCAAGAGAGTTGCTTATGTCAATGGACTGAAGCACAACCTGATTTCAGTTAGCCAGCTATGTGATGCTGGCTACCAGGTTTCTTTTTCTAACTCCTCTTGCAATATTACTTTAAATAATAATGTTGTTTTAATAGGTAATAGAATAGGCAATATATATTTAGTAGATTTTAATTCATCTCACTCGGAAATCTGCCTGTTTAATGAATTAACCCTTAATAATAATTCTTTATGGCATAAAAGGCTTAGTCATGTAAACCTGAAAAATATATCTAGGTTATCTAAGCACAACCTTGTTAGAGGCTTACCTTCTTGCCCCTACAAGAAGGAGAGCCTTTGCAAGGCTTGTCAGCTAGGCAAGCAAACCAAGAACTCATTTAAATCTGTAAATAAAAGTGATTCTCCTAGAATCCTGTATTTATTACATTTGGACCTTTTTGGCCCAATAAATGTACAGAGTTTAGGAGGGAAGTATTACACTTTAGTAATTGTAGATGACTTCTCTAGGTTCAGTTGGGTTTTCTTTTTGAGAACTAAGTCTGATAACTTCAAAGCCCTTACAGACTTTCTACTTTGTGTGCAGACTGAGTACTCTACTCATGTGGCCTTGATCAGAAGTGATCATGGTACTGAGTTTGACTCTCTTCTCATGCAAGAATTCTGTGAGAGAGAAGGTATCAAACATAGCTTCTCAGCTCCTAGAACTCCCCAACAAAATGGGGTAGTTGAGAGGAAGAATAGAACACTAATTGAAGCTGCTAGTACATTGTTGGCAGATGCTAACATGCCTCTATCCTATTGGGCAGAAGCTGTTAGTACAGCCAACTATGTCTTGAATAGAAGTTTGATACACAAACTTAAGTGTAAAACTCCTTATGAGTTGCTTAAAGGAAAGAAACCAAAAATTAATTACTTTAGAATTTTTGGCTGTACTGTTTATATTCATAACAATAATAAAGAATATATTAGAAAGTTTGAAGCAAAAGCTTCAATGGGAATCATGCTTGGATATTCCCAAGTAAGCAAAGCTTATAGGGTTTATAACAAATCAACCTGTAAGATAGAAGAATCTGTGCATGTGACTTTTGATGAGTCTCAGATGTTTTACAAGGAGAAAGAAAATTCTCCTTCCTCTAGTTCTTTGCAGGTACATGATGCCCCTCAAGAAATCCTTCAACTTTCAACTCTTCAGATCACTGAATCAGACAGTGATGAAGACATTGCTGAAGCTGTTGAAGCTGTTGTTGTTCCACCAACAGTAGATCAAATTCCTCCTGAGGAATTAATCCCAACTGTTGCTGAAGATCACATCCCACCTGCTGATATTGTCACACTTAGAGATCATCCCACATCTCAAGTGATTGGAGACATATCAGCTGGTGTGCAAACAAGACATCAATTAAGACAGGATGTGATGCATGCTTGTTTCCTCTCACAGGTTGAGCCCCTCACCTTTAAAGATGCAGAGCTAGATCCCCACTGGATCATTGCAATGCAAGAGGAACTCAATCAGTTTGAGAGATGTAAAGTTTGGACTTTGGTTCCAAGACCTAAAGGCCAACTGATCATAGGCACCAAGTGGGTGTATAGAAACAAGTTAGATGCTAATGGAATAATAGTAAGGAATAAAGCTAGGCTTGTAGCTCAGGGCTACAGACAGGAGGAAGGTATAGACTATGACCAAACCTTTGCTCCTGTTGCAAGGCTAGAAGCAATAAGGATCTTCTTGGCCTATGCAGCCTACATGAAGTTTAAGGTGTTCCAAATGGATGTCAAAAGTGCATTCCTAAATGGTGAGCTTAAGGAAGAAGTGTTTGTTGAACAACCACCAGGGTTTGTTTCATCAACACAGCCCTCTCATGTTTTTAAGTTGCAGAAAGCTCTATATGGACTAAAGCAAGCCCCTAGGGCCTGGTATGAGACTCTAGCTAGTTTCCTGTTAGAGCACAACTTCACTAGGGGAGTAGTTGACAGAACCCTTTTCGTTAAGCATCACAAGGACACAATCCTGTTAGTTCAGGTGTATGTAGATGATATTATCTTTGGCTCCACTGATCCCAAACTTTGCAAAAAGTTTTCCAACTTGATGCACTCTAAGTTTGAGATGAGTAGCATGGGTGTGCTGTCTTACTTTCTTGGTCTCCAAGTTAAGCAAGATGCTGATGGTATCTTCATCTCCCAATCCAAATATGCCAAGGAATTGGTAAAGAAATTTGGGATGGTTGATGCTTCAGCAATGCCTACACCCATGGCTACTAATGTAGTTATTGATTCTGATGATCACGGCAAGCCAGTTGATCAAAAGAATTATAGGGCCATTGTTGGTTCCCTATTATATCTAACTGCAAGTAGGCCAGATATAATGTTTGCTACATGCCTTTGTGCTAGATTCCAGGTCAACCCCAAGGAATCTCATCTGATTCTTCTAAAAAGAATCCTGAGATACCTGAAAGGATGTCCAAATCTAGGACTTTGGTACCCAGCTGAGTCAGAGTTTGAATTAATTGGATATTCTGATTCTGACTATGCTGGTTGCAGAGTTGACAGGAAGAGCACCTCAGGAACTTGCCAGTTCCTGGGAGAGAGATTGGTCTCTTGGTTCTGTAAGAAGCAGGCTTCTGTCTCAACTTCAACTGCAGAGGCTGAATATATAGCAGCTGCCAGTTGTTGTTCACAGATCCTGTGGATTCAAAACCAGCTTGTGGATTATGGTTACTCACACAAGAACACCAAGATCATGTGTGATAGTACCAGTGCTATCTCAATTGCACAAAATCCAGTGCACCACTCTAGAACGAAGCACATTGAGATTAGGCACCATTTCCTGAGAGATTGTGTGGAAAAGAACAAGATCTGTCTTGAGTTCATATCCACTGAGTTTCAGAGAGGTGATATATTCACCAAGCCTTTAGATGAACAGAAGCATCTGTTCTTTTTAGTCCAACTAGGCATGATCAATGGACGAGACTAAGTGTGACGATATCTGCCTATGTTGAGGTCTGCTTGAAGATCGTCGAACGATGATCGAAGATCGTCGAACGGATTGAGCCTATCGTCGACCTCTGGTTAATGATAGCTTATCTGTTTGAAGATCGTCGATCGATGTTCGACCATCGTCGAACAGGCTGAGCTCATCGTCGATCTCCGGACGACGACAGCCTGTTGCTTGAGAAGCCAGAAATAGTCGAACGATTGTCCGACTACTCTGCTTCTGAGCCGATCGTCGAACGGCCGTTCGACTATCGGTTCAAGATTTTTTTAAATAGACCGACTATATCCGGTTCAATATAAAGCCGATAGTCGACCTAGGTTAAAAGATCTGTTGCTTTATCGTCGACGGAACGTGCCCTTTCGCATTCTGCTTTCCCGCTTGCGATTTTCTGCCGCTCCGTCCTCTTCGTCTTCCTCCTCCTTCTCGCGTCTCTCCAGCGATTCGATGGCGATTTCCCCTGCTGTTCTAGCCGTAGTCAAGTTCGATGCCGGATTCAGTGTAGATTTCGAAGCTTTCAGCAGTTGCGATGCCGGCATAGTGGAAGTTCTCCAGCTCTGTAGAGATCAAGGCCTAGAGAAGCTGATGTCTGAAAGGATCAAGATTAATATTCCAGAAATAAAATAATGGGCTTTCACGTCGTCTTCCTCAGACGAGTCGATGATCGGTACCATCGGCGGAGTAGAAGCTATCCTAACTCCGGCCGTTCTTTCTGATGTTTTTGGTTTGGTTATCGGTGACGAAGATTATGAGCAAGATGCTCAGGAGTTCGGAAGGATGCTCGTCGAGCTGGGACATGCTGAAGGCATTCCCTCCAAGTTGCTCAAGGTAAATTTCCCTTTCAAGATCAAGTTCCTCGCTGAGGTTGTCGGAAAAGTGCTTCTGGGCAAGCACTCTGCCCATGATAACATAACTAGGCAGCAATTCGCACTGATGTGTGCAATTGTTAATAAGAAAAGGATCGATTGGGCTGCTGTTCTGTTTGATTTGATCAGGAAGAAGACAGGAAAGAAGGAAGTCACCCTGGGAAGGGTTATAGGTATTTTCCTGAAGGAGAAATTTCCCCAGTTGCTGAGTTCTGCCGCAACAACCATCAATGCCAGCAAGAAGATGGACCCCCATCTGTTCTCCAAGTGGAAGAGGACGTTCGTGAAGTCTGCTCCAGCGCAATCTGAGGACACAAGGACTGCTTCAGTCGCTCCTCAACCTAGTGAAGCTGGCTCAGCTATCCCTTCCTCCTCCTCTGTTTTGCCGTCTACCTCAGTTGAAGTACCATCAACTTCTGCTGAGGTACGACCCTCCTCTTCTGCTGCACCTGAAACAACCATGGTTGTTCCTCTGTCTCCTCCAGCCTCTCCTCTCCCTGCATATCTGGCTAGGATATCTGCTCCTAGCTTCGATTTGTTAGGATCAGAGAGAGTTCTTACTCCTCATGCATCTCCCGTTAATTCACCAGTTCATTCTCCTTCCCCTGCTGCATCTCCTGCCGTATCTCCAGTTCGATCTCCTGTTCACACCATCCTCCATCCCAGCACATCTACCATTTCTGCTGCTGTTCCATCCACCTCTAATCCATCATCTTTTGAAATCTCTCCTGAGATTATCATCCGCATCGTGGAGCTGATTACCCCGTCAATCAAAACCATGATTGACGAGGCAATCGCTCCCCTTGCTGCCTCCATTGACCGTCTAACTGCCTCCCTCCAATCAATTTCTAAATCAGCTGAGCCATCTACCTCTAGGGGCCTGGTTTCAGTAGCTACTGAAATCAGGCAGGGGGAGATGTTCAATGAGGATGTCTCAGACCTTCCTGCTTCTCCTGCAGCTGATATAGAGATAGCTCCAGATGTTGTCTTATCTGTCCAGCCAGAATCTGCTCAAGTTGAGCCAGAAGAAGTTCCAGATATTGTTATGTCTGCTGAGGAAGAGACAGCTCCTGCTGAGAAAGAGGTTGTTCCAGCTGAGGAAGTGGTTGTTCCAGCTGAGGAAGAGATTGCTCCTGCTAAGAAAGTTTTAGCTCCAGTCTTGACTGAGAAGGAAATATCAGATGGTATCCTGCTATCAGAAATTGCTGTGAAAGTATGCTTAGAAGATATAACCTCTCCTATGATTGCCAGATTCCTGGAAGGAATCATAACTAAATATCTGAATGACTGCTGGGAGATGGTTAAATATGAAGGTAATTCCCTAATCCGGTTTATTGATGAGTCAATTTATTTGCTTGCTGGTGAATACCTTGAAGGGATGATTCAAGCTTATTTAGCAGATCTGTGTTCTTGATTCTACAGATTTTATTAAAGAAGATTTAACTGCCCAGAAAATAGCAGTTGTTTCTGAGGCTGCTCCAAGTGATTCTAATACTCAAATAGATCCAGAATTGGATGTGTTTTTAAATGATAAAGAGGATGAAAATCAAGAGGAAATCAAAGTTGATTCTCCTGCTTTAAATTTGGAAGAAATTCAAGCAAGGGCTGCTTGGGAATTAAGAGTTCAATCTCTAAAAGAGAAAGAGAAAGAGTTGCAATGTGAAAAGTCATCCATCTGGGATGACTCTCCTGGTCTAGATTTAGACTCCCTTCTGGCTTTGGATGCCATGGAAGAAGAAAGGGAGAAATCTGTTTCAAAGCTTAAAGAAAAGGCTGTCTCAGAAGCCTATGATCCCTATGAGAACCCTCCATCATCCCATTCTGATGATGATGATGATTCAGATGTGTCTGAAAATTCAAGGAAAAAGAAAACTGCTGCTAAGAAAAGAAAAGCTCCTCCTCCTCCTCCTCCAAACAAGGATAATGACATTCCATATTATATTCTGAAGGGCATTGACCCCAAATCTAAAGATTTTCAGCATTGGATGAGGTTTTCAAAAAATCAGCAAAAAGAAAGGAAGAGAACAAAGAGGTATGACAGTCCAGTCTCCAGATGGACTCCCAAAGGTCCTCCTCCACCTCCTGGTGCAGGAGCCTCTGGGAATCTACCTGCTAGTCGATCTGCTGCCTATGAAAAATCTGCATCTGCTCAGCCCCAACCAAGGCAAGGTCATCAAAGTTCACAAAGCAAATCACCTTATGGATCTCAAAGACCAATGAAGGAGGTTGTGGCCCAAAGACCAACCTTTTCCCCACCTCCTTCTCCAGTTCAATCTGAGAAGAGTGTTTCGAAAGGTAAATAGCTTACAGTGTTTAAAACCTTCTAGCAAGTTCCTTTTGCTAAGTTTATTCTATGTTTGTATCTAGATATAATAGCTGCTGCTTCTCCAGAGCCCGTATATGAAAATCCTGAGCTCGATCCTAATTTTAGGATGGCTCGCTTTCAAGAGCTTGTAGGGGCAGCCCAAATCAGAAAAGCAAGAGCTGAAGGTAAAGATACAACTGGCTTTACTACAATGTCAGTGTACAGAAAGAAAGAATTTGAGAAATTCCAAGTCAATCCTGAGATATTTGATCCAGCAAAGTACATGGAAAAACATCCTGAAGCTGTTGTTCCCAGAGCTACAGAATTAAAGATCATTGGGGCTCAGGATCTGAAGATATCAAAGAAGGAATCAGATGACCCTCTTCGAAAAATTTCTTTTGTCTCTAGTTCATCTGATCCATTACCTGACTCTAAAGATTCTTGATAGTTTGATTTAAACTGCTGAGTTATATTTATTTATCTGATTAATAATCTGCCAGTTTATTGCTATCTATCTGTTGAAATTATTTTGTTTATTTTATTGCTAGCTGTTTTAGTTTTTGAGAGACTTAACTCAAATAGGGGGAGATTGTTGGTACCCTAGTTTGATTTGAGTTTAGTCTTCTCCTTTGTGCTCCTTGACCCAAGAAATATCTATGGTCAATGGTTAGGAGTCTAGCTGTAGAGTCCTCGCTTTTCCAAATTGAGAATTTGGTTAAGTAGTTTTTTCGTTCGACCATAGTCGAATGCCGTTCGACTATCGTCTATCGACTGATCGACGATCGTCTATCAGTTGGTCGACGCCTTGGTCTGCGCTGGTAGTTCGACTATCTGTTGATAGTTCGACTATCTGTTCTGCGCTGATAGTTCGACTATCTGTTGATAGTTCGACTATCTGTTCTGCGCTGATAGTTCGACTATCTGTTGATAGTTCGACTATCTGTTCTGCGCTGGTAGTTCGACTATCTGTTGATAGATCGACTATCTGTTCTGCGCGGGTAGTTCGACTATATGTTGATAGATCGACTATCTGTTTGTTTTGATAGTTCGACTATCTTTTGATAGATCGACTATCTGTTTTCTGAGGTAGGTCGACTATCTGCTTGATAGCTCGACTATCTCTGTGCGCTTGATAGCTCGACTATCTGTCCTAGATAGATCGACTATCTGGTAGTTCGACTATCTGTCCTGATAGTTCGACTATCTGCTGCGGTAGCTCGACTATCTGTTTGATAGCTCGACTATCTGGATCGTTCGACTATCTGCCCGGTAGTTCGACGATCTCCTGGCGTCGTTCGACGATCTTCGAAGGTCGTTCGACGTTTTATGTCTGCCTTTGGATTTTGTATTTATTTATTATATTTAATTATTTAATACATTTTCTGGCACGATATTTTAAGCTGTATGATAAAGTTTCCAGGCATTATTTGCTCTATTCTTATTGCCTGAGTTAAAATCTTTTAAGATAAAGTTGTTTGTCTTATTAGCTGTCTATTTAAATTACTTTATCTGCTGTCAGCCCCTTTATAGCCGTTAGACTGAAAAGTCTTCTTTTGCTATAAAGAGATAGTTTTCTGATGTGACTTTATTTAGTCTATCTGTTTATTTGATTTAAGCCTGCAGCTTCTTAGAAAGAGATTTATTCCTTTTTATGGAATGTTTTGCTGCAGAAATATTTCTGTCTTCTTGATATTTACAGCCCAGGTCTCAAGGCTTAGAAGAAGAAAAACAATTCAAATGGAAGAGAGCCGTTGCTTGATGATGATATAAAAAGAACCCTTTGCAGAAGGATTCAAACTGGTTAACAGAAGCTTTCATACATATTCAAAAGCACTCAAGCCTTCATCAAGCTCAAGTCTCCTGCTCTCAGCAAACTCCATCTAACTGAGAAGTGTTAAGATCTTCATCTCTTCTTCACCTGAGTTCTCCTGCTTTCAGGAAGATCAACTCAGAGTTTCTTTGAAGAAGAAGAAGAAGAATAGCTGCTTGAAGAGATTTCTTTTTGTTATTTATTTTCTTCCTGTAGCTCTTTCCTTCAGAACTTTCTGAAGAGTTCCTGCTCTGAAGCAAGACTTCACCTGGACATCTTTGAGCCAGGGGGAGCCTTGATTCTTTAGAGCATTCTAGCTCAGTGCAAGCTTTTTGTGCTTCTCTAATCTATTGTAAAATAGAGAAGACATCTTAACCTTCTTCCCCCTCCTGTACAGGGTTATTACTCCCTTCAAAAGTATCCCTTGGTGGCAGGGCACCTGATCAAAAACCTGTGCTTGGTTTTTAGACACCTGATCAAAAGTCTAAAGGGTTTCTGAATCTACCTGAAGCAGATTCTGTTGGTGGCAGGGCACCTGATCAAAAACCTGAGTGGATTCCTACCGTGTGGGTAGAAGAGTGGACGTACCCAAGTTGTTTGGGGAACCACTATAAATTTCCTTGTGTCGTCTGGATTCAACTGTTTAATTCCTGTACTGTGGCTGTGAATAGATTTAACTAGGTTACTAGTTGCTGTTTAGGTTTTCCAAGCTTTAACTGTAATTACAGTTAGCTTGTGTTTGCACAACACTTGTGTTAGGCTTTAAGGTTAATCAATATCTATAATCTCTTCATTCCGCACTTCACTCCAAGGGAGTTGGGTAGATAGTTAAGTTTTGTATTGTGCAAAATTTGATTACTCTATTCACCCCCCCTCTAGAGTAGTATCTATCCCTTCACTTTCACATCTACTTCTCCTTGGTTCGCGCACATCGCCAACTATCTAGTGGCCCGGGTGCTCCCAAAAGAGTTCTCCTCTCAGCTGAAGAAGAAATTCTTTTCTGAGCTGAAGAACTACTTTTGGGAAGACCCGCATCTTTTCAAAATTTGTGTGGATCAAGTGATAAGGAGATGTGTTTCTTTTGATGAAGGAATTGATATTCTAAAACATTTGCATGAAGGTCCGACAGGTGGGCACTATCAAGCTGCTCGCACCGCTCATAAGGTGCTTTGCGCGGGTTTTTACTGGCCTAGCCTGTTTAAAGACGCGCAAGCCTTTGTGAGCAGGTGTGATAGTTGCCAACGGTCGGGCAATATTTCTAATAAAAATGAAATGCCGCAAAATTATTTCTTAGAGTGCGAAATTTTCGACCTCTGGGGAATTGATTTTGTTGGCCCCCTTCCTTCTAGCTTCGGAAACAAATATATTTTAGTTGCTGTTGATTATGTTTCACGATGGGCTGAGGCCCAAGCTCTTCCTACGAACGACTCCCGAGTTGTAGTCACGTTTTTAAAAAAATTATTTTCTAGATTCGGTACGCCACGCGCAATCGTTAGCGATAGGGGTTCCCATTTCTGTAACGCGCAATTTTCAAAAATCCTTACTAAATACGGCGTTACGCATAAACTATCCACTGCCTACCACCCCCAAACTAACGGTCAAGTCGAAGTAGTTAATAGAGAAATAAAAAGAATATTAGAAAAGACTGTTTTAACTTCTAGAAAAGACTGGTCAACCAAACTTGACGATGCTCTATGGGCCTACCGAACAGCGTACAAAACCGCCCTCGGATGTACGCCGTATCGGCTGGTCTATGGAAAATCGTGCCATCTGCCCGTAAGGTTAGAACACCGCGCCTTTTGGGCCTTAAAATTTTTAAACTTCGATCCCCACTCAGTCGGTGACCTTCGAAAATTTCAACTAAATGAACTCGACGAGTGGCGCTCTTATGCTTATGAAAATAATAAACTTTATAAAGAGCGGACGAAGCGTTTACACGATAAACACTTAAGGCACCCTAAAAACTTTAAGCCGGGCGACCAAGTCCTGTTATATAATTCTCATTTACGTTTATTTCCGGGCAAATTAAAATCTCGCTGGTCTGGCCCGTTTTCTGTTTTAGAAGTATTTCCTTATGGAACTGTTTTAATTTCTCACCCTGATAAGGGTAATTTCAAAGTGAATGGTCAGCGTCTTAAACTGTATTTCTCTGGTGATGATGATGTCAGTCCAAACACTATTAAGTTTCTGCTTCACGAACTTTAATCTTGAACTTTTTATTTTTTTGCTAAAAACAATTTTATTTCGGGACAACAATATTTTTGGACAATATTATTTTTTTTTGATGCGTCGAGCTCAACGACGCTTTAACCAAAGGGCGCTCTTGGGAGGCAACCCAAGTTATCTTTTTCTGTTTTCTTTATTTTACAATTTTTGCCTCGGACGGCTCCGACAAGCTGAAGCTTCTGCGATCGCCTGCTCCAACATTGCTGAATCCATCACAAAGTCCAAAGAAGACATTCGGGGAGTGGCATCACTCAGTTTTCGCAGCAAATAAATCCGGGGAAGTACCTGTATTTCAATTCTGTCTTTCAATTCTGTACTTTATTTTTCTCTCCTTCTCCAATCCCCTTCTTTAGTCATTGAGGACAATGTCTGTTTTAAGCTTGGGGGAGGATTTCCTCCTTCATTTTTGCGTAGTGTAAATAATCTTCTTTTTGTATATATTGTAAATATTTCCAAAAAAAAAATGAATATCTTAAAATTCCAAAATCCAAAAAAAAAGAGAATATTCCACAAAATTAAATTAAAAAATATATATGTGTTTTTGAATAGTTTAGACATTTTGGTATTTCAATAGTACCCCGAGTTTTTAGTTTTGTTTTACTCAAAATCTTCTATAAATAACTTAGTTAATTATAATATTTCTAATCGTTCCTTTTAATTATGTTTCACAAGTAAAATGTTGGTCATGCTGTGTTTCTAATTCGCGGTAGCATGTTAAGGTGAAATATTTTTCTAAAACTCGCATTTCTATTATGGTTTTTTGTTGTTTATTTCCTTTACTTTCTTAAAAATTCATCATCCACTATTTTCTTTTTCGTTTTTGAATAATTTTTGTAAAGTCAACTTTTGAATAACGTAGTAGATGTGAACGATCCAAGTCACCTATTATTTCTATTTTCAAGTTAATTTCATCAATCTTCTTTTATTATCTAGGACTCGCTTTTTGAAAAAATTTCAAACCTTTGTTTTAAATAAATTCAAAAGCGTGAAAATGATTTAGGCCATTTTTGTTTTCGTTTGAGCTTTCCTGCCAACCTAAAAAAACTTTTACCACTAGTTAGCCGTTTTTGAGCCTTTTTCCGATTTCATTTGATAGCTCCTCCTTTCATTTCAGTTTCACCAAAGCCAAAATTTCCAACCTATCGAATCACACTAGCCTTTTTGAGTTTCATAAATTATTTTGATGATTTTGATAGGGTATTTTGTGATTTTGTTTTTTGTGGAGAAAGGTTTTCGAAAAAAAAAGGAAGTATGTTCAAAAGTGATGTTTATTTTTGTTTGGCCAACTCAAAAAGGAAAATAAAAATATTTATGGCCTTTGTTTTGAAAAAAAGAAAAAAAATGGAAAAGAAAAAAAATGAAAAAGAAAGAAAAAAAATGTGTATATATTTTTATGAAAATTTTTTAAACTCTTTGCTTTGGTTTAGTGTGATTTTAAAACCTTCACGTTTATCTTTGAATTCCACTCCTAATTATTTTCCTAAACCAAACGTTTCTGTCCTATTTAAGTCCTTTTGATTCACGCTTTTTGATTTTTTATTTAACAACTAAGAAAAGAAAAACAGTAAATCAGTTTTAGTTTTAGATTTAAACCTAGATTTTTGATAATTAAATTGATATAATTATAATGCGTTGCTTGGATCTAGTAACAACTCAATGCGTGTTTTTCATTTTCGTTGCTTTACTTAAGTCCATTTAAAAAATCTCGCTAAAATTTTGGATGATTTGTTTTTATTAAGTAAAGTTTTTAAAAGTTTTACCATACCTAAATAATTGTTTTAGACTTACATTTCACCTTTTCTCTACTAAGAATTTCGCATAGTACTTGTGTAGGCATAATTAGAACTTTTTGATTAGTCATTTTTATAAATATCTAGTTTTTATATTTTTGCTTGGGGACAAGCAAAGCTTAAGCTTGGGGGAATTTGATAATACGTTTTGTAGCCTAAACTATTATCGTATTTTATATTTTATATTGTACAAATTATGTCTATTATTAGTTTATTTTTATCCTTTTTATGTAAATTTTATTGCCACTAACTTTTTCCTGTCTTTTTGCAGGTTTTCAGAAAAATTGCCAAAATGGCCTGTCACGCCCCCCTGTCACGCCCTCCCTGGGCGTGACCTAGGGCGTGTCACCCGATCCCGAGGACACCTGCTGGAAGGGACAGAAAACGGTCAAAACCGATGTCACGCCCCCTGTCACGCCCTCCCTGGGCATGTCACTAGGCGTGACCAGGGGCGTGTTGCCCTCTGCCGCAAAGCTGCCGCCGCATTAAATGCCCTTCCGCCTCAGCACGCAAATAGTACTGTCACGCCCCATGTCACGCCCGTGACATGGGCGTGACACCTTCCTTTTTCGGCGACTGACGGATTTCCGACCAATGATTTGGACATGACATGCCTGTCACGCCCCCCTGTCACGGGCGTGACCTAGGGCGTGACCACCGACGTACCGAAGCAATCATCCCTCCCGCCAGAATCCAGAGCCCAAGGTCAAATCCGTACCTGTCACGCCCCCTGACACGCCCCCCCTAGGGCGTGTCGGAGGGCGTGACCAACCCGAGAAATTTTCTATAAATTGAGCCCCCCTCCTCCCCATTTCAGCAAGCTTTGGTTGAGTGGGGGAGGAGCTTCCCCTTTGTTTCTTGATCCTTTTTCATGCTTTCTCTCTCTCTCTCTCCCCCTCTCTTTGTACTTTTTGGTTAACCCTAGTTTAATCTTAGTTTGTGCTAGCTTTTAATGTAATTTTCTTCTTGCTTAGTGCTTAATGTAGGGCTAGAATAGGGTTTAATTTTCATGCACTTGTAATTTTATTTTCATTAGTGTAACTTGCCCTTTTTCATTAATAAAATTGTTCTTCCCTTAGCTTGTGTTCTTCTTATGTTTTTCTACTCATCTCCCCCCCTCCACTCCATTATGATTAACTAATCCTCCGTGTACTCGATCTTGATGATCCGAGGTTAGAGCGATTATGTTATGATGTTTTAATCAATCTTTTCTTTTTAGGTTAGGGCCTTGAATTACTCTTGATTAATCACGGGTTGGGGGTATATTTTCGATATATACTCCCCGCCTTTGCTTTCATTCTGGGCTAGCCGAGAGGCCGAAAGAATGAAGTGAGCATTCAAGAGTAAAGGGAGTTGTACGTACCCCTCGAGAGAGGCAGACGTCCAAATCTCCCGGATTGGAGTAAAATCCAATAGTGGGGTTCACCGCGTAAAGCGAGTTTTAGGCCTCCGATTTAGACGAGAGTCGGTCGGACCTTCCTAAACTCAGTTGGGCACGACTTCGAGAGAAGCGTGTTCAAGCTTTAGGAACCTCCACGGTCAAGGACCCTTATCCTATTAAGTTTAGATTTTTATCGCATTTTCTTAATCGTCTTTAGCCGAGGTGAATCTCGATCGGGTGCATTTCCATTTCATATTTTCTTCCTTTAGTAGTAATCTCCTATCTTGTGCTCTTTAATTAACTGCAGTAGTTTCCTTTTTAGCATAGTTCTTTTCTTAATAGCGTAACTTAATTGCGGTAGTTCTCTTTCTAGTTTGCTTTAATTTCTCCATTGCGCTTAGATTTTCTAAAACCCTAGTTTTTCCGTCGATAAGATAATAGCGTTCGTGTGAGTAAGCTTAGCCAACAGTTCCCGGATTTCAATACGACACTTGTGTCCCCTTGCTACAATTCGATAGGTATACTTGCCTCATCGGGTTGCTAGTTCGGTTGCGTTTATTTTCTTCGAACCCTAGCGCGCAACACAATCCTAGTTATATCTATTCACAGCCACAATGCAGGAATTAAACAAGTGAATCCAGACGACACAAGGAAATTTATAGTGGTTCCCCAAACAACTTGGGTACGTCCACTCTTCTACCCACACGGTAGGAATCCACTCAGGTTTTTGATCAGGTGCCCTGCCACCAACAGGATCTGCTTCAGGTAGATCCAGAAACCCTTTAGACTTTTGATCAGGTGTCTAAAAACCAAGCACAGGTTTTTGATCAGGTGCCCTGCCACCAAGGGATACTTTTAAAGGGAGTAATAACCCTGTATAAGAGGGGGAAGAAGGTTAAAATGTCTTCTCTATTTTACAAAGATTAGAGAAGCACAAAAACTTGCACTGAGCTAGAAAGCTCTAAAGAATCAAGGCTCCCCCTGGCTCAAAGATGTCCAGGTGAAGTCTTGATTCAGTGCTGAAAACTCTCCAGAAAGCTCTGAAGGAAAAACTACTAGAAGATAAAAAATAATAAAATTAAAGATCTTCAAGCAGCTATCTTCTTCTTCTTCTTCTTCAAAAGAACTCTGAGTTTGAACTTCCTGAAAGCAGGAGAACTCAGGTTGAAGAAGAGTGGAAGATCTTAACACTTCTCAGTTAGATGGAAATTGCTGAGAGCAGAAGACTTGATCTTGATGAAGGCTTGAATGCTTGAAATTATCTGGGTAACTAGTTAGCTAGCTTGAATCCTTCTTCAAAGGATCCTTTTTATAGCAGCAACAAGCAACGGCTCTCTTCAGTTTGAATTACTTGTCTTCTTCTAAGACTTGAGACCTGGGCTGTAAATATCAAGAAGACAAAACAATCTCTGCAGCAGAAACATTCTATAAAAGGAATAACCCTTTTTCTAGGAAGCTGCAGGAAGCAATTTGATAATAAAGTACTAAATAAAGTCATATCAGAAACAAACTCTTTATAGCAAAAAGAAGACTTTTCATTCTAATGGCTATAAAGGGCTGACAGCAGATAAAGTAAATTATAATGTCAGCTAATAAGACAAACAACTTTATCTAAAAAGATTTGACTCAGGCAAAAGGGATGGAGCAAATAATGCCTGGTAATTTTATCATAAAACTTAAAACAACGTGCCAGAAAATATATTAATTGATTAAATATAATAAATAAATACAAAATATTAAAAGCAGACAGAAAGCGTCGAACGACCATCGGAGATCGTCGACCGACGCACGGAGATCGTCGAACTATCGGACAGATAGTCGAACAATCCAGATAGTCGAACTATCAAAGGAGATAGTCGAACTATCACAGCAGATAGTCGAACTACCAGAAGATAGTCGAACTATCAGATAGTCGACCTATCAACAGATAGTCGAACTATCAGGGCAAAACAGATAGTCGAGCTATCAACAGATAGTCGAGCTATCAGATAGTCGACCTATCAACAGATAGTCGAACTATCAAGAACACACAGATAGTCGACCTATCAACAGATAGTCGAGCTATCAGATAGTCGACCTATCAACAGATAGTCGAACTATCAAAAACAAACAGATAGTTGACCTATCAACAGATAGTCGAACTATCAGATAGTCGACCTATCAACAGATAGTCAAACTATCAAAAACAAACAGATAGTCGAACTATCAACAGATAGTTGAGCTATCAGATAGTCGACCTATCAACAGATAGTCGAACTATCAAAAAACAAACAGATAGTCGACCTATCAACAGATAGTCGAACTATCAGATAGTCGACCTATCCAAGCAGATAGTCGAACTATCAAAGCACACAGATAGTCGAACTATCAACCGATAGTCGAACTATCCACGCAGACTGAAAGTCGAACAACTGATAGACGATCGTCAAACAGTTAGTCGACGATAGTCGAGCGGCGTTCGACGATAGTCGAACGAACAAACTACTTAACCAAATTCTCAATCTGGAAAAGTGAGGACTCTACAGCTAGACTACTAACCATTGACCATAGATATCTCTTGGGTCAAGGGACTAAAAAGGCAAGACTAAACTCAAATCAACTAGGGTACCAACAGAGGTGACACTCTAAGCATTGGATTACTAATTCCCTTTTTATCCATTCAACATACATCATGGTCATAGTTAAATCATTTATACATTTATCCAATTATATCAGGTTCTTTCCTTCAATTAAACTTGTCCACAACTCGTTATATGAACAATTTAGATTTATAAACTCAACTTATCACGTCACTATGATGATTATGTCAAAAGAGTTCACCCAAGCCTCGAGTTGGATCGCAACATTAAATTCCACCAAATCGCATTCCACGTTACACAGCCTAGAATTTAGGCGACGTCTTAATCTGGGCAGTAACTTCGACCAAGGATTCTCGAGGCTACAGAAATCCGACGAGTGCGTGTAACCACTCGTTGGAAAGATAATTTCAAGGGCTACAACTTTCGTGTTTAGTCGAAAGCCCAGATTTGATCGCATCACATCAGAAGTTCACTCGAAGCCTGCTATGTACAGGATTTTTCCCAAATCGCAGCAGATTCGAACTGACTTTCCTGTGGCTACAGGTATCGTCTGGAAACGTGCAACTACTCGTTGGAAAGATAATTTCAAGGGCTATGACTTTTGTGTTTATTTGAAAACCTAGATATGACCAGAACACCCCCAAAATTGGCCACGAAGATCGCTGCGTGCAGAAAACAGATTTCTGCACGCATCTTAAGGCGAGATGAACGGCATCCGTTCATCTTCCTCCTTGTACCAATCTCCCAAAAACTCCTCCAGAAAATCGTCCACCCTTATTCACCCTCACGAAGCCATATTTCTCCACGAATCACTCTCTCATCTTCACTTTGAAGAATAAAGAGGTTGGAGGGGACTAAGCCTAGAAAACGACCTAGGCATGGCTTTTCCCTAAGAAATCTCCTCCTCACCATCAATACTCTAAGGAGTCGATATCTCTCCTAGAATATTAACTACAAATCTAACACCAAGGGAGAGGGGAGGAAGCTCACCTTGTTTCCAGCGGTAATACCATTTCTGGCCATGGATCTAGTCATTCTTCTTTGCGGCATCTCTTGCTTGGTGCAGTTGTTCTTCACGACAAAGGAAGGAGAGAGAGAGAGAGAGAGAGAGGGCCGCCCCCAAGAACTCCGACTGCTTCCCTTGGCTCCGTCAGTTTCGCAAGGTCCACGATGGCGGCAAGAACGATCGGCTAGGGTTCGGCTTTATCTCCTCTTATAAACCGATGTATTAGGTTAAATCCTTCTGCCACGTGTCAATGCCCCATTGGACCGCCCCTAATGGGTCATATTGAAGTGACCCGGTCCAAGAAATCATCATCAGCACGAATCCCGAAGTCCGGTTCGATCCGCCTGTACAAGCCGGCGAATCTTCCTGGGCGAAGAAAACGCACAAGTCAAATTCGACGCGAATCAATCGTCATTCTCGACGAGAATCGTCAGACATTCTCGACGAATTCGTCGGGCATCAATAATGATTCCCGGCGAATTTCACTTAGCCCATTTATCGGAAATTCCTAGCGTTGAGTGCGTTGAGTATCAGTCAGCGATACTCGACGATCGGTGGGTATCACAGGGCATTCTCGACGATCGGCGAGAATCGCCGGGCATTCTCGACGATCGGCGAGAATCGCTGGGCATTCTCGACGAATTTGTCTGGTATCAACAATGATACTCGGCGAATTTCCCTTTGCCTAATTCTTAATCAGCAATTCTGAATCTGGCGGGTATTGACCATCGATACCCCTCGAATCGGCGAGTATCATTCCAGATACCCGTCGATCGGCGAGTATCATTCTCAATACCCGTCGATCGGTGAGTATCAACTTCCATTCTCGTCGATTTTCCCTTAGACCATTTCATTTCGATCCGTTGGATATCATTAAACCCTATACTCCATTCAACGCACTTGACACCTTTTGCCGTGCATCCCGAGCCCGAGTCAGGTCTCTTGACTCAAAACTCGTGCGAGGGGCCTAGCGCGAATTGGGACGTTACATCACATGCCTACACTCAAATTCACTCAACAATCTTACACTCAGATCTACAACAGATCTTACCTCAGCCTTTATAACGCAGGCTTACACTCAAATTTACTCAAGAATCTTATACTCAAATCCTAGATAGGATCCTACAGAAAATAATAATAATTTGAAACAATAAAACACCAGACAAAGATCTCTGTGTCTATTTTCCTAGGCTGAGCAGATTTCAGCCAAATCTTCTTCACAGTAACAAGTTGACAAGGTCCTTAGTTGATTCACGGCTTGTGCTAGAAGTAGCTTGCAGAAGTCTCTTTCTCTTCTCTTTCAGGAATCAATCCTGACCTTGCTGTCGCAGATGAATATCGCTGTAGTTATCACTTTTCACTTTCAGGTTGACTGAATTGAACAGGACCTTCAGGCTCGACAATAATAGTGAGGAAGAAGTCGATGTTTAGCCGCAATTGCGAAATCAGAAAACCCTAATTTCTTGTTGTCGACTCAGTCAATCTTTCCCTTTATTGCTCGTCGATCAACGGCTCTATTTCACTGTGGGCCCCGCCTTAATTGTCGATTTACCACCTTCCATTTGCAGAAGATGACAAAAGCTGGCCGCCAGCGCCATCAATGGCTTACTCTATCTTTCCCGCAAAGAATTTGAAATGCGTTGACTTTTTTTACTTTTGCGGACTCATATTGGCATCACCATCTATGGGCTTAGTAAAATTTAAGCATCATTAGAATAGGCATTGAGTGAGTAAGCATCACTCAATGCCACAACACTTAGATAGATTTTCTGTCACTAGGCGGTTAGTGAGCAACCTTCACTCAACACCAAAACACTTAGAATAATTTTTGTCATTAGGCATTGAGAGTGTTGAGTCCACTCAATGCTTTTTGCCTAAGAAAATATTTCTGCATCTCTAGCGTTGAGAGAATTGAGTGTGTCTTCATCACTCAACGCATTTTGCCTTAGAAAATATTTCTCAGTCACTTGGCATTGAGAGCGTTGAGTGTTTCTTCATCACTCAATGTCCTTTGCCTTAGAAAATATTTCTCAGTCACTTGGCGTTGAGTGAGTAAGCTTCACTCGACGTCAAACTACTTAACAGATATTCTTTTATTATCTGGCTTTGAGTGAGTAAGCTACACTCAACGCATTTGGACTTAGCCAATTTTTTGTGTTTGAAAACACTAGCTCTAGCTGGATGAGAACCAGTCAACACATTTTATCACATGGAGTTGAGTGAGTAAGCTTCACTCAACGCCTGTGGACTTAGTCAAATATTTTCACAGAATTTCAGTGGCTTTGACTAACTTTGCAATACTCAACGAATTTGATGTTATGGCGTTGAGTGAGTGGACTTCACTCAACGCCTATGGACTTGGCCATATTTCTGCCTGATTCTTCTTAGGCTTTGTCTGTACTCACAGCTTTTAGTTGTATGGCATTGAGTGAGTACACTTCACTCAATGCCTGTGGACTTAGCCACATTTTCAGCGGTTTCTTATTAGGCATTGTCTGTCTCACAGCTTTTAGCTGTGTGGCGTTGAGTGAGTAGACTACACTCAATGCCTGTGGCCTTATCTATAATTTTAGCTTGCCAATCGTTTTGCTTAGATTAACCTAGCTATACTTAAAAAATTTGTTTACCTAGCGTTGAGTGAATAGACTTCACTCAACGACTGTGGACTTAGGCGATTTCTAACTTATCCAGTATCTTCCAGCTGACTTGATCTTCCAGGTGTTGAGTTAACGGACTTGTCTCGACACTGTTGACTAACTTGTCTCGACATTACTGTATGACTTGTCTCAACACATTTGTCTCGAGACGTTTGTCCTTAGTCATTTTCTTATGTTTTCACCCTACACCTGGCATTGAGTGAGCTTGCTTCACTCAACGTCTGTGGACTTAGGCAAATTCCTACCTGTCCACCAGCATGCATAAACTTAAACATACATCAAATACAACTTGTGTGTGTGTGTCATTGACCTGTTTGACTTCTTACAAATCTGGGCTATGTGGATCAATGGACCCAACAATCTCCCCCTATTTGAAAAAGTCAAAACATTTATTCAAATGTTCACATTTCTTAGTTAATGACACACACAACATAAGTTGCAATAAACAGTATTATTATAACAGAGTGGATCTTGGAATGTTACAACATTTCCTTCCTATTTGGTGAGCATCACCTTCTCCCCCTGTTTTGTTGCAAGTTGTGTGATACCACATGAATGCTGCATGGGAGCATTTCTTTCTCCCCCTGAATCTGATACCACTTGATAAGAGTAGCATTTCTTTCTCCCCCCAGAATTTGATACCACTTGATCAAGCTCTGATGAAACACTTGATGATGCCACACTTGATCAATATAGAGGCCATTTTATGTGACACTTCTTTCTCTCCCCCTTTTTGACTTCTGAAGAATAGCCAGGGACGAGATGGCTTGTACATCTCCCCCTATCTGATTGCAGTTGATCCCCTTGGTATAGCTGTTAGCTACCTCTTTATATAAGGCTGATTCTGCTCCTGCAGCTGTTGAACTTGCTCCCCCTCAATAGGAGCCACTTTTGGCATCATTGTATTGATGGTCACTTTGATCTTTTTACCACTTAAGGTCTTCATTTCCTGCAAAAAGAACATATCTTGCACCAAAACTAAATCTATAGGGAGTGTCTGAAGCTAGACTAGTTTCAATATACCCAACTCAAACTATAAGGGGTTGAACTTTGCTTTATCTAGTGGCTAAGTAAAGATGTCATCCACTTGCTTGTCTGTGGGGACAAACTCAAGGCTGATATCTTCCTTTTCCACATGCTCCCTAATAAAATGATATCTAATTTCTATATGTAAAGTCCTGCTTTGTCAGACAGGATTCCTAACAATAGCAATAGCACTGGTAGAATCGTAATAGAGAGGAGTTCTACTTACCTTGAGGTCATAATCCTGGAGCTGATGTTGAATCCACGGCAACTGAAAACAGCAGCTACCTGCTGAAATATACTCTGACTCTGTAGTTGATATAACAACACCTGTTTGCTTCTTGCTGCTCCAAGACACTAGTCTTCCTCCTAAGAACTGACAGGTCCCTATAGTGCTTCTTGTAACACCCCAAAAATCCCTAAGTCCCAAAATGGGTCAGGCTTTGTGACACGACCTGGGACACGGGCGTGTCCCAGGGCGTGTCCAGTGCACACGGCCTGGGACACGGGCGTGTCCCAGGGCGTGTCCTTTACTGTAGGCGTCGAATCGAGTTCTCGAGATGGCATGGTCGACGATTGTCGAGAGGTGACACGGCCTGGGACACGGGCGTGTCCCAGGGCATGTCCTGCTCGGGTGAATACCCGGGTGGCGTTGAGTGGTGTTGAGTGGAGTGGCGTTGAGTGTGAAGCACGGCCTATGACACGGGCGTATCACAGGGGGGTGTTTTGCACACGGCTAAGGACACGGGCGTGTGCCTTAGTCGTGTCCTTCTCGGGTAATCTGGTATTATGTTGGAAGAGTGACACTGCTAGTCACACGACCGTGTGCTTTCTGATACGGGCGTGTCAGGTGTTTGACACGGGCGTGTCTAAGCCCGTATTCTGGGCTGGGTGAGTCAGTTATGTAGCCGCTTCAGGAACACGGCCTGTGACACGGGCGTGTCACAACCTGTGTTCAGTCCAGGAAATCAGTTTAAGGGTTGATCTGATCCGTTCATTTTCTTTAACCAAGATCCAATGGTCTAGGCTCATCCCTAGGGTGATAAGGCTGGCCTTGAGAAGGAGAAAAGTCATTAGAGTTGTGTCTTGCTTTTTATTTAGTAAGAGAGAGAGGAGAGCTTGAGGAGGAAGAAGAAGAGGAAGCCGACTGCTGGTGGTGCTACGGTGGTTCAAATCGCGAGCCGAGTTCAGATTTGTGAAGGCAAGGCTGCTGCGAGCACGTTCATCCATTTACTTTTCTCCCCATGGATCTGAAGCGTCTTCCAAGGGTAACGATTCCTTTCTTGGACAAGTGAAGTCCTTCTTTCCTGCATTTGCATAGGAATCCTCTACCAAAAGGTGGATGGCGAAGAGATTCCCTTGGGATTGGTGGTTCATCCCTTGTTGTAGTGCATTAGAACCAGAAGTGTGAGTACGGTTAGGCATGTTGTGTGAAGCCCATCTGGATATGTTGGTCTGGATTGGTGATGCTTGTTTGTACATCGGAGAAGACTCCGTGTTTATTGCTAGTGTGCATGAAATCTGTGATGGATGCCTGTGGCTTGGTGCCGCAGTAAGTACTGGAGGAAGTCCAGGAAATTATGAGAGTTGGGTTCAACTCTTGTGGCCGTGAGCGCCATGTGATATGAAGTTGAGCAGTAGGGCTGCAACTGCGAAATAGGACTTAGTGTCGAACAAGAAAGGTGAAACCGACCCGCGCCTGTAATTTGACCATGAGTACTTCGGTATTCCTTTATGGCAAGGCGATTTGAGCAACGGGGGGTGGCTGATCTGTACCTGCGTTATGCAAGCTGTACAAGAGAGCGTCAAGGCATTGGGCTTTCGTCAGGGGCATAATGAGATTCTTTGTCCTGGGCACCATAAAGACTAGGAATGCTCAAGTTTGACCGTCATGTCTGGGACCTCTGAACAGTGGTGGGATCTGGTGTTTCCGGTACACCAAAATGTGCCCTGAGTGCACGGAATGTCGGGCCGTCGTGCCGGTATTTGTGATATGTATTGCCTTGGTGGCTAAATATATATATGTATGTGATGTAAATTGCTATGCAGGGAAGGAATTCCGCTGCCCCATGCTAGGGACAGGGTCGTTATAATTGGTCAGCTGAATGCTGACTGTTGCCCTGTTTGCCACCGGTTGGTGGAATGGTTCTTGCAGGTGCAGGTGGTGCTGGTCCAAGTGGGACTTAGCGGGCTGAAGCCCAAGCTGTGTTGCTGCCCTCGAAGGCCTTGTTTTGTTTAATATTGTTCATGTGTGGCCGGCCTGCGTGCCGATGTTTGTAAACCACACCTTATGTTCAGAGAAACTTGTAAAAGCCATAAGGCTGTGTACCTGATTTGTATGGTTGTATACATTCCTATTTTGTTATAGAAGTGGACATTTCTATTATTATTGAGTTCATGTTTTCTGGTATTATTTCATGACGTCTCCGCCTGTTTGTGGAATATGGTTTGGGGTCCCGGCCGGACCCTCTATTATAACTTACTTGACGGGTATAGGTGTTACAATTTGGTATCAGCTTGTTGGTCGATCTCTTCCGAATTCGCAGACAAATTCTTTTGAGGGGTGGCATGCACGTGTCAGTGCTGCAGTTATAACGCATATATTGAACTCAATAATGTCTACTTAGGAATGTAAATACACTTGTTTGGTGAACCTTTGTGTTCATTTTTGGTTTGTTTGCCGTTTGTTTCGTCGCTAAATTGTGTTTTTATACATATAGGTGACTAGAAGTGTTGCGGGTCAGTCGGAACCTCAGCATTCTGTTGAAAGTGCAGCACCAACTGAGGTGCCCACACCTCCTCCATCTGCTAAAACTGTCTATTTGATTACGGAGACAGTGATTGTAGTTATGAATGCTCAGCAAGCTGGGCAGGCTCGGCCTGCAGTTGTGCCAATGAATGCTGAGATAAGACAAGAACCAGTGGAAGCTGCAGTAGATCCGCGGGCGGCAGATCAACAATTGAAGCTGTTCATGAGCCTCAATCCTCCTCATTTTACTGGGGCGGGTTCCCAAGCAAAAGCGGAGGATTGGCTCTCAAGGATTAAGAGGCTCTTGATAGCTATCAGAGTAGAGGAGGAACAGAAAGTCACACTAACCACTTTCCTTCTTGAGGGAGAGGCTCGGTTGTGGTGGGATGAGGTAGAACTGCATCACTTGGCGGGCAGACGTTTGACGGGAGTCTCGATGGAAGAGTTCTCTCGATTGCTTTTAGCAAAGCATTTCCCGATGCAGCAAAGAATTTCCATGGAGTTGGAGTTCCAACGTTTAACTCAAGGGGAGCATAGTGTGGATGAGTATCTGCATGAATTTACACGTTTGGCACGTTACGCGGGCAATATCTTCACCGAAGAGGAGCGTAAGACCAATCAGTTCTATAGGGGACTACGAGATAAGTTGCGGTATTTGCTCTCGAGTTCTGTGAATCAGGGATTCCAAACATTGGTTTGTACGGCTCGGTCTTTAGAAAAGGATATGAAAAGAGGACAAGCAAGGGGGACCTTGGCTGTTACAAAACCGGAGTTTAAGCCGCCGCGTCCGGAGAAGTCTGGATACCGAAGGATATGGAATAAGAAGTCCAAATCTACTGGACAAGCTCCTTCAGTGGCTGTGACAGAAGCATCTTCTGGGTATGGATCTCGCGCTTGTTTTATGTGTGGGAAGTTGGGACACTTTGCACGTGATTGTCGGGTTGGCCCTCCAATGGGTGAGAAGAAGACGAGAGCGTCTTATGCGGAGAAAGGGAAGACTGTGGTGGAGTCTTCTGCATCACACACGTAGCCCCGAGTCTTCAACCTTGGGAAACAGGAGGCCATTAAGTAGGCCGATGTCGTCACAGGTGCGCGCAGTTTTAAATTTTATTGTATGCTGTGTGATGTGCTTGTTTTAATCTTGGTGTTATAGGTTTTGTCCTTATACGGGACTCTCCGGAACGATCACTGTTCGATACAGATGCTTCACATTCGTTTCTGTCGGAAGATTTCATCTTGCGAGTTGGGGTGCCTATACGGACCGCGACAGACAATCTTAAGGTGTTACTACCTAACAGATGTTTGATGTGTGCAGATAAGTCTTGTTGTGTTGAGGTCAAGATAGGGAGTCGGGATTTCAAGGTGGAAACATTAGTATTGCCGATATCAGAGTTTGATATAATCTTTGGTATGGACTGGCTTTCAGAGCAGCATGCTTGTATAGATTGCACCTCAATAGAGGTTACACTGGGAAAAATACCGAGCAAGAGGCCAAGTTCAGTGGTATGTGAGGGACGAGTAGGGTATTGATATCCGCTCTCCAAGTCGTTAAGGCAGTTCGGAAGGGTGCAGAGTTATTCTTCACACTCATTGAGACGGTGGGGCCGAAGTCCAGTGTAAGTGAGGTGTCGATTGTATCGGATTACGCTAATGTGTTTCCAAAAGATCTTCTGGGGTTACCACCCCAAAGGGAAATTGACTTCGCTATCGAGCTGGTGCCAGGTGCAAAACCTGTGGCCCGCTCGCCTTATCGAGTAGCGCCAAAGGAGATGGCGGAACTAAAGGTTCAGTTACAAGAATTGCTATAACAAGGCTATATAGGCCCAAGTCAATCACCTTGGTGCGCGTCGGTTCTCTTTGTGAAAAAGAAGGACGACAGCTTGCGTCTATGCATTGACTATAGAGAACTGAACAAACTAACAGAAAAGAACAAGTATCCAATTCCACGGATCGACGACTTGTTTGATCAGTTAGTTGGCTCGACTGTATACTCCAAGTAGGATTTGAAGTCAGGCTACTATTAGTTGAGAGTTCGTGAAAGTGACATACCCAAAACAGTGTTTGGAACACGCTATGGTCACTATGAGTTCACGGTAATGTCGTTTGGGCTGTCTAATGCGCCATCGGTATTCATGGACTTGATGCATCGAACGTTTAGGGAATACTTGGATCTCTTTGTGATCATCTTTATTGACGATATCCTCGTATATTCCCAATCCGAAGAAGATCATGCAAATCACTTGCGATTGGTGTTGCATACCCTGAGGAAGAATAAGCTCTACGCCAAGTTCTCTAAGTGTGAGTTTTGGCCGTCGTCAGTGGCTTTTCTTGGACATGTGGTTAGTGGAGAGGGCATTGCGGTGGATTCTTCCAAGATAGTTGCTATACAGGAGTGGCCTGTTAATTCTTCAGTAGCATAAGTCAGGAGTTTTCTTGGGCGTGCGGGCTACTACAGGTGCTTCGTAGAGAATTTCTCGAGAATTGCTTTGCCTCTCACCACACTGACGAGAAAGGATCAGAAGTTCATTTGGACGCCGGAGTGCACTCGAGCTTTTGAAGAGTTAAAAAGTCGTTTGGCCGCAGCGCCAATCTTAACATCGCCATGTGGTCAAGACGGCTTTGAGGTCTATAGTGATGCATCAGGGAGCGGCTTAGGCTGCATCCTTTTACAATTCGGAAAAGTGATAGCTTATGGCTCATGCCAGTTGAAGGTGCATGAACGGAATTACCACGTCCATGATTTGGAATTGGAGGCAGTAATATTTGCACTTAAACTATGGCGTCATTATCTATATAGCGTGAAAGTGGATATATTCACGGACCATAAGAGCCTGAAATATCTTTTGGATCAGAAAGATCTTAATATGCGATAGAGAAGGTGGATGGAGTTTCTTGGTGACTACACCTTCCAAATTCATTATACTCCCGGTAAAGGGAATATAGTCGCGAATGCCTTGAGTCGTCGGACTCCGGCAAGGGCAAGTTGGCTTTTAAGGCATGATGAAAGCCTAATTCGAGAACTGGAGGCATTAAATATTTCTTGTGTTGAAAGGAATGCCACTACAGATGTGTGCTTAAACTGGATGGAGGTACAGTATGACCTGGCGGACAGAGTTCGGCAAGCAACAGAACTTGATGAAAGTCTACAACGCTATGCAGCAGAAAGTGCGGACTCTAGATTTTCATTTAATGATGGTCTTTTCGGAAGGACGGTCGTCTATGTGTCCCAAATAGGGGTAAGCTTCGTGAAGAGGTGATGTATGAAGGCCACTTCACCAAATATTCGGTTCACCCCGGGAGCACGAAAATGTATAAAGATATGAAGGAACTATTCTGGTGGCCTGGAATGAAGAAGGACATAGCACACTATGTCGCTAAGTGTCAAACGTGTGCTTTGGTAAAGGCAGAATGCCAAAAACCGGGTGGTTTACTGAAGCCGTTACCCATCCCTGTATGGAAATTTAATGATATTTCCATGGATTTCGTGCATGGATTGTCGAGATCACAGCGTGGAAATGATGCGATATGGGTGATTGTGGACCGGTTAACCAAGGTGTCATACTTCATCCCAAACCGTAAGGATGATTCAGTTGAGAAGTTGGCAAAGATGTACGTGGATACTATTGTACGATTGCACGGTGTTCCCCGTAGCATCGTTAGTGATCGAGATGGGCGTTTCACTTTGGGTGATAGGAGATTAGTCCACGAACTGTTGGGTACAAAATTACATTTCATCACGGCCTTCCACCCTCAAACGGATGGTCAAACCGAGAGGACCAACAGGACGTTGGAGGATATACTCCGAATGTGTGCGCTGGATTTTGGGAAGAATTGGGAAGATCATCTCGGTGTGGTTGAGTTTGCCTACAAAAACAGCTACCAAGCAAGTATCCAGATGGCGCCCTTTGAGGCTTTATATGGTAAAAAATATCGTACACCTTTGGCTTGGGCGGAGACTGGCGAAACGAAGTTGTATCGGCGAAAAAAGTTAGATGATGCCAACGCAATTATACGGTTGATACGTGAAAGACTGATGGTGGCTCAAGACAGGCAAGCTAAGTATTAAAATGTCAAGCATCGAAACGTGGAGTTTGCGGTGGGCGATTGGGTGTACTTGAAAATCAAACCATTCAAAGGTGTGTCCAGGATACGGCGTCAGAAAAAGTTGAGCCCGAGGTATCTGGGACCGTTTGAGGTGGTCGAGCGTATTGGTGAAGCTGCCTATCAGTTAGCACTTTCGCAAGAGCTGAGCGGTTTACATGATGTGTTTCATGTCTCGGTGTTGTGGAAAGTGGTAACAGAGCCAATCCAAGTGGTTGTTGCAGATCAAGTATTAGTCGACAGTGGGCTAACGACAAAAGTTAGGCCTATTCGAATCGAGGATCGAGCCGAAAAATAGTTGCGGAACAAGATGATCGGGATGGTCAAAGTACGATGGGATAATTGTGGTCGTGAAGAGCTAATATGGGAGCGAGAGCAGACCATGCGAGCTGAATTTCCCGAGCTTTTTGTGTAAATTGTTGACAGTGTACATTTTGTTGTAACAAAACTGTTAGTGGAATAGCATTGTGATGTTTGTTCCCTTGCTGCGTACAAATTTTGGGACGAAATTTATTTTAAGGGGGGGGGAGGATTGTAACACCCAAAAAATCACTAAGTCCCAAAATGGGTCAGGCTGGGTGACACGGCCTGGGACACGGGCGTGTCCCAGGGAGTGTCCTTTACTGTAGGCGTCGACTCGAGTTCTTGAGATGGCACGGTCGACGATCGTCGAGAGGTGACATGGCCTGGGACACGGGCGTGTCCCAGGGTGTGTCCTGCTCGGGAGAATACCCGGGTGGCGTTGAGTGGAGTGGCGTTGAGTGTGAAGCACGGCCTGTGACACGGACGTGTCATAGGGGCGTGTTTGGCACACGGCAAAGGACACGGGCGCGCGCCTTAGCCGTGTCCTTCTCGGGTAATCTTGTCCTATGTTGGAAGAGTGACACGTCTAGTCACACGGCCGTGTGCTTTCTGAAACGGGCGTGTCAGGTGTTTGACACGGGCGTGTCTAAGTCCGTGTTCTGGGCTGGGTGAGTCGGTTCTGTAGCCGCTTCAGGAACACGGCCTGTGATACGGGCGTGTCACAACCCGTGTTCAGTCTAGGAAATCAGTTTAAGGGCTGATCTGATCTGTTCATTTTCTTTAACCAAGATCCAATGGTCTAGGCTCATCCCTGGGGTGATAAGGCCGACCTTGAGAAGGATAAAGCTCATTAGAGTTGTGTCTTGCTTTTTCTTAAGTAAGAGAGGGAGGAGAGCTTGAGGAGGAAGAAGAAGAGGAAGCCGGCTGCCGGTGGTGCTACGGTGGTTCAAATCGCGAGCCGAGTTCGGATTTGCGAAGGCAAGGCTGCTGCGAGCACGTTCATCCATTTAATTTTCTCCCCATGGCTCCGAAGCATCTTCCAAGGGTAAAGATTCCTTTCTTGGACAAGTGAAGTCCTTCTTTCCTCCATTTGCATAGGAATCCTCCACCAAAATGTGGATGGCAAAGAGATTCCCTTGGGATTGGTGGTTCATCCCTTGTTGTAGTGCATTAGAACCGAAAGTGTGAGTACAGTTAGGCATTCTGTGTGAAGCCCATCTGGACATGTTGGTTGGATTGGTGATGTTTGTTTGCACATCAGAGAAGACTCCGTGTTTATTGCTAGTGTGCATGAAATCTGCGATGGATGCCTGTGGCTTGGTGCCGCAGGAAGTACTGGAGGAAGTCCATGAAATTGTGAGAGTTGGGTTCAACTCTTGTGGTCGTGAGCGCCATGTGATATGAAGTTGAGTCGTAGGGCTGCAACTGCAAAATAGGACTTAGTGCCGAACAGAAAAGGTGAAACCGACCCGTGCTTGTAAGTTGGCCATGAGTACTTCAGTATTCCTTTGTGGTAAGGCTATTTGAGCAACGGGGGTGGCTGATCTATACCTGCATTATGCCAGCTGTACAAGAGAGTGTCAAGGCATTGGGCTTTCGTCAGGGGCATAATGAGAGTCTTTGGACTGGGCGCCATAAAGACTAGGAATGCTCAAGTTTGACCGTCATGTCTGGGACCTCTGAACGGTGGTGGGATCCGGTGTTTTCGGTACACCAGAATGTGCCCTGAGTGCACGGAATGTCGGGCCGTCGTGCCGGCATTTGTGATATGTACTGCCTTGGTGGCTGAATATATATATGTATGTGATGTAAATTGCTATGTAGGGAAGGAATTCCGCTGCCCCATGCTAGGGGCAGGGTCGTTATAATTGGTAAACTGAATGTTGACCGTTGCCCTGTTTGCCACCGGTTGGTGGAATGGTTCTTGCAGGTGCAGGGGGTGCTGGTCCAAGCGGGACATAACGGGCTTAGGCCCAAGCTGCGTTGCTGCCCTCGAAGGCCTTATTTTACTTAATCTTATTCATGTGTGGTCGGCCTGCGTGCCGATGTTTGTAAACCACACCTTATGTTCAGAGAAACTTGTAAAAGCCATAAGGCTGTGTACCTGTTGTGCATGGTTTTATACATTCCTATTTTGTTATGGAAGTGGACATTTCTGTTATTATTGAGTTCATGTTTTCAACCCTGAAGCTTCCACTAGAATGCTCTGTGTTAGGATGCGATGGTTCTTGGTATTATTTCGTGACGTCTCCGCCTGTTTGTGGAATATGGTGTGGGGCCCCGACCAGACCCTCTATTATATCCTACTTGACGGGTAGAGGTGTTACGGTTCTCATGTCCTCTTTTCATCCTACAAAATCTGTATTTAAATACCCTATTAGTTCAAAATCCCTATTTCTAGGGTACCATAGACCAAGATCTGGTGTGCCCTTAAGATATCTCAAGATCCTCTTTACAGTAGAGTAGTGAGATTCTTAAGGGCATGCCTGATACCTAGCACAGACACATGTAGCATACATGATGTGAGACCTACTAGCCGTGAGGTATAGAAGGGAGCCAATTATCCCTCTATACAAAGTTTCATCAACAGGTTTCCCTGCTTCATCTTTGTTTAAAAGCATACTTGACCCCATAGGAGTTTTCATGGTGGAGGCATTCTCCATTCTATATTTCTTAATCAACTCCCTAGTGAACTTGGACTGGGATAAGGACAAGCAATCATCAGTTTGTCTAACTTGGAGACCCAAGAAGAACTTAAGCTCACCCATACTACTCATCTCAAACTTCCCGTGCATAAATTTAGCAAACTTCCTGCAAAGGTTGTCATCAGTAGATCCAAAGATAATGTCATCAATATATATCTGGACTAGGATGATCTTGCCCTTAGATTCCCTTAGGAATAGGGTCTTCTCTATTTTTCCCCTTGAGAATTTGTTCTCAATGAGGAAACTAGACAAAGTCTCATACCATGCACTAGGGGCTTGCTTCAACCCATATAGAGCTTTTTTAAGCCTATAAACAAAATCATGAGAGTTAGAGTTAACAAAACCTGATGGTTGTTCTACATACACTTCCTCCTTTAAGTCTCCATTCAGGAAGGCGGACTTCACATCCATCTCGTAGACTTTGAATCCATGAAAGGTAATAAATGCAAGGAAGAGTCTTATTGCTTCCAATTGGGCTACTGAGGTAAATGTCTAGTCAAAATCTATCCCTTCTTCTTGTATGTATCCTTTAGCCACTAACCTAGCCTTGTTCTTGACAATAATGTCATTCTCATCCAACTTGTTCCTATAGATCCACTTATTTCATATGGCATTATGTCCCTCAGGTCTGGGAACCAGCTTCTAGACTCTACATCTCTTGAACTGGTTCGGTTCTTCCCGCATTGCTCCAATCCAGAATTGGTCTTTGATTGCCTCTTCAAACTTCTTGGGCCCTTCTTGAGACAGAAAGCTTGAGTAGAGAGCTGTGTTGATACTCTTGCTTCTAGTCTGGACTCCATGACATGCATCACCAATGATTTGATGGGTTGGATGGTCCCTCAGATTCCTTACAGCTGGAGGCAATCTAACTTCAGCATGTTGTACTTCATTGTCTTCAGCTAGCTGTTCTTCATCCTCAACTTGTGAGTATTGAACTCCTTCTGGAAAACACACATCTTTTCTCTTATCTTGGACTACTAGAGCATCTTCCTTGATGGTAAGCTTGTCCATCACCTGCTTTATGCATACAGAACTAGAAGTCGAGCTAGGCAGCTCACAGTTAATCATGTTTGATTCATCAAAGACAATATGAACTGATTGTTCTATAACTTGACTTGTCAAGTTGTAGATTCTATATGCCCTACTATTGTTGTTGTACCCAACAAAGATCCCTTTATGGGATTTGACAGTAAACTTTGTCACATAGGACTTTCCATTATTCAGTACATAGCACTTGCTACCAAAAATCCTGAAGTAGAATAAGTTTGATTTTCTGCCTTTCAAGATCTCATAGGGAGTCTTCGTATGACTTTTGGTGATAGAAGCCCTGTTAAGGACATGACAAGCAATGTTTACTACTTCAACCCAGAAATATTCTAGAAGAGATGTGTCACTTAACAAGGTCCTACCAGCCTTTATGAGGGCTCTATTTTTCCTCTCAGCAATTCCATTTTATTGGGGTGTTCTAGGAGAGGAGAATTCCTGGTGAATCCCTTGCTCTTCACAGAACCTTGTCATGCATGCAGACTGAAATTCAGTCCCATGGTCACTTCTGATTTTGATCACAATACTATGTAGTTCATTTTGTATCTGCTTGACAAAAGTCTTGAAGACTTCAAGGGTTTCATCCTTTTTCTTAAGGAAGAACACTCAAGCAAACCTAGAAAAGTCATCAACAACCACAAGGGTATAGCCTTTCCTACCTAGACTTTGAACTAGCATAGAACCAAACAAGTCCATATGCAAGAGGTATATGCATCTCACTAAGTCTTTGTCCCCAATGCTCTTGAAGGAGGTCTTAGTCTGTTTGCCCTTTGGCATGCAGAGCAAATGCCCTCCTTAGTGCATTTCAACTTGGGGTCATGTCTGACTAACTTTTCACTAAAGAGTTTGCTTATGGTCTTGTAGTTTAGATGAGCCAGCCTCTTGTGCCATTGGACACAATATGAGGCTTTCTCATCTGCAACTAGACATATGGGAGAGTCCTTTCTTTCAAAATCAAAATTAAGATAATAGATATTTCCTATCCTAGTGCCTGTTAAGATGACTCATTGGTCACTTGACCTCTTAATTTGGCACTCATCCTTGAGTAAAGAAATGTCATAGCCAAGATCACATAGTTGGCTTATGCTTATGAGGTTGTGTTGTAACCCTTTCATATAAGCTACTTGTGTGATAGTGATTTTATCATTGAATATCTTACCATACACTTTAGTTACTCCCTTTACTGACCCACCAAAGATGACTTTGGGTCCATTCTTTATTGGAATGTACTCCTTCAGCATGCTGCTTGTTCCAGTCTCATGTGCCCGGAACACCCACTGTCCAAGTACTATTTAGGAGAATGTCCACTTGGACTAACATGCAAGGCATAAATCAGTTAACCTTAGGACCCCAATTCTTATTAGGTCCTAGGTGCATGTTAGTCTGATAATAGACATGCCTACCTTCAGTTCTTCTGACAGGTAAGCTCTCTCTTGCTCTTGGCACACTTGTATTATGCCAGCAATCTATAACATAGTGGCCCACTCTGCCATAGCACCAACACTCATAGATATTGTATCTTCTTTTAAGAGCTGATCTAGTGGATATATTGACAGCAGCTCTTGGTCTAGAAGGTACATCAACAGTCCTGATCTTGTGTTTCTCAGCCCCAGTTTGACTAGTGGTGGGTCTAGCAGTAGAAGTACTTGAGATATCTTGAGTCCTACCAGCAGCTTCTTTCTTTTTTGAGAGCACACTCTTGATGGCCTCAGAGATGCCCAGGTCTGGTCTGCTGACAGACTTGTCCTTAGTCTTAGAGTGGGTTGGAATGTTCTGAGAATAGACTGTAGCTTTACCCTTGAGTGAAGGGGCTGATGGACCAAACACAAATGGTCCCAGATGGGCTATTTGTATTTCCTCATGGGCTGTCTTGAAGGCACTTGCACCCTTGCTATATTTACCACCCTAGTAGTGAACTTCTTTGTTCACATCAGTGGATCTACCATTCTTACAGTGACCATGGATACTTTCTTGATCATACCTGTTAGATGGTAGTAGAACTCGCCTAAAAGGAATAGGAGGCCTGGAGGATAGATGCTGCACTAGAGCCTTGCCCTTCCTTTTGGGATTGGCAACACTAGTGCTTCTTTTGAAACCCAACCCCTTCTTACCCTTTTGGGAAGAGAAGGTGTCTATTAAGGGAAGCACTGAACTGGGCTTTGAATAGCTAGCCACTATTCTTTTTTCTCTCTCCAGCAACACTTCTAGGTCCCTTATTCTATTTTCTTGGTACTCTATGGTACCTATCTGAATGAAAGAAATAGTTTCCTGCTCACTGATCTCTTTCAATTTCTGATCAAGCAGTGAAGCTGAATCAACATGCTGGGAAGTAGCAAGCTGAAGGGAGGTAATTTTATTAGTTTGTTTCTTAGTCAGCAGCTTGCTTTCCTTGAAAGCACTCAGAAGGATACCATATTTGTCAATTATAGAACTGACATCTTCCTCTGATCCAGACCCATCTTCATCATAGGATTTAGATGCATCTGAATCAGGATTGGTTTCATAGCCAGTTTCAGTGGAGTGGCTGGATTGAGAATGTACCTTTGGTTGACCAGGCTGTTCCTGGCTGGATTCTTCATCTAACATAGTCATTAGGCCATAACAGCAGCTGTCTTATTCTTCTTCATCCACCTCTGTATCACCATCTGAATGTGATAGAGGGGCCCTGACTTCAATCCTGACAGCAGGATGATTTACATCAGCTTCTTCAGCAATAGCAGCCAACATCTCAATGAAGTCTGCTTCTTCAGATTCTACTTCAACAGAGTACAACCCAATGTAGGCTTCATCATGTTCTTCTCTTTCTGACTCTGAAGAGGAAGAGTCGGTCCAACTCTTTTTCTTCTTAGCAATGAAAGATTTCTCCTTCTTGCCTTTTTTGCTTGTGGTCCTTCTTCTCACAAGATTCCTTTTTCTTGATAGGGCAGTCGACTATTACATTCCCTTGCTTGCTGCAATAATAGCAAACCACTTTAGATGAAACATGTTTGTTAGGTTTAGAATCATACCTATCGTCTTTAGAGGATTTCTTCCTGCCCATGTAGTAGTCTTCTTTGGAATGAGAGGAGGAGGAGGGCCTGCTTTTCCAATGTTTCTTCTTCATAAACTTCTAGAACTGCCTGGAGAAGGCAACAAAGTCTTCATCAGACATATGAAAGTCTGATGTGCTGGTCTATGATTTTTCAGAGTCAGAATCAGCATCTCTCCTTGGTGGAGATGGTGTCTTCCTTCTGCTCCTCCTTGTGGCTTCAGCTTTGAATGCAACAGATTTTTCTTTGGCTTGGGACTTGCTGACTTTCTCCTCATCTTTCCTGGCTGTCAGTTATATTTTATAGGACAACAGCTTCCCAAACAGAGTTGCTGGTGGAGTATTAGGAAGCTTTGACACCTCTCTGATGGCACAGATCTTAGTATCTCAGTCTCTAGTTAGAGATTTGAGAAACTTTTCATTCAGTTCATAAGTGCTGAAAACTCTTCTATATATCCTCAGCTCATTGAAAATTCTGAAGAATCTTTCATAGCATTCAATTATGCTATTAGTCTTGCTCTGCCTGAATACCTCATACTCTTGATTGAGCATGGAGTTCCTATCATCTCTCACTTCCTCTGTTCCTTCCATGTAGACCACTAGGGTGTCTCATATCTCCTTTGCAGTCTTGTAGTGAACCAGATTTTGGAAAGTGGAGTCATCTATGACACTAACTATGATATTTTGTGTCCTCTTATCCATGGTGGCAAGGATAACTTCATCCTTTGTCATTTAAGAGTATGTCTTGGGAGTCTGGACATTTATATCTAGAACTGACACTTTCATAGGGATGAAAGGCCCTTCCTTGATAGTGATAAAGATCATAGGGTTGGCTTCCTCCATGAACAACCTAACCCTCTCCTTCTAGATGCCAAAACCTTCCTTCCTGTATATGAAAAGCTTCAGGGCACCAACTCCTTATAGTTCACTCCTGAGCCCATAAGGAAAAATTTTCTTGCTGACCTTGGAGATCTACTAAGACTGTTGAGTCCTTAAAGAGCAACCTCCCTCTGAAATCACTTGAAAGACTTTGTTTTCAAGGTCAACTAACACCTAGAGGGGGTGGTGGGTGAGTAGGTTTTAGGTGTCTTTTTGATTATCTAGACCTATACCTTAATTACTGTGTTTGGTGATTAATTAGATTAAGTTTTCAAGGACATCAACCAGACAACACAAATATTTTATAGTGGTTCCCCAGAGTTTAGGTACGTCCATTATCTCTCTACGCCCTTCTAATAGTATGTTAGGCAAGGCTCTTCCCCCAAAACTCGGCTCCAAGGAGCTTACAATATGATCCCGCAGGACCACTCAGTCTTCTTCAAGACTTACACCTTAGGCAATATGCCCTACCACTCAGATCCCAACTGGATCCTAGCTCAGCCTTTATATCGCAGGCCTACACTCAGATTCACCGAGGAATCCTACACTCAGATCTACAACAGATCTTACCTCAGTCTTTATAACATAGCCTACACTCAGATTCACTCAAGAATCTTACACTCAGATCCTAGATAGGATCCTATAGAAAATAATAATGATTTGAAACAATAAAATACTAGACAAAGATCTTTGTGTCTATTTTCTTGGGCTGAGCAGATTTCAGCCCAATCTTCTTCACAGCAACAAGTTGACAAGGTCCTTAATTGATTCACGGCTTGTGCTGGAAGTAGTTTGCAAAAGTCTCTGCCTCTTTTCTTTCAGGAATCAATCCAGACCTTGTTGTCGCAGATGAATATCGCAGCAGCTATCCCTTTTCGCTTTCAGGTTGACTGAACTGAACAGGACCTTCAGGCTCGATAATAATGGTGAGGAAGAAGTCGATGTTCAGCCGCAATTGCGAAATAAAAAATCCTAATTGCTTGTTGTCGACTCAGCCAATCTTTCCCTTTTATTGCTCGTCGATCAACGACTCTATTGCGTTGTGGGCCCCACCTTAATTTTCGATTTACCACCTTCCATTTGCAGAAGATGACAAAAGCTTGTCGCCGGTGCCATCAATGGCTTACTCCATCTTTCCCGCAAAGAATTTTAAATGCGCTAACTTTGGTTACTTTTGCTGACTCATGCTGACGTCACCATCTGTGGACTTAGCCAAAAATCAAGTATCAGTAGAATATGCGTTGACTTAGTACGCATCACTCAACGCCACAACACTTAGACAAATTTTCTGTCACTAGACGTTGAGTGAACAACCTTCACTAAACGCCAAAACACTAGAATAATTTCTCAGCCATTAAGCATTGAGATTGTTGAGTCCACTCAACGCTTTTTGCCTTAGAAAATATTTCTGCTTCTCTGACATTGAGAGCGTTGAGTGTGTCTTCATCACTCAACACTTTTTGCCTTAGAAAATATTTCTCAGTCACTTGACGTTGAGAGCGTTGAGTGTGTCTTCATCACTCAACGCTTTTTGCCTTAGAAAATATTTCTCAGTCACTTGGCGTTGAGCGAGTAAGCTTCACTCAACACCAAACTACTTAATAAATATTTTTCTGTTATCTGGCGTTGAGTGAGTAAGCTACACTCAACGCATTTGTACTTAGCCAATTTTTTTTGTTTGAAAACACTGGCTCTGACTAGATGAGAATAAGTCAACACTTTTTATCATATGACATTGAGTGAGTAAGCTTTACTCAATGCCTGTAAACTTAGTCAAATATTTACATAGAATTTCTGTGGCTTTGACTAACTTAGCAATACTCAACGAATTTGATGTTATGACGTTGAGTGAGTGGACTTCACTCAACGCCTGCGGACTTAGCCACATTCTGCCTGATTCTTCTTAAGCTTTGCCTGTACTCATATCTTTTAGCTGTATGGCATTGAGTGAGTACACTTCACTCAACGCCTGTGAACTTAGCCACATTTTCAGCTGTTTCTTATTAGGCATTGCTTGTCTTACAGATTTTAGCTGTGTGGCATTGAGTGAGTAGACTACACTCAATGCCTGTGGCCTTAGCCATAATTTCAGCTTACCAATCATTATGCTTAGACTAACCTAGCTATACTCAACGATTTTGCTTACCTGGCGTTGAGTGAATAGACTTCACTCAAAGCCTGTGGACTTAGGCGATTTCCAGCCTATCCAGTATCTTCCAGTTGACTTGATCTTCCAAGTGTCGAGTTAACTGACTTGTCTCGATTCTTTATCTTGACAATGTTGTCTTACTTGTCTCGACACTTTTGTCTCTACACCTTTATCTCGACACATTTGTCTCGAGATGTTTGTCCTTAGTTATTTCCTCATGGTTTCACCCTGCACCTGGCATTGATTGAGTTTGCTTCACTCAATGCCTGTGGACTTAGGCAAATTCCTCTCTGTCCACCAGCTTGCTTGGTGTCCACCTGCATGCATAAACTTAAACACACATCAAATACAACTTGTGTGCGTGTCATTGACCTGTTTGACTACTTACAAATCTAGGTCATGCGGATCAATGGACCCAACACAACCCGTGTGAGATCAAATCGCACGGCCCGAGACAGATCACTATATTGGAGCTCTGTAGGCATCACACGATCGCACCGATCGTGCATGAAGAAAAATGCATGACCGTGCGATTCCTACAGAGAAGACTAGAGCAACAATAAGGATCTGCCCACCTGCACAACAACAACACAGCCTGGAGCACATCATAAATGGTAAAAATAAACAATATAAAAACAAGTTAGGGAGAACCATGAGATTACCCCCAGCAAAAGCGCACAAATGCACACCACAATGAGCCTAAATAGTACACTTAGTGTGAAAGTGTGTATAAGTGAAATACAAGTAAATAACGACTAAAGGTGTAGTGCATAAGAGTGAAAACTAGGCCAGATGAGTCTGAAAAACCCCATAAATATTGGACACATCAAGGGGATACCTCCTCACCTGCCCCTTACTAGTAGGGGTGAGTAGGGCACTTGGGCTGTACTAGCCCCGGGCTCTAGGCCAGTGGTTGGGGGAGTGGGGTGAGCTGGCTTACATTTGACCAAGGATTAAGGGCGAGCGACCAATATCAGCTTTACCGGGCACCTGCCACCCCCCCAGAAGAGTAGGAATACCATTGTCGGCTCGCTTATGTGTGTTTTTCCTAGGAACCCTTTTTTTGGCCTGCCTTTAGCCGCTCCAAACAACGGGATTTCACTATTGGCAGACCAATTTGGGCTGTAGTGAGTAAAACCAGAAGGCGGGATTCTGCTATCCGCGGACCATTCTTGAAAAAACTATAAATAGACCCCAAGAGCACCATTGGAGAAGACTCCTTTTTTGGCTTCTTTCTCATCTAGTTGATCTTAGTTGACCGAAGCTTCCACACTATTTGCCATGGTTTCCGGGTGGACAGTTTGGTGCACCCCAGTGCTCTCTACGGTGCCCATCTCAACGTTGGCTAGAGTGAGAAGCTCTCTTTAATCTTCCGGGTGTGTGGCGGGATCTACTCGCTGCAGCTCAGGGGTCAAACGTTCTGGCTTGAGAGAAATAAGTGCAAGTTGCCCCATTGGTCCGAACTTCTCTTTGAACTATGTTTTCCGGGTTCAACAAATGGGTCTAACAATTCCTAAGAGTTTACTATAGTGGCATGAAACACTAAATTCCACTAGATATAGCTTTAGGGTTGACTTTAGGTGATGTGTCACACCATGATTGACACCTAGTGGCCAAGGTGTACTCACCAAGCCCAATGCACCAACAAGACCCCCATAGATCCCCTTAAGCTTACTAAAGCATGAACAAGTCCTTGTGTGCACACCTTGACGGGATTGAGAGGATTCCCCAAGGTCAGTACATTTCCTTGGGTGCACATAGTCACTCTACCAAACTTCTGGGCCCCTAAAACAAAATTGGGATGTTATATAAGCGTACTTGAGCATGAGCCCAACCATCTCCTTCTTATAATTCTTGGCTGTCAAGTTAAATGCTCAAAATAAAAAAAAATTATTTTATTTTGATTGTAGATGCAGCACGTTGAGCACAAAGGTCTTCTGTCCCCTATTTTTTAATATTTGATAGAAAGAATGTGGATCACGGGAAGATCTCAAAGATTTGTTGCAACCTCAAATCTTGCTTATCTTATGATTAAGTCAAGAAAAATTTAACATGCTAATAAAACTTTTGACAAAAAAATTTGAAGAACGAGTTCACATTCTTGCGATGAGTGTGCTCGGCGATTTTCTCCGCAACGGATGTGAACCGCACCTAACAGTTATTGTCACACCATTTTTTAAAATCGTTATTAAAAAATCAAAATGATTATGATTTTTCTCTTTTTCTATATGATATTTTCACAACAAATCAAGGGCATTATTCATCAACATTAGCCCTCACATGAATAACTTACCCATAACATTATGAATTATTCAAAACTGAAATTAACATGTACAATGGATCACTCTCATGGTAAAATTGTGCCAATAAATTTCTAATGGTTAAACAAAATATGGCATTTTAACACAACATACAAGCTCAAATCTGCAGTTGCCTGGGCTTCTTCCACCATTTTGTAATTATCTATAGATTATCTGGTAACATTTTCCAAATCAGTCATCTCTCCCACTACTATATCTCCGAAAAGAACTTTATCATATCGTGTAACTTGTGATACAATTCCTAAATTAGATAAAATTTCCAAAGAAAAAATAGAATGCATTCCAGATGTTGATTTAGATCCACTGGTCCAATCCAAACTCTTCCAAACAATCATGTCAGCTAGGGCTTCCAGTATCAGATCACCTCCTGGAAACTCGAAACAGGCGGAAGACAAAAAATTTGTCAATAAGCCTACAAAACTGTCTTCTTCCACTGTTTTTGGGGATAAATAAAGTTAAGATTCATGAAATTAGGATTCAGACGAAATAGGATAGGGGGAGCAAGAAATGGAGACCGGAACTTACATTGTTGAAGAAGGTCAGTGGTGCGGCGTTCTTTCAGCGAAACTCGACGGCGATCTCCTTCTAGGGAGTTGACGAAATCGTGAAACGGCGCTGGGCGGAAGAGCAGCGTGGTGTAACACCTCTACCCGTCAAGAAGAATATAATAGAGGGTCCGGCCGGGGCCCCACACCATATTCCACAAACAGTCGGAGACGCTACGAACTAATATCATAACCAACGCATCCTAACACAGAGCATTCTAGCGGAAGTTTCACGGTTGAATCTTTGAACTCAAGATAAAGAACACTGTCCACTATAACATAGGAATGTATACAAACATCAAAAGAGTCTGGCCTTAAGGCCTTACAATAATTTCTCTTAACAAGAGTGTGGATTACAGACATCGGCACGCAGGCCGGCCACACATGAACAAAAGACAAAACAATGCCTTCGAGGGCAGCAACGCAGCTTTGGGCTTCAGCCCGCTAAGTCCCTCTCGGACCAGCACCTCCAGTACCTGTAAGAACCAATCCACCAAGCGGTGGCAAACAGGGCAACGGTCAGCATTCATCTGACCAATTATAACGACCCTGCCCCTGGCACGGGGCAGCGGAATTCCATCCCTGCATAGCAATCGTCCAATATGATATATAGCAATTCAAGCAAGACGTGCACGACCGCACAGTCACATATCACAAACGCCGGCCCGACGTCCCGTGCTCTCATGGCACTCTCGGGTGCACCGGAAACACCGGATCTCACCATTGAGCATTTAGTCCGGCACGCAGGCCCAAGACTCTCATTATGCCGCTGACGAAAGCCCAATGCCTTGGCGCTCTCATGTCCAGCCTACATAACGCAGGTACAGATCAGCCACCCCCGTTGCTCAAATCGCCTTGCCCAACCAAGTACATCGTACCTGAGGCCACATTTAAAGGCGCGGGTCGGTTTCACCTTGCCTGTTCGGCACGAAGCCTTTTTATACAGTTGCAGCCCAACGCTCAACCGCACACAAAGTGGCAACTCACGGCCACAAGAGTTGCACCCAACTCTCACAATTTCCTGGACTCCTCCAGTACTTTATCCATCATGCATACAAGCAATAATCACGGAGTCTTCTCCGATATGCAAACAAGCATCACCAATCCAGACCAATATGTCCAGATGGGCTTCACACAGCATGCCTAGATCCGTACTCCAGTTCCGGACTCTAACAAGGGGGACTTCACATATCTACCCCAAGGGACGCCACAACCCACCGCACACTCGCGGGGAAGGGTTTTCCCTATGCAATGCAGGAATTAAGGACTTCACATGTCCAAGAAGGAAATCGTTACCCTAGGAACTCGCTTCGGAGCCATGGAGAGAAATTGAGACGGATGAAAGCCTTCGCAGCAGCGTTGCCTTCGCAAATCCGAACTCGGCTCGCGATTTGGACCACCGTATCACCACCGGCAGCCGGATTCCACTTCTTCTTCCTCACCTTGCTCTCACCTCTCTCTTAAAGTTAGAAAGAGAATATGAACTTGGAAATGAGCTTAGCCTTCTCCTTTCCCGGCCTTATCAGACCAGGAATGAGCCCCAGCCACAGGATCTTCTTTAAGGAAAATGAACGGCCAAGATCTGCCTGAAAAAGACTATTTTTGACCGACACGGCCTGTGACACGCCCGTGTCACAGGCCGTGTACCCTTAAGCGGCACACGTACCGACTGAAAACTACCAGAACACGGGCATCGACACGCCCGTGTCGAACCTGACACGCCCGTGTCAGTCATGTGACACGCCCGTGTCACCCCTGTTACACGGTACTCAACGAGCTCTAAAACCAACAGAGCAGTACACGGGTAGGCATACGCCCTCGGACACGCCCGTGTCAAATATGATACGGCCGTGTTCAAGGCTTGGTTCCGGGCCGTGTAATTCTCTGACTCAGTCCGGCTATTTCTTGAGTGACACGCCCTGGGACACGCCCGTGTCCCAGGCCGTGTACCCCCGACACGCCCTGGGACACGCCCGTGTCCCAGGCCGTGTCAAGCAGCCTGCACCTCAAAGCCAGTTTTGAGATTTTTGGGGTGTTACAATCCTCCCCTCCTTAATAAAATTTCGTCCCAAAATTTGAAGATAGTAGGGAGAAAATAACAAAACATTTATATGTTTCTATTACATATACAACGAGCGAACAAGTTACGAAAATAACTCGGGAAACTCGGCTCGCATGGTCTGCTCGCGCTCCCATGTTAGCTCTTCTCGGCCACAATTGTCCCATCGGACTTTGACCATCCCGATCACTTTGTTCCACAACTGTTTCTCGGCTCGATCCTCGATCCGTATAGGCTTCACCTTTGTCGTTAGCCCATACTCAACCGGCACTCGATCATTGTCAATTACTTGAGCTGGATCCTTGACTGCTTTACGTAGCACCGAGATGTGAAACACATCATGCAATCCACTCAATTCCGATGAAAGAGCTAGCCGATAGGCATCTTCCCCAACTCGCTCCACCACTTCAAACGGACCAAGGTATCGCGGACTTAGCTTTTTCAACCGCCGAATCCGAGATACGCCTTTGAAGGGCTTAATCTTTAAATAGACCCAGTCACTCACCGCGAACTCCACGTTCCGGTGCTTAGCATTGTAATACTTGGCTTGCCGATCCCGGGCTATTAGGAGTCTCTCTCGAATAGAGCGTATTGTTGAGGTTGCATCCTCGACTTCCTTTTTGCCTAAAAGTTTGGTCTCGCCAGTTTCTGCCCAAGCTAGCGGTGTATGACACTTACGACCATACAACGCTTCAAACGGGGTCATACCTATACTCGCTTGATGGCTATTATTATAGGCAAACTCCACCATAACAAGATGTTCTTCCCAATTCTTACCGAAGTCCAGGGCGCACATACGGAGCATATCCTCCATCGTTCTGTTGGTTCGTTCAGTTTGGCCATCCGTTTGCGGGTGAAAGGCCGTACTGAATGCTAACTTCGTGCCCAACATCTGATGAACTAATCTCCAATCCTTCGAGGTAAAGCGCTCATCTCGGTCACTTACGATGCTCCGGGGAACACCGTGCAATCGAACAATCTGCTCCACATAGAGCTTTGCCAACGTTTCCACTGAATCGTCCCGCTTGTTCGGTAGAAAGTGAGCCACCTTTGTCAACCGGTCTACAATCACCCAGATTGAGTCATGGCCACGCTGAGATCTCGGCAATCCGTGCACGAAATCCATAGAAATATCCTCAAACTTCCATTGCGGAACCGGCAACGACTTCAGGAAACCACTCGGCCGTTGACATTCTGCCTTTACCAAAGCACAAGTATGACATTTAGCTACATACGCGGCTTTGTCCTTCTTTAAACTAGGCCACCAGAACAGTTTCTTCATGTCCTTGTACATTTTTGTGCTCCCAGGGTGAATTGAGTACTTTGTAAAGTGTGCTTCATATAACAATCCTTCTCGCAATTTACCCGCACTAGGGACGCACAATCGGCCATCTTTCCGTAATAAACCGTCATCCCAGGAGAATTGATCACCAGACCCCTCCTTTGCATAGCGTTGGAGACTTTCATCCAACTCTGTTGCCCGCCGAACCCTGTCAACAAGGTCATATTGAACCTCCAACCAGTTCACGCATGCATCAGTCGAAGAATCTCTTTCCACACAAGATATCTCCAAAGCTTCCAACTCCTGGATTAACCGCTCATCATGTATCCGCAACCAATTTGCTCGCACCGGAGTCCGACGACTCAAGGCATCAGCGACCACATTTCCCTTTCCGGGAACATAGTGAATGTCGAAGGTATAATCCCCAAGGAATTCCATCCACCTCCTTTGTCGCATATTCAATTCTTTTTGATCGAGCAGATACTTTAAGCTTTTATGATCTGTATAAATATCCACCTTCACGCCATAAAGATAATGCCGCCACAACTTTAGCGAAAAGATCACCGCCGCCAACTCCAAGTCATGGACGGGGTAATTACGCTCATGCACTTTCAATTGACGTGAGCCATAGGCGATCACCTTGCCAAACTGCAGGAGAACGCAGCCTAAGCCGCTTCCTGACGCATCGCTGTATATTTCAAATCCATCTGTACCACATGGCGACGTCAAAACAGGCGCCGTGGTCAAACGACTCTTCAGCTCCTCAAAAGCTCGTGTGCACTCCGGTGTCCAAACGAACTTCTGATCCTTTCTCGTTAACGTAGTCAGAGGCAAAGCAATCCGGGAGAAGTTCTCCACGAACCGTCTATAGTAGCCCGCCAGTCCAAGGAAACTCCTGACCTCGGCCACTGAAGACAACACTAGCCAATCACGAATGACACTTATCTTAGCCGGATCCACCGCTATGCCCTCTCCACTTACCACATGGCCTAGAAAAGCCACCGACGAGAGCCAGAACTCACACTTAGAGAACTTGGCATACAGCTTATTCCTTCGCAAGGTATGCAATACCAACCGCAAGTGGTTTGCATGATCTTCCTCCGATTGTGAATATAGAAGGATATCATCAATAAACACATTCACAAACAGATCCAGGTATTCGCGGAACGTTCGATGCATGAGATCCATGAAGACCGAAGGCGCATTACATAAGCCGAACGACATCACTGTGAACTCATAATGACCATAGCGTGTGCCAAACGCTGTCTTGGGAATGTCACCTTCCCTAATCCGCAACTGGTAATACCCGGACTTCAAATCCAACTTCGAATAGACGGTTGAGCCAGCTAGCTGATCGAACAAGTCATCGATCCGTGGAATTGGATACTTGTTTTTCTCCGTCAGCTTGTTCAGTTCGCGATAATCAATACATAGGCGCAAACCACCGTCTTTCTTTTTCACAAAAAGAACAGGCGCGCTCCAAGGTGACATACTTGGGCGTATGTATCCCTGCTCCAACAATTCTTGCAACTGAACTTTCAGTTCGGCCATTTCTTTTGGCGCTACCCGATACGGCGAACGGGCCACAGGTTTCGCACCCGGCACCAGCTCGATAGCGAAGTCGATTTCCCTTTGGGGAGGTAACCCCGGAAGGTCCTTTGGAAACACATCAGCATATTCCGACACAATCGGCACTTCATTCACACTGGCCTTCGGCGCCACCGCCTCTATGAGTGTGAAGAACAACTCCGCATCCTTCCGAACTACCTTAACAACTTGGAGAGCGGATAACAACATCCCACTCATCCCTTGCATACCAATGAACTTGGTCTCTTGTTCGGTATTTTGCCCAAGTGTGACCTCTTTTGAAGTGCAATCGATACAGGCACGCTGCTCTGAAAGCCAGTCCATACCAAAGATTATATCAAACTCTTTGATCGGCAATACTAATGTTTCCACCTTGAACTCCCGACTTCCTATCTTGACCTCAAGACCGCAAGATCGATCCGCGCACATCAAACATCCGTTAGGCAACAACACCTTTACACTGTCTGTCGTGGTCCGGATAGGCACCCCGACACGAAAGACAAAGTCCTCAGACAGAAACGAATGTGAAGCACCTGTGTCGAACAGTGCTCGCGCCGGATACTCTCGTATAAGGACAAACCCTATAACATTACGATTAAAACAAATAAACCAAGCACAGCACATCAAAAGCAAGAACATTAAAACCTACGCGCACCTGTGACGACATCCGCCTGCTGAATGGCCTCCTGTTGTCCAAGGTTGAAGACTCTGGGCTACGTGTGCGAGGCAGAAGACTCCACCACAGCCTTCCCCTTCTCCGCATAAGACGCTCCCGTCTTCTTATCACCCTTTGGAGGACCAGATCGACATTCACGTGCGAAGTGTCCAACCTTCCCGCACGTATAACAAGCACGAGATCCATACCCAGATGTATCTGTCACAGTCGCAGAAGGAGCTTGTCCAGAAGACTTAGACTTCTTATTCCATCTCTTTCGGTAGCCAAACTTTTCTGGACGCGGCGGCTTAAACTCTGGCTTTGCAACCACCAAGTTTCCCTTTGTGCCCCCGTTTCATGTCCGTCTCCAAAGAACGAGCCGTACAGACTAAGGCTTGGAATCCCTGACTCACAGAACTCGAGAGCAAATACCGCAGCTCATCTCGCAGTCCCGCATAAAACCGACTAGTCTTGCGCTCTTCTTCGGCAAAGATCGTGCCCGCATATCTTCCCAAACGGGTGAACTCATGCAGGTAGTCATCCACACTTCGATCTCCCTGTGCTAACCGTTGAAATTCCATTTCCATCGATATCCTTTGCTGCATCGGCAGATGTTGTGCTAAGAACAAACGAGAGAATTCTTCCATTGTAATCTCTGCCAATTGCCTGCCGGCCAAGTGATGCATTTCAATCTCATCTCACCACAATCGCGCCTCTCCTTCCAGTAGGAAAGTGTCCAACATGACTTTCTGTTCCTCCTCAACCTTGATAGCTCTCATAATCCTCTTGATCCTTGCAAGCCAATCCTCTGCTTGGGCCGGTGTACCCGCCCCATGAAACTGCGGAGGGTTAAAGCTCAAGAATTGCTTCCATTGTTGATCTGCTACCCGCGGATCAACTTCGGCTTCTACCGGTTCTTGCCGTACCCCAGCTTGCATTGGCACCACTGCAGGACGTGCCTGCCCAGCTTGCTGAGCATTCATCACAGCAAGTACCGTTTCCGTGATGAGACGGACTGTTTCAGCGGATGGAGGAGTTGTGGGCACCTCGGCTGGTGCCGCACTCTCAACAGAACGTTGTGGTTCGGATTGACCCGCAACACTTCTGGTCACCTATATGTGTAAAATACACAGGTTAACGACCAATGAAAACGACAACCATACAAAAAGAATACACAGGTTAACGACCAATGAAAACGACAACCATACAAAAAGAATACACAAGTTCAACAAACAAGTGTATTTGCAATCCTAAGTGGACAATCTTGAGTTCAAGTTAAGTGTTATAACGACAGCCAGCACTGACACGTGCTCGCCACCCCTCAAAAGAATTCGTCCGCGAATTCAGAAGAGATCGACCAACAAGCTGATACCAAATTGTAACACCTCTACCTGTCAAGAAGAATATAATAGAGGGTCCGGCCGGGGCCCCACACCATATTCCACAAACAGGCGGAGACGCTACGAACTAATATCATAACCAACGCATCCTAACACAGAGCATTCTAGCGGAAGTTTCACGGTTGAATCTTTGAACTCAAGATAAAGAACACTGTCCACTATAACATAGGAATGTATACAAACATCAAAAGAGTCTGGCCTTAAGGCCTTATAATAATTTCTCTTAACAAGAGTGTGGATTACAGACATCGGCACGCAGGCCGGCCACACATGAACAAAAGAAACAAAACAATGCCTTCGAGGGCAGCAACGCAGCTTTGGGCTTCAGCCCGCTAAGTCCCGCTCGGACCAGCACCTCCAGTACCTGTAAGAACCAATCCACCAAGCGGTGGCAAACAGGGCAACGGTCAGCATTCAGCTGACCAATTATAACGACCCTGCCCCTGGCACGGGGCAGCGGAATTCCATCCCTGCATAGCAATCGTCCAATATGATATATAGCAATTCAAGCAAGACGTGCACGACCGCACAGTCACATATCACAAACGCCGGCACGACGGCCCGACGTCCCGTGCTCTCATGGCACTCTCGGGTGCACCGGAAACACCGGATCTCACCATTGAGCATTTTGTCCGGCACGCAGGCTCAAGACTCTCATTATGCCGCTGACGAAAGCCCAATGCCTTGGCGCTCTCATGTCCAGCCTACATAACGCAGGTACAGATCAGCCACCCCCCGTTGCTCAAATCGCCTTGCCCAACCAAGTACATCGTACCTGAGGCCACATTTAAAGGCGCGGGTCGGTTTCACCTTGCCTGTTCGGCACGAAGCCTTTTTATACAGTTGCAGCCCAACGCTCAACCGCACACAAAGTGGCAACTCACAGCCACAAGAGTTGCACCCAACTCTCACAATTTCCTGGACTCCTCCAGTACTTTATCCATTATGCATACAAGAAATAATCACGGAGTCTTCTCCGATATGCAAACAAGCATCACCAATCCAGACCAATATGTCCAGATGGGCTTCACACAGCATGCCTAGATCCGTACTCCAGTTCCGGACTCTAACAAGGGGGACTTCACATATCTACCCCAAGGGACGCCACAACCCACCACACACTCGCGGGGAAGGGTTTTCCCTATGCAATGCAGGAATTAAGGACTTCACATGTCCAAGAAGGAAATCGTTACCCTAGGAACTCGCTTCGGAGCCATGGAGAGAAATTGAGACGGATGAAAGCCTTCGCAGTAGCGTTGCCTTCGCAAATCCGAACTCGGCTCGCGATTTGGACCACCGTATCACCACCGGCAGCCGGATTCCACTTCTTCTTCCTCACCTTGCTCTCACCTCTCTCTTAAAGTTAGAAAGAGAATATGAACTTGGAAATGAGCTTAGCCTTCTCCTTTCCCGACCTTATCAGACCAGGAATGAGCCCCAGCCATAGGATCTTCTTTAAGGAAAATGAACGGCCAAGATCTGCCTGAAAAAGACTATTTTTGGCCGACACGGCCTGTGACACGCCCGTGTCACAGGCCGTGTACCCTTAAGCGGCACACGTACCGACTGAAAACTACCAGAACACGGGCATCGACACGCCCGTGTCGAACCTGACACGCCCGTGTCAGTCATGTGACACGCCCGTGTCACCCCTGTTACACGGTACTCAACGAGCTCTAAAACCAACAGAGCAGTACACGGGTAGGCACACGCCCTCGGACACGCCCGTGTCAAATCTGACACGGCCGTGTCCAAGGCTTGGTTCCGGGCCGTGTAATTCTCTGACTCAGTCCGGCTATTTCTTGAGTGACACGCCCTGGGACACGCCCGTGTCCCAGGCCGTGTACCCCCGACATGCCCTGGGACACGCCCGTGTCCCAGGCCGTGTCAAGCAGCCTGCACCTCAAAGCCAGTTTTGAGATTTTTGGGGTGTTACACGTGGACAGCTCAGAATTGCGAAACATACGGAAGAAAGAAATGCGACGGTGTGCGCTTAAGAAATGCATGGGTGTGAGCTTAAAACAAGTGGGGTTAGGATTTTGGGTTTTTTGTGTGTTAAAATTGTTGTGCTGATAGCCAGCTTATAACATTCCTCTAAAAAAGCCACGCCAGAAATGGACAAACCAATCATCCTACTATTTCCCTCATGGTTCTCGATCTGAATTAAAGCTGAAAATATCGGGACCTGGGGATGCTTGCTCTGTGAACTGAAATTATGCTTCGGAGATCACTTTCGCCACTACTCTCTCGCGCCGTGGGCCGACTCGTTCCTTTCCTTTCTGCTACCGCAGGAGCCTCTTTCTCCTTTTCATCTTCTTCTAATTCCCTAATACCCCGTCTCCCTGGAGAAGACGAGAGCAATGTAAACAATCAAAATTCCCATCCGACTGGGGCAATCACGGTTGATCGATCGGGTTTGTATAATCCTCCAGGTATGAAGCGAGGGCTCTCCACTCTAGTGTTAGTTTCCCTGATCCCCTCTATATCACTCTACTTCCCTTTCTCTCGCTCTCTTCATCCGTCCGACCTATTATTTGTGGTATTCAAATTCCAGATCATTTGCACAAGCCTTCCGTGGATACCGAAATTATCAAGCATCTAAAGAGTATCATAAAGGTTAATTCTTTTCCTTTTAAAAGTTTTCTGCTGGTTTATTTTGTTCCAGCACAATGTTATGAATTTGTAAAACATCATGCAATTTTGATTTAGCGGTATGTGTTACAACCAGATTACTCTCACCGGAGGATCGGACGGCTAGAAACCCATCAGTTTGATATTTAGCTAAAGGTAACAATAGCTTAGACTGCTTTGCCGAGTACGGGAACTTCAATTAAAGCAACGGCTCAGATGGATTCATCATCAGGAAACAAAACTCAAGCCGACACGTGGCACAGGAAGACCACCCATTTGAAACGTGTCCAGCTCAGCAGGAGATCTCCTCTTCATAGCAGTTAGAATAGCTGTTAATGTAATAAACTATATATATGTGATTAAGGATGTAATATGTTTTTTTAAGGAATAAAGTAAAGAATGTTCATCTGCCTCTCCCCTGTCTTCTTCTCCTTCCCCTCTCCCGGCCACCCTAGGCAATTCTTCTGTTTCAGAGATTGATCCCATCCCTTACTCTAACATTTGGCGCTCTCGTCTTGAACTCCTTCCATGGCGGGCGGCACCAGATCCCAATCAACGGAACACCTTCCCGTTGATGTATTTCAGGCAATCCAAGAAGAACAACGGGCACGAAAGACACAGATCGACTCCGTCCACAATGAGTTGCAGTCCCAAACCAAGATCCTAATGCAACAATTCTTGGCATTCAGAGACCAAACACAAGAACAACAAGAGGAAATACGACAGGAAATGCGCTCTTATATGGAATCGATTCAGCGATCTCTAGACTTGCAAAACGCACGCCTACAAAAACAACCGGAGCAGTGCACAGGACATTCTTCAGCCGACATTTTGGGCGTTTCGCCCCCTACAGAGCCCCCAATCCAGGTTGTTTCTGCTCAACCTAAACTAATTCCAATTTCTTGCCCACGTTTCTCAGAGGGAGACTCAACATATTGGCTCTATGACCTTAGAAATTTTTTCGCATATAACACAGTCGATCCCCAAAAATATTTACTATGCGCCGCCTTACACTTAGACAAAACAGCTTCCCGTGTGTACCAAGCGATCCTATCTGACCATCCGGCCCTTAACTTTGACTTCTTTGTTAAAGCGATAATGCAACGTTTTGGCCCCAGCCCTTACGAGAACCCCCAGGGTGCCCTCACCAAACTCACTCAAACCACAATAGTTTTAAATTACAAAACGGAATTTGAAGAGCTTAAAAATAAGGTTCCTGGGCTTGACCCAACATTCGTCACCAATATGTTTATCTTCGGCCTACAACCCCACATCCAAAGTCAACTTATGATCCACGAACCCACAGAACTGGATCGGGCCTTTGCAATGGCCCGAATGTTTGAGGCCCAACACCTCAAATATCACAAACCACCTCCACAACATTATAAGCCTGGCCCCGACTATACCTCTAAACCACAAACCTGGCTGCCAACTTCTACCAACAAAAACCCGACACAACAACACCACAAACAATTTATTAAAAAATTAACACCCCAGGAACTCCAATATCGACGAGAAAAAGGATTATGCTACAACTGTGATGAGAAATATCATCAGGGTCACAAGTGTCGGGGTAAAAGAATTTTATGCTATTTTCAAGGCACTGAGGATGAGGACCCACAAGAGGCCATAGACCAGCTCTCGGATATTGACGACGATAATCCAACCTCGGCTGCTTTAATACAAACACTAACGGATTCGTCCCCCACACACTTTATTCGTTTCACAGGACATCGCACAAGAACCCCTCGAAATATTAGTTGACAGCGGCAATTCCCATAATTTCATCTCCCCTCGCATGGCCAAATACTTAGGCATACTGATTTATGTTATACCTGAATTTCCTGTCCTAATGGGGAACGGAACATCCATTAAGTGTAAGGGCATTTGTAAGGATATACAGTTGCTCATTCAGGCCATCCCATTCACAGTACACTTATATGTACTAGACATCACAGGAGCAGACGTTATTCTGGGAGTACGATGGTTACGACCTTTAGGACCAATAACCACAGACTACTCTACCTTAACCATGCCCTATGTAAGCGATAAGGGACAAATAACTCTTCAGGGACATACCAATTACGTCTGATACTTTATTTCCAACATCAGCTGCGGACCAGCCAACACTACCGCCACACTTTACTTCCCTCCTAAAAAAATATGATCACTTATTACAGGAACCCTCAACATTACCACCAAAACGTGACATTGACCATCAAATTGATTTGGAACCAGGAGCACATGCACCCAACCACTAATCATACCGATTCCTGTATTACCAAAAAAACGAGATTGAACGGTTAATTGTTGAAATGTTACACAAAAAACAAATCAGACCGAGTACTTCAAGTTTCTCTTCCCCAGTCCTGCTAGTTAAAAAAAGGATGGCACATGGAGGTTCTGTGTCGATTACAGAGCCCTAAATAAGATTACAATTAAGGACAGATTCCCAATACCGACAATAGATGAATTATTAGATGAACTCCATCAGGCCCGTTACTTTACAAAATTAGATTTACGCTCGGGATACTACCAGATAAGGATGGCTGAGGAGGATATAAACAAAACAACGTTTATGACTCATCAAGGCCACTACGAATTCACAGTTTTGCCCTTCGGACTTTCTAATGCTCCCTCCACGTTGCAGGCTTTAATGAATAAAATTTTCCAACCCTTTTTACGAAAATTTATAGTTGTTTTTTTCGATGATATACTAATATATAGCGCTTCTCAAAAAGACCACGCATCTGAGCCAAGCCATGGAGGTTTTAAAACAAAATAATTTATATATTAAGCATAGTAAATGCTCATTTTTGACAACCACAATTGATTTCCTGGGCCACCAAATAACTCAAGGACAAGTAGGCCCAACTAAATCAAACTTAGAGGCCATCCAAAACTTTCCGGAGCCTAAAACCCAGAAAGATATACGAGCATTCCTAGGATTAATGGGCTATTATCGCAAATTTATCAAGGGATACGCCACCATTGCTTATCCCTTGACGGATATGCTAAAACAAACACCGTTCCTATGGACTCCGACAACACAAACAGCTTTTGAACTTTTAAAAACCAACTTAAGCAAATCCTCCAGTTTTAACATTACCAAATTTTGAAATACCCTTTGAAATAGAGACAGACGCATCAGGGAAGGGAATCGGCGCGGTCTTAACCCAACTTAAACGACCAATTGCTTTTTATAGCAAAAAACTGACGCCACAAATGCAACTAAAATCAACCTACGTAAGGGAAATGTATGCAATCATCTCAGCAGTTGCAAAATGGCGCCAATATCTTTTGGGCCATAAATTCACCATTTACACAGATCACTAAAGCCTACACCATCTATTAACTCAGGACTTACACACACCAGAACAACACAAATTTTTCTCAAAGTTGCTGGGTTATGACTACACGATAAAATATAAAGCTGGACAGAATAATATTGTTGCTGATACCTTATCTAGGGTAGATACAACCCCAGAACAACCACCCTTAATGTGCCTAACCACATTAACAACTCCAGTCTCCCCTCTTTTGAGTGGACTGGAGCAGGATTATGCCACCGATAGATTTTCCCAACAACTCATCCAGAAGTTGAACACATCACCACAGTTAGTTCCTACTTGGTCCATGAAAGGACCCTATATTTATAATAAGCACAAATTATACATTCCAGAAAACTCAGATTTAAGACAGACGCTAGTTAAGGAAGCGCATGACAACCATTGGGGAGGCCATTCTTGCATAAAGGGAACAACATTCCGTTTACAACAACAATTTTATTGGCCCAACATGCGTAAACTAATCGAAAATTATGTCAAACAATGTGAAATGTGCCAGCGGGCCAAGCCCAGTAACCATCTACCCTATGGCCTGTTACAGCCACTCGAAACACCTAACAAACTATGGTCAGATCTTACCATGGATTTCATAACTCAACTACCAAATTCAAACTCACATACGATCATTATGGTAGTAGTAGATAGATTTTCAAAAGCAGTTCATTTTGCATCACTTAAAATATTAGCTGCACCTATTGCAGCTAGTTTATTCTGGGAAACGGTAGGGAAACTACACGGTATTTTAGAAACTATAATTACTGATCGAGACACAATTTTCATCAGTAATTTCTGGAAAGAATTATTTAGGCTTCAGGGCACAAAATTGAAATACAGTTCAGCTTACCATCCTCAAACAGATGGATTAACTTAACGTATTAATAGATCCCTGAAGCAATACTTACGCCTATTTTGTCAACACAATTATAAGAAATGGACATTATATCTAAGCTTTGCCGAATACTTTATAAACACAACATTTAACTCTGCGACCGGAATGACCCCTTATGAGGTCATGTTCGGTCGAACACCTCCTGGTTTATTGTCCTACAGTCCGGGAAGCACAACAAATGAGGCAGTTGCAGCGACACTTGCAAAGCGAGAGAAAATTCTACAACTACTTAAAGAAAACCTGCAGAAATCACAGCAAAGAATGAAGACCAACGCCGATAAAAAAAGGAAGGACCTGCACTTACAACCAGGGCAGTGGGTTCTGCTCAAATTGCACCCGTACAGACAGCTCTCACTGGTGCGTTCTTATAACAAAAAATTGGGCCTCAAATACTACAACCCATATCAAGTTTGGGAAGTCATTAGACAGGTCGCCTACCGACTGGACCTCCCTTCAGAATCAAAGATACACCCAGTTTTCCATATCTCCTTGCTTAAGCCATTCATAGGAGAACCAGGACCTCAGCCGGTTGCCCTTCCAGAGAATCATTGGAGAAACAACCCACTTCATCGGCCATTAGCGATCATTTCTACACGGACAATCTCACAACAAGGACGCGAAATACAACAAGCCTTAGTGCAGTGGGAAGGACTTCCACCAGAGGACAACACTTGGGAAGATCTCGCCAATCTCAAGGATTTTCCCAACTTAGGCACTCAAAATAACCCAAAAGCAGAACCAACATGGAAGAACAAGGGCAAAAGAAGCAAGAGAAAACCAAAGACCAGATCACACGAGAACAGGCCAGCAAAACATGGGAACTACCTTCCAGCTACGATTTAGGGGCCTGCCTCGCGGGGAAAAAAAGAAGAAGAAGCAGATGGGAAAAAAACAAAAAAAAAACAACACAACATCGTCAACACATCCAGAACAGAGACAGATCCAGCATCGTCTACAACGGAATATTACCTCGCCTAGCTAAGAGTATCAGAACCAGTTCTGGAATTAGCTTAAGATCATCCGGCGTATCTGCTCTCATCAACATCAACTTCTGCCGTCTACCATTAGCCAGCCAGGAAGATTCAACTCGCCGAAGACGTGTACTGATCCTTCTCCATCGCTAGGGTTTGAGAATGGGGAGGCAAAATGAAGAAGACACTGAGGACAACGTATTTTATAAGGGGTGGGTAAATGTTACAACCAGATTACTCTCATCGGAGGATCAGACGGCTAGAAACCCATCAGTTTGATATTTAGCTAAAGGTAACGATAGCTTAGACTGCTTCGCCGATGTACGGGAGCTTCAATTAAAGCAACGGCTCAGATAGATTCATCATCAGGAAACAAAACTCAAGCCGACACGTGGCACAGGAAGACCACCCATTTGAAACATGTCCAGCTCAGCAGGAGATCTCCTCTTCATAGCCGTTAGAATAGCTGTTAATGTAATAAACTATATATATGTGATTAAGGATGTAATATGTTTTTTTAAGGAATAAAGTAAAGAATGTTCATCTGCCTCTCCCCTGTCTTCTTCTCCTTCCCCTCTCCCGACCACCCTAGGCCATTCTTCTGTTTCAGAGATTGATCCCATCCCTTACTCTAACTGTATGTTTTAGTGAGTGTACTCTCACCAACAAGAAAAGAACAATGATTTCGAGGAGGATTTCTGTAGGCTGACAGTCTTCTTCTTGGTCTAATATGTTGTTTTACAGATTAATTAGAGAAAAATGGAGTTTAGAGGAAGAGATAAATTTGAAACAAAGGGGGGAGAAAACATGAAAATAGCCCAATATTTAATAGAGATGTTTGAATTCACAGTAGTAGGCTGAGCATACAGATGCCCTTGCTTTAGCTCCAGGACATGACAGGCGAGTTTATGAATCTGCGTTGAGCTACCAATCTTCATGCAATTGATGCACTCTAATCCGAAATGATGTCACGGGGCATGCCAAAATGACAAACTAATTTTTGGACAACAATGTAATTGATGCACTCTAACCCTAAACCCTATTGAAACAAAAAAGTGTATTTTTGTAGTTTTTTTTACTCAAGGACATGCTAACCTAACCGTCTAAGCCAACCTAGCTATGATACCACTTGATGCATTTGTATTCGCACCCGATAGGATAAATGCAATGCAAATATAATTTTAGATGTAATTTAAATTAACGCGACATTAGATTCAAGAAAGCAAGATCACAACCTGCAATTATGAAATTTAATTTCATTTAGAGACACAAAGAATTTGACGATCGACAATCCTGCAATAGTCAATATGAACCAAAATAACAGCCTTATTATGCTAGAATAATCGAAATTTGTAGGAAAACAAAGAAACAAATTTCCCTTAGAATCTAGGTTGCATACTCTATCTAGATAGAGGCGAACCAAAAGATTAGAAAAGTGCTCACCGGGTATGAAATGGTAGAGTTGAGGCAGTAATGGATTGTAAGGAGGACGATGTGGTGATGAAGTAGAAAAGGTATGATGGCGTTTAAGCTTGTGGATAGATGGAGGAAAAAATGCTATTTAGAAGAATAAGGGAAAAGGAGAGAGGGAGAACCCACGGGGCTTAACATAGGTCGTGGTTAGAAAAAATTAGAATATGTTTTTTCAATTCCAATGCAAAAAATTGCAGTAAAATAAAAGCGCGAAACAAGTGCGTGACATAAATAAATGCTCGATATAACTAAAAAATTGAAATGCATGCGCAAAAACAAACTTTGGTGCTGAGAGCACCTGTCTGTATCATTTCTCCCATATGGGAGAACCTCGTCCCTTGACGATAAAGCCTCGATGATATGCTGTAATATGTCAGGGAGATACCTCAATAACTTCTTTGTCTCAACCCACAAACAATCTGTTAATGGTTGCCCGTCTCTCTCGCCATCGTACTAAGAACCGTCGATGTACTCTATGCCGAGTCTGAGAGGTGTGAATATCCACGATGTTGTCGATCTCGTCAGTCTCTAGCTACTCCACATGTGTAAATGGTAGTGTCTCTAAGCCCACCTCATCTGTCGTCCTGTTTAGGCTGTCAGGTTGGCAATGTTGAACACCAGAGAAGTGCCCACTCAAAGTGAAAGATCTAATAAGTAAGCGTTAGTCCCGAATCTGCGAAGTTTACGAAATTTGTCAAATGTTCTCCTGCTCAATTTTCCGTAAGCACCAACTGAGAATCTTTGTCGTCGAATATACGCCTTCACCATATCTGCCTCCTGAAAATATTGCTCCCTTCTGGGTTCGTCGGTAACTAACTTATACCATGCGTTTGAGATACAAAGTCTCTTAATTACTTCCCTCTGGACCTCTAGTATCAGCTCACTAAGCTCACTAGCCTCTGCACTAATCCTACCATGAAAAGGTAAATGAGTCTTATCTTATATGCTAGGGATAAGCCGAGCATAAATGATCTCAAATGGGGTTTTGCCAATGGAATAGTTCACAGAGTTATTGTAGGCAAGCTCGACTTGTGGAAATATCAAATCCCACCGAGTTGATCTATCTCTCCCGCAAGGCATCTAAGTTGCCTCGATTTTTATAGACTACTTCAGTTTGTCAATTAATCTGGGGATGATATGTGCTATTGATCTGAAGTTTAGTTCTAATAATTCTTATAGTGTTCTCCAAAATAACTTGGGAACTTAGTGGCACAATCAAATGTAAATTTCATGTGGATGTCATGCATATGGGCTGGGTTGCTCTATTCCTACTTTTCTTTTTTACTCCCGCTAACAAGACTCCCCTTAGAAAGTGGATCTACGTCCGCTCTCCGGATCAGTCGGTGGGAATGGCTCGTGATCGTGCATTCAAAGAAGTTTCCTTAGTCAAGGTTTGTTGTAAATAAAGAGATGAGTTCGATTCAAGCATCCGAACAAGAATGCCAACTGGTCTTCAAACTTCACATATGGAGTCTCTCTTTCATGGCTATCTTTTCACGAACAAACTCAAGATTTTTTCTCTTTCAAAATGAGTCTTGCCAAAGCCCTTGACCCCCCAAAAAAGCAAATTTTGAATATCTAGGCTTGGAATCCGAAATGACTGCTACAGAGGGAGGTTCTCTTGGACCACCATGGAAAGAATGATCGCAATCTACCTTTATAGCAACAATTCGGTAGTAAGGGAGAATTTAAAGCCCTTTAGACCCTTGGGATCGTATCAACTACTTATCCAATCACTGAAGGAAAAGGGCGGGCTATTAAGTAAAAAGACAATCTTTTATGACATGCTAACTCTTTAGTGCAAGTTAAAAAAATGACTGACTTTATGTGGAAACAAAATGTAGACAAGTTGGATAATGAAAAAACATATGTAACACCTATAAATGCAAAGTAATGAAACAGATAAAATAAGTTAAAAAATAACCGACTTTTGTATTTTTATAATTTTTTTTCAATCTAAGTGTTCACTTGCAAATAGAAATTTTCCTTAAAATGTAATAATCCAAAATATATGATTGATAATCGATGTAATCTTCCATCTCTTAGTGCTAGCAAAATTCCATTCTTAAATATCTTTAGGCCAACCTCCTTATGATGGACATACTCAAAACTATATTCATAAAATACTCTTGAGTGTAAGTGTTCATTAAGAAAATATTTGACGACTGACTCGATATGTAATCGTAATTCTATATTGTTCAAATAATTCTCTTTTAACCAATACATCAAATGACATAGAATCAAATACAAATTTGATTTGCTCAACAGTACAAAATTTATTGTTATCATTCAGATGATGGTGCAAGAGAATCTAAAATAATATCTTCTCATAATTCAAGTTGTAGATCAGATGTTGGAATAGGTTCAATAAGATATTTAAGCGTGAACTCTAATATAGGAGCAAGTGCATAATCAATTTCATAATTTACGTTAAGCTCAACCCCTAGTTCACATTTCATTTTCATTATCATCTTTCAAAAGATAATTTTCTTCTAAATTTTCTTCAATGACACGATGTTATCCCTTAGGGTTCAGCGGTAGAAGAATACTGAAATAACTTAGCAAAATACCCAAGAGGAGATCCTCTTGTCAGCCCTGTGCTCCAATTCCAACTCCAAACTTCCAAGATAACAAAAAGATATAAGATGGGATATAAATAACCCTCACAAAGTGGCAAAAGTTGTAAATAATACTAAAAGAGATGAATGAGAAGTCACACCCTCAGTTTGTCTTATCCGTCGTCTTTGGCCTCCGAGAATAACCCCGACAAGTTGTTGCGGCGCTTTCAATCGCCGAGTCATTCTCCCCCGCCGTAACAATATCATCATCTGAAAAAATTTTCTTGCCCTCAAGGAAATTTTTTGGAAATTGAGTCCGGAAGTCGCGGTCCCATCATGCAGCGTCTGACTGAGGGCGGTGTTGTCAAGCTACCAACACCTGCTCACGACTAGTTTTTTGATCGGATATGTGGTCCAAAATGGATTCGAAAACATACAAGATGGCGCTATCCGGTCCAAAGGTGGATGGTAAGGAATCTTCGACGGTGTGTTTCCCCACCATATGTTTAAGCTATGAGACGTCAAACACGAATGGTTCTTGCTTGGGGGGGGGGGGAGGCAGAGCCGGTAGGCCACCTCACCGATTTGTGCGATCACCCCAAAAGGGCTGTAGAAACGAGTGGACAACTTCGGGTGGTCTAGCTGTGCGACTGAAGATTGGAGGTAGGGGAGGAGCTGGACGAACACAGAGTCTCCAATCTGAAACTCCACGTGACAACGGTGTTTGTTGGCGTGGTGGATCATCTTCTGTCGTACCGTGTGGAGGTGGGTCTTAAGTCCCGAGTGTCTCGTCGTGATCTCTTTGTTGATCTCTCACAACCCCCACATGGCATTCCCTTGGAAGGTACTGAAGGACATAAGGGAGTGATGCCGGCGGAGTGGGGAAAGGAGATGTTGTAAAAGAATTCCACCCATCCCAACCACTTGCTCCAATCTCGTGGTCGGTCCGACGTGAAGCATCGTAAGTATGTCTCAAGGAAACAGTTCAGGACTTCAGATTGGCCATCCTTCTGTTGATGGTAGGCTGAACTCATCCGAAGCTGCGTCCCTTGAAGCTTGAATAACTCCTGCCAAAAGTCACTTATGAAGACTGGATCATGGTCACTAACGATCAAACGGGGAAACCCATGGAGGTGTACCACCCCCAAAATGAAAGCATCGACCACCAACAGTGCTGTGAAAGGGTGTTGTAGTGCAAGGAAGTGACTGTACTTGGATAGACTGTCCACCACTACTAGAATGCAGTCGTATCCTACGGAACGAGGAAGGCGTGTTATGAAGTTCATCGCCAAATCTTCCCATATGAGGTCTGACAGGGGTAAAGGTTGCAAGCGGCCTCCTGAAAACGTGACCTCGTACTTGGAGCGTTGGCAGACCAAACAGGCGATAACATTGTCCTCCATTTGGTGTATCATGCCCCGCCAATAAAGGGCCAGAACTATGCGGCGTAAGTGCGGAATACACCGACACGGCTGGCGGCTGGTATGGCATGGGACTCAGCGAGGAAGCGCAGAATGCTGGGAGAGGAAGCCGAAAGCACCATGCGGCCCCGATATAGTAGCCCACCACCCACACACAAGGGTATACGGAGGGCACACAGACGCATCTGTATGTAGGCGGTCATTGAAGACACACAATGTGTGGTCAGCTTCCACCTCACTCTGTAAGGTAACTGTTTCTTGCCACACAGGCCGGGAGATGGCTGTCAATTCTGTTGTCCCTGACTCGTGCGAAAACTCGTCCGCCGCGGCTTTGGTCTTTCTCGAGCGGAATCCCCATTGAAGTCGTAACCCAAAAATTTTGCCTCCCAAACTTGTTGTGTGGGACTGGTCATCTTCTTACTTAAAAGATCAAAGAGGCTATGGTTGTCCGTCCGAACCACAAACTGTCGGCCGAGCAAATTGGCTTCCAATGTTGGATTGCCGGCAAAAGTGCTATCAACTCATCGTTGTAAGCGGAACAAGAGAGGACGGTGCTGGAGAAGGACCGACTGAAAAATGCAATGGGCCGACCATCCTTCATGAGAACCTCCCTGACACCAGTACCCGAGACGCCGCACTCCACCGTCTGTGGTTGTAAAAAGTTTGGTATGGAAAGAACCGGGGCCATCACTAAGGCCTGCTATAAGGCTGAGAATGCAGCGGTTGCTTCCGAGGGCCAATGGAAGGTGGTGTTGGCGAACTTGCGAATCAGGCGTGTAAGAGGCAAACCATGGTGCCGTAGTCACGGATGAATCGACGATAATAGCTGGTCAAACACAAGAATACTTGGACATTCCACACTATACGATGTTGCAGTCACTGCACAATAGCCCAAACCTTGTCCGGGTCCATGGCCACTCCCTGAGCATCACATTCACATTTCTTCAGGTTGGCGACTAGAGAATGCCGCCGTAGGGTTGTCAAAGTAAGCTACAAATGGCACAAATGGTCCTGCCTAGTCAGACTGTATACAAGAATATCATCGAAGAACACTCGAACAAACTTACGAAGAACCGAGCAAAAGTTGTTGTTCATATTTGCCTGAAAAGTCGCCAGGCCGTTGGCCAGGACGAAGGACATGACGAGAAAATCGTAGTTCCCGTCATGAGTGCATAACACTGTCTTGTTAATATCCGAAGCACGCAACCAGACTTGATGGTATCCGGACCAGAGATCGTTCTTGGTGAAAATGGTGACGGTTCTCAACTCGTCCAAAAGCTCCTGGATAACTAGCATGAGATATTTATAGATCACAATGGCTTTGTTGGGTGCCCGATAATCCACACAGAAGAGCCAACTGCCGTTTTCTGGTGCACAAGAGGACTGGGCTGGAATAGGGGCTAGCACCGGGACGGATAAGGCTGGCTGACAACATATTGGATATTAGATTCTCGATCTCATCCTTCTGGATAAGGCCATGTCGGTAAGGGCAAACTGAGATCGCACATGTGCCCTCCTTGAGTGGAATAGAGTGATCAGTGGGACAATGGGGTGGCATGCCCAGAACGGGAGTGAAATAAATAACCTTCACAAAATGGCAAAAGCTGTAAATAATACTAGAAAAGATAAATGAGGAGTCACGACCTCAATTTATCTTATCTGTCGCCTTTGTCCTCCGAGAATAAACCCGCCAAGTAGTTACGGCGCCTTCGCTCGCTGAGTCGTTCTCCTCTTCCGTAATACATGATCATGAGAATGTACATCAAAACCACTAACAATATCACCAAATGCTTTATAATTATCTTTTGAATTATCTTTGAAAACTAGACCAGGCTCTTCTTTCAGGAAGGTTGTAACAAATCAAATTTTCATACGTGTTGACTAAATGATCTTGTTGGCAAATTATAGTCGGATATGTAAGGTCTCAATCATCTCTATTAATCTTCTGATTCTTATGTCTATCATGATAGTTCTACCAAATCGGTTCTTTACCCTCTCTCTTAGTACCTTGTTTATTTTTAATTATGTTCCTTGTAGTTAATGTAGTAGTGAGTAACTCCTTTCGATATTTGATACCATCTAATTTGATTTATTGTCTCTCAAAGAGTTTTTGTTGTCTACTAAATAGTGATTGGCACTTTTCTTCCATTGTGGGGTTAAAATTTTGCTATTGATTTCCTTCCATAGCTATAATAATAAGTTAAAGTGTATGAAATGCAACTACTATGCACTATAATGCTTGGGATATGTATTAAATGCAAATTGGGTGCGTGACATGTCAAAATGATAAAAGAAAATTTTGGACAACAATTTGTTGTTACTGAAATATAAAAAAAATGATTTTTTACGCTAACCAAAACCTTAAAGCCAACCCGACTCTTATACCACTGATGCACTCTAATGAGAAATGATGTCATAGGGCATGCCAAAATGACAAACTAAATTCTTGGACAACAATGTAATATTATTGAAACAAAAAATGTATTTTTTAGGATTTATTTTTCAACTCAAAGAAACCCCAAAAACACACTAACTTAACTGTCTAAGCTAACCTACCTCTGCTTCCACTTGATGCACTCGTAGCCGCACTCGATGGGTTGAATACAATGCAAAAATTTTAAATTTAGTTTAAATTAAAGAGTGTCACATTAGATTTTAAAAAAAAAAAATTGGAGTGCAACCTGCAACAAATTAGAAATTTAATTCTTGTAACAATCAATATGAACCAAAATAACAAACAAGTTGTGTGAGAATAAACCAATTTGTAGGAAAACAAAGAAACAAATAGACTTCCCTCAGAAACTAAGGCTTCATTTGGGAGAGCGGCTGCGGTTGTAAAAGGAGATGTTGTAAATGCAGGTTTGTAAATGGAGCTGTTGGAAATTGGTTGCTGAAAATGGAGATCTGTTTAGTCTGTGTTTGCAGAGCTGTTCAGAACAAAAAACATTTGACAAAACATCGTTTACGATTAATTATATATATAAATATATATAAATATAAATATATATAAATATATATACATATATATAAACATTATTATATGATTAATAATTTTATATATTATATTTTAATAAAATAATTTTTTATTATTCCTGAAGTCATAAGTTTTTGAAAATAATAAAAGACGATTTCCCGGCGCTGTTAAGGCTGGCGGCGGCGGCGGACCTAAAGCTGTACTGCGGGCAACCCCAAAAAAGCATTGCGCGAGGAACGGGAGGGCGGCACAACGGATCTCTCGGCGACGCGAAGATTTCACGATTTTTTTCTCCTTACAAAATGCCACAAATGGAGGTCACATGGAGGGTTTCGGTCTGCGAGTTCTTTACGTCTGGAATGAAACACCGCTGTTAGAAATTGTGGCGGAAAAACAAATTTAAAAAAGAGGCGGCGTTGCGTTTAACCAAAACGTTCTTGCCATAAACGCTGAGCCAAATGAGCCCTAGGTTGCATACTCTAATTAGACAAAGACAGACCAAAAGATTAGGATGGACTTCATCAGTTATGAAAAGGTAAGGTAGGATGGTCGGTGAAAGGTCCATTGGAAGACAAGAGTCTCTTCACACAAACGGTGTAAAGGCAACAACGTTGGCTTGCAAGGAAGACAGGCGGTAACGAAGTAGAAAAGGTATGGTGGCGTTGAAGTCAGTGGAGACATGAAGGAGGAAGAAATGTTACTTAGACTTAGTAGAGAAAAGGAGAGGGAGAACCCATAAGGCTTTAACACAGGCGACTTCCATAAAAATTAAAATTGGGTTTTTAAATTCCTCAAATACAAATAAATTGTAGGAAAATAAAAGCGCGAGAAAAATGCGTAATATAAAAGAAAGTGCTCGACATAACTAAAATAAATGAAATGCATGCATAAAAATAATCTTTAGCGCTGTGAGCGCCTGTCAGCATCAGTAAGTCTTCAAGCACGTGCTTTGATCTCGTGAGTGGAGTCCATGTACATATAACCGCGGTAGACGTGGCCGGACACAGAGTGAAGTAATCATTAGACATACAACTCGTGACTAAGGATTGCATTCTATCATATTCGTCAATAATTGCAAGAAGGGGGTTGAAATATGATGAGCGGATTTCATATAGTGTTTTAGGCCATATTCTAGTTTGCATTTCTATTGTCATCGCTCATCTATGTGTAGTTTTAATCATAAAATATGTTATATTCCATTTGTATGTCATGTGAGTACATTTGGGCTAGATAGGGTAGTTTTTGTGCGATTTTATGCATGAAGAATACCTCCTCTCTTTCTTATTTCTTTTGTATGATTAAATATCTTGTTTGTGACCGTGCAAATATTAATTTATGGAGGTTCTAGATGTTTTACGTGCAGGTACCAGTGTTGTGGTATGTTTTGCTTGTGTCTCGGTTATGTTTTCATTGAGGAAGCCAGTAATTGTGCATTTTTCTTCTCGCACGATCATTGACCCCCTCTGTGCATGACCACTGGTCGTGTGCGGTCTTTGCGCATCACAACGATATCTGAGTTAGGCCAGTACTCGTGCAAATTTTGTCTCGCATGATTACCGACCCCCTCTGCGCACGACCATTGGTCGTGCGAGGCATATTGTGAAATCCAGCCTGAGAGACCCCTTGAAAAACGCACGAGTATTAATAGCACGACCACTGGTCATGCGAGGCAAAGCCATTTCCCCCCAAAATATCATTTCCCCTCTAGTCCAGGTTCCCCTCTGCGCGCGAGTATTTGCCATTCCTTCTCGCACGACCACTGGTGGTGCGCATACTCGTGCGCCTGGATAAAATATGCTCTGTTTATAAATAGGCCGCTTCGTCTTCTTCAGCAGAGAGGTCCGCATTTTCTACGTTCCAATCCGCCGTTTTCATGATTTTTAGGGTCTAAGGGCTAGAGATCATCTACTAGGCTCTCCCTACCATCTAGAAGCTCAAGGAAGAAGAAGAAGAGTTCCTACGCTCGCCGCAAGCTAGGGATTTGAAGAGAAAGACATGGACGGTGCAAACCCCTTGAGAAGACAGGTCCATTGGGATCTTGTGACAGAGGTTCCTCTATCCTAGACGGAAGCCGGTGAGCGAGGTATTCACAGAGTCGCTATCCAGAGTTAACCTCTCCTCTACGGAAGAGTCTCAAGTACTGTTTGTATCTCTTCTCTTTTCTCTCGCACACTAGGTTAAGTTATTGTGAATTTTCTTCTATGTCATTGATGGTGGTGGATTGAATGTGTGTGGACTTATATTTTCTTGTTATTGAAGCATGTCTCTCCTTTGGAGTAGCTTAGGAGGCCTAGCACCTTATGTGTGTGATTTTCTTCCATATTATTCGTTCTTGTTGTGTTGCGGTTAAGTTGTATGGCTCCATCGTCTTAATTGACACGAGCGTTGTGCGAGGCCGAGGTCTGCGACCCGTGGAAGAGTGAAGCGGAGGTCGGCGACCCGCGGAGGTGCGAAGCGGTGCAGGAGACCCACATAATTAGTTTTATTTTCTTGCATGAAGTCATTAATCAAAATCAATCCCCCCGAAAGCTCCGATTTTAGAGACTTCAATCTCAAGTCTCTCTTAAAAGTAAAATCCACCTTTCTGTGCTCCGCGTGAGATCGATACTCAGGGATCACTTCTCGTTTTATTATTACTTGAAGACATTAGTGGGGCAACTAACAATGCTTAATACAGGTATTTGGTCCAGCTTAAGGACGATAATCAAAGCGCTCTTGGGAGGCACCCCATGATATCTATGTTGTTTTTTTTGTTTTTATTATTACCCTGCATATTCTTGTTTTGTTGTTTTGTCTAACCCTTGTAGGAAGCCGCCAACCACTTCTTTTGTTTAGCTGAGTGGGACCGAGGGCATTTTTTTTAAAAGCAATAATCAAATTCAGAGGTTTTCGACATGCCCCATTCTCGGGCATGGGTAATGAATTTCTATCCTAGTTTCTTTTTCATGCATTCTTCTCATGTTTTTGCATATTTGTGCGCATTGAGGACAATGCTAGATTTAAGTCTGGGAGATGGTAGTTTTTCGTTAGTCACGCCCGCACCGCACTTCCAATTCGTATGCCGTTAGCTCTGTTTTCTTTATAAAAATCTACTCCATTTTTAATTTTTTCTTTGCAAATTGTTTAATGCATTCGTTCATATGCATATCATGCCGCACCCACTATGCTATAGCTTTAATTTTTGTTATTCCTGTGTTTTTCAATTTCTTTAGGATGGTAGGATAGTTTGATTTATAATCAATAATTTGAAATTGGTTAGTGAACCGAAGACTCATGCAATGCTCCTAGTCGAGTGCACATGTTCTCGGATAGAAATAGATTTAGAGTTAATTTTCTGCATATGTTAAATACAATGTATGTGTTTTAACTGTCGTTGGTGTATATCCACTGCTCATTAGAACGTGATCGAGTCCGAAACTAGTGTAGCTATTTGTAGCTTCGTTAGTGCTATATTCTAGGTTCACGACGAGAGGGTGTCCTTTATCGATGTCTAGAACTTCTCCCTAGCGATCTTTGAAGCATGTGCACATAGTTTGATTTATAATAAAAAATTGAAATTGGTTAGTGAACCGTAGAATCATGCAGTGCTCCTAGTCGAGTGCCCATGTTCTCCGATAAAAATAGATTTAGAGTTAATTTTTCTGCATATGTTAAATGCAACGTATGTGTTTTAACTGTCGTTGGTGTATATCCACTGCTCGTTAGTACGTGATCGAGTCTGAAACTAGTGTAGAGTTGTTTGTAGCTTCGTTAGTGCTATATTCTTGGTTCACGATGATGGGGTGTCCTTTCTCGGTGTCTAGAACTCGCCCCTAGCAATCTTCGAAGCATGTGCACTTAATAACAATTAAATCTACCTATAGGATTTAGGCCTTCGCTTGGATAGTTTGAGCCTATGCGCCCTAACCTATTTTCACTTCCTTTGCTAATCCAAATTTGTGTCTACCACCTTTTTATTTATTTACCCCCACCAATTTTTTACCAATGCCAAAATTCCAACCCAATTGCACATTTAAAATTCTGAGCTTAAATTTCAATTTTTCATGATATTTGAAATTGGGAATTGTATGATATTGTGGTGGAATGCAAAAATTCTTTATATACTTTGTTGTGTGCTTGTTGAAATAAAAATAAAGAAAAAAAGAAAAAAATAGTAAAGAAAAAAAGGAGGAGAAAAAGAAAAAGAAAAAAAAGAAAAGAAAATAAATGAAATTTTTTTGGAAATATATTCGTTTTGGTTTTAGGCAAGTGGTGAGTGACCCCATGTGCAAAAGTTCAAATCTGGGGGTATCACTTACTCAATTATTTACCCGGCAAGTGGCAAGTGGCTTTAAGCTCAAATATTTTTTTAAATGTGTTTAACCCTTACGTTTATCTTTGGTAATATCTCACCTTATACCTAAGCCTTAACATTTATCCTAATTAAGCCCTAATGATGGGTAGAGCTAGTGGTGTCGAGTGTAGTGGAGAAGGTGCGACTAGGCGAGCCTATGACCATCGTCATTGATGGATTGCTTTGGAGGCCGCCCTAATAGTCTTCAGCTTATAATATTGCACTTAGCGTCCCTGCCCTCACCTGCACTATTCCTAGAACAGATCGATTGTTCTTTCGTTTAGGAGTGGATATAGCTTTCTGACTGTTGATCTAAATACACTGTAATTAATTTTATGCTTAGAAATTTCTTCTATCCTATTTGTATTTTCTGTGGACATGAGACTTCTCGGTCCACTACTCCATTTCAATTTTGATTTATAATTAACCTTTCCCACTCCCGATAGATAGTTGGAAAATCCAACCCGAGAGACCCCTTGAAAATTCACGAGTGTAAGCACGAGTATTAATAGCACGACCATTGGTCGTGCGAGGCAAAGTCATTCCCCCCAATATCTCATTTTTTTCCCGCCAGTCCAGGTTCCCCTTTGCGCACGAATAGTGGCCATTCCTTCTCGCATGACCACTGGTCGTGCGCCTGACTAAAATCTGCTTCGTCTATAAATAGGCCGCTTTGTCTTCTTCAGCGGAAAGGTCCCCATTTTCTTTGTTCCAGTCCACCGTTTTCACATTTTTTAGGTTTCTAAGGGCTAGAGATCATCCCCTAGGCTCTCCCTACCATCCAGAAGCTCAAGGAAGACGAAGAGTTCCTATGCTCGCCTAAGCTAGGGATTTGAAGAGAAAGACGTGGACGGTGCAAACCCCTTGAGAAGATGGGTCCATTGGGATCTTATGACAGAGGTTTCTCTACCCCGGACGGTCACCGATGAGCGAGGCATTCACGAAGTTGCTATCCGGAGTCAAGCTCTCCCCTACGGAAGAGTCTCAAGCACTGTTTGTATCTCTTCTCTTTTCTCCCACACACTAGGTTGAGTTGTTGTGATTTTTCTTCTATGTCATTGATGGTAGTGGATTGAATGTGTGTATACGTATATTTTCTTGTTATAGAAGCATGTCTGACATTGTTCTCTTCTTTGGAGTAGCTTAGGAGGCCTAACGCCTTATGTGTGTGATTTTCTTCCATATTATTCGTTCTTGTTGTGCCGCGGTTAAGTTGTGTGGCTCCGTCGTCTTATTTGACACGAGCGTTGTGCGAGGCGGAGGTCGGCGGCCCGCGGAAGAGTGAAGCGGAGGTCGGCGACCTGCGGAGGTGCGAAACTGTGCAGGCGTCCCGCATAGTTATTTTTATTTTCTTGCAATTAGCCGTTAATCAAAATCAAACCCCCTGAAAGCTCCGATTTTAGAGACTTCAATCTCATGTCTCTCTTAAAAGTAAAATCCACCTTTCCGTGCTCCGCGTGAGAGCTCCGCATGAGATCGATACTCGGGGATCACTCCTCGTTTTATTATTACTTGACGATAGTATTGGGTGCACTTTCCCTTACCGTTGGCTGTGTCGCGTCAAAATACAGGAAAAGTTGACACAAATTCTACTTTCTAATGTCATTATATTAGGCACATGTATTGATATTAATGAAATAAGGAAAATGACTAAAAGCTTCTTGTGGAATTTTAATGCAGTATGAGCTTCTTTGATCTTATAAGTAATGTTTTTTTTTAAATCCATTTATCTTAAATCTTCCGCCTCTGAAATTATTCACTGCTACTTTTAGTTTCTCGAGTATTGATAGGAATTTAAAAGACCATTACTTAGCATATTTAATGTTTAATGATCTTTATCCCTGTTTAATAGTTCCGTGGAGGTCCAATTTCAATTTCTGAATACATGGAGGAAGTATTGACCAATCCAAACCATGGGTTATACATCAACAGAGATGTATTTGGAGCTGGCGGTGACTTTATAACCTCTCCTGAAGTGAGCCAGATGTTTGGAGAGGTAATTCTGTGATGGTCGTACGTGCATTTTATTATCTAGAATATGCAAATGAATTATGTAGAAACCCAGCAAGATTTTGATGCCTTTGGGCATCTGTGCTTCCATATGTGTATCAACACACTAGCTTCTGCCTGGATATAACACAACAACAACACTCAAGCCTTTATCCCACCATAGTGGGGTCGGCTATATGGATCATTTGTCTCCATTGCACCCTATCTTTAGTCATAATCTCGCTAATGCCTAAGTACATCATGTCTTTCCTTATAATTTCATTCCAAGTCTTTTTTGGTGTATCCCTACCCCATTTAACATGCCTAGTAGCTTAACTTTCACAACGCCTAACAAGTGCCTCTAATGGTCTCCTTTGTACGTGTCCGAACCATCTTATTCAAGCTTCTCTTCAATTTAGGTCACTCCTGTCTTATCCCTGACACATTCATTCCTGATTTTATCCAGTTTCGTGTAAATCCACACACCCACCTAAGCATTCTCATCTCCGCAACTCTCATTTTTTGCTCATGTACATAATTCACTTCCCAACACTCAGAATCGTAGAGCATCACTGGTCTAATTTCAGTACGGTATAACTTGCCTTTAAGTTTTAATGGTTCTTTACAATCACATAAGATTCCAGACGAGCCTCTCCACTTCAACCAACCTACTTGGATTCTATGTATCACATCTGTATCGACACCTCCATTTTATTGAACTATCGATTCCAGATATTTAAAGCACTCATTGCAACAAATATTTTGGTCACCCAACTTAACGACGGAGTCTTCCTTCCTTGTTTTTTTCCTGCTCAATCTAAAACTCTTCTTTTCTAAAGTGTCATGCCAAGATTCCACTTTCACTTTTACACCCTCGCGCGTCTCATCGATCAAAACAATATCATCTTCAAACAATAAACACCAAGTAATAGTAGTCTGTTATAAATTTGTTTTCAATTGTATATTGAACCTTATATCCTACTAATTATTAGATCTTATAATTTTAAATTTGCTCATTATTAGTGAAGTCTGTAGAACTTGACATACCCTTGTTTAAGTAGGCCTACTTTATTGGATTTTGGAAGATTCAGGCAGGTTTTATGCCGTCAAAAGATAAATTTTTTTATGCCGTCAAAAGATAAATTTACTCGGAAACATATTGGCTTGACATTAAATAGGGCCGGTTTAATTGGATTTTGGAAGGCTTGACTAGATTGTTATGCCTTCAAAAGATAAATTTACACAGAAACATATTGTCATGACATTCTTCTATGGTTTTAGATGGTTGGTGTATGGACAATGTGTCTCTGGGAGCAGCTGGGTCAACCAGCCAAAGTAAATCTTGTTGAACTTGGTCCAGGAAGAGGAACACTCATGGCTGATCTTCTTCGCGTAAGATATGTTGCTCTGTTAAGTCTCCTGCTGTTGTCAGGCGTAATTCATATTTTTTTCCTTTTTTGTGCTAAGAGTTGAGTTTCTAGAAAGTGGTCTTCTTTCTTGTAGGGCTCATCAAAATTTGTAGATTTTGCAAAATCACTAAATATTTACCTGGTGGAGTGCAGTCCCACCTTGCAGAAGCTTCAATATAGTACCTTGAAATGCGTTGATGAAGCAATATCCAGTGGTGATACTGCTACTAGTACAACTACCACATTAACTGGAGCTCCTATTTTTTGGCATGTTGATTTGGAGGGGGTTCCATCAGGATGTAAGAAGTCCTGTTCCAATTTTTGAGAATCTATACCCAAATCTTTGGAATTTTTGTTCTCTGCAAGCTTTCATCTTCCTGGTTTATTATGTTATTCTATTGATGCCAAGCTGTTCTATTATGCTCTTTGTTCAGCCATATTTATTCCCCACCTTTGCTATAAATTGGAGGGTTATGCTTTCATGCTATTTTTTATAATTTATTTATGCCATATGATGCATTTTTGAATGCTGCGAGGAAATGTATCAAAAGAGGAAGTTTTAGTGCAGCGAGCGCTCTCGAATGAGATTTGAAGAAGGATAACAAAGCATCATAGTTCATCCTTGAACACAACATGAGTGGTATCATATGTCTATGGCGCTACATGGTGTGGAACCAACAACATTGGTCTCAACTTTTATTCTGAGTTTTTAGGAGTTTAGGGTTTTATTGAAATATTAGTAATATTTTGATTTAACACATTGGGAACTATTCATTTTGTAATATTGGTTCAATTTTATTCTTCCACAATGAGGTAATTTATAGGAGTTAATGGACACACAAACTCGAACTCATGTTGCGTGACTAAAACTATACAAACTTAAAGACCTAAATGACTCTAATAATATGATAACTTCAACACTTCCCCTCAAGCTGGAGGAAAAACCTCCAACTTGAAAACATCATAAAAAAGAAAGGTAACAGTGGTATGCAAAGTGGGACAAATCAACAGACGAGCCACCGGGGAGATTTCGTCAAAGATAATCCACACAAAGGGTGGTCCCACACTACATTGGCCTATGCGTTACGGTCCACCGACAATTAACTCGTTGGTTAGAATCAACAGACGGACAAGGTTATCAGGATCGAGATCCTAGGTGAGATCGTTCTGAGGTTCGATTGGATCGGATCGTAGGATCAGATCGAGGATCATAAGATCCTACAACATTCATAAATTAAGAATAAAAATATAAATTTGAATTTTGTATCATCAAATTACATGCTCAATTAACAAAAAAAATCAATAAATTGAGTAGTATACAACGCCAACAACAATAGAACCCATATAGTCCCCAATCATTGGGGGTATGGGCGGGGGAAGATTGGAAACAGACCTAACCTTTGGCACTATGCACAGAGTGGCTTCTCTTAGAGGAGAAAGACACATAATGTCTACTAACAATAAAAACAGATCCGGATTGATAAGACACATAAATTGAGTAGTATGTGAATAATTATATTAATTTTTTTTAAATAATAAATCAAAAATAATAATATCATACCTTCAATTTCAGGGAGGACACATAATGTCTACTAACAATAAAAAAAGATCCGGATTGATGGATTGTTGGAAGCCTAGAAGCAGAAAGACGAACCCAGAGTACTAGATTGTTCGTACGCTAGAAGCATGATGCTTGAATTGCTCGTATGCTGGATTTCTAACAGCTAGATTATTCGTACTCTAGAAAGGAAGAGAAGACGTCGGTCTGAAAGTAGGAAGCAAGAAGCCAATGGATTACTAACCATTGGATTGCTCATACGCAAAAATATAAGATAAGACTTTGATATCACTTGAAATGGAACCTGGTAAGGAAGGAAAATGAAGACATTGTATGGAGTCTTGGACTGAAAGCGACTGAAGACTTCGCTCTTGGCGTCCGTTTGCAGTCGACAATAAACACTTGGGATACGGTAAAACAACATGATATGATTATGTGATGAGGTATGAGGGCAGGAATGGGATAAGGTTAAGCAATGAGTGAATGAGGTCGGGATAGGGTTGGATATGTTTCTAGTTACCTTTGACCGGACCGGTAGAATTGGGTTGAGATCGCGATCTTAAAAATCCTAAGATCCGGATCGCGATCCCAGCCGTAGATGTGTCGATTTAAATCCTAGTTAAGATCCGGATCGATTTACAAAAATCTGGATCGTAGGATCATAAACGATCCATATCACGATCCTGATAATCATGCAGATGGGTGACCAGGGATACTACCAGACGATATAACCCGCTGGATATAAATCAACAGACGAGTGTCTGGGGATACTCCCACACGATACAACCCACTGGATAGGAAGGTCAACCAACAAATACCATACCACCACACCTACACATCAATGTAAAAAATTGGGGAGACACAAACAACCCAAGAAATATACCTGGATTCCATATGGGAGTAAGGTGAGATATATCAGAAGAGGAATTTTTAGGGCAGCAAGCACTCTCGAACCAGATTTGAAGAAGGATAACAAAGCATCATAGTTCATCCTTGAACTCAACATGAGTGTTATCATATGTCTATAGTGCTAGATGGTGTGGATCCAGCAACATTTTGCTGGTCTCAACTCTTATTCTCAATTTTTAGGAGTTTTAGGGTTTTATTTCATGAAGATTTTAGGAATATTTTGATTTAATGCATTGGGAACTATTCATACTGTAATATTGGTCCAGTTTTTTTTCCACAATGAGGTTATTTATAGGAGTTACATGGACACAAACTCGAACTCACGAGGCGTGACTAAAACTATACAAACTTAAAGACCTAAATGACTCTAATAATATGATAACTTCAACAATCCCCCTCAGGCTGGAGGGAAAACGCCCAACTTGAAAATATTATAAAAAAGAAAGGTAACAATTGTAGGCTAAGTGGGACAAATCAATAGATGAGCCATCAGGGAGATTCCGTCGAGGATAATCCACACAAAGGGCGGTCCTACACGACACAGTCCCATACATCACAGTCCACCGACAATGAACTCGCTGGTTATAATTAACAGACGGGTGACCGGGGATTCGCCCACACGATACAACCACTGGATAGAAATCAACAGACGGTTGATTGGGGATACTCCCACACGATACAACCCACTGGATAAAAAAGTCAACCAACAAAGACCACACCACACCTACCCATCAACGAAGAAAATTGGGGAGACATAAACAACCCAAGAAATATATCTGGAGGTCATATGGGACTAAGACAAGAGTCGGGAAATATCATTCGAGCCGCCTTCGTCTCCCCCCCACCCACATGCATGAAGGCATAACAACAAGACACTCAATGAACCCTAATTATACAACAAAGACACAATAAAAAATAACAACAAAACTTCAACATCTGTAAGAGTCCGTTCGTTTGCACGGAATTGAAATTCGATATTGGATTTGAATATTGGTGAATATTGTGGAATTAAATATTGGTGACTAATTCCAATTCCAATGTTCGTCTAATAAAAAATATTGTTGAACATTGCGTAATTGATCAATTCTTTTATTCGTTTGTTAAATAAAATTTAGTATAAGAATTGAAAAATATTCTGAAGAAATTACTATAAACAAATGTGCGTTATAGCTGCGACTTTTTCACACGGAAGCGATATTTTTGCCCGGGCGCGAGTTTTTTCGCCCGTGCGATATTTTTTTCGTCCGAGCGATATTTTTTTTCGCCCGACCGTGATTTTTTCTCACGGGCGTGATTTTTTCTTACTGGCGCGATATTTTCACATGGCTGGGATTTTTTGGCCCGGTTGCATTTTTTCGCCCGGGCGGGATTTTGTCGCCCGGGCGGGATTTTGTCGCCCGGGCGGGATTTTGTCGCCCGGACCAATTTTTGTCGCCCGAGCGTGATTTTTTCCCCGGGGGAAAAAATCGAGCCCGGGAGAAAAAATCTCGCCCGGGTGAAAAAAATGCGGGCAAAATAAACGTGTCCGAGCGAAAAATCACACCAGGGCGAAAAACATCGCGGCCGGGCGGAAAGATCACGCCCGGGCAAAACAATTGCTCCCGGACGGAAAAATTGTGCCCGGGTGAAAAAAAAACATGGTGGGGTAAAAAATTTTGCGGTTCGGGGAAAAAATTGCGCCGGGACGAAAAAATCGTGCCTTGGAGAAAAATTGCGCTTGGGCGATAAAATTGCGCTTGGGCGAAAAAATTTGAGTTGGGCGAAAAAATTTGTGCAAAGGCGAAAAATCACGTCCGGGCCATAAAATCGCGCCCGAGCAAAAAAATCGCGGCATAGCGAAAAAAGCGCGTCCGGGCGAAAAATTTGCGCCCGGGAGAAAAAATAGCGCCAGGGCGAAAAATGAGCGGCCGGGCGAAAAATTCGCGCACGCGTGAAAAAATTGGGCCCGGGCGAAAAATTCGCGGCCGTGCGAAAAATTTGGGCCTGTGAGAAAAATTCGCGCTTGTGCAAAAAATCGTGCCTGTGCGAAAAAAAGCCCGCCCGGGCGAAAAAAACGTGCCTGGGCCAAAAAATTGTCTCCGGGCGAAAATAGCGTGGTAGGGTGAAAAAATTTGCGCTTGGGCAAAAAAATCGCGCCTGGGCAAAAAAACGTGTGCCAATGCGAAATACGCCGCCACGATGAAAAATGTGCGCATCGACGAAAAATTCGCGCTCCGGTGAAAAAATCGCAGTCGGGCGAAAATAGTGCGGTCGGGCAAAAAAATCGCACCCGGGTAAAAATCACGCCCGGGCGGAAAAAATAGCTCCCGCCCGAAAAAATTCGCGCACGGTCAAAAAATCGCGCCTGGGCGAAAAATTCGCGCCCGGGCAAAAAATTCGCGCCCAGGCGAAAATTTCGCGTCCGGACGAAAAATTCGCGTCCGTGCGAAAAATTCACATCCGGGCGAAAAATCGCGCCCGAGTGAAAAAACGCCCGCCAGGGCGAAATACGCCGCCCTGACGAAAAATGCGCGCCTTCGCGAAAAACGCGCTCACGGGCGAAAAACGCACGCTCGTGCGACAACATGCGCTACAAGGAGAAAATCGCGCGCTTAGCTTAAAAATGTTTATATGCCGGAATTGTCCAATTCTTATATAGATTGGAAAGAATTGTCTATAGTTCAAAATGAATTCCACGGAATTCATTAAAATTAAAATTCCAACGTCAAGTGAGCAAACGAACGACGAAATTAGAATTAGACATTAAAATCCAATTCCAGGAGCTCAATTTCGTGTAAACGAACGGACCCTAAGAGATTACCACCTCGGAAGGGGGGGGGGGCAATGAATGGAATCATTTCAACTAGGAAGGGTAGTGACTGGAGGCGGATGGACATGGAGCAGCAAAGTGGATAAGGTTGGAGCACTCCAAAAAAGGATGAGAAAACGTTGTGGACAGGCAGCCGACGAGATTTTTGCCATCGAATAAGCGGCAGGATCATACGGAAGGAGCAGTGGGATCCCCGTCACCGGCGGGATCAGCAGAGAAAGACATCGTCAGTAGCAAGGTGAAATGAAGGGCAGAAGCAGCAGGATCCAGAGGAAGAGGATGAGATCGTCGACGATGAATGCGGATAGGATCTGCGAAGGAAGCGGCCGACGAGATTGTTGAAATAATTGTAAAAAGTCGCCAATGAGGAGATTGAATATTCGTCTGAAGCAACGAGAGAAAAATGTCAGCAGGATCGAAGTCGAGGAGCAGGGGCTCAACGAGATCGATGTTTAGGAACAGAGGCCCGACGGGATCGAACAGCCGGACACGCCGACGGAATCAGAAGCAACGGAACCCGACGACGACGTAGAGTCCTCTGTCATGGGGAATAGAAGCCGCTCCTGTCTACTGAATCATAACCCAGTCCGTCGACGGGCGCGGAAGCAGGACGAGTCGATAGGACGAGTCGACGACATCTGAAGTTGGATGAGAATGTGATCTCTAACCGGAGAAAGAGGAGGAATTGAGAGAGAGGAAGTCACCAAAGAATATTAGGTCGCCAACAATTAGGACGATGAAAATTCAGGGAGGAGTCAAAACATCCCCCTGATACCTTGTTGAAATTGAAGAAAAGAACTATCGGTCCAATTTTATTATTCCACAATGGAATAATTTATAGGAGTTACATGAACACACAAACTTGGACTCATGATGTGGAACTTAAACCATACAGACTTAAAGACCTAAATGACTCTAATAATATGATAACTTCAACCGGGTTTATTTCATGAAGGTTTTCATAATATTTTGATTTAACACATTGGGAAGTAACCTTTTGTTTTTAGACCTTTGGATTTAAAATGTTTGAAAAAAAGAAGCGGGGAGGGCATCCAACCATAGAGGAATTATATCGACCTTTGATGGTGGCCTTTGATGGTGCTTAAGGGCTCGGTTCTGCCCGATATTCACACCATGCTCTTATCGGGGAACTGACATTGCCTACTTATCTTCTTTGGTGGCGAGTTGTATTTCCTCCATCCTATCTTGTTCTTCCTCTCAGGTTTTGTGCGTGCTGTATTGATTTTGGAATGCAGTTTTGAATATAATGTTGGGTGTTTTCATATCTAGAGTTGAAGCTAATGGTCCTACAGATGTCCATTGTGGTGACTAACATTTAATATTATTTGTATCATCACTTTGGGGATGTTTTCGATACTTTGTTTTCCTTAACTTTTTTAGCTGACTTGGATAATAATTTTCAGATTTAGCATGCACATTCTTTCCCATCTGATTCTTATCCTCTTCATCATGAACAGTGCCAACCATTATCATTGCGCATGAATTTTTTGATGCTCTACCGATACATCAATTTCAGGTTTGTCATTCTGTTAGTGCTGCTTTGATTGGCCAAAACATATCTAAATTTTAACATTCTATATTTATTTCATTCAAGTCCATGTCATGAAGTATGGATTGCGCGATTTTTATGTTTAACACTTCAAAATGTTTTTATATATTCTATTGGGCAAACTTGCAGAAGGGACTTTCAACTCTAATGCTATGCTTGCAATGATATCCGATGCACCAATATATAGTCCGTGTTCTGTAGTACTTAGAAGAAATAGAATCAAAACCTATTATTTATAACTAAAGCGTAGTTAAGTTTGAAGCAAGTCCATAAATTAACAAAATGTTTCTGGCTTTTGAACTGTACTTCAGTCACAAAGATTAATAAATTTGGGGGATTTAAAGGAGTTGTGACTTGAGGGTATCTAACATGAGCAGTTGTTAGTCAAGTCTAACATTGGTTTTCTGGCATTAAGGTAGAGTAATTTCCATCTAAAAGACACTATATAGGTTAATTTTAAAACTGCTGGAATGTTTTTCCATCTCAGCATAATCCCTCACCTATGAGTTGCACGCTCCATTTAAATTTATCTTAGGCACTTCTATGAATTTATGATTGTAAACCTTTGAGGCCATATATTATACCTCTTTAGTAAGCTTTAATCAATACAATTTGAGTAAAGCCACCACTACTATAAAATTTAATCAAAATGAATGTGGCAGTCATACAGATTTAAATTGGACCAAGATTGACTCGAACTGAATCAACTAAACATTACAACAACACTCAAGCCTTTATCCCATTATAGTGGGGTTAGCTATATGGATCCTTTGTCGTCATTGTGCCCTATCTTTAGTCATAATCTCACTAATGCCTATGTACATCATGTCTTTCCTTATAGTTTCTTTCCAAGTCTTTATTGGTCTACTCCCCTCTCCTGTTTAACAAGCCTAGTGACTAGACTCTCACAACGCTTAACAGCCAACAAGTGCCTCTAATGGTCTCCTTTGTACGTGTTCAAACCATCTTAGTCAAGCTTCTCATCTTCTCTGCAATTGGTGCTAGTCCTTTCTTATTCCTGATACATACATTCCTAATTATATCTAGTCTCGCGTGTCCACACATCCTCCAAAGCATTTTCATCTATGCCACTCCCATTTTTTTGCTCATGAAATCAACTCAACGTTGAATGATTTTAATTCAACATTGTTGAATGATATATGTAAAGGCCCATTAGTAAAGGCTCATTTAGCCTCTTAAGTCTTAACTAGGATGTTTAGTCCCACATCTTGTAATAGGAATTTCTCTCTCTCTCTCTCTCTCTCCCTATATATTTGTGCTCACACTTGTAATTTGACATGCAAGAAGTATATACAAGGTTTACTCAACTCTTCTACATGGTATCAGAGCTCACTGATCCTCCCGGCGGATAACCCCTTTTCTGACCGCCGACCTGTTTTTCTGTCCGCCTTCTACTTTCCCGCTTCCTAACCGCTCACCGTTGGGCGGTCTTTTTTTTCTTTACCACATCCCCTTCTGTGGGCTCGGTGTTCTCCTCCCTCCCTCCCATCTCTTCTCTCCTATCCCATTTCTCTTTCTCTCTTACGACTTCTGGACAGCCTACCTACTTCTATCCGCTGTGGTCTGCTTCTTCCCGCCACAGCCTGTTTCTATCTGCCGCGGCCTCTTCTAGTCACGGACTGTTCTTACCCTCTCGACCTCTTATTGTCGCTGATTGATTCTCTTCTCCGCGGACTGCTTGCGGTCTCTTGCAACGCGAAGTTTTATTGCTCTTTCTGCGGGCTCCTCTTCTACCCGCGGTTCTTCTCGTTTACCCGCTGCGGTCTTGCTCCCCACCGCTGCGGTTTTGTTTCTCTTCTCTCGTGGACTACTCTTGCCAGACTTATCGCACGATCCACTTGTTTGCTTTCTCGTTGTTGTTCTCTACGACCTTTCGATTTCTCATCTACTCGCAGTGGCCTCCCGCGGACTCGCGCGGTCTTCTTCAGATTTCTTTTCCGCCGACGCCCTCTCTTCTTTCTCTGCTTGTCGCGCAGACTGGCTTTCTGTTTTGGGTTTCTGCCCATTGTTGCAGGTTTATTCCTCTATCCGTTGCGGATCTGGTTCTCTACCCGCTGCTTCTGCAGGACTTGCTGCTTGCTGCGGGCTTGCTCCTCTATCCATTGGCGACTTCTCCTACTGTCCGCCGGGGGTAGTCGCTGCGACTTCTCTAGCCTCTGATTTCTGGCCGCCGCAGCTCTTCCTCTAGCAGCAGTTCTTCAGGCCGCCTTGTCTCTGGCCGCCTTGTGTGTGCTTATCTACCCGGTAGTCCGCTGCTTATCTGCTGCTCCTGCCTACCTACGGGCTCTAATTCCCGCTGCGACCTGGCCCTGCTTGCTGCCTCTGCTTTGTCGCCCGTGGTTTGCTACGGATTGACCGCTTCTCCTGCAGCTGTTCTCCGCGGTTTGCACTTGCTGCGGGATGCTATCTACATGGCCGCCGGGTCTTCCCGGAGTCTCTTTGCCATCACTAGCCACTGCGACTTCGCCTTTCCCGCACAAATTGCTTCTTTGCTGTTGCGACTTCTTTGCCCATGGCTGCCCATTCTACTTCACAAAGCCTTCCGTATGACATTGCTGACTTGCGACTTCAAATCCAGCAACTTCAATCGATGATCAACCATTCTTCGAGCTTTGTTGTGTCCATTTCGGGCGGTGTGTTTTCCTGTTTTGCCTATAGTTTGTCCTGGATCTTGGATTCAGGGGCCTCCCACCATATTACCTCATGACAGCCATCTCGCTACTTGGACTCGGTGCATCCCAAGTCTATTACTGTTGCAAGTGGGGACACCATTCCTGTCTCTGGCTCCCCGACATTCACATTACTCCCTCCATCACTCTTCGCTCTGCTCTTCATGTTCCGGGCTCTCCTTTCAACCTCTCTCTATTAGTCATCTCACTCAAGATCTTGATTGCTACATAACATTCTCCTCCACCTTTTGTGTAGTGCAAGATCGCAAGACGCATTCTATCATTGGAAAAGGCCATCTGTCGAATGGTCTCTACGTCCTTGACCCCTCTCCTCCGAAGGTTCTGTCCTCTGTTAGCTCTTTTGAGGGGCATCGCCGTCTTGGACACCCTCCTCTAAACATACTTCGCAATGCTCTTCCCGATGTCTCCATCCGAGAATTCACTTGTGAGTCCTGTTTCTATAGAAAACATTATCGGTCTACGCTCTCGCCTCATCCCACTCGGAGTGCTGCTCCCTTTGATCTTATTCACTCGGATATCTGGAGATCATTCAAAATCACTAGTGTTTTTGGCTATCGTTACTTTGCTACATTTATAGATGATTATTCTCGAGTGAAATGGTTGTATCTCCTTCGTGATTTCTCTGGTCTGCCGATTGTTTTTCATGCCTTTATTACTAAAACTCGCAACCAGTTCTCCACTACAATGAAAACTCTTCGTTCTGACAATGCCCGTGAATACACTAGTCATGCGTTTACCAACCTATGTGCTGAGTTTGGAATCATCCACCAAACCTCCTGTGCCTTTACCCCCCAACAAAATGTCGTTGCTGAACGCAAGAATCGCCACCTCCTTGAGGTTACCCGCTCTCTTATATTTCAAATGAATGTTCCCAAGCAATATTAGAATTTCGCGGTTTCAACTGCATATTCTCTTATTAACCGCATGCCTTCCTCTGTTCTCAACTTTCCAGTTCCCTTCAACCTTCTCTTTCCCTCCACAACTCCCTTTTCAGTCACTCCTCGAGTGTTTGGCTGTGTGTGTTATGTTCATAATCTTGGCCCGTCCACAGACAAGCTCGCTCCTCGTGCCACAAAATATATGTTTGTTGGTTACTCCCGTACTCAGAAGGGTTATGTCTGCTTCTTTCCTAAAGATCGCAAGACTGTTACTTTTGCTGATGTCACCTTTCTCGAAGACCAAGCATATCATTCTCAACCAACTGATTCTCTCATTCCACCACTCCTTCTGCGGCCTGATGTCCCTATTACTTCTAACCTTCCGCCTCTCCTTCCTACACCACTCCCACCAAACCCACCTCCTCTTACTATGCCACTTCCACACAAACCACCTATTACTCGCGTGTATACTCATCCTCCTCCTTCATCCACTACCCTACGGGAGATGCCCTCCTCTGATGATATTTTGCAGCCTGCGTATTCAGCAACTACTTCTACTGCTCACCCAATGGCGAATTATGTCTCCTTCCACCGTCTCTCTCCGGAACTTTGTCAGTTTGCTCTTTCTTTGTCCTCTATTATCATCCTTACTTTTGTGCAGGAGGCTCTCCAACATCCGGGATGATGAGCGGCTATGAACGAGGAAATATATGCTTTTTGGGCAAACCACACTTGAGATTTGGTCCCTCTTCCTTCTGGACAGACTTACGTGAGTTGTAAGAGGGTGTTTGCCCTCAAACAAGGACCAGATGGGGGGGGGGGGTCAACATTAAAAGCTTGTCTGGTGGCTAATGATTTTATTCAACAATAAGGTCTAGATTATGATGAGACCTTTTCTCCAGTTGCCAAACTGAATACTGTTCGTGTGTTGATCTCCCTCGCTATTCATCGGCACTGACAGTTGCATCAAATGGATGTCAAAAATGCTTTTATTAATGGTGATTTACAGGAAACCGTTTATATGCAACAACCTCCTTGGTTTGAGGCCACGAGGGAGTCTCTTGTCTGTTGTCTGAAGAAGTCACTTTATGGTCTCAAACAGTCGTCTCGGGCATGGTTTGACAAATATAGTCAGACTGTTAGTGCTGTTGGGTTCACTCGGAGTTCAGCCGACTTCTCATTATTCACTCGACATCGTCCAACAGGCATAGTGATTCTCTTGGTATATGTTGATGATATTCTGATTACGGAAGATGATCTTACAGGAATACATATGATCAAACAACATCTGACGACTGTGTTTCAAACAAAGGACCTGGGAAGCTTTCGTTACTTTCTTGGTCTCGAGGTGGCTCAGCGACCTGATGGACTGGTGTTATCTCAAAGGAAGTACTGTCTTGACTTGCTTCATGATGCGAGCTACTCTGGATGCAAGCTTGCCGACACTCCTACTGATATTAATCACAACCTCTATGCTCATGCCTCAGACTCTGATCTACTCTTTCCAAACCCATAGTATTATCATCGTCTTACGGGAAAACTTATATATCTCACTATTACAAGACCTGATATATCATTTGCTGTTGGGATTGTCAGTCGATTAATGCATGAACCATGTATCTCTCATCTCCAGGCAGTTGAGCGCATTCTTCGATACTTGAAGACTGCTCCTGGACCGGGACTTGTATACAAGCTCTCTTCGTCTCCCTTATCTCTGAGTGCTTATTGTGATGCTGATTATGCTGGTTCATTGGATGATCGACGTTCCACAAGTGGATATTGCACTTATTTTAGAGGACATCTCATTACATAGCATAGCAAGAAACAATCTGTTGTTGCTCGTTCATCTGCTGAGGCCGAGTATCGTTAAATGACAGCTGTTGTGTCTGAGTTCACTTGGCTTGAGGGTCTCCTTGATGATTTAGGAGTCAAGCTTTCCGCACCGGCCTCCCTATTTTGCGACAGTCAGGCTTCCATACACATTGCCAAAAATCCTATTTTTCATGAATGGACGAAGCACATTGAGGTTGATTGTCATTTCATTCGAGAAAAAGTTAAATTAAAGAAGAGAGAGTTAATGCATGTTCCAGTTACTGAGCAAGTTGCTGACATTCTCACCAAGGCCTTACCACAATCTCTGTACTATCAGTTCTTGTCCAAGCTTGGTGCCTACGATTTGTACGCTCCAGCTTGCGGGGGAGTGTTGAATGATATATGTAAAGGCCCATTTATCCGCTTAAGTAGGATGTTTAGTCCCATATCTTGTAATAGAGATTTATTTCTCTCTCTCCCTATATATTTGTACTCACACTTGTAATTTGACACTCAAGAAGTATATATAAGGTTTGCTCAACTCTTCTACGAAATTGAATGCAATTCAAGCCAAATCGTGATACAAAATTTATAATCTGAACACATATATCAGGCCCGTTAATATGATCTTGCTGTATGACGTGGAGTTTGAATATTGAAATCCTAATGTTTTTAGCCCTTGTTATGAAATTGTTTCGCCAGATAAGACTGCACCCAATCATAAATTATTGGTCCAGTTTGAATATTGAAATCCTAATTTTTTTAGCCCTTGTTATGAAATTGTTTCGCCAGATAAGGCTGCACCCAATTATAAATTACTGGTCCAGTTACAAGGTTTTCAACTCCAGCAAATTGATTAAAACAAACCTAAAAATGTTTGTGAAATTTCTATGTTTCTTGTTCAAGCAATTTGATCAAAATAGCTGGCCATATTGGCATGTGTGAAAATTTGGAATATTGAATAATTATTATTCTAAAAAATCTAAGCTATTACACAAGAACTCCCCTTTTTATATAGAGTAGAAGAGAAGGAAGAATATACATTTATAGATGTGAGAGTAAATACAAGAAAGATAAATATGCATAATAAGCTCCATTTTAGTTTTTTTCTCAAATGGGCTTCGACGCTCCCCTTCTAAGTTAGAGTAATAATTTACCCCTCAGATATTGAAGAAGCCTTTTTGGAGTAGCTGGTGGAGTTGCGCTGGGAACTTTTTAGTTAAGCGTGCTCCTATAACACCTCTCCTGCAATGACCATATAATATTGGTCCGGCCGGGGCCCGACAATATATAGACGCCAAAGCTTTACTATTATAAAATTATATAGAATACTACCCATCTCAAAATTTAGAATATAAAGCAGCAAAAATATTAACCAGAAATCAGAAGCTGTCCACACTATTATAGGAGTCCAAATGGCCTTATGGCCTTACACCAATAAAATGTCCAAATCAACATACATCACATCATCAAATCAAGAGTAAAACATTCTTATGTTACCCCTGCATGCAAGCCGGAAACAAAGTAAAGGAAACATAATACACTACCAACACAGGAAGAGGTACACTACATGAGGCTTTGGCCTTTTTGGCCGGCGAGTAGGCTACATCTTGCGATCATTGACCTGCTAAAATTTGATGTAACGTGGGTCAGCTAAGGCTGACCTCAACTGTGTAACAAACACCCCTCCTCCTGGCCGTCTCTAGCGGATCCCAGATACTCCATCACTCTGCAGGTCAACACTTCGTATGCATATGTAATAAAACATAAAAGTAACATAGAAACAATAGAGATGAGTGTCACAAACATCAAACACGTTTTTACGTTGAACATTTAAATAGAAGAGGCCTACAATGCAACATGTATGCAAACCTGGGTTTCACCCAAGACACCCTATAGCATGCATGATTCTAACATATCATCACATCACATCACTCACATAGTCACATGGGTACTCTTATTTCCCCAGAGGTATGCAAACACATGACTAAGAACTCCCGCTGAGACCCCACCCGCACATGGATCGCAACACCATCAAGCTTGTCCATCAGCTCCAGCGTTCTTGCCATTTTCACCATTTCAAGCACAATCGATGCTAAGAACTCTTAATTAGACTCCACCCACACATGAATCCCAACAACCTCGGGCTTGTCCAAAAGCATAGACGTTCTCGTCAGGTTTCACAAAAATGGGACTTGTTTTGTCGTACACCCTCCACATGTGAATCACCACATCACAGGGTGAGCCAGCCGGCCACAAAGACAAAGTCACACCCTCACATACAAACAAACATCACAATCCACCACTTACATTTCCCCGCCCTAGCCAACGTTCGTTCTCATACAAAAAATAAGAGCATTGTGATGACGTCTTTGCCGTTATCAGATTTCTAGCAAAAATCTCTAATATGCATGTCAAGCAACATCACCGACTCGGATCACCAGTCATGATTTCGTCTTCACCTACCATACCTAATCCACTAACGGAGCGAATATCTAATGCAAAATATGTCGGGGATGGACTCAATTGGCCCAGTGGTTACTCTTTAACCAAGGATACCCGAGCCCCTCTCATTTGAAAGATCCGGTGCCAAAAAGTGCACAATGAATTAAGGCATTAACAAAAGATGTTATGCACGCATCCTAAGACCAGTGGGAGAGATGCCGTTACCTTATGAGATCTCTTCCTTACCATGGAATCCTTGAATAACACGGATTAACGTGTTTTCCTTCACGCCCCCTCCATAAATCCGGTCTTGGATCGGCAAACGGAGCTCCGAAGCTCCAACGAAGGCAGATCTAGGTCTTCTTCCTCCACTCTCTTTCTCGCTCTTGCCCACCAAGTCATGAATGACTTAAAGAATGAGAGGGGAGAACCCCTCTGCCCTATTTAGGGTTCACAAGCACAAGATTTGGGTCATTGGATCAAGCCCTAAGAAGATCGGACGTCCAGGAATCGCTAGTTTACGAAACCGGATCCCAGCACCCTGCTGTGACCTGCGTCGTTAAGAACTCGACGCAACGTCGACTACTACTCGACGTTCTTGCGTTGATGGGAACTCAACGCATCAGCGACTACCACTCGACGCACCTGCGTCGATGGGAATTCGACGCAACGTCGACTACCACTCGACGAACCTGCGTTGATGGGAACTCGACGCAGCGTCGACTACCACTCGACGCACCAGCGTCAATGGGAACTCGACGCAGCGTCGACTAAAAACTCGATGCAACGTCGTGTATCTCTCGACGCAACATTGAGTACCTCTCGACGCAACGTTGAGTACCTCTCGACGCAATGTTGAGTACCACTTGACGCACCTGCCTCAATGGGAACTCGACGCAATGTCGAGTACTACATGACGCACCTGCGTTGATTGGAACTCGACGCAACGTCGACTACCTCTAGCCCAATTTTTTTTGGGGTGTTACAATTCCTATGAGAGTCGTTTTGAGATGGGTGATCTCCTGAGAAGTTCTTATAGTCCTCCTGTAGAAAAGGATAAAACTTTGTTAGTTCAGCATAGTATGAGTTGAGATAAACCAAAGTGGATAGGATAATACTTCTGAATGTCGATATTGTGGACGGGTCATTATAAATAGTCTCTTGCCTTGAAGAGGTTTACTGTTCGATTGCTCGACGACTATGAAAGGGGGACAAGAATGGGTTCTCAATGTAGATAGTTTGAGCTTCTCAATCATTGCTTTTCTTTGGGATGATGATTACTGGTTCTTGAAATGAACAAGTAGTTTAACATCACTGGTTTCTGTTGTTGCTCCCCTTAAAGAGTTTTACTCGACAATTGTGAGAGAGGACATGAATGAGCTTCCAAAGTAGATGGCTGGAGCTTCTCAATCACTGCCATTCTTTGAGGTGGACACTAGATCTTAAATTGAACAAGTTGCATGAAAATTCTGCAAAAGGTCTCCAACAAAGGGTGAAGGTAGTTCAATTGGGAAGAAGCAGGAGATCAGATGGGTCGATGTCGAACTAGACTGGAGGATTCATGTTAATTAAAGTTTGAGGATAACACAACCAATGCGGTCAGAGTCAACGTTGCTTCATCGTCGAGAGAGACCTGCGAAATAAGATCACCCCCTGTTGTTGTGCACTGGACCATGGTGATCCTGCCTGACCTTGATATCATATGAGAGACTGGATGGCTGTATAAAGAATGAGCTTGCCAGTGGACGGTGCAGATGAACATTTTGTTGTAAACTTGAAATTATGTTATAAAGGGAACCTTGTATACCCAGGGGAGTATTCCTTAATATTAGTGATAAATAAACTCTAACATGGGGCACCCTTTGCCCAAGAATGCTTAGATAGTGATCCCTAGTCAGGGGTAATCTAAAACAGTGTTAGGGAGATAGTCAAATATTTTTGTTGGAACACCCTATTACTAATTTGGGCAAGGATCATTATGTTTTTAGGAAAATTGGTTTGACCTAGATGTATAGTTGAAAATGTCAAATTAGAATGAGTCTAGGGCTTAGAACTTAGGTTTGAAGCTGCCCCCAGGACCATTCAAAGATCAAGACTTAGAGCTGAGACAAAGACAATTTTCGTCGAACTCCGTTCGACGAAACGTCGAACTCCGTTCGACGCTCTCTGAGCTCAACTCTGCTGAGTCGTCGAACTCCGGTCGACGATCTTCGAGCTCAGATCGACGATCTTCTTTCAGCTACTTTCCCAGTCGCTGAGCTCAGTTCGACGATCGTAGAGCTCAGTTCGACGTTTTCTGTCTGCTGTGTTAATCCAATCTCTGAGCTCAGTTCAACGATCGTAGAGCTCAGATCGACGATTTCTGTGAGAGATCGACGCCTTCAGAATTCAAATTCAAGGATAGTTATTGATTATAATCAGAATTAATTCCTGCATTGATTGCAAAGGATTTTCTAGTCGTTTCAATCAATCCGATGCAAGTTTCAAGGAAAGACTAAATGAAATATTGCTTAGGACTTTCCCCAGATACATTTGTCTATTATGGAAGTCATTTATGACTGATTAAACGGCCGTCTAAGAGAATATCTGATATACTCCTTCAGTTTTCATTCGGATAGCACAGATACACAAGATACAGTGATCAACACAGACAATACAAAGAGATACCGAAGAATTAGATTACATTACAAAAGATTGAACAACACAATTTCTCTGATCAAGATTTCAACTTCTGTGATTTACAAATCTACTGAATCTTCAAGTGTTCAAAGGCTTCAACATCAAGGACTCCAGACACCAAATATTTCAGCATCTGCTGGAATCATCTTCTGCTGGAGATCTGAAGCTTCTGAAGGCCTATCACCCTAGCAAAACTCTCACTCCTGAACCATTCTACATCTCAGGGGGAGCTTTGACAACATCAACAATCCACTAGTGTTCTCTCAGTGATTTGAGACAGAGAAGACATCATCATCTCTTTCTTTTTCTTTTCCTGCTGTAAAAGGGTTATCAAAACTCCCTTCAAAAGTTTTGAATCTTGTTCTGAGAGCCTTGTCAAAACTCAGTGGTGGCAAAACACCTTATCAAAAAATCTAGATCTGGTTTTTGAGCACCTTATCAAAAGCTCATTGGTGCCCAGGACACCTGATCAACTCATCCTGCAGTGGATTCCTATCAAGGGTGGTAGAAGAGTGGATGTACCCAAGCTTTTGGGGAACCACTATAGATCCTTGTGTCTTCTGGTTGCTGTGTGTTTGTTATTGCTGTGTGCTGTGTGATTCTTATTTCTTGCTTTAACTTTATTTTTCTACAAGCACCTTACACATATAATTAAATTAAATCTTCCACTGCCTTACATTTTTAATTGTAAACATTATTTTAAAATACTCTATTCACCCCCCTCTAGAGTCAAGGTAGATCTTTCTCTCACTTTCAATTGGTATCAGAGGGAGGTTGGTTCTTACAGGCTAACACCTGAACCAAAAGATCTCTGAAAAGATCAATCTTATATAGAGGGGTATTATTTTCTGTATTGTATTTATTTTCCAAAAACCATGACACAAAACAAAGACTATGCTAGCACCAGACCTCCAGTGTGCAATCTTTCCAAGTTTGCACTTTGGAAGGCAAGAATTAAATTATACATGAATTCTATTGATGAGGACATTTTCAATTCTGTTTTGACAGTGTGTCCAAGACCTCCAGAGACCACAAGCACAAGTGCTGTTCCACCTCCCTCAGGAACAGATGCTAAAATAAAGAAGTGGAAAACTGCAGATGCAAAGGCCATGAATATTCTTGCTCAGACTATGTCTGATGAGATATTCCAGAAGGTTGCTGAATGCTGCTCAGCTAAAGACATATGGGATAAGCTTTTAGAAATTGTATCAGGATCTGCTGATGAAAGAAAGGACAGGAGATCCCATCTCATATCCCAATATGAGAACTTCAAGAAAGGTGAAGCTGAATCAGTTGCAGACATGTACACCAGGCTCAGTCTGATAGTCAGTGAGTTAAAGTCATTGGATAAGAAAATTACACTCACTGAGCTCAATAACAACATTCTAATGTGCTTCCTCAGCACTTGGGATTCAAGGATCTGGCCAATTAAAGATGCCAGAAGCCTAAGTGAAATTACCACAGAGGCTCTTCTGGGCAAGCTCAAATCTTATGAGCTGCTCATCAAGAATAGGGAAGAAGAACAAAAGGCTATTTCTCCAGTCATCAGAAAGGAGAAGACCATAGCCTTCAAAGATACAGAAGAGAAGCCTGAAGATAAAGTTACAGGAAATGATGAGCTCCTAAGTCTACTGGCCAAAAGATTCTATAAGATGGCCAGGAAGGACTTCAGAAAGAAGTCATTCAAAGGGCATGAGAAGCCTAGATATGACAAGTCCAACAGCAAAGAAATCATCTGCTTTGGATGCAAGAAACCAGGCCACATTGTGCCTGACTGTCCAGAGAATAAAAACAAGGACAAGAAGGACAGAAATGAGAGAAGAAGAGACAAGGACTCCAGAAAGAACAACAACAACAGATCCTCATCCAACAAAAATAAACATACAAGGAAGGAATTTGTAGCAGAAAGCTGGAGTGACACTGAAGAAGAATCAGAAGCCTCATCCAGCTCAAGTGATGATGAGGATGATGCTGAGGAAAAATAATTCTGCATGATGGCAATCAATGCCTCACAGCAAAACTCTGATGCAGAACAAGAGTCTGATTCTGAAGCTGAAACTGGATCTGAAGAGGATGAGATAATAAACTCTTTTGATTTTACTTCTGAGGACTTTAAAATTGAATTTAAGACACTGTGTTTAGATTTGCTAAAGTCTGAGAAAGAGATAATCTCTCTCAGAAATCAATTATCTGACTACAGTGTCCTAAAATCAAATAACCTCAAACTCTCTGAGGAGTTAGAGTGCTATAGGGAGGAGATAGTTGCACTGAAAAGTGAACTATCCAAGGCCAAGCAGTTTGAAGAATCCCTTAATGGGAGAAGCATCAGACTGATGGACATTACAAGTACAGTGAACTCAAGATTCAATAGTACACTGGGCTTGGGTGCTTCATCCAGCCAACCTATAATATTAACAACCCCAATTAAATTTATTTTTGATAAAGGAAAGGGTGTTGTAGAGGTAGCTAGGAAGAATCCAGATTTACCTAAGGGAAATCAAGTTCAACAAAAAACGTCGAACAGAGCTCGACGATCGTCGAACAGAGCTCGGCGATCCAAGGCTGGATCGTCGAACTCAGATCGATGACTTCTGAACTCTGAACTCTGGTATAGTCGATCTTCGAATGAAGCTCGACGATCTGACCCATGATCGTCGAACTCAGGTCGACGATCGTCGAACTCAGGTCAACGATCGTCGAACGGAGCTCAGAGCTTTGAACCTTCTTTCAGAGGTAAATCTCAAGTCAATCCTAGAAGTCCCTCATCCCAAAGCTTCAACCCTTATATTGAATGGATAGTATCTCTTAGGAGATACCATCCTGAAGGATATAAGAGTCAGCTAGGGATGTCTTTCTTTTCTGAATTTAAAGGCTATCAACCTAGACCCAAGGTAAACTGGGTCAAAAACATATAAGCTGTTTATGGCAGGTGAAGACCTATCCAGAGATGGCCCAACAATGGTATCTGGATAGTGGGTACTCAAAGCACATGACAGGGAACAAGGAGAACCTATCATCATTCATAACCAAACTTGGACCCAAAGTAATTTTTGGTGATTCAAATTTTGGTCAAAGCAAAGGATATGGTGCTGTTCAGATAGGTTCAGTCACTTTCAAGAAGGTGGCATATGTGGAAGGACTGAAACACAACCTGATCAGCATCAGTCAACTATGTGATGAAGGATATAAGGTGATTTTTCAACAAATCCCTGTGCAAGATCAAGTCAGAGGATAACACAACCGTGTTAACATGTAAAAGGAAAAGTAACATCTATCTTGTAGATTTTCTTTCAACCCATATAGACATTTGCTTATTTAATTCAGTATGCAAATCAAATGATCTATGACATAAGAGACTAGGACACCTAAACCTTAGAACCATTGCTAGGCTGTCCAAGGACAACCTTGTTAGAGGACTACCTTCTGGCCCCTACAAGAAGGAAGGACTCTGCAGGGCCTGTCAATTAGGCAAACAAATTAAAAATAGTTTTAAGTCACTTAATAAGAGTGATTCACCTAGGATTTTGTATCTGTTACACATAGATCTTTTTGGACCCATTACAGTACAAAGCTTAGGAGGGAAATCTTATACTTTGGTGATTGTAGATGACTTCTCCAGATTCACTTGGGTATTCTTTCTGAGGAAGAAGTCTGATAACTTTAAGTGTCTGACAGAGTTTCTCAAATGTATACAGATTGAGTTCAATACTCACATTGCCCTGATCAGAAGTGATCATGGGACAGAGTTTGATTCTCTTCTTATGCAAGAGTTCTGTCAGAGTGAAGGGATCAGACATACTTTCTCAGCTCCTAGAACTCCTCAACAAAATGGGGTAGCTGAAAGGAAAAATAGAACCCTAATTGAATCTGCTACTACATTGTTGACAGATGCTCACCTACCTCTATCTTTTTGGGCTAAGGCAGTGAACACCTCCAACTATGTGTTGAATAGAAGTCTAATACATAAACTGAAGGGCAAGACTCCCTATGAATTGCTCAAAGGGAAGAAACCTAAAGTAGACTATTTCAGAATCTTTGGTTGCATTTGTTATATACACAATAATGACAAGAAATATTTAGCAAAATTCCAAGCTAAAGCTGATGAAGGGGTGTTTCTGGGATACTCCATGATCAGCAAGACTTATATGGTATATAATAAATCTACTCTTAAAATAGAAGAATCTGTTCATGTTTCTTTTGATGAGACTAACATGTTTTATAAGGAGAAGTCTGCTTCTACCATAGAACCATTACAGGTACACTCTCTTTCAGAAAGTATGGACAGATTACAGGTTAAAGAAAAGGATACAGCTTTTCCACCTATCCAGCAAAAGGATGAGAGCAGTGATGATGAAGAGGATGTGCAACATCTAAAAGAGCCAGTTGTTGTTGCACAAGAGGAAAAACAACAATGGTTGGTGAACAATCAACACCCACTGTTGATCTAGTAACAACAAGAGATCATCCAATCTCCCAAGTAATTGGAGACATCTCAGCTGGTGTGCAAACCAGAAATCTGGTCAACCAGAACCTGATGCACACTTGCTTTCTATCTCAAGTTGAGCCTCAATCCATTCAAGATGCAGAACAAGATCCCCACTGGATCATTGCTATGCAAGAGGAACTACATCAATTTGAGAGGAATAAAGTTTGGGAACTAGTGGCAAAGCCTAAGGATCACTCCATTGTTGGAACAAAATGGGTGTTCAGGAACAAGTTGGATGATCAGGGAGTCATTGTAAGGAACAAGGCAAGGCTAGTTGCTCAAGGCTACTCTTAAGAAGAAGGGATAGACTATGACCAGACCTTTGCACCAGTTGCAAGGTTAGAGGCCATCAGAATATTCCTAGCTTATGCTACTCACAAGGGATTCAAGGTCTGTCAAATAGATGTGAAGAGTGCTTTTCTCAATGGAGACATCAAAGAGGAAGTCTATGTTAGACAACCTTCAGGTTTTATCTCTTCAACTTATCCTGATCATGTTTTCAAATTGCATAAAGCACTGTATTGACTCAAACAAGCTCCCAGAGCATGGTATGAGACCCTAGCATGCTTTCTTCTGGAAAATGATTTTATTAGGGGTAGAGTAGACCAAACTCTTTTTATTAGAACCCATAAGTCCCATACCCTACTAGTATAAATATATGTATATGATATTATCTTTGGTTCTACTGATTCAAATTTGTGCAAAAAGTTTTCCAATCTGATGCACTCTAAATTTTAAATGAGTAGCATGGGTGAGCTTTCCTTCTTTCTAGGATTGCAAGTAAAACAACATGCTGAAGACATTCATTTCTCAAACCAAGTATGCAAAGGAACTGGTTAAGAAATTTGGTATGTCTGAAGCATCTTGTATGAAAACACCTATGCCTACTAATGCTGTATTAGATGCTGATGAACATGGAAAACATGTTGATCAGACAACATATAGAGCAATGATTGGCTTTCTATTGTACCTTACAGCTAGTAGACCTGATATAATGTTTGCTACATGCATATGTGCTAGGTTCCAAGTAAGCCCTAGAGAGTCACACTTAACTTTAGTAAAGAGGATTCTTAGGTATGCAAAAAGTTGTCCAAATCTAGGACTCTGGTATCCAAAAGACTCAGGATTTGAATTAACTGGATTTTCAGATGCTGATTATGCTGGATGCAGAGTAGACAGGAAAAGCACCAGTGGAACCTGTCAGTTCCTTGGTGATAGACTTGTCTCCTGGTTCTGTAAGAAACAGACATCTGTGTCTACTTCAACTGCTGAAGCTGAATATATGACAGCAGACAGTTGTTGCTTACAAATTCTATGGATTCAAAACCAGCTTCTAGACTATGGCTACAACTTAGAAGGGTTAAAAATCTTTTGTGATAACACTAGTGCTATCTGCATAGCACAAAATCCAGTCCTCCATAATAGGACAAAACATATAGAGATTAGACATCACTTTCTAAGAGATAATGTTGAAAAGAATAAAATTGAACTACAATATATCCCAACTAATTTGCAAAGGGGAGATATTTTCACCAAGCCTTTGGATGAGAAGAAACATACCTTCTTCCTCAATCAGTTAGGAATGCTAGATGGAGGCTGTCTAAAATAAATTCCAAGATTTTGAAAATCTAAAAACAGACCAAGACTAGGCTAAAAACTTATATTTTCTATTGTCTGTAGGTTTGTTTTGTCTCTGAACTGCGCTCGACGTTTTTCCAAAAATCGTCGAACGGAGATCGACGCTTTCCAATAAGCGTCGACCGGAGTTCAGCGTTTTCCAGGCAGCGCTAGGCTATCTTCCTCTGGTCAACGATCGTCGAACGGAGTTCGACGCTCTCCAGTATCGTCGAACGGAGATCGACGTTATTGAAGACTCTTCAGATTCTATTAGAAGCCCAGATCGTCGAACGAAGTTCAACGATCCTTCCTTTCCGCCGTCGAACCCTAATATAAAAATCATTTTTCGTCGTCGTTCTTCGATTGCGCATTCATACTCTCTGCAATTTCTTTCTTTCTCTCCAAACTCTACTACACTTGGTTGTGTTTGGTACTTTCTTGCAGGTACTCAATGGCTGTGAACATTGCGGCTCTCGCGAAGATGAAGTTTGCTACCGGGTTTGATATTGATATGGATTCATTCGCCGGCAGCGATCAAATTTTTAAAGATATTCTGGAACTCTTCAAGGAACAACAACTTGAGAATATTATGTCAACAAGAATGAAGATTGCGGCTACGAAATAAAGAAATGGGTTTTTACTGCAAACAATGAGGATGAGAATACTATAGTCGGCACGATCAACGGGACTCAGGTATCATTGTCCCCTATTCTTCTGACTGAGGTATTCAACTTAAGTTCTGGAGATGTTTCCCCTGATATGTCTGGTGAAGAATTTGATTCCATGTTAGATAGAATTGGTCACTCTGCTGTAAACCCTAATAAGCTGTTGAAAAAGAATCTATCTGTTGAATATAGATTTTTGGCTGATGTTGTGGGCAAAGTGCTGCTGGCCAAGCACTCAGCACATGGTACTATCTCAAGGTATCAGTTCTGTTTAATGGGAGCAATAGTTGACAAGAAACATCTGAATTGGGGAACTATCTTCTTTGATTTGATCAAGAAGAAAATTAACAAAAGTTTTATCAATTTTGGGAAGATTCTAGGGGTTTTCCTGCATTCCAGGTGCCCTGAATTACTGGTTTCCAATGGGATGCACATCAATGCATCTAAGAGATTAACCTGTGCCTTATTTGGGAAATGGGACAGACAGATTATAAAACCTGCCAGGACTGCCATAGCTTCAGGCACAAGGACTCCTGCAGTCACTTCCTCTCCGGCTCCAGAAGAACTGCCTGCCTCCTCTCCTCCTTTTCCTCCACTTGTTTCTACCTCCATCTCCACATCAACCACAACAATCACCTCAACCATAACTATCTCTTCCCCCATTACCATCTCATCACCTCTTTCTCCTCCAGCCACTTCAGAAACATTCCACCCACTCCACTATTATCCACCTCTCACCATTCCATCATTCAACATCATGGAAGACTCCTTCATGGATGATTCCCCTTCCTCTCCTCTTGAGCTTGCTTCTACCTCCTCCTACCAACAACTACTTCATGTTATACTCTCCCAACCATCCTTCACTCCATCCATCTCCACTCCTATACCATCCATCTCCACCATCCCTATCTCTCAACCATCCATTCTACCATCCACCACAGCATCAACTGCAGTCCATCCACCATCAGTTCCAGCCACCTCTTCCTCCACCTCTACTCAAGTATCCCTTGAGTAAGTGGATCTTTCAGCTCTGGCAGATAGGCTTTATGGGATACTGGCCCCCAAGCTAGTAGCCCTGCTGGAGACCTCCTTGGCTCCACTCCTCAAATCTATACAGGAGCTATCTGACAGGCTGTCTGCTATCTCCTCTCCTCAGGCAATTCCTTCAATGGAGTGCCTTGATCCAGTCCTGACTGAATCAAGGCAGGGGGAGATGCCTCATGAAGCTGAAGAAGTGCCTGTTGCTGCTCCAGTACCAGTGTTTACAGTGGACCTCAGGTCACTGTTGTGTGCTTTTGATATTCTTCACAGAAGATATTTACCAACTCAGGGAGTTGAAGACCTCACTAAGGCCATTGTGCCTATTTCAGAATGTGATCCCAGCCTGATTATATCATATGTCAATTCTCTTAAGGCTGAGGATGTTGCTGCTTCTGTTTGTACTGCTGCTGCTGTTATATCTGTTGAATCTACTGACATTGAAATGCTGTCTGCTGATGCTGATACTACTGCTGCTGAAGAATTGGCTAGTTTTTTGGAAGAAAAAGTCTCTGAGACTCCTGCTGTTTCATCTGCTCCTGCTGAAGTTCCTGCTGCTGTCCCAACACTTCCTGCTCCTGTTGCTCCTGAGAAATCAAAAATCCAAGAGGAATACATCAAGAGAATAGATGATCTGTATGATAGACCACAAAGTTCTGATAGTGACAAGTTCAGTACTGAATCTGATGACTCTGCAGGCACCATTGCCAAAAAGAGGAAAGCTAGAAGCAAAGCTATGATGAGAGTTCCTCCTGCCAAGGCCAAAGATGCAAATGACATACCATATTATATTCTGCATGACTGTCAGATTACAGAGCCCTGGATGCAATTTTCTAAGAATCAGTTAAAGGCTATGAAAAAGAAAAGGAAACTGGATAAGTATGAGAAAGGGTCCTCTCAGGATCAGCCTCCTCCTCCTCCTCCTCCAGACTCAGGATCAGATGGAGGCTCAGCCTTTCAAACCTCTGCTTCAAAGCAAAGCTCCTCCCAATCTTCCCAGAGATATCATCCCAGAGGACAATATCAGAAAAGTTATCAGTCTAGAAGAGGTCAACACAGAGGAAGTCAGAGAGAATATAGAACTTATTCCAGACAGCAAAGGGACGGATAAAGACATATGGACTCAACTCAAGGTCCTTTCCCTTACAAACTCAGAGATACTGTTGTTACAAGGACATCTACTGCTTCAGAAATCATAAATAGATATGAACCTTCAATTCCTTTTGAGGATCCAGAAAACAATCCTCTATCTTGGACTGCCAGGATGAAAGAACTTGCTGCTCTAGATCAATTGAAAAAGGCCAGAGAACAAGGTAAAGATACTTCCAACATCTCTACTCTTTCAGAGCAAAGAAAGGCAGAGCTGGAGAAATATGCTTCAAGGAAGTTCTTTGACCCAGAGGATTACATGAAACTGCATCCTGAGGCTGTAGTTCCCAGATCAAGATCTCAAACCTCCTTAGGTGCAGATGATGACAGAAGGTCAAAGAAAGAGTCTCCCAATCCCAACAGAGAGATTGTATTTAAGAAAGGCAGTGAAAGGAAATGAATTCTGTAAGCAGACAGTACATTCATCTTTAAACATTTGCTGATATTCTATCTGAATGTTGTTATGTCATATGTTCTGCTTTGTTGTTTTAAATTTTGCTTTTCTGTATATGCTTTTGTATTTCTTACCGAGTACTGTAAATAGTAATCCTAACCCAAATAGGAGGAGATTGTTGGAACACCCTATTACTAATTTGGGCAAGGATCACTATGTTTTTAGGAAAATTGGTTTGACCTAGATGTATAGTTGAAAAGGTCAAATTAGAATGAGTCTAGGGCTTAGAACTTAGGTTTGAAGCTGCCCCCAGGACCATTCAAAGATCAAGACTTAGAGCTGAGACAAAAACAATTTTCGTCGAACTCAGTTCGACGAAACGTCGAACTCCGTTCGACGCTCTCTGAGCTCAACTCTGCTGAGTCGTCGAACTCCGGTCGACGATCTTCGAGCTCAGATCGACGATCTTCTTTCAGCTACTTTCCCAGTCGCTGAGCTCAGTTCGACGATCGTAGAGCTCAGTTCGACGTTTTCTGTCTGCTGTGTTAATCCAATCTCTGAGCTCAGTTCAACGATCGTAGAGCTCAGATCGACGATTTCCATGAGAGATCGACGCCTTCAGAATACAAATTCAAGGACAGTTATGGATTATAATCAGAATTAATTCCTGCATTGATTGCAAAGGATTTTCTAGCCGTTTCAATCAATCTGATGCAAGTTTCAAGGAAAGACTAAATGAAATATTGCTTAGGACTTTCCCCAGATACAGTTGTCTATTATGGAAGTCATTTATGACTGATTAAACGGCCGTCTAAGAGAATATCTGATATACTCCTTCAGTTTTCATTCGGATAGCACAGATACACAAGATACAGTGATCAACACAGACAATACAAAGAGATACAGAAGAATTAGATTACATTATAGAAGATTGAACAACACAATTTCTCTGATCAAGATTTCAACTTCTGTGATTTATAAATCTACTGAATCTTCAAGTGTTCAAAGGCTTCAACATCAAGGACTTCAGACACCAAATATTTCAGCATCTGCTGGAATCATCTTCTGCTGAAGATCTGAAGCTTCTGAAAGTCTATCACCCTAACAAAGCTCTCACTCCTGAACCATTCTATATCTCAGGGGGAGCTTTGACAACATCAACAATCCACTAGTCTTCTCTCAGTGATTTGAGACAGAGAAGACATCATCATCTCTTTCTTTTCCTGCTGTAAAAGGGTTATCAAAACTCCCTTCAAAAGTTCTGAATCTGGTTCTGAGAGCCTTGTCAAAACTCAGTGGTGGCAAGACACCTTATCAAAAAATCTAGATCTGGTTTTTGAGCACCTTATCAAAAGCTCATTGGTGCCCAGGACACCTGATCAACTCATCCTGCAGTGGATTCCTACCAAGGGTGGTCGAAGAGTTGATGTACCCAAGCTTTTGGGAAACCACTATAGATCCTTGTGTCTTCTGGTTGCTTTGTGTTTGTTATTGCTGTGTGCTGTGTGATTCTTATTTCTTGCTTTAACTTTATTTTTCTACAAGCACCTTACACATATAATTAAATTAAATCTTCCACTGCCTTACATTTTTAATTGTAAACATTATTTTAAAATACTCTATTCACCCCCCTCTAGAGTCAAGGTAGATCTTTCTCTCACTTTCAATTTTGTTTTTCAACTGTGGAAATTTTGGTTGTCTTGGGAGACCTAGAAAATGATTGGAGCCTCTGAGCATGCTTGTTGTGGGAGAACATCTTTCATGGGAATTTGAGGTGAAAAAGGCAGTACTAATCAGTGATGGTGTAGGTGATTAGGGAGATGCACAAACATCCTATGCACACATGCTCGAGGAGACGACTCTTATCACTAAGGATTTAAAGGAGTGGAGATATTAGCTTTTGTAACCAGCCTAACAATTATAAAATTTTGGTCATCATCTTTATGGACATGGAGGACGATATGTCTATAAAGGCTGGAGAGATTCTGTGCCTCTACTTACTTAATCCAGGAGATCCCATTCTTTGCCGGAGCAAGGTCTCGTGATGACCAGTTGGTTATAGAGGTCATGGCATTTTACTAAGCAGCAAGAGTAGAGGGGATGTAGGTGGTTATGCTGCTTTTAGTCAAGTTCTTAAGAGGAACATTGTTTGTTGTAGAGGTAAGTTTTTGTTCAAGTGGTATTGAGCTTAGGGCTGGATCAATTGAGTCCGGTTTTGCTCAGTTGGCTTAACTGGACTCAATTTGGTTTGAGCAACCAAAGGCATCGTGTAAGTAGGTTGATTCATCTTTAGTAAATGAATGTCGTGGCTAATTGATCATGGGATTGAGCCAATATGAGAAAAATGAGGAATTAATTAGGGTTTAACCGAAGTTGACTTTTTTCTATTCAATTGGGTTAAGGTCCATTGTAGCTGCGCTAAGTGTGATCAATATCGATTTGATATCAATTATGTCTATGCTAGGTCAATTGGAGGATAAAAACCAAGGAATTGAATTTGAGCTAGCTTGGTTCCATATGCTTGGTGCGCCAACTGAGAGGTTTTATTGATAGGCTTGGAAAACCCTTTATGGAGCTTGGATTTAACCCGATTAAAGTTGATTTAGGTTTCAGTTAGATCAATTGTGCCTAATTGGGACCTTGGCTTATTTGAATGGTTCTCAACTACATTGAGCTCTAAATGAGTCAGGTAGACTACATAAATGTCACATTAGGGGTTGTGATACTTAGTTGGACTCGAAATGTTGCTTAATTATTTTTGAACTTTGAGTAGATAACGAGAACTTGAACATTTTGACCAATTTTTGACTTGGTTAATTGGGGTTAGAATAATATCAAATGAGGTTGACTTTGATCAATCATGGGTACCTTATGCCAATAGTGTTGGGTAGGGGACCCATTGTGTCAACTCGGACCAAGTGAAAAATTAAGTTAATTGGTTAGAATCCAATATGGTGTGTACTGGGCCCGTGTCATGTTTAAATTTTAATCAGACCGTGTAAAGTCTACTAGGACCACTTTGGGTCACACATGTTTACTCGGGTTAGCTTGAAGCAAGATAGGTCAATAGGGACTGACTAGGTCACAGATTAACTCATTGCTTCTATTATTACAGGATGAACTAGTGTATGGAATTTTAAGGAGATAGCAAGTTTTATTCACATGATTATCCAATTACTGATTATGCTACGTTATATGCAGAAAACTTCTCGTGGATGGTGTGAAAAGATGATTGACATGTCAGAAGATTCATCGTAAGTTTCAACATTATATTATTTTGTTTTTATGTAATTATGTTTTAAAGATTTTTCTACAGCTAATTGCAATAAATTTGTTTCTTTAGTGGTTTCGATTTTGTTTTATCACCACAACCTACTCCTGCAACTTTATTGTATCTGAGGAGACTTTGCCAATGGGTTGGAGAAGAAGAGATTGGTAAGCTTGAGCAAATCGAAGTATGTCCTCGAGCATTGGAGTTGAGTCATCAAATTGCAAAGAGAATAGCCAGTGATGGTGGCGGAGCTCTCATCATAGACTACGGAAAAAATGAAATCATTTCAGACAGTCTACAGGTTTATGCACTTACTCTTAGCTTGAAACCAAGGAGAGCAATCATGTTTTTGTTCTTCTATTTTTGTATGTCTTACTGGATAAACTTGGATGTGATCGTTGAAGATGAGTTTCTTAACAGAAGGAATGCATCGTGGAAATGTAATGAGAAGAACTCATCTTTCAAGTGAAGCTCTGGCTCTTTTGACTGAACCACGTGAAATAGACATTATGCATACCAAAAAAATTCAGTCTTCGTATACTTGTTTTTATGTTTGAATGCTAGTTATGCTTTAATGGTCCATTTCAACAAATGGAATCCGTGTGCAAGTGAACCTCTAGATAATGCAAACTTTAGGTGTGGCGTCACAGAAAACACTATTTGCCCCTAGGATGATGATTGTATGTGAGGTGATCCAACAACATTAGAAAGTAAATTTTGAATGTTGATGCCCCTCTGCCACCTTCGCTGCAACCCCCTCTACCCGTCACTGACTACAAAGGGGTTTCTCCACCATGCTACGGACCTCCATCGGGCCCGTCTCTATCGGATCACAATTCTTGTGTTCGACGCCACCGACCCCCTCAGTTGGATCGCCCGCGCTGAACAATTCTTCAACCTTCAATTCACCCCTGTCAACCAGAAGGTTCCCCTAACCACTATCTACATGGAGAGTTCGACGTTTCATTGGGTGCGCTGCACGTCCCAATAGGTCTTTGACCTTTGTTGGCCCACACTGAAGAAGGAACTCCTCTGCCACTATGACACTCGCTAGGCGGCTAATGCCTACGAGCACCTCAGTTTCGTGTTCCAGTCCTCTACCGTGGCTACCGATTTCAACAAGTTCATCGAGGTAGCCACACACGTGCTTGGCTTATCTCCCGATCACTGTCTGGGTAATTTCTTGTGGTTCTGTGTTATGGGCCTACTCAGAGTGGTGGCCAGAGTAGTGGTCGAAGGTGGAGATGATGGTGATGGAGGATGCAACAAAACCCTAACCGTGACTGCATAAGCGGGGCTTGCTCGTTGGAGGAGAGAGCTACCAAGACCTCACAAGAAAATAGACTGATTTCATTCATTGATAACTTAATACAAGACTCTAAGGATCAATATATAGGACCCTCAATGACACAACTGTAAATATATCAATAGATGCTAAACTATTAAAATATAATGATGACTACAATTAGACTCATACAACGCTAATAATACACTTGACTCGACTCAATACATAAATGTTGAAAAAAATATAAAGAAAGCCCACCTTGAAGGCCCATCATGTAAAGCTCTCATAGAAATTAGTCCCACATCTTAAGATTGAGTTTATGCTCTCCCTTCTTCTCCTACATATATGTACAAATACATATGATGTAGTGTGTGAACTGATTGAGAAATTAATAAAATCTTATTTTATTTCTCTATATTCTTGTATTCTCAACATGGTATCAGAGGGAGATTTGTCCTTTTCCCGTCCCACCTCGCATATTTGGCTGTGTTTACTATGTTCATAATGTTGGTTCATCGATTGACAAGTTAGCTCCTCGTTCCACAAAATATATGTTTGTTGGGTGCTCTCGCACTTAGAAGGGTTATGTCTGCTACTCTCCCACTGATCGCAAAGTTGTTACATCAACTGACGTCACCTTTCTTGAAAACATGCCATATCATTGTTTATCTACTGATCCTTCACTTTCACCTCTACTTTCGTGGCCTGCTATCCCTATTACTTCTAACCTTCCCATGCCGATCCCACTAAAACCCCCTCTGATTCGTATCTATACTCATCGTACTCTTTCTTCTCCTTCCCTGCACGAGCTGCCCTATACTGATGCTACTCTGCGACCTGCAGATCAGACTACCGTCTCTACTTCTCACCCACTTGCAAATGATGTCTCCTTACACCGCCTCTCTTCAGAGCTCTGGCGATCGACTCTTTCTTTATCTTCTATTTCCACCCCTAACTATGTGCAGGAGGCTCTCCGACATCTGGGGTGCCAGACGACCATGGATGAGCAAATGTTTGCTCTTTGGGCAAACTAAACTTGGGATCTTGTCCCTCCTTCCTGGACAAAGCTGTGTGGGTTGTAAGTGAGTATTTGCCATCAAACATGGTCCGAATGGGATAATTCAACGTCTAAAGGCTCACCTTATGTCTCGTGGTTTTATTCAACAATAAGGTCTGGATTATGATGTGACATCTCCGGTCGCCAAACTGAATATTATTCGTGTTTTGATCTCCCTTGCAGTTCATCGTCACTGGCCATTGTATCAACTGAATATCAAAAATGTTTTCCTCAATGATGATTTACAAGAAACTGTCTACTTGAATCAACCTCCCGAGTTTGAGACCACGGGGGAGTATCTTGTCTGCCATCTAAAGAAGCCTATTTATGATCTCAAACAGTCTCCTCGCACTTGGTTTGACAAGTTCAGTAAAGTTGTCCGTGGTGTTGGATTCACCCAGAGCTCGACTGACTTCTCTCTCTTTACTCGTCATCAACCAACAAGTACCGTGATACTCCTACTTTATGTTGATGATATATTGATTATTGGAGATGATTCAAAAGGCATCCATATCATCAAGAAACACATGGACTCCATGTTCCAGATCAAAGATTTGGAGAATCTCTGATACTTTCTTTGCATCGAGGTAGCCCGTCGACCCGATGATCTTGTCCTATCTCAAAGAAAGTACTGCCTCGATTTTCTTCATGACGCATGCTACTCTGGTCGTAAGCCAGCTGACACGCCCATGGATGCCAACCACAAGCTTTGTGCATGCTCCTCCGACGCTGATACACTCCTACCAAACCCAGAATACTATCGTCTTGTGAGAAAGTTGATCTATTTGGCTGTTACAAGACCCGATATATCGTTTGCTGTTTGGATTGTTAGTAGGTTTATGCATGCTCCACGAACTTCTCATCTTCAGGCAGTAGAGCACATTCTTCGATACCTTAAATCTTCTCCCGGAGAAGGGCTCATATATAAGCCCTCCTCGTCTCTATCTCTCATTGCTTACTTTGATGCTGATTATGCTGGATCCATTTATGATCGTCGTTCCACAAGTGGTTTCTGTTCTTGCTTTGGTGGACATCTGGTTACATGGCGAAGCAAGAATCAATCTGTCGTCACACACTCATCTACAGAAGCTGAGTATCGATCAATGACCTCTGTCATCTTCGAACTTACATGTCTAGAAAGCCTTCTGAGAGACTTGGGTGTCAAATTCTCCTCTCCTGCCATCTTGTTCTGCAATAGTCATGCTATCATTCATATTGCCAAAAATAACGTATTTCATGAATGTACCAAGCATATAGAGGTTGATTGTCACTTTATTTGGGAAATGATTCAACTCAGGAAATTGGATTTGAGATATGTTCCTGCTGCAGAACAAGTTGCTGATGTTCTTACAAAATCTCTTCCACGACCTTTATATTTTCAGTTCTTGCCTAAGCTTAGCTCTTACGACTTGTATGCTCCAGATTACGCGGGAGTGTTGAAGAAAGTAAAGAAAGCCACCTTGAAGGCCCATGTAAAACTCTCTTAGGAATTAGTCTCACATCTTAAGATTGAGTTTAGGCTCTCCATTCTTCTCGTATATATATGCACAAATATATATGATGTAGTGTGTGAACAAATTAAGAAATTAATAAAATCATATTTTATTTTTCTATATTTTGGTATTCTCAACAATTAATAATACCATAATAATAATATGACCAGATAATTGACGGTTGGATCCACAACATATCCTCCGACCTTGAAATTTAGCTTGCCCTAAAGCTCGAACTCCACATGGTGTCCCGATCATTTGTCTCCTTGATTTCACTCCAGAACAACTCTCTGCTCCGGAGTAAGGGCCGGTGAGAAGGCAGCCATGGTGTTTGATGAAGGTGGCCCAACGTGGGGCGGCACCACCACGAAAGGTGATGGCAGAAGGGCAATTACCACTAAGAGTGATGGCACGTCAGCAACCTGTTGGTGTTTCCAAGGTGATCACAAATCAATCAAGCAATTGGTCTCACTGTCAATGCAATATGAGCCTATATGGTCGCAAATAAGTGCATTTGGAGAAGTTGGAGGAATAAATTGTGTTGATCTCACTCATATTGGATATGAGAGAAGAACCAATCCCTTGACTCATTGAAGTTGTTTATTGGCACTATTCTGTGGCCGTCTCAACGATGTCGTCGGGATTGCTAAGATCGTCTCAGCGATATCGTCGAGACAGCTGAGATCGTCTTAGCTATACCATGGAGACATCTGAGATCATCTCAGTGGTACGATCGAGACAGCTGAGATCGTCTCAGCTATATCGTCGAGATAACTGAGATTGTCTCAGCTATATCGTCAAGATTACTCCTTTTAGTCTAGGGTATACTGATAGCGACGACGCGTGTCTATTTTATACTCATGAGTATAAATAGATGAAACTCTAGGGTTTTTTTGTATGCTTCCCTTTTGAGAGCGGAGGAAAAAGTGTTTTCCCGAGATCCAGAATCCGGCGCCTCCGCGAGACCTGATCCCAGAGCCTGCCGCCGCCGCCTCTCTTGGAGCAAACCTAGCAGTTTGTGGAGACGCAAAGGGCTTTCCATTCTCCATCCCAGATTCTATTCGACAAGGTCCTGATGTCCTCCTCCGTTCGTGTGGATACCTGTAGAGCCGCAGATCTATTTCTGCGTGGACTCAGACGAGCTTTCTGGAGCATCTTGGTTGAATATTATCTTAACCCCTCTCAGGTATATAAGTATATTGCTATCTATTGTTGTGGTTTTACTTCTTGATCAATGTTTCATCGCAAGATTCAGTTATTGTTTGGGGTTTTCTTGAACTCTATTCCGTTGCACACATATGATGTGTTCTAGCTCTCGTATTGAAAACCCAACAGTGGTATCAGAGGTAGGTTTTCCGATGATCATTGTTTCAGAAGTTTGCTGAATCAAGTGTGTGTAAATTTGGAGATTTAGAAGTATTCTAAATGCCCAGATTTATTCCCGGAGCACCCCGCAAGGGCTCTGCCCCTTGACCCCGCTCGCTGATCGGTCAGCGAGACCACCGCCAGGGGCGCTACCCCTTGGACCCCGTTAGGGGATCTGTCTTTTAGACCCCGTCAAGGGCTCTGCCCCTAAGACCTCACCAGGGGCGCAACCCCTTGCAAATCCGCCAGGAGCGCATGTGATTTCGTTGCGATTTCTTTGTTTCACCAATTGTTTCTTCTTAGTAGTAACCGTCCCTCTGAATGGTTTTTGAAACCAAATGTCTTAGATTTTGGATCTGATATTGAGAGATGAGCTTGTTTACTACATAAGTGAAGTTGTTTTTTGCCTTTTTCCAATGCATTCAAATATGAAGATTTAGAAGAGTTCTAAATGTTCAGATTTAACCTTTTTATCAAGTATTGATGAATTTATTTTGTGCACATCTGTGATGTATTTGGATTGTGAATGTTGTAATTTTGTGAATGTGCACAATGGTTAAATGTTAATCATGATTAAATGTTAATCGATTATCATAAAGTCCTTTATCCAATATTAAGTTTACAGATGTCTTCCTATGAATGACACTCTTCCTGCCTCAATTAATGAAGTGTGAGCTTGACAAAGAAAAGTGCATTAATCTATGTCTTGGAAGAGGATCCCCCCGAAGAGCCAACCGGGAATACGTTCCGAGTCGACAAAGATGCTTATAAAAAGTATCAAAACGATTCCTTAGATGTCCAATGTCTCATGCTTGCTACTATAAACTCTGAGCTTCAGAAGCAACATGAGATCATGTATGGTTATGAGATAATTGAGCACCTGAAGAAAATGTTTCAAGGGAAAGCTCGGCAAGAGAGGTTCGACATTTCTAAGACATTGTTTCAGTGTAAGATGAGAGCTGGAGACCCAGTAGAGACTCACGTACTCAAGATGATTGGGTATATCGAGAACTTTCAGAGACTGAGTTTTTCCTTGGGTCAAGAGTTGACTACTGATCTGTTTCTGCAATTGTTGTCGGACAATTGTGAGCGGACCCATGACTTCTATGGCTAGAGGTGGGTACTACTACTTCGTTACATTTATTGATGATTTTAGCAGATACGAATATGTATTTCTTATGAAGAACAAATCCGAGGCATTTGAAAAGTTTAAAGAGTTTAAGAGTGAAGGAGATAACCAACTGAGAAAAAAGATTAAAGCACTCCGATCTGATCGAGCTGGAGAATACGTAAGTCATGAGTTTCGTGATCATCTGAAAGAGTGTGGTATTGTATCACAACTCACTCCACCTAAAACACCACACCGTAATGGTGTGTCTGAAAGAAGGAATCGTACATTGTTGGACATGGTACGGTCGATGATGAGTCATGCAGATTTGTTTGTTTTCTTTTGGGGATTTGCTCTAGAGACTGTTACTTTCACTTTAAATCGTGCTCCAACGAAAACGTTTCTAAAGACACCATATGAGATATGGACTGTGAAGTGTCCCAACATGTCTTTTATTAAGATTTGAGGCTGTGAGGCATACGTGCGACGTCAATTGCTTGACAAGATGGAACCCTAGTCGGAATTCAAGAACCACAAACAATATATGAATTGAAATTGAAAACTGAGCAAGAACTACTAGTTGTTGTAGCTAGAGAGCCTGCTTAGGAAACACACGTCCTACGTATATTTGGTATATCAAGATTTGAGCTTGAGAGATATGAATTTCTCATGTCTGAATTAGGTAATGTGTTGCTTATGGATCATGATGATGAGTCTGCAACCTACCAAGAGGCTATGAGTGGGCCAGACTCTGAAAAGTGGTTTGAGGCCATGAAATTTGAAATGGACTCCCTGTATGCAAACCAAGTTTGGACTTTTGTGGAACCACCTAAAGGGGTACGACTCATATAATGTAAGTGAGTCTTCAAAAAGTAAACTGAGATATATGATAATATACAGACATTCAAAGGGCGATTAATGGATAAAAATTTCAAGCAAATTCATGGTGTTGACTATGACGAGACCTTTTCACCTGTTGCTATAGTAAAGTCCATCAAAATTCTGATTGCTATTGCTGCGTATTATGACTACGAGATTTGAAAAATGAATGTTAAAATGGATTTCCTTAATGGAAACCTCATTGAGGAAGTGTAAATGACACAACCCGAGGGTTTTGTATATCCAGATGAAGCCACTAAGATATGAAAGTTGCAGAGATTCATTAATGCATTGAAACAAGCTTTTTGAAGTTAGAATCTTCGTTTTGATGAGAAAATCAATGAGTTTGGTTTCATCAAGAATGAAGATGAAACTTGTGTTTACAAGAGAATTAGTGGGAACATTATTGTCTTCCTGATATTATATGTAGATGATATACTGCTGATCGGGAATGACATTCCGACCCTGCAAGTTATTAAGAACAACCTAGGGGACTACTTTTCAATGAAGGACTTGGACGAAACGACTTATATACTTGATATTAAGATCTATAGAGATAGATTGAAAAAATTGCTGGGTTTGACTCAAAGTACATACATTGAGAATGTGTTAAAACGGTTCAACATGCTTGAGTCCAAGAAGGGATTATTATCCATGTCTCATGCTGTGAGTCTCTCTAAGAACCAATGCCCTAAATCTTTGTAAGATAAAGACCGCATGAAGTTGATTCCATATGCTTCAGCAATTAGATCAATCATGTATGCGATGTTATGTACACGGCCCGATGTCTCTTATGCTTTGAGCATGACTAGTAGATATCAGTCTGATCCCGGTGATAGTTACCGGGCAGTCGTCAAAAATATCCTAAAGTACTTGAGAATGACTAAGAATATGTTCTTGGTGTTTGGTGAAGAGGAAGAGCCCCTCGTAAAGGGTTACACGGATGCTAGCTTCGAGACTGATAGAGATGACTCAAAGTCTCAATCAGGTTCTGTATTTTGCCTGAATGAAGGAGCTGTGAGCTGTAACAGTTCCAACCAGGAGACAGTTGCTGATTCTACAGTTGAGGACAAATATATCGCCGCAGCAAATGCGGCGAAGAAGGATGTCTGGATTAGGAAATTCATCGGCGAGCTTAATATAGTTCCTAGTATTGTTGATCCCGTAGTTCTCTGTTGTGACAACAATGATTCTATTGCACAGGCTAAGGAACCTAGATCTTATCAGGGCGCCAATCACATACTTCGACGGTTCCATCATATTCGAGAGATTGTCGATCGAGCTGATGTGAACATATACAGAGGACCGACTGAAGAGAATATTGCAGGTCCACTGATGAAGCATCTTGCACAGAGAAAGCTTGATGATCATACTAGATCAATGCGTATTAGATACTTGCATGATCGTCTCTAGTGAGAGACTTGTGGATTATATATATATATATATATATATATATATATATTTGTTGTTTGGTGTTTTTCCATGTGATGAATATAGTACTTTATATTTCCTTTTACATTTATGACAAGTTCTTTTGTTATGTCAACTGTTTCTATATGATAGATTAATTAACATGATAAATCCCCTTAGAATGTTCGCTTGCATATGAATTCAAGTGCGTGACTTGAATGTAAGGATCTATGTTTTATATGAAGCTTTATGCTTAAATAGTCTTTGGTCGGAGTATCATCTTAGACGCTAAGGGTGATGATGGTACATTAAAACTAACTTGTGTGTTGATTTACGATCGGTTCTCACAGGTCATGATATTGCGATATCAAGTCATCACATAGGTACTTGTTAGTGAACAAGTTATACGGGACAGACCCACCATAAGACTACTTTGTTAATTGTTATATAAACGTATCACAAGTAGTTCTCAAGTGACAATGATGTTTGTGGTTTTTTGACTTGAAGCCACAACATTCATTAAGTGAGGAAGGACGTACTTTGATGCTATAAAAAATCTTCCTTGAGAAAAGTTGATGATAATAGTGATTATTGGGTATGTTATTAGTCATTTTTAGTGTTTGTGTGAACAAAAATGAAATTTGTCTTCCTATATGACATAAGTTATATCCATTGGTCACTTGATGAAATGAGACTGAGAAATGCATGATCATGCTTGGTTGAGTCAATATATAATATTTGCCTCACCAATTTCTGGAAGTCCATTCTAGATCAAGAAACATTGATTGAACAATTATGAGGGTGACACGGTCCATGCCTCTAGTTCTATCCGGATGTAAGAGACAAAGAGACATGACAATACTGATACATTGGTCATAAAATACTTGTTGTGTTATGAAATCTTTTTGTTTGGACAACAATGATGTATTGCTAGATGACGCTCATTATTTGTGATACTTTTGTTGATACTTTTTGATCAAGTGAGAGGCTGTTGGTGTTTCCAAGGTGATCGCATAACAATCAAGCAATTAGTCTCCCTATCAACGCGATATGAGCCTATAAGATCACACATAAGAGCGTTTGGTGAAGTTGGAGGAATAGATTGTGTTGATCTTACTCATATCTGATATGAGAGGACCAATCCCTTGACTCATTGGAGTTGCTTGTTGACACTGTTCTGTGGCCGCCTCAACGATACTGTCGGGACAGCTGAGATCGTCTCAGCTATACCGTCGAGACAGTTGAGATCGTCTCAGTTATATCGTGGAGACAGCTGAGATTGTCTCAGCGATACGGTTGAGACAACTGAGATCGTCTCAGCTATACCGTCGAGACAGCTGAGATCGTCTCAGCTATACCGTCGAGATTTGTCCTTTAAGTCCCGGTTCTGGTGATAGCGACTACGTGTGTCTATTTTATACTCCTGAGTATAAATAGATGAAACCCTAGGGTTTTCTGTATTCTTCCCTTTTGAGATCAGACAAAAATGAGTTTTCCCGAGATCCAGAATTCACCGCCTCCGCGAGACCTGATCTCGGCGCCCTCCGCCGCCGTCTCTCCTGGAGCAAACCTAGCAGTTTGTGGAGACGCAGAGTGCTTTCCATTCTTCATCCCAGATCTTGTTCAACAAGGTCCTGGTGTTCTCCTCCGTTCTTGTGGATACCTGTAGAGCCGCAGATCTATTTCTACGTGGACTCAGACAAGCTTTCTAGAGCATCTTGGTTGAATATTATCTCAACCCCTCTTAGGTATATTGCTATCTATTGCTGTTGTTTTACTTCTTGATCAATGTTTCATTGCAAGATCCAGTTATTGTTTGGGGTTTTCTTGAACTCTATTCCGCTGCGCACATATGATGTGCAGTTCCATCTCTCGTATAAAAAACCCAACACGACCAACAAAGATGACAATTTCACAAGAAGAGCGGTGGTGCATCAACGGTCGGTGAAGATGGCGACTGTAATAGGAGAGGCGGCGACAACAAAGGTGAATTCTTCAGTGGAAGTGCAACTATCAAATTATCAAGTTTATGTAGGACTGCGGTCATGTCGTCCCGACGAGCTTTGACGTCCTGACGACGAGCGTCCATGGAGGCCATAAAATCATGTAGCATTGATTGGATGGCAGCCATATCTGCGACATTTATCATCCTGCCAAAATAAGTAATTAGTTAATTCAATTTATAATTAATCAAGTAGCTGTGCAGTCTATGGTTGAGGAATTAATTAATCAAAGAAGTGATTAATTTAATAAAAATCACTTGGGGCAAAACGTGAGCGCATAGATTGAGGAGACCAGAATGCGTGGGGGATTTTGACATTTCATGGGAAAAGAAGGCGCGAGCGTTTAGAGGAGCGACACGTGGCTCGAGGTATTGAAGGGCGCTGTTGTGGATAGGGCTCAATGAAGGCTCTACTGTGCGGGGATCGATGAAGGCGTTGCTGTGCAGGACGCTGCTGTGCTGGATGATGCAGTCTGTAGGGACAATGCAGGGGAGGAAGGATGACGTTGAGCTTAGGGCGCTGGGGGATATCGACGACGTATGCGGTTTGCGGGTTCTTCATGATGAAGGAAGAAGTCGCGGCGATGCGATTGACTGCGGAAGACTTCCTGGACGTTGATCGAACGTTGTAGGGCGTGAATACGATCACAACGCTGGCGGAACGTGCAGAAGGCAGCTTCTAGTGACGACGATGCTGCTACTTTGGTCGTCGCTGCTGCGAATTGAAGCAGAAGGGCGCTAGATCGTCTACTGGGTGTGTCGAAGTTGCTCTGTGTTTGATAAACTGTCAAGTGGAGGAGCAGGATAATGGGTGCTTGAGGTGGCCGTGAGTGTAGTGGCGCGACTGAAACTTGGACGGGCCGTGAATTACATCGGAGATGTTGGCTTGCGTTGGCGGAAGAGGACCGAGAAACTTTGATACAAAGATGTTATAAGCCTACTTAGAGCGGTGGCTGGAGTAGTGGTTGGAGGCGGAGATGATGGTGGTAGAGGATACCATAGAGCCCTAACCGCGACTTCCTAAGCGGGGCTTGCTCGTTGGAGGAGGGAGCTACCAAGATCTCTCTTAAGAGAATAACAAATACACAAATTTCATTCATTGATAACTTGATACAAGACTCTAAGAGTCAATACATAGGACCCTCAATAACACAACTGTAAATATATCAATATATGCTAAAATATTAAAATATAATGACGACCACGATTAGACTCATACGACACTAATAATACACTCGACTCTACTCAATACGTAAATAATACAATAATAATAATATGACCAGATAACTGATGACTGGATCCACAACAGTCCGCAACCCCACCACCGAGTGCGCCTTCATGTCCACAATCCGACTACTCTCTTTCTCGCCATGGAGCAAGCTTGTTGCCTCGACAAGGTACTCTACACAGCCCAGCTGCCCTACTCAGCCTGACCAGCCCACCAGCCGCTACCACTACCGCTGCCACCACCGAAATCTCTATCAACTTTCCCTGCTTGGATCAATTTCCCCCCTATGGCCCCCCACTGCTAGGCCCGCCAGCCATGCCTCCATTAGTACCCCAGCTAGCCCAACGCTTAACTCACCAACAACACCTCGAGCTTCGCCGCAAGGGCCTTTGCTTTCACTGCCAGCAACCATTCTCGGTCTCCCACATCTGCCCTCTCAAAAACAAGCGCGTGCTGCTCTGATCTGAAGACTATGGTCCTTACTTCAGAGACTTGGATCCTATGACACTCGTGGATGACCCCTACAAATCTTGACCTTGTGGACAAGGTCTCTTTTTGGAAGGGTAGTGTTGATAAGGATAGGACCGTATGGGACCAGGGTATTCGTCTCCCTCTGCATATGTATCCTAAGAGCATTATCGTAATCTGTTTGTCCCACTCACCTATATAAGGGAGTGGCAGTGTCTCTTTATTGATCATCTTTGGATGTACTTATATTGATCATCTTTGGATGTCTCTTTATTGATCATCTTTGGATCTTAGTCTTTTTGGGCTCTCTTAGATAGTGAGATAGATGAGTGCTTTGGAGGACCCAACCTCTGAGTACTAGGTCAGAGTTCGTCTCCCGAGTTTGTATCCGTGTTTTCTTCGTGCATTGCAATTTCATCTTTGGTGTTAGTGATTCTTGATATGGGGCACTACCCTGTATCAAATACTCATTTTTCTATTCTTTACCCCCCAAATTCTATATTTGAATCCAGTGAATGAATGACAATAGACAACTCTAATTTTATTTTCTGCTTCTACATTCTGAAAGTTTCTGCCATCTTACATAATAGGTTCTGCTTACAACACCAACGAGGCAACGACACTCAAGCCTTATCCCACTGTAGTGGGGTCGGCTATATGGATCCTTTGTCGCCATTGTGCCCTATCTTTTGTCATAATCTCACTAATGCCTAAGTACATAATGTCTTTCCTTATAGTGTCATTCCAAGTCTTTATTGGTCTACCCCTCCCTCCTTTAACATGCCTAGCTACTAGACTCTTACAACGCCTAACAGATGCCTCTAATGGTCTCCTTTGTACGTATCCAAACCATCTTAGTCGAGCTTCTCGCATCTTCTCTGCAATTGATGCTACTCCTATCTTATCCCTGATACATTCATTCCTAATTTTATCCAGTCTCGTGTGTCCACACATCCACCTAAGCATTCTCATCTCCACAACTCTCATTTTTCGCTCATGTACACAATTCACTACCCAACACTCAGAACCATAGAGCATCGCGGGTCTAATTGCAGTACGGTAAAACTTGCCCTTATGTTTTAGTGGTACTTTACGATCACATAAGATCCCTGACACGCCTCTCCACTTCAACCAACCGACTTGGATTTTGTGTCACATCTTTATCAATGCCTCTGCATTTTTGAACTATCGATCCAAGATATATAAAACACTCGCTACGGGAAATATTTTGATCACTAAACTTAAATATTAGGTTCTGCCTGGTCATTAAATATTCCCCTACCCTGTCTAACTTCTTAGAACGTTGTACAGTAGTTTGGGATTGGAGCAAATTATCACTGCACCAATTAAGTAGATTATAAATTCCTCTACTTTTTTTTGTGCAGGCCATTCGAAAACATAAATTTGTGCACGTCCTTGACAATCCTGGCTCAGCTGATCTTAGTGCATTTGTTGATTTTTCCACTATCCGGCACTGCTGTGCTGAGGCAGCTTCAGGTACTTCTGTCTTAGCAGCTATATATCAGAATGATTCGCCTTTCACCAATGACAGTTTACATCCTCTTTTTAACAGAATTTATATCAGTTCATGGTCCAATCACCCAGTCCCAGCTTTTGGGTTCTCTAGGCATAAACTTCCGTGTCGAGGCCCTGTTACAAAACTGCAGTGAGGAGCAAGCTGAGTCATTAAGGACAGGTTACTGGAGACTGGTTGGAGATGGTGAAGCTCCATTCTGGGAGGGGCCTGTGGAGCAGACACCTATAGGTATGGGCACTCGATATTTGGCAATGGCAATTGTGAACAAGAAGCAAGGCGTTCCAGTACCATTCAAGTAGACCTAAAATGCAATTTTTTTTTGGTTTGCTACTGAATACTTTCTGTCTTTGCTATTGTGCAGAAAACATCTTTTACAGGCTTGTTAACTTTCAGCATTCTCTTCTATATATGTAAACAAAAGACTAACCAATCTACTGTTGCCATTCTCTTGTGTATCTTTGTAACTTGGATCTATGCTTACAGGTTGTTAATTGAATGTGGGTAAGTTTTTGTTATGCGCTTCTTTTGCGTGGCCGTAGTTCTTCGGGTAGATGACCAGCGATGGTGATGGATGCAGAGATACAAGGAAGCGAGCTCAACCTAAAAGGTTATACGAAGAGGGGAGCCTTGCTCTACCCTAATCCTAACTTTGAGAATGAAAAAATAACTAAGGCTCTGTTTGGTTGGGCTGTTGCTGATGAAAAGCTGCTGATGAACTGTTGCTGATTGAAAAAGTGCTGATTCTGGAAAACACAGTTTTGATAAAAAACTGTTTGGGTGAAACAGAGTTTACAAAACGGAGTTTTCGAAAAGTTGTTTGGATACAAAACGGAGTTTTTAGTAAAAAAAATTCTTCAAATTTGTAAGTACCAACCCTTTTAAATTATGAAAAAATAAAATTTTTCGTTGAAATAACACCGCCAAATAAAGAAGTTCTTTTGGAGAAATGAATTCAACTCTTGGTGTAGCATCAAATCAGTCCTGTAGAAGTTCTTTTGGAGAAATGAATTCTTTTCCTATGGAACCAACAATAATTATTCGTAATTAAACAGTAATTATTGTTGGATGTTAATCCTAAAATCAGAAGAACTTTCCAGAAAAAAGCAATCCGTAAAAAAATCCTGTTCAAAGCATTTATAAACCATGGCAGAGCTGGGCGAAGGAAAGGCAAGAGGAATCATGGCAGAGCTAAGACGTAGGAAGAAGATGAAGGGTTGAGATCGCAATGTCGAGGAGGAAGAATGAGAGGCTCGTTGATGCGCACTGACAAAGAAGAACGGGAGAGCTCCGTGCAGTGCACTGTCAAGGGAGTAGGAGTGAAAAAAAATCTCTAGTCGTCGAGGAGGAGACACACGGAACGGAGGCCCATGCTGTGGATCACCGTGGGTCGTCGTCGATCGGGGAACAGGATCGCCGCTGCTAACCAGTGATATTCACGCCGTCATCGTCGATCGGGGAAGCAGGTCGCGCTAGGTTTTGGGAGCGATTGGGATCAGCGGGTTATTGCGGCTGAACGGGAAAAAGAACCGCGGATGAGTTTATACACAAAACAATGGTTACTAGTAAACGTGGTTTTCAAAAACATCCGCGCCAAACAGTGCTTACTTGCAAAATGGCGGTGCTTTTCCACCGCATCGCAGGTAATAAGTCCAACCAAACGCCACCTAAGAGAGAGATTTACCTTTTTTTAATTGGTTCCCTTCATTCATGATCCTATGATTCCTTATATAAAATATCAAAATGACATACCCATAATAAGTCCGGCAATTTAGACCTATGTAAAATACTCAAGATACTGAATGAGACTAATGACTCATAGCATAACGACTTAATAAAACAAATATAAAATATTAATGGATAATTAGTACTGACCCATAACGTCCCACCTATACTTTACTTCGCGCTTATCCTTAAGCTCATAGAAGGGTGTAGGATGTGCGAGGTGATCATCGGGTTCCTTGAGCTAGAATAGCTCCTTGTTACGTTCTATCGTAGTTGATGTTTTATCAAGGGACACCTTCACATGCTCACCGATGGCTCGAACCATGATAATAACTTTGTAGCTGATGTTTTTATCAAGGGACACACATCCGAGTTGATGTTTTGGGTGCTTCTCCCACATTAGGTTTGCAGGTTTCTAGGTGTTTTCTTCTCGTCCACAGTACATTCAGAGTACCTTGTCCAATGGTTTCTCCAGAATCCTTCTCTTCATGTCAACTATCTGCACTTGTTCAAGGAGAATTGGTCAATCTGACTATACCAATGTAGGGGTGGACTGAACATACTGGTATGAATGCGGTAGTGCTCATCTAAGCTAGGAAATTTGGAAAACATCATGTAAGTTTTCCAACTTTAGTGGTAGTTCAAGACTATAAGCTATTGGTTTGACCCTCTTTATAATTGGTCCTTCTTGTGAGGCTTAGGCTGCATTTGGTAATGCGTTTTTGTCCGGTACGTTTTGGCGAAACGGAGGCCGGGCTTGATTTCCCGTTTGTTTTTCCGCTTTCCTTTCCGCCCGCTCGGCGTTTCTCCCCGTTCAAATCATCGCGTGACGAAAGGCAGCTCAACACCTCCGGTTTATGGCATTTGCGGAGCAGGCGATTCACGGCTAGGGCAAGGCCCGTCTCTCCCGATCGATTCTCCGGCGGCAAGTCTCTCCCGATCGAGATTTCTGCTTCGATTCTCCGGCGGCCCCGTCTCTCCCGATCGAATCGGCTTCTCTCCAGCGGCCCCGTCTCTCCCGATCGAGAATCGGCTTCTCTCCGGCGGCCCCGTCTCTCCCGATCGAATCATTCTCCGACGGCTTCTGTCCTTCGAGTCTCCGGCGCTCTTGTCTCTGTCGGCTTCTCTCCTTCGCATCTCCGGCTTCTGTGTCTCCTCCTGCTGCAGCTTGCAGGTATACCTGTGTTTTTTTTCCTGACTGTTATGCTGCTTCATACCATGTGTTTGTGTAGATGTGTAATGTGATGTGTTTGTGCAGGGTGTTGAGTGTGTGTGTATGTGTTCTTGTGTTTGTGTGTATGTGTTCTTGTGTTTGTGTGTATGTGATATGTGTGTGTATGTGCTGTCTATTGTTGTGTGCGTGCAATGTATGTGTTGTGTGTGTGTACGTGCTGTGTGATTTTGTGTTTGTGTTGTGTGTGGGGTATGTATATGTTGTGTATGTGTGTTTTGGTGTGTGTGTGTATGTGTTGTTTTGTGTGTGTGTGTATGTGTTGTTTTGTGTGTGTGTGTATGTGTTGTTTTGTGTGTGTACAATGTATATGTGTTGTGTTTGTGCAATGTATGTGTTGTGTGTGTGTGTATGTGTATGTGTTCTATGTGTGTGTGTGTGTGTGTGTGTGTGTGTGTGTGTTGTGTATGTGTGTGTGTGTGGTGTGTGTATATGTGTATGTACATTTTGAGTGTGTATTGTGTTCATGTGTGTGTGTGTTGTTTGTGCATGTGTTAGAGTGTATGAGTGTATGTGTTGTATGTGTGGATGTGTGGAGTGTATGAGTGTTGAGTGTATGAGTGTATGTGTGTTCATGTGTATGTGCTGTCTATTGTTGTGTGTGTGCAATGTATGTGTTGTGTGTGTGTACGTGCTGTGTGATTTTGTGTTTATGTGTTGTGTGTGGGGTATGTATATGTTGTGTATGTGTGTTTTGGTGTGTGTGTGTGTGTGTTGTTTTGTGTGTGTGTGTGTTGTTTTGTGTGTGTGTGTGCAATGTATATGTGTTGTGTTTGTGCAATGTATGTGTTGTGTGTGTGTGTGTGTGTGTGTGTGTGTGTGTGTGTGTGTGTGTGTACATGTGTTCTATGTGTGTGTGTGTGTATGTGTGTGTTGTGTATGTGTGTGTATGTGTGTTTGTGTGTGTGTGTGTGGTGTGTGTGTGTGTACATTTTGAGTGTGTATTGTGTTCGTGTGTGTGTGTGTGTGTGTGTGTGTGTGTGTGTTCATGTGTGTGTGTTGTTTGTGCATGTGTGTTGAGTGTATGTGTTGTATGTGTGGATGTGTGGAGTGTATGAGTGTATGTATTGTATGTGTTGTATGTGTGAGTGTTCATGTGTGTGTTCGTCTATGTTAATGAATGTTTGGTTTTTTTTTTTCACTCATCTAGTTTACGCGTTATGGGTAAGCATAAAGAAGGCGGTGCAAGTGCTAATTGGGAGGCCGTTGACATTTTGGTTTTCTGTGACCTTTGCTTGAAAGAAATTGAGTTGGGTAATCGCCCAACAACGCACTTTAGCAGGGATGGTTGGTCCAACCTAACCACAGGTTTATTCGCTCGTACGGGAAAGTCTTATGATCGTAATCAAATGAAGAATAAGTGGGATCAACTAAAGAAAGATTGGAAATTATGGCGAGAACTTAAGGGCCGTGAGACAGGTCTGGGTTTGGATCCAATACGCAAAACAATTGTTGCTTCAGAAGATTGGTGGACTGAACGTCTCAAGGTACGCACTTAAATTTTAAACCTTTTGTTACAATTACTGTACAATAGATGATTCAACTGATAGTTATTACTTTCCATCGCAGGTCCTTCCAAGTGCAAGGAAATTTCAGTTCTCTGGAATACCCCCTGAGTTAGAGGAGAAGCTAAATATGATGTTTAGCCAAGTCGTAGCAAGTGGGTATTTAGCTTGGGCACCCAATTCAAGACATTTTGAGCATGAGTCGATGGATGAACATGACATATCTGTTGATGATGCCACACATTCAGTTGAAGCAGGGAACAAACGGATGATCAATCAGAGAAAATGCAAAATAACAAATAAAAAAACAAGGAGCTCGACACTAGATGATATTGCTGAGACTTCACGCATTATTGGAAAGTGCATGATGGAACCTCCTCGCATCCAGATATCGTCATCTGTGTACACCATTCCCGAGGCGATTGCAGAACTGGAAACTATCCCAGAAGTTATGGATGAATCAGTGTACGACTTCTACGACCACTGCACCATGGTCCTGTCAGAAAAACATTACCGAGAAACCTTTATGAGCATTCGAAAGGATCGATGTCTCAGATTGCTGCAGACTCGTTATGAGAAAAGATCGGGCTGTTAGATAGTTTTTGCTTTGTGATGGACCCATGTTATCTTTATGTTATGTTTTTTTTTTGCTCTATGATGGACCAATGTTATCTTTATGTTATGTTTTTTTTGCTCTGTGATGGACCCATGTTATCTTTATGTTATGTTTTTTTTGCTCTGTGATGGACCCATGTTATCTCTATGTTAGCTTTTTATTGCAACTTTAATTCTCTTTATGTTATCAAACTGACAATATGGCGTTGTCTAATATTTTGTGATATTTACAATTAATGCAGATTATTATGTCTTCCTCTGATCAAACTGACAGTTCTAATGAGGGGACTCAGCGACAAGTAGCTGATCGGATTTGTCGTAATAGAGCAGTGAATGGACAGCAATATTTAGCATCAATGACAGCCATATCTGTGTCTGGTTCTTCATCAAATGTTGCTTGCATGACATCAAACCAAACAGGGTCTAGATGGCTTGGTGAACTTCTGGATGGACACCCTCATAGATTTTTCAGTTCATTTAGAATGTCGAAGCTCATATTTTTAGATTTGTTAACACTCCTCACACAACAATATGGGCTGCAAGGATCAAGGAGAACTTTACCCCGAGAAGTACTTGCAGTTACATTGCATATTTTAGGTCATAATGTTCCAATGCAAATTGCAGGCGAACGATTCCAACACTCCACAGAAACTATAAGCAGGTTTTTCTCAAAGGGAATCACTGCTATTAAGAGGTTATCTGCAGATGTCATTATGCCGATAGATCATCTTTTCCGTGACATTCCCCCCAAATTCTGAATGATTCTTGATACATGCCGTTCTTTAAAGACTGTATCGGGGCTATCGATGGGACTCATGTTGATGCTCGTGTTCCTGCTGATCAACAAGTTTCGTACATTGGCCGTCATGGGACGACACAGAATGTTATGGCAGTTTGTGATTTCAATATGTGTTTCACATTCGTACTTGCGGGTTGGGAAGGATCTACTCATGACAACCGTATTTTTCACCGTGCCCTTATGGATCCAAGTTACAATTTTCCATATCCTCCACCAGGTGAGACTTGTATTTCTTAAGATTTCAGTAGTTTTTAATTACTTTGTTTGACATAAATTAAATTTAAAACTTGTAGGCAAATATTATGTCGTTGATGCGGGATACCCTCTCCAACGTGGTTTCTTGAAACCATATTCAGGGACACAGTATCATTTGCCAGATTTCAGAAGAGGCAGCAGGCCTATACAAGGATGCTTAGAAATATTCAATCGAGCACACTCATCATTACGAAGTGTTATAGAAAGGTCATTCGGAGTTTGGGAAAAGAAATGGAAGATACTTAGGGATATGCCGTCTTATAGTTTGGCGAAGCAAAGAGACATTGTGATTGCAACAATGACTTTGCATAATTATATTCGCAGGCACCCATCCTGCTCAGACGACCATTTTCAGGCTTCTGATATTGACGAGCTTTTCATTTACCCAGCGGGCCGTCAAAGAAGATCAGGGCAAAATGAAGAAAGCTCGGGTGGAGATCATGTTAGAGGAATTCGAGTTGGTGTTGAGGAGATGTTGGCGCTGCGTGACTCGATTGCCGAACAACTACATGGTCGTTGAACCTACTTTGGGTATCTGCGTATTCAACATATGTATTCCCTGTTTTGGATATTTTGATATTTGCATGTATTTGGATGTTTTTATGTATGTTGTCCTGCCGCATATCTCAACGTACATATATTTTCTGCAATTTATATAGATTGAAACAATTTTTTTTTTATAAAACGCCACCGCTGTATTACCAAACGGTTCTCTGTTTCGAACAGCTCTGCAAACGCAGACTAGCCAAACAGAACTCCGTTTCCAGCATCAAGTTTCCAACAGCTCCCTTTACGAAGCTGCCTTTACAATAGCTCCTTTTACAACCGCCACCGCTAAACCAAATGAAGCCTTAGTTTCTATCATTGTCAAATTCGGTAAACTCCATGCATAGTTTTGATCTTCAAGAAGACCAAATCCCATATTTTAAACTCCAAGATACAGTGTCAGACATCGCACCACTTCTCCTATCTTCTTTGAGCCTCTAATATATGGTCTTGAATCAGCCTCATTTCCCCGGTGGTGTCATCTATATACTTGACACCTAGTGCTTATGAATCTCATCCTGTGCCCAAGATATCAGGGTGCAACATTGCCTTATGTAGAGAGCCTCGTGTGGTGCAATTTTGATACTGGACTGGTAAATATGTTATATGAAAACTCCACTAGCAATTGTAATCTCTCCTAAGGTTCTTCGTGGTCAAGAATACACAGTTGAAGAAGGACCTCCATTGTGCTATTCATTCTTTCAGTTTGGCCATTAGTATGCGGATGGAAAGTTATGTTGAAGGCTACTCGAGTGCCCATGTATGCCCACACTTTCTTCCACTCCTTAATCATGAAGCATCCATCCCGATTCAAGATAATGGAATTCATCACACCATGACACCATACAAATTGCTCGATGAAGAGGTGAGCCAAGACATCTACATGATTACCATGCTGGTTTGGGATAAACTGCGCAACCATCGCAACTCTTTAAACTATAAACTAGATAGAATGATTACTCGAGCGGGTTCATGGTAATCCATGAATGAAGTTCATAAAGATATCCTCAAACTTCCACTTAGATATGAATAATAGATGAAGTAATCCTCCTGGGTTACTGCATTCTACTTTCACCCTCTGACATATCTCATAGTGTTGGGAAAAATCCTATGATTTAACTTAACAAATTATTTATAAATGATTTTTGATCATAAGATAATTACCCATATTGTATAAATAGGGTAATTTGGTCATAGAAATTCTAGGAAATCATTTAAGTCAAGGTCATGAGAAAGTCAAGTTGAAAGGAGAAGAAAATCAATCAATGGAAGTCGACGCAACATCGACTGGAATTCGACTCTACTGGAAGTCGACGCAACATCGACTGGAAGTGGACCCAACATCGACTAGAAGTCGATGTGACTCTGACTGGCTGTCGACACATCATCTAAAGTGAAGTCGACGCTTCTTCAGAGCAGATGTCGACGCATGCATCGTTAAGATATCAACACAATGGCAACTATTCAGCCAAGTCAACAGAGTCTCATTCTGAAGCAGATTTCGACGCACCTTCTACAGTTCTACTAGAACTCGAAGTAGCATCGACATATATCCAGAATGAAAATTTCAAAGACTTTCATTCAGATTTATTGGAAGACAATAACTATGAAAGTTATTTGAGTCATAGAGAGCTCAAATAAGAAAAGAGATTTCTAATAGAATTTCTGAAGAATATATGAAAGATGCTTGAAGTGATCGATGGAATTTTTGAAGATAAAGATGGAGAGATTATATTCTATTTCTTCTGAAGACAATCACCTAAGGAGAAGAATTCAAAATTCTATACGGATTAATATACCAAGATTTCAAACAAAAACAAGAGAATACACACATTGAGGAAGTACTCATAACACTTGATTCAGAGATAGACTTCTCCTTGTCTCCTTCTCTCTACCAAAGATGATCTGAGAAAAATCTGAGAACATTCTGAAAGACAGTGGATCATATAGCTCATAATCATTGCACGCTTTTCTCAACAAGTATTCATCTATTGAAAAGATTCAGTCCACTAAAGTGCCAAGCATCCTTAGAAACTGCTGAAAGAGGATTCAATTTATGAAGAATTATTTCTTTTTCTTCTTCTCTTACTCTCTTACTTCTGTCATTGAGTAAAGAGTTTTAAGAATCATTTTTCAAAAAATTCAGTTTGATTCAAGATCTCCTTATTAAAAGATTGGGTTGTCTGGTTCAAGATCTTTTTTTTAAATGTAGTATATTAGTTCTAAGAGTTTACTTACCAAAAGACTCAGTCTTGATTCTAAGAGTCTACTTACCAAAATACTCTGTTCCTGGTTTTGAGAGTCTTCTTATCAAAAGACTTGGACATTATGATAGTGGATTTCTATTAAAGTGGTAAAAGAGTGGGCATACCCATATTTCTGGGAACCATTATATTTCTTGTGTCTTCTGTGTTCCTTATTTTCTGTGCTGATTCTGTTTTTATTTCTTGCACTTTAATTTCTGTTGTGCTTAATTAACTGTGGCCGTGTGATTGTGGATGTGAATCTGAGAAATATCTGAATCTAGTTTATAGTTTGAACAAATATTTTTAAATCTCTATTCACCCTCTCTCTAGAGAAGACTCGGAGGTTTACTGTTTCCGATTTCAATTCGTATCAGATGGAGGTTGATCGGAAAAAGTTAACATCTTAATCAAAAGATTTGAACAGTTATAAAATGAACAACTATTATTATATAAATCTATTTTCAAAAATGAGTTATAATAATTTCATTGGAAAAATTTACACTCTGGAAAGCCAAAATTAAACTTTACATGAATTTTATTGATGAATGAATTTTCAATTCTTTACTTTCAGGTCCACCAATGCCTTACAAGAAGGATGTCAGTGGAAACATAACACAAGAGCTAGTTCTCAGAGCTGAATGGACAAAAGCTGAAAAGAAGATAAATGAGTAGGATGCCAAAGCCATGAACATCTTGATGTCCATAATGTCTGATGAGATCTTCCAAAAGATTGCTGCTTGCCAGTCATCTAAAAAAATTTGGGAGTCCTTGTCCAGAATTGTTAATGACAGCTCTGATGAAAGAAAAGACAAAATGTCTCTTCTTGTTGGAGCCAAAAAATGTCAGCAACTCTCTGCGATCTATCCCTGAGTAGGATGCTTGGTAGAGGAAAGAACGTGGTTCGCCGGCGATCAGTTACTGGCCTTGAGAGTGATAGCGGGAGGTCGAAAAAGAAGAGACCGCTGGCAGCGGCGTACACCCGATTGGACCCGCCGCGGCGAATGTCTCTCTTGCGTCGGGTCTCTCTTTATTAATTTCTAGGAAAGATTACAATTCTGTGGTGTGGCCACCCGAGTGGTGCGCGCACATACAACGACTGAAAGAAAATACAAGAACTTAATGTCCGCACCTACAACGTGGCAGGTTCTGGGTTAAATCCACCTCCTCTGCCAAGCCCCCTGGTCACCCTTTTATACTAGAGGGTAGGATGCGCATACGATTCACTAAACTACGAGCATTTAATGCCTTATAAATCACGACATTAAATGCACAGCCGTCCGAGGAACATGAAAAGTAGGGCGGTGAACACTAAAGAAGAGGCCTCACAAAGCCGCGCGGGGACGCCCGAGCTGATTCCGAAGACAAGTCCGTGCGGACTTTGACTCAGATAGTTCGCGCACACTTCGAGCTGGATGCTCCATACTGTACCCCAAGAGCTCGCCTGTAGGTCGCTTGCTACTTGTTTCTACTAAACATCGCCATGCTCCCAGGGTGTGTCCGCGAGGTCTCCGGAGTGTCCGCCTGAGAGGTCGGTGGATTAAGAATAATTACCCGGAAATTCTGTTTTCCTCCTCCAGATACTCTCCCTTGCTGTCGCAGGATTTTGGTTAACATAATCCCCGCACATTTTCGGCAGACCACGCGGGCTTCAAAAAAGTAGACTGTTGACCGCAAAGACTACGACCGAAGGTTGGCGATGCAAATATATAAAAAGAGCAGGCTGGCCCACCTCAGCTTCATTCTGTTGGGCACACTGGAAACTATGTACCAGATTTGGAGAAGGCTCCCCTTACTCAATGATATACATCAATTTGTATTTGGTGTGATGTTTGAGTTTCAGTGTGCAGGGTTAAGAAATGCAGGAAAATTTCTAAGTACAAGTATCGACACTTGTAAGGAATTGTGTCGACACCTGAAGCAGGAGCTGTGTCGACACCCAGGAGTTATGTCGATACCAGAAGAAAGGCATGTGTCGACATCCAGGAATTGTTTCGACACTTGAAGAAGGCTTGTGTCGACACACAGGACTTGTGTCGAAATACACTCAACGCCATCTGTCAGCATCAGCTATATCGAGACCAGGAGTAGTTGTGTCGACACACGGGTCTTGTGTCGACGCACACTCAACGACGTCTGGATATACACTCAACGCCATCTGTCAGCATCAGCTATGTCGAGACTAGGAGCAGTTATGTCGACACACGAGACTTGTGTCGACACACACTCAACGACGTCTGGACATACACTCAATGCCATCTGTCTGTAACAGCTATGTCGAGACCAGGAGAAGTTATGTTGACACACAGGATTTGTGTCGACACATACAACAGAAGCTGTGTCGAGAAGATAAAGAATGACTGTGTCGACACATTGAGTGCTGTGTCGACATCATCAAGACTTGTGTCGACACATAGTCTATTTGTGTCGACACATGTGAAGTAATTTGCTGAGTGTTCCCTGCTGAGATATAAAGTCAGTGCAGAATCAACTGTCACGGCTGTAGACTTGACAGCTGTCATGAACAACAAGTTTGACACCATTGTCAAAACTGTCAGAAGGTTGTTATAAACCGGATCAGCCGGTAATCATTGAGAAACTCTATATAAAGGACTGATCTATGACAACCAAAGAAGAAATTAAACAAGAAAAAAGGGGAACAAATCAACAAAGAACCAGAGAGAGAATTCAACAATAAGAAAGGGGAACCCTTAAGAAGACAGATCCTGAACAGTCCGCAAGTAAGATTCAGATCTAATTCTGAATCTAAGAAGGGAGCTGTCTGAAGATCAACTTCTACACCAAGTGAAGATCAACCTCATTTTGTTCAATCAAGAAGCTTTGAAAAAGCTAAGTCAGGTTGGATCTGAAGCTTATAGTTTATTCAAGAACTGATCAAGAAGCTCACACCAATTGAGAGTTCTATCTGGGTGAATTTTCTGTACAACTAAATATTCTTTTTCCTTGTAAGATCTTTTATAGATCTGAGTTGTAAGCCTGTGTTTATAAAAATTGAGGTAGGTCTGAGAGCCTGAGGTGTAGGACTTGTGAAAGTCTGAGTTGTAAGCCTGGTGATAAAGGCTGAGGTAGAGCTATTTCCTGAGGTAGGGTTCTTGGGAAGAATCTGAGGTAGGACTTGTATAAGTCTGAGCTGTAGGAACCTATCAAGTTCTGAGTTGTAAGATCTGTGGATCTGAGTTAGTAGAAGGAAGTTGAGCTGAATCCAGTTCTCTACTGGATAGATGAAGGGGGAAAGTGAATGTACCCATAACTTGGGGAACCACTATAAATCTGCTGTACTGTGATGTGCTGTGATTGTTATGCTGTGGATTGTATTTTCTATGCTGTGATAGATCTTGTTACTTGCCCAAAATTATTAAAGAAAATTAGAACCTATTTACCCCCCCTTTAGGTGTCTAGGCTCTTGAAATCAAGTATTTCAAGTAGTATCAGAGGGAGGTTACACAAAGATAGACCTAACAGTCTGAGTGAATCTCCAAGGTAATTAACAGATAGCAAGATTGAGTTCAAATGAGAATCATAAGGAATTTGGATCCATGAAACTGCCCATCTGTAGGAAAGAAAGTTTTGGGATATGGAAGGAAAGAGTCAGGTTGTTCATGCAAGCATCTGATCCAAGAATCTACATCACAATACAAGAAGGTCCATTCATTCCAATGAAGGTATCAGCTCTTGATGCAAATCTGCAAATCCCAAAGAGCTTTTCTGAAATGACTAAGGATGAGATCATCCTGACAACATTAGACAAGAGAGCACAAAACTTTATTGTTAGTGCTATAGATGATGCCATATTTCAGAACTTGGTTCATTGCAAAACCTCTAAGGAGATGTGAGACACCTTGATTGTCTACATGGAGGGAACTGAAGAAGTTAAAGAGGATAAAAAATCTATGCTGAATCAAGAATATGAAAGTTTTAGACAAGCCAAGTCTGACAGCATAGCAGAATGTTATAAGAAGTTCTTCAGAATTGTTAATGAGCTGATGACCTATGGAAGAGTCTTCAGCACATATGAATTGAATGACAAGTTTCTCAGGTCACTAACCAAGGACTGAGATACAAAGATATGTGCCATAGAGAGGTGGCCAGGCTTGCTGATACACCTCCACCCACATTGTTTAGAAAGCTGCTATCTTATGAAATGTAGCTCACTGCCAGAAAGGAGGAAGAGAAAAACAGTAGGTCTGAGTATAAAGATAAGTCAGTAGCCTTCAAGGCTGAAGGCACAAGAAAGGGTAGGAGAAAGTCTCCTTCTCCACCCAGAAGAAGTGCTGAGGCAGAAGCAGAAAATCCTGACATAAGTACATTAGATAGCGACACCTCTGATGAGGACTTTGCTGCCTTTACAAGCCAGTTTCAGAGGTTTATGAAAAAGAAGAAATGGAGAGCCAAGCCTTCAACATCCTTTTCCAAGGATGATTATTACAAGAAAAAGAAGACTTCCAAGGAGGACATGTATGCCTCAAATCCTGGTAAACAAATTAATTCTAAGATTGTTTGTTATTGCTGCAACAGACCTGGACATGTCATAGCTGACTGTCCTCATAAGAGGAAGGAGTCTAAGGACAAGAAGAAGCATCAAGTAAAATGTAAGAAGAAGAAATCCTTTGTTGCTCAGAAGCAGAAGAGTTGGACAGACTCTTCATCCTCAGAATCTGGAGAAGAAGATGATGCATAAACATATGTTGGGCTGTTCTCTACAGAAGAGGATTCTAGGGAATCAGAATTCTTACAAATGCTGGACTCCATAAATGGAGTTGAAGACTATTGCTGTAAAGGGCTGATGGCTCTATCAGAAGATGATCAGTTCCAGGATCAGCCTGGTCCAAGTAAGGTATACAGTTCTCCCTTAGCTTCTGTTTACTATACTGGATCAGATTCAGAAGCATCTACATTAAGAGGTGTGGATGATTTTGAATCTGAGGGGGATGTACATCAACTCATTGATGAGTATGGTTGTTTGTTGCAAGCTCTGAAGAGGAGCAAGTTCCTTGTCAAGAAGCAGGCCAAGAAAATTGAATCTCTTAAGCAGGCTGCATCAGATTCAACAAAGATGTTGGATTTAAAATTGAATGAGGTTGCCAAACTGAAAAACATAACTGTTATTCAGATAGACACAATCTCCTTCAAGGAAAATCACATCCAGAATTTGGAGGCAAGACTTCAGAAAGAAAAGGAGTTAGTGGCTAATTTCTCTAAACCAAAGTCTGTCTTGCCCTTAATAGACAATTTCATTTCTCATAAAGGAAAGACAGGTCTAGGATTTAAGGGAAGAACAAGGGCCACCAATTCTTATAGAAAAGGCAAAGCCCCAGTTCAGCCACTAGCCTCAAAGCCCCCTATCTTCTTAAGGAAAGTGATGCAACCTACAATCATGTATGATCATGATATTATTCATGATCACTGTGAGTATGGAGATCTCATTGACAAGGGTGTATATGCCAATAGGCCACTCTATAAGCAAACTCATCAGGTTCTTAAGGAATCCTTAGGGTTTGCTGCTCCAGCACCTAAACTTAAAAGGACTGCTGAAAACTAAGTTGTGAAGTCTGTACTTAAGAGAAGGTACAACAGATTTGAGTGTTGGTGTTGTGGCAAGGTGAGCCATTTTGCCATGAATTGTTGGTTCAACACAAGTGTTAAAAACAAGAACTTACCTGTCAGAAAAGCTACAGGTAAGCATGATAGATTTCAAACTAACAAGAACCTAGGACCCAATAACAATTTGAGTTCTGAGGATAGGTAAATCTTTATTTGATGCAGGTGAATCCAAGTGGCCATACCCCTATATGGTACTTGGATAGTGGATATTCCAGACACATGACTGGAACTAGAAGAATGTTGAGGGACTATGCACCCATAGAGAATGAACCCAAAGTTATCTTTGGTGGATCTGAAAAAGGAATCATCAAAGGATTTGGTAACATTTCTAGTAATTCTATTATTATCACTCAAGTGGCTTATGTGAAGGGTCTAAAACATAACCTGATTAGCATAAGTCAACTTAGTGATCTAGGTTATGACATCTTTTTCCTCAAAGGGGAGTGTCAAATAATGAGGTCAAGTGATCAAGAGATCATTCTGACTGACACTAGGAAAGAGAATGTATTTTGTTTTAACCTTGATTGTGAGTATAACATCTCACCCATTTGTCTAGTTGCAGGTGAGAAAGCATCACAATGTGTCCAATGGCACAAGAGATTGACTCATCTGAACTATAAGTCAATATGACAGCTATTTAGTATGGGGTTTGTGAGGAATGATCCTCAGGTAAATGCATTAAAGTTGGTGTTTGTTCAGCTTGCTAAAAGGGCAAACAGACTAAGTCCTCTTTCCAAGTACTTGATACCAAAGATTCAATGAGATGTCTATATCTCTTGCATATGGATTTGTTTGGTCCTATGCCAGCTCCTTATTTGCCACGGTTCAATTGCTGTGGCTAAAGGGTCTGTAACATAAAAAAGATTCGGCCGCACACCGCAGCCCGGCCGCAGCCGCCGCCGCCGTTGCTGCCCGGCCGTGGCCGCGGCCACCGTTGTCGCCCGGCCGCGGTCGCCGCCGGCGCCGCGGCCGCCGTTGCCGCCAGGCCGCGGTCGCCGCCGCCGCCGTCTGCGAGCCGATTTTATTTCAAACATTTATTGAGAATGGGTAATATAAACCCCAAATTGATCTTTTAGTTGGCGGTGTGGGACTAAAAAAACCCGACCTTTTGCCTCGGATTAGGCTTTCGTGACTAATACTAGATTATTAGCCACGAAACAGACAAACCGTGGCAAAAAGTCTGGTTATTTACCACAGTTTAGTCATCCGTGGCTAATACTAGCTTATTAGCCATGAAATAGAAACCGTGCCTAATGCTTCATTATTAGCCACGGTTTTCCCCCGTGCCAAAAAAACCCATGGCTAAAAGTCATTTTTCTAGTAGTGTGAGTATCATGCAATGGCCGCCATTGTTTCTGAACTCACCTGGCTGGAGGCTCTTCTTGGAGATCTAGGGGTCACTTTATCCTCGCCAACAGTTCTACTTTGTGATAGTCAGGACGCAATCCATATTGCGAAGAACCCAGTTTTTCATGAACGGACCAAACATATTGAAGTTGATTTCACTTCATCCGTGAAAAGGTTCAGTTAAAGAAGTTAGAGCTAGAGCATGTTCCCGCTTCTAAGCATGTTGCTGACATTCTCACCAAGGCATTGCCCCGATATTTGTACCATCAGTTCTTATCCAAGCTTGGTGCCTACGACTTGTATGCTCCAGCTTGCGGGGGAATGTTAGAGAAATAGGATAATGTAAAGGCCCATTAATTTGACCCATTTTATTCTCTCTTTGTTTAGTCCCACATCTCTTGTATAAGACTCTTCTCCTCTCTCCTCTCATATATATATATGTTCTCATACTTGTTTTTGATATATGAAAAAGCACTCATAAGGTTTGAGACCATTTCTCTATAAAAATGAATTGCTGGAACACTATAAAGCCAAAGATGACCCTAATGTAATTTTGGTGACTCCAACTATGGTCAAACCGAAGGCTATTATATGATCAGAATTGGATACATATTTTTTCTAAAGTAGTATATGTTGAAGGTCTTCAACATAATCTCATTAGTATTAATCTACTGTGTGATATTGAGTACAAAGTAGTATTTACCGACAACCTATGTCAAATAGTCAACTCGAAGTCAGATGCAATAATGCTATTTGGCTATAAAAAAGGCAATGTGCATATAGTTAACTTCATCTCGAATTCAAACGAGATCTGTCTATTCAATTCAGACATAGACCAAAATGAGCTTTTGACATACGATGCTTGCTCATTTAAACCATAAGACCATAAACAAGCTAGTTAAAAATAATCTAGTTAGAGACTTGCCAAAAGGTAAGTATAGAAAAAGAAACTCATGCTGAGCTTGTCAAATGGGTAAACAAACCAAGTCATCATTTAAACCACTTGGTAAAAATGATTCACCTAAAAGCCTTTATCTATTGCACTTGGACCTATTTGGTCCAATCCCCACTTAGAGCTTTGGAGGAAAGTCTTTTACTCTAGTTATAGTGGATGATTTTTCTAGATTCAGTTGAGTGTTCTTTCTGAGATATGTCAGAAACTTTCAAGATCCTTAAGATTCATTAGACAAGTTCTATCTAAATTCAACACTCAAGTTGCTATGTTCAGAAGTGACAATGTTACAGAGTTTTCAAATCAGTTAATATGTAGATTCTGTGAGGATGAAAAGATAAGACAGTTTTTGCAGCTTGTAGAACTTCTCAACAAAATATGGTAGCTGAAAAGAAAAAATAGAACCCTAATTGAATCAAGATGAATATTACTGGCTGAGTCAAACTTGCCTAAGTCTTTTTGGGCTAAAGCAGTTAACACTACTAACTATGTTTTGAATAAAAGTCTTATCCGTAAGATTAAGTTAAAGACTCTTTATGAGCTCCTGAAGGGAAAATCACATATAGTTTCATACTTTAGGATATTTAGTTGCACTTGCTTCATATTAAATAATAGAAATAGCTATCTTGCCAAATTTGACAAGAATGTTGATGATGGTATTTTTTTAGAATATTCATCATCAAACAAGACCTTTATGTGCTATAATAAAAGGACTCTTAAAATAAAAGAGTCTTATGTATTTAGTTTTTAATGAGACTAACACATTTTCCAAGAAGGAGAAAACTTCCCCCAAAAATATTTTGCAGGAAGAAGACCCTCTGTTTGCTGAGTTGGAGAAATTGTGCGTTAATGAAATCGGAGAAGGCTTATTTATAGAGCACATTAATCAGCTATATAATGTTGAAATTAATTCATATAATGAAGACTACTGAAGTTGTTAACATCACAAAACGCGACAATCTTCAAATCCAAGTGCCAGTTACTGAACCTAACATTGCTAGTGAAGAAGAAGCTCTTGAAGAGATCACTCCTACACTTGATGTAGCTAGAACAAATTCTGTGATAACAAATCTCAAGGATCACCCTCATTCTCAAGTGATAGGAGACATGATTCTTTGAGTTAGAACTATGAACCAACTATCAACTAAGCCTATGCTGCAGTGCTTGCTCTCCTAATATGAACATAAGAAGTTTGAGAAAGCAGACAATGATCCCCACTAGATTGTTTTTATGCAAAAAGAGCTAGTTCAGTTTGAAAGAAATAAGGTCTGAACTCTAGTTGACATGCCTTGAAATTACCCAGTTATTGAAACAAATGAGTATATAGAAATAAGCTGGATTTCAATGGAGTCATAGTCAGGAATAAAGCCAAATTGGTAGCTAAAAGATATATACAAGAAGACGGAATAAACTATAATCAGACCTTTGCATGCTAGACTGGAAGCAATGATGCTATTCCTTGCCAATGCTGCCTATAAGAAGATCAAAGTATATCGGATTGATGTCAAGACTGTCTTCGTCAATGACACTCTCTAAGAAGAGTTTATGTGGAAAAACCTTCAAGTTTTTGGCAATTCATCTTTTTCTTCTTATGTTTTTAAATTAAATAAAACATTATATGGTCTAAAATAAGCTTCAAGAGTTTGGTATGAGACACCATATCCACTTTCGTTCTAGAGCACTCATTTGAATGTGGAAAGGTGGATAAAACACTATTCACAAGAACACAAACCAAAATTACTAATAATACAAATTTATGTGGATGACATTATATTTGGCTCTACAAATCAAACACTTGCAAAAAAGTTTGCTGAACTAATGCAGCCAAGATTTAAAATGAGTATAATGAGAGAGTTATCTTTTTTCCCTGGTCTATAAGTGAAACAAAGTGATGAAGATGTTTTTATATCTCACTCCAAATACACTAAAAACTTATCAAAAAGTTTCAGATGGAATTTGCCTCCACCATGAAAACTCTCATGCCTACCAATGTTGTGATTGATAGACAAGAGTCAGGTCAATTTATTGACCAGAAGATTTATAGAGCAATCATTGTCTCTCTTCTCTATCTCACAGCCAGCAGACAAGACATCTTGTTTGCCACATGCGTATGCGGTTTCAGTTAGACCCTAAAAAATCACACTTAAGTTCTGTCAAAATAATTCTAAGATATCTAAATGATACACTTGAACTTGGTTTGTGGTATCCAATAGAATCTGAATTTGAGTTAGTAGGCTACTCAGATGCAGATTATGCTGGATGTAGGCTGGATAGGAAGAGCATCTCAAGAACTTGTTAATTCCTGGAAACTAGACTGATCTCTTGGTTCAATAAGAAGCAAACTTAAGTCTCTACTTCCACAACTGAAGTTGAGTATATAACAACGGGATGTTGTTGATTATAGATATTGTGGATGCAAAATCAATTAATTGACTATAATTTCTCTATCAAAAATTCCACAATTTTCTGTGACAACTCTAGTGCAATTTCAATTGCATCAAACTCAGTGTTGCATAGTAGAACCAAACACAAAAATTAAACATTACTTTCTCATGGACAATATAGAGAAAGGGAAAATATCTCTTCAATATATGTCCACTGAAGATTAAAGAGCTGATATATTCACAAAACCCTTTGATGAAGTTAAGCAAACACTTCATCAATGCATTTGGAATACTTGATGGAGATCAATAAATCATATTATAATACGTGCAATTTTTTTTTATGAAAACTGGTTGCTGGGAAAACAACACAACACTTAAAGTCTATATTCGACGTGATGTCGAATACAAATCGACAAAACATCGATTTCTATTCGATGCAATGTCGAGAGCTGGAGATATTGAAGAGTAAGAACTTATTTGACGCAATGTTGATATTAATCGACGTATGTGCCGATAGAAGGATTGATAAGATATACTCGAAGTTACGTCAAATACAAGTCGACACATCATCGACTTTATAAGCGCGTGCAGAAACCTTTCCTTAGATCAATTTTAGCTTGTTGCGTCGACTCTTTCCTGAAATACGTCGCCTTGTGCTCTAACTTTCAACGTATCGCCTATTTATACCAAAACATATATTATATTTATTACTTTTTAAAAGTTTTCATCTTTCCCGCACTCTTCTTTCTTGTTCTCGTTCTATTTTGTTTGTTGAGTGCTTTTGCAGGTACACAAATAGCTCCAATGCCGAATGAGTCTGAAGTTTGTGCTGCACTCAATAAGACTTTGACAACATTGATCACAGAATTCATCTCCCGCTTCATTATCTTCTCAGATAAGTTTCAATAAGGTTGCCACTCTACAAAGACGACTGGACGACCTGTGAGGCTCTTTACAAGACCTTGAACAACAATTGACTCAATCCCATGTTTCCTGAAGAGGTCTTTACATTCATTTTAAGGATCTAAAGAAGGAAGAGAGTCAGGTCAATCCCATGGATTGTCCTTAGGATTTTTCTAATGACGATACTTCAGAAATAGAGGATAGTGAGGATGTTGGTGATAAAATGAATATGGAAGTTACTGTTGATCAGATCCAGAGATAGAGAATGTTGATATTCTTCATGATCACATTGCAGAGCCAAAAAATCAATGGAAACTATCTATACCATGGTTGCTCCTGGCTCTCCTTATGAATATGAGGGGGAGCCAGCCAATGAGTCAAAGTTACTCTTGGTTGTGCCTGAGCTGGAAATTGGAGTAATTATTCCTATATCTTACTGGGAGTTTATGTTAGATGATTTACTTCAACAGAGCATGGAAGGACACGCGATGTGTGACGAGTCTCCAAGGGTTGTGTCCCCAAAAATGCCATTTCCAGTAAGATCAGGTATAGAGTCTTTTCCAATATGGAAATAGTACACAAAAGCTCAAAAGGAAACAATACAAGAAGGATAAATTGTATACGAAAAGATATCTCAAAGTTGATCTTCCAAAAACTATAATGAAAGAGTATAGATATCCTGAGATAGAAAAAGCTCTTGAAGAAATTGGAGAAAGAAACAAAGCTGAGTATGAAGCTTCTCCGAAGAAGTTAGCTGACAAGGTGAATATTTTTCTTGATAAAATCAAAGAAGGACAAATCAAGGAAGAGATATCATTAATATAAGACTAGTTGAAAGTCTTTATTTTCAAGGTAGCTTACAACCTCGGGGGGGGGGGGGGGGGGGGGGCGAAATAGGTTCTCTCTGATATTATTAGATTTTAATTTTATCTTCCTTAGTGCTTAGTGTGTTGGCAGTAAATTACTTTCAAGTACCTGCACAAAGAAAACAACACAAAAAAGTACATACAGATTTATAGTGGTTCCCCAACTTTTGGGTATATCCACTCTCTTCCCACCTTGCCAACTTCCTGTTAGTCAAGACACTTGTCCAAATCACTACTCCAAAGATCTTACACCTCAGATCCCTCAGGACCTCTCAGTCTCCTTCAAGACTTACACTCAGCCACAAGGGCATACGCCTCAGTGATCAACAAATCACCTACCTCAGGCCAAAGGCCCTACACTCAGGCTGGAAGGACAACCCTACCTCAGATCCACTAGGGATCCTACCTCAGACCCAAAGGTCCTACTCTCAGAGAGTATTCCTCTCATGCAACTCAGTGATCAATTGACCACCTACCTCAGATCCAAACTGGATCCTATAACTTAGGCAAATTTGCCCTACCTAGGGCTCAGAGGACCCTACAACTCAGATCCAAATGGATCCTACTGGAGTGAAATAGATTTATATTTATCACAGAAAAATTTCTCTGTGACAACCCCTTGAGCTGAGTTATCTCAGCTCTAACTTTCTTTACAGCTACAAGGATTTTGAGTTGGAAGTAACTAACAGTAAACTTCTCTGCTTCTTCTTCCTTCCCAGGATAGAATCAACTATTTTTGTTCTCTCTTCTTCTCAGCTTCAGAAGTAGATCTTCAGATTTGATTTTGCTGAACCGAGAAGCAACTTGATCTTCAGAAACTTGTTCTCTGTTTTTGCTTCTCCCTCAGAAGGAAGACCTTCTGAACTTGCTGGTGCAGGTGAAGATGGCACACGCTGACTGAACTTTTGGTTTTTGCAGGAAGACTTCAAATTTTTCTCTGCAGTAATGGCGAGGAAGATGAAGTCCATCCACAACTTTTTGTATCACCAAAACCCTAAAAGTTGTTTTGCGTCTTGGCCCATCTCTTTCTTTTGTAGTTCGCCGATCAACGACACTTAGAAATCAGTGGGGCCCACCTGCAGCTTCCAGCTGCACCATGCTTTAACGGAAGAAGACGTACAGTAGCTTCTTGACAGAGTTTGTCGTGATCTGTAGCTTCTCCGTGCATGATTTGAAATTAGTTGACTTTGTCGATTTTTCTTATTTTGCTGACGTCAGCACCTGTGGACTTAGCCAAAATCGAGCATCAGTGGAATGGGCATTGAGTGAATGAGCTTCACTCAACGCTAAGAAACTTAGACAGAATTATGTCTATCTAGGCGTTGACAGCGTTGAGTGAGGCTTACTCACTCAGCGTTTTTTGCCTTAGCTTATTCTCCAGCCTTTTCTACATGCTTGGCGTTGAGAGCGTTGAGTGACCTCACCTCACTCAGCGCCTTATGCCTTAGTCATTTTCCTGCTTCTTCAACATCTTAAGAGTTGAGAGAGTTGAGTGAGCACGCCTCACTCAATGCCTTTTGCTTTTAGCCAGATTTTCTGAATCATAGCGTTGAGAGCGTTGAGTGAGCATGCCTCACTCAATGCTTTCTGCCTTAGCCAAATTTTTCTTCACCTTGGCGTTAAGAGAGTGAGCTCCACTCAACGCATTTGGACTTAGCCAAATTTCTGCGTTTGAAAACACAGGTTCTGACTGAATGAGATATAGTCAACGCTTTAACACATGATGTTGAGTGAGCTTGCCTCACTCAACGCTTGTGGATTTAGTCAAATTTCAGTGCAGATTTTCTGTGGCTTTGACTGGATGAGCTTGTCTCACAGCCTTTTACTGTATGGCGTTGAGTGAGTAGACTTCACTCAATGTCTGTGGACTTAGCCATTTTCTCAGCTTGCCACTCCTTTGTCTTTGACTATATAGGCTCCACTCAGCGCTATAAGTCATATGACGTTGAGTGAGTAACCTTCACTCAACACCTAAGGACTTAGACAGATTTCTGTCTATCCATATCTTAGGTAAGTGTTTACCTAACTTAGCCACTTAAGCTACCTGTTCCATCATTGTTGTTAGGACATCCCTGCAATCACTAAACTCAGGCACTTATCAAATACAACTTTATGTATGTCATTCACAAGATTGACTTCCTCAATTCTAGGACATTGTTGGCAATGGACCCAACAATCTCCCCCTATTTGAGGAAGTTAAAACCGTTAAGCAAATGAGTCAATGACATACAAAAAAATATGCAGCAATAAGAATTTAAAAAAATAATTGGAGAATGATCTATAGTTACCACAACTCCTTGCTTGCAGGGTGAACATTACCATATTTGCTCCCCCTGAATTGCTGCTACCATTCTTGATCATACACATGATCATCTTTTCCTCCCCCTTTTTGACTTCAACATATAGGCAGCAAGGTTCTTATCATCTGCTCCCCCTTTTTGGTTATAGGTAGGTAGTAGTTGATCCTCATGAGAGTGCTGAGGCAGTGCTGGCCATGCTCCCCCTCAACTTCTGCATCATCTGTCATATTTCTTGGTAGAAAATCTAGTCTATACCAGTCTGGACAGCAGTTGACCATGATGTCACTTAAGGTATATCACTTGAAGAGTCTTCATTTTACTGAAGAACAATTCCATCTGCAAGATACAGAATAACCTGCAATAAAATGAGGAGCAACTGAAGCTATATCAGGTTTAACATACCCGACTCAAACTTGAAGGTGTTAAACTTTTCTTCATCTAGTGGCTTAGTGAAGATGTCAGCCACTTGCTTGTCAGTTGGGACAAACTCAAGGTTGATTTCTTCACATTCCACATGCTCCCTAATGAAATGATATCTGATTTTAATGTGCTTAGTCCTGCTATGGGAGACAAGATTCCTAGCAATTGAAATAACACTAGTAGAATCATAAAATAGAGAACTTCTACTTATCAGAAGGTTGTAGTCCTGGAGCTGATGCTGTATCCACAACAACTGAGCATAGCAGGTACCTGCTGAGATGTACTCTGACTCTGTAGTTGAAATTACAACACTAGTTTGCTTCTTGCTGCTCTATGAAACTAGTCTTTCACCTAGGAATTGACATGTGCCAGAAGTGCTCTTTATGTCCTTTTTGCAGCCTGCAAAGTCTGCATCTGAATATCCAGTTAGATCAAACTCCCCATTCCTAGGGTACCACAGACCAAGATCTGGTGTGCCCTTAAGATACCTTAGAATTCTCTTTACAGGAGAGTAATGAGATTCTTTGGGGCAAACCTGATACCTAACACAAACACATGTAGCATACATGATGTCTGACCTACTTGCAGTTAGATAGAGAAGGGAAACAATTATCCATTTATCCCCCTATACAAAGTTTCATCATCAAGTTTCCCTGCCTCATCTTTGCATATGTGCATACTTGACCACATGGGAGTTCTCTTGGTGGAGGAATTCTCCATACCAAATTTCTTTATTATCTCCCTAGTGAACTTAGACTGGGATATGGACAAGCCATTATCTGTCTGTCTTACTTGGAGACCCAAGAAGAACTTAAGTTCACCCATACTGCTCATCTCAAACTTTCTCTGTATAAGTTTGGCAAACTTCCTGCAGAGGTTGTCATCAGTAGATCCAAAGATGATGTCATCTACATAGATCTGAACTAAGATGATCTTGCCCTTAGATTCTCTTAGGAATAAAGTCTTGTCTATCTTCCCCCTTGAGAATTTGTTCTCAATGAGGAAGCTAGGCAAAGTCTCATACCAAGCTCTAGGGGCTTGCTTTAGCCCATATAGAGCTTTCCTAAGTCTATAAGCAGAATCAGGTGAGTTAGAAACTATAAAACCTGGAGGCTGCTCAACATAGACTTCCTCTTTTAAGTCACCATTCAGGAAGACTGACTTCATATCCATATGGTAGACCTTGAATCCCTTGTGAGCATCATATGCAAGGAACAATCTTCTGGCCTCCAGCCTTGCTATAGGGGCAAATGTTTGATCAAAATCAATGCCTTTTTCTTGCCTGTACCCCCTAACTACTAATCTTGCTTTGTTCTTGATTATAATGCCATTTTCATCAACTTTGTTTCTGTAAATCCACTTGACTCCAATGACATTATGTCCATGAGGTCTGAGAACCAGCTTCCAAATATTGCATCTTTTAAACTGGTTCAGTTCCTCTTGCATAGCCATTATCCAGAATTGATCTATGTTGGACTCTTCAAATTTCTTTGGCTCTACCTGTGACAGGAAGCTTGCATACATAGCAGTATTCAGACTTCTGCTTCTTGTCACTACTCCATAGCTCGGTTCACCAATGATTTGGTGAACAGGATGGTCTCTTAAGTGCCTAATTGCTGGGAGTAATCTTCTTTCAGCAACAGCTTCAGGAACATCCTCTTGCTTATCATTCTCTGCTCCAAGTGTGTCTAGTAGACCTTCTGGAGTATCAACTTCATCTTGGATAACTGCTTCTACTTCCTTGATGGTCAGATTGTCCATCTTCTATTCTGTACCTGCAGTACTGGAAGAGGAGCTTGACAGCTCCCTGTTAATCATGCTAGACTCATCAAAGACTATATGCACAGACTCTTCTATAACTTGACTTTTCAAGTTGTATACCCTATAGGCTTTACTATGATTATTGTACCCAATAAATATCCCATCAAAGGACTTGGCAGCAAACATAGTCACATAGGACTTTCCATTATGTAACACATAACACTTACAACAAAGATTCTGAGATAGCCCAGATTTGGTTTTCTGCCCTTCAAGATCTCATAGGGAGTCTTCTTGTGCCTTTTGCTGATAGAGGCCCTGTTGAGAACATGACATGCAGTATTTATTGCCTTAGCCCAGAAATATTCTGGGAGAGATGTGTCACACAACAAAATTCTTCCAGCCTCTATGAAAGTTCTATTTTTCCTCTCAACAATCCCATTTTGCTGGGGAGTTCTAAAAGAAGAAAATTCTTGATGAATCCCTTGCTCTTCACAGAACTCTGTCATGCCTTCTGACTGGAATTCAGTTCCATAGTCATTTCTGATTTTGACCACAGACTGTTAAACTCATTATGAACTTGCTTGACAAACTTGATGAAAATGTCAAGGGTCTCATTTTTTTTCTTTAGAAAGAACACCCAAGTAAACTTGGAATAGTCATCAACCACCACAAGGGTGTAGACTTTCCTACCTAGACTATGAACAGGAATGAGACCAAATAGGTCCATATTCAAGAGGTATAAGCACCTCACAGAGTCTTTGAAACTAGTGCCCTTGAAGGAAGCTTTGGTCTGCTTGCCCTTTTGGCAAGCTGAGCAAATGCTATCCTTGGTGCATTTCACATTTGGACAATTCCTAAGTAACTCTTGACTAAAGAGCTTGCCAATAGTCTTGTAATTCAAGTGAGTTAGTCTCTTGTGCCACTGGACACAATATGCGACTTTTTCATTTGCTACAAGACAAATAGGAGAGCCCGAGTCCAGACATAAAAAGTTTAAACAGTAAACATTTCCACTCCTAGTGTATGTCAGTATGACCTTTTGGTCACTTGATCTCCTAATCAGACACTCATCCTTGTGGAAGACAATAACATAGTCAAGATCAGAGAGTTGGCTTATACTTATAAGGTTGTGTTGCAACCCTTCAATATAAGACACCTTAGTGATGATGACTATGCCATTGGTGATCTTACCATAGCCTCTTGTTACCCCTCTATCAGAACCACCAAAGATAACCTTAGGTCCATTTTTCTCTGGGGTGTACTCCTTCAAGTTTCTCCTTGTCCCAGTCATGTTCCTGAAATAACCACTATCCAAGTACCATATTGGGGTATGACCACTTGGACTAACCTGCAATATACAGTTTACTTTACCTTAGGACCCCAATATCTATTGGGTCCTAGGTGCATATTAGTCTGAAACTGAACATGTCCACCAATAAGTTTTCTGACTGGTGGACTAACTCTGGTCCTGACCACATTAGGATTATGAAATCTGTCAATGACATAATGACCTACCTTGCCACATCACCAACAATCATGTATGTTGTATCTTCTTTTCTGTGTTGGCCTTGCAGCTGGATTGACAGTAAGAAGATATGCAACAACCATTTTCTGATTCCTTTTAACATGGATTTGACTGAAGGTTAGTTTGCTTGCTGGCTTGTACGTCCTATTTTGAATCCCATCAGCAACACATTTCTTTTTAGATAGTGTGCTCTTGATAGCATCAGAAACAACCATATCTGGCAAGCTGACAGATTGACCCTTAGTTAGATTCTGTGCTGTTAAGTTCTGAAATTTGGCTGCAGCCACATTTTTGAGAGGGGGGGGGGGGGTTGTAGCACCAAAAACAAATGGTCCATGATGGGCCATTTGAATTTCTTCATGGATAGCCTTAAAGGCACTTATCCTGCTATGCCTTCCACAATGGCTGAGAACATCTTTTGTTCTGCTTGTGGAAGCACCATTCATATATTTACTATATATACTTTCCTAGTCATACTTATTTGAAGGGAATATCACCCTCTTGAATGGGATAGGTGGCCTAGATGCCATAGGCATAACTGGAACTTTCCCTTTACCTTTGGGATGGGCTGGTCTTGTGTTACCCTTAAAGCCCAACCTCTTCTTACCCTTCTGTGAGGAGAATGAGTCTATCAAGGGCAACACTGTATTGGGCTGAGAGAAACTGGCTACAATACCTTTCTCCCTCTAGAGCTTTTCCTCAAGATCTCTAATGAGAATGTTTTTGCTCTTGATAGTCTCCATCTGGATGCCTAACAGGGTTTTCAGTTGACTGAGTTCCCTCATTGTCTGATTCAGCACAGAAACTATTTCAGCAAGCTGAGCAGCAGCAGGCTGAAGAGACAAAATCTCCTTAGCCTGCTTCTTAGTCAACTTTTTACACTTCTTGAAGGCATCCAGAAGTTCACTATATCTGTCAATCAGTTGATTGACATCACCTTCTGAGCCAGAATCATCTTCACTATTAGGTGAAGAGGCTTCTATACAGGGACTTGTCTCATAGCCAGACACAGAACTGGATAGGGAATGTACCTTACTTTGGCTTCTCCCTTGGACTTCCTATGTCTTCTCCCTTGGACTGCCTGAAAGCTTCATACTCCTGGTTAAGCATGAACTTTTTATTATCCCTGACCTCCTCTGTGCCTTCTATATAGATCACCAGAGTGTCCCACATTTCCTTTGCATTTGTGCAGTGAATCAGATTCTGAAGGGTAGAATCATCAATTGCACAGACAATGATATTCTGAGCCCTCTTGTCCATGGTGGCAAGAATGGCTTCATCCTTTGTCATCTCAGCATAAGTCTTGGGTGTCTGGATGCTTGCATCTAGGACAGACACTTTCATGGGGATGAAAGGTCCTTCTTTAACAGTTATAAAGATTCTAGGGTCAGCTGCTTCCATGAACAGCCTGACCCTCTCATTCCAGATGCCAAATCCCTCCTTCCTATAGATAGGAAGCTTCATGACACCCAGCTCCTTATAGTTCACTCCTGAACCCATAAGGACAGACTGTAGATACCTTGGAAGATCACTCAAATGGTTAGATCTTTTTTGAGAAACCTCCCTCTGATACCACTTGAAAGTCTTTATTTTCAAGATAGCTTACAACCTAGGGGGGATAGGTTGTCTCTCTGATATTATTAGATTTTAATTTTATCTTCCTTAGTGCTTAGTGTGTTGGCAGTAAATTGCTTTCAAGTACCTGCACAAAGAAAATAACACAGAAAAGTACATACAGATTTATAGTAGTTCCCCAACTTTTGGGTACATCCACTCTCCTCCCACCTTGCCAACTTCCTATTAGTCAAGGCACTTTTCAAAATCACTGTTCCAAAGAGCTTATACCTCAGATCTCTCAGGACCTCTCACTCTCCTTCAATACTTATACTCAGCCACAAGGGCCTACACCTCAGTGATCAACATATCACCTACCTCAGGCCAAAGGCCTTACACTCAGGCTGGAAGGACAACCCTACCTCAGATCTACTAGGGATCCTACCTCAAACCCAAAGGTCCTACTCTCAGAGAGTATTTCTCTCCTACAGCTCAGTGATCAATTGACCACCTATCTAGAATCCAAACTGGATCCTACAGCTCAGGAAAATTTTCCCAACCTCAGGCTCAGAGAGCCCTATAACTCAGATCCGAAGGGATCCTACTGGAGTGAAATAGATTTATATTTTTCACAGAGAAATTTCTCCGTGATAACCCCTTGAGCTGAGTTATCTCAGCTCTAACTTTCTTCACAGCTACAAGGATTTTGAGTTGGAAGTAACTAGCAGTAAACTGCTCTACTTCTTCTTCCTTCCCAGGATAGAATCAGCTACTTTTGTTCTCTCTTCTTCTCAGCTTTAGAAGTAGATCTTCAGATTTGAGTTTGCTGAACTGAGAAGCAACTTGATCTGTAGAAACTTGTTTCTGTTTATGCTTCTCCCTCAGAAGGAAGACCTTCTGAACTTGCTGATGCAGGTGAAGATGGCACCAGCTAGCTGAACTTTTGGTTCTTGCAGGAAGACTTTAAGCTTTTTCTCTGCAGCAATGGGGAGGAAGATGAAGTCCAGCCGCAACTTTTTGAATCAGTAAAACCCTAAAAGTTGTTTTGCATCTTGACCCATCTCTTCCTTTTGTAGTTGGCCGATCAATGACACTTAGAAATCAGTGGGGCCCACCTGCAGCTTCTAGCTGCACCATGCTTTAACGGAAGAAGACGTACAGTAGCTTCTCGGCAGAGTTCGTCGTGTTCTGTAACTTCTTCGTACTTGATTTGAAATTAGTTGACTTTGTCGATTTTGCTGAATTTGCTGACGTCAGCACCTATGGACTTGCCAAAATCGAGCATCTGTGGAATGGGCGTTGAGTGAATGAGCTTCACTCAACGCCAAGACACTTAGACAGAATTCTGTCTATCTAGGCATTGATAGCGTTGAGTGAGAAAGCCTCACTCAATGCTTTTTTGCCTTAACTTATTCTTCATCCTTTTCTGCATGCTTGACATTGAGAGCGTTGAGTGACCTCACCTCGCTCAACGCCTTATGCCTTAGTCATTTTCCTGCTTCTTCAGCATCTTAAGCGTTGAGAGCGTTGAGTGAGCACGTCTCACTCAACGACTTTTTTTAGCCAGATTTTCTGAGTCATGACGTTGAGAGCATTGAGTGAGAATGCCTCACTCAACGCTTTCTTGACTTAGCCAGATTTTTCTTTGCCTTGGCGTTGAGAGAGTGTGCTCCACTTAATGCATTTGGACATAGTCAAGTTTCTGTGTCTGAAAACACAGGTTCTGACAGACTGAGATACAGTCGACGCTTTAACACATGGCGTTGAGTGAGCTTGCCTCACTCAACGCCTGTGGGCTTAGTCAAATTTCAGCGCTGATTTTTTGTTCCTTTGACTTACTGAGCTTGTCTCACAGCCTTTTACTGTATGACGTTGAGTGAGTAGACTTCACTCAATGCCTGTAGACTTAGCCACTTTTTCAGCTTGCCACTCCTTTGGATTTGACTATATAGGCTCTACTCAGCGCTATAAGTCATCTGACGTTGAGTTAGTAACCTTCACTCAACGCCTGTGGACTTAGACAGATTTCTGTCTATCCATATCTTAGGTAAGTGTTTACCTGACTTAGCCACATAGGCTACCCTCAACGCATGTGGACCTAGCCACTTTCTCAGCTTGCCACTCCTTTGGCTTTGACTATATTGGCTCCACTCAGCGCTATAAGTCATATGACATTGAGTGAGTAACCTTCACTCAATGCCTATGGACTTAAACAGATTTCTGTCTATCCATATCTTAGGTAAGTGTTTACCTGACTTATCAACTTAGGCTACCAGTCCCATCATTATTGCTAGGACATCCCTGCAATCACTAAACTTAGGCACTCATCAAATACAGCTTTATGTATGTCATTCACAAGATTGACTTCCTCAAATCTAGGATATTATGGGCAATGAACCCAACACTAGTCCAAACACCTGATACAATCTTTGAACACCAAAGTTATGCTCAAAAACATCCTCAAGCACAGGTCATTGAACCTGCAGGACAACTTCACAAAGGAGGCCTTGGTTTCAATCATGATGATTATATTCCTTATGAAGTTGATAATGAAAGACTGATCACCTTTGTAAAGACGTCAGCTCCAAGTGCCAAAGAACGTACAGTCGGAGATCCTCAAAGGACTGGGTCTCCTGAGAATAAACTTGAATTGATAAATGAACTGTCAGCTAGAATTTTGAGTCTTGGCTTTACAGTAAATTCAGCTTCGCTTACTCCTAAGTCAGAGATTCATATGGTGTTCAAGATATATCATGAAATTCAAGAGAATTCAGAAAAAGCAAGATCAACACATTTTGAGTATGTTGAGAAGATTTCCAAAAAATTATACATTGCCTTTTCTCAATTCCTTAATGTCAGAAAGTAGTTAGCTGTTCTTGAACATAGTTCTAATATTACTTATAAAGGAATGGTTTTGGAGCATCACTTTATATTGATGATTATCACGTCTCTTTAAAATTATTCTTTTTTTCTTTCTTCTATTATGCTGTAAAATCACTTCATAAGTCTTGTAAAACTTGTTTAGCAAAATAGGGGGAGATTGTTGAAAAAAATCTTATGATTTATCCTAAATAATTATTTATAAGTGATTTTACATCATATGATAATTACCCATGTTGTATGGAGAGGGTAATTTTGTCATTAAAGTCCTAGGAAGTCGGTCAAGTCATGGTCATGAGGAAGACAAGCTGAAAAGGAGAAGAAAATCAACAAAGACAAATATGTGTCGACTGGAAGTCGACGTGACTGACTAGTTGTCGACACATCCTGTAAAGTGAAGTCGAGGCCTCTCCAGAGCAGAAGTTGACGCATGCTTTAATAAGATATCGACGCAACGTTAACTATTCAGTTAAGTCAACAGTGTCTCATTCTGAAGCAGATTTCGACGCACCTTCTCCTAGAACTCGAAGTAGCGTCGACATATATCCAAAATAAAAATATCAGAGGCCTTCATTTAAATTTATTGGAAGAAAATAACTATGAAAGTTATTTTAATCATAGAGAGCTGAAACAAAGATAGAAAGATATTTGAAGAGGTTGACAAAATTTTTGAAGACAAAGATAGAAAGATTATATTATATTCCTTCCGAATACAATCTCCTAAGTGGAAAATTTTATAATTCTCTAGGGATTAATATACCAAGATTTCAAACAGAAGCAAGAGAATACACACACTGAGAAAATACTCAGAACACAAGATTCAGAGCTATACTTTTTCCTTTTCTCATTCTCTATGCAATAGATCTGAGAGAAATCTGAGAACATTTTGAAAGACAGTGCATCATAGAGCTCATAATCCTTGCATATTTTTTCAACAAGGATTCATCTATTGAAAAGATCCAATTCACTCTAGTGTCAAGAATCCTCAGAAACTTCCAAATGATGACTCAATTTCTAAAGACATATTTCTTCTTCTACTCCTCTTACTTTCTCACTTTTTGTCATTGAGTCAAGAGTTTTCAGAATCCCTCTTAAATGGATTCAGTTTGATTCAAGATCTCCTTATCAAAATATCTGGTTGTCTTGTTCAAGTTCTACTTATCAAATGATCTAGTGTATTGATTCTAAGGCTCTATTTGGTTGGGCTGTTGCTGATGGAAAGCTGCTGATGAGAAGCTGCTGATGGAGAAAGTGCTGATTCTGGAATACAGAGTTTTGTTTAAAAAACTGTTTGAATGAAATGGAGTTTTGAAAACAGAGTTTTGAATAAGTTGTTTGGATTCAAAATGGAGTTTTGAATTAAAATTTTTTTTCCAAAAAAAAATCACCAGGCTAAATAAACACATAACACAAGAAATCCAGGTACACCCGCAATCTCGAGCTATGCTCTCGATTCATACAACTGATCCGCTATACTATCACGTAGCGCGATCATCTCCTCTACTCCACCTGCAGTGTCAGAGCAGGTTTCTTGTCGCCCTTGTGAGGCCACCTTATCATCTTGACCCTCCTGCTCGCACTCATTGAAATCTATATCGTTGCGGGAAGGGTGTCAGCGAATGAAATTATGTAAATCCATCATTGCCATCACAATATCTGCCTGCTTCGCAAAGCTGTAGCTCGGGATGTCCCGCAGTATGGCCCATTTCTTCTTCCAAACGCCGAACGATCGTTCTATCACGCTCCTTAGCGATGAGTGAGCATGATTGAACATTTCTCGACGTCCCTCTGCTCGACGACCACCGCGTGCGAAGTCTGGCAAATGATACCTTGTATCTTGATATGGTTTCAAATACCCTCTCTGCAAAGGATATCCAGAATCGACCAAGTAATATTTTCCTAATAATGTGTTAAAAATTAATTAACCACTCAAATAAATTAAAGTAAGAAATAGATAAACATATTTGTTAACATTACCTCGAGGCGGATGAGGAAAATTATATTGAGGATCATTTAAGGCATAATTGAAAATGCGGCTATCGTGTGCAGATCCCTCCCAACCCGCCATGACGAAAGTGAAGCACATGTTGAAATCGCAAGCAGCCATGACATTTTGAGTTGGATTGCCCTGTCTCCCAATATAGGGTACCTGCTGTCCAACTGCTATGCACGCATCCACATGTGTCCCATCTATAGCCCCAACGCAATCTTTAAAGAAAGACATATAACGTCTGTCGTTCATAATTTCGGGTGGAGTGCTCCCGAAAGACCTATCTAATGGCTGGATAACTTCCTCCCCTAGCCGCAACAAAGCACGAATACCCTGAGAGAAAAATCGGCTAGCTGTCTCCGTTGAATGCTGAAAGCGCTCAGTTGTTTTTCTCATCGATTCATTGTGCGCAATATGTATACGGTCAAGGCTAGCACTTCTCTGGAGGCTGTCCTTCTTGTTCCCTGGAATCCACACCTTTCCTCCAGATAATGCAATAGATCAAGAAATATTTCTTGACTCATCATGAAAGAGTCATGAAATCTCACAGTAGATCCACGAAGTATCTCTCCAACCCATTTATCACCTGTCTGCTTCGAAGTCATCCGTGGAACTCGACTGTTTAATAGAGAGGTGTGTGCAGAGGCCAAACATGCTGCTGCTACTATAGTGTGTTGTTGAACAATAACACATTTTCTTCTAGCTATTTTGTACTGCTCGGTGGAATTATCAGAGTGCTCGCTCGACATATTCTGGAGTAAACAAATATAGATATCACAAAAGAAGTCATACAAAAGTGTTGGATTAAAAAACTAGTAAGCATATAAATCATCCACATATCAATAAGCATATAAAGCAAATAAAGCAGATAACATATTAATGTCCAGACTAATGCGATAAAAGCATAGTAGCATCCACTGACAAAACAACGCAGAAATAAAGAAGATAGGCCCAACTACACGCCACTAGTATAGCGACTACGAAGCCACTGAATATTCAGACTTTCTGGCAGGCACATGAATGTCTCCCTATGATTTTTGTCCATCAGATAGGTGATGACAAAGAAGTGTAATTCCCTATCTAATTGCACTTCATGGTAAGTTGCTAACTTCTCAAGTTCTTGGGCAATGGTGAAGGAAGAATTACGCTTTGGTGGCTCCTGTATGAATCGACACATGCTCCGAGAAGATTCTGCCATATCCTCTAACACCGATGTAATATCTTTCTTCTGTCCTTTCCTCCTTTTTTGGCCAACCTTAGATGTAGCTGTGTTCTCAGTTACAGGAGGAACTCCACTGACATCAATGTCTTCTTGTCCACCGTCTGACAATGCTCTATCACCAGTAGACTCGGGGCCAACATTCCTCGAATGAGGGGTGCACGCATGATGTCCAATCGCAACAACAGAGCTTAACATCATGTTCAGTTTCTCCTCTAATTCTGGCTGTATTCCGGAATAACGAAACTTCTTTGCGGCAGGGAAAACCTGAAATATTATTCAATTATTTAAAACGGGCATACAATAATTAATGAAGGGAAATAATTGAATTCAAACATTGAATACCTTCAATCGCTCGTCCGACCACTCATCCGAGACGTCTATAGTTTTTCTTGTTGTGTTCCAACCCAAGCCGGTTTCACCTCGTTTCAACTCCGTCCACAGTTTCTACTCCTTCTTCAGATGATCCCATTTGTTTTTGAATTGCACCTTATCATATTTCTTTCCAGTTGACTCTTCAAACGTCTTCATTATATTGGACCACCCCTCTTTACTAAAATGTGTTGTAGGATGATTCCCACGTTCTATCTCTTTTATGCAGATATCACAAAAGAGGAGAACATCGGAATTGTCCCACATTGCGGCCACCCCACCGTCTTTTGTTTTGCCCATCTTTATAAATCAACACATAATAGAGAGAAAACAATTTTCAAAAACATTACAAAAATAAATCTTAAGACAATATGATTAATATATTAAACATACACAATCACACAAACATATAACTCACACACACACACAATCAACTCACATACACACACATATATATATATACACACACACATATATAAATACATACGCACACAAGCACACACAAACTCACACACATACACACATACACACAATCACACAATCACACACACAATCACATACCCATACACATACACACCTACACATGTACACACACACATATATATACATACACACACAAGCACACACAAACAACTCACACACACAAACACACACACACAACTCACACACACAATCACACACATATACACACAAACATATAACTCACACACATACACAATGACATACACATACACACATACACATACACATACACACATACACCTACAAACACACACACATATATATACATACACACACAAGCACACACAAACTCACACACATACACATACACATGTACACACACACACACACATATATACACACACACATATATATATATATACATACACACACAAGCACACACAAACTCACACAAACTCACACACATACACCTACAAACACACACACAATAACATACACATACACATACACACCTACCCATGTACACACACACACACATATATATACATACACACAAGCACACACAAACAACTCACACACACAAACACACACATACAACTCATACAAACACATGTACACACAATCACACACATATACACACAAACATATAACTCACAAACACACACAATCACATACACATACAAACACATATACACACACCATCACATACAAACACACACATACACACATACTCACACACATACACACACACACATACAACTCACACACAATCACACACATATACACACAAACATATAACTCACACACACACACAATCACATACACATACAAACACATGTACACACACCATCACATACAAACACACACATACACACATACTCACACACATACACACACACATACAACTCACACACAATCACACACATATACACACAAACATACAACTCACTCACACACAATCACATACACATACAAATACATGTACACACACCATCACTATATATACATACACACACAAGCACACACATACTCACACACATACACACATACACCTACAAACACACACACATATACACACACACACAAGAACACACAAACAACTCACACACACAAACACAAACATACAAGCACACACACAAGCACATACAAAATCAGAACACAAGCATGAAAATTCCAGGAAAAATTTGACCAAAATTTGACCAAAGACATTCCAATATCCATCAATTTTGATATAAAATGAGCACAAAAAAATTTTGAGAAGGTTACCTGCACTTCAGATTTGAGGCGTGAGGAAGAAGTAGGAATCACTGTGAGGAAGAAGTAAGAATCACTGTGAGGACTCGCTGCTGTGAGGAAGAAGAAGGAGTGGCCGTCGGAGAAGAGGCAAAACCCTAGACGCAGCCGGAAGGGCGAACTGCCGTCGGAGTAGAGTTGCCGACGCAAACCCTAGACTCGGCGAGAAAGGAGAACCGCCGTCGGAGAAGAGCAATGGGTGTTGTTGGAGAAGGTCGCCTGATGCCGTCGTGGATGGGGTTGGAGAAGAAGCGGCGGGTTGGATTGCCCGGGAAGGAGAAAGAGCGTCTGCGGCGCTGTCGACGGAGGAGCGAAATCGGGCTTATCGCGACTGCGGCTGGACGGCGAAAATTCCTGCGGATGAGAACCCTATTAAAACAACTGTTTAATGAAAACACCTTTTTTTAAAATAAGCTGCGCCAAACACAGCTTATAGCCTAAACTACGGTGCGTTTCCACCGAACCGCAGGGCATAAGCCCAACCAAACGCCACCTAAGAGTCTCCTTACTAAAAGACTCAGTCTTGATTCTAAGAGTCTCCTTACCAAAAGACTCAGTCCCTGGTTCTGAGAGTCTCCTTATTGAAAGACTAAAACACTGTGACAGTGAATTTCTATCAAAGTGGTAGAAGAGTGGACGTGCCCAGAATTTGGGAAACCACTATATTTTTTGTGTCTTCTGTATTGTTGATTTTTTGTGCTGTTTCTGTTTTCATTTCCTGCACTTTAATTTCTTACGTGCTTAATTAACAGTGGTTGTGTGATTGTGAATGTGAATTTGAGAAATATCTGAATATAGTTATAACTATTTACCCCCCCCCCCCCCCAGAGAAGACTCAGAGGCATAACTATTCCCCCTTTCAGGCAGTGAGTCCCAAAGCTAGTGATATATCTCTTCATGACAGTCCAAAAAGTAAATGATGGATATCCAATGTCTTCTTTACCACACCCAAATGCAAAGAGTATTGTGTTGTGTACTTCTTGGAGAATCTCATCCCATATCCCTTTGGTGTTAGGAACAAACACCCAGTATTTGGAACTGCAAAATATCATCACGGGGCATGTAGTCCTCATGAGCATTGATGAGAAGGGGATGAATAATTTGAAAAGTTTTTGGATCCACTCATTGTGCTTCTCGAATCATATCCCCAATATCGTATCTAACCTTCATCAAATGCAAATAAGTCCAACGATCCTTTGCAGACTACTTCCCCTAGCTCCAAGTCGTGGGTCGAGTAGTTTTGCTTATGCTTCTTGATCTGTCTGGATGTGTACGTTACCACCTTCACATGTTGTATAAGAATGACTCCCAATCATTGCAAAGATGTGTCTGTGAATATTTGGAAGCTACCGGTTTCTGATGGAATAGTGAGAATATAGTCAATGTCAGCCGGTCCTTTAGCTCATTGAAGGCTCCTTCACACTCGGAGTCTAGGTGAAAAGGTTCTCCTTCTTGGTGAGGGAGGTGAGTGACATCTCTATCTTTCAAACACCTCCAACAAATTTCAGCTTGTAACATCCCAATGTTACTTCTAGACCCCTTAACTTAGATTGGGTTAGGCATGGGGTGGGTGTTAGGGTTAGAAGCTAGATTTGACCCTAGGTAGTGGGTTGTAGCCATGTGGGGCTCACCATGGGGCCAAAGTCAAACAAGGTCAAACTAGCCTAAACAGGAACCCTAGCCACACCATGATCCCCTCATGATGCCCTAACCCTAAATACAATCTAAGTGGACCCCAAGGTAGGCCATGGGGTCAACCAGTTGACCATGATGGGTCAAGTCAACACCTTTGACCTAAGTAGTGAAAATGGTTCCCTAGCCAATTCACTGGGTTGGGTCCACCCAAATCAACCCAAATTCATCATGTGGGCCTAAAGTGACCCTATAAACCCTAGGGGAGAGAAAAATAGGGTCTTGCAATAGTGATTTTGGGAGAACACTTAGGAGAGAGAAAAGAGGAGGAGTAGGAGAGAGAAGATGCTAAGAAATGAGTTTGGACCATTTGGGCTCATCCCACCAACCCATGATGGGTTGGCTGACCATGCATGGGTATCAGGAGGTGTGGGACCCCCACCATGCAGCCTTGGGCCAAGCCCAAACCCAACCCAAGCCCAATATGACCTAACCCATTTATGGAAGTCAACTCCCTCTCTTCACTCACCCAACTCAACCCTAGCCTTGGTAACCCGACCCACTAAGGCCTAGTCAACCCTCAAGGACCAGTGGGGCCCACTCCCAAGCCACCTAGCCGGCCAAGATCCCCAACCCGACCCCAACATTGTTGAAATCGCCCTAGCCTTGGTGAGGTCGCCCCCCCCTCTTAACTCAGCCCCCAAACCACTTCCCCCTCTCATTTCCATTCACTCCTATCCCTGAGACAGAGAGAGAGAGCCGGAGACCACTGCAGCCATGGCAAACCGAGGAGATCGCCGGAAAATCCATGCTATGGAGAGCCGCCGCCACCCTCACCCACAGCCGCCATTAAGGGTCCGTATCCCCTCCCCTCCTACTGTACTAACATTCCTAGATCTTCAAGGTTAGTAGTCAAGCTCAAAAGAGCTCGACTGTAGGCCTCTACCAGCTTGGAAAAGCAAAAAAATGGCGGATTTAGGGTTTCTCGGGTTGGTGGCGCCGCCGCCGTCCGCCGCTCTCTGCCGCCCGACCGCCGGCCAGCTCAAGCCCCGACCACCGAGAGGCCGGGGGAGCATTTGGCCGGAGGTCCCGCCGCCGGCGATGGCCGGAAATGGCCTTGCAAGTTCAACAACCTCGGTTGGCCCTGCATGCACTGCATGGGGAAGAGATACAGTAGCCGTTGGATGCGCTTTAAGATTAGTGCAAGCAGATGAATGAAATTCCTGTATTTTTATATTATGATTAAAATATCAATCTGTCACACTTTAACAGTGACTTTGCATGCTGATTTTGGGGTACTTAGAGGCCCCAACTTAGGATGGACCCTGAATGAAAAATCTAGATAGATGAGTTAACTTTAAAATGCCACAGAAATCATAGGGTTTGGACCAGTAGGCTGTCCCGTAGGGCTGTTTTGCTAGGACTGCCCTTAAACTAGGACAGAAACAAATATTGGTGCCCTGCTCAAACCCTAAGTCCAAATGGACTGAGATTTTGGGCATGTGGCTTATTTAGCCAAATCTAGGTCCTCCCCAAAAATCAGAATTTTTGGGGAACATTTTGCTATAGTTTTTACAAAAATACCCAAAAGTAAATAAATGTGATTTTTGGAGTTCTCCAACTCCAAATGGCCCCAAATTTTGGTGGCACCCTCTCATGGGTATATTAGACCCATGGTTAAAATTTGGGCTAAATTGACTCACTGCATGATGAGGAATCTCACTTGCAAGTTTGTAAAAATAGGCTTAGGCTTGGGCTGCAAATAGTAAATTGGCAGGATTTTAAATGGCTGCCCAAGCCAAACCAGAAGCCCCCTTGACCTGAGATTTTGGTCAGAGGTATAATTAGGGCACATTTAGGCCCTGCCCAAAAATGGGCTTGATTGGAAAATAAAATATGAGGAAATTACCAAAGTACCCCTAGGGCTTAACTAGGTGATTCTTGGAGTTAGCTAACTCCAAATGGCCCCAGATTCTGGTGGCTCATCCTTAGGGGCATCATTGGTGCCTGGTAGAAATTTCAGAGCAATTGGACCCCTGCATGATGGGTTAATCCTTGTACATGTGTTGGCTAATTTAGGCCTTGGTGTGCAATTAGCAAGAAATTGTATATAGTGTATTTAGCCTAGCTGAGGCACCCAAAAACCATACAATAAATTCCAGTGATTCATTAGGGCATTTTTCACCCCTAGAATTATTTTTGGGACTTTTGGAATCAAAAATACCACTTATTGGAATTTTTCAAATTATAGGCTTTTTTGGAAAATAAATGGGAAAAATAGAATTTGGCTATAGAAAACTTTCAAATTCAGCCAAGTCACAGTATGGTGTCTTATTTGCCTTAGGAAAATTTTAGACCTCTGTTTGTAAATTATTGGAACGAAAACCTTGAAATTACTATTTTACCCCTTTTTTGTATTTATTTATGAATTGATGGAATTACATGTGGGGAAATTGTAAAAATATTTCTATAGATGTATAATAGCAATATTAGTGTTGCATATTTATTTCAGAATTTTTGTATACACTGATAATTATTAGGGTAGGAAAATGGCATTTTGGTAAATAATTAGGAATGAATTTTGGTAGACCATTACACAGTGGAAATAAATGAAACTCTGCCATTAGTCATAAAATAGTAATATGAATGCTTAGTAATTTTCCTGGAATTTTGGTGAATACATTTCTTGTACTTCATTTGGAAAATGACACTTGTGTAGGAATTGTATTAATTATGGGATAAATAGATATAATAAAAGGAAAATTATGAAATCTTGTAGACAGTAATATTTTTCTCATATGCAATTCAGGAAAATTCCCATAAGTCAGAAGATTTTAATTGATGATACTTCATGTGTAAAATGACCTAGGGAATAATTCTAAAAGATTTAATTAAAGGCCTTAATGACCTAGGAAAATTATGAAAATCAACACACTCATTTTATTAGTCTATACCACCCTAGGATAAATACTTGGGGTCAGCTGGATCAAGAGTTTAGAAGTTCGATTTTAGGGTGGCAATAGGTCATGGGGTGCGCTTAGTAAAGAAGGTTGGACTATAGGCCGCCAGGGGATGAATCAACAACTGAGTTAGGGTCTAAGTTCGGAAATATAACCCTGGGTGGCAGATGCATTCTAGAGACGAGAGTAACAGAGCGACATAAGACTTACCTAGAAAGAGTTGACGGAAGATCGCCACTCCTTAACCCATACCTTAAATCACTGGGTCACTCTATGTAACAGGAGAGAGAAAAAGGGGTTCGGGGTAGGCAACAACTAAACTAAATAACCTTGAGAAAGGGAGCTCTGGGATTCAGCCCATCGTAGCTCCTAGTGCCCCTGAGAGCCCTTCACCGGGAATACCTTGGGCAGTCCTGGGATTAACCTTAAGATTTTAAGTATGATAAACTGTAGACAAGAGTAGTCTATTAGGTTAGGTGAACTGGACATGTGCTCACTCGTGCCGGGTTGGAGGGACTTGGAGTCTTTGACTACTTGCTCGCCCGTGCAGAGTTGGAGGATGAAATTGGTTTCATATATACTCACCCAGGCAGGGTTGAAGGTTTTGTAGCATATTCTCACCCGTGACGGGTTGGAGAGTTTTGGGACTGGTTAGACCTTCGAGCTGGAGGCTCAATATACTATACTTGCATGTGCATATACTAGTGGCGGGCCATGCGGTACTGGCCAGTCGTCACACCGACGGCAGTACGGTGGACCAGGCGGGTGCGAGGGTTAGAAGGACCAGTAGGATGTTTATACTGGAGTCTGGAAGGCTTTTCCTAATAACGCGCACCCAGCCCAACAAGACTGACAGGTAGTCAGCAAAGTTGTACGCAGAGACTCTAGAGTGCACTGACGGTGTACAGAGGCGCACAAGAGAGGTCTAGGCCTGGTAGTGTGTATACCCGCCTAGAAGGCGGAGACGCCCGCTCCGCTGCTGCCGTAGCCACAACGGTGGTACCTGAGAGTGATGCTAGCTCTCGAAAAGTGGGAACTAAAGGTCTGTGATCACGGAGTCGTGTGTGTGTGTTGCACTGCATGTTCATAACATACCCACCATATAGTTGCATAACATTAACCTGCATAACAACCTAAGACACCTAATGTATAAGTGGTATGGGACGCTCATACATTAGGACCTGCTATACGAACCCTTAGCCAATAAGCCTGAGTGGGCATGTTTATAGGTTAAGGTTATTTTTCCTTTATATATATGCTTGTGACTCTGACACCCCATTGTATAAATGGTATGGGACATTCTATATAATGGGAGCCTTGCAAAAGATCCCTTGCTTATGCGTACCCGCATAAGTGGAGGTTACATTTCATTAAATTTTGATTATATATACCCTGTTAGTTTCCTGTCACCTGCTCGCCTTTGCCACCCCTTGTTGTCCTCCGCTTCGTCCTCCCGCACGGTGCCTAGGAATTGCAGGAGGAGGTGCTGAGGATACGACTTAGTCTTTTTGACTAATGGTCGTTGACCTTACTATTTTAGGAGCTCGAGGAGGTGGACCAGCACGTCGAGGAGGCCGGACTTGAGGAGCAGGTACCGGGTACTACTACTGGAGCACATGTTCAGGTGCGATGATTTGAGATGATAGATTCCGCTGCTGTATGTGAGAGTGAGAGTGATCATGATGTACTGGGCATAAGCCCTATTTACTTTCACTTCTGTACTCATTATGGACTGGCTTTTATTTCATTTGATATGTATATGTGATGTGGCTGTGGACTTGCTTCTGCTTTTACTCTGATTTATTATGCAATTATTCTCTTATTGGCCGAACAGGTTATGATCGTACTAGCCGGCAGAATCGGCGTCTTGCGGTGACGACTAACTCGTGCGTTAGTGTCACCGTAAGGCGGCGGTTCTGGGCATAAGATCCGGGTTGCCTCGGATTTGAGGAACAGGATCTTACAAACTGGTATCACTTGAACACACGATCATATGAGAATACAGTCCACCACACTGGAACACCCCGCTCGGGCATTAGTTTGCGGACAAACTATGCAGCGGAAGCAATGGTGTGCCCATGTGTAAAAGCCACATAAAACAGTCCATTAAACGATGAGTTAGGCCAATTTTGACATTAGCTTACCTTTATGCAGCCTCCACAGGATACGGTTCCTCCCCCTCCGGCTGCCATTCCGTTCATGCAGATAGAAATGGGACAAATGCTGACGGCGATCCTGGACGCATTCAGAGATCAGCAAGCCCCGGTACAGCTACCCAACCCAGGGTCGAACTGGCTGAGTGCGTTTAAAAGTCTGTCTCCGCCACTGTATCGCGGGACAGAAGATGCTGTGAAGACAGAGGAGTGGTTGGAGACCATCCAGGAGCTGCTAGCTGGCATCAGCTGCCCCGTCAGACAGGCAGTTCCCCTTGCCACCTCGGCACTAGACGCTCATGCAAAGAGGTGGTGGAAGTCGGTGCGGGACTCTACATTTGCCGACCGGGAGCTGATGGACATATCTTGGGAGGAGTTCAGCGACGTCTTCTTGGAGCATTTTGTATCTTCCACAGACCGAGATGCCTTGGAGGCGAGGTTTCTGAGCCTCCAGCAGGGGAGCCGATCAGTTATTGAATATCAGAGAGAGTTCTCCCATCTGGCGAGGTTTGCAGGCTTCCATGACTGGGACGACCAGAAATACGCGAAGAGATTCTATCACGGGCTCCGTGACTCTTTGAGGCAGCCCTTGCTGTTCATTGCCCACGGTACCATGGCGCAGATCATCGAGATGGCAAAGAAGTTGGAGGCTGACCAGCTGTTGGTGCAAGGCAGAGGGAAGAGATCGTTGGATGGACAGTCGTTTGGGGAGAGCAGCAGATCGTCTCAGAGGGGCAAGACGATTGGATACAGGAGAGGTGGGGGACGTCGTCGTCCCAACTATAGGCAGGATCAGGGGCCTCCTCCACCTTTGGCTCCCCCACCTATGCAGATTCCCGGACCGATGAGACAGGATGATCGAGGTCAGAGGCAGATCACCTGCTTTGGTTGCGGCCAACCTGGGCACATCAGGACGCAGTGCCCGCTTCAGGTCCACCCTCTTCCTCCTCCTCCACCTCCAGTGGCCCCTCCAGTTCACCAAGGCCGAGGACGAGGACGAGGACGAGGCCGAGACTGGGAGCAGGTATGCGCGCTAGATCTCACGGAGCAGAGGGACCCAGAGGAGGTGATTACAGGTACTTAAAATTTTTTTTTTAGGATTTATAAATTTTAAATTTTAAGAGTACCTTAGACATTAAAAGTAATACTATTCTTTGAACTCAAACAAACCCAGGCATAGTGATGATTAGCGGCAAGCCCGCTCACACCCTCTTCGACACGGGTGCGTCACACTCCTTCGTGTCGGACTCGTTTATTGAAGGATTAGAAGGAGTGGAGAAGTTTTCCGGTTTGGAAAAGAGAGTGCGACTCCCTAATGGTACGGAACTTCGAACCACAAACTGCTGCAATATGGATGTCGAGGTAGGAGGCAAAGCGTTTGAAGCTCCGGCAACAGTTCTGAGCCTACCGGATTATGATCTGATCCTAGGCATGAACTGGCTTCATTGGAACTACGCGCAGATAGATTGCCCCTCGAAGAGGATCACACTCAGACACGGAGACTCCTACGTCACCATTGAAGGTATCCGTTCCATCCCCCGCCTTTCTTTATCTTCAGTACAGGCTGTCAAGGCCTATGAACAGGGGGAAGAGGTATATCTCATTTGCTTCGAGATGGCAGTAGTAGAGAGTTCCCTAGCCGATATTCCAGTGGCACGAGATTATGCTGATGTCTTTCCGGAAAAGTTACCTGGACTACCACCATCACGAGACTTGGACTTCAGGATTCAGTTGGTGCCAGGGGCGAGACCAGTGTCCCGGGCTCCCTACAGGATGGTACCTAGAGAATTGGCAGAATTCAGGACACAGTTACAGGAACTGGTGGAATCGGGTTTTGTATGACCAAGTTCTTCGCCTTGGGGAGCACCCGTTTTATTTGTGAAGAAGAAGGACGGTTCGCTGAGACTATGTATAGATTATAGAGAACTGAACCGATTGACGGTTCGGAATACATATCCACTGCCACGGATAGATGAGCTCTTCGATCAGCTTCAAGGAGCTTGCTGGTTTTCAAAATTGGATTTGCGCTCGGGTTATTATCAGCTCCGCATCAGGGAAGAAGATATACCGAAGACGGCTTTCAGCTCACGCTACAGGCTATATGAATTCACGGTGATGCCATTTGGGCTCACGAATGCCCCCTCGGCGTTCATGACGCTCATGAACCGTGTATTCGAGCCTTATCTAGATCGGTTTGTCATAGTTTTTATTGATGATATTTTGATTTACTCACGGTCTCGAGAGGAGCATGCAGAGCACCTAGCGCTAGTATTGCAGAAGTTAAGAGAATTCCAGATGTATGCGAAGTTCTCTAAGTGCCAGTTCTGGCTTCAGGAAGTGGCTTTCCTTGGACACACGATCAGTGGAGCTGGATTAGCAGTGGATCCGGCTAAGATAGAGGCAGTGCGGGATTGGCCACGACCAAAGACAGCGTCGGACATCCGTAGCTTCTTGGGCCTAGCAGGTTATTATCGCAAGTTCGTGGAGGGATTCTCGAGGATAGCCCTCCCCCTCACGTCCTTGACGAAAAAGGATGCCGCATTTGACTGGACAGAGCGGTGCGAGTCAGCATTTCAAGAGCTCAAGGATCGGCTCACTTCATCCCCCATCCTTGCACTTCCCTCTGGGAGCGAAGGATTCCAGATATATACAGATGCCTCTTATCAGGGGATGGGTGCAGTCCTGATGCAACATGGACATGTTATCGCTTATGCTTCGCGACAGCTGAAGAAGCATGAGCATAACTACCCAGTACATGATCTCGAGCTCGGGGCCGTAGTCTTTGCCCTCAAGACATGGAGACATTACCTCTACGGGATTCATTGTGATATATACTCCGATCATAAGAATCTCAAATACATCGACACGCAGAAGGTTCTGAACCTGTGACAGAGGAGGTGGCTTGAGTTCCTCTGCGATTACGACTATAAGATGCACTATCACCCGGGAAAGGCGAATACTGTAGCAGATGCTTTGAGCAGGAGAGCCGGCACTTCTGAACCGGAGCCCCGGGTGATGTCTATGGAGCTGCTGCGCATGATGGAGGATATGCAAATTACCATGGTTTCGGAAGCCGAGCCAGTGATCTATCGAGAGTACCTGAACTCTTTGGTCAGCGATGATGATATACAGAAGCGCATTCTTACACATCAGAGATTGGATACTGATCTAGAGCCTATCTTTGACGCTCTAGAAGAAGGCAAGTATGGGGATTATACGCTGGAGGACGACCTTCTTCGATTCCGTGGCCGAGTGTACATTCCAGTAGGAGGTGAGATCCGGGAGGATATTCTCAGGGAGGCGCACTATTCCAGATACTCAGTACATCCCGGCATCACCAAGATGTGGGCTGACTTACGACGGACCATGTACTGGCCAGGAATGAAGAGGGAGATCATATATCTTGTGACACACTGCGAGGCTTGCCAGCGAGTGAAGGCCAAATGCAAGAGCCCAGGCGGTATATTACAGCCACTGCCAGTCCCAGAATGGAAGTTCGAGGATATTTCCATGGATTTTGTACACGGACTCCCTCGCTCCCATTCTGGGCACGATACTGTCTGGGTCATTGTGGACAGGTTGACCAAGGTAGCACGGTTTATCCCGGTCAGAAAAGATGCCCCGGTTGCTGTGTTGGTGAGGTTGTTTGTAGAACAGTTCATCCGGTATCACGGAGTACCCAGGTCTATTATTTCAGATAGAGATGGTCGCTTCACCTCCAGGGAATGGAGGGCAGTGCACGCTTACTTGGGATCCAGACTTTCCTTTAGCACTGCCTTCCACCCGCAGACCGACGGTCAGACGGAGCGGACGATACGCACTATGGAGGACCTGCTCAGGCTATGTATCCTGGATACAGGGAAACCCTGGGAGAGACTACTGCCGTTGATCGAATTCTCATACAACAACAGCCACCAGGCCAGCATCGGGATGGCTCCTTACGAGGCGCTTTATGGGAGAAAATACCGGACTCCGCTATCCTGGGTGCAAGATGTGGATACTCGAGCCCTTGGGTCAGACTTTGTAGAGGATACGGAGGCTCAGATTCATTTGATCAGGGATCGGCTTCTGGAGGCTCAGAGCAGACAGGCGAAATATTATGATGCTCGACACCGGAAAGTGGAGTTCCAAGTTGGGGACAGGGTTTTCCTGAAGATCCGACCGGTACACGGTATTTCTCGGATTCGGAGACATAAGAAGCTCAGCCCCCGGTACATGGGACCATACCTGATTCTGGAGCGTGTGGGCCCCTTGGCTTATCGGCTGCAGCTACCTCCGGAGTTGAGCAGCCTACACGATGTGTTCCATGTCTCTTCTTTGCGAAGAGCTCTCCTTCGCCCTGAGCAGCATGTCCCTACTGTAGCTGGACCGGTAGAGCCTGACCGGTCAGTCAGATTGGAGCTGATCCGGATCGACGATTCAGCAGTCCGAACGTTGAGGAAAAAGAAGGTTCCACTCGTAAAGGTGCTGTGGTCCAACCATGGACGGGAGGAGCACACCTGGGAACCTAGGGATCTGATGCTGGAGCGTCATCCAGAACTATTTACATCAGGTACTTTTATGTTATTTTCTACAAAATTTCCTTAACAATTTCTGCAATTGCAACCCGTAGACCCAAACTTAAATTTCGGGGACAAAATTATTTCTTTCGTTTATAGGATTTGTAACATCCCAATGTTACTTCTAGACCCCTTAACTTAGATTGGGTTAGGCATGGGGTGGGTGTTAGGGTTAGAAGCTAGATTTGACCCTAGGTAGTGGGTTGTAGCCATGTGGGGCTCACCATGGGGCCAAAGTCAAACTAGGTCAAACTAGCCTAAACAGGAACCCTAGCCACACCATGATCCCCTCATGATGCCCTAACCCTAAATACAATCTAAGTGGACCCCAAGGTAGGCCATGGGGTCAACCAGTTGACCATGATGGGTCAAGTCAACACCTTTGACCTAAGTAGTGAAAATGGTTCCCTAGCCAATTCACTGGGTTGGGTCCACCCAAATCAACCCAAATTCATCATGTGGGCCTAAAGTGACCCTATAAACCCTAGGGGAGAGAAAAATAGGGTCTTGCAATAGTGATTTTGGGAGAACAATTAGGAGAGAGAAAAGAGGAGGAGTAGGAGAGAGAAGATGCTAAGAAATGGGTTTGGACCATTTGGGCTCATCCCACCAACCCATGATGGGTTGGCTGACCATGCATGGGTATCAGGAGGTGTGGGACCCCCACCATGCAGCCTTGGGCCAAGCCCAAACCCAACCCAAGCCCAATATGACCTAACCCATTTATGGAAGTCAACTCCCTCTCTTCACTCACCCAACTCAACCCTAGCCTTGGTAACCCGACCCACTAAGGCCTAGTCAACCCTCAAGGACCAGTGGGGCCCACTCCCAAGCCACCTAGCCGGCCAAGATCCCCAACCCGACCCCAACATTGTTGAAATCGCCCTAGCCTTGGTGAGGTCGCCCCCCCCCCCTCTTAACTCAGCCCCCAAACCACTTCCCCCTCTCATTTCCATTCACTCCTATCCCTGAGACAGAGAGAGAGAGCCGGAGACCACTGCAGCCATGGCAAACCGAGGAGATCGCCGGAAAATCCATGCTATGGAGAGCCGCCGCCACCCTCACCCACAGCCGCCATTAAGGGTCCGTATCCCCTCCCCTCCTACTGTACTAACATTCCTAGATCTTCAAGGTTAGTAGTCAAGCTCAAAAGAGCTCGACTGTAGGCCTCTACCAGCTTGGAAAAGCAAAAAAATGGCGGATTTAGGGTTTCTCGGGTTGGTGGCGCCGCCGCCGTCCGCCGCTCTCTGCCGCCCGACCGCCGGCCAGCTCAAGCCCCGACCACCGAGAGGCCGGGGGAGCATTTGGCCGGAGGTCCCGCCGCCGGCGATGGCCGGAAATGGCCTTGCAAGTTCAACAACCTCGGTTGGCCCTGCATGCACTGCATGGGGAAGAGATACAGTAGCCGTTGGATGCGCTTTAAGATTAGTGCAAGCAGATGAATGAAATTCCTGTATTTTTATATTATGATTAAAATATCAATCTGTCACACTTTAACAGTGACTTTGCATGCTGATTTTGGGGTACTTAGAGGCCCCACCTTAGGATGGACCCTGAATGAAAAATCTAGATAGATGAGTTAACTTTAAAATGCCACAGAAATCATAGGGTTTGGACCAGTAGGCTGTCCCGTAGGGCTGTTTTGCTAGGACTGCCCTTAAACTAGGACAGAAACAAATATTGGTGCCCTGCTCAAACCCTAAGTCCAAATGGACTGAGATTTTGGGCATGTGGCTTATTTAGCCAAATCTAGGTCCTCCCCAAAAATCAGAATTTTTGGGGAACATTTTGCTATAGTTTTTACAAAAATACCCAAAAGTAAATAAATGTGATTTTTGGAGTTCTCCAACTCCAAATGGCCCCAAATTTTGGTGGCACCCTCTCATGGGTATATTAGACCCATGGTTAAAATTTGGGCTAAATTGACTCACTGCATGATGAGGAATCTCACTTGCAAGTTTGTAAAAATAGGCTTAGGCTTGGGCTGCAAATAGTAAATTGGCAGGATTTTAAATGGCTGCCCAAGCCAAACCAGAAGCCCCCTTGACCTGAGATTTTGGTCAGAGGTATAATTAGGGCACATTTAGGCCCTGCCCAAAAATGGGCTTGATTGGGAAATAAAATATGAGGAAATTACCAAAGTACCCCTAGGGCTTAACTAGGTGATTCTTGGAGTTAGCTAACTCCAAATGGCCCCAGATTCTGGTGGCTCATCCTTAGGGGCATCATTGGTGCCTGGTAGAAATTTCAGAGCAATTGGACCCTTGCATGATGGGTTAATCCTTGTACATGTGTTGGCTAATTTAGGCCTTGGTGTGCAATTAGCAAGAAATTGTATATAGTGTATTTAGCCTAGCTGAGGCACCCAAAAACAATACAATAAATTCCAGTGATTCAATAGGGCATTTTTCACCCCTAGAATTATTTTTGGGACTTTTGGAATCAAAAATACCACTTATTGGAATTTTTCAAATTATAGGCTTTTTTGGAAAATAAATGGGAAAAATAGAATTTGGCTATAGAAAACTTTCAAATTCAGCCAAGTCACAGTATGGTGTCTTATTTGCCTTAGGAAAATTTTAGACCTCTGTTTGGAAATTATTGGAACGAAAACCTTGAAATTACTATTTTACCCCTTTTTGTATTTATTTATGAATTGATGGAATTACATGTGGGGAAATTGTAAAAATATTTCTATAGATGTATAATAGCAATATTAGTGTTGCATATTTATTTCAGAATTTTTGTATACACTGATAATTATTAGGGTAGGAAAATGGCATTTTGGTAAATAATTAGGAATGAATTTTGGTAGACCATTACACAGTGGAAATAAATGAAACTCTGCCATTAGTCATAAAATAGTAATATGAATGCTTAGTAATTTTCCTGGAATTTTGGTGAATACATTTCTTGTACTTCATTTGGAAAATGACACTTGTGTAGGAATTGTATTAATTATGGGATAAATAGATATAATAAAAGGAAAATTATGAAATCTTGTAGACAGTAGTATTTTTCTCATATGCAATTCAGGAAAATTCCCATAAGTCAGAAGATTTTAATTGATGATACTTCATGTGTAAAATGACCTAGGGAATAATTCTAAAAGATTTAATTAAAGGCCTTAATGACCTAGGAAAATTATGAAAATCAACACACTCATTTTATTAGTCTATACCACCCTAGGATAAATACTTGGGGTCAGCTGGATCAAGAGTTTAGAAGTTCGATTTCAGGGTGGCAATAGGTCATGGGGTGCGCTTAGTAAAGAAGGTTGGACTATAGGCCGCCAGGGGATGAATCAACAACTGAGTTAGGGTCTAAGTTCGGAAGTATAACCCTGGGTGGCAGATGCATTCTAGAGACGAGAGTAACAGAGCGACATAAGACTTACCTAGAAAGAGTTGACGGAAGATCGCCACTCCTTAACCCATACCTTAAATCACTGGGTCACTCTATGTAACAGGAGAGAGAAAAAGGGGTTCGGGGTAGGCAACAACTAAACTAAATATCCTTGAGAAAGGGAGCTCTGGGATTCAGCCCATCGTAGCTCCTAGTGCCCCTGAGAGCCCTTCACCGGGAATACCTTGGGCAGTCCTGGGATTAACCTTAAGATTTTAAGTATGATAAACTGTAGACAAGAGTAGTCTATTAGGTTAGGTGAACTGGACATGTGCTCACTCGTGCCGGGTTGGAGGGACTTGGAGTCTTTGACTACTTGCTCGCCCGTGCAGAGTTGGAGGATGAAATTGGTTTCATATATACTCACCCAGACAGGGTTGAAGGTTTTGTAGCATATTCTCACCCGTGACGGGTTGGAGAGTTTTGGGACTGGTTAGACCTTCGAGCTGGAGGCTCAATATACTATACTTGCATGTGCATATACTAGTGGCGGGCCATGCGGTACTGGCCAGTCGTCACACCGACGGCAGTACGGTGGACCAGGCGGGTGCGAGGGTTAGAAGGACCAGTAGGATGTTTATACTGGAGTCTGGAAGGCTTTTCCTAATAACGCGCACCCAGCCCAACAAGACTGACAGGTAGTCAGCAAAGTTGTACGCAGAGACTCTAGAGTGCACTGACGGTGTACAGAGGCGCACAAGAGAGGTCTAGGCCTGGTAGTGTGTATACCCGCCTAGAAGGCGGAGACGCCCGCTCCGCTGCTGCCGTAGCCACAACGGTGGTACCTGAGAGTGATGCTAGCTCTCGAAAAGTGGGAACTAAAGGTCTGTGATCACGGAGTCGTGTGTGTGTGTTGCACTGCATGTTCATAACATACCCACCATATAGTTGCATAACATTAACCTGCATAACAACCTAAGACACCTAATGTATAAGTGGTATGGGACGCTTATACATTAGGACCTGCTATACGAACTCTTAGCCTATAAGCCTGAGTGGGCATGTTTATAGGTTAAGGTTATTTTTCCTTTATATATATGCTTGTGACTCTGACACCCCATTGTATAAATGGTATGGGACATTCTATACAATGGGAGCCTTGCAAAAGATCCCTTGCTTATGCGTACCCGCATAAGTGGAGGTTACATTTCATTAAATTTTGATTATATATACCCTGTTAGTTTCTTGTCACCTGCTCGCCTTTGCCACCCCTTGTTGTCCTCCGCTTCGTCCTCCCGCACGGTGCCTAGGAGTTGCAGGAGGAGGTGCTGAGGATACGATTTAGTCTTTTTGACTAATGGTCGTTGACCTTACTATTTTAGGAGCTCGAGGAGGTGGACCAGCACGTCGAGGAGGCCGGACTTGAGGAGCAGGTACCGGCTACTACTACTGGAGCACATGTTCAGGTGCGATGATTTGAGATGATAGATTCCGCTGCTGTATGTGAGAGTGAGAGTGATCATGATGTACTGGGCATAAGCCCTATTTACTTTCACTTCTGTACTCATTATGGACTGACTTTTATTTCATTTGATATGTATATGTGATGTGGCTGTGGACTTGCTTCTGCTTTTACTCTGATTTATTATGCAATTATTCTCTTATTGGCTGAACAGGTTATGATCGTACTAGCCGGCAGAATCGGCGTCTTGCGGTGACGACTAACTCGTGCGTTAGTGTCACCGTAAGGCGGCGGTTCTGGGCATAAGATCCGGGTTGCCTCGGATTTGAGGAACAGGATCTTACACAGCTGTAACTGGACAATCTCATAAAGTCGTGAACATCCACTATCGACTTCTAAGGGGGAAAATCCTACATTGCCTAAACCTTAGCCCGGTCCACTGTTGCTCCCGCTTCACTGATCGTGTCTCCCCAGAAACGGACCTCTGAGAGCAAAAGTTTACATTTACTGAATTTGACATATATAAAAGCCTCTTAGTGCTTCAATATGACCATTTTCGTGTTCCTTAATGAGCTTCCTTGGGGCATGAGTAGACAATTTTTGTCGTTGAAGACAATACCAAAGTTATCTAGATATGGCTCAACAACTTTATTCATGAGGGTCATGCACATTGAAGGAGAATTGGTTAGCCCTAAGGGTATAACCGTGACCTCATAATCTACGTACCAAGAATTAAAGACAATCTTCGGCACGCCCTCCTCATGCATCCTTAACTGATAGTAGCTAGATCGTACGTCTAGTTTGGAGATTATAGAAGTACCCCATAACTAATCGAATAATTCGTCAATCCTCTGTAAAGTGTAGGTATTTCATATTGTCAATATTTTCAGCTCTTTGTAGTTGATAAAAAGTCTCAGAGATCCATCGTTCTACTTCATGAAGAGTACCAGTGCTCCCAATGGAGAAGAACTCAGACGAACGAACCCTGCATCATCCAACTCTTGTAATTTGACTTAGAACTTTGCTAGTTCCTTTGTGCCATCCGATAAGGAGTTCATGAAACTAGCCGGGCTCCTGAAACTAACTCAATCTGAAAATCAACCTCTCTCGAGAGTGGGAATCTTACGAGTGATTTAGGAAATATATCTAGAAAATCGCAGTGAGAGAAACTTTGAGAATGTCGTGGGAGGTTTCAGTAGATACACCAGAAGGATTAATCCCCTTGTTTGGCTACTCTCACTATTTGGATAGATGATAGGATTGTCTAGAAAACAGATGTTATACCTCTGATGACAATGTGATGTCCTTTTGGGCTCAGGAGGATGACTTCTCTAGAAGCATAGACGATCCTAACTATCCAATCCAAAGATGATGTTAAAACTGGTGATGTTGGGGACGATGGCAATGATATCCATCTCCGTGTCGTTCATGCGAGCTCTAAAGTTGCATAATTTCGCTGAGGTCATCTCTGTCCCATGTGGAAGACACACTCGAATGGGTTTCCTAATATATTGTGTGACACCCTATGTTGCACCGACACCGACACGGGACACGTGATACGAAACGACACGCGACTCGTCAATTCTCAAAAAATACCATATTCCGACACGCTGGGACACGTATATTAAATATTCATTTATTATAATTATGAAAATCCTAAAACATTTAACAAAAAATAAAAAAATTAATAATTAATAAATATTTAAATAAATTAAGTCATGTTTAAATATTACTCATCAAATATTCAAATGCAAAACTTAACAAATGATCAAAAAATGATAGAACATTTACACATTACCATTATATATTATCAATAAAAATAATGGATTCACATGCAAACTTTTTTCCCTACTTTCAATCTTCCTTTTTCTAGAGAAAATATTTACGTCACTAGTAGGTCAACTTTCACTACTTGAAATGCTAGAAAGGGGTAAAGACACTTCCAAGACAAATTGCCACCCTCCTCACCATGAGTAGCTAACTTAGGGACATACACGTTCGATTGAGCGAGACACGCGTGTCCGATTGAGCGGGATACACGATTCCCGCGTGTGCCAGTGTGTCAGATTTCTGACTCGAGTGTCGGATTTCCGATTCGAGTGTCGGAGAGTCGGACGAGTGTCAGACTCTCCGACACCGACACGCTGGACAGTTTGAAGTGTCGGTGCTTCATAGGTGACACCTATCTCCATGAAGACGTAATCTGAGTATGAAGTAATGGGTAGCTCAAGTGTTATATTAGGACTTAGGGAGATTTTTGTTAACAAAAAGGATTCATATTGTTCTCGATTTAGGTTACATTTACTATAAAGCAACATTCAATTTGAAATTCAATAAGGTGCAAAGTTTGATAAGGGGCATAAGTTGACGACCACATCCTGCGGTGCTTGGTCTTATTGCAGTTCCAATACATAAGCTTGCAAATTTACCGGTCAGAGGTTCCTTTGCTAATCTGGGTGACCCGGTCGTCCTCTTGGACTACCTCCTCAACTACGTACTCTACCTTGAGTATCTTCTCCATGGGCTAGTCTTCTTCCAAATTAAGGTTAGTTGGCTTGAATGTGACCTGGATAATGGAACTAGAAGAATATCTTAGTTAGGAGATCCACTCTACCTGGTGTTGGGGCTGGCTGCTACATGGCAGTTGGTTGTGGTCATCTCATCTAATTTCTCTATGGTGGTGTACATCCTCATCCTGCATTTCGACTTCTTGCCTGAATTCTGTCCCATCCCAAGGATGCTCTCCTCTCCCACTCATCTTGTAACATCCTGAAAGTGAAGGGATAGATACTACTCTAGAGGGGGGGGGTGAATAGAGTTATCAAATTTTGTACAGACAAAACTTAATAGTCTACCCAACTCCCTTGGAGTGAAGTGCGGAATGAAAAGATTATAGATATTGATTTAACCTTAAAGCCTAACACAAGTGATGTGTACAAACACAAGCTAACTGTAATTACAGTTAAACTTGGAAAGACCTAATCAGCAACTAGCAACCTAGTTATATCTAATCACAGCCACAATGCAGGAATTAAACAAAGGAATCCAGACGACACAAGGAAATTTATAGTGGTTCCCCAAACAACTTGGGTACGTCCACTCTTCTACCCACACGGTAGGAATCCACTCAGGTTTTTGATCAGGTGCCCTGCCACCAACAGAATCTGATTCAGGTAGATTCAGAAACCCTTTAGACTTTTGATCAGGTGTCTAAAAACCAAGCACAGGTTTTTGATCAGGTGCCCTGCCACCAAGGGATACTTTTGAAGGGAGTAATAACCCTGTACAGGAGGGGGAAGAAGGTTAAGATGTCTTCTCTATTTTACAATAGATTAGAGAAGCACAAAACTTGCACTGAGCTAGAATGCTCTAAAGAATCAAGGCTCCCCCTGGCTCAAAGATGTCCAGGTGAAGTCTTGCTTCAGTGCAGAGAAACTCTTCAGAAAGTTCTGAAGGAAAGAGCTACAGGAAGAAAGTAAATAATAAAATCAAAGAGTCTTCAAGCAGCAATCTTCTTCTTCTTCTTCTTCAAAGAAACTCTGAGTTTGAACTTCCTGAAAGCAGGAGAACTCAGGTGAAGAAGAGATGAAGATCTTAACACTTCTCAGTTAGATGGAGATTACTGAGAGCAGGAAGCTTGAGCTTGATGAAGGCTTGAGAGCTTGAATGAACACTGGTTGGCTATTAGCTTCTGTTAACTAGCTTGAATCCTTCTGCAAAGGGTTCTTTATATAATCATCAGCAAGCAATGGCTCTCTTCCATTTGAATTAATTTGTCTTCTTCTGAGCCTTGAGACCTGGGCTGTGAAAATCAAGAAGACAGAAATATCTCTGCAGCAAAACATTCCATAAAAAGGAATAAACCTCTTTCTAAGAAGCTGCAGGCTTAAATCAAATAATCAGAAGGACTAAATAAAGTCACATCAGAAATAATCTCTTTATAGCAAAAAAGAAGACTTTTCAGTCCAACGGCTATAAAGGGCTGTCAGCAGATAAAGTAATTTAAATAGACAGCTAATAAGACAAACAACTTTATCTTAAAAGATTTGAACTCAGGCAAAAAGAATAGAGCAAATAATGCCTGGTTATATTATTATACAGCTTAAAATAGAGTGCCAGAAAATGTATTAATTAATTAAATATAATAAATAAATACAAAATACAAAGGCAGGCAGAAAGCGTCGAACGACCTTCGGAGATCGTCGACCGACGCACGGAGATCGTCGATCTATTGGGCAGATAGTCGAACGATCCAGATAGTCGACCTATCGAAGAAGATAGTCGAACTACCCCGGCAGATAGTCGACCTATCAGAACAGATAGTCGAACTATCAGATAGTCGATCTATCAGGACAGATAGTCGAGCTATCAAGCGCAAACAGATAGTCGAACTATCAAGCAGATAGTCGACCTACCAGCGCAGAACAGATAGTCGACCTATCAAGCAGATAGTCGAACTATCAGCGCAGAACAGATAGTCGACCTATCAACAGATAGTCGAACTATCAGCGCAGAACAGATAGTCGACCTATCAAGCAGATAGTCGAACTATCAGCGCAGAACAGATAGTCGACCTATCAATAGATAGTCGAACTATCAGCGCAGAACAGATAGTCGACCTATCAACAGATAGTCGAACTATCAGCGCAGAACAGATAGTCGACCTATCAACAGATAGTCGAACTATCAGCGCAGAACAGATAGTCGACCTATCAACAGATAGTCGAACTATCAGCGCAGACCAAAGCGTCGACCAACTGATAGACGATCGTCGATCAGTCGATAGACGATAGTCGAACGGCGTTCGACTATGGTCGAACGAAAAACCTACTTAACCAAATTCTCAATTTGGAAAAGCGAGGACTCTACAGCTAGACTTCTAACCATTGACCATAGATATTTCTTGGGTCAAGGGGCACAAAGGAGAGGACTAAACTCAAATCAAACTAGGGTACCAACAATCTCCCCCTATTTGAACTAGACCACCATGAGTGACATGTGTCACATTGGTGTGACTTGGACTAGGTAGTTGACTTAGGACCCAAATGAGACCATGAATAGGTCACCAAACCCTTAATTGACTTGATTAGCCAACATTAAGTGGGTAAGTCAAACATAGGCTACTTGGGTCAACCTAGCACAATTACCCCCAATTGAACCTCAAATGATCAAATTAACCTCACCATAAGTTAATAGGCACAATGAGGAGTCAATGGGGTCATGAACACCATGAATGGGCATGCCACATCATTTATTTTGACCTTGGCTAACCTTATGTCAACTTTACACAATTAGCCCCAATTAGCCCAATTGGTCTTCCCTTGATTAAATTGGCCCCACCATGACCTAATTCATATCATAGGGTGTCATGGAACTCATAACCATCATGTGGTGCTTGCCACAACATCAATTTGACCAAAGTCAACTTTAAAGTCAACCTTGGGTATATAAGCCCCAAAATAAATTCCTAAAGCCCAACCCTAATTCCATTGGGCTCAATCTATTCCTAAAGGCCCATTCCAGAAATCCAACGCCAATTACATTGAATGCCCCCATTGATTTGGCATGTAGCCCACATGAAAGGGCAAAAGTGGCATTTTGACCGTAAACCTCCTTATGGAGCTTGGAGAAATGCCACATGGAGATTCTTCTTGCTCCCAAAGTTGAAAGAAAGTTTCCCCCCATCAATTCCAGTCGGATGACACTATATTGAGACACTTGGGGCTATGAATTACCATCCAAATGACTTTTAGAGACACTTTCATCCACATGCAGACCATGGGCTCAACATGAAACGTGTATCGCTCAGTATGAACTTTCCAAATTGGTGTTGCACACCTTATGAGAAGGTTTGTAGCCCCCACAATCTCATTTTAATTTGATGTGTCACAAACCTTAGGAAAATTATTTTTGTGAATATTTTCTTGTATATTGCTCTGATGGCTTTGAAATTTAAAAAGTATGTCATGGCATTAGGAAGAGCTCAAGAAACTTCTGGAATTTTTCGATAACATTTTCATATGGTAATTGTTAAATATTCACATAATGCGTGATAAGTGTATTAAAATTTCATATGGAAAATTTACCTTTTACGTTAGTGATAAAATTGTGAGATCTTGCTCACATCCTTACATGCCTGTTATCAATCTATGGATAAAATTTCATGTCATTTAGAACTTATTTCATTGGTGAGTGCTCACTCAAAATAAACATAAAACAGTGGCCTTATTACATACATTTAAATATGTCACATTATACTAGTCATCTTTGAATGAATATTTGACTGCCTTAGAGACAAATGCAGACCAAGTGGCCAACATGAAATGTATAGCCCTTGGTATGAGCTTCACAAATTTGGGTGACACATTTTCTAGGGATTTACAGAACTCCCCGTGGAATTATTTTAATTTCTGTCACATTAAACCTTAGGAAAATATTATTATGTGTACAATTCTTTGATTAGTGCTTTGATGGTTACTCCTTTTTGCTAGAATTAAATTATTGGATGTTCTCTACACCCTTATTATCATAATATCAACCCTTGTTATTTTTTACATAACAATTGGAATTGATCTCATTAGAAATTTCTAAGTTCAGAAGATTGTAGATCCACGACAATACAACTCAAATTTATAATTTTCACACTTGATCAGTTACATTGAATAGCAAAAATAAGTAACTTAGAGACATATATAGAACAAGTGCCCAACATGAAAGTTGTAGCTCTTGTTTTGAGCATTCCAATTTGTGGCTGCTCATTTTGTAGTGAGACCTATAACTCCCAGAAATTAACTTCTAATTTACTGTCATACTAGGCTTAGGAAAAATTTGTTATGTGTATAATTTCTTGAATATGGCTCTAATGACCATGAAATTTAATATACATGTGTTTGAGGGCATATTAAAGATTTAGAGAGTTTCATAATTTTTTTGGAAAACATTTTCTAAAGTTTTTGGAAGAATTTCGTGATTATCAAAAAAATGAATTTCTGAAATTAAATGGGCTTTACCATTGAAATAAATACCAAAATTTTTATGGCATCTTTCTTGTCACATATATGATTCATGATAGAAATATATCGATGTTATATGCAGGCTCCTTTTGGATTTATGCAGGCCGTGGACGTATGCATGCCAAAAAATGTTCCATGCTTGCCAAATTTCTGCAGACCACATATGCTTTCCCAATTCAATTCTAGAATAATAGTATTAGATAAATAAAGAACAATTATTATGAGATACATATTAAAAATCTGTATAATACTTTCTTTGGTTCCTTCATTCTAACATTGAGTTCATAACATGTTAAAGTAACAATCAAAACTATACAATTAAATAAAAATGAATCCAAATCTAATTATGAACCAATATAGACACACACACAGAATGAATAATTTTGAAGACATACAGTTTTGATTAATTTAGAAGGCATATACAGTTTTGAATAATTTAGAAGGCATATACAGTTTTGAATAATTTAGAAGGTGATGTAATCCCAAGTTGAGGTTTTGGTAATTAAAATATTTTGAGCAAAATATAATTTGTGATATAAAATAAGGTTAGTGTTTTGAGAGATAAGTAGATTTTTTAAGTTTGAAATTGGGCCTAGCGGCCAAAAGCAAAGCTTTGCGCGTGAAATTACTTCCTAATAACAGACTTCACAAAACCATTAATCGTTATTTGACGAAGTCCTCTAGAGCATTTATCGATTGGAATCGTCATGAGATTTGTAACTCCACAAGCAAAACCACACGCAAATAATTTATAGAATAACGGTAATAAAAGCAATGCGAACGTTCGAGACAAACTTAAGTTAATTATGGAGTTGCATAAAAATTACGCTAATAAGTGGAGCAAGAGATTTGGCGAAATTACCCAAGCAAGAAGTGGGCTCGAGTCAAATTAATCAGCAACACTGGGTCTGAATTGAACGGAGGGAGTTTCATGTGCAGACGGCCGATTGGAAGGACTGTGCACACTGTTGGCGGGCTCGATCAGGTGGAGGGGAGCCGAAAGGGGCCTGCTGGAATGCATCCAACCGGGATTCCTCTTACCGCCAGAATAGGGTGCCGTAGTCGACGGTGAGCTGGAGGAGGAAGGGCCCCACGTCAGATTGGGCGGAGTCGCACCCCGCGTTGCGGTAGTTGCCGGAGGAGAAGTTTGCTGCTGCGCGCTCGCTGGATCTGGAGACTCTGTTGGCGGAGGGGTTGAATCCGCCTGATTTGTGATCGGTAGGGACGATCACCGGGCTAACAGGGGAACGACAATCTTGTCGTCCTCTGTATCTCCCTGGCCGACTTTTTCTGTGCCTGTGGAGGGTTATTTAAGAAGAAATCAAGCACTTCCCCCATCCCTTAATTTCCAAAACCCCATCAGCCCAAATAGAATAAAATTGGATTTTATTTGTTACTTTAATTTTCATATTGAAATATATTTTATGCTTCTCATTTGGATTTTATTCTCTTTTGACTTATTGCCGGCATAATCAATTTAAGCTTGCCCCTTTCGCCCTAGCTACTCACATTACCAGACCTATTTATTTAGGGTCTCATCGGCCGGTCATAGCAACGAGCCAAATCAAGTACATGAAATGAGAACGAGTACATGAAATAAAAATGGGTATACAGTTTTAGGAAAAGCCTCAAGATCTTGTAAGCAATGTGACCAAAATATAAACAAGCCAAATATCTTTGGAAGAGTATGAAAATGAAACAAAAACTGAAGCTCATTTAAAATCTTACTTCAAACTAATGGAACGGTCAAAAGGTAGAATATCCAATCGAAGCTCACATACACTCATTTAAAACGAAATAAATTACCTTATGGATCTTCAAAAACATGGCAGGACATCTTCAGCAAGTACTCAACTCCGTACCTCTCATTCCTCTTACGTGTCATAAAATTAAGTGAGCCTAACTTAGCCGAATATGCTTTTTAATCTACTGCAATTACTTAGCTGGGCATTTTCCACAAGTAGAAGGTAGAAAACCATTGAATCCCATGAGAAAGGATACAAAAGAAGGCTCTAGATTTCAGTCCTCATGCAACACCAGCTGTCCTCACTTGATGCGGACCGCTCCGTGCCGGCGTTACCTGTGTCGCCAGCCGTGGCCTCCATTGCTGCAACACATGCGATCCAACCTTATTCCCCACGCTTTTTCTTCTCCTAAATTGCAGTGGCAAACCCCACAGTCACCTCCCACCACCGGTTTGCTATCGCTGTAGATCTCGGTGACGAAAGCGCCTACGTGGTGAAGTGAACTGTTTAGAACTTACCTTCGACCCAGAAACACCGTTATACTGCTTCATGTTTGCCCTTGCTACATCTCATATTGCTTTGGACCGATGGAGCAGTAGAGACCGATGAGTGGAGTAGGGGAGAGTGATGAGCATAGAAGCGGAGCCAGCGAGAGCGAGAACCAAAGAGGGGGGGGGGGGGGGGGGGGGGTTAGGGCCTGCAAATAAATGTTTTTTTTAAGAGATTTTTTTACTTTGGTGGCCTGCATATAGTCGAAATCGGCCTGCAATTGATAACGCTTTAAAAATTATTAGGGAATTTGAAAATGATTTGAATCAATTTGTTGTCATACAAATTTTTGCCCTTATTTAAGTAGCATACATATCTTTATGCTTGGAAACATTAGGGGATTAATCATGGGCATCACTATCATTGGTTACATGCCAAATCAGTGAAGTTGAAGCAAGAGATTACATCTCTAGTTTTTGTATAATACGAATAATTTGATTTGGTGTTATAAGTATGGCACTTGTATGCCTCTTAATTTAGCTCCCCTTGCTAATACTATGGGAAATGCACCATGAATGTAATATGATTTTAAATAAGATATAAAATGTTGATTTACTATTTTAACATCGTATGTACATGATCACTTATTATAATGATGCAACTTTGACATGATTGAAAAGTAGAACATATAAACACCTATATTGGGGGTTATTTCTTGATGACAATGGAATCTTGATAATTATTTATCATATTCAAAAGTTCACAAACTTAATCATATTGACCCTTGCTATTTTAAAAGTCTTTACAAGTTGACACACATGTAGATGATCAAACTTGAATGATGTGGAAGCATGTGCACTTAGGCATATACAAGTCATATAGAATCACCAACAACCTCTTAGACTAAGGCTATATTTGGTTCGGTGGTGGCGGGTGCATCCGGTGGGTCAAAATGTCACTTTGGAATTAGGGGGGAGAAGTGGGGGTCGAAACAGAGCGGATTAGGGCCGTTTCCTCCTTGCTGCGGGTGCAAATGGAGCAAATGCCGCCGACGGCCGTTTGTTTACCTGCCGTCCGGCGGCGTTCGCTCTAAACAGAGGCGGCGAAACGCCGAACCAAATGAAGCCTAACACACACCTCATTTAGAGAAGTCTTAGGTCATGTCATCTTAATGAGGAAAACTGGACTTAGTATGATGACAAATAAATTCCTAAGTCAGGACTTGTACTTGATTCTTGGCTACTTGGTGAATGAGTGCCCTAGAATACGAGGTGGTGTGATTAGGTCTAATTGGCTTTAGCAAGGATCTATCTTAGCCTTTGTGAGCTCCAAGTCGAGGTGAAATGGGAGTTTGGTGAAACATTAATTAGTGACCTCATTCACTTCACTAGTTAAGAATCATAGTGAAAATCATGTCACATCTTACGCAAGTAATCCTTTAGGATCAGGAGTAATATTTCCCCATGTTATACATACTTCACCATCCTAGAGTTGATTTCATAGGGTTTATGACAACTCGGTAGTAGTGGAAGTACTTGTTAGATGCAGTTTTTCTAGGATGTGGTTATATCCTAGTTTTCGGATTGAACTAGGAACTTGGTTGGTATTCCTTGAGTGCTGATTAGAGCATGTTTTATACCTGGAATGATTCATGAGTGTTTGTATAACACTATATATATATATATATATATATATATATATATATATATATATATAGATTCTTGTTGATGTGATTGCTTATGGCGTGTCTATTAGCTTGATCAAACAGAGCAAACCGACGGAAAGTTATGGGACATGCTCTAGGCTATGGGGTTGTGGTCTTATGGATCATCTAAGCTGGTGTCTTGGTGACGCTTCCCATTGGACTCTTCCACTAGCTATATATTAGGACTACACTAGTTTTAGCAAACTTTTGTGCATGACTGCTATGAAATGTAAACATTGAGGGGAGTTTTTTGTAATTTCAAAATTTAGAGGGGTACACGTTGTAATTTTGCAAACTTCGAGGGGAGGTCCCGGTAAATAACCCTATATATATATTTATAACATGATTAACTATTACTTAAACAAAAGACCCTAGACTTGTCATCTACTTGTACATTTGCTAAATTTGTAGCTACTCATTTCTTCCTTCTGCCCGATACATAGGAGTTGTCAGGGGAGCGGATGAGAAACCACTTAGTCGTAGACTAATAGTTATCGTACCATTATTTTAGGAGAACGCCAAACAACAATTAGATTTGATACGACAACTCAACATGTGTCAATGCCCCCATCAGTGGACACAATTAGATTTGAGTGATTATTTTTATTTTGACTTGATGTATTATTCTGTGACTTTATGAGAACTCTGTAGTTTATTTCACTTCCATATTTGATATTTTGTGGACATTATATACAGTTATAATTTTTGTGAACTTCATTCTATAATTTCATATCAATAAAGTATGCTTTGGTTGTGATGATTGGTATTTGACCACAGGATATGCGTCTTTTAGTGGTTGCTAGCTCGAGTGCTGTCACTACTGCAAGACAACTGTTTTGGCCATAAAACTCCCTTCGGCCGTGTTCATCTCCCGGTAGTGCAAAGTCTTACAACTAGTATCAACTTGCCATGATCCTTTCACGAGAATCATTGTCAAACAAATCCATCTATAATGAAGTCCATAACCCACAAAGCTACCATGCTCATCAAATAATTTCAAGTGCAAACAAAAATCAGTGTAAGCATTGGTGTGCTGATGTGTGGTATCACTTTAGTAAGTTCAATAATCACTTTAAATATCTCCAACATAATTAAAATTCATGTTCTTTACATGTAGATTCTCGACGGATGCTAGTCCAACGACTGGTGTCCCACTCCTCCGACTGCTATTCCTTTTCATTTGTTAGGGCTAGTGCAGACCCTGACAAAGATCCTGGATGCATTTAGCTCCCAACTAGCACCAGTGCTACAAAACCCGACGTCGAATTGGCTGAGCACTTTCACAGAACTTTCCTCCCATGCCTTCCATGTGACCGAGTCGACAGTTTGGATAGAGGAGTGGCTAGATATAATACGAAAGTTGTTGGTTTGGATCTGGTGCCCATGTAGCATGGCTATTACTTTGGCAGTCTCGGCTCTGGATTCACAAGCTAAGAGATGGTGGAAGTTTCTCATGGATTCTACCTAAGATGGATGTTCTTATACTGACATTAGTTGGTACGAGTTTTGTGATGCATTCCTGGAGCATTTTGTCCCACCCACCGACCAAGATGTGCTTGCGGAGTGATTTCTGCATTTGAAGCAAGGAAACGGTTCTGTGTTGGAGTATCTGCAGAAGTTTTCACATCTTGCCAGATTTGCGAGTACTTATTTTTTTGCCGATCAAGAACACACAAAGCGGTTCAATAAATGTCTCTGAGACATCATCATGCATGCTCTTCTCTTTTGGGTCGATTCTAGTCTTGCTTGGATCTTTGAAACAACTAAGAAACTTGAGGTTGATCACCTCATGGTCGTGAATAAGTGGAAAAGCCTGACAGATGCAATGATGGAAGCTGGGAGCTGTATTAGTGTCTCCTAGGGACAGAATTTTAGAACACGGGAGAGGTGGAGGATGCTTTTGTCCAAACTTCAGGGCTAAGCAACCAGCCCGACCAGTACCAGTGCTCGCCACCTCAGCATATTCAGGCACCACAGCTATCGGGAGAGTCCTTTCGAGGGAACCGTTTCTTATGCCATCAACTGGGTCATCTGCAGCAATTGCCCGCAGAGGAATGCTTTAATCCGTCCTATGGTTCCTCTAGCAGCTTAAAGGGGATGAGGGTGAGGTCGAGGCCATTATCAGCCAGGTAGAAACCCTAGAAAAGCTCAGTGGAGGGAATATGCCTTGGATTTGGCCCAGGAGTGTGTTTCCCGAGACATCAACACAGGTGCCCTGAATTTTAAAGTTGACTTTTATAGTGTTATGCCCTCAATAGGTCTTATACTTGTTAAGTAAACCTCAGACATAAATAATTATAACTCATCCCCCTAGGCATTCTAATTGTCAGCAAGAAACCTACCCACACCTTATTTGACACCGAAGCCACCCACTCATTCGTATCAGTGGATTTCATTGAGGATCTGGATGATATTCAACATTTCACTAGGATTACCAAGGGAGTATGTCTTCCCGAAGCCTCAAAGTTTATTTCCTCCGCCAAGTGCAACACTAAGGTTCGTATTGTCGGCAAGATATTCGATACCCCGACAACCATGCTAAAGATTCCCGACTTTGATCTCATCCGTAGCATGACATGGCTACATTGACATCATGCAAGGATCAATAAAATTATTAAGCAGATCACCCTGAGGCATGGGGATTTGCAGGTCACATTCCGAGGTATTAGACTCGTTTCTCGTATCTTGCTATCTTCCGTTCAGGTCGTAAAGTCCTGTGAGCATGGAGACAAGGTTTTTATGATTTGCTTTGAGATGATGGAGACATATTTTAGCATGGAAAATGCGTCAGGGGTCTGGGACTTCCCTGATGTCTTTTCGGAGAAGCTACCCGCACCACCCCCGCATCGAGAGGTAGAATTCTAGATCAAGTTTACACCAAGAGCTAGACCTGTTTCTTGGGTCCCATACGGGATGGACTTGAAGGAGCTAACAGAGTTCATTTACAGCTACATGAGCTCGTTGATTTAGGATTTGTCTGCTCCAGTTCATCAACCTGGGGAGCCCCGGATTTTATTCATCAAAAAGGGAAAATCTCTGTCTTTGCATAGAGTATTGGGAGCTCAACCGACCGATGGTGTGGAACACATGCCCTCTTCCTAGAATCGATGCTATTAGATCAGCTTTAGGGAGCCCATGTGTTCTCCAAGCTGGATTTGAGATCTGGATATTATAAGCTGTAGATACAGGAGGAAGATATCCCGAAGACATCCTTCAACTCGAGATATGGACTGTATGAGTTCACTGTGATGTCATTCAGACTCACAAATGCCACCTCCGCACTCATGAGCTTGATGAGCCAAGTATTTGAGTTGTACCTAGATGTGTTTGTGATCGTATTTATAGATGATATCTTGATTTACTCGAGGACGGAGGAGGATCATGCAAAACATTTGGCTTTAGTGATGGAGAAGCTAAGGGAGCACCGCCTGTATGCCAAATACGACAAGATCAGCAGGTAGAGTTGGTTGTTCAACTGCTTGTGTGCTAATTCCTCTGTTGGAATTTCATTAGCCACAATATTTACCCGAATAGGTTCTAGATCACGCACTCAACACACTTAGTAAAGGGTACTAAGGACAAGCTCTAGATCACTTAGTAAGAAAAATAGCAAAAAGACTTAAGAAATTTCAATAACCTATTTACCCCCCCAGGTGATTTAGCTATCCTTAAAATAAAGACTTTCAAGTAGTATTTGAGGGATGTTACTCAAAATGGACATTATAGCCTGAGTAGACCTCAAAGGATTGCTAAAAGGTTTGCATTGCTGGGTTCAAAATAGAACCATAAGGAGTGGAGCTCAATGGAGCTTCAAGTCTGCAGCAAGGAGAACTTTGGGATATGAAAAGAAAGGAATAGGTAGATTGTGGAAGACAGTGATCATAGAGTCTTGGCTTCAATTCAAGAATGACCCTTCATTACCATGAGGTTGTCTACATCAGATGCAAGCATCAAGAACCCATAGAGTTATGCAAAGATGTCTGAAGATGAATTCAATTTGGCATCTATGGACAAGAGGGAACAACACATCAAAGTAAGTGTCATAGATGAATCCACCTTCAAGATGCTTTTCCACTACAAGACAACCAAAGAAATGTGGGATTCTCTCACTAGCTATATGGAAGGGACAAAGAATGTCAATCTCTCTGATAGTGGTTCAGAGTCAGAAGAAGAAGAAGCTACTTGCTGCTATTTTATATAAAGATTAAGGCAATCCAAATATCAGGATAGAGATTAGTGCCCCTCTATCACACTCAGAAAGTGATACTGAGGTGGATGAAGATATAAGTAGTTGCTGTGAGGGGATGGCTTTGACAGAAGATGTTTCCTGCCAGGATCAGCCTGGAGAGGATCAGGTACAATCCCAGTTTAGGTGCTCAGGTCATGAGACAAGTCCAAATTCTGATGCATCCACATCTTGTGATGAAGATGCTCTGAATCATAGGTGGATGTCAATCAATTTATTGACAAGTATGGTCAAATATTGAATGCTTTGATAAAAAGCAAGAAGTTCGCAAGGATGCAGGCTGAGGAGATTATCTCTCTTCAGCTAGCCGCTGCCCAACAATCTAAGACAGCTTCCTTGCTGGATCAGAAAGTGACGGAAGTCTACTAAATGAAGGCTATCTCAATCATCTAAATTGAGACCATAAGGCAGAAAGAAAAGATCATTATGGATCTTAAAGAGAAAATCCTAAAGGAGAGAAGGGTTGTTGCTGAATTCTGCAAGCCTAAAGCTGTGCTGCCCTTGATAATTTACTTCTCATCCCAAAATGGTACGTAGGAGTTAGCTGTCAAGGGAAGCACAAGAGTTGACCTTTAAAAAGGGAAATCCAAAGCCCCTGAAGTGCAATAGTCAACCTTTCATAAGGTAATTCTCCCTTCTCATAGGTATGCCCAGGACTGCATGTATGTTCACTATAAGAATGGGAATTCTTCTTGTAAGAATACAAGTGTATCTTACAATGGAAGAAGAAAGGGAAGGGGAATGAGTGCCTTTAAGGCTCCCCATGAAAAAGTACAAATGGCCCATGCTGGACCATTTATATTTTATTCCTCAGCCCCAACTCACAAAGGGAAAGGCAGTGGCTTTCACTCAAGCCCATCCAGCAAGGACTCAGACCAAGGGTCAGTCTATTAGTAAGCCTAACTTGGCTAATTCAGATGATATAAATAGCATGTCATCTACAAAAAAGACAGCTGTAAATACTATTCAGGGCAAGCAAACAAGCCTGCTAGAAGAATAACCTTCAGTCAGATCCTTGTTGAAAGGAACCTGAAGAAATTTGTTGCTCCTCTTCCTTCTGTTTAGTCAGCAGTTAACCACAATACAAGATCTGCTCAGAAAAGAAGATATAGTATTCATGAGTGTTGGTGTTGTGGTAAGGTGGGGCTATTTGCCCTAGATTGCTAGAACACTCCTTTTATTTCTAGAGTAAGAGTAAGCCTACCTGTCAGAAATTCTGCAGGTAGACAATTAAGATTTCCGGCTAATAGGAACCTAGGACCCAACACCTATTGGGGTCTTAAGGTAAGATAATTCTATTTTGCATATTAGTCTAAGTCCCTATCCCCTATGTGGAACATAGAAAAAAGATGTTCCAAAACTTGTACTGGAATAAGGAAGTTATCCTATGGTTCATACACTAAGAAAGAGGAAGCTGTGTACATTCCTGAAGACGGGTACAAGCGGTATCAAGTGGCATGGGAGTGTTAGGTCAGTTGTATATACACTCGAGATATGCTCTCTAGTCAAGTGGTACAATCACTATGGGAGTGGTAACTAGCCATGATCATGGATGAACGCTAGCTGGATCCATCCAGTAGGAATGTCTGGTTGGACAAAGTCTTGCTGCCACACCAACAAATCTGGAAATGATAAGTACGTTGTACTCATCTCTAAGGAAAGGACAGGTAGCTCTTCTGAGAGCAGCCAGGAAGGAGCACATAATGCTCAGCTGAAAAGTTTCTTAAGTGGTACCATCAGTTGTTAGTCTCTTCAGAGAAAACTTAAAAAGAAGTGTATGCTCAGGATTCAATATCATCTGAACCTGCAGTAGGTCAAGGTTACTGGACAAGCCTGAATCTTACCCCAAGTTCCCCACCACAAAATAGATTAGCATTACTACTTAGGATCAACTTTCCCCCATGGACATTGTAGAAGCTGAGAAGGAAACTACCCAATTTCTGTCACCTGCTAGAAGAAGGCAAGCCAATCAGTTAACTAGAATAGCTGGATTATTCCAGCTATTGTTGATACAAGTCTGCTTATTCTAATTGGAAGAACAGTGTAAAGAAATACTTTGTATCAGAATGAAATGATGATTCATGGGAAGATCATTCAAGGCTTAAATTATCTTAAAGTCAAGCAGATGCAGGAGAACACTCAGCCGCATGAGAAGAGAAATCTGACAGCTGCACCAATAGTATTATCTATAATCAGCTATGGGGAGAAGAGAATCACAGCCGAACAACTCCTCCCTGTATATTCTGAATCCAAGAAGGGATTGATCAATATAATAATCAAGATAATACTCAGTGGGCTTAACACTCTTGTACTGCTAATCAAAAAGTTGAAGCCAATGGCAAGTCTGCTGCTAAAGAAGGGGAGAAGATCTGGCTCAGCAAGAAGTGATCATGGTGCAAGGGAGCTACTGTGATTAGCTGATGAGAATCCAGCCGCTACTTCAGAACCATAACATCTAGATAAGCAGAATCTTTTTATAGTGATATTCTACTAGTATAATCTAAGTTTCTAGGAATCCTGTCTGTCATAGCAGGACTATACATATGAGATTATGTTTCAATAAGTTAGAGAGCATAAAGAAGAACTCAATCCTGAGTTTGTCCTGACTGACATGTGGCTGACATGTTTATCATGCCACCAAATAAAGACATAATTCAACACCATCTAGATTAAGATTGGGTATGCTTAACTTGGTATAGCTTCAGTTGCTCCATGTCATACTTATGTTGTAGGATTCATTTCTCTTGCAGGTAGATAAGTTCTTGATGTGACATCAAGGCTATAAAGAACATTATGTAGAATCAATACTTAGAAGGACTCAAGTGTCCAACAGAAGGAGTGATAGGGATGCTCCTGTTAAGGGGGAAAAAGCTCTGCACTTGCAGAAATGATGACATGAAATGCTCCTATTAAGGGGGAGCATGTCCATCACTTGCTGGAACAGGATCAACCACCTCTTCAGAAGGGGCAGGCAGCTGCTGTAGTAGATAAGCTATCACAATTGCTTATTAGTTTGTCTTAAGGACAATGCATATACTAAGGGGGAGATCATGAGAAGAGAGACAGCTACCCACAAGCTCAAGTGGATCCATGGGTCACTCAAGTGCCAAGGGGATGCAGTGATGTGGTGCATCAATGATATCACCCCAGGTAGATGCTGATTCTGTTGATATAACATCAGCAAGTGGAACTATGTGTGCAACAAGCTTAAATGTTGTAGTGTTGTGTTGTATCAATGTATAAACACAGAAGGTATGTTTCCTAATCAAGTTGACTGATCACTAGGATGATTTCCTTAACAATATCAACATTGGACTTTGTCTAGGATCAAGAGATAATCTCTTTCATGATATTTTGTACTCCCTCAATTAATATGCCTATTGAAGAAGACAAAAAGGGGGAGAGGTATGGAAATACATAATATGGAGATATAGAAGCAATACTTTACATGACTAGGTCATGTTGAGTCAGTGCATATTACTTGAAAAGATTCAAGTAGTATGAGAAATGCAATGTCTGACCAAATGTCAAGCCATTATTATGTCAGTACATATTTAGATGTAAGTGCCTCTAAGGGTGCACCATTTAAATATTTAGTGGTATAAAGGAGAGTTCATATTACTTGAGCAATTGCTCAAGTAGTATGAGGATGCACTGACTTAACCAATTGAGTCAAAACACTTAATGGAGCACATTGAATTAATGTACCATAAGCGAGCAGGGGTAACAGATTATAATCTGCAGCTGCATGAAAATATTTTGCCTATTTTGGTAATGCCTCTTAAGATCGCTGGGTGTTCTACCTTCTTCAAAGAGGGGGAGATTGTTGGGTCCATTTCCCACAATGTTCTCTAGATTGTATTTGAAGAGTCGCATCCATCAACACTAAGATCATAGTTGTATTTGATGTTATTTAAGCTCATCATGTACATGATGTTTCATGAAAAAAGACTAGACAGGTTGTCTAAGTGATGTGATAGGCGGTCACAAAGTGAAGATGCGGAATGCAGGAAGTAGCCTAACTGACAAAGTTAGGATGTTCAAAGGAACAAGTATATATAGGTTGTCTAAGTGATGTGACAGGTGGTCACAAAGTGAAGATGTTAGGAATGCAGGAAGTAGCCTAAGTCACCAAGTCAGGTAGTCCATGAATTTAAAGGTCAACAAGAAGAACATGTTGGAGATTTCAAATCTTATCAAACTCAGTTCAATGTGTGGATCTTAGAATTCGTCGAGCTCAGCCCGCAGTTCATCGAGCTCAGCTCACAGATCATCGAGCTCAAATCACAAATCGTCGAGCTCAGCTAATCGTTCCTTGAGCTAAAATTAAGAAGCGTGAAGTTAAGAATTCGCCGAGCTCAGCCACTAATTGTCGAACGCAGTTCAACATTCATCGACCTAAAGTCAAACAAATTGAATAAGGAAAAACAGTTGAAACTACTGAGAAGAAACCACTGAGATAGAAGACTGTTACAGCTGAGAAGAAGAAAGCGTTGAGACCATTGAGAAGAAAGCGCTGAGATAGTAGCTTGTCTCAGTTGTTAAGAAGAAACCACTGAGACTATTGAGAAAGAACAGCTGAGACAAAGCCAGAAGAAATTTTCTAAGTCCATAAAGTGGAGTTCGTTGAGATGAGCTCACATTTCATCGAGCTCAGTACACAGTTCGTAGAACTCAGTTAGACGAACATCGAGCTGAAGTTATAGGTTGAAGATTAAGAGTTCATCGAGCTGAGCCCACCTTTCGTCGAGCTCAAGTTAAAGTATGAAGATTCATAGTTCGTTGAGTGGACCTCACATTTCATTGAGCTCAAGTTTAAGTTTGAAGGATCACAGTTCGTTGGGCTCAGTATAAAGTTTGTCAATCTCAGATCGACGATAGTGGAGCTCGGTCCAAGTACTTCATGCAGTTGTGGGAAAGATACAGTTGTGCCAGAAGCTACTATTTGTCCTCTTCTGAGGTAGGTGGTGATCACCATCCTTGGTTGGATGCACATTCAAATTGTGTCGTTGATTCAAATCAACAGTTTTAAAAGGAAGAGAAGAAAAGAAGGTTATCGTTAGCGGAAACGGATGTAGAAAACAAAAAAGGGCGGCTGGACTTCATCTTCTTCCACAAGCTTGAAAGAAATGTCCAGCAATAAAAGCCAGAAGGCAAAGATAGCTAAAGCTTCTTCCAGTTTAGAAAGATTGTTCCTTGAAGAACAAGTTGTCTAATTGAATCTATCAGCAAGAAGTTAGCTGTTTGAATCAACATCTTCAACAACAAGATAGCTGGTGCCATTCTCACCTACACCAGCAAGAAACCTCAGAAGGATTCTCTGAGCAAAAGGTAGCAGCTTGGGTCAACCCTTATTGTAGGTGCTTCACAGTCTCAGCCAACAAACCTACATAACATTCTCTTGGGGAGCTATGAAGAAGGAGATTGGACTGAACAACTGGCTCAGTTCAAGAAGAGGCAGAAAAATAGATCTGCAAGTTACTTCCAGTACATCTTCAACCACATTGCTGTGAAGAAAGAATTAGAGCTTGGACTCTTCCAAGCGAGGTTACAGTAAGATCTAGTGCAGTTACTTCTCTAGCACTTTCTGGATAAAATCTATGGTGCTAAGAAGAGAAAGTTAGGTCTAAGGATTTACTTAGTCCAGAGAAAGGTAGACTTAGGAATTAAATTCCTGTAGTCATAAGTTGGACTGAGTTTACCTCAGTCAAGAAGCTTGACACTAAGAAACATCACTTTTGTCAAGAATTACCACCAACGCACCTTCATCTTGTAGGATTTAGTTTATCTAAATACGAGTGTAGGTCACTTTATGCCTGAGTGGTAGGTGACTAATTAGTCACTGAGGTAGGATCCAAGTGTGGATCCGAGCTATAGGGCTTAATTTCCTTTGGTAGGAGAGTGTTGCACTCTGAGGTAGGATCCAAGTGTGGATCTGAGGTAGGGCTATCCTCCCAGCCTAAGTGTAGGGACAAGTGTGTGAGGTAGGTGACTGTTGGGTCACTGAGCAGTTGGTGACCAATGTTTAACTGAGTTATAGACCTTGGAGGAGGCTGAGCTGTACGTGCCTAGAAGGGCATGTAGGTAGGTACTTGGAAGGGTACATAGCTGTAGGAGTATTGCAGCACTATGAGAGTAGGGACGTTTGCCTGAAGTTGTAGGGATAAGAAGCCTGGTCTATAGGCTTTAGAGATATGGCTGAGGTAGGTGGTTTGAGGGTCACTAAGTGTAGGAGCACTGCAGAGCTCTGAGGTAGGATCACTTTTGGATCTGAGGTAGGGCTGTCCTCCCAGCCTGAGTGTAGGGCTAAACTGCTTGAGGTAGGTGGTCTGCTGACCACTGATTTGTAGGCCCTTATGGAAGAGAAGTAAGTCTTTGAGGAGACTTAGAGATCTGAGGTATCCGAGGTGTATGCTATGAGGAGCATTTTGGAGGAGTTTATGCCTAGTCCAACAAATCAGTTGGATAGGTGGGAGGGAAAGTTGATGTACACAATTTGGATCCACTATTAATATATGTGTGTTTGCTGTGTTGTTTGTTATTCTAAATATTGTAGGTACTAAGGTCAAGCTCTAGATCACTTAGTAAGAAAAACAACAAAAAGACTTAAGAAATTTAAATAACCTATTCACCCCCCCTCTAGGTGATTTATCTATCCTTAAAATAAAGACATTCAATTATACTGCTGATATACATTGATATTGCTCACTCTTTTACCACCCGTTTGTACTACTGCACTTTTATATATATTATAACATCCCATTTCTGACCAGACCCCTAGGAGAGGTTTTGTCATGACCAAGTCATGACAAAACCTTAGGAAGCCCAAGAAGGCCAAGTGACCCAGGCTCAAGGTGGAAATCACCTTGGTCTGCAAATAGTAGGTCAAAAATTTGCCTAAAACAGGATTTTGGCTTGGGCGTTGAGTGCGTCGAGTGCACTCAACGCCAATGGCTGGCTGGCGTCGAGTGCATCGAGTGCACTCAATGCCATAAGCAGAATGGCGTTGAGTGCACTGACTGCACTCAGCGCCATCATTCAGGTTGGATGGCATTGAGTGCATCGAGTGCACTCAATGCCATAAGCTGAACGGCATTGAGTGCACTGACCGCACTCAACGCGATCCTGTGTAAACTGGATGGAGTTGATTGAGCAGAGCTCACTCAAATCCATAGTCTTGATGGAGTTGAGTGAGAAGAGCCCACTCAACGCGATAGTCTGGATGGCATTGAGTGAGCTGAGCTCACTCAACGCCGTAATCTGGATGGCATTGAGTGAGCTGAGCTCACTCAACGCCATAGTCTGGATGGCATTGAGTGAGCTGAGCTCACTCAACGCCATAGTCTGGATGGCATTGAGTGAGCTGAGCTCACTCAACGCCATAGTCTGGATGACGTTGCCATAGGAGGGATAGCGTTGTTGGGTACATTGGTAAATGTTTAATAGATTTGGAGAAATCACAACTTAATCAATGATATCCATCAATGTGTATTTGATAGAAGTTTGAGTTTCATTGTGCAGGTTTTAAAAATTTGAAGGAAAATTTTTCTAAGTACAAGTGTCGACACTTGTGAAGAAACTGTGTCGACACTCAAGGAGACTGTGTCGAGACTCAGGCAAGCTGTGTCGACACACAGGAAAAATGTGTCGACACTCATGAAGAAGCTATGTCGACACTTAGGAAAGCTGTGTCGACACCTAAAGAAGCAGTTTTGTCGACATCAAGAATTGTGTCGACAATATAAAACATAATAGTGTCGACACTTAAAATAGAAGATGAGTCGACACTCAGGAGCAATGTTGATACCTGAAGCAATTGTGTCGATATATAGGGCTTGTGTCGACACACCAAATCTCAAAAGGCTGTGTCGAATTCAAAAGTAATTGTGTCGACACACACTCAACGCCATTTGACAAACACTCAACACCAACTGTCTGCAATAGAAATGTCGAGACAATAAGCTGCTGTGTCGAGACATAGGACTTGTGTTAACACATACAACATAAGCAGTATCTAGAAGCAGAAGTATGACTGTGTCGACACTTGGAGTATTTGTGTCGACACCTTGAAGACTTGTGTCGACACTTAGTCTATATGTGTCGACACATGTGAAGCAGTCTGCTGAGTTTTTTGTTCTGAGTTGTAAAGACATTGAAGAACCTGGTGACGTGACTAGTGACTTGACAGCTGTCATAACTAACCGGTCTGACACCACTATCAGAACTGTCAGAACTGTCAGAAGTTTGTTATGAACTGGATCAGCCAGTAACCATGAAGCAAGCTCTATATAAGAGCAAGATCGGAAACGACAGATAGGTAAAGAACAACAACGTGAGGTATCAATAAGAAGAATTCTGACAGATCAAGGGCTGTCTGCAAGAAATATTCAAGGTTCAATCTGAATCTAAGGAAGAAGCTGACAGAAGATCAACTTCAACTTCAAGAGAACATCCACCTTATTTGTTCTAATCAAGAAGCTTTGAAAAGCTAAGTTCGGTTGGATCAGAAGGATCAGTCTATACAAGAATTGATCAAGAAGACAACATCAACCGAGATATCTAGCTGCTGAAGTTTTCAAATACTTATTACTCACAAATTCTTGTAGGATCTATTGTTAGATCTGAGATTGTAAGCCTAAAATTATAAAGGATGAGGTAGGAAAGTGTACCTGAGGTAGGACTTTTGGAAAGTCTGAGTTGTAAGCCTAATTATAAAGGCTGAGGTAGGGCTGAGGCCTGAGGTAGGATTCAGGGAAGAATCTGAGGTAGGACTTGTGTTAAGTCTGAGGTGTAGGAACTATTTTTGGTTCTGAGTTTGTAAGATCTGCGGATCCGAGCCAGTGGAAGGAAGTTAGGCTAAATCCAGTTATCTGCTAGATAGGCGAAGGGGGAAAAGTTGATGTACCCAAATCTTGGGGAACAATTATAGATCTGGTGTTTGCTGTGTTGTATTTTATTTCTGTAGATAGAATTAATCTGTGTCATCTGTTTTCCTTAAAATAAAAAAGACTCAAAAAAAAAGATTAGAACCTTTTCACCCCCCCTCTAGGTGTTTAGGCTCTTAAAACAAAGTCTTTCAAGTGGTATCAAAGGGAGGTTGCTCAAAATTTTACCTAACAGCCATAGGATTTCTCCAAGGCATATAACAGACAACAAGAATGGGTTCAAGTGCAAATCAAAAGGAGTTTTGATCTATGAAATTGCCCATATGCAGGAAACAATCTTTTGGTATTTGGAAAGAAAGGGTCAGTCTATTTATGGAAACATCTGATCCAAGAATTTATATCACAGTACAGGAAGGCCGCTTCATCCAAATGAAGGTTTAATTTCTTGATGCAAACATTCAAACTCCAAAGAGTTATTCAGAGATGACTAAGGATGAAATCATCTTGGCTACATTAGATAAAAGTGCTCAGAATATAATTGTAAGTGTCATAGATGATGCAACATTCAAGAATCTTGTTTACTGTAAAACATCCAAAGAAATGTGGGATACACTGATTGTCTCTATGGAAGGCACAGAAGAAGTCAGAGAGGAAAGAAAGTCTATTCTGAACAAGGAGTATGAGAGCTTTAGGCAAACTAAAACTGACAGCATAGCTGAAAGCTATAAAAAGTTATCAGAATAGTGAATGAACTGATGGCATATGGAAGAGTCTTCAGTACTTATGAACTGAATGACAAGTTTCTTAGGTCCCTAACAAAGGATTGGGACACTAAGATATGTGCAATCAGGGAAGTGGCAAGACTGGCTGACACACCTCCACCTACACTTTTTGGAAAACTGCTTTCATATGAAATGCAGCTTACTGCAAGGAAAGAGGAAGAGAAGGGCAGCAGATCTGAACATAAATAAAAGTTAGTAGCCTTCAAGGCTGAGGACTCAAGGAAGTGTAGGAGAAAATCTCCTTCTCCACCTAGAAGGAGTACTGAAGCAGAAGAAGGTGTTCCTGAAATATGTACATTAGATAGTCACACATCTGATGAAGACTTTGCTGCCTTCACTAAACAATTTCAAAGGTTCATGAAGAAAAAGAAATGGAGAACCAGGCCTTCATCTTCATCCTATTCCAAGGATGAATACTATAGGAAGAAGAAAACACCTAAGGAGGATAGGTATGCTTCTAAACCTGGTAAACAATCTAATTCTAATATTGTGTGTTATTGCTGCAATAGGTCTGGGCATGTCATAGCTGACTGTCCTGAGAAAATAAAGGAGTCAAAGGACATGAAGAAGCAGAAAATCAAAGGCAAGAAGGAGAAGTATCTAGTGGCTAAGAAGGAGAAGAGTTGGACAGACTCTTCATCTTCAGAATCTGAAGAAGAAGAGGCAGAAGCATATGTTGGACTCTTCTCAACAGAAGAGGATTCTAGGGAACTAGATTTCCTACAGATGCTGGACTCAATTAATGGAGTGGAAGAGTATTGCTGTAAAGGGCTGATGGCTCAATCTGAAGAAGATAAGTGTCAGGATCAGCCTGGACTAAGTATGGTAAACAATTCACCCCTAGTCTCAGATTACTTTACAGGATCAGAATCAGAACCATCTTCTTTAAAAGAAGTGGATGGATCTGAGTCTGAGGGGGATGTTCACCAACTTATTGATTAGTATGGTGGGTTATTGCATGCTCTTAAGAAGAGCAAGTTTCTTATAAAAGAGCAGGCCAAAGAGATTGAGTTTTTCAAACTGGCTGCAGTAGATTCAGCAAAACTATTGGATCAAAAACTGAATGAGGTTGCAAAATTAAAAAATATTACAGTTATTCAGATGGGTACAATCTCATTCAAAGAGAATCATATCAAGAAACTGGAGGGAAAACTTCAAAAGGAGAGAGAGAGCTAGTGGCAAAATTCTCCAAGCCAAAATTAGTCTTACCTTTGATAGATAATTTTATTTCACAAAAAGGAAAGAATGGTCTAGGCTTTAAAGGAAGAACTAGGGTTACCAATTCTCATAAAAAAGGTAAAGCCACTGTTCAGCCTCTTGCTGCTAATCCCCTCATTTTCTTTAAGAAGGTAGTGAATCTTACTAACAGGTATGATCATGACATTACACATGGTCACTGTGAGCATGAAAATTTCATGAGCAAGGGTGCTAGTGCCAATATACCAATCTATAGGCATGCCCATCATATTCAAGAGGAGTTCTTGAAGAATGTTGTTCCAGCACTAACACTTAATAAGTCTACTAATAACAAAGTAAGAAGGCCTGTACCTAAGAAGAGGTATAATAGGTTTGAGTGTTGGTGTTGTGGCAAGGTGGGCCACTTTGCCATGGATTGCTGGTTTAACTTAAGTGTTAAAAACAAAAGTAGGATTCCCGTTCGATCAGTAACAGGGTTTCAAACTAACAAGGACCTAGAACCCACTAACAAGTTGGGTTCTAAGGGTAAGTGATTCATTATTTGTTGCAGGTAAATCCAAGTGACCATACCCCTATATGGTACTTGGATAGTGGTTGTTCCAGATATATGACTGGAACAAGGAGAATGTTGAGGGACTATGTGCCCATAAAGAATGGACCAAAACTAATCTTTGGTGGATCAGAAAAGGGAATCATCAATGGATTTGGTAATATATCTTGTGATTCAATTACTATCACAAAAGTGGCTTATGTAAAGGGTTTTTAACATAACTTGATTAGCATAAGTCAACTTAGTGATCTAGGTTATGAAATTTCTTTCCACAAAGGGGAGTGCCTAATAAAAAGGTCAAGTGATCAAGAGATCATTTTGACTGGAATTAGGAAAGGAAATGTGTATTGCCTTAACTTAGAGTGTGAGTCTAACAACTCACCTATTTGTTTGGCTGCAGGAGATAAAGCTTCTCTGTGTCAAATGGCACAAGAGGTTAGCTCATCTGAACTATAAGTCAATTGGACTGCTGTTCAACATAGGATTAGTGAGGAATGGTCCTCAAGTTCAGTGCATAAAAGAGGGTGTGTGCTCAACTTGCAAAAAATGCTAGTAGACTAAGTCCTCTTTTCAGGCACTTGACTTAAAAGATTCAAAGAGATGTTTGTATCTCATGCATATGTATTTGTTTGGTCCTATGCAAGTCCATTGTCTTGGTAGGAAAGCATACACACTTGTTGTTGTGGATGACTATTCTAGATTTACATTGGTTTTCTTCTTAAGGCAGAAAATCAAACATATCTTATTTCAAAATCTTTGGTAGTACGTGTTTTGTACTAATCAATGGTAAACACTACCAAACTAAGTTTTCTGCCAAATCCCTAGAAGGGATATTTGTTGGGTACATCAACCATAGTAGAGCATATAGGTTCTACAATTTGACTACTCAAGTTATAGAAGAATCTGTGCATGTTGTATTTGCTAATAGTGAATTGTCTAGTTCTTCAGTTATTTCTATAGGTCTAAAAGATAAGCTGGGCAAGCTGACCTTGAATGAAGATATTCTTGCTAAACAGGATGAGGATAAAGATGCCAGCTATCCAGGGGGAGATCAAGTCCCTCTGGGTGAAGAAGAAAATGTAGAGCATCAAGATGTGGAAACTAGAGATATCCATAATGCTGACAGAATTCCTCCAGCAAGGAGACACCTGAAGGATCATCCAGCTCACCAGATCATTGGTGATGCAAGTTAGGGTGTTCTAACAAGGAGTAGGAGCATGAACACAATTTTGTGTTCTAGCTTCATGTCTTAGATAGAACCCAGGAAGATTGAAGAGGTCATGCAAGACACCAACTGGATTGATGCAATGCAAGAAGAGCTAAGTCAGTTCAAAAGGTGTAAGGTCTGGGAACTGGTGCCAAAACCTAAGGATCACAACATAATAGGAATTAAGTGGATCTACAGGAACAAGCTTGATGAGAATGGAACTATAGTCAAGAACAAGGCAAGACTGGTAGCAAAAGGCTACAGGCAAGAGGAAGATATTGATTTTGATCAAACCTTTTCTCCAGTGGCAAGGCTGGAGGCAATAAGGCTATTCTTAGCCTATGCTGCCTATCAAGGGTTCAAAGTATATCAAATGGATGTGAAATCAACATTTCTGAATGGTAATTCAAAAGAAGAAGACTATGTAGAACAACCCTCAGGTTTTGTAGACTCTCAATTTCCTGATTATGTATATAGGCTTAGGAAAGCTCTATATGGTTTGAAACAAGCTCCAAGGGCTTGGTATGAAATCTTGTCTGCCTTCCTCATTGAGAATAAATTCTCTAGTGGAAAGATAGACAAAACTCTATTCTATAGAAAATCAAAAGGCAAGATAATACTAGTCCAGATATATGTGATGACCTTATCTTTGGTTCTACTGAAAAAAGCCTTTGTAGGAAGTTTGCCAAACTTATGCAAGGTAAGTTTGAGATGAGTAGTATGGGTGAGCTGAAGTTCTTCTTGGTACTTCAGGTTAGACAGACTGAGAGTGGGTTGTCCATATCCCAGTCTAAGTTCACCAAAGAGTTTATTAAGAAGTATGGTTTGGACTCAGCTTCTATAATGAAAACTCCAATGGGAACAAGTATGCCTATATGCAATGATGAAGCAGGGAAACTTGTTAATGAGTCTTTGTATAGAGGGATAATTGTCTCCCTACTATATTTGAGTTCTAGTAGACCTGACATCATGTATGGAACATGTGTCTGTGCTAGGTATCAAGCATGCCCAAAGGAATCTTATTATAATACAACTAAACAAATTTTGAGATATCTTAAGGGCACACCTAATCTAGGTCTTTGGTACCCTAAGAATAGAGATTTTCTATTAACAGGTTTCTCAGATGCAGATTTTGCTGGATGCAAAGAAGACAAAAAAAGTACCACAAGAACCTGCCAGTTCCTTGGTGGGAGGCTGGTGTCATGGAGCAGCAAGAAGCAAACCAGTGTAGCTATATCAACAACTGAATAAGAGTATATAGCTGTAGGTAGCTACTGTGCACAATTGATGTGGATGAAGAATCAACTAGAAGATTATGACATCCAGGTAAGTAGAATTCCACTATTTTGTTATTCAACAAGTGATATTTCTATTGCAAAGAATCCTGTATCACACAGTAGGACCAAGCATATAGAAATGAAGTTTCATTTTATCAGAGAACATGTTGAAAAGGAAAACATTAGTCTATAGTTTGTAAAAACAGAAAATAAAATAGCTGATATTTTCACAAAACCACTGGATGAAACTAAATTCAATAATTTCAAAATTGAATTAGGTATGTTGAACCTAGAATAGGTTAACATGAGTTTCCATGAGTAACATCAGTAAGCACCCAAATTTCTCTTGAAATTTGTCTAAGTACAAAGTTTGTGTCGACACAAGCAAGTTGTGTCAACACACTCAGTATGTTGTGTCGACACAGGAAAAGGATGTGTCGACATAGAAACAGTATCTGTGTTGACAGGAGAATAGGTGTCGACACAACCTTGTCGAGACTAAAAGTCGTGAGGATATTTATGTCTACACAAAAAATTGGTGTCGACACAACTCTATCGAGACTTAAGTTGTCAGTGTCGACACAGATGCAAGTATGTCGACACAAACTCAAGCAAGTCGACACATAGATGTGTCGACTTAAAATACATTTTGTCGACTATGACATTAGTATGTCGACACATAGTCATGTCGACTTAACTTAAGTTCTGTCAAGACCTAGGTAATTTTTGTCGACATAAAAACTTATTTGTCGACTTAAGCCCGACATTTGATCTGCCCTTGACTCAAGTAGTATAAAAAGGTGAATCCAAAATCTGGTCGACTATGCTATCAGAATGTTTGACTCTACACCTTCTATCGACATAGACCTTCTCTTCTCCTCTAATACTTACATCAATGGCGCCACACCAAGAAGAAAAGGTTAATGAAGGTTACAAACTGGTTCGCGAAGGTTTCACAACTGCTTCTGACGAAATTCAGGGAGTTATTGCCCTAATTTCTGCAAATGGACTCAAATTTTTGGTCTCAGAACTGACCAAAATTTGGAAGAAGGAAGTCATGGAGTTCTATTCAACTGCTACAGTGGATTCAGAAGGCAAAAAAATCAAGGCGACTGTTCAAGATACCCGAGTGAAACTCACATTGAAAACTATCAGGAAATCACTACATATTCCATTGATCAAGAATACAGAAGAAATAACTCTTCCCAGATTACAGAAGCTTTAAGCTGTTGTGGGATGAGTCCCAATATCAAGAATGGATCCTCTATCACCAGAAAAGGGATGAATTTCCAAGGAAAATTTCTACCTGAAGTTGTTGGCAAAGTGATTCTCTGCAAGACAAGTGGACATGATCGGATTTCTGCCCACATGTTCAATCTGATGGTGAGAATCATATTCAAGAAAAACACTGATTGGGCAGCAGTAGTGTTTGATAAACTACAAGAAGGAATAAAGAAACCTAACCTTGGAAGGATCCTAAGCCTATACTTAACATCAGTAATTCCAGATGTTCTGAAACAAGCAAATGGCTCTAAGATAAATCATATGACAAAAATGGATGTAAGGATACTATCAAGGTGGGACAGAGTTCTAACCAAGGAAGTCCCTGCTCCTAAGGAGAAAACTAACAAAGACAAGAAGAAAAAGAAGGTGGTTGAACAGGCTGAATCCTCCAATGATTCTGAGGAGGAAGTGGTCTTCAGTTCTGATAAAGACCAGCAACAAAAGGATGTTCATGCTCAAGCAAAGGACTGTGAGACCGAACAACAAAAAATAGACTCTACTCTAGGGGGAGAAAACCTAGAAAAAGAAACTGAGTTGCCTGCCCAAGGGGAAGGTATTACTGATGCTGTCCTGGATAGTGACTTAGCTGTAGACATAATAATGGATGTTGTATCTGAAATCAACACAGCAGCTGAAGTAACTGACAAGAGTGATGCTCAAAATGAGACAGTAAGTATCTTCTCTACAGACTAGTGATGTATCATAGTATTCTTTTCAAAATTTGTTCAAAGGGACACTTTTGTTTACACAGCAGAAGGGGTCTTCCAAGTGATATTAGTCTTTTATGTTTTTATTTTAAAAAAAACCATAATCTTATTTCTTCTGATCAGATACAACAGGAATTTACAATGGAAGAATTGTTTCCCGATCCTCTTACTGATAGGACTGAGGGGGAGGAAATTGAAAAAGAAAAGGAAATTCCAAGGACTGAGGGGGAGTTATCCAAGGATACCCCAGCTAAAAAGGACACTGTTGATATTTAAAGTACATCTCAATTTTCTAAAGATGAAGAAGCCACATTGGCTAAGAAAAGAAAGCTGTCTGTGTTTAATAAGAAGAGTTCTGGATATAAGAAAGCTTTACAATTGGGAACTATACCATCTACATCAAGCATGGACTTCAGTTCTTTACTAGTCCAGATGCAAAAAAAATTAGATAATCAAAGACAGACTATAAAAAAATATGTGGATGAAACTCATAAAGAGTTACAGTTTAAGTTTGCGCAGGACATCAAATCCATTAGATTTGATGTGAATCAACATAAGAAGGAGATGACAGATTGCTTCCATAAATGAGGTAATGATTTGGTGTTCCTGGCCAAGCAACAGCAAGAGATCCAAGCTAAAGTGGATGAAATTGAAGTAAAGCATGGATATGTACTGGAGAATCAGATAAGGATGAATGACAATCTCAAGGATTCACATCATGAAATATTGACAAAGTTCTCTGATTCTAGCACTACTCTGAAGGCTGAAATCTCAAAGCAAATCCAGGAAGATATATCTGCTATCAAAGCCACATTTCAAGAATCCCAGGAGAAAATTTAAACTTTCCTAATAAAATTCAGAGCTTATTTTAAAGAAGTAACTAAATATATAGCTGATCAAGTTAGATTCCAGAAAGAAGATATAAGAGATCATGTTGCAAGAGAAGTCATAAAGGGGGAGAGATTACTAGTCAAAGCCAGCTCTGACCATGCTAAATGGACTACCAATAGCATCAGAGCTACTCTTGGATATCCTTCTCTTTGTGATGATGATAATGTAGCTGAGTCTGGGATACAACCTAAATATTTTGAAGGAGATCATCCTGAAGTTGTCTCAGGTGATCTACCCCCCAGCTGATTTTGAGATGGTTCAAGAAGAAGTGTTGAAAATATTTAGTCCTCCACCAGAGGTACAAAATGTAATTCTGGAAAAGGTTAAAATGTCAGAAGCTGCATTAGAAGCTCAGAAGGAAGCTCAACTTTCCAAGAAGAGATTTAGAGAGCAGGCTGAGCTGAAGTAAGATTTTGAGCAGTGGAGCCCAACTTCTAGAAATATCATACTTACTGCCTGGAAAGCTGTTAAGGATAAAACCCATGACAGGGGTATGTGGTATTCTGAGCAAGAGTGGAATAAATATCAAGCTGGACAAGAAGCAATTCTACAACATCGAAAAAGTGCAAAGGCTGGGAAGCTACCTACTAATGCTCAAGATCCAAGCAAGTACTTCACCAAAACTTTCCACTTTTTTAAAGACAGAAGATCAAGGCTGAAGCATTAAAGAAGAAAGCTCTCAAAGTGAAAAAGCCAGCTGAAGATGCTGAACCTTCTATGCAGGCTAAAATCATGTCTGGCAAAGGAATAGTTATTAAGGAAACTAGTCAGTAATAGGATTGCTAGGTTCTTGTAATAGAACAATGTTTTATTTTTCCTTTTGTTCTACAATAAATTCTTGTAAACCATAATTTTACTGATTAATTAAATCTGTTTCAGTATTAAGTGTTTGTTGTTTACAATGATTATGTAATATCTGCTCTGAAATGTTTTTTACTTTTATTACAATTTTGTTTTATCTTAAGAGATGTATATCTTTTACTAAGGGTTATGACTTCTCCAAATATGGGGAGATTGTTGGGTATATTAGAAAAATGTGTACTAGATTTGTAGAAGCCACAACTTAGTCAATGATATGCATCAAGGTGTATTTGATAGAAGTTTGAGTTTCATTGTGCAGGTTTTAAAAATTTGAAGGAAATTTTTTCTAAGTACAAGTGTCGACACTTGTGAAGATACTGTGTCGACACTAAAGGAGACTGTGTCGACACTAAGGCAAGCTGTGTCGACCCACAGGATAAAAGTGTGTCGACACTCATGAAGAAGCTATGTCGACACTTAGGAAAGCTGTGTCGACACCTAAAGAAGCAGTTGTGTCGACACCCAGAATTGTGTCAACAACTTAAAACATAATTGTGTCGACACATAAAACATAAGATGAGTCGACACTCAGGAGCAATGTTGACACCTGAAGCAATTGTGTCGACACATAGGACTTGTGTCGACACACCAAATCTCAAAAGGCTGTGTCGACTTCAAAAGTAATTGTGTGGACACACAGGACTTGTGTCGACACACACTCAACGCCATTTGACAAACACTCAACACCAACTGTCTGCAATAGAAATGTCGAGACAATAAGCTGCTGTGTCGACACACAGGACTTGTGTTGACACATACAACATAAGCAGTATCTAGAAGCAGAAGTATGACTGTGTCGACACTTACAGTATTTGTGTCGACACCTTGAAGACTTGTGTCGACACTTAGTCTATATATGTCGACATATGTGAAGCAGTATGCTGAGTTTTGTGTGCTGAGTTGTAAAGATATTGAAGAACCTGGTGACGTGACTGGTGACTTGACAGCTGTCATAACTAGCCGGTCTGACACCACTGTCAGAACTGTCAGAAGTTTGTTATGAACCGGATCAGCCGGTAACCATGAAACAAGCTTTATATAAGAGACAGATCGGAAATGACAACAATATGAACAAGAATGTGAGACATCAATAAGAAGAATTCTGATAGATCAAGGGCTGTTTGCAAGAAAGATTCAGAGTTCTATCTGAATTTAAGGAAGAAGCTGATTGAAGATCATCTTCATCAACAGAGAAGATCCACCTTATTTTGTTCTAATCAAGAAGCTTTGAAAAGCTAAGTCAGGTTGGATCAAAAGGATCAGTCAATCCAAGAACTGATCAAGAAGACAACATCAACAGAGAAATCTAGCTGGTGAAGTTTTCAGTTACTCTTTACTCACAAATCCTTGTAGGATCTACTGTTAGATCTGTGTTGTAAACCTAAAATTATAAAGGCTGAGGTAGGGCTGTGTGCCTGAGGTAGGACCTGTGGAAAGTCTGAGTTATAAGCCTAATTATAAAGGCTGAGGTAGGGCTGAGGCCTAAGGTAGGATTCTGGAGAAGAATCTGAGGTAGGACTTATGTTAAGTTTGAGGTGTATGAACCATCTTTGGTTCTGAGATTGTAAGATCTGAGGATCTGAGCCAGTGGAAGAAAGTTAGGCTGAATCCAGTTATCTGCTGGATAGGCGAAGGGGAAAAGTGGATGTACCCATATCTTGGGGAACCACTATAAGTCTGGTGTTTACTGTGATGTGTTTATTTTGTAGATTGATTAATCTGTGCTGAAAGAAGTCTTATAACTGTTTGCCTAAAAATTAAAATGACACAAGATTAGAACCTATTCACCCCCTCTAGGTGTTTAGGCTCTTGAAATAAAGTCTTCCAAGTGGTATCAGAGGGAGGTTCCTCAAAATTTTACCTCACAGTCAGAGGATTTCTCCAAGGCAAATAATAGATAACAAAAATGGGTTCAAGTGAAAATCAAAAGGATTTTGGATCTATGAAATTACCCATATGCAAGAAAGAATCTTTTGGCATTTGGAAAGAAAGGGTCAGGCTGTTTATGGAAGTATCTGATCCAAGAATTTATATCGCAGTACAGGAAGGCCCCTTCATCCCAATGAAGGTTTCAGTTCTTGATGCAAACATTCAAACTCCAAAGAGTTATTCAGAGATGACTAAGGATGAAATCATCTTGGCTACATTAGATAAAAGAGCTCAGAATATAATTGTAAGTGTCATAGATGATGCAACATTCCAGAATCTTGTGCACTATAAAACTTCCAAAGAAATGTGGGATACATTGATTGTCTATATGGAAGGCACAGAAGAAGTCAGAGAGGACAAAAAGTCTATGCTAAATCAGGAGTATGAGAGCTTTAGGCAGACTAAAACTGACAGCATAGCTGAATGCTATAAAAAGTTTTTCAGAATAGTGAATGAACTGATGACATATGGAAGAGTCTTCAGTACTTATGAACTGAATGACAAGTTTCTTAGGTCCCTAACAAAGGATTGGGACACTAAGATATATGTCATCAGGGAAGTGGCCAAATTGGCTGACACACAACCACCTACACTCTTTGGAAAACTGCTTTCATATGAAATGCAGCTTACTGCTAGGAAAGAGGAAGAGAAGGGCAGCATATCTGAACATAAAGAAAAGTCAGTAGCCTTCAAGGCTGAGGGCTCAAGGAAGGGTAGGAGAAAATCTCCTTCTCCACCTAGAAGGAGTACTGAAGCAGAAGAAGGTGTTCCTGAAACAAGTACATCAGATAGTCATACATCTGATGAAGACTTTGATGCTTTCTCAAGACAATTCCAAAGGTTCATGAAGAAAAAGAATTGGAGAATCAGACCTTCATCTATATCCTATTCCAAGGATGAGTATTACAGGAAGAAGAAAACACCTAAGGAGGACAGGTATGCTTCTAAACCTGGTAAACAATCTAATTCTAAGATTGTGTGTTATTGCTCAACAGGTCTGGGTATGTCATAGCTGACTATCCTGACAAATGAAAGGAGTCAAAAGACAAGAAGAAACAACTGGTCAAAGGCAAGAAGGAGAAGTCTCTAGTGGCTCAGAAAGAGAAGAGTTGGAGAGACTCTTCATTTTCAGAATCTGAAGAAGAAGATACAGAAGTATATGTTGGACTCTTCTCAACATAAGAGGATTCTAGGGAACTAGAATTCCTACAGATGCTGGACTCCATAAATGGAGTGGAATAATATTGCTGTAAAGGGCTGATGACTCAATCTGAAGAAGATAAGTGTCAGGATCAGCCTGGACCAAGTAAGGTAAACAATTCTCCCCTTGTCTCAGATTACTTTACTGGATTAGAATCAGAAGCATCTTCTTCAAAATAAGTGGATAGATCTGAGTCTGAGGGGGACGTTCACCAACTCATTAATGAGTATGGTGGGTTGTTGTATGCTCTAAAGAAGAGCAAGTTTCTTGTTAAAGAGCAAGTCAAAGAGATTGAGTCTCTTAAGCTGGCTGCAGCAGATTCAGCAAAACTGCTGGATCAAAAACTAAATGAGGTTTCCAAATTGAAAAACATTACAATTATTTAGATGGGCACAATCTCATTCAAAGAGAATCATATCAAAAAACTGGAGGGAAAACTTCAGCAAGAGAGAGAGCTAGTGGCTAAATTCTCCAAGCCAAAATCAGTGTTACCTTTGATAGATAATTTTGTTTCACAAAAAGGGAAGACTAGTCTAGGCTTTAAGGGAAGAACTAGGGCTACCAATTCTCATAGAAAAGGTACAGCCACAGTTCAGCCTCTAGCTGATAATCCCCCTATTTTCTTTAAGAAGGTAGTGAATCCTACTAACAGGTATGATCATGACATTACACATGGTCACTGTGAGCATGAAAATTTCATGAGCAAGGGTGATAATGCCAATAGACTAATCTATAGGTATGCCCATCATATTCAAGTTTTATTGAAGAATGCTGTTCCAGCACCAACACTTAATAAGTCTACTGGCAACAAAGTAAGAAGGCATGCACCTAAGAATAGGTATAATAGGTTTGAGTGTTTGTTTTGTGGAAAGGTGGGTCACTTTGCCATGGATTGCTGGTTTAACTTAAGTGTTAAAACCAAAAGTAGAATTCCTGTTAGATCAATCACAGGATTTCAAACAAACAAGGACCTAGGACCCACTAGCAAGTTGGGTTCTAAGGGTAAGTGATTCTTTATTTGTTGTAGGTGAATCCAAGTGACCATACCCCTATATGGTACTTAGATAGTGGCTGTTCCAGACATATGACTGGAACAAGGAGAATGTTGAGGGACTATGTGCCCATAAAGAATGGACCAAAAGTTATCTTTGGTGGATCAGAAAAGGGAATCATCAAAGGATTTGGTAACATATCTTGTGATTCAATTACAATCACTAAAGTGGCTTATGTAAATGGTCTAAAACATAACCTGATTAGTATAAGTCAACTTAGTGATCTAGGTTATGATATTTCTTTCCTCAAAGGGGAGTGCCTAGTAAAAAGGTCAAGTGATCAAGAGATCATTTTGACTAGCACTAGGAAAGGAAATGTGTATTGCCTTAACCTAGAGTTTGAGTTTAACAACTCACCTATTAGTTTGGTTGCATGAGAGAAAGCTTCTCTATGTGTCAAATGGCACAAGAGGCTAGCTCATCTGAACTATAAGTCAATTGGACTGCTGTTTAGCATGAGATTAGTGAGGAATGGTCCTCAAGTTCAGTGCATAAAAGAGGGTGTGTGTTCAGCTTGCCAAAAAGGCAAGCAGACTAAGTCCTCTTTTCAGTCACTTGACATCAAAGATTCAAAGAGATGTTTGTATCTCATTCATATGGATTTGTTTGGTCCTATGCCAGTCCGTAGTCTTGGTAGGAAAGCATACACACTTGTTGTTGTGGATGACTATTCTAGATTTACATGGGTTTTCTTCTAGAGGCAGAAATCTAAAACCCCAACTATTTTCCAGACTTTTGTCAGACAAATACAGAATGAATATAACAGCTCAGTGGTCAAAATTAGAAGTGACTATGGAACTAAATTTTAGTCTGAATGTATGACAAAATTCTGTGAAGAACTTGGGATTCATCAGGAATTCTCTTCACCTAGAACTTCTCAGCAAAATGGTGTTGCTGAAAGAAAGAATATGACTCTAACTGAAGTCAGTAGAACTCTACTGAATGACACTACTCTCCCTGAATACTTCTGGGCTGAGGCAGTAAATACTGCATGTCATGTGCTCAATAGGGCCTCCATCAACAAGAAACACAAGATGACTCCCTACCAGATTTTTAAAGGCAGAAAACCAAACATATCTTATTTTAGAATCTTTGGTAGTAAGTGTTTTGTACTAGTCAATGGTAAACACTACCAAACTAAGTTTGCTACCAAATCCCTAGAAGAGATATTTGTTGGGTACAACAACCATAGTAGAGCATATATGATCTACAACTTGACTACTCAAGTTGTAGAAGAATCTGTGCATGTTGTATTTGATCAGTCAATGCTTTTTAACAGTGAATTGTCTAGTTCTTCAGTTAGTTCTACAGGTCTAACAGATAAGCTGGACAAACTGACCATCAATGAAGATGTTCCTGCTAAACTGGATGAGGATAAAAATGCCAGCTATCCCGGGGGAGATCAAGTCCCTCTGGATGAAGAAGAAAATGTAGAGCATCAAGATGAGGAAACTGGAGATAGCCATAATGCTGACAGAATTCCTCCAGCAAGGAGACACCTGAAGGATCATCCAGCTCACCAGATCATTGGTGATGCAAGTCAGTGTGTTCTAACAAGGAGCAGGAGCATGAACACAGTTTTATGTTATAGCTTCCTGTCTCAGATAGAACCCAGGAAGATTGAAGAGGCCATGCAAGACATCAACTGGATTGATGCAATGCAAGAAGAGCTCAGTCCGTTCAAAAGGTGTAAGGTCTGGGAACTGGTGCCAAAACCTAAGGATCACAACATAATAGGAACTAAGTGGATATATAGGAACAAGCTTGATGAGAATGGCACTATAGTCAAAAATAAGGCTAGACTGATAGCAAAAGGCTATAGACAAGAGGAAGGTATTGATTTTGATCAAACCTTTGCTCCAGTGGCAAGGCCTGAGACAATAAGGCTGTTCTTAGCCTATGCTGCCTATCAAGGGTTCAAAGTATATCAAATGGATGTGAAATCAGCATTTCTGAATGGTGATTTTAAAGAAGAAGTCTATGCAGAACAACCCTCAGGTTTTGTTGACTCTCACTTTCCTGATAATGTATATAGGCTTAGGAAAGCACTATATGGTTTGAAACAAGCTCTAAGGGCTTGGTTTGAAACCTTGTCTGCCTTTCTCATTTAGAATAAATTCTCTAGAGGAAAGATAGACAAAACTCTATTCTATAGGAAATCAAAAGACAAGATAATACTAGTCCAGATATATGTGGATGACATTATCTTTGGTTCTATTGAAAATAGCATTTGTAGGAAGTTTGTCAAACTTATGCAAGGGAAGTTTGAGATGAGCAGTATGGGTGAGCTGAAGTTTTTCTTGGGACTTCAAGTTCGACAGACTGAGAGTGGGTTGTCCATATCCCAGTCTAAGTTCACCAAGGAGTTGATTAAGATGTATGGTTTGGACTCAGCTTCTACTATGAAAACTCCAATGGGAACAAGTATGCCTATATGCAAAGATGAAACAGGGAAACCTGTTGATGAGTCTTTGTATAGAGGGATAATTGGCTCCCTACTATACTTGACTGCTAGTAGACCTGACATCATGTATGCAACATGTGTCTGTGCTAGGTATCAAGCATGCCCTAAGGAATCTCATTATACTGCAGTTAAAAGAATTTTGAGATATCTTAAGGGCACACCTAATCTAGGCCTTTGGTACCCTAAGAATAGAGATTTTCTATTAACAGGTTTTTCAGATGCAGATTTTGCTGGATGCAAAGAAGATAGAAAAACTATCACAGAAACCTATCAATTCCTTGGTGGGAGGCTGGTGTCATGGAGCAGCAAGAAGCAAACCAGTGTAGCTATATCAATAACTGAATCAGAGTATATAGCTGCAGGTAGCTGCTGTGCACAATTGATGTGGATAAAACATAAACTAGAAGATTATGACATCCAGGTAAGTAGAATACCACTATTTTGTGATTCTACAAGTGCTATTTCTATTGCTAAGAATCCTGTATCACACAGTAGGACCAAGCATATAGATATTAAGTTTCATTTTATCAGAGAACATGTAGAGAAGGAAGATATTAATCTAGAGTTTGTAAAAACTGATAATCAAATAGCTGATATTTTTACAAAACCACTGGATGAAACTAAATTCAATAATTTCAAAATTGAATTAGGTATGTTGAACCTAGACTAGGTTAACACAAGTTTCCATTAGTAGCATATGTAAGCACCCAATTTCTGTTGAAATTTGGCTAAGTACAAAGTTTGTGTCGACACAAGCAAGTTGTGTCGACACACTCAGTGTGTTGTGTCGACACAGAATAAGGATATGTTTACACAGAAACAGTATCTGTGTCGACAGAAGAATAGGTGTCGACACAACCTTATCGAGACTATATGTCGAGAGGATATCTGGGTCGACACAAAAAGTTGATGTCAACATAACTCTGTCGAGACTAAAGTGGTCAGTGTCGACACATACATTTGTATGTCGACACAGACTCAAGTATGTCGACACATAGATGTGTCGACTTAAAATTCATTTTGTCGACTTAGACATTAGTATGTCGACACATAGTTGTGTCGACTTAACTTAAGTTCTGTCAAGACCTAGGTCAATTTTGTCAACACAAAAACTGATTTGTCGAGTTAGAACCGACTTTTGATCTGCCCTTGACTCAAGTACTATAAATAGGTGGAGCTAAAAATTTGGTCGACTCCGCTATCAGAATTTTTGACTCTACACCTTCTGTCGACATAGACATTCTCTTCTCCTTTAGCACTTACGTCAATGACGCCAAACCAAGAAGATAAGGTTAATGAAGGTTTTGAGCTGGTTCGCGAAGGATTCACGACTGCTTCTGATGAAATTCAGGGAATTATTGCCATACTTTCTGAAAATGGCTTAGAATTTTTTGTCTCCGAACCGACCAAAATATGGAAAAAGGAAGTCATGGAGTTTTACTCAACCGCTACTGTGGACACAGAAGGAAAGAAAATCAAAACGTCTATTCAAGATAACCGGGTGAAGCTCACATTGAAATCTATCAGGAAAGCACTACATCTATCATTGATCACGGATACAGACGAAATATCTCCTTCCCAGATAACTGAAGCTTTATGCTGGTGTGGACTGAGTCCCAGTATTAAGATTGGATCATCTATCAATAGAAAATGGATGAATTCCCAAGGAAAATTTCTTTCAAAAGTTGTGAGCAAAGTGATAATCTGCAAGACTGGTGGATATGATAGGATTTCTGCCCACATGTTCAATCTTATGGTGAGGGTTATATTCAAGATAAACATTGAATGGGAAACAGTAGTGTTTGATAAAATACAAGAAGGAATTAAGAAACCTAACCTGGGAAGGATCCTCAGTTTATGCTTGACATCAGTAATTCCAGATGTTCTGAAACAAGCAAATGACTCTAAGATAAATCACATGAGGAAAATGGATGTGAGGATACTGTCAAGATGGGACAGAGTTCTAACCAAGGAAGTCCCTGCTCCCAAGGAGCAAACTAAGAAAGACAAGTAGAAAAAGAAAGTGATTGTACAGGCTGATTCCTCCAGTGATTTTGAAGAGGAAGTGGTCTTTAGTTCTGATGAAGACCAGCACCAATAGGAAGCACATGATCAAGTAAAGGACAGTGAGCCCCAAGAGCAACAAGTTGACTCCACTCAAGGGGGAGAACACTTTGAACAAGGAACTGAGTTTCCTGCCCAAAGGGGAGGTATTAATGATGTTGTCCTAGACAGTGACTTAGCTGCAGATACAATCATGAATGTAGTATCTGAAATAAACACTACAACTGAAGAAACTGATAAGACAGATGCTTAAAATGAGCCAGTAAGTATCTTCTCCACAGTCTAGTGATATGTGATGGTATTCTTCTCAATAATTGTTCAGGGGGGAAACTTTTGTGTAAATAAAGTCATTAAAACAAAACTAATCTTATTTCTTCTGTACAGATACAACAGGAATTTACAATGGAAGAATTGTTCCCTAATCTTCCTCCAGATAGGACTGAGGGGGAGCATATTGAAAAAGTAAAAGATATTCCAAGGACTTAGGGGGAGTTATCAAAGGATACTGAGGAGGATAACCCAACTGAAAAGAATACTGTTAATATTAATAGTACAACTAAATCTTCTGAAGATGAAGAAGCCACATCGTATAAGAAAAGGAAGCTAACTGTTTAAAAAAACAGAGTTCTGGATACAAGAAGGGTTTGCAAATGGGAACAGCACCATCTACATCAAGTGTGGACTTCAGTTCTTTACTGGTCTAGATGCAAATAAAACTGGATAATCAAAGACAGTATATAGAGCAATATGTGGATGAAACTCATAAGGAGTTATAGTTTCAATTGGCCCAGGAAATCAAATCCATTAGATTTGAAGTGAATCAAAATAAGGAGATGACAGATTGCTTCTATAAAGGAGGTAATGCTGTGGTGTTCCTGGCAATACAACAACAAAATATCCAAGCTAAAGTGGATGAAATTGAAGTGAAGCAAGGATATGTACTAGAGAATCAGTTAAGGATGAATGAAAATCTCAAGGATTCACATCATGAAATATTGACAAAGCTCATATATTCTAGCACTACTCTAAAGGCTGAAATCTCCAAGCAAATCCAGGAAGATATATCTACTGTCAAAGCCACATTTCAAGAATTTCAGGAGAAAATTAAAACTTTTCTGACAAAATTCAGAGCTTATTTTAAAGAGGGAATTGAATATATAGCTGATCAAGTCAGATTTCAGAAAGAAGATTTAAGAGATCATGTTGCAAGAGAAGTCATAAAGGGGGAGAGATTACTAGTCAAAGCCAGCTCTAACCATGCTAAATGGACTACCAATAACATCAGAGCTACTCTTGGATATCCTCCTCTTTGTGATGATGATAATGTAGCTGAGTCTGGGATACAACCTGAATATTTTGAAGGAGATCAGCCTGAAGTTGCTCAGGTGATCTACCCCCCAGCTGATTTTGAGATGGTTCAAGAAGAAGTGCTGAAAATGTATAGTCCTCCACCAAAGGCAAAAAATGTAATTCTGGAAAAGGTTGAAATGTCAGAAGCTGCATTAGAAGCTCAGAAGGAAACTCAACTTTCCAAGAAGAGATTCAGAGAGCAGCCTGAGCTGAAGCCAGATTTTGAGCAGTGGAGCCCAACTTTTAGAAACATCATACTTACTGTCTAGAAAGCTGTAAAGGATAAAACCCATGACAGGGGTAAGCGGTATTCTGAACAAGAGTGGAATAAATATCAAGCATGATAAGAAGCAATTCTTCAACATAGATGAAGTGCTAAGGCTGGTAAGCTACCTGCTAATGCTCAAGAGCCAAGCAAGTACTTCCCCAAACCTTTCCACTATTTTGAAAGATAGAAGATCAAAGCTGAAGAATTAAAGAAGAAAGCTCTAAAAGGGAAAAAGCCAGCTGAGGTTGCTGAACCTTCTGTGCAGGCTAAAATCAAGTCTGGCAAATGAATAGTTATTAAGGAGCCTAGTCAGTAATAGGATTGCTAGGTTTATGTAATAGAACAATGTACTAATTTGTTTCTTTTGTTCTATAAGAAATTCATGTAAACTAAAGTTTTTCTAATTAATGAAATCTGTTTCAGTATTAAGTGTTTGTTGCTTACAATGATTATGTGATAACCTGCTCTGAAATGTTTTTACTTCTATTACAATTTTGTTTTATCTTAAGAGATGTATATCTTTGACTAAGGGTTATGACTTCTCCAAATAGGGGGAGATTGTTGGGTATATTGGAAAATGTGTACTAGATTTGGAGAAGCCACAACTTAGTCAATGATATGCATTAATTTGTATTTGATGGGAGTTTGAGTTTCATTGTGCAGGTTTAAGTATTTGAAGGAAAATTTTCTAAGTACAAGTGTCGACACTTGTGAAGAAACTGTGTCGACACTCAGGAAACTTGTGTCGACACTCAGGCAAGCTGTGTTGACACACATGCAAATTGTGTCGACACTCAGGGAAGTTGTGTCGACACACAGAATTTGTGTCGACACTTATAAAGAAGATGTGTTGACACTCAAAGCTTTGTCGACACCTAAAGAAGCAGTTGTGTCGACATCCAGAAATGTGTCGACATCTGAAGCAGGACTTGTGTCGACACTTAAAATTGAAGCTATGTCGACATTCAGGAGATATGTCGACACCTGAAGCAATTGTGTCGACACACCAACTCTCAAAAGGCTGTGTCGAATTCAGAAGTAATTGTGTCGACACACAGGACTTGTGTCGACACACACTCAATGCCATTTGACAAACACTCAACACCAACTATCTGCAACATAAATGTCGAGACAAGAAGCTGCTGTGTCGACACACAGGACTTTTTTCGACACATACAACATAAGTAGTGTCGAGTAGCAAAAGTATGACTGTGTCGACACTTGGAGTAATTGTGTCGACACCATGAAGACTTGTGTCGACAATTAGTCTATATGTGTCGACACATGTGAAGCAGACTGCTGAGTATTGTGTGCTGAGTTGAAAAGACATTGAAGAACCTGGTGACGTGACTGGTGACTTGACAGCTGTCATAATTAGCCGGTCTGACACCACTGTCAGAACTGTCAGAAGTTTGTTATGAACCAGATCAGCCGGTAACCATGAAACAAGCTCTATATAAGAGACAGATCGGAAATGACAACAACATGAACAAGAATATGAGACATCAATAATAAGAATTCTGACAGATCAAGGGCTGTCTGCAAGAAAGATTCAGAGTTCTATTTGAATTTAAGGAAGAAGCTGATTGAAGATCATCTTCATCAACAGATAAGATCCACCTTATTTTGTTCTAATCAAGAAGCTTCGAAAAGCTAAGTCAGGTTGGATCAGAAGGATCAGTCAATCCAAGAACTGATCAAGAAGACAACATCAACAAAGAAATCTAGCTGGTGAAGTTTTCAGTTACTCTTTACTCACAAATTCTTGTAGGATCTACTGTTAGATCTGAGTTATAAACCTAAAATTATAAAGGCTGAGGTAGGGCTGTGTGCCTGAGGTAGGACCTATGGAAAGTCTGAGTTGTAAGCCTAATTATAAAGGCTGAGGTAGGGATGAGGCCTGAGGTAGGATTCTGGAGAAGAATCTGAGGTAGGACTTGTGTTAAGTCTGAGGTGTATGAACCATCTTTGGTTCTGAGATTGTAATATCTGAGGATCTGAGCCAGTGTAAGAAAGTTAGGCTGAATCCAGTTATCTGCTGGATAGACGAAGGGGGAAAGTGGATGTACCCATATCTTGGGGAACCACTATAAGTCTTGTGTTTACTGTGATGTGTTTATTTTTATTGATTGATTAATCTGTGCTGAAAGAAGTCTTATAACTGTTTGCCTAAAAATTAAAATGACACAAAAAGATTAGAACCTATTCACCCCCCCCTCTAGGTGTTTAAGCTCTTGAAATAAAGTCTTTCAGTTTACATTCTGTAGGAGGTGGGATTAAGGAGGACATTCCGAGAGAGCCTCATTACACGAAGTATTCAGTGCATCCCAGGATTACCAAGATGTATATTAAGAGGGACATCACTTATTTTGTCATACATTGCGAGACTTGCCAAAGGGTGAAAGCAGAGTGCAAGAGCCCTAGAGTATTACTGCAGCCATTGCCAGTTCTAGAGTGAAAATTCTAGGATATTTCCATGAATTTTGTTCATGGTTTACCTCGCTCCCTCTCTGAGAATGATTCACCATCGGTGATATTAGACATGTTGATGAAGGTTGTCATATTTATCTCGATCAGGAAGGATTCTCATGTTGATATCTATGTGCGCCTTTTCGTGGAGCAGTTTGTCAGATATTATGGGGTGCCCAAGACTACCATTTCCGATCGTGATGCCCAATTTACATCCAAAGAGCTGAGGTATGTATTGGCTTATCTGGGTTCACAATTAACCTTCAACACAACTTTTCATTCTCAGAACGATGGCTAGACAGATCGGGCCACCTGGACTACGGAGGATCTTCTTTGACTATGCGTTTTGGATTTCAGAGAGTCATGGTAGAGACTTCTATCCCTGATAGAGTTCTCATACAATAATAGTGACCAGATGAGCATTGACATAACACCTTATAAGGCTCTATGATAAGAGGTGTATGACACATCTATCTTGGGTTCAAGACAAGGATCTGAATTCATTGGGTTGGAGTGCATCGATGATGCGAGACACCGAATGCTAGAGTTTCAAGCGGGGGACAAACTATTCTTGAAGATTTGACTAATGCTTGATGTATCTCATGTTCAGATACAAAAGAAGCTCATCCCTTGATATATGGGGCCTGCCACATCATCAATTTTAACCTTGGTCGACTTTAGTTCAACTCTACATAATTAGCCCCAATTGGCCTTCCCTTAATCAAATTGGCCCCACCATGACCTATGCACATCATAGGGTTTCATGAAACTCATAGCCATCATATGGGGCATGACACATCATAAATTTGACCAAAGTCAACTCTAAAGTCAACATTTGCCATATAAGACCTAAAATTAATTCCTAAAGCCCAACCCTAATTCCATTGGGCTCAATCCATCCCTAAATGATCATTCCAGAAGCCAATGAAAATTACATTGAATGTCCCCATTGATTTGGCATGTAGTGCACATGTAAGGGCAACAATAACATTTTGACCATAAACCTCCATGGCACTAGATTGAGGACACGTGGAGATAGGGAGGAGCATGCAAAGTTATGCCCCCTATGAGCATTCACACCCTCGGTCATCATTCACCCCATTTGAATTTCTCTTCTCCTTCCACACATCTCAAGGAGTTGAGGCTATTTTCCTGAAGAAATCGAGCCCAGGTGTAGTATTTCGAGCATGGTCGCCAGAGACAACCACCATCATGCCACCAAGATGATTCACACGCTCAATGGCCTAAAATCTTGTGAATTCCCACCTCTTCCTTTGTGCTAGCCTCTTAGATCAAAATAGGTGAGTAATCAAACTCAATTGGGTTTGATTTCACTAAAATCGAGTAAAGAAACACTAGATGAAGTTTTAGTTGGATTTCTGGCCAACAACCACCTCAAGCCTCCAGACGATCACCCATCGTTGGCCCTCATTTGGAGGAAGGTGAAAGTGGTGGTTGACTGTGGAGGATCTCAGGTGGATGTGAGGAGAAGTTTGATTAAGCTTATAGTTGGGTTATTAAAGGTATTTTAGGATACTAAGAATTACTCTAGAGGGGGTGAAAGAGTATTTAACATTTTTTTCTAACTTTAAACAATCACAACTCATTCAAATTTACAGAATAATTTTTTTGTTAATTTAAACGCAGCAAAAAGAAAGAATTAAATTAGAACATACAAAGACCACAAAAAATACAATCTAGAAGTCACATATTTTATAGAGGTTCCTCAAATTTGGGTATGCCCCTCTTCCCCTTGTAGGCTATCCACTATAAACAATGTTGAGTCTTTTGTTAAGGAGACACTTAGAATTTATTACTACTGAATCTTTTGATAAAGAAATTCATAAAATCACATGAGATTTTGATAAAATATCTCAAACTAACAAGCCTTTTGATATGGTGGCTAAACTGATCAATGATCCTTTTGAAAAGGTAGATTAACCGCTTGAAGAGACTTTTGATAAGGTTGACTTATAACCACTTAAAGAGCCTTTTGATAAGGTCAACTCAAAATCACACTATACGATCATGGAGCGGATCGGCCCCTTGGTTTATAGGTTGGATCTATCGTCGGAGTTGGCGAACTTGCACAATGTATTATGTATCTCTTCTCTTCAAAGAGCTCTACTTCGCCCAGATTAGTAAAAAACTTCTACATCAGGTCCCGTGGCATTCAATAGGGTAGTCCAGTTGGAGCCTGTGCGGATAGTTGATTCTGAGACCCGAAAGAAAGATTCCCTTGGTGAAGGTCATATGGTCCAAAAATGGGCAGGAGTTCACTTGGGAGCTGTTGGATTCCATGCAACAACTCTATTCTGGATTGTTCCCTTGAGGTATAATTGATCTAGTCTCTTATACACCATATTTTAATACCTGCAACCCTAATCTTATTTTCAGGGACAAAATAATTTTCATTTATTAGATTTGTAACATCCCCATATTTGAACTAGATCCCCGTGAGTGACATGTGTCACATTTGACTGACTTGGACTAGGTAGTAGGCTTAGGACCCTAATGTGACCATGAATGGGTAACTAAAAAGTTAATTGACATGATTAGTCAATATTAAGTGGGTAAGTCAAACTTTGAGTAATTTGGTCAACCTAGCCTAATTACCCCCAATTTAACCACAATTGATCTAAATGACTCCATCATAACTTTATAGACACCACGAGGAGTCAATGGGGTAATGACCATCATGAATGGGCATGATCCTTTTAATGAGGATCAAACCATCGCTGAATCTTTTAAAATAGAGATTCAAGAACTCTTTTGGAACGTTGATGTAGAAGATTAGACGCGATGATTATGTTTCCACAATTGTTGTCCTCTTTAGCAATCTCCGAGGACTTGTTTCTTTCAAAGTACTGTGTAGACTGTATTGTAGCAGATAGAACGTGTTGATGTTTCCTATTGTGAGATCAAAATTCAATAGGGTGAAGATTGAATCTGTTGAAGAAATCCAATGATTACTGCTGATCTTCAATTGTCTGATCTGGAGAAGATGATCTTGTCGCCCAACTTGTATTCCTCTTGAGAGGAGAAAAGAAGAATCAAATAATAGAGAGGGAGAAGAAGAAGAATCTTCTGAGTATTTTCAATTGCGATTTTATCTTTCTATCGTACCTTTTCTGAATAGGAAGGTAGATATTTATATTATTTAAAATGATCTCTTGCTGAAAATACGTCAATGAGAGTAGTAATCTTCCTTATTTAGATCTTAATGTCTATGCTCAGATATGATTTATTTTCTTGATCTATTCAAATTTTCATTCAAATTCATTCTGTATCGAAGTCGACACATGACTTCTTGAACTTAGACTTAGAAGTGAATGCAGGTTGAGATGAAGCTGAGAGAAAGAATATCTTAATGTATAGTTATGCTCTAACTTCCGTAGAATTTGAATTCGCCAGTATTACTCGGAACTTCTTTAAGCTCATGGTTGAAGCATTGAGTTGTTGAGTTAATCAGAGTGTGTTTACATCTGCCTATAATTCCTGTCGACATAAGTTGACACCTCCTTACTCTGATTCTTAGTGGTTAGCCAAACTCTGAACTTTTATTCTTTTGCATAATCACATTAAATGAATTTGAATTCCGTGCTTAATAGAACTTGCCATCTATTATACATCGAAAGCATTTCCCTACATCATTTTAATAACAAGATATATCAAATCGTAAAGGGATTTTTCCCAACAGGTTAATCTCATCCATCAGCTGGAGAAGAAAGATGACATGATCTTGTCCATCCTTCTTCATGATTCGTGCGCCTGATGCTATTTGTAAACCTAAATGTTCTATAGTTATGATTTAATGAAAATACAATCTATCACATGTAAGCGATTATTTCAAATGACTTTTTAGATCCACTTCTGGCCACATGCACATCAAGGGCTCCACATGGAAGTTGTAGCCCTCGATCTGAGCTTTCAAATGTTTGGTTGCACACCACCCAGGGAGGTTTGTAGCCCCCACAATCTCATTTTGAAATTGATGTGTCATAAAACATAAGAAAACAATATTTTGTGAATATTTTCTTATATATTGCTTTGATGGATTTAAAATTTAAATACTGAGTATGTCATGACATTAGGAAGATCTCCAGAAAGTATGAGAAATTTTGGAGAACATTTTTATATGGTATTTGTTAAATAGTCAGTTAATGCATGATAAGCATACTAATGAAATTTTTACCCATTTCCTTAGTGATAAAATTATGATATCTTGCTCACACCCTTACATATCAATCTATGGTTGAAGTTTCATGTCTCTTGGAACTAATTTTATGGGTGATTGCTCACCCAAAATAAACTTAGAATAATGGTCTTATTACCTACCTTTAAATATGTTACATTATACTAGTCATCTTTGAATGAATATTTGACTACCTTATAGACACATGCAGACCAAGTGGCCAACATGAAAGTTGTAGTTCTTGGTATGGGCTTCACAAATTGGGGTGGCATGCCTAGAGAAACCCAATAATGTGAAAAATGGTTTCTTGAGGTTTCTGGGAGTTCTAGAGCTTCAATTTATGCGATTTTTGTGGTGTTGGAATGATATTATAAATAGAGATCCAATAGAATTTTCAAATCTCTTAAAATCCTTATCAATTTTTCGTGAGTAAAGAAAGAAGGAGAGCTAGAGGAGAGAGAAAGTGTCGGAACTCAGAAAAAATTTCTGGGGAGCTTCGAGAGAGATTGTAGAGAGATTTTAGCATTAATTGGTGCTGAAGTGCTGCCCAAGTGCTATTTTTGGGTGTTGATGTCCAAATTCCTAAAAAGCGTCCAGATACTGCTCGATATTCATTCATTCGCCAAAATTGAGGTGTGGAAAATAATGCAATACTTATATGTTAGGTTAATATTCATTAATGTGATAATCAACGGTCATTATATTGAAATAATCCCAAAATTATGATATGAATTCGTTAGCATGAAAAAAATAAGGTCGAAACATGCAAGAATAAGACCGAAATGTCTGATAAGCATAACGAAGGGTAGAATTACACGTATTCACGTGATAATGACATCCTGAGTTTAAATATACGTGATTGCATTCTGAAACCTTAAAATTATGCATACCAAGAATATGAAAATGTTATTGTGTCGTAACATGCATGATGTTATGTAAATGTTATTGGGTTGTAACACACACGATGCTATGTAAATGCTATTATGCAGTAACATGCATGATGCTATGTAAATGCTATTGTGCATGAACAACACAATGCTATTGTGCATGAACAACACAATGCTATGAATAATGTTATATAGTATTATAAAATGCGCACGATGAAAATAATTAAAGAATATACGATAAACATATGTATGATTAGTAAATCAATTATTTTCAGTAAAAAAATGTATTTGTTTATTCACTTTATTCTACATACATATTTGTATTATGTTATTCTTTCAGGGTAAGCGAGAATACTCATCAACCTACTTATTTTTTTAGGTATCGAAGCGGATATGGGCGACCGTGGGCAGTAAGGAAGATTTTACATTTCTTATACTAGATGTATCAAGCATGAGTTTAGCGGGCTAGGGTGTGACTAAAATAATATTATGTGTATAATTTTTTGATTAGTGCTCTAATGGTTATGAATTTTAAACCATGAGTTTTTAATGTCATAATAAACATTTTCAGAAGAGTTTGTAATTTTTAGAAAAAAAAATTTATAATGTTTTTTATCAAACATTTTAACATTTCATAAGAAATGTATTAATGAAATAATTACCTCTTTTTGCTAGAATTAAATTATGGGATTTTTTCTGCAAACTTATTATCATAATTACAACCTCTCAAAGGAGTTTTCATAACAATCAGAAGTGATCTCATTAGAAATTTCCAAGTTCAGAAGATTGTAGATCTATGAAAATACTAGTCAAATTTAAATGTGTCACGCTTGACCAGTTACATTGAATTGCAAATATGAGTAATGTAGGGACATATATAGACCAAGTGCCCAACATAAAAGTTGTATCCCTTGACACGAGCTTTCTAAATTGGGGTTTCTAATTTAATGTTGAGACCCGTGACTCCTAGAAATTAACTTCTAATTTACTGTCACGCTAGGCATATGCGTATATTTTGTGTTTAATTTTTGTAATATGGCTATAATGACATTGAAATTTAGTACGCATGAGTTTGAGAGCATATTAGGGTCCGTTCATTTGTACGGAATTGGAATTCGATATTGTAATTTAATATTGCTGAATATTGTGGAATCAATATCCGTTCATTTGTACGGAATTTGAATTCGATATTGTAATTTAATATTGCTGAATATTGTGGAATGAGATATTGATGATTATTTTCAATTCTAGCGTTCGTCTAATACACAATATTGGTGAATATTGTGAAATTGATCAATTTTTTTGCTGAACACAAATTTTTCTCCTAAATGTCATTTATTAATCTGACCGCATTTTTTTGCCCGGGGGCGATTTTTTCAGTCGGTGGTGATTTTTTTTGCCAAAAGCGATTTTTTCGGCCCGACGCGATTTTTTCGACCCGAAGCAATTTTTTTGCCCTAACACAATTTTATTTGCCCGAGCATGATTTTTTCGCCCGAGCGCGATATTTTTGCCCCGATACTTTTTTTTTCGCCCAAACACGATTTTTTCGCTAAGACACATTTTTTTGCCCATATGTGTATGAAAGTGAAGGGATAGATACTACTCTAGAGGGGGGGTGAATAGAGTTATCAAATTTTGCACAGACAAAACTTAATCGTCTACCCAACTCCCTTGGAGTGAAGTGCGGAATGAAAAGATTATAGATATTGGTTTAACCTTAAAGCCTAACACAAGTGTTGTGTACAAACACAAGCTAACTGTAATTACAGTTAAGCTTGGAAAAACCTAATCAGCAACTAGCAACCTAGTTATATCTAATCACAGCCACAATGCAGGAATTAAACAGTTGAATCCAGACGACACAAGGAAATTTATAGTGGTTCCCCAAACAACTTGGGTACGTCCACTCTTCTACCCACACGGTAGGAATCCACTCAGGTTTTTGATCAGGTGCCCTGCCACCAACAGAATCTGCTTCAGGTAGATTCAGAAACCCTTTAGACTTTTGATCAGGTGTCTAAAAACCAAGCACAGGTTTTTGATCAGGTGCCCTGCCACCAAGGGATACTTTTGAAGGGAGTAATAACCCTGTACAGGAGGGGGAAGAAGGTTAAGATGTCTTCTCTATTTTACAATAGATTAGAGAAGCACAAATAGCTTGCACTGAGCTAGAATGCTCTAAAGAATCAAGGCTCCCCCTGGCTCAAAGATGTCCAGGTGAAGTCTTGCTTCAGTGCAGAAAACTCTTCAGAAAGTTCTGAAGGAAAAGCTACAGGAAGAAAATAAATAACAAAAAGAAATCTCTTCAAGCAGCTATTCTTCTTCTTCTTCTTCTTCAAAGAAACTCTGAGTTTGAACTTCCTGAAAGCAGGAGAACTCAGGTGAAGAAGAGATGAAGATCTTAACACTTCTCAGTTAGATGGAGTTTGCTGAGAGCAGAAACCTTGAACGCTTGAAAGCTTGAATGAACACTGGTTGGCTATTAGCTTCTGTTAACTATCTTGAATCCTTCAGCAAAGGGTTCTTTTTATAATCATCATCAAGCAACGGCTCTCTTCCATTTGAATTAATTTGTCTTCTTCTGAGCCTTGAGACCTGGGCTGTAAATATCAAGAAGACAGAAATATCTCTGCAGCAAAACATTCTATAAAAAGGAATAAACCTCTTTCTAAGAAGCTGCAGGCTTAAATCAAATAATCAGAAGGACCAAATAAAGTCACATCAGAAATAATCTCTTTATAGCAAAGAAGAAGACTTTTCAGTCCAACGGCTATAAAGGGCTGTCAGCAGATAAAGTAATTTAAAGAGACAGCTAATAAGACAAACAACTTTATCTTAAAAGATTTGAACTCAGGCAAAAAGGATGGAGCAAATAATGCCTGGAAACTTTATCATACAGCTTGAAATAATGTGCCAGAAAATGTATTAATTAATTAAATATAATAAATAAATACAAAATACAAAGGCAGGCAGAAAGCGTCGAACGACCTTCGGAGATCGTCGACCGACGCACGGAGATCGTCGATCTATCGGGCAGATAGTCGAACGATCCAGATAGTCGACCTATCGAAGAAGATAGTCGAACTACCCCGGCAGATAGTCGACCTATCAAAACAGATAGTCGAACTATCAGATAGTCGATCTATCTAGGACAGATAGTCGAACTATCAAGCGCACAGAGATAGTCGACCTATCAAGCAGATAGTCGACCTACCTCAGAAAACAGATAGTCGACCTATCAACAGATAGTCGAACTATCAGCGCAGAACAGATAGTCGACCTATCAACAGATAGTCGAACTATCAGCGCAGAACAGATAGTCGACCTATCAACAGATAGTCGAACTATCAGCGCAGACCAAGGCGTCGACCAACTGATAGACGATCGTCGATCAGCCGATAGACGATAGTCGAACGACGTTCGACTATGGTCGAACGAAAAACCTACTTAACCAAATTCTCAATTTGGAAAAGCGAGGACTCTACAGCTAGACTTCTAACCATTGACCATAGATATTTCTTGGGTCAAAGAGCACAAAGGAGAGGACTAAACTCAAATCAAACTAGGGTACCAACAATCTCCCCCTATTTGAGTTAAGTCTCTCAAAATCTAAAACAGCTAGCAATAGAATACTAAAAATAAATTCAGCAAATAGATAACAATAAACTGGCAGATTATCAATCAGATAAGTAAATATAGCACAGCAGATAATTAAACTATTAAGAGTCTTTAGAGTCTGGTAAAGGATCAGAAGAACTAGAAACAAAAGAAATTTTTCTAAGCGGGTCATCTGATTCTTTCTTTGACATTTTTAGATCCTGAGCACCAATGATCTTCAGTTCTGTAGCTCTGGGGACAACAGCTTCAGGATGTTTTTCCATGTACTTTGACGGGTCAAATATCTCAGGATTTACCTGGAATTTTTCAAATTCTTTCTTTCTATAAGCTGACATGGTAGTAAAACCAGTTATATCTTTTCCTTCAGCTCTTGCTTTTCTTATTTGGGCTGCTCCTACAAGTTCTTGAAAGCGAGCCATCCTAAAGTTAGGATCGAGCTCAGGATTTTCATATACGGGCTCAGGAGAAGCAGCATCAGCTATTATATCTAGATAAAACATTAGAGTATACTTAGCAGAAAGGTTCTTGCTAGATAACTTAAAACAAAATAAGCTATTTACCTTTCGAAATACTTTTCTCAGATTGAACTGGAGATGGAGATGTAATTCTCTTCTTTGGTGAAGGAGGTGGGGAAAAGGTTGGTCTTTGAGCCACAACCTCCTTCATTTGTCTTTGAGAGCCATAAGATGATTTGCCTTGAGAACTTTGATAATCTTGTCTTGGTTGGGGCTGAGCAGACGCAGATTTTCCAGAGGAGGCAGAAGGATGAGCTGATAGGTTCCCAGAAGCTCCTGCACCAGGAGGTGGAGGAGGACCTCTGGGAGTCCATCTTGAGACAGGACTGTCATACCTCTTGGTTCTTTTTCTTTCTTTTTGCTGATTTTTCGAAAACCACATCCAATGCTTAAAATCCTTGGATTTAGGGTCAATGCCCTTCAGAATATAATACGGAGTGTCATTATCCTTATTTGGAGGTGGAGGAGGAGCAACTTTTCTTTTCTTTGCAGCAGATTTCTTTTTCTTTGACTTTTCAGAAACATCAGAATCATCATCATCATCAGAATGGGATGATGGAGGGTTCTCATAAGGATCATAGGCTTCTGAGACAGCCTTTTCTTTAAGCTTTGAGGCAGATTTCTCTTTTTCTTCTTCTATGGCATCCAAAGCCAGAAGGGAGTCTAAATCTAATCCTGGAGAGTCATCCCAGATGGATGACTTTTCAAATTGCAAATCTTTCTCTTTCTCTTTTAAAGATTGAACTCTTAATTCCCATGCTGCTCTTGCTTGAGCTTCTTCCAAACTCAGAACAGGAGAGTCAACTTTGACTTCCTCTTTCTCAGACTCATCTTCTTTATTATCTAAGAAGGATTCCAACTCAGGGTCTACTTGAGTAGCAAGAATACTTGGGTCAGCCTCAGAAACAACTGCTATGATTTGAGCAGTTAAATCTTCTTTAATAATATCTGTAAAATTATGAATATAGATCTGCTAAATAAACAGAGATCATTCCTTCAAGGTATTCACAGACTATCAAATTAATAGACTCATCAACAAAACGAATGAAAGAGTTACCTTCATATTTAACCATCTCCCAGCAGTCATTCAGATATGAGGTTATAATTCCTTCCAGGAATCTAACTATCACAGGAGAGGTTAGATCTTCTAAGCAGACTTTAACTGCAATCTCAGATAACAATATTCCATCTGCTATTTCTTTCTCAGACAAAACTGGAGCTAAAACTTTCTCAGCAGGAGCTATTTCTTCCTGGGCTGGAGCTATCTCTTTCTCAGCTGGATCTATCACTTCCTGGGCAGACATGACAACATCTGGAGCTATTTCTATTTCAGCTGTAGGAGAGGCAGGATGATCTGAGGCATCTTCATTGAACATCTCCCCCTGCCTGATTTCAGTGGCTACTGAAACCAGGCCCCTAGAGGAAGATGGCTCAGCAGATTTTGAAATGGATTGGATGGAGGCAGTTAAACGGTCAATGGAGGCTGCAAGGGGAGCGATTGCCTCGTCAATCATGGTTTTGATTGACGGGGTAATCAGCTCCACGATGCGGATGATAAGCTTTGGAGAGATTTCAAAAGATGAAGGATGAGAGGTGGATGGAGCAGCAACAGATATGGTAGTGATGCTGGGATGAGAAATAATGGGAACAGGGGATCGAACTGGAGATACAGCAGGAGAGGGAGCAGGGGATGGGGAATGAATTGGGGAATGAACGGGAGATACATGAGGAGTAAGAATTCTCTCTGATCCTAACAAATCGAAGCTAGGAGCAGATATCCTAGCCAGATATGTAGGTAGAGGAGAGGCTGGAGGGGAAGAAGGAACAACCGTAGTTGTTTCAGGGGCAGCAGAGGAAGAAAGTCTTACTTCAACTGAAGTTGATGGTACTTCAGCTGAGGCAGACGGCAATGCAGAGGAGGAGGAAGGAAGAGCTGAGCCAACTTCAATAGGTTGAGGAGCGACTGATGCAGTCCTTGTGTCCTCAGATGGTGCTGGAGCAGATTTCACAAACGTCCTCTTCCACTTTGAGAACAGATGGGGATCCATCTTCTTGCTGGCATTGATGGTAGTTGCAGTGGAACTCAGCAGATGGGGAAATCTTTCCTTCAGGAAAATACCTATAACCCTTCCGAGGGTAACTTCCTTCTTTCCATTCTTTTTCCTGATTAAATAAAATAGAACTGCAGCCCAATTGATCCTTTTCCGATTAACAATTGCACACATAAGTGCGAATTGCTGCCTTGTTATGTTATCATGGGCAGAGTGCTTGCCCAGAAGCACTTTTCCAACTATCTCAGCCAAAAACTTGATTTTGAAAGGGAAGTTTACCTTGAGCAGCTTGGTGGGAATGCCCTCGGCATGTCCCAGCTCAACAAGCATCCTTCCGAACTCCTGAGCATCTTGCTCATAATCTTCGTCACCAATAACTAAACCAAAAACATCAGATAGAACGGCCGGAGTCAGGATAACTTCTACTCCGCCTATGGTACCAGTCATCGATTCGTCTGTGGAAGACGACGTGAAAGCCCATTCTTTAATTTCTGGAATGTTGATCTTAATTCTTTCAGACATTAACTTTTCTAAACCTTGATCCCTGCAGAGCTGGAGAACTTCCACGATTCCGGCATCGCAGCTGCTGAAAGCTTCAAAATCCACACTGAATCCTGCATCAAACTTGACAACGGCTAGAACAGCTGGGGAAACCGCCATTGAATCGCTGGAGAAAGGCGAGAAGGAGGAAGAAGACGAAGGGGACGAAGCGGCAGAGAATCGCAAGCGGGAAAGCAGAATGCGAAAGGGCACGCTCCGTCGACGATAAAGCACAAGATCTTTTGACCTAGGTCGACTATCGGCTTTATATCAGACCGGATATAGTCGGTCTATTAAAAAGATCTTGACCCGATGGTCGAACGGTCGTTCGACGATCGGCTCAGAAGCAGAGTAGTCGGACAATCGTTCGACTATTTCTGGCTTCTCAAACAACAGGCTAACGTCATCCAGAGATCGACGATGAGCCCAACCTGTTCGACGATGGTCGAACGTCGATCGACGATCTTCAAACAGATAAGCTATCATTAACTAGAGGTCGACGATAGGCTTAAACCGTTCGACTATCTTCGAACGTCGTTCGACTATCTTCAAACAAATTTCAACATAGGCAGATAAAGTCACACTTAGTCTCGTCCATTGATCATGCCTAGTTGAACTAAAAAGAACAGATGCTTCTGTTCATCTAAAGGCTTGGTGAATATATCACCTCTCTGAAACTCAGTGGATATGAACTCAAGACAGATCTTGTTCTTTTCCACACAATCTCTCAGGAAATGGTGCCTAATCTCAATGTGCTTCGTTCTAGAGTGGTGCACTGGATTTTGTGCAATAGAAATAGCACTGGTACTATCACACATGATCTTGGTGTTCTTGTGTGAGTAACCATAATCCACAAGCTGGTTTTGAATCCACAGAATCTGTGAACAACAACTAGCAGCTGCTATATATTCAGCCTCTACAGTTGAAGTTTGAGACAGAAGCCTGCTTCTTACAGAACCAAGAGACCAATCTCTCTCCCAGGAACTGACAAGTTCCTGAGGTGCTCTTCCTGTCAACTCTGCAACCAGCATAATCAGAATCAGAATATCCAATTAATTCAAACTCTGACTCAGCTGGGTACCAAAGTCCTAGATCTGGACATCCCTTCAGGTATCTCAGGATTCTCTTTAGAAGAATCAGATGAGATTCCTTGGGGTTGACCTGGAATCTAGCACAAAGGCATGTAGCAAACATTATATCTGGCCTACTTGCAGTTAGATATAATAGGGAACCAACAATGGCCCTATAATTCTTTTGATCAACTGGCTTGCCGTGATCATCAGAATCAATAACTACATTAGTAGCCATGGGTGTAGGCATTGCTGAAGCATCAGCCATCCCAAATTTCTTTACCAATTCCTTGGCATATTTGGATTGGGAGATGAAGATACCATCAGCATCTTGCTTAACTTGGAGACCAAGAAAGTAAGACAGCACACCCATACTACTCATCTCAAACTTAGAGTGCATCAGGTCAGAGAACCTTTTGCAAAGTTTGGGATCAGTGGAGCCAAAAATAATATCATCTACATACACTTGAACTAACAGGATTGTGTCCTTGTGATGCTTGACGAAAAGGGTTCTATCAACTACTCCCCTAGTGAAGTTGTGCTCTAACAGGAAACTAGCTAAGGTCTCATACCAGGCCCTAGGAGCTTGCTTTAGTCCATAAAGAGCTTTCTGTAACTTAAAAACATGAGAAGGCTGAGTTGATGAAACAAACCCTGGTGGTTGTTCAACAAACACCTCTTCCTTAAGCTCACCATTTAGGAATGCACTTTTGACATCCATTTGGAACACCTTAAACTTCATGAAGGCTGCATAGGCCAAGAAGATCCTTATTGCTTCTAGCCTTGCAACAGGAGCAAAGGTTTGGTCATAGTCTATACCTTCCTCCTGTCTGTAGCCCTGAGCTACAAGCCTAGCTTTATTCCTTACTATGATTCCATTTGCATCTAACTTGTTTCTATACACCCACTTGGTGCCTATGATCAGTTGGCCTTTAGGTCTTGGAACCAAAGTCCAAACTTTACATCTCTCAAACTGATTGAGCTCCTCTTGCATTGCAATGATCTAGTGGGGATCTAGCTCTGCATCTTTAAAGGTGAGGGGTTCAACCTGTGAGAGGAAACAAGCATGCATCACATCCTGTCTTAATTGATGTCTTGTTTGTACACCAGCTGATATGTCTCCAATCACTTGAGATGTGGGGTGATCTCTAAGTGTGACAATATCAGCAGGTGGGATGTGATCTTCAGCAACAGTTGGGATTAATTCCTCAGGAGGAATTTGATCTACTGTTGGTGGAACAACAACAGCTTCAACAGCTTCAGCAATGTCTTCATCACTGTCTGATTCAGTGATCTGAAGAGTTGAAAGTTGAAGGATTTCTTGAGGGGCATCATGTACCTGCAAAGAACTGGAGGAAGGAGAATTTTCTTTCTCCTTGTAAAACATCTGATGCTCATCAAATGATACATGCACAGATTCTTCTATCTTACAGGTTGATTTGTTATAAACCCTATAAGCTTTGCTTACTTGGGAATATCCAAGCATGATTCCCATTGAAGCTTTTGCTTCAAACTTTCTAATATATTCTTTATTATTATTATGAATATACACAATACAGCCAAAAACTCTAAAGTAATTAATTTTTGGTTTCTTTCCTTTGAGCAACTCATAAGGAGTTTTATACTTAAGTTTGTGTATCAAACTTCTATTCAAGACATAGTTGGCTGTACTAACAGCTTCTGCCCAATAGGATAGAGGCATGTTAGCATCTGCCAACAATGTGCTAGCAGCTTCAATTAGTGTTCTATTCTTCCTTTCAACTACCCCATTTTGTTGAGGAGTTCTAGGAGCTGAGAAGCTATGTTTGATTCCTTCTCTCTCACAGAATTCTTGCATGAGAAGAGAGTCAAACTCAGTACCATGATCACTTCTGATCAAGGCCACATGAGTAGAGTACTCAGTCTGCACACAAAGTAGAAAGTCTGTAAGGGCTTTGAAGTTATCAGACTTAGTTCTCAAAAAGAAAACCCAACTGAACCTAGAGAAGTCATCTACGATTACTAAAGTGTAATACTTCCCTCCTAAACTCTGTACATTTATTGGGCCAAAAAGGTCCAAATGTAATAAATACAGGATTCTAGGAGAATCACTTTTATTTACAGATTTAAATGAATTCTTGGTTTGCTTGCCTAGCTGACAAGCCTTGCATAGGCTCTCCTTCTTGTAGGGGCAAGAAGGTAAACCTCTAACAAGGTTGTGCTTAGATAACCTAGATATATTTTTCAGGTTTACATGACTAAGCCTTTTATGCCATAGGGAATTATTATTAAGGGTTACTTCATTAAACAGGCAGATTTCAGATTGAGATGAATTAAAATCTACTAAATATATATTACCTATTCTAATACCTACTAAAATAACATTATTATTTAAAGTAATATTGCAAGAGAAATTAGAAAATGAAACCTGGTAGCCAGCATCACATAGCTGGCTGACTGAAATCAGATTATGCTTCAGTCCATTGACATAAGCAACTCTCTTGAATGTAACTGCTCCAATGGTGATCTTGCCATAGCCTTCTGTCTGACCACAGCTGGAGTCTCCAAAGATAACCTTTGGGCCGAGCTTAGCTTTGAATTTTGACAGTAGATCTTTATTTCCTGTCATATGCTTAGAGCATCCACTATCCAAATACCACTTATTTTGAGTGATTGGATAGGCCTTCACCTGCAAAACAATTATTTAGACAGAGTGGACCCAGGTAACCTTGGGTCCCTTGTTTTTCACATAAGAAAAACTGGAAATATAAGAGAATGCAGGCTGAGGGTGATAGCCTAGTGGGTGAGATCTCCTAGGTGGGATTCTCCATGCTGATGATGGGTCAACAAACCTAGGGTTTCTATTCTCATTTAGGTTTCTATGGAATGGATTATGATTTTGAAAATCATATTGAAATCGTCGATCGACGTTCGACGATGGGTGCTCAGATCGTCGACCTTCGTTCGACCATGGAGCTTCCGATCGTCGAGCTGCGTTCGACGCTTTTTGCATTTCTTTGAAAAACTTCTTTCTCTTTTCTCTCTTAGCCTTATTTAATGTTTTATTTACAAGGTTTACTTGCTCAGTGTTCTTCTTTCCACTAGCTGAAATGAAGTTCACTGGAGTTGAAAGGTTATTTTTAAGCAAGACTGGGGGTTCACTGGGAGAAGCTCCTAAGCCTAGTTTATCATTACCTGACCTAGTGTTAGTCATGCTGGTAATTTCTAACAGCTTAAGGCTTCTACCATTAAGGGATTCTTCTAATCTCTTAGACTTAGCTAATTCTATTTTAAGAAATTTAATTTCTTCACTACAAGTAGTGAGATCTTCCTTTAACCTAATGTTTTCAGAGGCTATTGATTCAGAGTCAGCTAGCCTATTTCTAAGTTCTTTTATCTCTTTTTCTGAACTAATTAAATCTAAACATAAAGATTTAAAATCTAACTTAAACTCTTCTGAAGTAAAATCATAAGATGAAAGTACCTCATCTTCAGTAGGCATCTCTTCATCAGAATCAGAACTCTCTGCAGCAGAGTGGTTGCTGCAGGCATCTATTGCCATTAGGCAAATTTCTTTTGCCTTCTTCTCTTCCTCATCTTCACTGGAGCTTGATGAGGAGGATTCTTCATCAGAATCACTCCAGGTTTCAGCAATGAAACCTCTCTCCTTCTTCTTGTTTTTGTAGGAGGATGGCTTGGAGTGCTTCCTGTGTTGTTCTTTGTCTTTTCTCTTTTCCTTGTTCTTCTCCTCTGGACACTCTGGCAAAATGTGTCCAGGCTTCCTGCAACCATAGCAAATAATTTCTTTAGCAGGAGAGCGATCATACCTTGGTTTGTCTTCATAGCGTGAAGACTTCTTTCTGAACTCCTTTCTCCCCATTTTGAGAAACCTCTTGGCAAATAGTGCCATAAGTTCCTCATTGGATTGGCTGCCTTCAGAAACATCTGCAGCCTTAAGAGCTAGAGATTGCTCTTTTCTTGTTGGAGTGGGGGTCTTGGATTCAGCTTCTGCTTCTCTGGTCTTCAGCACTTGCTCAAAAGACTTGAGCTTGCCGAGGAGAGCTTCAGTTGAGATCTCATTGGTACTTCTGGCTTCTTTGATGGGCCAGATTCTTAGATCCCATGTGCTAGGGAAACACATAAGGATCTTATCATTGACCTCTGTCAATGATATGTCCTTGTCCAGGGTCCTCAGCTCATTGATGATTGAGCTGAGCCTGGTGTACATAGCTTCAACTGATTCAGCATCAGTTTTCTTGAAGTTCTCGTACTGTGAGATCAGGTTGGACCTTCTGTCCTTCCTTTCATCAGCTGAACCAGCTACGATCTGGTTCAGTGTGTCCCACATGGCCTTTGCTGAAGAGCAATCAGCAACCTTATGGAACACCTCATCAGACATAGTCTGAGCCAGTATGTTCATTGCTTTGGCATCAGCAATTTTGGCCTTCTTGTACTCATCATTATAATCTGGAGGAGGCACTGCACTCATATCAGATGATGAGGCAGTGGCAGCAGCAGGTGCTCTTGGGGGACCTGACAAAATAGAAGCAAAAATACTTTCATCAATAGAATTCATATAAAGTTTGATCCTTGCCTTCCAGATGCCAAACTTTGCTAAGTTGCATGCTGGAGGTCTGGTGCTTGAATAATCCTTAGACTGGGCCATGATAGTGAATATCTATAAGCTCTTGGTATCTATCAGGATCTTGTGACTTAGGTGTTAGCCTATTCAGTCAGTCAACCTCCCTCTGATACCAATTGAAAGTGAAGGGATAGATACTACTCTAGAGGGGGGGTGAATAGAGTTATCAAATTTTGCACAGACAAAACTTAATCGTCTACCCAACTCCCTTGGAGTGAAGTGCGGAATGAAAAGATTATAGATATTGGTTTAACCTTAAAGCCTAACACAAGTGTTGTGTACAAACACAAGCTAACTGTAATTACAGTTAAGCTTGGAAAAACCTAATCAGCAACTAGCAACCTAGTTATATCTAATCACAGCCACAATGCAGGAATTAAACAGTTGAATCCAGACGACACAAGGAAATTTATAGTGGTTCCCCAAACAACTTGGGTACGTCCACTCTTCTACCCACACGGTAGGAATCCACTCAGGTTTTTGATCAGGTGCCCTGCCACCAACAGAATCTGCTTCAGGTAGATTCAGAAACCCTTTAGACTTTTGATCAGGTGTCTAAAAACCAAGCACAGGTTTTTGATCAGGTGCCCTGCCACCAAGGGATACTTTTGAAGGGAGTAATAACCCTGTACAGGAGGGGGAAGAAGGTTAAGATGTCTTCTCTATTTTACAATAGATTAGAGAAGCACAAATAGCTTGCACTGAGCTAGAATGCTCTAAAGAATCAAGGCTCCCCCTGGCTCAAAGATGTCCAGGTGAAGTCTTGCTTCAGTGCAGAAAACTCTTCAGAAAGTTCTGAAGGAAAAGCTACAGGAAGAAAATAAATAACAAAAAGAAATCTCTTCAAGCAGCTATTCTTCTTCTTCTTCTTCTTCAAAGAAACTCTGAGTTTGAACTTCCTGAAAGCAGGAGAACTCAGGTGAAGAAGAGATGAAGATCTTAACACTTCTCAGTTAGATGGAGTTTGCTGAGAGCAGAAAGCTTGAACGCTTGAAAGCTTGAATGAACACTGGTTGGCTATTAGCTTCTGTTAACTATCTTGAATCCTTCAGCAAAGGGTTCTTTTTATAATCATCATCAAGCAACGGCTCTCTTCCATTTGAATTAATTTGTCTTCTTCTGAGCCTTGAGACCTGGGCTGTAAATATCAAGAAGACAGAAATATCTCTGCAGCAAAACATTCTATAAAAAGGAATAAACCTCTTTCTAAGAAGCTGCAGGCTTAAATCAAATAATCAGAAGGACCAAATAAAGTCACATCAGAAATAATCTCTTTATAGCAAAGAAGAAGACTTTTCAGTCCAACGGCTATAAAGGGCTGTCAGCAGATAAAGTAATTTAAAGAGACAGCTAATAAGACAAACAACTTTATCTTAAAAGATTTGAACTCAGGCAAAAAGGATGGAGCAAATAATGCCTGGAAACTTTATCATACAGCTTGAAATAATGTGCCAGAAAATGTATTAATTAATTAAATATAATAAATAAATACAAAATACAAAGGCAGGCAGAAAGCGTCGAACGACCTTCGGAGATCGTCGACCGACGCACGGAGATCGTCGATCTATCGGGCAGATAGTCGAACGATCCAGATAGTCGACCTATCGAAGAAGATAGTCGAACTACCCCGGCAGATAGTCGACCTATCAAAACAGATAGTCGAACTATCAGATAGTCGATCTATCTAGGACAGATAGTCGAACTATCAAGCGCACAGAGATAGTCGACCTATCAAGCAGATAGTCGACCTACCTCAGAAAACAGATAGTCGACCTATCAACAGATAGTCGAACTATCAGCGCAGAACAGATAGTCGACCTATCAACAGATAGTCGAACTATCAGCGCAGAACAGATAGTCGACCTATCAACAGATAGTCGAACTATCAGCGCAGACCAAGGCGTCGACCAACTGATAGACGATCGTCGATCAGCCGATAGACGATAGTCGAACGACGTTCGACTATGGTCGAACGAAAAACCTACTTAACCAAATTCTCAATTTGGAAAAGCGAGGACTCTACAGCTAGACTTCTAACCATTGACCATAGATATTTCTTGGGTCAAAGAGCACAAAGGAGAGGACTAAACTCAAATCAAACTAGGGTACCAACAGTGTATTTTTCCCCCGAACAAGAATTTTTTTCCCTGACACGAATTTTTCGTCTAGAAGTCATATTTTCGCGCGCCCGGGCGAAAAACGCGCACCCGGGCGAAAAACGCGCGCCCGAGCGAAAAATGCTCCCGCGGGCGAAAAACGCGCGCGCAGGCGAAAAACGCGCGCCGGGGAAAAAAACGCGCGCCCGGGCGAATAAACGAGCGCCCGGGCGAATAAACGGGCGCCCGGGCGAAAAACGCGCGCCCCGACGAAAAATGCGCGCCCCGACAAAAAACCCGATCCCCGGCAAAAAACTCGCGCCCCGGCGAATAACGCGCGCCCGGGCGAATAACGCGCGCCCGGGCGAAAAACGCGCGCCCGGGCGAAAAACGCGCGCCCGGGCGAAAAACGCGCGCCCGGGCGAAAAACGCGCGCCCGGGCGAAAAACGCGCGCCCGGGCGAAAAAACGCGCGCCCGGGCGGAAAACGCGCGGCCGGGCGGAAAACGCGCGGCCGGGCGAAAAACGCGCTGCCGGGCGGAAAAAGCGCGGCCTGGCGAAATACGCGCGCCCGGGCGAAATACGGGCGCCCGGGACAAAAAAACGAGCGCCCGGGCGAAAAACGCGAGCCCGGGCAAAAAGCACGCACCCAGGCAAAAAATGCGTGTCCGTGCGACAAAATGTGATCTCGGGCGAAAAACACGTGCTCAGGTGAAAAACGTGTCTCGGCTGAAATTATTCAATTCTTGTATATATTGGAAAGAATTGTGTTTAGTTCAAACTCATTTCCACGGAATTCATTAAAATTTCAATTTCAATGTCAAGTGTGCAAACGAACGATAAAATTGAAATTGGAGCTTCAATTCCAATTATAGAGAGTTTCGTAATTTTGGGGGAAATTGTTTTCTAAAGTTTTTCGAGGATTTTCATGGTTATCAAATAAATGAATGTCTTAAATTAAACGGGCTTTACCATATACAAAAACATTATATGAATCATTTTGTAGTTATACAAATTCTCACACTTATTTAAGTACCATACGTGTCTTTATGCTTGGAAACATTAGGGAATTAATCATGGACATTACTACCATTGGTTACATGTCAAATCAGTGAAGTTGAAGTGTTTTCAAGAGCTTACATCGCTGGTTTTGGTTCAATATGAACAATTTGATTTGGTGATATATGTAGGGCACTTGTGTGCCTCAAAATTTAGCTCCTATAAAAAGAGCTAAATAAAAGACAAATTTTATTATTTCAAAAAGGTAAATAATACAAAAATTTGCCCCTTATTTATATAAGATGGGGGAGATTGGAGAATATAATATGCGACGTAGGACTAAATACAAGCCGTGCGGGATATGTGATTTGACTACCTCAAACCGCAAGGCTATACAATGGAGAAACAACAAGGCGGTAACAGACTGGATCCGATGACTAACTGGAAACAACCTTGCAAGTCCTGGGATGCCACCGAACTGCAACAGAGGATAGCCGCCAGATCACAACTGTGGATTGCCACTAGATCGCAATTGCGGGTTATCAGCAGACCGCAGTTGCGGATTGCCATCAGACCACAGCTGCGTGTTGCCATCAGACCGCAACTGCAGATTGCCACCAGTCCACAATTGCGGGTTGCCGCCAGATTGGAGCTGCGTGTTGCCATCAGACCGCAACTACGGATAGCCTCCAGATCGCAACTGCGGGTTGCCCTTTGGACTTCAATACAAATAGACAATCCTCCTATACATCACTGCGGGAAGCCAGTGAACAACTACGGTTTACCAAACCGCCAACAATTCATCGCGGATAGCCAAACTGTCAGGATATACTAAACAACCAGCCCACCAAGACAAACCGACATACCGCCAAACCAACATATCGCCGAGACTAGTCCGCCAGACCTCTCGGACTCCATAAGTTCCAACACTTTCCCTCAAGATGGAGCATATATATCTACTATGCCCAGCTTGCTACAGACATCCAAAAAAGAGGTAACTGGTTTGGTGAATATATAAGCTAGCTCTTTATCTGAGGTAATGAATGGAGTGCAGATTTGCTTCTTTAATATCTCTTCTCTTATAAAGTGGCAATCCACTTCAATATACTTTGTTCTTTCATGAAAGACTGAATTCTTCGAAATATATATAGTTGTTTTATTTCCACAGAACATCAGCAGGGGATGGTCATAAACTTCTCCCAAACCAAGCATGAGTGTCCGCAACCACTTCAGCTCACAGATAGTCAAAGTCATGCTTCTGTATTCTGCTTCGACACTTAATTTGGAAACTACTGTTTATTTCTTGCTCTTCTAGCTAACCAGATTCCCTCCTATGAAAGTATATAAACAAGACGTAATTTTTTTTATATTTCTTATCATCAACATAGCTAGCATCAAAATAAGCCTCAATTCTCAAATAACCACTCTTCTGAAACAGAAGCCCTTTTCCCAGAGCACCTTTCACATATTCTAAGATTTTTAGAGCTGATTGTAGATGACAATTCTTAGGAGCTTGCATTAACTGACTCACCCTTTCTAATACATAATAGATATCCAGTCTTGTGACTGTCAGATAAATGAGTTTTCCCACAAGTTATTTATATCTGGTAACATCTTCAAGAAGAGGTGAATTCTCATTCCAGCACTTGTCATCACCAACATTCATTCGACACCGAGCAAGTTTAGCCCCAAGAAGACATATCTCTTTCAAAAGATCCAAGACATACTTCCGTTGTGAAAAGAGTACATAATTGGGCTTTCGAGAGATTTCAATCCCCAGGAAATCCTTGGGAGACCCCATATCTTTAGTAACAAAATACTGAAGAAGATGCTTCCTTATCAGGTTAATTTCTTTCTTATCATCCCCTGTAAGAAGAATGTCATCCACATATATCGCAAGAACTACTAGGCCAATCGAGGTATTACGAATGAATAAAGAGTGATCTGCAATGCTTCGAGCAAACCCAACAACAAAAATAACTTCGTTGAACTTCTCAAATCAGGCTCGCAGACTTTACTTAAGAACAAAAATTTCCTACTTCAATTTACACACTTGAGACTTCCCCCCGAGTGACATACTTAGGAGGTTGCTCATATAAACTATCTTCTGTAAATCACTATAATTAAATGCATTCTTGACATCTAATTGAGAAATCTCCCAGTCACTGTTGATAACAATAGAAAAGAGAACATAAATTGTAGTAATCCGAGCAATAAGAGAGAATGTGTAAAAGAAATTCACACCATAGGTCTAGGTAAAGCCTTTGTTCACAAGCTGAGTCTTCTAACGATTAATGGTACCATCAGAAAGAAACTTGATCATAAAGACCCAGCGACATCCAACCACATCAACTCCTAGAGGGGTAGAGATAAGAGTCCAAGTACCCCGTTAAGTTAGAGTTTTCATCTCCTCATCCATTGCAGCTTTCCAATGAGGAATAACAGGGGTTTCTTGATATATGGTCAGAATGACATTGTCCGAGAGAGCGAGAGAGCAAGAGAAAAGCTCTTGCAAGAAGGAGACAGCTATGCATAAGAGAGAACAACACGAATATGATGTTGAGTGCATGTCCAAACTCCTTTTCAAAGGTTAATCAGAAGATCAAGGTCTGACCTATCTTCTATATCAGATCCATCTGAATGAGAAATTGTTGGCCCAGGAACTGTCGGTAGCGGCTCATGGAGAGACGAAGGATCTGAGATGGGCGGAGATTAAAGAGACACAGGCTCAGGTAGAGGTGCCAAAATTATAGGGAAAAAAGAAGGATCATTAGAATAGGAAAGAGTAGAAGTGAGTGAAAAGTACGAAGCATCCTCAAAGAAAGTTACGTCTGCGGAAACATACTATTTTCGGAGAACAGGATCATAGCACCGATATCCTTTTTTTGTCGGACAGTAGCCCAGAAAGATGCACTTAACAGAATAAGTCGAGAGTTTGTCACGACCAGAAGAAGGAGAGTGAACAAACGCTGTGCATCCAAATACACGAGGAGGTAAGGGAAATGTTGGGATTTGTCTCCACAATACCTCAGATTTGTAGGAGGTTAGACCTTGAACTAAGATGAATTAAGATGTATTTGATGGTGTGTTTGAGTTGTATGTGTACAGGTTCTCATTGCCAAGTGTAGACCAATGTCAGTCTATAATGGGTCACCAAACACAGGACCATGCAATGTAATCCCTCATTGTGTGATTCAAAGTGTTGGCCCATGTATAGCCTCTCTATTGGAATACACTTCTCATTCATGCACTTGGATTGATGGACAGATGCATTGAAGCTAATTTCCTCAGAAAAATATTTCTAAGTCCTTTTTATACTCGAGTATCAGACTTAATACTCGAGTAGTTAGTTAGTCACTCGAGTAAGTTCTTTTCATACTCGAGTAAGTGACTTAGTCACTCGAGTAAATCATATATCATACTCGAGTATCAGACTTAATACTCGAGTAGTTAGTTAGTCACTCGAGTAAGTTCTTTTCATACTAGAGTAAGTGACTTAGTCACTCGAGTAAATCATATATCATACTCGAGTAGATCCATTTCTTCTCTTCTCTGAAAGTTCAAGTATTCATACTCGAGTAACTGCTTTTCATACTCGAGTAAGTGTTTCTTATACTCGAGTAATTGATTTTCATACTCGAGTAAGTGAATGTTTTCCCGAGTAACTTTCTATACATACTCGAGTAATTTCTTTCCCTTCACTCGAGTGTCTTCAACTCTTTCACTCGAGTAGTTCTTCGTTCTCTGTCTAAAGAAAATTCTCCTAAGTCCTATTACTCGAGTATTTACTTTGATACTCGAGTAGTTCCCTTTCACTCGAGTAAGTTCTTTTCCGATACTCGAGTAGTTTAAGTTTCACTCGAGTAGATTTCTCTTCTTATACTCGAGTATACTTCTCATTGCCACTCGAGTATCTAACTTCTCATACTCGAGTATATCTTGTCTCTAACTCGAGTATAGTATATCCATTATTCCAGAATTTCTCTAAGTACAATTTCGCCATGTGTATTTTGAATCGGTTATTTCTGATTGGTCCACGTGTCATCCCTAATTAAGATTATGACCGTTGGAGTCCACCTATAAATAGGTCCTTTCAGATTTGACTAAAAACAAGATTACAGAGATATTCATTTTACGAAAGAAAAAGAAAGTCCGTGAACCCTAATTTCTCACGCCGCCATTGACGTTCACGGAAGAAGAAGTTCTGGATCGCCGATCTCTGTCTTCAACGATTGTTTCTCCAGCGATCCAGACAAAAGTGAATCACTCGATCTCGCCGAGCCTCAAAGATTTCAGATCTATCTTCTCGATCGAGGTGATTCTAGTTTTCAGATTCGTGGATCTCTCTCAAGTTGTCTTCAACCTTTTCTGATCAAGCCAAAGTTCTTAAAGAAGAAGACTGTCAAGATCCAGATCTGAGATTTTATTATTGGTTGTATTTTATTTTTCAAACCAAGTTTCATTGTAGGAGGTTTTCTCCGAGATTAGTAGGAAGACCTTTTCTTCCGAGTTTTGTAGATCCGATTTGGATCGAGATTTGTAGGAACGTGGTTCCGAGGTGTAGGATTGTTATCAATCCGAGATAGTGGAGTAGCCGAGTCTAGTGATTTGCTAGATCGGTGAGGAAAGTGGACGTACCCAAGGTTGGGGAACCACTATAAATCTCTTGTCGTCTGTGATTGCTTGATGTGTGCTGTGTTAGTTTTTAATTCCGCATTTGACACGCATTTCACCTATTCACCCCCCTCTAGGTGATTTAGGCTAACAACTCAGACCTCTCAATTGGTATCAGAGGGAGGTTGATCGTTAAAAGGTTAACACCTTGATCTTATCCTTCTAAGTTGTTTCTTGAAAGGTATCAAGCATGAGTAAGACCATGGATTTTGCTAAACTCCCTATCTGCACCAAGAACAATTTTCCTATGTGAAAGGAAAGAGTAAAGTTCTTCATGGAAGCAGTAGATCCCCGGATCTTCATGATTGTTGAAGAAGGTCCCCACATTCCTATGACTACTTCCACCATAGATCCCACCAAGCAAGTTCCCAAGAAGTTGATGGATCTAGATAAGGATGAGATTGCACTTGTCTCTCTAGGCAAGAAAGCTAAAAATATTATAGCAAGTGCAGTCGATGACTCAATGCTGCAGAATCTGATTCATTGCCAGTCTGCCAAGGAGATGTGGCAATCCCTAGTGACTCTAATGGAAGGTACAGAGGAAGTGAGGGATGATCGTAGATCCCTACTGAACCAGAAATATGAAGCCTTCAGGCAGGGTCATAAGGAAGCCATAGCTGACACTTTTGAGAACTTCTTCAAGATAGTAAATGGCCTAAGAGTTTATGGACGTGTCTCCACCAACGGGGAACTCAATGACAAATTCTTAAGATCCCTAACCAAGGAATGGGACAATAAGGTATGTGCCATTCGGGAGTTTGGAAGGTTAGCTGAGACGGACCCGCAGAATCTGTTCGGAAAGCTTATGTCTTACGAGCTGCAAATCAACTCAAGAAAAGCTGAAGAAGAGACAAGCAGGTCTGCATCCAAGGAGAAATCTGTCGCTTTAAAGGCAGACAGCTCAAGGAAGATAAAGGCTAGCTCTCCTGCCCCAGTTCCTGAGGCTGATGAAGAAGAATCATCTGAGCCCAATTCATCTGGCTCAGAACTATCTGATGGAGAGTTCTCCCTACTCTCAAGGCAGTTCAAGAAGTTCTTGAACAAGAAGAAGCAATGGAGAGGCAAGGATGCCTCATATAGAAGATCACGACATGACGGTGATCATCGGAAGAAAGGCTCAAGCAGCCATGACAGGTATAATTCTAAACAGAACAAACAGATCTCAACTGACATCATTTGTTATTGTTGCAATAAGCCAGGTCACGTCATCGCCGATTGCCCTCACAAAAAGAAAGAGGGTGGAAGAAGAGAGGAAAAGAAATCCTCACACCATAAGAACAGGAAAGAGAAAAGCTTAGTAGCCAAGAAGAGCAAAACTCTCAGCGACTCTGACTCATCTGAGTCGAGTGAAGAAGAGGAAGCTTACTTTGGGCTCATGGCTCATTCAGATGATGAACAAGTCCCCCAGTTTACTGGGGAGGTAAAATCTCACACTCCTCTCTCTGATTCTGATGATGACAATGAGCAAGAGGGATATTCCTCTGAAGATGAATCTGAGCTCATGGGTCAGTATAAGGAGTTACTCACCGCTTACGAAAAATGTCGTAGATTAATGAAAACTCAAGCCAAAGAGATAAATTCTCTACAGGCTAGTGAGAGCAGCTTGAGAGAAGAAGTCAATAAGACTAACTCTCTTCAAGAGAACCTCAATGTAGCTATGGAGGAATACAATAAAGCTCTCAAGCACATCGACCTTAAAGAGAAAATCATCAAAGAATTGGAACGACAACTCGAGGCTGAAAAGAAGCTTGTTGAGAGTTTCTCTAAGCCTAAGACAGTTCTTCCAATCGTTGCTGAATTCTCTGCTAAGGCCAAGGGTGCTGGTTTAGGCCATATTGGCTCTTCTAGTAAATCCTCTAGGAGAAACAAGGCCAAGAGAAAGAATAAGGCTGCCAGGAAGGCTCTAGCTAAAGAAAAAGGGAAAGCTCCCTTGGAACCTATTGTGTTCAAGAAAGTTATCTTTCCCACGAACGAACTCGATTATGAGTCCACCTACGGACACTTTTCTAGGCCGATCCCTGAGAAGCCTAAGTCAAGATACCAAGGTTGGACTCGTCCTCGTAACTTTGGCGAGAGTGTCTTCAAGGCACCTTATGAGGAGATTCAGCTTCAAAGCTATGGACCTTATGCTCATGGTCATAATTTCAAAAAGACACCAAAAGTAAAACCCATTGTAGAAAAGCCTATGAAGGAGAAGACCTCATGTAACTGCCATCATCATGAAGCCTCTTCCTCCAAGAGTAAAGCTCCTACTAGACCTTCATTCCAGAAAGTCAAGCAGGACTACACAAGGCAAAGATACAACAGGTTCAACTGTTGGTGCTGTGGCAGAATTGGTCATTTTGCCAGTGATTGTTGGTTCAATCCTAAAAATGCTGCAACCCCTAAAGTTAGCAACATGAGAGTGACCACTCATGAGGCTAATACTCGTAGGGGGAGTATTCTAACTCGAGACCAAGGACCCAAACTTGTTTGGGTTCCTAAGGCTAAATGATTGTAATTGCAGGTATGTCCAAAGGCCACCAAAACGCCAATCTGGTACTTGGACAGTGGATGCTCTCGGCATATGACCGGGACAAGGAGCCTACTACAGAATTACACCTCAGTCTGCAACGGACCAAAGGTCATCTTTGGAGGTTCAGATCGAGGAATCACTAAAGGCTATGGTATGATTTCTAACGGTAGCGTATCCTTTTTGGATGTAGCCTATGTTGAAGGATTGGAACACAATCTCATTAGCATAAGCCAACTATGCGACAAAGGATACGTAGTTGAATTTCATGCTGACAAGTGTTTGATAAAATCGGTTAACAATATGGAAACTATTTTATCAGGCACTCGAAGCAGAAATATTTTCCGTTTAAATTTTATTTGTATAGACTCCTCGACACCAGTGTGTCTTTTGGCAAAAAGTAGTGCATCTCTTGCAGACCAATAGCACAAGAGACTAGCACATATTAATTTCAAAACTATTAATAAATTATTCTCTCAAAACTTAGTGCGTGATGCACCTAATATCAAGTGCGTTACGGACAGTCCTTGTCACGCTTGTATCAAAGGCAAGCAAACAAGAAGTTCGTTTAAAAGCATAATAGGCAAGGATTCCAATAGAAGTTTGCAGCTTCTCTATATGGACTTGTTTGGTCCACTGCAGGTTAGAAGTTTGGGAGGTAAGGAATATACGTTGGTTATTGTGGATGATTACTCGCGCTTTGCGTGGGTGTTCTTTCTGAAACACAAGTCAGATACCTTCGGTATTTTCACTAAGTTTGTGAGGCAGATCCAGAATGAATACAACTATTCCGTAGTCAAAATCAGAAGTGACAATGGAACGGAATTCAAATCTGGAGCCATGACAGAATTTTGTGAAAGTCAAGGTATCTTTCATGAGTTTTCCTCTCCTCGCACTCCACAGCAAAATGGAGTAGCTGAGAGAAGGAACAGAACACTCATAGAGGCTTGTCGGACCATGTTGAGTGATGCCTCACTTCCGGAGTATTTCTGGGATGAAGCCGTCAACACCGCTTGTCACGTGCAAAATCGAGCACTCATCAACAAGAACCATGATATGACTCCTTACGAACTTCTAAAAGGCAGGCAACCAACCATTTCATACTTTAGAATCTTTGGATGTAAGTGCTTTGTACTTAACAATGGCAAGTATCACACTACAAAGTTTAGCGAGAAAAGCTTTGAAGGTATTTTTGTAGGATATAGTAGCCATAGTAAGGCTTATAGAGTATTCAATAGAAAAACTCTGGTGGTGGAAGAGTCGATACATCTTGTATTTGATGAGACGAGTCTGTTGCAAAGCAACTCGTCTAGTGTGCCTATTGTAGATGCAGGTACAAAGTTGAAAGAACTTAGCTTGGATGAACCTAGTGAAGATAAAGATGAGACGTTCATCAAGATCCCCTCTACAACCACCATTGGAGAGGTAGATGATCAAGATGAAGAAGACATCCCAGCTGAAGATGCAACTCCAGTGGCTGAAGAGATCCCAGATGCAAGGACTTTAGAGTTCAGACACTTGAAGGATCATCCTGTTGACCAAATAATAGGAGATCCTCGGGATGGCGTCAGAACTCGTCGAGGTACAAATAACGAGAATTTACACTTAAGTTTTCTCTCACAGGTTGAACCAAAGAAATTTGAGGAAGCCAACTCCGACGCATCCTGGATTCTAGCCATGGAAGAAGAATTGAATCAGTTCAAACGATGCAAAGTCTGGACACTTGTTCCTAGACCCAAGCATAAGAACGTCATCTGGACAAAATGGGTCTACCGGAACAAGATGGACGAAGATGGAACAATTATAAAGAATAAAGCCAGACTTGTCGCCAAGGGATATCGTCAAGAAGAAGGAATCGACTTCGACCAGACTTATGCTCCAGTAGCAAGACTGGAGGCGATCAGGTTATTTCTTGCCTACGCTGCACTTAAGGGCTTTACCGTCTATCAGATGGACGTAAAGTCCGCTTTCCTGAATGGTGACATTAAGGAAGAAGTGTACGTAGAGCAACCTCCAGGTTTCGTTGATCCAACTTATCCTAACTATGTTTACTTATTGCAGAAAGCACTATATGGTCTTAAACAAGCTCCTCGAGCTTGGTATGAGACTCTGTCTAGCTTCCTTCTTGAGAACAAGTTCACAAGAGGAAAGATAGACAAAACATTATTTCTTAGGGAAATAAAAGGCAAGATTTTGCTAGTGCAGATCTATGTCGACGACATTATTTTCGGCTCTACGGATAACAACCTCTGCAAGAAGTTTTTTAAACTTATGCAAGGGAAGTTTGAAATGAGCAGTATGGGAGAGCTAAAGTATTTCTTAGGGCTTCAGGTGAAACAATCTGAAGATGGGATTTTCATCTCACAGACGAAGTTCACCAAAGAGCTGCTTAAGAAATTCGGAATGGAGAATGCAACCTCTATGAGGACTCCAATGGCCTCAGCTATGTCTCTGGACAAGGATGAGAAAGGGAAACCTTTTGATGAAACCAAGTACAGAAGCATAATTGGGTCCTTGCTCTACCTCACTGCAAGTAGACCAGATATAATGTTCTCAACATGTGTATGTGCTAGATTTCAGGTGAACTCTAAGGAATCTCACTACATCGCTGCAAAGCGAATCTTGAGATACCTCAAAGGTACACCAAATCTTGGCTTATGGTACCCAAGAAGTAATGATAGTGAACTAATTGGATTTTCAGATGCAGACTTTGCAGGTAGCAAAGATGACAGGAAAAGTACCTCCGGGACTTGCCAATTTCTCGGAAGGAGACTCATTTCCTGGAGCAGTAAGAAACAGAGCTGTGTAGCCATCTCAATGGCTGAATTAGAGTACATCTCTGCAGGCAGCTGTTGTGCACAGCTCTTATGGATCAAGAATCAGTTTGAAGACTACAACATGAAGTTCCAGAACATTCCCCTGTTCTGTGACTCTTCCAGCGCTATAGCAATCGCCAACAACCCAGTCTCCCACAGCCGGACCAAGCACATAGAGCTTCGCTATCATTTCATCCGGGAGCATGTGGAAAATGGAGACATAGATCTACAATATGTCTCCACAGACAGGCAAGTTGCAGATATATTCACCAAGCCGCTGGATGAGTCCAAATTCTCGTTCTTCAAAACTGAGCTTGGAATGCTCAACAAAGAAGACCAGTGATGGACTCTCAAGATTAAGAAGATATCAGTAGTGTTGGCTACTCAGAGGTACAGTTTTAAGTGGCAACAGAAATCTATCAGGGAAATTCCTTCAAGTATTAGAGACTCGAGCATAGTTAGACTTACACGAGTAAACGGCTAATACTCGAGTAAAAAGTTTTACATATTCGAGTAATCCAAAAGATACTCGTGTATGAACTTTACATACTCGAGTATTCCAAAAGATACTCGTGAATGACGTTTACCTACTCGAGTATGTTTTATAGAATACTCGTGTATGTTGTTACCTACTCGAGTATACTAAGCCTAATACTCGTGTATGCTGCCATCTTCTACTCGAGTACTCGAACTTTCTGGAATTCAAAATCTTCTATTCGCACCGAGCCACTTGCCGCCTCATACAGGTATGACTGTATACTTAGTTATTCTTAAACCTAAATTAGGATTACTTATATATATATACAAAACGAAAAATCCTTTCCACTTCTCATTCACTCGAGTAGCCGCCGACCTCTCGTATTCCCGAAATCACTATTCTTCGTCTTCCTTCGCCGCAAGCTTTCCGAATCGCAGATGGCACCTCCTTCCTCGAAAATCGGAATAGGCTCCGAACTCGTCCCAGAGGGCATTGTCGACCTTTCCGATGACTTTCGCAACCTCCTGATCTTGTTAGACACCGCCGGATTAACTTTCCTCCTCCAGACGCCGTGCAGAGCAATAATCCCCGCAGTTGAAGAATTCTACAGAAACCTAAAGGTCAAAAGGAATGGAAAAGTTCTGAAAACAAAGGTCAGTGGGATCAAGATCCGTCTTGATAAAACCTCTATGTCCACCTTGCTCCGACTCCCTGTAGTCGATGAAGAAGACGACCTAACTCCTGAAGATTCCGACCAGACTGCTCTGTACTGTGGAGTGGATCCAGAATGTGATACTTTCAGCCGGGCCGATTGTAACAGAGAAGGAAAGTTCTTAATTGATGTAATCTCCAAAGTTATATTATGCAAGACCTACTCGATCAGAGAAATCTCACACAACATGTTTGCCATCATGCAAGCCATAGTCTGCAGGAAAAAGTTCCAGTTTGGAATGATGTTACTGGAAAAGATTCAGGGAAGCGTCAAGCAACCAAATTTTGCAAGGATCATCTCTCTCCTTCTCCATGAGATAAATCCTCAAGTGTTTGACCTCTCCAATGGTACTCCCCTCCATCACATGAAAAAGGTCACCCTCTCCTCTATACAAAGATATGAGATAAAGCTTCAGAACACTGCTCAAACCTCTAAGGCCTCACAAGCAGCAGATGCTCCCAGAAATCAGGCTGTGATTAGGACTCCATCTCCTCCTCAACATCAAATTGCTGACACTCTGGGTGCAGTAATTGAGGGGGAGCCTGCCTCATCCACCCCTCAGGTACAGACTTCAGAACTACCAGTCCAAACAGTCAGAGAACCTACTCCACCATCCTTTCCAGATCTCCAGATATCCTCAGAAGCTCTAAGTCAGCCAGAAACCCAGGTTCAGGAGGAGCCTCTATCATCAGCTGCAGACATAGCAAGCATGATTGAAGAACTGAGAGATACCAGTCCCCCTCCTCCAGCAGATATTGTAAGTCATGATAAAGAACCTGAGCTAACAGAAGAACAGATCCCTGCAGCAGAACCCTCTCCATCCCCTGCTCACTCTCCCTTAGCAGCAGCAGATCTTCATGATGGTATCATCCTGTCCGATGACGAGGAGGATTCCCCAGAACCTGTTTACCCTCCTCTGAGGACACTTGACTTCTCTCTCCCCTCCTTCTCTGACCCATGTGATTCCATAGAGATAATTCCAACCAAGAGAGCTGTGAGCTCAGTGATTGTGGAAGAGATCCACCCTTGGACTACTCCTGCTCCCTCAGTCCCTGCATCAACCTCAGCCCCTTCCTCTTCTTCCTCTTCAGATCTTGTAAGCAAGATTGAGCTTATGCTCAAAGAACAGAGAGATTACTTTGATTCCTCTCTGCAGTCAGTCACCTCCAAGGTCTCTGCTCTTGAAAAGGAGATGAGCAGAGGCTTTGCTGAAATTCAAGCAAACACTGACACACTCAAGCAGCTGTTCAAGATTGGAGGCAAAGCAATAGATCATACCATCACAAGCATAGGTGAGCTGAGGAATCAGGCAGAGACAGTAGCTCACAATCAGCTCAAGCTAGATGAGAGAGCTGAAACTAATGTTGTGAAAGTATGTAATGAAGTGAGCACCTTTAGAGATGAAGCAATTGCCCAGCTATCCATAGATATCAGCAAGGGGGAGAAGATCGTAAAAGAACAAGTTGAAAAGCTCTCTGAACAAGCTGAAGCTCAAATTAAACAACTATCTACCCAATCTCAAGATGCTGTAAGTGATCTTGTAAAAGGATTGAAAGAATCTATTCTTTCCCAGCTCCAGTCTGTAAAATTCTATACCTATGACACTGCTATCTGGCTGCATAATCAGAACTTTCCTGAGTTTCAACTGAACCCCTCCATCATACCTCAACATCTAGATCCTCTTGCAGAACAACCTCCAGCAGATGATTCAGCTCAAGCAACCTTTCAAGGAGGTGTGCCAGTCTTCTCACCCAGACCTGAGGGTGATGTGACTGAGCCTCTCCTATCCTATACTGAGACATGGCAAGATGACTTTCCACAAAGTTCTCAAGGTCCCTCAAAGAAGAAAAGAAAATATGGTGACGGCGCTTCTGCCAGCCGTTCTGCACCCAGGAAAGAGCCAGCTTCTAAAGGTAGACCACCTGTTGTACATGCTGAAGTGTGGAGTCCTACCTCTAAGTCTCTAATTCTTGATACCTTGAGGTTAGTGACAGATCTTGGTGAGAACAGAGATAACCACTACAGTTATTCAGAATGGAAAGCCTATGAAGCATCTCAGATAAAGATCAGGCTCCATGATAGGAATTGGGAGCACAACAACCCAGCTGCTCCTCCTAGGCCCAGGACTTACTTTCCTAAACCTTTCAGTTACCTAGAGAGGCAAGAGCTGAAGAGAGAAAGGATGAACAAAGAAGCCCCTTCTTGAGTTGATATGAGAGTGTGGAAATGGACCTTTGATTTGTTTAAAACATTTCTATATATATATATATATATTTAATTCTGATTATGGCAATGTTTTTGTTTACCCTGCTTTAGCATCAGCTTATTCTCTTTTTATATGTATGTTGTTCTTTTACTCTAAGTAATTCACCTTAGTTTAGAGGGTGCTGACATCTACAAATAGGGGGAGATTGTTGGGATTTGTCTCCACAATACCTCAGATTTGTAGGAGGTCAGACCTTGAACTAAGATGAATTAAGATGTATTTGATGGTGTGTTTGAGTTGTATGTGTGCAGGTTCTCATTGCCAAGTGTAGACCAATGTCAGTCTATAATGGGTCACCAAACACAGGACCATGCAATGTAATCCCTCATTGTGTGATTCAAAGTGTTGGCCCATGTATAGCCTCTCTATTGGGATACACTTCTCATTCATGCACTTGGATTGATGGACAGATGCATTGAAGCTAATTTCCTCAGAAAAATATTTCTAAGTCCTTTTTATACTCGAGTATCAGACTTAATACTCGAGTAGTTAGTTAGTCACTCGAGTAAGTTCTTTTCATACTCGAGTAAGTGACTTAGTCACTCGAGTAAATCATATATCATACTCGAGTATCAGACTTAATACTCGAGTAGTTAGTTAGTCACTCGAGTAAGTTCTTTTCATACTCGAGTAAGTGACTTAGTCACTCGAGTAAATCATATATCATACTCGAGTAGATCCATTTCTTCTCTTCTCTGAAAGTTCAAGTATTCATACTCGAGTAACTGCTTTTCATACTCGAGTAAGTGTTTCTTATACTCGAGTAATTGATTTTCATACTCGAGTAAGTGAATGTTTTCCCGAGTAACTTTCTATACATACTCGAGTAATTTCTTTCCCTTCACTCGAGTGTCTTAAACACTTTCACTCGAGTAGTTCTTCGTTCTCTGTCTAAAGAAAATTCTCTTAAGTCCTATTACTCGAGTATTTACTTTGATACTCGAGTAGTTCCCTTTCACTCGAGTAAGTTCTTTTCCGATACTCGAGTAGTTTAAGTTTCACTCGAGTAGATTTCTCTTCTTATACTCGAGTATACTTCTCATTGCCACTCGAGTATCTAACTTCTCATACTCGAGTATATCTTGTCTCTAACTCGAGTATAGTATATCCATTATTCCAGAATTTCTCTAAGTACAATTTCGCCATGTGTATTTTGAATCGGTTATTTCTGATTGGTCCACGTGTCATCCCTAATTAAGATTATGACCGTTGGAGTCCACCTATAAATAGGTCCTTTCAGATTTGACTAAAAACAAGATTACAGAGATATTCATTTTACGAAAGAAAAAGAAAGTCCGTGAACCCTAATTTCTCACGCCGCCATTGACGTTCACGGAAGAAGAAGTTCTGGATCGCCGATCTCTGTCTTCAACGATTGTTTCTCCAGCGATCCAGACAAAAGTGAATCACTCGATCTCGCCGAGCCTCAAAGATTTCAGATCTATCTTCTCGATCGAGGTGATTCTAGTTTTCAGATTCGTGGATCTCTCTCAAGTTGTCTTCAACCTTTTCTGATCAAGCCAAAGTTCTTAAAGAAGAAGACTGTCAAGATCCAGATCTGAGATTTTATTATTGGTTGTATTTTATTTTTCAAACCAAGTTTCATTATAGGAGGTTTTCTCCGAGATTAGTAGGAAGACCTTTTCTTCCGAGTTTTGTAGATCCGATTTGGATCGAGATTTGTAGGAACGTGGTTCCGAGGTGTAGGATTGTTTTCAATCCGAGATAGTGGAGTAGCCGAGTCTAGTGATTTGCTAGATCGGTGAGGAAAGTGGACGTACCCAAGGTTGGGAAACCACTATAAATCTCTTATCGTCTGTGATTGCTTGATGTGTGTTGTGTTAGTTTTTAATTCCGCATTTGACACGCATTTCACCTATTCACCCCCTCTAGGTGATTTAGGCTAACAACTTAGACCTCTCAGGAAACAATGCCGAATCAGGATAAAAATGGAGAAAATAGTTTTGCCGTTGAGAACCGAAGAATGAACTCGATTGATGAGGTAACAAGAAAGAATAATGACATGAACCTAATAAGACCGAGGAACACACATTTGAGTGAGAAGGCTGCGAGCCATATCAACGAGATGTTTGTTCTTGCGTTCAACAATTCTATTCTGTTGAGATGTGTAAGGACAACTCATTTGATGTACAATGTCATGATGCATACAAAATGTGGAAAACTAATGACTCGGATACTCTTTAGCTTTATTAGTACGATGCACTTTAATAGGAACATAAAACTGTGTACGTATCTCATTATAGAATCCAACGAAAATAGAAATTTTTTTAGAATGTTCCTGTAACAAGTACAACCAAGTACACCTTGAAAAATCATCAATAAAAGTAAAAAAAATATAGGCTACCCTACCAATAGTCTTGGTAAGTGCAGGACCCAAAACATCATAATGAACAAGTTCAAAAAGAACGAGATGAACTATGTCCTTGTTTTGCTGGAAAAGTGGAATGATGGTGTTTTCCAAGCTGACATGCTTTACAGTTATGAGAAGAATCTCCTCGAGATAGATCAGACAGAAGCTTATAAAAATGTGAGTAGGATGACCAAGACGAAGATGTCACTGTAGAAGAGAAGAGGAAGCAGAAAAAGGAAGATACATTGTTAAGGTAAAACAAGCCGTTGCTTTCAGTCATAGTAGAAATTATCTTCTTGAAATGAGTATTCTGAAAAGAACAAGTTGACACGATAAAAATAGCCACACAATTAAACTTTTTACAAAGAGAAGTAATAGAAAGTAAGCTGCAAGGAAAGTTTAGGACATAAAAGTGTCCTCAAGCTAGAAGGAGTGACATGCACTATTCCAGATCCACACACAAGAGACAAAGAACCATCCACAATAAGAATCGGAGGTAACCGGTTATGTTTGTCCAGACAAGAGAAAACACGAGGATTCCCCATCATATGACTAATAACACAAGAATTAATGAGGCACTTACCCGTAGTGGCCAACTGAGCAACACCCAAAGAGGTAGCAAGAGAAGTGGCAGACTTCTTCAAGGAAGTATTAGCCGAAGCAGGTAAAAGATGAGGTTATTTTGCCCAACAGCGATCAACAAGGTGACCAACTTTGCCACAATGAGAGCAGAGATATTTAGAGAAGCCACGACCACCAGAGATGCCTCCTCGACCACTTGGAGTATCATGACAAGCTAGATAAGCAATAGTGTTTGTAGGATGCTGAGAGGGAAGTAAAGAACACTGAAGAACAATGGTAATAGTAGAAATGTGAGTAGCAGTAACATTAAATGTACGAGTGTCAACCTCTCCAATAATTTGTTATCGAATCATATCATAATATTCCGGCACCGAAATAAGTAGCAGAAAATAAGAAGTTCCTAATAGTGTTTATGTTGCTAAATGAGATCTACAGAAAATGGTCGATGCTGAAGAAGTTCAGCACCAAGAGTTTGAACTTCTTGATAAGAAGCAACCGGAGTCATGACGGGTCGGGCAAAACGATCCGCATACAAATTATATATGCGTGAAGCTTATGCTCCATTGGAGTACAAGACAGCAAGATGATTACATGCAGCCTTGACCATCGCATCATGTCGAATGACTGAAGGCACTCATTAGACAAACTATTAGCCAACCACATTTTCACCAAAGCATCACAAGCATCTCAATCATCAAAAGTAGCAGACTCATATGCAGGAGGATCATCTATCAAATGATGACGCTTACACTGAGAGCGCAATAAAAAGACAAAGGAAATACTCTAGTCGGAACAATTTGGGCCTGTAAGCTTGGAAGTTGTACCCAAATTACTAGAAGGAGTGGAAGTAGAGGTGTTAAGAGAAAGAGGAGCGGATGGAGTAGAATAAGAGAGAGTCGGAGTGCCCATAGAAAAAGAAAAAAAACTAGACAGAAGGAGGAAACCGCGCAGACTAATTGTGTGGAGCAGAAGAGAAACTCAAACCGCACAGTTAGAAAGAGACCAAAGGCCACACAAACAAGCTAGATCGCAGTAAGGCAAAAAACAGGAGAGTGCGCAAACACCGCAGGAGCCGTACACGCAAGAAAAGAACAAGTCACAAGAGGAGCGACAAGCAAAGGGAGGGTGGTAGGGAGACCGCTAGCGGTTAGAAAGAGAAACCGCGAGCTCTATCAAGAAGCCGCACATCAAACTGGAGCAAAAAACCTAGTTAGCTCTGATACTATGTAAAAAGAGCCAAATAAAAGGCAAATTTTATTGCTTCAAAAAAGAAAATAATACAAAAGTATGCCCCCTATTTATAGAAGATGAGGGAGAGAGGAGAATACAACATGCGATGTGGGACTAAATACAAGTCGTGCGGGCTTTGCGGTTTGACTAATTCAAACTGCAAGGCTATACAATGGAGAAACAACAAGACGGTAACAGACAAGATCCGACGACTAGCTGGAATCAGCCTTACAAGTCCTGGGACGCCACCGAACTGTAATAAAGGATGGCCACCAGACCACAACTGCAGATTGCCATTAGACCACAATTGTGGGTTATGACCAGACTACAACTGCGTATTGCCACCAGACCAAAACTGCGTGTTGCCATCAAGCCGCAATTGCGGATTGCCACCACACCGCAACTGCGGGTTGCCACCAGACCGCAACTATGGGTTTCCACCAGACCATAACTACGAGTTGCCATTAGACCGCAGCTGCATATTACCACCAGTCTACAGCTGCGGGTTGTCCTCCGGACTGCAACACGAATAGAAAAACCTCCTAGACAGCACTGCGGGAAGCCAGTCAACAACTGCGGTTTACCAATCCTCCAACACTGCACTGCAGATAGACAAACTGCCAGGATATGCTAAACAACCAGCCCTCGAAGACAAACCGACAGACTGCAAAACCAACAGACCACCGAGGCTAGTCCTCCAGACCACTCAGATCCCATAAGTTCGAACAACTCCATTATTAATACTATAATAAATGCACATGTATGCTATATGATATTAAATCACAGAATTAAATTGTTGATTTATTCTTTTAACATCATATTTACATGCTTACTTGATATAATGATGCAACTTGGACATGATTGAAAAGTAGAACAAATGATCACCTCAATTAATAATAGAATCTTGATAATTATTGATCATAATATGAATTTAAACTTAATCATGCCGACCCTTGCTGTATTAAAAGTCTTTACAAGTGGCCACACTTGTAGATGATCAAATTTGGCTGATGTAGAAGCATGGACACTTAGGCATATACAAGTCAAATGAGATCTCTAACGTATTATAGCTCTAACTAGTGTCATGTGGAAGCCTCCTAGATATCATAACACACACATTTAGGGAAGTTTTAGGTTATTACATCTTATCGAGAAAAAGGGACTTTGTAGGACTTGAGCAAGGGCTACTTGGTGAACGAGTGCCCTAGAATGTGAGGTGGCGTGATTAAGGTTTATTGGCTTTATTATTGATCTATGTTATCCTTAGTTAGCTCCAAGTCGAGGTGAACGGGAGTTTGGTGAAACGTTAAGTAGTGAGCTCAATCAATTCACTAATTAAGAATCATGGTGAAAATCCTACGTCACATCTTACACAAGTATTCCTTTAGGATCATGAGTAATATTTCCCCATGTTATACATGTTTCATAATAATAGAGTTGATTCTCCAATGTTTAGGGTTGATGACAACTCGATAGTAGTAGAAGTACTTATTAGATGTAGTTTCTGTTGGATGTGGTTATATCCTAGTTTGCAGATTGTACTAAGGATTTGGTCAGTAGTCCTTGATTAATGGTTAACATTATTTTATACATGGGATTATTCTTGAGTGTTGATATAACACTGAATATATATTGATCCTTGTTATGTGATAGCTTGTGACGGGTTTATCGGCATGACCGAATAGAGCACACTGATAGAAAGCTATGGGATAAACTTTAGGCTATTAAGGTTACAGTCTTGTGGACCGACAGAGTTGGTGTCTTGGTGACATTTCCCAATGGACCCTTCCACTGGCTATATATTAAGACTCCATTGGCTTTAGTGTTTGAGCAACTAGAACAAGTTGGGAGCTGTACATGAGGGCCTAGGTATGGTAGTGTGTCACCCACCTAAAAGCGGAGGTTGTTCATTCCGCTGCCACTGTCTTGCCCCAATGACGAGGCCCATGGGTTCACTACCTACTAATAATGAGTTGTATTGTTCTATGTCGACAAAGATTAGTGCGCGTGATGTTCTTGGGTGAGTAACATTCATACATCATTCATTGCATTGCATTATATCGCATAACAAGATCCTCAACATATAAATTTCTTTGAGCACTTTTATGTGATGAGTTATTCAATGCCTTTACTTGTTAATTCTTAACTTTCAAATTTTTATGAGAATATTTATAAGTTATGTTAATTTCTATTGTTGTATACCTTGTGACCTTATATATGTTGTTGTTATTACAAGCTTTCACATACCTACTGCTATTACCTGCACTTTTATTTTTGTTATCGTCCTTAGAAATTATATATATAATTATGTTTATAACATGATTAATTGCTATGTAAACATAAATTATGACTTATTATCTGCATGTACATATGCTAACTTTGTAGCTCCACATTACTTATGCCCGATCCGTAGGATTCACTAGGGGAACAGATTAAAACCCACTTAGTCTTATACTAATAGTTATTGTACCATCATTTAAGGAGCAGGGCTAGCGACAACAAGACCATGCCGTCCTGGGGGGATGGCAGGCCAGGGAGATTGGGCTTGATATTATGATTCAATACGTATCGATGCCTATATCTGTGGGCACTGAGATATGAGTGATTTGTTATTTTGACATGATGTATTATTCAAGGACTAGGACTTTGTAGTTTATTACGCTTCCATATTTGATATTATGTTAACATTATATACTATTGTGACTTTTGTGCGCTTCATACTTTAATTTTGTATCAATAAATTATTGATTGGTTGTGATGAATGTATTTTATGGTAGAATGGACGTCTTGTAGTGGGTTATAGCTTGAGGGCTGGCACTATCGCAAGATGACTATTTTTAGCATAAGAGTCCCCCCGGTCATGCTCATCTCCCTGGAGGGCGAAGTATTACACATCTAGGGTAGAAGAAGACATTTTTGCTGAATTGTTCCAACCTTGATGCGCACAATGTTGGTCAATCTCTTGTGCCCTAACCAAGATAGCTGGGTTGCCACGATGTGTGAATTCTTGTGATTTTCGTGGAGTCCCCAAAAGAACATGTTTTCCTGAACTCAATCATTGAGGGACAATGAACACACAAACTATTCAAAGTTGGAATACTACCACTTGTACTACAGACAGTTCTATCACCCTATAAGAACTTTTCAGTATATGGAATGAAGCGCTCCAGGAATTTATCAATGAACTACCACGCGATGTTGTTAGTGTGGCAGACCATAAAGGTCAATTAGATGGTAGTGCACCACTAGTTACGAGCATACTCTTTCAAAAGGGCAATATTGAGGGAAACTGCTGCATTGGTGAGGCATCTCATTCCCATCATAAGGTCTCGAGCCTTCTACGACCATTCTTTAGTTTGCATAGTTTTTCCATGTCTCGGTAATTTTGGGGCCTCAGTCCTCTAGAAGTGCTCATCAAATCAACTTGTAACTGGCCGGTTACTACTATCGCGCCAGGGAAGCAAGAAAAATACCTACAAGTAAGACATTGAGGTTCTACCCAAAATTTGTCTCAACAAAAAGCATGGACCTCACGGTCGAAGTAACACTCCCATATCAGGTCTTTCCTCTAGTACTATGCGATTTGTTGGAGGATGACACACCTATTAAGCTGGATTTTTTGTTGCGAAAGAATGTAGTGTTGGTAAGCACATTTTTCTGTGTGCAATTATTCTTATCCATGTTTGTTGCATGGTTCGTCCCAAACTATTTAATGAACCATGAGTTTTTTTGACTTCCTACATACTTGAATCATTTAGCTCTAATACCAATTGTAGCCCCCTCTGAAAGTATACCAGGTTGGGGCTTATGCCCAAAACAATTGCCCTATGATAGCGTAATCATCACGTGGGCCACTCTTTTACTGCATGACGGTTTATCTATAAGACTAATCATCTTCACAACACAATTCATGTGAAATTAGGAGGAATTTTACAAGTGGTGACAAAAGTAGAAGTTGAAATACAATGCAATATATAATCAAAGTAATAACTCATACAATAATATCTAGGGCCATACAAATGGCCCTAATAGAGGAATTGCGTATGTGTGTGTATGTGTTCGAACAGGAAATGATGGTGAAGTAGAAGTATAATGCATCTTTGATTCTCACATCTCTCATCATGGGGGTTGAGGTGTCATCACTGTAGGAGCTAACTCAAGAGCAGGTGTCTTCTCTTGCTTCAATGTTACCTTGATCTACTATGGTCCTGGTGGTGTCAATAAAAGAATTAGTCAAAAAAGACTAAGTGGTTCCTTCCTTACCCCCAAAGTAACCTAAATGCTCAACGCAAGGTTGGAACTCAATTGCAAAGGATTAAAATAGCAGAATCAAAACATGTATTTAATACATGTAAGAAAAATAATATTAGAAAATAAGCATAGATCCATATAGAACGTGGTGTGATCTATATGATTGGTTATGTAAAATAAGAGCGAGAAAACGGCCAAGAGGTAAATAGAGCACAAATTTTATTGCTCAAAAAAGATAATTAATATATAGGTATGCCCCCTTATTTATAGAAAACATGGGAGATGAGAGAGAATATAATAATCGATGTGGGACTAAAAACCAAGTCGGACGACTTATACAGTTTGACATGGTCAAACCGCACACTATACAACAAATATCTGTACACCTAGAGGCAACAAAGGAAAGCCGGCACACAGTTAGGGAAGACTGCTGGAACAGGCCGTCAAACAGCAAGTGCTTGTTGCCACTAGACTGCAGATGCGGTAAATCAACTGACCGCTATTGTGGCTTTATCCAGACAGCTACAGCCAACGACCAGGTTGCTACGGCTAACCTCCAGATCACTGTAGCTAATATCTGATGCACTACTACGGTCTCAAACCAACCCGCTGGAGATGCTAATACATAGATCGCTGGGCCAAACTGCCAGACCGCTGACTAAACAGGATGCTGTGACTTGTTCGACTAAACCGCCAAACTTGACACTTCCCCTCAAGCTGGAGCGTATATGTCAGCCTTGCCCAGTTTTCTACAATTATCTAAAGCGGAAACTGGTTTCGTGAAGAAGTCTGTCAGTTCTTTATTAGAAGTGACAAAGGGAGTACAGATCTGATTCTTCAACACCTCTTCCCTAATGAAATGACAATAAACCTCAATGTGTTTTGTCCTCTCATGAAAGACAGGATTCTTCGATATGTAAATAGTGACTTTGTTATCACAGAACATAAGAAGAGGATGATCATAGACTTCTCCCAAGTCAAGCATAAGCGCTCGTAACCATTTCAACTCACAGGTAGTTGAAGCCGTACTCTTATACTCTGCTTCAGTACTTGACCTTGATACCACTGCCTGCTTCTTGCTTTTCCAGCTAACAAGATTTCCTCCTACAAAGGTGCAAAAACCTGATGTATACTTTTTATCTTCTTTGTTATCAGTATAGCTGACATCAGAATACGCTTCAATCTTCAGATGATTATTCTTCTAAAATAATAAGCCCTTTCCTTGAGACCCTTTCACATACGCCAGAATTTTCATGGCAGACCAAAGATGACACTCTCTAGGACTCTACATAAACTGACTGACCTTTTCAACCGCATAACAGACATCTAGTCTAGTAACAGTCATATATATGAGTTTGCCTACAAGTCATCTGTACACAGTGAAATCTGGAAGAAGAGGAGAATCTTTAGTCCACCCCTTACAATATCCAACTGCCATTGGACAACAAGCAGGTTTCGTTCCAAGAAGACTGGTCTCTTTTAAGAGATCTAGCACATACTTTTGCTGTGAAATAACCACCGAGCTTCTCTTTCGTGAAATCTCAATGCCCAGAAAGTACTTCAGAGGTCCCATATCCTTAGTAACAAAATGTTTTCGAAGATGTCGTTTGGCTAGATCAATGTCTTCTTTATCATCACCAATTAGAAGAATATCATCAACATAGACAACAAGAACCACAAGGCCTTTATTAGTCTTGCGTATAAACAAGGAATGATCAATAGGGTTTCGACTAAACCCAATAAGAGTAACAACTCCACTAAACTTTTCAAACCAAGCCCGTGAACTCTACTTTAAATCATAAATTACATTCTGAAGCTTGCATACCTGTCACTCCCCCTGAGCAACATACCCAGGAGGTTGCTCCATGTAAACCACTTCTTGCAAATCACCATAAAGAAAGACATTCTTCACATCTTAACTGAGACATCTCCCAGTCTCAATTAAAAGCCATAGAGAAGAGAATGCGTATAGTGCTGATGTGAGCAACAGGAGAAAAAGTATTATAGAAATCTACATTATACGTCTGAGTAAAACCTTTTGCCACAAGCCTCGCCTTATAGGGATCAACTGAACCATCTGGAAGATACTTAATAATAAAGACCCACCGACAGCCAACCACGTCAATGCCCAGAGGTGGGTGAACAAGAGTCTAAGTACTTATAGTGGAGACGACGAGCCGCAGCTTGCTAAAGACCCTCCCTCGTCTCCAACAAAGGACTCGCGTCGCCATGGTGCCCACTCGGGGTGACGTTATAATCTCCGCCCTCGGCTCAAGCCCGTCTAATCCTTTTATTTATGTCATTTTTTTTATCGTATTTGTTGTGCCACTTGTTTAGGCATTTTATTAGTTCCTTTAAGTTTAAAACAAACATTATTAGCTTTATTTTCATTTTGGGATGCTAATAGCCGGATGATGGTTGTAAGCCTATAAATAGGCATAGGATGTCTCCTTTTGAAGTATTGAAGAAGAATTAAGAAAACCCTAAACCTATCTCTCTACTTCTCCTCTTCTTAGCCGCCCCCACACTCTCTCTCTTCCTCCTCACTAGTTCGGTCGCCCCCTCTCTCCATTTCCCAAAAGCCGCCCACTTCCTCTTCCCTTTCTCCCCTCTCCCTATCTACATCATCAACACCACCTCTTCCTCACAAGCCGCCCCTTACCCGACTACCCACCTTCAACCCGATCGGCCACCACCATCCTTGGCCGACCACCATCTCCCATCCTCTTGGCCGACTACCTCCCCTTGGGTGGAGGTGGAGTGTTTCTTGCTCCGAGGAACTTGGAGACGGCGTGATGCGACGACGGCGGAATCTCTTACTCCATCCGGCACAACTCCGGCGGAAATGCGGGCGAGTGATCCCTTGGTAAAACAGTCGGAATTATCCATTCCGACTTGGGTAACGAATCTCTCCACTTCCGTGTGTTTCCCTCTTGATTTTTCTAGCGGCTGGAGTAATTTTTGCGTTGCTTGCGAATCGTTGATTTTTCGTGGGTTTTGCTTTAAGTGTTGCAACATCACTATGCTTTATTTCCGAAAAGGGTTTGGCGAACCCCGCACCTTTTTGTTGGGGGATATCTACCGTTTCTCGATCGTGTTTTCGGGTAGATCTTCTTTGGTACAACATCGCTCCTCTGGACCGGGTGGGTCCCTTTTGCTAGAAAGGATAACGGCCTTTAGCCGCTTGTCCGATCTTTCCGACGGTGTGGCTACCGTGTTGGTTTACTTGTTTGGTTTGCATATTAGTGCGCTGCGTTTAAGTTTTATGTAGTTGTCTTCGTGGGTGGTAGACGTCTCGCGCGTTAGAACGCTAAAGTATTTACGTTGGCGGATAGTGACCTGCATCAATTTGGTATCAGAGGGAGGTTCATGTCAATTTCTTAATTGACCCCCTCCCCTTTCTTGCCATTCACTTTTCCCCCACGTTAGGGTGCGTTTTGTGTCAAAAAAAATCAACAAAAAATTTTCCTTGGTCTGCCAATAGCGTCCTAGATTTCTTAATTTTCTGCAAAAAAATAAAAAAAAAAAATATTTTAATAATCCTCTATTTTTTCCCTGTAGGAATCTCAAAAAAAAAAAAATAATCTTTTTTTAAAGTCACCTATCGGGATTAATTCATAGTTCGTTTGTCTAAATCGGCTGTCAACTTGTTGCATGCGCACAAGGCTAGGAACAAAGTATTTCCCATCGTCTTCCAACATGGACGACGACCCGGGTAACGGCCGTGGCCTCAATGAGATTGAGGAGCTCCGACAAGACTTTACGGAGCAAATAACGGCCATTAGAGAGGCCCTTCATGCTATAGGTGTCCAATAAGGGGGACCCCGTCATCCCCCCGCTCACCAACGAGCGGACGGAGATCACCAAGCCAACCCCAATCACCCGCAGGAACACGCTCCTCGAGCCCCCTTCGAGTTTGACCTTACTAGGGCCGTCCAAGTCAAGCCACCCTCCTATGATGGGTTGGGAGATCCTCAAGTCTTCCAAGATTGGGTCTTGGAAATCGAGTGTTACTTCGATTGGTACGCTCTCAACGATGCGGACAAGGTGCGTGTGGCGAGGATGAAATTATTAGGGCGAGCCAAGATCTTTTGGTTGAATGAAGAGAGGCGCTTGCGAGTAGAGAATGGTACAAGGCCAATCGGTTAGGAAGATATGAAGGCTAGGTTGACCGAGCAATACGTTCCCACGTACCATCGAACACAGATGTTCAATGATTTGGCTACCCTTAAGCAAGGGGCGAGGTCGGTTTCTGAGTACCTGAGTTTGCTCAAGGATATGATGGTACATTGTGATGTGAAGGAGATGCCTGAGGTCACCCTATCCAGGTTCCGTAAGGGCCTCAACCCCGATATCCAAGGGAAGTTATTGCGATACGGCCACATGGACTTACACGTGACATTCAACGCTGCGTTAGATATCGAAAAACACAATACGCTTAAGGGAAAGTCACGTAAATTCCAAAAGGGCAAGTCCATCTTAGGACCGCCCCCTGCACCCAGCTATAAGGATAAAGGAAAGTATCAGTCCTCCGATTCATCCTCCATTGTGGTGACGGCTAAAAACAATAGGAGTCCAACTGGGGAAAGAGTGCCGATAGGAAGAGTTAGCAGGACGAACGTCACCTGTTTTGCTTGCGGGGTTCAAGGACACTATGCTAGTGATTGTCCTACAAAACCCAAGCCCCTAGCCCTGTTAGATGCCGCGGGCGGGTCTGACGAACTTACTTACGAAGCAGGTGATTTTAGTGAGTCGGACGGCGTGCCGAGTGACATGGATGACGAATCCCATATGATGGTGATGAGATGTATTTTGGCCACCCCGCGGCCGTTAGACGAATGGAATAGGACAAATATCTTCACGTTAAATTTCAAGAGCGGTGAAAAATGGTGTAGGCTAATCATTGATAGCGGTAGTTGCATGAATGTCGTTTCTGAAGCCGCCGTGAAACGCATGTCCCTAGTTGCTGAACCACACCCTCACCCGTATAAGGTGGCGTGGGTGAACAAGTCAACCCTCCCCGTGGCGAAGCGTTGCCTAGTTCCCCTCACCATCAAGGCCTACACCGAGCAGGTTTGGTGTGATGTCATACCCATGGATGCGTGTCATGTCTTACTTGGGCGCCCTTGGTTGTTTGACCACGACGTCACCCACTATGGTCGGGCTAACACCTATTAGTTCAAGTTTAATGTCCGAGCCATCGTCTTGAAGCCCTCTCCTCCAAAGGATCCTTCGACCCCGTCCAAGGACACCATCATCCCAGTCGAGAAGAGAGCGTTGGGTCTTATTGGTAGGAAGGAACTTACCCGGGCTACCTTCATGGATGGAGTACTTTATGCTTTAGTTTGCCTCCAAGTCAAGGACAATGCGGCGATATGTGAGAGCTTACCCCCGACATTGAAGTCGCTCCTAGAAGAATTTGTGGATGTGTACCCGGACGAGCTACCGTCTTAGTTACCCCCCATGCGGGACATCCAACACGCCATCGACTTCATCCCCGGCTCCTCCCCACCCAACCTTCCCCATTATCGCCTCAATCCGTCCGCGCATTTAGAACTACAAACCCAGATCTCGGAATTATTGCGAAAGGGATTTATCCGCCATATTATGAGTCCATGCGCCGTACCCGCCTTACTTGCCCCCAAGAAGGACGGCTCATGGAGGATGTGTGTGGATAGCTGGGCCATAAACAAAATCTCTATCAAGTACCGATTCCCCATCCCCCGTCTCGACGATTTGTTAGATATGTTGACCGGCGCCACGATCTTCTCCAAGTTGGATCTTAGGAGTGGTTACCACCAGATCCGAATTAGAGAAGGGGATGAGTGGAAGACCGCCTTTAAATCTAAGGAGGGCCTTTATGAGTGGTTAGTGATGCCATTTGGGCTCTCCAATGCGCCCGACACGTTTTCTAGGATGATGACCCATGTTTTCCAACCTTACATGGGAAAATTCATTATGGTGTACTTCGATGACATCCTGATTTTTAGCACCTCCACGAGTGATCATGAGACGCATTTAAGAATCATCCTAACCACGTTAAGATCAGAAAAATTATTCGTGAACATAAAAAAATGTACCTTCCACGTGACATCCGTCGAGTTCCTCGGTTACATCGTTAGTTCAAAGGGATTCCATGTCGACCCTAAGAAGGTGCAGGCCATAAAGGATTGGCCCGAGCCCGCCAACATTCGGGATGTGCGGAGTTTCCACGGACTCGCCACCTTATACCGACGGTTTATTAAGGATTTTAGTAGCATAATGGCCCCCGTAACCGAGTGCATGAAGAAGGGTGAGTTTTCTTGGACGAAGTCGGCCGCCAAGGCTTTTCAATTAATTAAGGCGCGCATGTCCGAAGCCCCCCTCTTGCGTCTCCCAGATTTCTCCAAAGTTTTTGAATTATCTTGCGACGCTTCGGGAGTGGGGATTGGGGGCGTGTTGAGCCAAGAAGGTCACCCGGTGGGGTACTTCAGTGAGAAGCTGGCCGGCCCGAAATTGAACTATTCTAACTATGATCGGGAGTTCTACGCGGTCATCCGATGCCTCCAACATTGGCGGCACTACTTGCTTCCTAAGGAGTTCGTCATCCTATCCGATCACGAGGCGCTACGATTTATCAATTCGCAGTCAAAGGTGAGCCCGCGACATGCTAAATGGGTCTCCTACCTTCAGGAGTACACATTCATCATCAAGCATCTGAAGGGTACCCTCAATCGCGTAGCGGACGCTCTTAGTCGTGTCACGTTATTACTATCCACATTAGAAATTAAGGTGGTGGGCTTTGATAGGATTAAGGACGAATATGTCCACTGCCCAGATTTCAAGGACATATATTTCACCACTCAGGAAAACCTGCCCACAACCATTTCCGCGTTTTACATTCGTGACGGGTATCTTTTCAACCACTCGAAGCTATGTATTCCCCGCTCATCCCTACGTCACTTCATTGTGTGGGAACTACATAGCGGCGGGTCAGGTGGACATTTTGGCCGTGACAAGATTATCGCGTTAGTTGAGGACAAATTTTATTGGCCCGGTCTTAAGACCATGGTAAGTAAAATCGTGGGGAGTTGTCGGGCGTGCCAGTTGGCAAAAGGGAACAAGACGAACGCGAGGATTTATACCCCTCTCCTGATCCCTTCGACGCCTTGGGAAGACGTTAGCATGGACTTCATTCTAGGCCTTCCGATCACGTTTAGGCGTCACGACTCGATCTTAGTTGTCGTCGACCGTTTTTCCAAGATGGCTTATTTTATCGCTTGCAATAAAACTAACGAAGTGTCACATGTCGCTCAACTTTATTTTAAGGAAGTAGTGGGTCACCGCAACGTTCCAAAATCGATAGTTACTGATAGGGACGTAAAATTCACGAGCTATTTTTGGAAAACTTTGTGGAGGATAATGGGCACCAAGCTCCTATTTTCTTCGGCCTACCATCCGTAGACGGATGGGCAAACGGAGGTTGTAAATAGAAGTTTGGGTAGTCTGCTGCGCAGCTTTGTGGGAGACCACAAGGGTACATGGGATCTTATCCTTCCGCATGCTCAATTGGCATATAATAATTCCAAGAATAGGTCCACGGGTCTGTCCCCGAATGAAATTGTGCATGGCTATAAGGCCCCGGTGCCACTTGACTTGATTCCGTTACCCCCATCTTTTAAATCAAGCCAATTTGCACAAGACTTTGCCTCTCACATCCATGACCTGCATAAACACATTAATTAGACGCTTACCGCTCAATATGCATCCTATCAAGTTCATGCCAACACACATAAACGAGCGTCTCCCCTGAAAGTCGGCGATTTAGTCATGGTCCGTCTCATCCCTGAACGGTTGCCTACGGGCACCTTAAAAAAGTTAGCGGACCAGCGAGCGGGTCCTTTTCGGATCTTAAAGCAGTTAGGCGAAAATGCATTTCTTTTGGAATTACCCACTGATTGGGGTATTTCCCCTATTTTTAATGTTTCGGACTTAACGCCATATATTGCTCCGCCGCTAGAATTATCTTCCTCCCCGTTTACATCTACTACAGATTCTCTTGGGCATAAGACTGAGTGGGGTACGGGATCACTTGTTCCATCGGTCTCCAAAGGAGGTACGCCATATGTTGATGAATTAGATTTTCCCCCGTTACTGCCTAATGCTTTTCCCAGGTTTTCCAGGACAGCTTTCTTGCCCGACAGGATTCTACAGGATGATGTACTTCCCACTTCGGATGGCGACGTGCGACGTTTCCTGGTTCGTTGGCGTGGTCACCCCGCCTCGGATGACTCTTGGCTCCCGAAATCCGAGGTCGCGCTCTTGGATGATGCTCTTCTACGACGATATCTGCAGGACAACTCATCGGTGATGAGTCCTTTTAAGGGGGGGGGGAGGATTGGTGGAGACGACGAACCGCAGCTTGCTGAAGACCCTCCCTCGTCTCCAACAAAGGACTCGCGTCGCCATGGTTCCCACTCGGGGCGACGTTATAATCTCCGCCCTCGGCTCAAGCCTGTCTAATCCTTTTATTTATGTCATTTTATTTATCGTATTTGTTGTGCCACTTGTTTAGCCATTTTATTAGTTCCTTTAAGTTTAAAACAAACATTATTAGCTTTATTTTCATTTTGGGCTGCTAATAGCCGGATGATGGTTGTAAGCCTATAAATAGGCATAGGATGTTTCCTTTTGAAGTATTGAAGAAGAATTAAGAAAACCCTAAACCTATCTCTCTACTTCTCCTCTTCTTAGCCGCCCCCACACTCTCTCTCTTCCTCCTTACTAGTTCGGCCGCCCCTCTCTCCATTTCCACAAAGCCGCCCACTTCCTCTTCCCTTTCTCCCCTCTCCCTATCTACATCCTCAACACCACCTCTTCCTCACAAGCTGCCCCTTACCCGACTACCCACCTTCAACCCGATCGGCCACCACCATCCTTGGACGACCACCATCTCCCATCCTCTTGGCCGACTACCTCCCCTTGGGTGGAGGTGGAGTGTTTCTTGCTCCGAGGAACTTGGAGACGGCGTGACGCGGCGACGACGGAATCTCTTACTCCATCCGGCACAACTCCGGCGGAACCACGGGCGAGTGATCCCTTGGTAAAATAGTCGGAATCATCCATTCCGACTTGGGTAACGAATCTCTCCACTTCCGTGTGTTTCCCTCTTGATTTTTCTAGCGGCTGGAGTAATTTTTGCATTGCTTGCGAATCGTTGATTTTTCGTGGGTTTTGCTTTAAGTGTTGCAACATCACTATGCTTTATTTCCGAAAAGGGTTTGGCGAACCCCGCACCTTTTTGTTGGGGGAGATCTACCGTTTCTCGATCGTGTTTTCAGGTAGATCTTCTTTGGTACAACATCGCTCGTTCGGACCGGGTGGGTCCCTTTTGCTAGAAAGGATAACGGCCTTTAGCCGCTTGTCCGATCTTTCTGACGGTGTGGCTACCGTGTTGGTTTACTTGTTTGGTTTGCATATTAGTGCGCTGCGTTTGAGTTTTATGTGGTTGTCTTCGTGGGTGTTAGACGTCTCGCGCGTTAGAACGCTAAAGTATTTACGTTGGCGGATAGTGGCTTGCATCAACTTATCTTAGTTAAAGTGTTTATTTCTTCATCTATTGCAGCTTTCCACTGAGTAATGACAAGATCTTCTTGATACATAGCCGGTATAATTGCAGAGGAGATAGCAAGAGCAAAACGCTTGCTAGCTGGAGAAAGATGAGCATAGGAGACAACCACATCAATATGATGCTTAGTGCATTATCGAACACCCATCCACAGGGCAATGGAAAGATCAAGATCACTCTTGTTCGAAGAAGGAAATTCACTGCCAGAAGAAAGTTGAGGCCCGACAACAGGTACAGAAGGCTCCAAGGGAAAAGAATCTGTCTCGAGAGAAGAGACGGCGCAACAGGAACAGTTGTGGAAAGAGGTGATTCTGGCAGAGGTGCCGAGATAATAGACATTGAAGAAGAGGCATCAGAAGGCAAGAGAGAAGAAGCAGGAGAAAAATATGGTGTATCTTCAAAAAAGGTAACATCAACAGACATATATTGTTTGCGCAGAATAGGATCAAAACAACGGTATTCCTTCTGAGTCGGACAATAACCAAGTAAAATACATTTAACAGAACGGGGGAAAAGTTTGTCACGACTAGGAGAAGATATGTGAACAAATGCCGTACATCCAAAAAATTTAAGAGGTAAAGGAAATGATTCGGCCCCGGGATACAAAATAGAAAATGGAGTCTTGCCTTGAAGAACAGATGAGGGTATCCGATTAATAAGATAACATGAGAGAAGAACATCATGACCCCAATAGGACCGATGAACATTCATTTGTAACAGAAGACTTCGAGCAACATCCAAGAGATGACGATTCTTGCATTCAGTAACACCATTCTGTTGAGAGGTATAGAGGCAAGAAGTTTGATGAAGCAAACCATGGTTCGCCCAAAAATTAAAAAATTGTCGGCTGATATATTCCTTGGCATTATCAGTATGAAGAATTTGAATAGGCACCTTAAACTGTGTCAAGATCTTATTATAAAAGGCGATAAACACAGTATAAAGTTTAGAATGATCTTTCAGGAGATACAACCAAGTACACCAAGAGAAATCATCAATGAAGGTGACAAAGTATAAGCTACCTCTACAAACAGTAGCAGTAGGAGAAGGACCCCAGATATCAGAGTGAACTTGTAACACCCCAAAAAGACCCCAAAGGACTCAAAATGATTTTTGAGGTACAGGTAAGTTTACACGGCCTGGGACACGGGCGTGAACCAGGGCGTGTCGGGGGTACACGGCCTGGGACACGGGCGTGTCCCAGGGCGTGTTCAGGTTAGTCGACGATTGATAGTCGACGATCGTCGAGCCTGGGACACGGCCTTCGACACGGGCGTGTCCCAGGGCGTGTCCGAATTAAATTTCGAGTTTGGCCTGTTCGAGTCAGAATAATACACGGCCTTGAAAACGGCCGTGAACACGGGCGTGTCAGGTGGGACACGGGCGTGTCCGATGCCGTGTTCCGACCCGTGTACTGGTTGCAGCTCGATGAGGCAGGATCGACACGGGCGTGTCTCAGGATGACACGGGCGTGTCAGGTTCGACACGGGCGTGTCGATGCCCGTGTTGTTCAGTCGGTTCAATACCGCGTGTGCCGCTTAAGGGTACACGGCTCGTGACACGGGCGTGTCACAGTCCGTGTCAGCCAAAATTTGGGTTTTTGGGCAAATCGTGGCCGTTAAGATTTCTCTCTTTTGATCCAAGGGCTAAGGTGATTTCCTGGCTGGATTAATTCGTGAAGGGGTGATGAAGAAGGCATTCTTCATTTTGCTTAAGGAAGAGAGAAAGAAAGAGGAGGAAGAAGAAGGAGGAGGAGAGCAAGCCACCGGCGGAGTTCCCGTGGTCCGATTCGTGATCCGAAGCCGGCGTTGTGAAGGCAAGGCTGCTGCGGTTCTTTCTCACCGGCTAGTTTTCGATGGCTCCGAAGAGATCGACAAGGGTAACGATCTCCCTCCTTGGACATGTGAAGTCCTTCTTTTCTGCATTGCGTAGGGAAAACCCTTCCCCGCGAGTGTGCGGTGGGTTGTGGTGTCCCTTGGGGTAGATATGTGAAGTCCCCCTTGTTAGAGGCCGGAATTGGAGTACGGCTCTAGGCATACTGTGTGAAGCCCATCTGGATATGGTCTGGATTGGTGATGCTTGTTTGCATATCGGAGAAGGCTCCGTGATTATGGCTTGTGATGCCTTGTGCCTACCTGTTGCTTGGTGCGACAGGAAGTACTGGACGATGTCCAGGAAATGAAGAGGGTTGGATGCAACTCTTGTGGCCGTGCGTTGCCACTTTGTGAGTGGTTGAGCCGTTGGGCTGCAACTCGATGAAAAGGCAGATTGCCGAACAGGAAAGGTGAAACCGACCCGCGCCTATAAATAGCCATGGATACTTCCGTATTCGAGGTGGCACGGCGACTTGAGCAACGGGGGGTGGCTGATCCGTACCTGCGTTAGGTCCGTCCGACTTGGAAGCCTGGTTATAGGTTTTGTTGGAGCGCCTAATGAGAGTCTTAGGCCCGCGCGCCGGAAAGACTAGAATGCTCAAATACCGTGTAGACGGTGGTGTTGACCCTGGTATTCCGGTACACCAAGAATGTGCCCTGAGTGCACGGACTGTCGGGCCGTGTGGCCGATAGTTGTGATGGCTTGAATGTGCCTGCGCGCACATTGTTGCTATTTGATGATGCCATGCTTTGCAGGGAAAGAATGCTCATGCCCCGAGAAAGGGGTAGGATTGTTATAATTGGGTCAGCTGAATGCTGACCGTTGCATTGTTTGCCACCGGTTGGGTGGATTGTTCCCATGCAGGTGCTGGAGAGCCAAGTGGTAAGTGATGGGCTGAAGCCCTACTGCTGTTGCTGCTGCTGCTGCGGCTAGCCCTTGAAGGCTAAGCGAATGTTTTGTTAGTTCTCTTTTACTCATGTATGGCCGGCCTGCGCGCCGAGGTTTGTAAATCATGTTGTATGTAAAGAGGAACTGTAAGGCCTTAAGGCCAAACCTTTGTGTACATTCCATGGTTTTATATATAAAGGTGGTTTTATATATTGGACATTCCTGAGTAGAGTTCAAAGTTGTAACTTAAAGCTTCCGCTAGAATGCTCTGAGTTAGGATTCGTATGGATTGGTATTATCCTGTGACCTCACCGTCTGTTTGTGGCATATAGTGTGGGGCACCGACCGGACCTTCTACTATACGTCATTTAACGGATGGGGTCGTTACATTTTGGTATCAGCTTTTGTCGGTCTTCCTCTTTCGAATTCGTGGTCGAATTCTTTTGTGGGGTGGCGAGCACGTGTTTGTGTGACCTGCTGTAATGCTAATGAACTCTGGAATGTCCACTAAGGAATGTACAAATCTTGTTTGAGGAATCTGCGCGTTCCTTTTTGTGTTGTTTTGCTTGCATACGTTCGCTAATGTGTGTCTTGTCCACCTCTAGGTGACACGTAGTGGTGCTGGGCAGTCTGAGCCCCAGCGCTCTGATGAGAGTGCGGCACCAGCTGAGGTGCCAACACCTCCTCCATCTGCGGAAACTGTTCGCTTAGTTGCTGAGGCGCTATTTGCCATGATTCAGCCGACCGGGCAAGCGCAGCCGGCAGTAGTGCCAGTTCGTGTCGATGTAAGACCCGAGCCGGTTGAGGCTGTAGATCCACGAGCAGCTGACCGACAGTTGAAGCAATTCATGAGCTTCAGTCCTCCTACGTTTGGGGGAATGGGATCCCCAACGCAGGCAGAAGATTGGTTATCGCGTGTCAAGAGGATAATGACAGCGATCAGGGCGGAGGAAACTCTAAAGGTCACCTTGGCCACCTTCATGCTTGAAGGAGAGGCGCGGTTGTGGTGGGACGAGGTTGAGGTACACCATTTGGCGGGCAGGCAATTAACACAAGTATCGATTGGGGAGTTCTCTCGGATATTTCTGGCAAAACATGTCCCAGCGGCGCAACGCATTGCGATGGAAAATGAGTTCCAATGGTTAAAGCAATGGGAAGATATTGTGGATATCTACTTGCATGAGTTTACCAGGTTGGGACGATATGCGGGTACAATCCTCGCGGATGACCAAAGGAAAACGAATCGGTTCTATGAAGGATTGCGGGATGAGTTGCGATTCCTGCTTTCGAGTTCTGTGAGCCAAGGGTTTCAGGCGTTGGTTGATACTGCGTGCGCGTTGGAGAAGGACATGCGGCGAGTGCAAGGGAACAAGGGCTTGGTTGCGTCGAAGTCAGAGTTTCAAGCACCTCGCCCGAGCAAGTCGTTTTACCAGAAGAAAGGGGGCAAGAGGTCCAAGCCATCTGGGCAAGTAACTACGACCGTTGTGTCGGGAGCGACATCAAGGCCGGATTCTCGTACATGCTATAACTGTGGCCGGGTGGGGCATATAGCTCGTGACTGTCGGGTGGTTCAGCCCAAAGGGGAAAAGAAGGTTGGTGCGTCGTATGCTGAGAAGGGAAAAGCGGTGGTTGATTCCTCTGCGTCCCAAGCGCAGCCCCGAATCTATCAACTTGGCCAACAGGAAGCGATTAAGCAAAGTGACGTCGTCACAGGTACGAGTTGATTTAGTTTACTTGCTGGTGCTATTGGTTTTGGTTATTTATAGCTTGTGCATGATGTGTGTGCTGCAGGCTTTGTCCTGATTCGGAATAATTTGGCGAGAGCCCTGTTTGATACGGGTGCTTCACATTCTTTTCTGTCTGAGGAATTCGTATCTCGCATTGGGGTATGAAAGTGAGGCTAAGATCTATCTCAACTCTAGAGGGGGGGGGGTGAATAGAGTATTTTAAAATAATTTTTCACAGTTGAAATAAACAGCACATATAAAATTCAATTTATGATATAGTGTAGAGTGCTAGTAAGAAGTTAAAAACTAAGAAGTAAAAAGCACAGCACACAGCAAACAAATCACACAAACAAACCAGAAGACACAAGGAATTATAGTGGTTCCCCAAAAACCTGGGTACATCCACTCTTCTACCACCCTTGGTAGGAATCCACTCAGGATGAGTTGATCAGGTGTCCTGACACCAATGAGCTTTTGATAAGGTGCCCAAAAACCAAAACTAGATTTTTTTGATAAGGTGTCTTGCCACCACTGAGTTTTGACAAGGCTCTCAGAACCAGACAGAACTTTTGAAGGGAGTTCAAGAACCCTTTTACAGCAGGAAAAGAAAAATAAGAGTGAAGGGTGTCTTCTCTGTTCTCAATCAAATGAGAGAAGCACAAGTGGATTGATGATGTCAAAGCTCCCCCTGAGATGTAGAAAGGTTCAGGAAAAGAAGCTTTGCTCTAGGGTGATAGGTCTTCAGAACTTTGATCTCCAGCACAGGATGGTTTCAGCAAGAAGGCTGAAGGTAAGGTGTCTGGAGTGATGAGATTGTGAACACTTTTCAGTCAGCAAGAAGATTTTTGGAGTCACAGTTCTTCTATTGTTCTTCTGCTATCAGTATTCTCTATTCTGTGTGTTCACCTTTTTTTTCTTGTCAATCTCTGTAAATCTTAATAACACAGAAGAAAGGAATAAAAGTTTTCTGACGTTTCCTTGTCCAAAATTAGCCGTTGGGAGTCATAAATGTCTTCCAAAAATAGTCTTGTCTTCTAGAGGAAAGTCCAGCAAACATTCTCTGAATAATTCCTTGAAACTTGCTCCAGAAATAAAGACAAACGGCTGGGAGATCTTCTGACATAAATGCTGATAATATTCAAAAACATTCCAAAGAACAGCAGCATTTGAATTCCTGAAAGCGTCGATCTCTCCAAAGAAAACGTCGATCTGAGCTCTACGATCGTCGAACTGAGCTCAGAGATTAAATGGACAAGCAGACAAAAAACGTCGATCTGAGCTCGAAGATCGTCGAACCGAGCTCAGAGACCTGAGAAATAACTTTAGGGAGGGATCGTCGAACTGAGCTAGAAGGTAGTCGAGGGGAGTTCGACGACTCAGCAGAAGCTAGACAAAAGCAGATAGTCGATCTGAGCTCGAAGATCGTCAACCGGAGTTCGACGTTTTATTGAAGTCTCTCTGGCTGTTTTTGTTTAATTGTTTATTCTGTGGCTGTGATAGAACTACCTAGGATTGCTAGTTGCTGTGATAGGTTTATAGTTAAACTGAAATTTCAGTTAACTCTCTCACTTGTGCACTTCACTGTGTTAGGCTCTTAGGGTTCAAGTATCAGATTATTTCCGCAAATAAACTCCAAGGGAGCTGACCAGTTATTCATAAAATTTGAATACTCTATTCACCCCCCCTCTAGAGTAGTTTACAACTTATCCCCTCACTTTCAATTGGTATCAGAGAGAGGTTGGTTGCTCATACAGGCTAACACCTAGAAGATTTGTCTAAGGCCATTGTGCCTGTATCTACCTGTGATCCCAGCCATATTGATTCCTACATCAAGTCCTGGAAGGCTGTGGATATCTCTGATGCTGATTATGCTGGATGCAGAATAGACAGGAAAAGCACCAGTGGAACTTGTCAGTTCCTTGGTGATAGACTTGTCTCTTGGTTCTGTAAGAAACAAACATCTGTGTCAACTTCAACTGCTGAAGCTGAGTATATGGCTGCAGGCAGTTGCTGTTCACAAATATTGTGGATACAGAATCAGCTCTTAGACTATGGCTACAACTTAGAGAAGTCTAAAATTTTCTGTGACAATACTAGTGCTATCTCTATAGCACAAAATCCAGTCCTCCATAGTAGGACAAAACACATAGAAATTAGGCATCATTTTCTAAGAGATAATGTAGAGAAAAATAAAATTGAACTTCAATATATTACTACTGATTTGCAAAGGGGAGATATTTTCACCAAACCTTTGGATGAAAAGAAACAAAGTTTCTTCCTAAATCAGTTAGGCATGTTAGATGGAGGAAGCCTTAATTAAATTACAAGATTTTGAAAAGCTAAAACAGACCAAGACTAGGTCAAAAATTTCCTCTCTTTTTGTGTCTGTAGAATAAGTTCTGGCTCTGAACTGAGCTCGACGTTTTCCCAGAAAACGTCGAACGGAGATCGACGGTTCTTGAGGCGTCGATCTGAGTTCAGCGCCGCCGTTGAATCTAGGCTTTCCTTCTGTCTGATCCTTGGTCGTCGAGCGGAGCTCGACGCTCTCAATAACGTCTTTTCATTTCCCTCTGTTGTCCAAATCGTCGAGCTGACTTCGACGCTTCTTCGAACTGAGCTCCACGATTTTCCTTTTTCGCGTCGAACCCTAATATAAAATCTTTCTTTCAGCCGTCGTTCTCCCTTTGCGCTTTCATACTCTGCAACTCTCTTTCTTTTCCCTCCAAATTCTCTACGCTTGGTCGTTTTTGGTTTTCTGTTGCAGGTGAATATGGCTGAATCAAGTGCTGCTATTGCTAAGATGAAGTTCGACACAGGCTTTGACATCGACATAAACTCCTTCGACGGAAGCGACCAGCGCTTCAAGGACATCCTAAACTTATTCCGAGAACAACAACTGACTCCAATAATGACTACAAGGATGAAGATCGCCTCAGAAGAAATTAAAGAGTGGTGTTTTACCGCAACAGACGAGACTGAGAATTCTGTTGTCGGCACCATTAAGGGGACTCAGGTATTTCTATCCCCGGCTCTTTTAACAGAAGTCTTTCAACTCAGTACTGGAGAAGACTCCATTGAACTGTCTGGAGAGGAGTTTGACTCCATGCTGGATAGGATGGGTCACAATGCAGTAAACCCTAATAAGCTACTGAAGAAAAATCTGGCTATCGAATTTCAATTCCTGGCTGATGTAGTTGGGAAGGTGCTGTTGGCCAAGCATTCAGCCCATGACACCATTTCCAGATATCAGTTCTGCCTGATGGGAGCTTTATTAGATAAGAAACACCTGGACTGGGGCTCCATCTTCTTCACTCTGATTAAGAAGAAGATCAACAAGAATGCAGTTAGTTATGGGAGAATCTTAGGGGTCTTTCTGCACAACAGGTGCCCTGACCTATTAACCTCCTCTGGCATGTTTATCAAAGCATCCAAGAGGCTTTCCTGTGCCCTCTTCAGTAAATGGGACAGGCAGATCATAAACCCCTCCAGGGCTGCTACAACACTTCATTCAGGCACAAGGACTATTTCAGTCACTCCTTCAGCAGAAGAGCTGCCTGCTTCCTCCCCTACTCCAGCCATATCCACCCAAGTCGTCACCTCCTCACCACCAGTCACCACCATAATCATCTCATCCCCAATTACCATTTCCTCACCTATGCCATCCCCTCCTCTATCCACCTCAGAGGAATTCCATCCTCTCTTCTCCTATTCAACCTTCACCCTACCATCCTTCTCACTTACAGATGATTCCTTCATGGATGATTCACCCTCTACTCCTCCTGAGCCACCCTCAACTTCCTCCTTTCAACAACTGCTCCATGACATTCTCTCTCAACCCTCCTTCACACCATCTCTTACTTCCCCTATCTCCACCTCAACCTCCTCTATCTCCATTATTCCATCTTCTGAACCAACCATTCCCTCTCCACCTTTCTCCACATTTTCAGTTTCAGCCACCATCCCTCCATCCACCTTTGCCTCTGCCTCTGCTCAAGCCCCACTTGAGCATGTGGATCTTCCTAGCTTGGCAGACAGGCTGTATGAGTTGCTAGCTCCCAAGCTGACATCTCTACTGGAGTCTTCCCTGGCTCCACTCCTGAAGCAAGTACAGGAGCTGTCTACCAAGCTTGCCTCCCTTTCCTCCTCCCTGGCTATCACATCTTCTGTGTGCCTTGATTCACCTCTCTCTGAACCAAGGTAGGGGGAGATGCCTTATGAAGAAGTGGATGTGCCAGCTGCTGATATTATGTCTGCTCCAGCTCCAGCTCTTGGATGTGCTTTTGCACTGAATCTGCAGAGGCTGCTATCTATATTTGATACAGTCCATTTCAGCTATCTGCCTGCAACTCCTGCTGAAGATTTGTCTAAGGCCATTGTGCCTGTATCTACCTGTGATCCCAGCCATATTGATTCCTACATCAAGTCCTGGAAGGCTGTGGATATCTCTGATGCTGCTACTAAGGCCACTGTGCCTCCTTCTGTTGAAACTGCTGCTACTGCTGACATAGAAATGATTCCAGCAACTGATGCTGATGAAATTGCTGCTCCTGCTCCAGTGTCTACTCCTGTTTCTGCCTGCTCTGCTGTTGCTCTCTCTCCTCCTGCTCCTGCTGTTTCTGCAAAACTTAAAGCTCAAGAAGAGCTTATCAGAAGAATTGATGATCTGTATGATCAACATCAAAGTTCTGAGAGTGACCAATACAGGACTGATTCTGATGATTCTGCTAGAACTATTGCCAAGAAGAGAAAAGCCAGAAGTAAAGCAATGATGTCAGTCCCTCCTGCCAAAGCCAAAGACTCCAATGATATTCCATACTACATCCTGCATGACTGCCCCATCTCTGAGCCTTGGATGCAATATTCCAAAAATCAACTGAAAGCTATGAAGAAGAAGAGGAAGCTTGACAAATATGAAAAAGGATCTTCTCAATATCAGCCTCCTCCTCCTCCTCCTCCAGATTCTAGCTCAGGTTCAGCCCCTCAAGCTCCAGTCTCCAGGCACAGTTCTTCCCAGTATTATCAAAGATCATATCAAAGGGGACAGCATCAAAGAGGATATCAACCCAGAAGGGGTAATTACAGAGGAAATCAAAGAGGACAAAGATCCTATCAAAGGGAAGGACAAGGTCACCCTGACCCTTCTTCAGGTCCTTTTCCTTACAAGCTGAAAGACACAATTGTTTCCAGGACTCCTTCTACTGTTTCTGAAATCATCAACAGATATGAATCTCCTATTCCTTTTGAAGATCCTGAGAACAACCCTGTATCCTGGACAGCCAGAATGAAAGAATTGGCTGCCCTTGATCAAATAAAAAAGGCCAGAGAACAAGGCAAGGATACTTCAAACATAACTACCTTATCAGAGCAGAGAAAGAAAGAACTGGAAAGATATGCATCAAGGAAATTTTTCAATCCAGAAGACTATATGAAGCTACACCCTGAGGCTGTTGTTCCAAGGCCCAAATCTCAAATTTCTCTAGGTGCAGAGGATGACAGAAGGTCAAAGAAAGAAAGTCAGAATCCAAATAGAGAAATTTTATTTAAAAAGGGATCTGAAAGGAAGTGAACTGTGTAAGCTAAACATTTCATCCACCTTTGGATATCTGCTGATATTTATCTGTGATCTGCTTTACTGCTATATATCTTCTCTGCATTTTGTATTAGCTTATGTATTGTTGTATGCTTTTCATTTCCTATGATTGTCTGTAAATAGTAATCCTAACCCAAATAGGGGGAGATTGTTGGAACACCCTATTACTAATTTGGGTAAGGATCACTATGCTTGTCTTAGGAATCCCAGTTGACCTAGTTGTATAGTTGAAAAGGTCAACATTAGAATGAGTCTAGGGCTTAGAACTTAGGTTTGAGGCTGCCCCCAGGATCATTCCAAGATCAAGGTTGAAGAGCTTAGTCTAAGGCAATTTACGTCGAGCTAAGGTCGACGAATCGTCGAACTCCGTTCGACGCTCTCTGAGCTCATCTTCAATAAAACGTCGAACTCCGGTTGACGATCTTCGAGCTCAGATTGACTATCTGCTTTTGTCTAGCTTCTGCTGAGTCGTCGAACTCCCCTCGACTATCTTCTAGCTCAGTTCGACGATCCCTCCCAAAAGTTATTTCTCAGGTCTCTGAGCTCGGTTCGACGATCTTCGAGCTCAGATCGACGTTTTCTGTCTGCTTGTCCATTTAATCTCTGAGCTCAGTTCGACGATCGTAGAGCTCAGATCGACGTTTTATTGAAGATGAGCTCAGAGAGCGTCGAACGGAGTTCGACGATTCGTCGACCTTAGCTCGACGTAAATTGCCTTAGACTAAGCTCTTCAACCTTGATCTTGGAATGATCCTGGGGGCAGCCTCAAACCTAAGTTCTAAGCCCTAGACTCATTCTAATGTTGACCTTTTCAACTATACAACTAGGTCAACTGGGATTCCTAAGACAAGCATAGTGATCCTTACCCAAATTAGTAATAGGGTGTTCCAACAGGGTACCAAGTCATGTGACGGTGGATAGTACAAGGGTGCTGTTGCTGAATGGCTGTGTGATGCTTGCGGATAGGGCTTGCGATGTGGATGTGCAAATAGGAAGTCGGGATTTCGGTTTGAGTGCAGCTGTGCTACCGTTATCGGAGTTTGATGTGATCTTTGGTATGGACTGGCTCTCGGAGCAGCGTGCCTTTATTGATTGCAACTCCAAGGAGATTACACTGGGCCAGAATACCAGACTTGTGACGAAGTTCGCTGGTATGCGAGGAGTGGGCGAGACTCTGTTGTCTGCACTCCAAGTCGTCAATGCTGTTCGGAAGGGCGCGGAGTTATTCTTCACGTTAATTCAGGCTGTCGAGCCAAAGGCCAGTGTCGGTGAAGTGCCAGTTGTGTCAGAGTTTACCGATGTGTTTCCTAAAGATCTTCCTGGGTTACCACCCCAGCGGGAGATTGACTTCTCTATTGAGTTGGTGCCAGGTGCGAAACCTGTGGCCCGCTCTCCATATCGCATTGCGCCAAAAGAGATGGCTGAGTTGAAAGTCCAATTGCAAGAGTTGTTGGAGCAGGGATATATACGCCCAAGTATGTCACCTTGGAGCGCGCCTGTTCTCTTTGTGAAAAAGAAAGACGGTAGCTTACGGTTGTGTAATGACTACCGCGAATTGAATAAGCTGACGGAGAAAAACAAATATCCGATCCCACGGATTGATGACCTCTTTGATCAGCTGGCGGGATCAACGGTCTATTCCAAGTTGGATTTGAAATCGGGATATTATCAGCTAAGGATTAGGGAAGGTGACATTCCCAAGACGGCGTTTGGAACACGCTACGGTCATTATGAGTTCACGGTAATGCCGTTTGGCCTATGTAATGCACCTTCGGTATTTATGGACCTAATGCATCGAACGTTCCGAGAGTACTTGGATTTGTTTGTTATTGTGTTTATCGATGAAATCTTAGTATACTCTCAGTCGGAAGAGGATCATGCAAACCATTTGCGGTTGGTCTTGCATACCCTGCGGAGGAATAAGCTTTATGCCAAGTTCTCAAAGTGTGAGTTCTGGCTCTCTTCAGTAGCCTTTTTAGGCCATGTGGTAAGTGGAGAAGGTATCGCGGTGGATCCGTTGAAGATAAGTGCCATTCGAGATTGGCCAGTGATGTCTTCAGTGGCCGAGGTCAGGAGCTTCCTTGGACTTGCGGGCTACTATAGACGGTTTGTGGAAAACTTCTCACGGATTGCTTTACCTCTGACCACGCTGACGAGAAAAGATCAAAAGTTCATTTGGACGCCGGAGTGCGCGCGAGCTTTTGAAGACTTGAAGAGTCGTTTGACCACGGCGCCTGTGTTGACATCGCCATGTGGTACCGATGGGTATGAGATCTATAGTGATGCTTCTGGGAGCGGCTTAGGCTGCGTTCTTCTGCAGTTTGGTAAAGTGATTGCTTATGGCTCGCGTCAGTTGAAAGTGCATGAGCGGAATTACCCCGTCCATGATTTGGAGTTGGCGGCGGTAATCTTTGCGCTCAAGTTGTGGCGGCACTATCTATATGGCGTTAAAGTGGATATCTATACAGATCACAAGAGCCTAAAGTATTTGTTGGATCAGAAGGATCTGAATATGCGACAACGAAGATGGATGGAGTTCCTCGGGGACTACACCTTCGAGATTCACTATACTCCCGGGAAGGGAAATGTGGTCGCTGATGCTTTGAGTCGAAAGACTACGGTACGGGCAAGCTGGTTGCAGAGGCATGATCAGCGTTTGATCCAGGAATTGGAAGCAATGGAGATATCATGTGTTGACAAGGGTTCGTCAACCGATACATGCTTGAACTGGACGGAGGTGCAATATGACCTTACGGACAGAGTTCGGCGAGCAACGGAGCTTGATGAAAGTCTCCAGCGCTATGCAAAAGATGGGCCGGAGGACCAATTCTCTTGGGATAACGGTTTGTTACGAAGAAATGGTCGAGTGTGCGTCCCAAGTGTGGGTAAATTGAGGGAAGAGTTGATGTACGAAGCTCACTTTGCAAAGTACTCAGTTCACCCAGGGAGCACAAAGATGTACAGAGATATGAAAAAGCTGTTCTGGTGGCCCGGACTAAAGAAAGATGTCGCACGTTATGTGGCTGAATGCAATACCTGTGCGTTGGTAAAAGCAGAATGCCAGAAGCCTGGCGGTTTCCTGAAGTCGTTACCTATTCCAGAGTGGAAGTTCGATGACATTTCGATGGATTTCGTGCACGGGTTGCCGAGATCTCAATGCGGTCATGATTCAATCTGGGTGATTGTGGACCGGTTGACAAAAGTGGCGCACTTCCTTCCAAACAGAAGAGACGATTCAGTGGAAACCTTGGCCAAGCTTTATGTGGAGCAGGTTGTTCGACTGCACGGTGTTCCTCGGAGCATCGTTAGTGACCGTGATGGGCGGTTCACATCGAATGATTGGCGGCTCGTTCATCAAATGTTGGGTACAAAATTGGCGTTTAGTACGGCCTTTCATCCCCAAACGGATGGCCAGACTGAACGGACCAACAGAACGATGGAGGATATGCTCCGCATGTGCACCCTAGACTTTGGTAAGCGATGGGAAGATTATATATTTCTTGTCGAATTTGCCTATAATAATAGCTACCAGGTGAGTATTGGTATGGCGCCATTTGAAGCTTTATATGGTCGGAAATGCCGTACACCGTTAGCTTGGACAGAAGCAGGCAAATCTAAGCTGAGTGGGAAAAAGGAAGTCGAAGAAGCTACCTCGCCCATACGCTCTATTCGGGAGAGGCTATTGATAGCCCAAGATCGTCAAGCAAAGTACTACAATGCCAAACACCGGAACGTGGAGTTCGCGGTGGGTGATTGGGTATATTTGAAGATCAAACCCTTCAAAGGTGTGTCCAGGATTCGGCGTTTGAAAAAGCTCAGTCCGAGGTATCTTGGTCCGTTTGAGGTGGTGGAGCGAGTTGGGGAAGCTGCTTATCGACTAGCACTTTCAGCAGACTTGCGTGGATTACATGATGTATTTCACATCTCAGTCCTTCGTAAGGCGGTGAAGGATCCAGCTCATATGGTGGAGAATGATCGGGTACCGATCGAGTATGGGCTAACGACGAGAGTTAGACCCATTCGGATCGAGGATCGAGCCGAGAAACAGTTGCGGAACAAAGTGATCGGGATGGTCAAGGTCCGATGGGACAATTGTGGCCGTGAAGAGCTAACATGGGAGCGAGAGCAGACCATGCGAGCTGAGTTTCCCGAGTTATTTGTATAAACTGTAGACCGTGTACTTTTTGTTATAACATAATTATAGCATTGCTTGTTCTTGTTTCCTTACCGTGCAAATTTCGGGACGAAATTTTGTTAAGGGGGGGGGGGGGGGGGTTGTAACACCCCAAAAAGACCCCAAAGGACTCAAAATGATTTTTGAGGTACAGGTAAGTTTACACGGCCTGGGACACGGGCGTGTCCCAGGGCGTGTCGGGGGTACACGGCCTGGGACACGGGCGTGTCCCAGGGCGTGTTCAGGTTAGTCGACGATTGATAGTCGACGATCATCGAGCCTGGGACACAGCCTTCGACACGGGCGTGTCCCAGGGCGTGTCCGAATTAAATTTCGAGTTTGGCCTGTTCGAGTCAGAATAGTACACGGCCTTGAACACGGCCGTGAACACGGGCGTGTCAGGTGGGACACGGGCGTGTCCGATGCCGTGTTCCGACCCGTGTACTGGTTGCAGCTCGATGAGGCAGGATCGACACGGGCGTGTCTCAGGATGACACGGGCGTGTCAGGTTCGACACGGGCGTGCCGATGCCCGTGTTGTTCAGTCGATTCAATACCGCGTGTGCCGCTTAAGGGTACACGGCCTGTGACACGGGCGTGTCACAGGCCGTGTCAGCCAAAATTTGGGTTTTTGGGCAAATCGTGGCCGTTCAGATTTCTCTCTTTTGATCCAAGGGCTAAGGTGATTTCCTGGCTAGATTAATTCGTGAAGGGGTGATGAAGAAGGCATTCTTCATTTTGCTTAAGGAAGAGAGAAATAAAGAGGAGGAAGAAGAAGGAGGAGGAGAGCAAGCCACCGGCGGAGTTCCCGTGCTCCGATTCGTGATCCGAAGCCGGCGTTGTGAAGGCAAGGCTGCTGCGGTTCTTTCTCACCAGCTAGTTTTCGATGGCTCCGAAGAGATCGACAAGGGTAACGATCTCCCTCCTTGGACATGTGAAGTCCTTATTTTCTGCATTGCATAGGGAAAACCCTTCCCCGCGAGTGTGCGGTGGGTTGTGGTGTCCCTTGGGGTAGATATGTGAAGTCCCCCTTGTTAGAGGCCGGAATTGGAGTACGGCTCTAGGCATGCTGTGTGAAGCCCATCTGGATATGGTCTGGATTGGTGATGCTTGTTTGCATATCGGAGAAGGCTCCGTGATTATGGCTTGTAATGCCTTGTGCCTACCTGTTGTTTGGTGCGGCAGGAAGTACTGGATGATGTCCAGGAAATGAAGAGGGTTGGATGCAACTCTTGTGGCCGTGCGTTGCCACAGGAAAGGTGAAACCGACCCGCGCCTATAAATAGCCATGGATACTTCCGTATTCGAGGTGGCACGGCGACTTGAGCAATGGGGGGTGGCTGATCCGTACCTGCGTTAGGTCCGTCCGACTTGGAAGCCTGGTTATAGGTTTTGTTGGAGCGCCTAATGAGAGTCTTAGGCCCATGCGCCGGAAAGACTAGAATGCTCAAATACCGTGTAGACGGTGGTGTTGTGTAACGACCCCATCCGTTAAATGACGTATAGTAGAAGGTCCGGCCGGGGCCCCACACTATATGCCACAAACAGACGGTGAGGTCACAGGATAATACCAAGCCAAATACGAATCCTAACTCAGAGCATTCTAGCGGAAGCTTTAAGTTACAACTTTGAACTCTAAACAGGAATGTCCAATATATAAACCACCTTTATATATCACCACGGAATGTACACAAATACAAGAGTTTGGCCTTAAGGCCTTACAGTTCCTCTTACATACAACATGTTTTACAAACCTCGGCACGCAGGCCGGCCATACATGAGTAAAAGAGAAAACAAAACAAAGCCATTCGCTTAGCCTTCAAGGGCTAGCCGCAGCAGCAGCAGCAACAGCAGTAGGGCTTCAGCCCATCACTTACCACTTGGCTCTCCAGCACCTGCACGGGAACAATCCACCCAACCGGTGGCAAACAATGCAACGGTCAGCTTTCAGCTGACCCAATTATAACAATCCTACCCCTTTCTCGGGGCATGAGCATTCTTTCCCTGCAAGCATGGCATCATCAAATAGCAACTATGTGCGCGCAGGCACATTCAAGCCATCACAACCATCGGCCACACGGCCCGACAGTCCGTGCACTCAGGGCACATTTTTGGTGTACCGGAATACCAGGGTCAACACCACCGTCTACACGGTATTTGAGCATTTTAGTCTTTCCGGCGCGCGGGCCTAAGACTCTCATTAGGCGCTCCAACAAAACCTATAACCAGGCTTCCAAGTCGGACGGACCTAACGCAGGTACGGATCAGCCACCCCCCGTTGCTCAAGTCGCCGTGCCACCTCGAATACGGAAGTATCCATGGCTATTTATAGGCGCGGGTCGGTTTCACCTTTCCTGTTCGGCAATCTGCCTTTTCATCGGTTTGCAGCCCAACGGCTCAACCACTCACAAAGTGGCAACACACGGCCACAAGAGTTGCATCCAACCCTCTTCATTTCCTGGACATCGTCCAGTACTTCCTGCCGCACCAAGCAACAGGTAGGAACAAGGCATCACAAGCCATTATCACGGAGCCTTCTCCGATATGCAAACAAGCATCACCAATCCAGATTACATCCATATGGGCTTCACACAGCATGCCTAGAGCCGTACTCCAATTCCGGCCTCTAACAAGGGGGACTTCACATATCTACCCCAAGGGACACCACAACCCACAGCACACTCGCGGGGAAGGGTTTTCCCTATGCAATGCAGAAAAGAAGGACTTCACATGTCCAAGGAGGGAGATCGTTACCCTTGTCGATCTCTTCGGTGCCATCAAAAACTAGCCGGTGAGAAAGAACCGCAGCAGCCTTGCCTTCACAACGCCGGCTTCGGATCACGAATCGGACCACGGGAGCTCCGCCGGTGGCTTGCTCTCCTCCTCCTTCTTTCTCTCTTCCTCTCTCTTTCTCTCTTCCTTAAGGACAAATGAAGAATGAATCTTCATCCTTCCTTCACGTATTAATCCAGCCAGGAAACCACCTTGGCCCTTGGATCAAAAGAGAGAAAACTGAACGGCCAAGATTTTCCCAAAAAACCAATTTTTTGGCCGACACGGCCTGTGACACGCCCGTGTCACAGGCCGTGTACCCTTAAGCGGCACACACAGTTTGAACCGACTGAACAACACGGGCATCGACACGCCCGTGTCGAACCTGACATGCCCGTGTCATTCTTGAGACACGCCCGTGTCTCCTGCTTCATCGAGCTGCAACCAGTACACGGGTCGGAACACGGCATCTGACATGCCCGTGTCCAGCCTGACACGCCCGTGTTCAAGGCCGTGTTCACGGCCGTGTCCGGCTCTGACTTGAATAGGCCAATTTCGAAAAATAATTCGAACACGCCCTGGGACACGCCCGTGTCCCAGGCCGTGTACACCCGACACGCCCTGGGACACGCCCGTGTCCCAGGCCGTGTCAAATAGCCTGCTACTCAAACTTTCAGATGAGTCTTTTTGGGGCCTTTTTGGGGTGTTACAACCCTCCCCCCCTTAACAAAATTTCGTCCCGAAATTTGCACGGTAAGGAAACAAAACCAGTAATGCTATAACTCTGTTATAATAAAAAGTACACGGTCTACAGTTTATACAAATAACTTGGGAAACTCAGCTCGCATGGTCTGCTCTCGCTCCCATGTTAGCTCTTCACGGCCACAATTGTCCCATCGGACCTTGACCATCCCGATCACTTTGTTCCGCAACTGTTTCTCGGCTCGATCCTCGATCCGAATGGGTCTAACCCTCGTCGTTAGCCCATACTCGACCGGTACCCGATCATGCTCCACTACTTGAGTTGGATCCTTTACCGCCTTACGAAGGACTGAGATGTGAAATACATCATGTAATCCACCCAAGTCCGCTGAAAGTGCTAGTCGATAAGCAGCTTCCCCAACTCGCTCCACCACCTCAAACGGACCAAGATATCTCGGACTTAGCTTTTTCAAACGCCGAATCCTGGACACGCCTTTGAAGGGTTTGATCTTCAAATATACCCAATCACCCACCGCGAACTCCACGTTCCGATGTTTGGCGTTGTAGTACTTTGCTTGACGATCTTGGGCTATCAATAGCCTCTCTCGAATAGAGCGTATGAGCGAAGTAACTTCTTCGACTTCCTTTTTCCCACTCAGCTTAGATTCGCCTGCTTCTGCCCAAGCTAACGGTGTACGGCATTTCCGACCATACAACGCCTCAAATGGTGCTATACCAATACTCGCTTGGTAGCTATTATTATAGGCAAATTCGACGAGAAATATATAATCTTCCCATCTCTTACCAAAGTCTAGGGCGCACATGCGGAGCATATCCTCCATCGTCCTGTTGGTTCGTTCAATCTGGCCATCCGTTTGGGGATGAAAGGCCATACTAAACGCTAACTTTGTACCCAATATTTGATGAACGAGCCGCCAATCATTCGATGTGAACCGCCCATCACGGTCACTAACGATGCTCCGAGGAACACCGTGCAGTCGAACAACCTGCTCCACATACAGCTTGGCCAAGGTTTCCACTGAATCGTCTCTTCTGTTTGGAAGGAAGTGCGCCACTTTCGTCAACCGGTCCACAATCACCCAGATTGAATCATGACCGCGTTGAGATCTCGGCAACCCGTGCACGAAATCCATCGAAATATCATCGAACTTCCACTCCGGAATAGGTAACGACTTCAGGAAACCGCCAGGCTTATGGCATTCCGCTTTCACCAACGCACAGGTAGTGCATTCAGCCACATAACGTGCGACATCTTTCTTTAGTCCGGGCCACCAGAACAGCTTTTTCATATCCCTGTACATCTTTGTGCTCCCTGGGTGAACTGAGTACTTTGCAAAGTGCGCTTCGTACATCAACTCTTCCCTCAATTTACCCACACTTGGGACGCACACTCGACCATTTCTCCGTAACAACCCGTTATCCCAAGAGAATTGATCATCCGGCCCATCTTTAGCATAGCGCTGGAGACTTTCATCAAGCTCCGTTGCTCGCCGAACTCTATCCGTCAGGTCATATTGCACCTCCGTCCAGTTCAAGCATGCATCGGTTGACGAACCCTTGTCAACGCAATATATCTCCAATGCTTCCAATTTTTGGATCAAACGCTGATCATGCCTCTGCAACCAGCTTGCCCGTACCGGAGTCTTCCGACTCAAAGCATCAGCGACCACATTTCCCTTCCCGGGAGTATAGTGAATCTCGAAGGTGTAGTCCCCAAGGAACTCCATCCATCTTCGTTGTCGCATATTCAGATCCTTCTGATCCAGCAAATACTTTAGGCTCTTGTGATCCGTATAGATATCCACTTTAACGCCATATAGATAGTGCCGCCACAACTTGAGCGCAAAGATTACCGCCGCCAACTCCAAATCATGGACGGGGTAGTTCCGCTCATGCACTTTCAACTGACGCGAGCCATAAGCAATCACTTTACCAAATTGCAGAAGAACGCAGCCTAAGCCGCTCCCTGATGCATCACTATAGATCTCATACCCACCGGTACCACATGGCGATGTCAACACAGGCGCCGTGGTCAAACGACTCTTTAAGTCTTCAAAAGCTCGCGCGCACTCCGGCGTCCAAATGAACTTTTGATCCTTTCTCGTCAGCGTGGTCAGAGGTAAAGCAATCCGTGAGAAGTTTTCCACAAACCGTCTATAGTAGCCCGCAAGTCCAAGGAAGCTCCTGACCTCGGCCACTGAAGACATCACTGGCCAATCTCGGATGACACTTATCTTCAACGGATCCACCGCAATACCCTCTCCGCTTACCACATGGCCTAAAAAGGCTACTGAAGAGAGCCAGAACTCACACTTTGAGAACTTGGCAAAAAGCTTATTCCTCCGCAGGGTATGCAAGACCAACCGCAAATGGTTTACGTGATCCTCTTCCGACTGAGAGTATACTAAGATGTCATCGATAAACACAATAACAAACAAATCCAAGTACTCTCGGAACGTTCGATGCATTAGGTCCATAAATACCGAAGGCGCATTACATAGGCCAAACGGCATTACCGTGAACTCATAATGACCGTAGCGTGTTCCAAACGCCGTCTTGGGAATGTCACCTTCCCGAATCCTTAGCTGATAATATCCCGATTTCAAATCCAACTTGGAATAGACCGTTGATCCTGCCAGCTGATCAAAGAGGTCATCAATCCGCGGAATCAGATATTTGTTTTTCTCCGTCAGCTTATTCAACTCGCGGTAGTCAATACACAACCGTAAGCTACCGTCTTTCTTTTTCACAAATAGAACAGGCGCGCTCCAAGGTGACATACTTGGGCGTATATATCCCTGCTCCAACAACTCTTGCAATTGGACTTTCAACTCAGCCATCTCTTTTGGCGCGACGCGATATGGAGAGCGGGCCACAGGTTTCGCACCTGGCACCAACTCGATAGAGAAGTCAATCTCCCGCTGGGGTGGTAACCCAGGAAGATCTTTAGGAAACACGTCGGCAAATTCTGACACAACTGGCACTTCACCGACACTGGCCTTTGGCTCAACAGCCTGAATTAGCGTGAAGAATAACTCCGCGCCCTTCCGAACAGCATTGACGACTTGGAGTGCAGACAACAACGTTCCGCCAACTCCTCGCATACCAGCGAACTTCGTCACAAGCCCGGTATTCTGGCCCAGTGTAATCTCCTTGGAGTTGCAATCAATAAAGGCACGCTGCTCTGAGAGCCAGTCCATACCAAAGATCACATCAAACTCCGATAACGGTAGCACAGCTGCACTCAAACCGAAATCCCGACTTCCTCTTTGCACATCCACATCGCAAGCCCTATCCGCAAGCATCATACAGCCATTCGGCAATAGCACCCTTGTACTATCCACCGTCACATGACTTGGTACCCCAATTCGAGATACGAAATCCTCAGACAGAAAAGAATGCGAAGCACCCGTATCAAACTGGGCTCTCGCCAAATTATTCCGAATCAGGACAAAGCCTGCAGCACACACACATCATGCACAAGCTAAACATAACCAAAACCAAAAGCACCAGCAAGTAAACTAAATCAACTCGTACCTGTGACGACGTCACTTTGCTTAATCGCTTCCTGTTGGCCAAGTTGATAGATTCGGGGCTGCATCTGAGACGCAGAGGAATCAACCACCGCTTTGCCCTTCTCAGCATACGACGCACCCGTCTTCTTCTCCCCTTTGGGCTGCACAACCCGACAGTCACGAGCTATATGCCCCACCCGGCCACAGTTATAGCATGTACGAGCATCCGGCCTTGATGTCGCTCCCGACACAACGGTCGTAGTCACTTGCCCAGACGGCTTGGACCTCTTGCCCCCTTTCTTCTGGTAAAACGACTTGCTTGGGCGAGGTGCTTGAACCTCTGGCTTTGACACAACCAAGCCCTTGTTCCCTTGCACTCGCCTCATGTCCTTCTCCAACGCGCACGCAGTATCAACCAACGCCTGAAACCCTTGGCTCACAGAACTCGAAAGCAGGAATCGCAACTCATCCCGTAATCCTTCATAGAACCGATTCGTTTTCCTTTGGTCATCCGCGAAGATTGTACCCGCATATCGTCCCAACCTGGTAAACTCATGCAAGTAGATATCCACACTATCTTCCCCTTGCTTTAACCGTTGGAACTCATTTTCCATAGCAATGCGTTGCGCCGCTGGGACATGTTTCGTCAGAAATATTCGAGAGAACTCCTCAATCGACACTTGTGTTAATTGCCTGCCCGCCAAATGGTGTAGCTCAACCTCGTCCCACCACAATCGCGCCTCCCCTTCAAGCATGAAGGTGGCTAAGGTGACCTTTAGAGTTTCCTCCGCCCTGATCGCTGTCATTATCCTCTTGACACGCGATAACCAATCTTCCGCCTGCGTTGGGGATCCCATTCCCGCAAACGTAGGAGGACTGAAGCTCATGAATTGCTTCAACTGTCGGTCAGCTGCTCGTGGATCTACAGCCTCAACCGGCTCGGGTCTTACATCAACACGAACTGGCACTACTGCCGGCTGCGCTTGCCCGGTCGGCTGAATCATGGCAAATAGCGCCTCAGCCACTAAGCGAACAGTTTCCGCAGATGGAGGGGGTGTTGGCACCTCAGCTGGTGCCGCACTCTCATCAGAGCGCTGGGGCTCAGACTGCCCAGCACCACTACGTGTCACCTATAGGTGGACAAGACACACATTAGCGAACGTATGCAAGCAAAACAACACAAAAAGGAACGCGCAGATTCCTCAAACAAGATTTTGTACATTCCTTAATGGACATTCCAGAGTTCATTAGCGTTACAGCAGGTCGCACAAACACGTGCTCGCCACCCCACAAAAGAATTCGACCACAAATTCGAAAGAGGAAGACCGACAAAATCTGATACCAAAATGTAACGACCCCATCCGTTAAATGACGTATAGTAGAAGGTCCGGCCAGGGCCCCACACGATATGCCACAAACAGACGGTGAGGTCACAGGATAATACCAAGCCAAATATGAATCCTAACTCAGAGCATTCTAGCGGAAGCTTTAAGTTACAACTTTGAACTCTAAACAGGAATGTCCAATATATAAACCACCTTTATATATCACCACGGAATGTACACAAATACAAGAGTTTGGCCTTAAGGCCTTACAGTTCCTCTTACATACAACATGTTTTACAAACCTCGGCGCGCAGGCCGGCCATACATGAGTAAAAGAGAAAACAAAACAAAGCCATTCGCTTAGCCTTCAAGGGTTAGCCGCAGCAGCAGCAGCAACAGCAGTAGGGCTTCAGCCCATCACTTACCACTTGGCTCTCCAGCACCTGCACGGGAACAATCCACCCAACCGGTGGCAAACAATACAACGGTCAGCTTTCAGCTGACCCAATTATAACAATCCTACCCCTTTCTCGGGGCATGAGCATTCTTTCCCTGCAAGCATGGCATCATCAAATAGCAACTATGTGCGCGCAGGCACATTCAAGCCATCACAACCATCGGCCACACGGCCCGACAGTCCGTGCACTCAGGGCACATTTTCGGTGTACCGGAATACCAGGGTCAACACCACCGTCTACACGGTATTTGAGCATTTTAGTCTTTCCGGCGCGCGGGCCTAAGTCTCTCATTAGGCGCTCCAACAAAACCTATAACCAGGCTTCCAAGTCGGACGGACCTAACGCAGGTACGGATCAGCCACCCCCCGTTGCTCAAGTCGCCGTGCCACCTCGAATACGGAAGTATCCATGGCTATTTATAGGCGCGGGTCGGTTTCACCTTTCCTGTTCGGCAATCTGCCTTTTCATCGGTTTGCAGCCCAACGGCTCAACCACTCACAAAGTGGCAACACACGGCCACAAGAGTTGCATCCAACCCTCTTCATTTCCTGGACATCGTCCAGTACTTCCTGCCGCACCAAGCAACAGGTAGGAACAAGGCATCACAAGCCATTATCACGGAGCCTTCTCCGATATGCAAACAAGCATCACCAATCCAGATTACATCCAGATGGGCTTCACACAGCATGCCTAGAGCCGTACTCCAATTCCGGCCTCTAACAAGGGGGACTTCACATATCTACCCCAAGGGACACCACAACCCACCGCACACTCGCGGGGAAGGGTTTTCCCTTTGCAATGCAGAAAAGAAGGACTTCACATGTCCAAGGAGGGAGATCGTTACCCTTGTCGATCTCTTCGGTGCCATCGAAAACTAGCCGGTGAGAAAGAACCGCAGCAGCCTTGCCTTCACAACGCCGACTTCGGATCACGAATCGGACCACGGGAGCTCCGCCGGTGGCTTGCTCTCCTCCTCCTTCTTTCTCTCTTCCTCTCTCTTTCTCTCTTCCTTAAGGACAAATGAAGAATGTATCTTCATCCTTCCTTCACGTATTAATCCAGCCAGGAAACCACCTTGGCCCTTGGATCAAAAGAGAGAAAACTGAACGGCCAAGATTTTCCCAAAAAACCAATTTTTTGGCCGACACGGCCTGTGACACGCCCGTGTCACAGGCCGTATACCCTTAAGCGGCACACACAGTTTGAACCGACTGAACAACACGGGCATCAACACGCCCATGTCGAACCTGACACGCCCGTGTCATTCTTGAGACACGCCCGTGTCTCCTGCTTCATCGAGCTGCAACCAGTACACGGGTCGGAACACGGCATCTGACACGCCCGTGTCCAGCCTGACACGCCCGTGTTCAAGGCCGTGTTCACGGCCGTGTCCGGCTCTGACTTGAATAGGCCAATTTCGAAAAATAATTCGAACACGCCCTGGGACACGCCCGTGTCCCAGGCCGTGTACACCCGACACGCCCTGGGACACGCCCGTGTCCCAGGCCGTGTCAAACAGCCTGCTACTCAAACTTTCAGATGAGTCTTTTTGGGGCCTTTTTGGGGTGTTACATGTTGACCCTGGTATTCCGGTACACCAAGAATGTGCCCTGAGTGCACGGACTGTCGGGCCGTGTGGCCGATAGTTGTGATGGCTTGAATGTGCCTGCGCGCACATAGTTGCTATTTGATGATGCCATGCTTTGCAGGGAAAGAATGCTCATGCCCCGAGAAAGGGGTAGGATTGTTATAATTGGGTCAGCTGAATGCTGACCGTTGCATTGTTTGCCACCGGTTGGGTGGATTGTTCCCATGCAGGTGCTGGAGAGCCAAGTGGTAAGTGATGGGCTGAAGCCCTACTACTGTTACTGCTGCTGCTGCGGCTAGCCCTTGAAGGCTAAGCGAATGTTTTGTTAGTTCTCTTTTACTCATGTATGGCCGGCCTGCGCGCCGAGGTTTGTAAATCATGTTGTATGTAAAGAGGAACTGTAAGGCCTTAAGGCCAAACCTTTGTGTACATTCCATGGTTTTATATATAAAGGTGGTTTTATATATTGGACATTCCTGAGTAGAGTTCAAAGTTGTAACTTAAAGCTTCCACTAGAATGCTCTGAGTTAGGATTCGTATGGTTTGGTATTATCCTGTGACCTCACCGTCTGTTTGTGGCATATAGTGTGGGGCCCCGGCCGGACCTTCTACTATACGTCATTTAACGGATGGGGTCGTTACAGAACTAGTTCAAAAGGATGTGAAGAACTACGTCTTATTCATGCTGGGAAAGAGGAGCGATGATGTTTGCCAAGCTGACAGGCTTCACAATTTAAAGGAAAATCCTCTGAAGGAAGGTCTGGGAAAAGTTAATGAGTGAGGCGAAGAAGGATGGCCAAGACGATGATTCCATTGCTGAAGAGATGAAGAAGCAGAAAGGGAAACATCGTGATCAAGAAAGAAGAGGCCATCACTATCAATCTCAGTAGCAATTGTAGCTTTGGAGACAGAATCACAGGAAGAACAAGTGTTGCTCGTAAAAGTAACAGTGCAATTTAAATGAGTGCAAAGAACATGAACAAAGAGTAAATTGCACGAGAAAGTTGGGACATAGAGAGTGTCATCAAGCAGCAAATACGGAGAGATACACACAGTGCCAACACTATGCACAGGAGCAAATCCCATCTGCAATAACAATAGGAGACAGCCTGTTCTGTTCAAGATGCACGGTTTGAAAAAAAAGTCGGAGATAACCGGACACTAAGAGGAGCAAACCAAGAAGATACCGCGCGAGAAGAGAAGTTGCAGCGACCAAGAAGTGAACAAACCATGCGGGAAAAACCACACGGTCACGGTTACACCACACCAGTGGCAAGAAAAGAGGCCGCGACCAAGATGCGGAGCCCGCAACGATTAGAGGAGGCACAACGAGAAGATAAATGAAGAGGAGAAGCTGAAGAACAACAAAGAAGTTGCGCGAATAGGGAAAGAAGCCAAGTGAACAAGAAAAGAAGTCGCACAGAAGAAGAAGAAAGAGAGAAAGAGAGAAAGAGAGAAGAGAAAGAGTCTGTACGGTCTGGGTTACAACACACCAGTGGCAATCCGCGAGCAAAATGCAGAACTCGCAACAAAAAAGAAATCGCATGAGAGCGACAAACAAGAAAGGGAGGGAAGGGAGGGAAGCGAACAGAAAGAAGCCGGTGCGGGAAGCAAACCGGAAGAAGCCGTCACGATTAGACAGACAAACCGCAATCACATTATAGAAAAGAATTGATTCGCTCTGATACCATGTAAAAAAAGAGCGAGGAAACGGCTAAGAGGTAAATAAAGCGCAAATTTTATTACTCTAAAAAGATAATTATTACATAGGTATGCCCCCATTTTTATAGAAAATGGGGGAGATGAGAGAGAATACAACAATCGACGTGGGACTAAAAAACAAGTCGGGCGGCTTATGCGGTTTAACATGGTCAAACCGCACACTATACAACAAATATCTGTACACCCAGAGGCAACCAAGGAAAGCTTCCACATAGTTAGGGAAGACCGCTGGAACAGGCCGCCAGACCGCAACTGCGGATTTCCACCAGACCGCAGATGCGGTAATTCAACTGACCGCTGTTGCGGCTTTATCTAGACCGCTGCAGCAAATGACCAGGCCGCAACGGCTAACCTCCAGAATGCTACGGCTAATATCTGATGCACTACTGCGGCCTCAAACCAACCCACTGGAGATGCTACTACATAGACCGCTGACTAAACAGGCCACTGCGACTAGTTCGGCTAAACCGCCAAACTTAATAGATTGTAATCAACAATGTAGGACAAGTACAACTATTTATTAGAGCAGGTAATATTTAATCCAACACTCATTATGTACTCTTGATTCTCACTGTTAAAGTACAACAAAAAGTGTTGATAAGATTGGGCGGTGACTTATGGTGTAATCGCCCGGTGTTGCTAATCTGATCGGATGGTATTGGAGTTTGGGCAATTACTCAATGTGTAATCGCCCAATGTTTTGATTATCTATAGTCAGGGCGATAACTATTGTATGTAACCGCCCAATCTCCTTTTTCTGTGATTCTTACATTTAGTCATATAGTGCAAATTTTAAATTCTCTCTAATCATTTGTTCTGAATAAAGAGGAGTTCTCCTATATAATATTCATATTTTTGAAAAAAAAATATTCAATTATTTTCAATTTCTCACAAGGTATTAGAGCCATTGATCATGTGACCTACATTTCTATAATCACATATCGTGCATTTCTAGTACATGTGTTTCTGTAACTCTTAAAATCTCTCTATATGTTGTGATTCAGCAGACTTTAGTTTCCTAACCACCCGCCCTCTATACTAAATTTGCACAGATTTCGATTGTTTAACTGAATGCTTTTATTGATATGGTCGCACAACCTACTGCTTCTTCACTTTCGCTATCTTTCTTTGGTACCCGTGGTCCTATATAGCAAGGGCGGACACTGTCTCCCGTACCCACTCCTTCCGCTACTACTACATTATGTGGTTACTGTGTTTATAAACGATTTACTGTCGTGCTTATATTTTGTGGCAGAGGCTACCCCTACCATAAGGCATCCATAGGGCCACCGTACCAAGGCACAAGGCATCCTTAGGTCCACCGTCTTCACACAACATTTTAAGAACATATGAGGGGAAATAACGCCCGTTGACCGGATTATGTCCTTAGGAAGGTGACCAGTAACAATAAAAATGCCTCGATCAAGGCATGATTGATCATCACATCCAGACCTGCCAGCTATGCCTCCCAAGTGTGTCTCCTGAGAGCAATTATTGCGGTCTTAAGCTGGGAAGTGACCGATACTGGCAGGAGTGTCGGAGGAACGATGTTTTCCTCCTGCGAACGTCTGGACTCGTTCGAGGGGCCCCATGCAAGCACCATGACTCACCAGACTAGAGGTCGCGTGTGCCATCTACGTCTCTTGTGATGCTCCGCTGCATCGAGTTAAGGGTTTTTGAGAAAAAAAGAGATCTTTTCCTCTTTGAGGCAGGCCGGTCTTTAGAGAACGAAATGTACTTTGCTAAGAATAATAGCTCTTCAGGTCATCTCCGCTCCAGGTGTTGGGCAACTCCTTGCCTTCATATGTCTTCAATCGGTAGGATCTGTTCCTAAGCACCTCCTTGATGATGAATGGCCCCTCCCAGTTGGGCTTAAGTTTTCCTATCGAGGCTGCTCTCCCAGCCGCGTCTACGTTCTTTAGAACCAGATCTCCTTTCTCGAACTGCTTCAGCCAAACATTCTTGTCGAAATACCTGGTCGTCCTTCGCTTAGCATCCGCTTGCTTAATCACTGATTGATCCCAGAGTTCCTTCATCAGGTTGAGGCTGCACTTGAGTTCCTTGTGATTGACTTTCATCCAATTGTTGCCGCCTTGCCTGGCCAACAACAGTTGCGGGCTCTCGACGTTTATGTTTACTGGAATAAGGGCCTCAAACCCATGTGATAGTTTGAAGGGTGTCTCCCCTGTGGAAGAAGATGGATTCGTACCGAGGGTCCAGAGAACTACCTGTAGTTGCTCTGCCCAAGCGTTATCCACCTTCTTGAGCAGATTCGAGATTTTCTAGCTCGGCATTGATAAAAATAGTTCTGTTCCCGCCCCTCCTTAGAAGGGTATTTCTTGAACCACCTGCGCGGGCTCAAGGTGCATTCCATCCTCGCGTGCTATGAGCCGACAAAGAGCCTTTGTTACAATCTCGCAATACCCCACGAGGGCCTGCTTGCCAAAACTAGAGGGCAGAAGCTTTTCCTTAGAATTCATCCTGTAGTCTCTGCTCAGCCTGCATGAGCACTGGGAAACTTTTTCAACCAGTTGGATCTGAAGTCCGTGTGGCAAGCGATATTGTTATCTTTCAGCGGCGACGGAGATTTTACCAATTGCTTGGCCCACACTCACCACACTAAATTCTGTTGGAGACAAAAAAAGTCACCAACTCTCCACGCTCTATCCCTGAGTAGGGTCCTCGATAGAGGAAAGAGCGTGGTTTGCGAGCGACCGGTTTCTATCCCTGAGATTGATAGCGGGAGGTCGAAAAAGAAGAGACCATCGACACCAGCATACCCTTGATTGGACCCGCCGTGGCGAATGCCTCCCTTACGACTGGCCTCTCTTTATTAATTTCCACAAAATATTACAATTGTGTGGTGCAGCCACCCGAGGGATGTGCACGCGCACAATGACCAAAACAATAGAACTTAATGACCACACCTACAACATGGCTAGTTTTGGATTAAGTCCACCTCTCTCCCACCGCTAACACCCCTGACCCCCCTTTTATACTAGAGGGTAGGCTGCATTGATGATTCACGAAATGGAGGGCATTTAATTCCTTATAAATCACAACATTAAATGCACAACCGCCCGAAGAACATGAAGAGTCAGGCAGCGAACACTAACGAAGCCGCACAAAGCCACGCAGGGATGCCTGAGTTGAATCAAAAGAGGAGTAGTCTATGCGGACTGGGTTGAGTTGTCCGCATGCACTCCTAGATGGAGCTTCCATACCATATCCCGAGAGGCCGCCTGAAGGCCGTTTGCTGCTTGTCCTCGTCGAATACTGTCACGCTCTCGGGGATGTCCAAAAGTCCTCTAGAGTGCCCTCCAGATAAGTTTGCGGACTCTGAAGACTTGCTTGGTGACTCTGTTCGTGCCCAATGGATTCTCTCCTCTGTCATCGCAAGATTTGGGATAAAATTAATGGTACTTTACGATCACATAAGATCCCTTACGTACGCCTCTCCACTTCAACCAACCCGCTTGGATTCTATGTGTCACGTCTTTATCAATACCACCATATTTTTGAACTATCTATCTAAGATATTTTAAACACTCACTACTGGTAATATCTTGATCACCAAACTAAATAATGAAGTCATCCATCCTTCATTCACAACTAAATTTAAGCTTCATATACTACCTCTTTGCCCTGCTCAACATAAAACCCTTCCTTTCTAAATTCTCTCGCCAAGATTAAAGTTTTTTGTTTACACCCTCATGCCCCTCATCGACCAAAATGATATAATCCACAAACAATAAACACTAAGGTATTACTTGTTGGATATGTCTGGTGAGCTCATCCAAGATAAGGGTAAAGATATAAGAACTTAAAGTTGAACCTTGATTTAAGCCAACAGTGATAGGAGATTCCCTTGTTAATCCTCTAGATGTCTTCACCCTTGTCACTGAATTTGTATACATATCTTTGATTATGTCAATATATGATATATTTTTATTTCAATAAATAAAAATAAATTGGTATATTGAAAGTCTTTGTTCAAGGGTAGCTAAACACCTAGAGGGGGGGGGGGTGTGAATAGGTTGGTTTTGGTTCTTTTGAATTTTTTTTAATAATAAGCTTGGTGTGTGTTAGAGTTAGTTGTTATCTTTTAAGAATCACACCTACACACAAGATTTTATAGTGGTTCCCCTATCTAGGGTACATCCACTTTCCCCCTACATTATCTTGCAGTGAGCTAGATTTGGTTATCTTTTCCAATAACCTCATCTCCTTGAGCTTACACCTCAGATCCCCCTCAGTATCTTATAACTCAGAGTGAATCTCACTCCTACACCTCAGACTGAATCCAGTCCTACCTATGACACAAAATTCCTACACTCAGAGATACATCAGATCTCCTACCTCAGATCTCTCAGGATCCTACCTCAGATCCACTCCTAGATCCTACCCACTAAGAGACAACAACTCCTACCACTCAGTCTTTATAACACAGGCTTACAATTCAGATCATATAGTGATCCTACAGTTTGAATAAGGTTTTGTGGTGATTAACTCTAGAGAAATAAACCTCTAAGTTAGTTTCCTGGACTGTGATGAAATAGCCCTAACTCCACAACAACAAGAAAGTGAATCTTCAAAGTTGATCTGCTTGTGCTGAGAAAAACTATTGCAGAGCTCTGTTCCTTCAAGCTTGAGAATATCTGAGTTGAATGCAACAACCTTGAAGAAGAAGAATAACTATATTGAGTTCTCAGCGAACTAACCCTTGCAGAAAATTAGGGTTTGAGTTCTTGCCGAAGACTCTTTTAGTTTTCGAATTCAACCACTTTTTCAGCACGAATGATAATCTTTGTCAAAAACTATTTTTAATTTCTCTGCTATGACTTTTTATATCCCGCAGTCTAATGGCTCTTTGATCTGTATGGGCAAGTAGTATGAGCACCTGTAAAGTAGCTTTACCATTAACTGCACTGCAGAAAGAATGCGGCACCATTTGTCCTTTAGCACGCAAAACCCGCTTCATTTGAATTTGAGATGACGTCAGCATGACTCAATACTTGTAGACTTAGCAACTTTCACCATACAGTCTGCATATGCGTTGAGTGAAGTCTTTCGACTCAACACATAGATGTTTTAAGTGTTTCCTTGAGACTCAACGTATCTAGACTTTCAGTGTTAATTGGTGAAGCGTTGAGTGATATGTCTTCACTCAACACAAAAATACTTAGCTGAATAACTACCTAACTTCTGAGGTGTTGAGTGACCCTTCATCACTCAACGACGTTGACTTTGACAACATAACTGATAAGGCATTGAGTGAACCTTCATCACTCCATGCATTTGTACTTAACAAATTTTTCTGGTTGAAGGCGTTGAGTGAGCCATCTTCACTCAACACTTTTGGACTTGACATTTATCCTGACTGAAGGCATTGATTGAATCTTCTACACTCAATGCTTCAAGACTTGTACAAAATTTCTGAATTAAGGCGTTGAGTGAACCATCTGCACTCAACGCTTATGTACTTTGATTTATCTTTGATAAGACGTTGAGTGAGCCTTCTTCTCTCAATGCTCTTGTACATGAACAGATTCTCTTTGAGTAGGCATTGAGTGAATGACCTTCACTCAATGCTTCTGGACTTAGCCAGATTTGAGTCCATCATCACTGAGGCTTTGAATGACTCAGCTTCTATCAACGCTTTTAGGCCTCTGGCGTTGAATGATGAGTGCTCACTCAACGCTACTAGACTTAGACAAATTTCTACCTCTCTATTGTATCCAATTTTGAGTCGAACAAAACTTCTAACCCTGTTAGCCTGTCTAATCAATGAACATAGGTCAACCTACATACATTGAACTAGAACATATACCAAATACAAACATATGTATAGACTTGTAGTGAATCTTCTACACTCAACCCTTCTAGGCTTGTATAGAATTTCTGAATGAAGGTGTTGAGTGAACTATCTACACTCAACGCTTATGTACTTTGATGTATCTTTGATAAAACATGGTGTGAGTCTTCTTCTCTCAATGCTCCTATATATGGACAGATTCTCTTTGAGTAGGGGTTGAGTGAATGACCTTCACACAACGCTTCTAGACTTAGCGAGATTTGAGTCTATCACCACTGAGGCTTTGAATGACTGAGCTCTTGTCAACGCTTTTAGGCCTCTGGCGTTGAATGACGAGTGCTCACTCAACACTACTAGACAGGCAAATTTCCGCCTCTCTATAGTATCCAGTCTTGAGTCCAACAAAACTTCTGACCCTGTCAACCTGTCTAATCAATGATTAGAGGTCAACCTGCATGCATTGAACGAGAACATATACCGAACACAAACATATGTATACTATTAACTTGTGGGTCTTTTAAAATATGGGACATTGTGATCAATGGACACAATATATATATATATATATATATATATATATATATATATATATATAAATAAGATAGGGTTCACCCTAAAACTTCCAAGTTAAACCAGGAAGATTTCAACCAAAGATGCGAAGGGAAGTCAACCCAACCAAACGAGTCGTGCACACCAAGCCGCACTCGTCCATTTAAAGCGTATGAGATTGCCCCAAGCGGAGAGCGGGACTAAGCAAGCCTGCGCACGAGTACCATGCGCAAGCACGCACAAAAGATCCATACAAGCCTCACTCATGCGCAGTCCCTATACACCCGCGCGAGCACTGCGCGCGACATCATGCACGCGAAAGGCCTGCAACGTGTAGTATCCCGCGAGCCAACAATGTCGCGGCACCGCGCGTGCGGTAGGGATTTCGCAGCACCGGGTACGCCGAAGGGCTGTCGCATCACCACTCATGTGGCAGGTCTATCGTGGATCCGCGTGCGTGGGCGAATGACTTGTGCGTGCAACACATGCATGTGGGCTTCAGTAGTGGCTGCCAATGCCTCTGGTCGCTAGTGTCGCCACTGGTTGCCTCCACCACCTCTGGTTGTTGTCACCGCCACTGGCTGCCGCTACCGGCTCTAGGCACCACCTATGGGCATCTCCGATCGTTGGCATAATTGGTCACCTTTGCTTTGCTGCCAAGACTTCTTGGGGGGGCAATTTTGTCTTTTCGGTAAAGTTAGTGATCCAGGTGACTGAAACAGAGCGATGCCATTCACCAACACAAATTCCACCCTGGAGCAATTACCAACATATCCCTCCAAAAAACTATAAATATTTTATCATGCCTTCATTTAAGGATGGGCAACGCTAGTGGATAGAGAGAGCTCTGAGGTTTTTTGGCGAGAATGTGAGACTTTGATCTTTCCTCCGATCAAAATTTTTTCTCCTCATTCTCTAGTGCAATGGCGTCTCAAAGCTTCTAAGGAGTGATATCCTCTTCCACAGGAGCGTTCTCATCAATGCTCCAATTAAGCAGGAGCACATTCATCGAGGCTCCTAGGACTTAACGATTTACCCACTGGAGCGCTCCCATCCAGGCTCTAAGGACTTAGTTTCTTTTCTGTGATTTTCACTCTATACTTATAATGGAGAGGTGGTTTGTCACCCTCCAAGGAATTATCTTAACTCATGTAAAGTCTAACGAAATAGTGGATTTTGGCTCGACATAGATCCACACATGTGGTTTATTACCCTTTCCGAGTTTTTCATGTAAAAAGAAGCTTTTTTTCTTTTACTTCTATTTTTCATTGGTTGTCCGCGCACCCGGTCCAATTCTGAGCTAAGGCGGTTTAATTCTCCGGACTGGGGAAAAATCGGGTGGCCTGCAACAGTTTGGCATCATCTATGGGAAAGTGTTCCCAAACACCGTAACTCCTTGGAAGCAGCAAGCATCATCCAACTAGCAGTAATTATAAGGAGTGCACACTCTACTAATGACATAACCCCGGAAGAGCGTGCCAGATTAGCCCCCCCCCCGTTTGCTCGCCTGCAATAAACTCTCTGGTGCAAAATGGAGCCACTACCACCGCGCCTATAGACTGAGTGGAGGAGCGTGTCTGACTAAAAGAGGAGCTCCAAGCAGAAGTACTCACCCTCCTATGGGATCTGGGAGTGGGCAATCCTCCCAACACAGCTGACGCACACAAAGAACAGCTAGTGGTCGCATGGGAGCGCACTCCGCCTCAGGATGCGACTCTCCCTGAGCCCCCCTCGCTGTTGAACTATCCGATGAAGCGAGCTCCATTCGCGCCTCCCGAAGGACAGAGTCACAGACTGACACTTAGCTCGACCATCGCCCAATGGACGTGGATGCCTTGCAAGACGACCGTAGGCTAGCCTGCCAGGAGATAGGGGAAATGATCTGTTAGAGTTCGGGAAATCTAGCAGTTTGTAACTGCAGTCTGGTTGTGTGGCGACTTGATAGGAGACAACGGTTATGTCTGCCGGCTTGCCTTGGCAGATTGGCAGTCTGGCTGTTTAGTAGGGCTTGGCAATTTAGTAGTCAGCTTCCCGCAGAGCTTTCTAGTCTCGGAGGAATTCTTGTAGATGCAGGCTGAGAGCTACCCACAACTGCGGTCTGATGGATATCCACAGTAGCCGTCTGGTGGCAATTCACAACTGCAGTCTGGTGGAAACCCACAGTTGCAGTCTTGCGGCCTGCAGTGGCAGTCTGGTGGCAAACCGCTACTGCGGTCTTGTGGCAACCCGTAGTTGCAGTCTGTCAGCCTATAATGGCTGTCTGACAGCCTGTAGTGGCAGTTTGGCAGCCTGCAGTTGCGGTCTGGTGGTTGCAGTGGCGGTCTGGCAACTTCCTCTATTGCCGCTGGGTTATCAGTTCTTTGTATAGGCCGCGCGACTTTTATTTAATCCCACATCGCTTGTTGTATTTTTCTTCCTACATTTTCTATAAATAAGGCAGCATACCTTTGTATTATATACCTTTTTGGAGTAATAAAATTTGTCTTTTATTTAACTCTTTTTACATGTTATCCAAACTAATTGATCCTTTGCTCCAATTTGCTCGCGGTTTGTTTTTCTAACCGCTTCCGGTGTTCTTCCCGCCCTGCCCTCACTTGCTAGTTGCTTCTCCTGCGACTTATTCTGTCTTTGTGTTCTATTCAGTTCACGTGGCTACACTGGTGATTGCGCATCCTTCTTTCCCCTCCCGTGCTCTTGCGGGTTGTTGTGGGCGCACAAGTTGTTTTCTCTACTTGTGCGGTTTGTTTTCTCTTCTCGTGCGGGTTATTTTCTCTACTCGCGCGGTTTGTTTGTTCTCACGGTTTCTTTGCCTCTTTTACGGGCTTGTCTAACTGTGTGGTTATCCCTTTCTCTATCTGGTTTCTCTCTCCTTGAGGTCAGTTTCTCTTATGTCAAACAGCTCTCTTTTGGCCTCTTTTGATAAGTGACTTATTGACTCTTGTGGCACTTGTAATATGACCGACAATTATCATTTGTTCTCCTGCTTGAATAAGCAGAAATGGGTTTCTCTCGTCGTTATTGCAGATGGAATTTCTTCTCCTATGCTTGGTATTGGCACTATGCACCTCACTCCGTCTTTGCTGCTTGAGGACACTCTCTATGTTCCCACTTTTTCGTGCAATTTACTATCTGTTTTTGCTCTCTGCACACAGTTGCACTGCACGGTTACTATAACTGCCACTACTTTTTCTTTCTAGGATTCTATCTCAAAGGCAACAATTGCTACTGGGACTGCGAGTTGTGGCCTCTTCTTTCTTGACAATGTTATTACTCTTTTTGCCTCTTCTTCCCTTCAGCAATGACATCATCTTCTTGTCCATCCTCCTTCTCTCCTCTTCTACCAACTTCTCCCAAACCTTCCTTAAGAGAATTCCCTTTTGATTTGTGAAGCATGTCAGCTTGGTAAACATCATCGCTCTTCTTTCCCAGCACGTATGGGGCATAGTTCTTCACGTCCTTTTGAACTTGTTCACTCTAACATCTAGGGTCCCTCTCCTACCGCCACTGTTGGTAGAGGTAGCTTGTACTTTGTTACCTTCATTGATGATTTGTCCAAGTGTACTTGGCTGTATATTTTGAAAGAGAGTTCTGACCTTGACCTTTAGTATATGTTTACCACCTTTTATCATGAGATCTCCACCCAGTTTAATGTGTCAATTCTGGTTCTTCGTACTGATAAAGCCAAGGAATATGCCAACCGTCAATTTTTCGAATTTTGTGTGATCTACTGTTTGATTCATTAAACTACTTGCCCCTATACCTCTCAATAGAATGGCATTGCTGAATGCAAGAATCAGCATCTCCTAGATGTTGCTCGCAGCCTTCTATTACAAATAAATGTTTCTTGGTCTTATTGGTGTCATGTTGTTATTCTCTCTTGCTATCTCATAAATCGTATTCCCTCGTCTGTTCTTCAGGGCAAGACTCCATTCTCCGTTTTGTATCTCAGAGCCGAGCCGTTTCCTTTACCTCTTAGAGTTTTTGGATGTGCGGCGTTTGTTCACATACCTTCTATCATAACCCGCATTTTCTCCACAAGAAGGGGGGATATCAGAGTAAGGGAAAATGCGCGTCATGATGCCACGTCAGTAGGGGATAACTGCAGACGCTCAGGCAAAACTCCTACATGACACAAAAGAGAGATCTTTATGTGATTTAGAGAAAATAAAATTTAAGTTAAGCATTTAACCGTATCCCTCGGCTTGGTGGCTCATCAAGTCCACGAAAGAAAAATAGTTTATACGCTGTGAAAAAATACTTTATTTATGAGATTAAACATCCTACATGAGCGCAGACGTTCCCCAGGGAACAACTTAAAGTATGCAAGACTCTAGGTTTTTAATAGTAGTAAAAATAGCTTTTACGGTCGCTAAATATAATGAGTTAGATTTTTAAAATGTGCAATGCATGAAGTAATAATAGTAGATTTTATACTTAAAAATGCCTATTATGCATTCATAGCATAAATCATTCTAGAGAGCAAGTAATCCAATTCATCACAAAGAAAACAACTAGCATCTAGCAACATGTCCAAAATAAACAATCCTGTGGGCGTCAACAATCTGACACGAACCCATATAAAACAAAAGTATGTCTGAACTAGGTAAAGGAACTAAAACGTCAACTACCTCACAACGGCGAGTTGAAAACCACTGCCAACAGTTCTGCTCGGGAATTCCAAAACCAGCTCCACTACCTGCTAAAGCTTCGAACCTAAGGCATTCCAAACACAGAACACCTCATCAAGAAGGTACACGTAGTGGCAGAAAAGTAAGTCAAAAAGTAAACAAAGGTTAAAAGGGGTACCAACCCAAGACCAAAAGTACTGAAGCAAAGTACAGAAGTAAGGTACAAAATGAATCAAAAAATAGAACTTATGTGAATCATCACGCACATCAAAATACACCAGATGCTCAAGGCTAAAAAGGTGGAAAGCATGATTAAATCATAAGCTAGAATATCACAACAACCTTATTAGCCACATGTGGTCAACTCTACCCAAAAACACGGGCGAGGTGGTCACTCATCTAGACACACCCTCACAAATATAATATCTGTCTAACTACGAGGGAGAATCATACACTCCACCATTCACCGCCGACACCCAAACACCCGGTAGAGTTCCACAAGATACTAATATGTCTCCAAACATTGCGGAGTTGGATACGCCCACTAAATCCCGCAAACAAGAGAATCATGATATATCTCAAGACTTGACACATCAGATTCTACTTGACATTTCTAGATTAAGAAATAGTTAATCAACCTTTAGGAAGGATTTACAATCCTTGATAAACTCTAACACGTCCTACATAATAGTTAAAGGACGGCTAAAAGAGCAAGATTCAATCATATCATCAAAACACATGCCATTCTACAAGGTTACATTAGCAAAATCAAGAACATGATAATACAAGTGTGTTTTGAATAAAGGGTTTAAGACAACACTATAATAAGCGAGCTATTAATGATAATGACAAAAGAATTTAGAAATTTCAGCAGATCGGTAGAAAGAAGGGAAGATTGGAGTGAAACCACCACTTGCCTTGATTTTGCCGAAAAAACTCTCCAAATCGCTCCTTGTCGTAGATCGGGACTAAGGAAGACGGGGGAAGTCAAAATATGAACAAAACGGCCGAAATAGAAGTTAGGGCCAAAAACCCTAATGAGAAAAACTCAAGAAATGGGGAAGATTTTACCACGATGACGAAGCTCTCGCTGAGAGCTTTCAGGATCAATGATTGGTTCATGATTTCGAGCACCGGAGCACCGTCGGCGGCCACCGGAAGAATCACAGAAAAAATTTCTCTCTCATGCTCACACCACTTTGGTTCGGGAGATGAACAGGAGTTCGGTCTAAAAGAAAGAGGAAGAAGAGGTACATATATATATTTAAGGTATAATTTGTAATATTAAAATAATTTTTACCTATGACACTTATTTTTCTAAGAAAGAACCGGGGAAGAGGGTTAGCTGGATCGAACCTCTCGAGAAGAAGAAGACTTCTTGGGAACAGGACAAGCACTACTCGAGAATGACATGCCCTCTCGAGAAACAAAACACTTCTCGAAAAAATCAGGGCTCCTCGAGTACTGAAAAAGGCCTACTCGAGTATAAAAAAAGGATTACTCGAGTAGAATGCAAGCACTTCTCGAGAACAAATACATTTCTCGAGAACAATAGAAGGGATTCTCGAGAACAATAGAGACATTTCTCGAGAGCTTTAGAAGGATTTCTCGAGAACAACAAAACATCTCGAGAACAACAGAAGGGCTTCTCGAGAATCAACAGAAGGACTTTCTCGAGAACAACAAAGACATTTCTCGAGAGCTACAGAAGGACTTCTCGAGAATAATAGAACTTCCCGAGAACAACAGAAGGGCTTCTCGAGAATCAACAGGACTTTCTCGAGAACAACAGATTCATTTCTCGAGAGCTACAGAAAGACTTCTCAAGAACAATAGAACTTCCCAAGAACAACAGAAGGGCTTCTCGAGAATCAACAGAAGGACTTTCTCGAGAACCAAAGGGAAGAAGAACCCCGTTCGACGAATTCTGCTCGAAGTTCGTCTAACACAAAACCCATTCGATGAATTCTGGTCGGAGTTCGTCGAGCACAAATGAAAACTCCGATCGACTTTCGTCGAGCAAAGGAAATCTCTGATCGACTTTCGTCGAGCAAAGGAAAACTCCGATCGACTTTCGTTGAGCTCCATTCGACGATCGTCAAGCTCCACTCGATTCTTAGTGGAAGCCCAGACGACGCCCTTCGTTCGACTTTCGTCAAACTCCGTTCGACGATCGTCAAACTCCGATCGACGCTTTGAAAAAAACCTACACAATGCCTAAAAAATTTGTCTCCCGCCTCCGCTCGAAGAAAAACTGCCCTTAAGAAGGGGTTCCGGAGGATCAAAATAGGCATTAGGGATAGGTATAATAATAATCGTCATATATTAAAAAAACTAGATCAAGGAAGTACGAGTTCAAAACGGAGGTCCAAACGCGCTTTTAATTAAACAGCGAAAACAACCCTAGAATCCGACGCACCATTCCTGAGACATTATTATCAAATGCTTACACAAGCAAAAATCATCACAAAGATCCAAACACGCGCCGAGACCCAAAATGCTCGGATCGCAATAAAACTGGACAAGCCCAAACCTCAAAACTTCATCCCTTTCAATCAAGGAAAAACATTCAATCCAAATCAAAATCCCAAAAATCTGGTCAAATAACCCAACGGATGCAAAAACGCACTAACGGTGCAGCGCCGTCAATATAACGTAAAATATAACACATTGACGTCATAAATTTGACGATACCAAATAAAATAATATTATCAGAAAATCGGGGGCGTTACAACCCTCCCCCTAAAAACAAGTGTCGTCCCGAAACTTAACACAATTCCAAAATCAAGCAAAAACAAGAAAATCAAACACTACCAAAAGCATGGAGACATACCAGAAACTAAGGGAAGAGGTGTGGATGAGATTCCCTCATCACCGACTCCAATTCCCACGTCGCGCTCTCGACATTTTGATTTCTCAAAAGTACCTTGACCATGGGGATGGTCTTTCTTCGTAACACTCGATCTTGAGATTCCAAAACACGGACAGGTTCTTCCACATACGAAAGGTTGGGATGAATCTGAGGTACCGAGTCAAGGACTTGACGATCACTACGAACACTCTTCCGCAATTGGCTCACATGGAACACATCATGGACACCAGGGAAGGTAGCAGGCAAATCCAATCTATAAGCTGACACTCTGATGCGCTCAAGAATTTGAAAATGTCCCACATAACGGGGGTCTAACTTGTGCTTCCTTCCAAACCTTTTTAACACCTGACATCAGAGAGACTTTCAGAAAAGCCAAGTCCCTAATGACGAACTCCAGATTGACCCTTCGTCGATTAGCATATTTCTCATAAAACTCTTGCGCTATACAGAGCTTCTCTCGAATATGAGTCACAACACAATTCATCTCTTCAAGGGCTTCAGGACCTAGCAGCGGTCTCTCACCAACCTCTGCCCAAAACAAAGGTTTCCTACAATGCCTTCCGTACATGGCCTCAAACGGTGCCATTTGCAGACTCTCTTGATAATTATTATTATAAGCAAATTTCATGAGTCTGAGGCGTTCATCCTAAGCACCACCGTGATCCAATATGTAACATCTGATCATATCTTCCACGATTTTATTCATCCTTTCCATCTGACCATTTGTCTGCGGATGATAGGCGGTGGAATACTTTAAATCGGTACCAAACCCCTCTTGTAAACTATTATAAAATGAGACGTGAATCTGGAATCTCGATCTGATACAATGCTCACATGCACTCCATGTAACCTGATGACTTCATCGAGGTATAACTCAGCTATCTTCCTCATAGAATACCCAATCTTAAAGAGCACAAAGTGAGCACATTTTGTTAATATATCAACTATTCCCCAAACAGAATCGTGCCCATGGGGAGATTTCGGTAAACCGGTGATGAAATCCATCGAAATACTCTCTCATTTTCAACTGGAATATCAAGCGGTGTCAGTTTACCACTAGGCCTTCTGTGGTCAGCCTTAACACGCTGACACGTATAACATTCTGACACAAACTTTGATATATCATTCTTCATTCCCGACCACCAAACGATTTTCTTCAGATCTTTATACATTTTGGTGGAATCAGGATTGTAGGAAACACCAGAACCTTGAGCTTTATTACAAATTTTAGCCCGAATATCACCAAAAGCGGGGATACAAAATCTACCCCGATATTTCAGAGTATCTAACTCATCCAAAGAGAAATCTGGTAGCTCTCCCTTCTCAGTTCTATTTCAGAGATGTAACAAATAAGGATCATCCTTCTAGTGCACTCTGGTAAGGGAAATCCAAGAGGGCTCTTCTACTTCCAAACTAGCAGGCACAATACTACTCCGAACTTCAATGTCCATCAACAAGAATTCTTCCACCAAGGACTTTACAGATAGATTGAAGATTTTGACGGTCTTCCTACTCAAAGCATCAGCTACTACGTTAGCCCTTCCCGGATGATAATGAATCTCCACTTCATAATCGGCCACATATTCTAACCACCTATGCTGGCGCAGATTTAACTCCTTTTGAGTGAAGACGTACTTCAAACTCTTATGGTCTGTGTAGATCTTGCACAATGTGCCATACAATAAATGTCTCCAAAGTTTCAGCGCATAAATTACAACAGCAAACTCTTAATCATGCGTAGGATAGTTTCTTTCATGAATTTTTAATTGTCTTGATCCGTACGCGATCACCTTTCCTTCTTGCATCAAAACACAACCAAGACCAATGCGTGATGCATCCACATACAAAGCGTAATCAACTTTTTCGGCAGGCAAAGTCAAAACTGGGGCAGTACATTGTAACGCCCCGAAACTCAAAAGAGGGACGCGTGGATTTTTGAGCCAAGTCTGGGATTTGGTGGAGGTGACACGCCCTGGGACACGGGCGTGTCCCAGGGGCGTATCGTGCTCGGGTTCGGCGATGGTCGTGTGGTCGACGAAATTGCAGTCAACGGTCGTCGGGACAGTGAACACGGCCTGGGATACGGGCGTGTCCCAGGGCATGTCAGCCACTCGATGCCTCAACACTCAACGCTTTTCACTCAACGAGCGTCGAGTGAGGGCACACGGCCTGCGACACGGGCATGTCCATGGCCGTGTCCTGCTCGGGTGATTTGCGGGTTTGTGCTGAGGAAGCTACAAGGCCTGGGACATGGGAGTGTCTAACACACGGCACGTGACACGGGCGTGGCACATGGCCGTATCGTGCTCTGGATGTTTTGGTCCTAAGTGGATAGGGGATCACGCCCAGCTACATGGGCGTGTACTGAATGACACGGGCGTGTCAAGCCTGACATTGGCGTGTCGAGTGCCCGTGTTCTTTTTGGGATGAGACAGTTTTGACGGCAAATGAGTTACACGGCCTTAGACACGGACATGTCGTAAGCCGTGTTCAGCCCAAGAAGTTTATTTTCAGGGCGAATTATGGTCGTTCGTTTCATTTTTTTGGGATCTAACAGCTAAGGCCTCTCCATGCTAGAGTTAAGGCCGGGATTGGGGGTTTAAACTCTCATATTCCTTTGGCCATTCTCTTTCTAAATCCTAGAGGGAAGGGAGAGCAAGGAGGAAGAAGGAAGAGGTAGATCCGGTCACCGGAGGAGATTCAGAGCGCTAAATCACAAACCGAGCCCAGATCTGCGGAGGCAAGATCATCGTGGTGGTTTTCATCCGCATAGTTTTCCATGGTGCCGAGGAGAAACGCTAGGGTAACAATTCTCATCTTGAGCATATGAAGCTCTTCTTCTTTTGCATAGGGAAAACCCTCTCCCGTGAGTGTGCGGTGAGTTACGGTGTGCCTTAGGGTAGATATGTAAAGTCCCCCTTATTTAGAGTCCGGAATCGTAATACGAACATAGGCATTGTGTGTGAAGCCTACCCGGACATGTTGGTCTAGATCGGTGATGTTTTGCTATGTATTGTTGGCCGGAGAAGACTCCGTACCTTTTGTTGTTTTCGGGTTCCTATGTGGTAGATTGCAGCAGGCATCCTTGAGGATTAACCCCAAGGCGCACCCGGAAAACTAGGCAGGGAGCCAACCTTAAACATAATTCAGTTATGTGTTTGTGTGATCGAATTTGGGATCCGGGAGAAGCTTGTCCCGCGCGTATGTCTTAAAGTGACTTGGGGGAGTAAGCAACGGGCAAGTGGAAATAGACCCGGGCTATGTGGTTTGGTGACAGATACCTGAAAAAGGAACTGGCCACTAACATAGTCGTGCGAGCCTTATGCTTAGGTCGGAAAGGCTAAATACTCGCGAGATTTGCCGTCCAAGGGATGACGGTGAGACCGCGGTTTTGACCGGGTTCACCAAGTTAGTGCCCTGAGAGCATGGGGTGTGTGGTCGTGTGAGCCTGCACCTGTGTTGTTGTGCTTATTCACTATATTACTTGCCATACTAACAAGTGCAGGGAAGAAGCTTTGACGCCCCGAGTTTGGGGGCGGAATCGTTATAATTTGGTCAGCTTTAGCTGATCGTTATTCTTGTTTTCCACCGTTGTGGTGAACTGTGCTTGCAGGTGCTGCGGAGCCGAGCGACAAATAGTGGGCCAAAGCCCAAGTTGCTGAGCCGACCCTCGAATGCCTTGTTTGTTTTTCTATTTAAATCATGTGTGGCCGGCCTGCGAGACGAAGTTTGTAAGACACTGTTTAAATTTGGTGAACTATTGTAAGACCATAAGGCCAGTACTTTTGTGTATTTTGTAGTTCATTCCTACGGGGTTTTGTTAGTGGACATTCATGCTTGTGCTGGGTTTTTCTTTCACAACTTATTAAATTGCTTCCGCTAGATGCTCTGTGTAGGACGTTATGATTGGAAGGATGGTTTCACTGAGTAACCCATCGGTCTGTCTGTGGTATATGACGTCGGGTCCCGACCAGACCTACTGGTATATGATTTGTGATGGATATGGGTATTATAATTTGGTATCAGACTACCGGTTTCGGTCAGACTTAAATGAATTCATGGACGAATTCAATTTAAGGGGTGGTGAGCACATGTGTGTGCGTCATCGTTATAACATGAAAAGAACCCATGAATGCCCATTTAGGAATGAAAATACACATGTTTGAGGAACCTGCGTGTCCCAATAATTGCTTTTTGCAATGTTGTTTGGTCGCTTATCGGTGTTTTGTACGACTATAGGTGACCAGGAGTGGTGCGGGGCCGTCAGAACGTCTAGTTTCTGAGGCAAGTAGCGCACCAAATGATGCGCAGACAACACCTCCTTCGGCTGAGACCATACGATTGGTAGCGGAGGCAGTGTTTGCGATGATTAACGCGCAGCCTGCGAGACAGGTGCAGCAGCCTGCCCCTATTATTGAGAAAGTACCGCTCCAAGCAGCGGAGCCAAGGAGAGTGGAGCAGGTTGTAGTGGAGCAAGTGTTGCCTAGGAGAGCAATGGAGAAATAGCTCAAGCACATTATGGGCTTCAATCCTCTAGTGTTCTCGGGGATGGGAACCCCAAATCAAGAAGAGGATTGACTCTCTACAATTAAGAGAGTGCTGATAGCTACTGAGAATGAAGATTGGCAGAAGACCACAATTGTCACGTTCTTGCTGGATGGTGACGCAAGACTATGGTGCGAAGGCTTGGAGCTATACCATCTGAGGGGTAGACAGCTTACTGACGTCTCGATAGAGGAATTTTCGAGACTATTCTTGGCTCGATACCTCCCCTCAGCTTAGAGGATAATAATGGAAAACGAGTTCCAGAAGTTGGTACAAGGTGAGAGCAGCTTGGATGAATATCTCCACGAGTTTACTCTCTTAGGTCGGTATGCAAGCTCTACCTTCGCTGATGAGGAGCAAAAGACAAGCCGATTCTACAAAGGTCTAAGGGATGACTTGAGACTGCTACTTTCGGGGACGATGACGCAGGGTTTCCTGACCTTGGTCAACACGGCCCGGTCTTTGGAGAAAGACATGAAGAATGTTCAGGCGAAGAATGACTTCGGTGTTAGGAAGTCAGAATTCAAGGTGCCGTCTTCAAAATCCTGTTTCCGCAGGTTGAATAAGAAGGCTAGGATGTCGGGTCCAGCCCCTTCTTCGGGTGCCTTGGGGGCAACTACCAACCAAACCCCGGGCGCTTGTTTTACTTGTGGGAAGACGAGGCACTTTGCCTGTGACTATTGGAGCGGACGTCCAAAGTCTGAGAGGAAGCAGGGAGCAACTTATGAGGAAAAAGGCAAGGCGGTGGAGTCAACCACATCCCATTATGCTCCGGCTCAACCAAGAGTCTATAATCTGGGCTAGCAGGAGGCCATCAAACAAGCAGACGTGGTGACAGGTATGGTTTAAATTTATAGCAAGTTAGCTTTAAATACTGTTACCTAGTGCTTGTTAGCTTATTACTGTTTATATTGGCTTTGTTCTAATTTTTGATAGTCCGGCAAGGGCACTATTCGATACGGGAGCTTCGCACTCCTTTTTGTCCGAAGGTTTCATATCGCGCATCGGAGTCCCTTCTTCGATGTCAAAGGACAAATTTGACGTGTTGTTGTCGAATGGGTGTTCTATGCGTGCATACAGAGTATGTACCGTAAGGGTTCATATTGGAAGTCAGGAGTTCGACTTGCTAGCGTCGTTGCTTCCTCTAGTAGAGTTTGACATCATCTTCGGTATGGACTGGCTTTCGGAGCAGAAGGCATACATAGATTGAAACTGTAAGGAAGTCAAGCTGGGTGTTGGGCGGGAGACAATGTTTGCGGGACTGAAGGGGTCGAGCAAGACTTTAATGTCTGCTCTTTAGGTGGTCAAGGTAGTCCGTGCTGGTGCAAAGCTGTTCTTCACGTTAGTGGAGGCTATAAAGCCTAAGCCCATTTTGGGTAGCATCCCAGTAGTGTATGAGCACCCCGACGTGTTCCCATACAATCTTCCCGGAGCCCCACCTCAGCGGGAGATCGATTTCACAATTGAGTTAGTGCCAGGTGCTAAACCTGTGTCACGCTCTCCATATAGGTTGGCGCCTAAGGAGATGGTGGAGTTAAAGGTTCAACTAGAGGAGTTGTTGGAGAAGGGCTATGTGAATCCAAGTTCATCGCCTTGGAGCGCATCGGTCCTCTTTGTTAAGAAGAATAACGGAAGTTTACGGCTCTGTATCAACTATAAAGAGCTTAACAAGTTGAAAGAAAAGAACAAGTACCCGATCCCAAGGATTGATGATCTTTTTGATCAGTTAGTCGGGTCATCAGTGCACTCAAAATTGGATCTTAAGTTCGGCTATTATCAGCCAGGGATTAGGGAGAGTGATATCCCAAAGGCAGCATTCAACACAAGGTATGGGCATTTTGAGTTTATGGTCATGCCGTTCGGGCTGACTAATGCGCCATCAGTGTTCATGGATCTGACATACAGAGCGTTCAGGGAGTACTTAGACTATTTTGTGATCGTCTTTATCGACGACATATTGGTGTACTCGCAGTGCGTAGAATATCACTTCAAGCATCTGTATTTTGTGTTGGAGACGCTGAGGAGGAACGAACTATATGCAAAGTTCTCCAAATGCGAGTTCTGGTTGTCCTCAGTGGTGTTCCTTGGTCACATAGTCAGTGGTGAAGGGATTGCGGTAGATCCGGCGAAGATTGTTACGATACGGGAGTGGCCTGTGTTGTCTTCAGTAGCGGAAGTTTGAAGTTTTCTGGGGCTTGCCGGCTATTAAAGGCGCTTTGTAGAGAACTTTTCGCGGATAGAGTTACCTCTCACAACGTTGACCAGGAAAGAGCAGAAGTTTGTTTGGACGCAGGAGTTTGCGCAAGCGTTCGAAGAGCTAAAGAGTCGGTTGACCACGACGCCAATGCTAAGTTCGCCGAGTGGGACCGAAGGTTTTGAGATATACAGCGATGCCTCAGGCAGTGGTTTGGGATGCGTGCTGCTGCAGCATGGTAGTGTTATTGTGTATGGCTCGCGTCAGCTGAAAGTGCACGAAAGGAATTACCCGGTCCACGACTTGGAGTTAGCGGCCGTGATTTTTGCGCTATAGCTGTGGAGGCACTATTTGTATGGCGTAAAAGTCGATATTTATACCGACCACAAGAGCCTGAAATACCTGTTGGATCAAAAGGATCTGAACATTAGGCAGCGGAGGTGGATGGAGTTCCTAGGGGACTATACTTTCAAAATTCATTATGTGCCCGGGAAAGGCAATGCAGTTGCGGATGCGTTAAGTCGCACGGCTCCCGCTCAAGACAACTGGTTGTCGATTCATGATGAGCGATTGATTTGGGAGTTGGAGGCGTTAGAGATCTGTTTTGTTGACAAGCAGACTAGCGCCGAAGCGTTATTGAACTAGATGGAAGTTCACAATGATCTGGCTGATCGGATTCGGCAGGCTATGGATTTGGATAGCAGCATGAAGGAAATCATGGATACAGCTTTAGATGGGTCAAATTACCAATTTACAGTTGAAGATGGACTGCTAAGGAAGGACAATCGTTTGTGCGTCCCGAACGTGGGTAATTTGCGGGTGGAGTTGATGTACGAGACTCATATTACCAAGTACTCAATTCACCCATGGAGCACGAAGATGTACCGAGATCTGAAAAAGTTGTTCTGGTTGCTAGGACTCAAGAAGGATGTGGCACTATATGTGGCTAAATGTCAGACTTGCGCCTTTGTGAAGGAAGAGTGCCAAAAGCCAGGGGGTTTCTTGAAATCTTTGCCTATTCCGGAGTGGAAGTTCGACGACATTTTGATGGACTTTGTGTAGGGCTTGCCAAGGTTGCAGAAGGGAAACGACACCATCTGGGTTATCGTAGATCAGTTAACAAAAGTGTCGCACTTCATTCTGTATAGGAATGATGATTCAGTGGAGAAACTGGCGAAGCTTTATGTATATAACATTGTTAGACTGCACGGTGTACCCCGCAGCGTCGTGAGCGATATGGATGGGTATTTTACGTCCAATTACTGGAGGTTGGTACAACAAATACTGGGGACTAAGTTGAAGTTCAGCACAACCTTTCATACGTAGGAGGATGCGTAGACCGAGATAGTCAACAGGACGATGGGGGACATGCTTCACATGTACGTCTTGGACTTCGGAAAGCAGTGGGAAGACCATCTGTATTTGGTGGAGTTTGCTACAACAACAGCTACCGAGCGAGCATACAAATGCCGCCCTTCAAGGCCCTATATGGTAGAAAATGTCGCACACCATTGTCGTGGTTAGAAACGGGTGAGGCAAGGTTGTACAAAAAGAAAGATGTGGAAAGCGTCACTTCATTGGTGCGAACCATTCGAGAGCGTTTGCTGATTACTCAGGATAGACAAGCTAAATACTACAATGCTAAGCATCGGAACGTGGAGTTCGCGGTTAGCGATTGGGTGTATCTGAAGATAAAGCCATTCAAGGGTGTTTCACGGGTATGACGCTTGAAGAAGCTGAGCCCAAGATACCTTGGACCATTTGAGATTCTGGAGCGGATCGGCAAAACGGATTATCATCTAAAGCTATCGGTGGAGTTGAGAGGTCTACACGATGTATTCCACATATCAGTGTTGCGGAAGGCGGTGCAAGTGCATTCGCAAGTCATTGCAGTTGATCAAGTACCGGTGGACGAAAGGTTGACGACGAGGGTCAAGCCCGTTCGTATTGAGGACTTTGAAGTCAAGCGACTTCGTAACAAGGAGATCAGGATGGTCAAGATCCATCGGGACGATTGCGGTCGTGAAGAGCTCTCTTGGGAATTGGAGCAGACCATGATTGAGGAGTACCAAGAGTTATTTCACTCAGGTAATGCTTTTGGTTTTCTGTTTTCTTTTCCTTTGATAATATCGTGGATGAAATTCTTTTAAGATGGAGAGTTGTAACACCCCGAAACTCAAAAGAGGGACGGGTGGCGTTTTGACCCAAGTTTGAGATTTGGTGGAGGTGACACGCCCTGGGACACGGGCATGTACCAGGGGCGTGTCGTGCTTGGGTTCGACGATGGTCGTGTGGTCGACGAAATTGCAGTCAACGATCGTCGGGGCAGTGAACACGGCGTGGGACACATGCGTGTCCCAGGGCGTGTCAGCCACTCGACGTCTCAGTACTCAACGCTTTTCACTCAATGAGCGTCGAGTGAGGGCACACGGCATGCGACACGGGCGTGTCCATGGCTGTGTCCTGCTCGGGTGATTTGTGGGTTTGTGCTGAGGAAGCTACACGGCCTGGGACATGGGCGTGTCTAGCACATGACATGTGACACGGGCGTGGCACATAGTCGTGTCGTTCTCTAGACGTTTTGGTCCTGAGTCAATTGGGGAACATGCCTAGCTATACGGGCGTGTACTGAATGACACGGGCGTGTACTGAATGACACAGGCGTGTCAAGCCTGACACGAGCGTGTCGAGTGCCCGTATTCTTTTCGGGACGAGATAGTTTTGACGGCGAATGAGTTACACGGCCTTGGACACGGGCATGTCGCAAGCCGTGTTCGGCCCAGGAAGTTTATTTTCAGGGAGAATCGTGGCCGTTCGTTTCCTTATTTTGGGATCTAATAGCTCAGGCCTCTCCATAGTATGTTTAAGGCCGGGAATGGGGGTTTAAACTCTAATATTTCTTTGGCTATTCTCTTTCTAAATCCTAAAGAGAAGGGAGAGCAAGGAGGAAGAATGAAGAGGGAGATCCGGTCGCCGGAGGAGATTCGGAGCGCCAAATCGCAAACCGAGCCTAGATCTGCGGAGGCAAGATCATCGCGGTGCTTTTCATTCGCATTGTTTTCCATGGCGCCGAGGAGAAACACTAGGGTAACGATTCTCATCTTGAGCATGTGAAGCTCTTCTTCTTTTGTATAGGGAAAACCCACTCCCGCGAGTGTGCGGTGAGTTGCGGTGTTCCTTGGGGTAGATATGTTAAGTCCCCCTTGTTTAGAGTCCGGAATCATAGCACGGATATAGACATGGTGTGTGAAGCCTACCCAGACATGTTGGTTTGGATCGGTGATGTTTTGCTATGCATTGTTGGCCGGAGAAGACTCTGTGCCTTTGGTTGTTTTTGGGTTTCTACGTGGTAGATTACAGCAGGGATCCTTGAGGATTAACCCAAAGGCGCACCCGGAAAACTGGGCGGAAACACATTTCTGCCATCTTGGTGGCCAGGGAGCCAACCTTGAACATAACTGGGTTATGTGCTTGTGTGATCAAATTTGGGATCCGGGAGAAGCTTGGCCCACGCGTACGTCTTAAAGTGACTATGCGGAGTGAGCAACAAGCAAGTGGAAACAGACCCGGGCTATGTGGTTTGGTGACAGATACCTGAAAAAGGGACTGGCCACTAACATAGTCGTGCGAGCCTTAGGCTTAGGTCGGAAAGGCTAAATGCTCACGAGACTTGCCGTCCAAGGGATGACGGTGAGACCGCGGTTTTGACCGGGTTCACCGAGTTAGTGCCCTTAGAGCACAGGGTGTGTGGCCGTGTGAGCCTGCACCTATGGTGTTGTGCTTATTCACTATATTACTTGCTATGCTAACAAGTGCAGGGAAGAAGCTTTGCTGCCCCGAGTTTGGGGGCGAAATCGTTATAATTTGGTCAGCTTTAGATGACCGTTATTCTTGTTTGCCACCATTACGGTGAATTGTGCTTGCAGGTACTGCGGAGCCAAGCGGCAAATAGCGGGCCAAAGCCAAAGTTGCTGAGCCGGCCCTCGAAGGCCTTGTTTGTTTTCCTGTTTAAATCATGTGTGGCCGGCCTGCGAGCCGATGTTTGTAAGACACTGTTTAAATTTGGTGAACTATTGTAAGGTCATAAGGCCAGTACTTTTGTGTATTTTGTAGTTTATTCCTACGGGGTTTTGTTAGTGGACATTCATGCTTGTGTTGGGTTCTTTCTTTTGCAACTTATTAAATTGCTTCCGCTAGATGCTATGTGTAGTACGTTTTGATTGGAAGGATGGTTTCACTGAATGACCAACCGGTCTGTCTGTGGTATATGGCTTCGGGCCCATGCCGGACCTACTGTTATATGCTATGTGACGGATAGGGGTGTTACATACATAATCTCTTTTTCAACTCTTGGAAAGCTTCTTCACACTTATCGCTCCAAATGAACGCAGTGTTCTTCTATGTAAATCTAGTTAGAGGTGCAGCCAACACAGAGAACCATTCCACGAATCTTCTATAATAACTGGTCAGGCTTAAGAAGCTCCTAATCTCCTTAGGTGTAGAAGGTATCTTCCATTCCATCACAACAAAAATCTTGGTTGGATCTACGGAAATACCATCCTTGCCAACAACATGGCCCAAAAAGGACACTTGGGGTAACAAAAATTCGCACTTAATCAATTTGGCATAGAGTTTGTGCTCCCTCAGGGTTGACAAAACTAAGCGCAAGTGTTGAGCATGCTCCTCAACATTGCGGGAAAACACAAGAACGTCATCTATGAATACGAACATGAAGTGGTCCAAGAAATCCTTGAACACTCTATTCATTAAGTCCATAAAAGCAGAGGGGACATTAGTCAAACCAAAGGACATCACCAAGAACTCAAAATGCACATGCTGGGAACAAAAAGCCGTCCATGGTATATCAGCCTCACGGACCCTCAACTGGTGGTAGCCTGATTGAAGGTCAATCTTCGAAAACACAGCGCATCCCCACAACTGATCAAATAGATCAACAATCTGAGGCAACAAATATCTGTTCTTGATGGTTACCTTATTTAACTCTCGATAATCTATGTAGAGCCTCATGAAACCGTCTTTCTTCTTTACGAACAAAACAGGGGCACCCCACAAAGAAGAACTCGGCCTAATAAATCCACACAACAACAACTCATCCAGCTTATTGCGCAACTCTTCTAACTCATGCAGAGTAATAAGGTACGGTGCCTTAGCAATAGGGCGAGTACCTTACTCGAGGTCTATCACGAATTCCACATCTCTCTCGGGAGGAAGTCCTGAAAGACTATTAGGAAAAACATCTGGAAACTCTCGCACCACTGAGATATCCTCAAGACGTGGAGTAACAAAAGCTGTTTCCAGAGCAGAAATAGAAACAAGATACGCCTCGCAACCAGACTCTATAGTTCGATATGCAGGTTCCGTAGAAATAAGGAGGGAACCCTTGCCCCGAAAACCATAGACACTCATAGGTTGGCTGTTGTCTATCTTGAAGTCCAGTCGCTTTGCCTTGCACTGGATGACCGCATCATACTTGGAAAACCAGTCCATGCCCAAAATCACGTCGAAATTCGCCAGGTCCAACACCATCGGATCCGCAAAAGCTAGGAAATCGCCTAGACAAATAGGGTATCTCTGAATTCCTTGATTTGATACCACCAGATCTCCGGAGGGAAACTTTGTAACATCCCATTTCCAACTAGGCCCCTAAGAGTTGTTTTGTCATGACAAAACCCTAGGAAGCCCAAGAAAGAGTCAAGTGGACCTGGTGGTGTGGATAGGGCCACTATGGTCTGCACTTAGCAGATTTCTAAACCTTGGTTAAAGGTGATCATGGGGCTTCACCAAGACTCCAAGACCCCACCCATACCCTTATAACCCTAGAAGGGGGTCAATGGGCCACTAAGGACCCATGGAGAGCAATCAAAGGACCTAAGTTGACCAAAGTCAACTATAACCCTAGCTAGGTCAAATTGACCTACACAAGGGTCCATTGCAGTCTATTAGCCAAATATACCCCACCCATACCTCCATAACCCTAGAAGGGGGTCAATGGGTCACTAAGGACCCATGGAGAGCAATCAAAGGACCTAAGTTGACCAAAGTCAACTCTTGACCTAAAATGGTCAAAGTGCCCTAGTTAAGGGCCAAGTGACCTCCGAGGGCCAATCCAACCCCACCTTGACCCTAGGGGAGGCTAATGGGTCACCAAGGACCCATTAAAGAAATCTCAAGGACCAAATTGACCTAGGTGGGCCCTAGTCCAACTTTGGGTCAAGTTAGCCCAAATGGGCTAACTCAAGCTCAAGCCCATTTCAATTGGGCTAACCATGACTTAAGTGACCAAATGGACTTGTGGGCTGCCATGGGACATGTAGGAGCCAAAAATTCAGGCTTGGTGACTAGGAGAGAGAAAGTCACCCATGGAGGAGAGAGAAAGAGAAGGAAGAAGAAGGAAGGAGGACTTTGTGCTCCTCCTCCCCCTCCCCAACCTCCCCATTCATTTCAGAAGGACAAGGGGGAGTGCAGCAGCATTGTGGACTGGTTAGAGCAAGCTCCACCCCCTACCAACCTAGCCGCCAAAATTAACTTAGGCCAAAAATGGCACATGGCAATTCAGCCACCTAACTCCCTCCTCTCCCTCTTTAAAAGCTTCAGTGAGGTCCAAAGAGTATTTCCCACTCTTTTCCTGAAGAAGCCGAGCCCTTTCCTCTATTTCTGAATAAGCCGACCACCACCGGCCACCACCATGCCAATCCGGCGATCAGCACGGCTACAGCCGCCACCACAGGTCCTCCTCCACTCCTTCTCTCATGGGTAGATCGTAGGGATCATTAGGGCCGAGGTTAGGGCTCAATTGAGCTCAATCGGATTTTCAAATCCATGGAAATTCCATGGAAAATGCGCTTGTCGGGATCGCCAGAACAGTGCATCCCGGCGGCCGTGCCGCCGCCTGGAGGTAGCCCCGACCACCACGCAGGTGTTGGCGGCGGTGGCAGGCCGGGGAGGTGGCCGGAGCGCCGGCGGCAGCCGCTGGAAATCAGCCCAGGAAGTATAAATCTGGGCCGTTGGCGCGCGGGGACGACGACGGGATGCCGTCCATGATTGCGTCAAGATTCGTGCTATTATAAACTTAAACTATAGGATATGATTTGATTAATATCATTTTCTGTCACAGTTTTTATATTTAATGTTATTAATTATTAGAAATAGTTAGAGTACTATTAATAGAAAATGGTCAACACCACAAATTTAGCCCTATGGGTGTACTTTCGAACAAAATTGATTTGAACCAATTTGGGTGACTGGTTTGACCAGGGCACTCATTTTGGTGGGGTCTATACAAATGAATAGGCAGTCATTAAACTAGTTGCCCACACTTCATCCTTGGTCCAAATGGACTGAAATTTTGGCAGGGAGTCTCCCTACCCTATATCTAGACCCTGCCATAAAATGGGAATTTATGGGAATAATTTTCCTATAGTTTTGTAAATAATTTAATTATGCTAGGGTAAATTAAATTATGGGTCAAATTAAGTCCAAATTCATCCAAATTTTGGTGGGATGAATATGAGGTCAATATAGACCTCTGGTTAAAATTTCATTAAGTTTGGAGGTGATTTGAATGGGAATCATGCAAACCCTAGCCTTGCCCTAAGAAGGGCATTTTGGTCCAAAATGTAATTATGGCTTTGAGTGTCCAATTCACCTCAACAGAGGTTCAAATTGGGGACACTGACTTGGCATGACTTTATACACCTTCCAATTAAAAATTGGGTGTATTGGAGTTGGTTTGCCCCATGATCCTAGGTCAAACCCTAAGGAAGGGCTTTTGCACCTTGTGAAGGACATATGGCCATAGCACCTTGTATGCCTATGAAACTTCGTAGGGACGGTTTTAGGGTAACTATAACCCTCTGGCAAAAATCGTAGGGTGTTTTGGAAAGTTTGGGACCCACAAAACCCTAACCCTAGTTTAGGGCACAAACTTTGTAGGGTTGGATTAGGCTAGTTAAACTCTTCCAAATAGGGTAAAATTTTGGTAAAATGGTCATAAGGATATTATTAGTCTCTGATAATTTAATTGGGACTTTTGGGATAATATTTATAATACTTCATTTGTAATCCAACGATTGCCACAATTTAGTAAACTAATTATTATGGTCCCTCTGACCCTTAGGAGGTCATGAAAATTTGGCAGAGGATATTTTGAATCATTATAAGCTTATATAAACTTTATGGAAATTTTTGGATATATATTTGAGATACTTACTTTACAAGCTTATTAAATGATGGAATTATTCAATAATTTAAATTAGTCCATATACTGATAAATAAATTATGAAATTCGACCCAAACCATTTAAATGCCATCAGATTCATACTTGAATTTTCTCTGAATTTTTGGAAGCCATATAGTATTTTATATTTCTTTAAATGAAATTTTAAGGATTAAAATAAAATAATGATTTGGAGATAAAACCTTACTGAAAAATTTAGATATTTTGGAAGATGAGTTATATCCTTATTTTGAATAAGATATAAAAATTGTAGAATGATATCTTGACTGAAAATGGTACTTCATGTTCATTATTGGAAATTTTAGTCAATAGAATAATTAAATAAATTATTAAATAAATAAGGAAAATTTGGATCTCTGGATTTAGGGCTTAAAGGTCATAATGGACCTCCATTAATTATTATAAGAGTATTGGATAATTATTTGATGTACCTCCTATTTTACATGAAGTTTGACATGGTGGTCTGCATTTAGCAATTTTGGAAAACTGTATATTAATTTTTTTGAAGCTTATCACTCCTTAATCACCGATGATATTTGACCCAGAGAATTTATGGGCCCTTGCAATCATGTTAGAGTTATCCTTGAATTTTCAGAAATAATATTGCCCTGTTTATTATTTTTTTGAATTATTGCAATATACCATTTAAATAAAAATCAGTGGCCTGAACCTTGCTGAAAAACTAAGAGATTTTGTATCTTAGGTTAAATGATCATATTAAGTATAAAATAAATCTGGGGAGATTTTATCTTGTCAAAATTTGGTACCTTCAGCTCAATCTTGGAGACTTTGGCCACTATAAATATTTAATAAATTCCTAGATAAATAGGAAAATTGTAAAACTCTGGATTTGGGCAATAAAGGTCATAATGGACCTACATTAATTATTATAGGAGTATTGTATGATTACTTGATATACTTCCCATTTTACATAACATTAAACTTTGGTGGTCTGCATATAGTAAATCTACAGAAATAATCTGGAGTACAAGTTAGGCACATAAGTCAAAAATTAGTGGTTATAGGAATGAGTTCATCACTCAGGGTTGGATGAGCTAGGGATGGGTTTGACTAAAAGTTAGGTGGTGTTTGGGATCGACGAAAGATCGTCTTCCCCGTAGAGTAGAATGTCAAAATCACCTTAGGTATAGTTTACTGTAATATGAAAATGAAATGGATAAAACCTAAGTTGTAGGCATAAAGTAAATTGAGAAGTAGGTAGTAAACTTAGGATTTCACACTCTCACACCCCTGTGTCCCGAGAGATAGTTTGGGTTACTCGGGCAATAAGCCCAGTGGTTAAGGTAATGAGCATGGTAGCCCGGCGAGCTTCGGCTCGGTTGTAGATTATGACGGACGGGATAGTCCGGTGAGCTTTGGCTCGGTTGTTGGTTATGATGGACGGGATAGTCCGGGGAGCTTCGGCTCGGTTGTAGATTATGACGGACGGGTTAGTCCGGTGAGCTTTGGCTCGGTTGTTGGTTATGACGGACGGGATAGTCCGGGGAGCTTCGGCTCGGTTGTAGATTATGACGGACGGGTTAGTCCGGTGAGCTTTGGCTCGGTTGTTGGTTATGACGGACGGGATAGTCCGGGGAGCTTCGACTCGGTTGTAGATTATGACAGACGGGTTAGTCCGTGGAGCTTCGGCTCGGTTGTAGATTATGAAGGACGGGTTAGTCCGGGGAGTTTCGGCTCGGTTATTTGTTGGACTCATAACTATTGCATGTGCATAAAAGGTATAAGGTGGTGGGTCTTCGATATTGGGGAGTTCGTTGCACCGACACCAATATCGTTGACTCGGCAAGTGTGGTTTTACACTTCGCCAACAGAAGTCCGGTGCGCCAGCCGGCATGAGTACGCAGGCGTCCGCTTAGTGCACCAAGCGTTGAGGCGTACGATAGGTCAAACCGGTAGTGCAAATACTGGTTTTGAGGTTGGCGAGGCCCAACCCACCGCTTCCGTCTGCCACTACGGAGGTATCCTGGGAGGTAACGGCTCCGAAAGGGGGAACTAAAGGTCTGTGTACACAGAGTCGAGTGGGTGAGTTGCACTTGCATGTTCACATCATAGCATATTTGCATTTCATAGCATAACCATTGCATATAACCTGACACCTAATGTATAAGCAGTATGGGATGCTCTATACATTAGGCCATGCAAAACGACCCCTTGGCCTATAAGTTCGTGCGAGCGTGCTTATAAGTCAAGGTTCTCTTTCACTATTATTTATATGTTATGCCTGCTAGTAAAACCGACACCCTATCGTATAAATTGGTATGAGACTTTTTATACGATAGGAGCCCTACAAGAGATCCCTTAGCTTATGTGTTTTCACATAAGTTAAGGTTACTTATTTAGATTTTGTATAATTATTATCACACTTAACACTGTTAGTTTAGTTCCGCTGCCATTTACAATTTGACATTCTCCACCTTCATGTCCTTTCCATTCCTTCTCCCCGCTCGGTGCTTAGGAGCCATGGGGGAAGGGGTGGGGGACGATAGGACTTAGTCTTTTAGACTAACGGTTTTCGAACCACATCATTTAGGGGACCACGGAGCCCAGCATGGATGGGCAGCCCCGGAGGTCGGCACGCTTGGAGATCGGACAGTCTAGCACTAGAGTCCAGACAGCAGAGACTGTGAGTCCCGAACACCAGTAGTTGTATTAGTTTGCTTCCGCGATGAGTGATTTGTAGTGAGGACTTAATGTACCGGGCATAAGCCCGAGATTTTCATTATATGTACTATTTGTGGACACTCCCTTCGTGGAGTTTATTTTTCTATATATGTGATTTCTGTGGACTTGCTTTTATACTTATGCTACAGTAGAGATCGATTTGGCCGGAAGAATCGGCGTCTTGTAGTGACGACCTTCCCGGGTGAGAAGGTATCACCGCAAGGCGGCGGTTCTGGGCCTAAGACCCCGGTGTCGAAAAAGAAAAAAAATGGGGGTTTTACATGTGGTATCAGAGGAAACCTCGATCAGATCAGTAGCAGTCCACTAACCCTGGGACACCCCCGCTCGAGTTTAGTTTGGGGACAAACTAAGCAGCGGAAGCAGTGGTGGGCCCATATGGGAAATCACATGAAAATTGTCCACCTTTAGTTAGACTTGTGCGATTACTTATACTTGACTTCTATTACGCAGCCCCCAGCGCAGCCAACACCACAAGGCAGAGTTCAGCAGACTCCGACTGTTGCACCACCTCCACCGGTCCCCACTCCATTCCTACACTCGGAGATGGGTCAAATGCTGACAGCAATTCTAGATGCTTTCAGGGCTCAGCAGGTTCCGGCTCCGTAGCCAAACCCGGGGGCCAATTGGCTGAGCATCTTTCGAGGACTCTCTCCTCCATCCTACTTGGGGATAGAATCTCCCGTACGGACAGAAGAATGGCTATATATTATGTACGAAATGCTGACTGGGATACGGTGTCCCTGGGAGGAGAGGGTGGCCTTGGTTGTCTCCTGCCTGGAGTCCCATGCCAAGAGGTGGTGGAAGGCGCTGCTGGACACAATGTTTGCTGATAGGGAGGTTGCGGAAGTTACCTGGGAAGAGTTCAGGACCGCGCTACAGGAGCATTTTATTCCACAGTCGGCCAGGGATGAGTTGGAGGAGCGGTTCTTACAGCTGAAGCAGGGCACCCGGACAGTGGTGGAGTACCATCGGGAGTTTGACCATTTGGCTCGATATGTAGATTCTTACCAGCTGGACGAAGCGGGATACATTAAGAGATTCTATAAGGGCCTGCGGGAGGACTTGAGGGAGGCTTTGTTGTTTGTATCTGACGGGCCTATCTCCTGGATTTTGGAGATGGCAAAGAGGATTGAGGCCGATTGGCACACCACTCAGGGCCGGAAGCGGCAAGCGGAGGATCAGGGCCGGAGAGCCCGAAATGATCAGCGACAAGGTGCTATACCAGGTGGAAGAAGGACAGAGGACCAGCCTCGTCAGGAAGTGAGGCAGGAGCCGGGGGAGCCGGTGGTAATGGCTCCTCAACCTCTTCAGATGAGGGAGGCACCAAGACCCGGGGGCATGACATTTCCCTCACCAGAATGCTACAACTGTCATCAGATAGGACACATTCGGAGAAACTGCCCCATGAGGGGAGCACCTTTACCAGCACCCCAGGATGCCCCGCATGCCCAATAGTTTGGAGGACGAGGACGTGGTCGAGGACGTGGTTTCCAGGGTGCAGATAGCAGGCAGCAGTGGGAGCAAATTTATGCACTGGATTTGGCTCAACCCCGGAACCCGGAGCAAGTAATAACTGGTACGTCAGAAAATTGTAAACTTATTTCCTCATGACCTTTAAGTTTATATAGAAGTGATAATCTAGGGAAGAAAACCATAGCTAGATTCTAAGACATTTAACTTTCCCCACCCCCAGGAATAGTTTTCATCAGCGGTAAACCCGCTTATACGCTATTTGATACGGGTGCTTCACACTCGTTTGTATCGGAAGCCTTCGTAGAAGGGTTGGAAGGCGTGGAACGATTCACGGGTCTGGTGATGAGGATACGATTACCCGACGGATCAGAGTTGTTGACCTCTGCCCACTGCAATATGGAGGCGGAGATCGGCGGAAGGATATTTGAAGCTCCAGCGACGATCATAAAGATGCCAATCTTTGATTTGATCCTAGGAATGACGTGGTTGAACTGGAATCATGCTCAAATTGACTACACGTCCAAGAGAGTTACCGTGAGACATGGAGATTCCTACCTCGTCATTGAAGGTACTAGATCTATTCCCCCTCTCATGCTGTCATCTGTACAGGCCGTCAAGGTTCACTTACAGGGGGAAGAAGTGTATGAGGTAATATTTGAAATGACTGAGGCCAAGGTCTCCACCTCGGGTATTCCGGTGGTGCGAGATTTTGCCGACGTATTCCCAGAGAAACTGCCTGGGCTATCCCCGCACTGGGAGTAGGATTTCCGGATATAGCTGGTGCCGAGGGCTAAGCCGGCAGCTAGAGCCCCTTACAGGATGGCCCCGAAAGAGTTGACAGAGTTTCGAAGCCAACTCCAGGAACTGGTGGAGGCTGGATTTGTCCGACCGAGCTCTTCACCTTGGGGAGCCCCGGTCTTGTTCGTTAAAAAGAAAGACGGAACTCTGAGACTGTGCATCGACTACCGAGCACTAAACCGATCGACAGTCCGAAATACATATCCACTATCAAGGATAGATGAGCTGTTTGACCAGCTAGAAGGTGCGCATTTCTTTTCTAAATTGGATATAAGGTCGGGCTACTACCAGTTACGAATCCAGGAGGAGGACATTACAAAGACTGCTTTCAGTAGCAGATATGGGCTATATGAGTTTACTGTGATGCCCTTCGGGCTCACAAATGCTCCGTCGGCATTCATGAGCCTCATGAACCGGGTTTTCGAGGCCTACATGGATGTGTTCGTCATAGTATTCATAGACGATATCCTGATCTACTCTAGGACGGAAGAGGAGAACACTCGGCATCTGACACTGACTCTAGAGAGACTACGGGAGCACAAGCTCTATGCGAAGATCAGCAAATGCCAGTTTTGGTTGAAGGAGGTGGCTTTCTTAGGCCATATCATCAGTGGTGCTGGGTTGGCGGTGGACCCGGCCAAGATCCAAGCAGTCCGGGACTGGCCACAGTTGAAGACGGCCACAGATGTATGAAATTTCCTAGGACTCGCTGGTTACTACCGGAAGTTCGTAGAGGGATTCTCTCGTATCGCCCTTCCACTCACATCTCTGACAAGGAAGGATGCGCCCTTTATCTGGACCCCACAGTGTGAGGCGGCTTTTCAAGAGCTAAAGGGGTGACTCACTTCGGCTCCTATACTTGCTCTCCCTTCAGGGAAAGAAGGATTCCAGGTCTACACTGATGCCTCCTACCAGGGCATGGGTGCAGTGCTTATGCAGAATGGCCATGTGATAGCTTACGCTTCTCGGCAGCTGAAGAAGCACGAGCAAAACTACCCAGTCCATGAATTAGAGATGGGAGCTGTCATCTTTGCACTAAAAGTCCGGCGTGTAACGACCCCATCCGTTAGATGACGTATAGTAGAAGGTCCGGCCGGGGCCCCACACTATATGCCACAAACAGACGGTGAGGTCACAGGATAATACCAAACCAATTACGAATCCTAACTCAGAGCATTCTAGCGGAAGCTTTAAGTTACAACTTTGAACTCTTAACCGGAATGTCCAATATATATAAAACCACCTTTATATATAAATACCACGGAATGTACACAACCACAAGAGTTTGGCCTTAAGGCCTTACAGTTCCTCTGAACATACATCATGTTTTACAAACCTCGGCGCGCAGGCCGGCCATACATGAGTAAAAAGAGAAAACACAACAATGGCTTAGCCTTCCAGGCTAGCCGCAGCAGCAGCAGCAACAGCAGTAGGGCTCTCCCGCCCATCACTTACTACTTGGCTCTCCAGCACCTGCACGGGAACAATCCACCCAACCGGTGGCAAACAATGCAACGGTCAGCATTCAGCTGACCCAATTATAACAATCCTACCCCTTTCTCGGGGCATGAGCATTCTTTCCCTGCAAGCATGGCATCATCAATAGCAACTATGTGCGCGCAGGCACATTCAAGCCATCACAACCATCGGCCACCCGGCCCGACAGTCCGTGCACTCAGGGCACATTTTCGGTGTACCGGAATACCAGGGTCAACACCACCGTCTACACGGTATTTGAGCATTTCTAGTCTTTCCGGCGCGCGGGCCTAAGACTCTCATTAGGCGCTCCAACAAAACCTATACCAGGCTTCCAAGTCGGACGGACCTAACGCAGGTACGGATCAGCCACCCCCCGTTGCTCAAGTCGCCGAGCCACCTCGAATACGGAAGTATCCATGGCATTTTATAGGCGCGGGTCGGTTTCACCTTTCCTGTTCGGCAATCTGCCTTTTTATCGAGTTGCAGCCCAACGGCTCAACTACTCACAAAGTGGCAACGCACGGCCACAAGAGTTGCCGCCAACCCTCTTCATTTCCTGGACATCGTCCAGTACTTCCTGCCGCACCAAGCAACAGGTAGGAACAAGGCATCACAAGCCATAGGCATCACAAGCCATTATCACGGAGCCTTCTCTGATATGCAAACAAGCATCACCAATCCAGATTACATCCAGATGGGCTTCACACAGCATGCCTAGAGCCGTACTCCAATTCCGGCCTCTAACAAGGGGGACTTCACATATCTACCCCAAGGGACACCACAACCCACCGCACACTCGCGGGGAAGGGCTTTCCCTATGCAATGTAGAAAAGAAGGACTTCACATGTCCAAGGAGGGAGATCGTTACCCTTGTCGATCTCTTCGGTGCCATCGAAAACTAGCCGGTGAGAAAGAACCGCAGCAGCCTTGCCGTCACAACGCCGGCTTCGGATCACGAATCGAACCACGGGAGCTCCGCCGGTGGCTTGCTCTCCTCCTCCTTCTTCCTCTCTTCCTCTCTCTTTCTCTCTTCCTTAAGGATAAAGAAGAATGACTTCTTCAATCCCTTTTCACGACTTATCCAGCCCAAGAAACCACCTGAGCCTTTGGATCAAAAGAGAGGAAACTGAACGGCCAAGATCTTCCCAAAAATCACTTTTTGGCCGACACGGCCTGTGACACGCCCGTGTCACAGGCCGTGTACCCCTTAAGCGGTGCACACAGCTTGAACCGACTGACCAACACGGGTCATCGACACGCCCGTGTCGGACCTGACACGCCCGTGTCAAACCTGAGACACGCCCGTGTCTCCTGCTCCATCGAGCTGCAACCAGTACACGGGTCGGAACACGGCAGCTGACACGCCCGTGTCCAGCCTGACACGCCCGTGTTCCCGGCCGTGTTCAAGGCCGTGTCCGGCTCTGACCTGAATAGGCCAATTTCGCAAAATAAATAGAACACGCCCTGGGACACGCCCGTGTCCCAGGCCGTGTACACCCGACACGCCCTGGGACACGCCCGTGTCCCAGGCCGTGTAACCTGACCTGCTACTCAAACTTCAAGTTGAGTCTTTTGGCCCTTTTTGGGGTGTTACACGGCGTCACTATCTGTACGATGTCCACTGCGACATATACTCCGACCATAAAAATTTGAGGTATGTGGACACGCAAAAAGAGCTGAACATCAGACAGAGACGATGGGTGGAATTTTTGGCAGACTACCAGTATGAGATGCACTACCACCCGGGAAAGGCGAATGTGGTAGCAGATGCACTGAGCCGAAAGACCGCAAACGCCGGAGTAGGAACACAGTTGATGGCTTTGGAGTTAATTCAGATGTTAGATAAGATGCAAATATCCCTGGTGTCCGAGGATCACCCTGAGTTATACCGAGAGTATCTTTCATCATTAATCGCCACTGATGACATTCGAGAAAGGGTCAAGGATGGACAGAGGCAGGATACCCAGCTAGAGCCGATATTCCGGACCTTAGAAGCATGCACTGCGGGAGATTACACACTGAGGGATGACTTAGTATGCTTTAGAGGACAGGTCTACATACCAGAGGGAGGCCAGGTCCGGGAGGATATCATGATGGAGGCTCATTGCAGTCGATATTCGGTACACCCGGGGATTACGAAGATGACTGCAGATCTGAAGAAGACTATGTTCTGGCCCGGCATGAAGAAGGATATCACCTACTTCGTGACCCATTGCAAGGCATGCCAGTTAGTGAAGGTGGAATGCAGAAACCCCGCAGGATTATTACAGCCACTCCCAGTACCAGAGTGGAAGTTCGATGATATCGCCATGGACTTTATACACGGACTTCCTCGATCAAGGACAGGGAATGATTCGATCTGGGTGATCATCGACCGGCTGACAAAGGTAGCAAGGTTTATTCCAATCAGGAAGGATGACTCGGTGGGCGTGTTAGTCCGAAAGTTTGTGGAGCAATTCGTCCGCTATCATGGCATACCCAAGTCGATTGTGTCAGATCGAGATGGACGATTTACATCCAGGGAGTGGAGGTCAGTGCAGACTTACTTAGGCACTCGACTAACATTTAGTACGGCTTTCCACCCCCAGACGGATGGACAGACTGAACGAACCAACCGGACTCTGGAGGATTTACTACGACTCTGCATATTAGATCGCGGTGAACCTTGGGAGAAGTTGTTACAGCTGATCGTGTTTTCGTATAATAACAGCTACCAGTCTAGTATAAAGATGGCTCCTTATGAGGCGTTGTACGGACGGAAGTGCAGGACTCCGCTGTCATGGATACAGGACGAGGACCCTAAGGCATTGGATTCGGAGTTTGTCGAGGACACCGAGGCTCAGGTGAGATTGATACGGGACAGGATGCTAGAAGCACAGAGCCGGCAGGCTAAGTATTATGATGCTCGGCACCGTCAGGTGGAATTCCAGGTGGGAGATCAGGTGTTCTTGAAGATCCAACCAATGCATGGAGTTACTCGGGTACGCGGACAGAGGAAGAAGCTTAGTCCAAGATACATGGGGCCTTATAGGATCCAGGAGCGAATCGGTCCCTTGGCATACAGGTTGGAGCTGCCACCGGAGCTGGCGAGTTTGCACGACGTATTCCATATATCCTCTCTTAGGAGAGCTCTGCTACGCCCAGAGCAGCAAGTTACAACCACAGATGGCCCGATAGCATCTGATCGGCCAGTTCACCTAGAACCGGTCCGGATTGACGACAAGGGGGTACGAGTTTTACGCCACAAGAAGGTTCCATTAGTCAAGGTCCTGTGGAGAAATCACGGAAGAGAGGAGCACACGTGGGAGCCCCAGGACTTGATACGACAAAGATACCCGGAACTCTTCAGTCAGGTATTCCTCACAACCACTCAAGATGTTCAATTTACCTTCCTATTTTAAACTAGTAGAACTGAAATTTCAAGGATATGGGCTAAACTTTTGTTTATTGGGGTCTAGACTTTGCCAATTGGGGGATTTGCTCTTAAATTTGACTATCACCTTTAAACCTCATATAATCAAACATGGTGTCGTGACGTAAACCTTTCAACTCTCATGGGATGTTACAAGTTTCTTCCTTCCCGATAGGAGTCCCCGTAGGCTTAACCTTGATTTCAGGGACAAAATCTTTGTTTTGTTTATTGGGATTTGTAACATCCCATTTCCAACTAGACCCCTAAGAGTGGTTTTGTCATGACAAAACCCTAGGAAGCCCAATAAAGAGTCAAGGGGACCTGGTGGTGTGGATAGGGCCACTATGGTCTGCACTTAGCAGATTTCTAAACCTTGGTTAAAGGTGATCATGGGGCTTCACCAAGACTCCAAGACCCCACCCATACCCTTATAACCCTAGAAGGGGGTCAATGGGCCACTAAGGACCCATGGAGAGCAATCAAAGGACTTAAGTTGACCAAAGTCAACTATAACCCTAGCTAGGTCAAATTGACCTACACAAGGGTCCATTGCAGTCTATTAGCCAAATATACACCACCCATACCTCTATAACCCTATAAGGGGGTCAATGGGTCACAAAGGACCCATGGAGAGCAATTAAAGGACCTAAGTTGACCAAAGTCAACTCTTGACCTAAAATGGTCAAAGTGCCCTAGTTAAGGGCCAAGTGACCTCCAAGGGCCAATCCAACCCCACCTTGACCCTAGGGGAGGCTAATGGGTCACCAAGGACCCATTAAAGAAATCTCAAGGACCAAATTGACCTAGGTGGCCCTAGTCCAACTTTGGGTCAAGTTAGCCCAAATGGGCTAACTCAAGCTCAAGCCCATTTCAAATAGGCTAACCATGACTTAAGTGACCAAATGGACTTGTGGGCTGCCATGGGACATGTAGGAGCCAAAAATTCAGGCTTGGTGACTAGGAGAGAGAAAGTCACCCATGAAGGAGAGAGAAAGAGAATGAAGAAGAAGGAAGGAGGACTTTGTGCTCCTCCTCCCCCCTCCCCAACCTCCCCATTCATTTCAGAAGGACAAGGGGGAGTGCAGCAGCCATTGTGGACTGTTTAGAGCAAGCTCCACCCCCCTACCAACCTAGCCGCCAAAATTGACTTAGGCCAAAAATGGCACATGACAATTCAGCCACCTAACTCCCTCCTCTCCCTCTTTAAAAGCTTTAGTGAGGTTTAAGGAGTATTTCCCACTCTTTTCCTGAAGAGGCTGAGCCCTTTCCTCCATTTCTGAATAAGCCGACCACCACCGGCCACCACCATGCTAATCCGGCGATCAGCACGGCTACAGCCGCCACCACAGGTCCTCCTCCACTCCTTCTCTCATGGGTAGATCGTAGGGATCATTAGGGCCGAGGTTAGGGCTCAATTGAGCTCAATCGGATTTTCAAATCCATGGAAATTCCATGGAAAATGCGCTTGTCGGGATCGCCGGAACAGTGCATCCCGGCGACCGTGACGCCGCCTGGAGGTAGCCCCGACCACCACGCAGGTGTTGGCGGCGGTGGCAGGCCGGGGAGGTGGCCGGAGCGCCGGCGGCAGCCGCTGGAAATCAGCCCAGGAAGGAGAAATCTGGGCCGTTGGCGCGCGGGGACGACGACGGGATGCCGTCCATGATTGCGTCAAGATTCGTGCTATTATAAACTTAAACTATAGGATATGATTTGATTAATATCATTTTCTCTCACAGTTTTTATATTTAATGTTATTAATTATTAGAAATAGTTAGAGTACTATTAATAGAAAATGGTCAACACCACAAATTTAGCCCTATGGGTCTACTTTCGAACAAAATTGATTTGAACCAATTTGGGTGACTGGTTTGACCAGGGCACTCATTTTGGTGGGGTCTATACAAATGAATAGGCAGTCATTAAACTAGTTGCCCACACTTCATCCTTGGTCCAAATGGACTGAAATTTTGGCAGGGAGTCTCCCTACCCTATATCTAGACCCTGCCATAAAATGGGAATTTATGGGAATAATTTTCCTATAGTTTTGTAAATAATTTAATTATGCTAGGGTAAATTAAATTATGAGTCAAATTAATTCCAAATTCATCCAAATTTTGGTGGGATGAATATGAGGTCAATATAGACCTCTGGTTAAAATTTCATTAAGTTTGGAGGTGATTTGAATGGGAATCATGCAAACCCTAGCCTTGCCCTAAGAAGGGCATTTTGGTCCAAAATGTAATTATGGCTTTGAGTGTCCAATTCACCTCAACAGAGGTTCAAATTGGGGACACTGACTTGGCATGACTTTATACACCTACCAATGAAAAATTGGGTGTATTGGAGTTGGTTTGCCCCATGATCCTAGGTCAAACCTAAGGAAGGGCTTTTGCACCTTGTGAAGGACATATGGCCATAGCACCTTGTATGCCTATGAAACTTCGTAGGGATGGTTTTAGGGTAACTATAACCCTCTGGCAAAAATCGTAGGGTGTTTTGGAAAGTTTGGGACCCACAAAACCCTAACCCTAGTTTAGGGCACAAACTTTGTAGGGTTGGATTAGGCTAGTTAAACTCTTCCAAATAGGGTAAAATTTTGGTAAAATGGTCATAAGGATATTATTAGTCTCTGATAATTTAATTGGGACTTTTGGGATAATATTTATAGTACTTCATTTGTAATCCAAGGATTGCCACAATTTAATAAACTAATTATTATGGTCCCTCTGACCCTTGGGAGGTCATGAAAATTTGGCAGAGGATGTTTTGAATCATTATAAGCTTATATAAACTTTATGGAAATTTTTGGATATATATTTGAGATACTTACTTCACAAGCTTATTAAATGATGGAATTATTCAATAATTTAAATTAGTCCATATACTGATAAATAAATTATGAAATTCGTCCCAAACCATTGAAATGCCATTAGAGTCATAGTTGAATTTTCTCTGAATTTTTGGAAGCCATATAGTATTTTATATTTCTTTAAATGAAATTTTAAGGATTAAAATAAAATAATGATTTGGGGATAAAACCTTACTGAAAAATTTAGATATTTTGGAAGATGAGTTATATCCTTATTTTGAATAAGATATAAAAATTGTAGAATGATATCTTGACTGAAAATGGTACTTCATGTTCATTATTGGAAATTTTAGTCAATAGAATAATTAAATAAATTATTAAATAAATAAGGAAAATTTTGGATCTTTGGATTTAGGGCTTAAAGGTCATAATGGACCTCCATTAATTATTATAAGAGTATTGGATAATTAGTTGATGTACCTCCTATTTTACATGAAGTTTGACATGGTGGTCTGCATTTAGCAATTTTGGAAAACTGTATATTAATTTGTTTGAAGCTTATCACTCCTTAATCACCGATGATATTTGACCCAGAGCATTTATGGGCCCTTGCAATCATGTTAGAGTTATCCTTGAATTTTCAGAAATAATATTGCCCTGTTTATTATTTTTATGAATTATTGTAATATACCATTTAAATATAAATCAGTGGCCTGAACCTTGCTGAAAAACTAAGAGATTTTGTATCTTAGGTTAAATGATTATATTAAGTATAACATAAATCTGGGGAGATTTTAACTTGTCAAAATTTGGTACCTTCAGCTCAATCTTGGAGACTTTGGCCACTATAAATATTTAATAAATTTCTAGATAAATAGGAAAATTGTAAAACTCTGGATTTGGGCAATAAAGGTCATAATGGACCTACATTAATTATTATAGGAGTATTGGATGATTACTTGATATACTTCCCATTTTACATAACATTAAACCTTGGTGGTCTGCATATAGTAAATCTACAGAAATAATCTGGAGTACAAGTTAGGCACATAAGTCAAAAATTAGTGGTTATAGGAATGAGTTCATCACTCAGGGTTGGATGAGCTAGGGATGGGTTTGACTAAAAGTTAGGTGGTGTTTGGGATCGACGAAAGATCGTCTTCCCCGTAGAGTAGAAGGTCAAAATCACCTTAGGTATAGTTTACTGTAATATGAAAATGAAATGGGTAAAACCTAAGTTGTAGGCATAAAGTAAATAGAGAAGTAGGTAGTAAACTTAGGATTTCACACTCTCACACCCCTGTGTCCCGAGAGATAGTTTGGGTTACTCGGGCAATAAGCCTAGTGGTTAAGGTAATGAGCATGGTAGCCCGGCGAGCTTCGGCTCGGTTGTAGATTATGACGGACGGGATAGTCCGATGAGCTTTGGCTCAGTTATTGGTTATGACGGACGGGATAGTCCGGGGAGCTTCGGCTTGGTTGTAGATTATGACGGACGGGTTACTCCGGTGAGCTTTGGCTCGGTTGTTGGTTATGACGGACGGGATAGTCCGGGGAGCTTCGGCTCGGTTGTAGATTATGACGGACGGGTTAGTCCGGTGAGCTTTGGCTCGGTTGTTGGTAATGACGGACGGGATAGTCCGGGGAGCTTCGGCTCGGTTGTAGATTATGACGGACGGGTTAGTCCGGGGAGCTTCGTCTCGGTTGTAGATTATGACGGACGGGTTAGTCCGGGGAGTTTCGGCTCGGTTATTTGTTGGACTCATAACTATTGCATGTGCATAAAAGGTATAAGGTGGTGGGTCTTCGATATTGGGGAGTTCGTTGCACCAACACCAATATCGTTGACTCGACAAGTGTGGTTTTACACTTCGCCAACAGAAGTCCGGTGCGCCAGCCGGCAAGAGTACGCAGGCGTCCGCTTAGTGCACCAAGCGTTGAGGCGTACGATAGGTCAGACCGGTAGTGCAAATACTGGTTTTGAGGTGGGCGAGGCCCAACCCACCGCTTCCGTCTGCCACTACGGAGGTATCCAGGGAGGTAACGGCTCCGAAAGGGGGAACTAAAGGTCTATGTACACAGAGTCGAGTGGGTGAGTTGCACTTGCATGTTCACATCATAGCATATTTGCATTTTATAGCATAACCATTGCATATAACCTGACACCTAATGTATAAGCGGTATGAGACGCTCTATACATTAGGCCTTGCAAAACGACCCCTTGGCCTATAAGTTCGTGCGAGCATGCTTATAAGTCAAGGTTCTCTTTCAGTATTATTTATATGTTATGCCTGCTAGTAAAACCGACACCCTATCGTATAAATCGGTATGGGAGTTTTTATACGATAGGAGCCATGCAAGAGATCCCTTAGCTTATGTGTTTTCACAAAAGTTAATGTTACTTATTTAGATTTTGTATAATTATTATCACACTTAACACTGTTAGTTTAGTTCCGCTGCCATCTGTAATTTGACATTCTCCACCTTCATGTCCTTTCTATTCCTTCTCCCCGCTCGCTGCTTAGGAGCCATGGGGGAAGGGGTGGAGGACGATAGGACTTAGTATTTTAGACTAACGGTTTTCGAACCACATCATTTAGGGGACCACGGAGCCCAGCATGGAGGGGCAGCCCCGGAGGTCGGCACGCTTGGAGATCGGACAGTCTAGCACTGGAGTCCAGACAGCAGGGACTGTGAGTCACGAACACCAGTAGTTGTATTAGTTTGCTTCCGCGATGAGTGATTTGTAGTGAGGACTTGATGTACCGGGCATAAGCCCGAGATTTTCATTATATGTACTATCTGTGGACACTCCCTTCGTGGAGTTTATTTTTCTATATATGTGATTTCTGTGGACTTGCTTTTATACTTATGCTACAGTAGAGATCGATTTGGCCGGTAGAATCGGCGTCTTGTAGTGACGACCTTCCCGGGTGAGAAGGTATCACCGCAAGGCGGCGGTTCTGGGCCTAAGACCCCGGTGTCGAAAAAGAAAAAAAAATGGGGGTTTTACAAACTTGACGTTGAAGGAATCTCCTAATTTATCTAGGTTCAAACGATGTTTATCTACGAAACTTCGCTTCACAAAGGAATGGGTGGCACCCGAATCGAAAAGAACGTGCACCCACCTATTCTTCACCTTAAACTCCCCTAAAACCGTAGCATATATAACTAAACGAACGAAAACTTGGGCAAACAAAGGAGAGTAAAACTTAAACTAGAATCTAACATGATATCACTTGGGTAAAGGTCTGAGCTTCCTCTCTGGTCACCACATTTAGCTTTCCTTTCCCTTTGTCCTGGTTTGGTGGAGGCGGCAAAGCCCGAAGCGGGGCAGGCTGCAGTGGGGACTGAGCCTGGGGGCATGAAGAATTCAGATTCCCCTTTTGCTCGCACGAGAAACAAGCCTTATCCTTCGACCAACAATGACTCACATTATGCCCCTTTCTTGAACAGAATGTGCATACTAGATCTCCCTTGGGTGCGCCTTGGATGGCGAGCACCTTCTGCTGCTTCAGAGTGGCAGTCCTTTTGAAACAACTTTCGTAAGGGTGGTCCGATCGACAACAGAAACTACGTATTTCTCCACTTTTCCTCTTCTAAGAAGGCCCAGATGCCTTGGAGCTTCCATCCTAATCACCTTTCCTCTTCTCTTTTCTCGTCGCGGCACCTCGATTCTTAGTGTTTTCAATCGCCTCAACTTTCAGACTGGCTTCCACAGCTTCATCATGACTTTCAGCTCTATAAGCGCATGCTCACTATTGGACTTCACTTCTTAGTCCTCCAAGGAAACGTTTCACTCCTCCCTCCTCTGAAGCTATCAAATCAGGAGCAAATCTGCTCAATTTGCTGAACTCAATCTCATATTCGCTCATCGTGAGCTGTCTCTGCTTCAGATGCAGGAAATTATTCATCAGACGGTCCTGCTCGACCGAGGGTAGAAACTTCTTCAATAACATATTCTTAAAAGATTCCCATGGGCATCCGTCATTCAGGCTCTCCTTTTTCCCGAATCCACCAGCTCTTTGCCAAGCCCTTTAGCTGATAGGCTGCAATCGTTACCTTATCGGCTTCTGCAATCCCCGAATACGAGAACATCTCTTCTATAGCGATGATCCAATCTTCCAAAACCATAAAGTCGGCTCTCCCGTCGTAAGTGGGAGGTCCCAATCGCTGGAAATACGAGATAAAATTCATCTCTGGAGGTAGCGTCACCAGAGGCACCAGAGGAGTAGGAGAAATGAGAATGGCTTGATCCACTGCAGGATCTTGCACTAATGGTTGCTGCGCAGGAGCGACAGATAACAAAGTCTGAATTTGCGATTGCATCGCAACTACTTGCCTCGATAGAGCCTCGTTTCTCTGACGCAAACTCTCGATCAACGCCTCGCTTTGCGCACCTGATAACTCACCCTCCAATTGGGGAGTTGACCTCATCGCAAGACGCTTTGGCAGCATTTCTAAAAAGGCAACGAATAACTCATCAAAATCCTAGATTACGACTAGGCCACACAATTTAGTTCAGACCATACTTAAAAGACACTTACTTACACTGGACTTGCTCTGGGACTTTACAATGATGCTATGTCCTACTTAGGATGATATCCTCTTATCTTACTGACTCATGATCCTATGAAATGAATGCATGGATTCTTTATTCTTATTGAAAATCATGTGTGTACATGTTTCATCATATACACCTTAACTTAGCATGCGTGCTTATGCGGTGATATGCTATGTATGCAGTACTATGCATCCTAAGAAGGCCTTAATGCATCTTATGAGCGGCGTAAACATGAAATGTTATGCATCCCATACTAAATAACATCGCATGCAACGAGAAAAGAAAACATGTTAATGGGACTCCATGTGATGGTGGTTATGCATACCATACTACATAACCGTCACATATTGCCACCTATGGTGAATCCATATACAAACACATATTATGCATCCCATAATACATAATACACCCTGTATACTTCTTGTCATGTTATGAGTGTAGTGACTATGCTTTGGCTAAGACATACTGATGACACATTGGTGTGTGTATGCAAATAAACGAAGGAAATCAAATATACAACGGGTGGCTGGTTCGACTAACTTATTAAACCAACCTCCCTTTGATACCAACTGTCACAACCCGTATTTTCTCTGCATGAAGGGGGGGGGGTATATCAGAGTAAGGGAAAATGCGTGTCATGATGCCACGTTAGAAGGGATAACTGCGGATGCTCAGGCAAAACTACTACTTGACACAAAAGAGAGATCTTTAAGTGATTTAGAGAAAATAAAATTTAAGTTAAGCATTTAACCGTATCCCTCGGCTTGGTGGCTCATCAAGTCCACGAAAGAAAAATAGTTTATACGCTGCGAAAAAAATACTTCATTTATGAGATTAAACATCCTACATGAGTGTAGAAGTTCCCCAGGGAACAAATCATGGTATGCAAGACTCTAGGTTTATAATAATAGTAAAAATAGCTTTTACGGTCGCTAAATATAATGAGTTAGAGTTTTAAAATGGGCAATGCATGAAGTAATAATAGTAGATTTTATACTTGAAAATACCTAACATGCATTCCTAGCATAAATCATCCCAGAGAGAAAGTAATCCAATTCATCACAAAGAAAACATCTAGCAGCTAGCAACATGTCCAAAATAAACAATCAAGTGAGCGTCAAAAATCTGACACGAACCCACATAAAACAAAAGTATGTCTGAACTAGGTAAAGCAACTAAAAAACAACTACCTCGCAACGACTAGGTGAAAACCATAACCAACACTGCTGCTCGGGAATTCAAAAACCAGCTCCACTACCTGCTAAAGCTCGTAACCTAAGACATTCCAAACACAGAACACCTCAGCAAGAAGGTACAAATCGTGGCAAAAAAGTAAATCAAAAAGTAAACAAAGATTAAAAAGGGTACCAACCCAAGAACAAAAGTACTGAAGCAAATTACAGAAGTAAGGTACAAAAAAAATCAGAAAATAGAACTTACGTGAATCATCACGCACATAAAAATACACTAAATGCACAAGGATAAAAAGGTAGAATACATGATTAAATCATAAGCAAGAATATCACAATAACCTTATTAGCCACATGTGGTCAACTCTACTCAAAAACACGGGCAAGGTGGTCACTCATCTGGACACACCCTCATAGATATAATATCTATCTAACTACGGGGGAGACTCATACACTCCACCATTCACCGTAGACGCCCAAACACTCGGTAGAGTTTCACAAGGTACTAATATGTCTCCAAACATTGCGGAGGTGGATACGCCCACTAACTCCCGCAAATAAGAGAATCATGATATATCTCAAGACTTGACACATCAGATTCTACTAGACATTTCTAGATTAAGAAACAGTTGATCAACCTTTAGGAAGGATTTACAATCCTAGATAAACTCTAACACGTCCTACATAATAGTTAAAGAACGGCTAAAAGAGCAAGATTCAATCATATCATCAAAACACATGCCACTATACAAGGTTAGATTAGCAAAATAAAGAACATGATAATACAAGTGTGTTTTGAACATAGGATTTTAGACATCACTATAATCAGCGAGCTATTAATGATAATGACAAAAGAATTTAGAAATTTCAGCAGATCGGGAGAAAGAAGGGAAGATGGGAGTGAAACCGCCACTTGCCTTGATTTTACCTGAAAAACTCTCCAAATCGCTCCTTGTCGTAGATCGGGACTAAGAAAGACGGGGGAAGTCAAAATGTTGAAAATTGTCTCCACAACACCTCAGATTTGTAGGAAGTCAGACCTTGAACTAAGATGAATTAAGTTGTATTTGATATTGTGTTTGAGTTGTATGTATGCAGGACCTTATTTCCATGTGTATACCAATGTCAGTCTATAGTGGGTCACCAAACACAGGACCATACAATGTAATCCCTCATTGTGTGATCCAAGGTGTTGACTCAGGTATACTCTCTCTATTGGGATACACTTCATCTACATGCATTTGGACTTATGGACTATGGAGTATTGGAGATTTTTTCAGTCTGGAATTTTTCTAGGTCCACATACTCGAGTAGTATCCTTCACATACTCGAGTGAGTGACTTAGTACTTGAGTAGTTCCTTGGACATACTCGAGAAGACTCCGTATACTCGAGTATACGAGCTTTTACTCGAGAAGATTTCTTTTACTCGAGTAGGTGATATTTTATACTCGAATAGATGGTTAGTCACTCGAGTAGGCTATGTATTATACTCGAGTAGAGCTTTCTGTATTCAGTCTGAACTTTTCCAATTCCACATACTCGAGTACTTCCCTGATATACTCGAGTAAGTGACTTAGTACTCGAGTAGATTTTTTTTATACTCGAGTTATTGCTCAGGTACTCGAGTGGATCCTTTGTTTCTATTCGAGTAGGTTGTCTTCTCTGTACTCGAGTATTTTCAATTCTTGTACTCGAGTATGTTCTTCAAGTTTTCTTTTCTGAGAAGTATTTTCGTTCTTACACTTGAGTATATTTTCCCATACTCGAGTAGGTCTTATCTTACTAGAGTAGTTTCTCTAGTCACTCGAGTAGTTCTTTCCAAGATACTCGAGTAGTTTCACTCCTTGTACTCGAGTATATTCCTCTCTTATCTACACGAGTAGCAGACCTATTATACTCAAGTATATCATTTCTCTCGGGTATATTGGTTCAGATTTCCTGGAATATTTCTAAGTCCAGATTCAATGGGTATTTTAAATTACTCTTTTTTGATTGGTCCACGTATCGTCAGTAAAGATTAGTATGACCGTTGCAGCTCGCCTATAAATAGGTCCTTTCCTTTTTGACTGATATAACAACATTTTTTCTTTTAAGAATACAGAGAATATTAAGAAAGAAATCTTTCCGAAAACCTAATTTCTCTCAGCCGCCATTACTGGTTTCGGGAAGAGCTCTGGATCGTCCTTCTTCCAGCCGCTGCTGCCGATCTCTAAGTCTCAAGCGATCCAGAATCAAGAAGAATCATCCGATCACTTCGTGCTTCATCGATCTCTGATATTTTTATTTGATCGTGGTGATTCCAGATCTCAGATCCGTGGATTTCTGTCTAGACTTCTTCAACATTTTCTGTCCAAGCCAAAAGCTCTCAACGAAGAAGACAAAGCCAAAGATCCAGATCTGTGTTATTTTGTTTGTATTTTTCCTCAAACAATTATTTTTGTAGGAGATTTATCTCCGAGTGGTAGGAAGTTCTATCTTCCGAGTGTAGATCTGTTTGGGATCGAGTTTTGTAGGAATGCGGTTCCGAGGTGTAGGATTGGTTTGCAATCCGATATAGTGGAGTAGCCGAGTCTAGTGATTTGCTAGATCGGTGAGGAAAGTGGACGTACCCAAGATCGGGAAACCACTATAAATATCTTGTCGTCCGTGTGATTGCTTGCTTACTTATTGGTGCTAGTTGCTAATTTTTTTATTCCGCATTAGACACACATCTCACCTATTCACCCCCCTCTAGGTGATTTGGGTAGATAACTTATATCTTTCAATTGGTAACCGAGCCAGGTTGATCGTTAAAGAGGTTAACACCTTGATCTGATCCTTCCTAAGTTTTCTTTAGAGAAGTATCAAGCATGAGTAAGACCAAGGATTTTGTCAAGCTCCATATATGCACCAAGAACAATTTTCCTATTTGGAAGGAAAGAGTTAAACTCTTCATGGAAGCAGTGGACCCTCGGATCTTCATGATTGTTGAAGAAGGTCCGTATGTTCCTATGATTGCATCTCCAATAGATCAAACCAGACAAGTCCCAAAGAAGTTGATGGACTTGGATAAGGACGAGATTACACTTGTCTCCCTGGACAAGAAAGCTAAAAATATTATAGCAAGTACAGTCGATGACTCGATGCTGCAATATCTTATTCAATGCTAGTCTGCCAAGGAGATGTGCCAATCCCTGGTGACTCTGATGGAAGGCACTGAAGAAGTTAGGGATGATCGGAGATCCCTTCTAAATCAGAAGTATAAAGCCTTCAGGCAAGGTCACAAGGAAGCTATAGCTGATACCTTTGAGAACTTTTTCAAGTTAGTCAATGGCCTAAGAGTTTATGGCCGAGTCTTCACAAATGGGGAACTGAATGACAAATTCTTAAGATCCCTGACCAAGTAATTGGATAATAAGGTATGCGCCATTCGGGAGTTTGGAAGGTTAGCCGAGACGGACCCGCAGAATATATTCGGAAAGCTTATGTCTTACGAGCTCCAAATCAACTCAAGAAAAGCTGAAGAAGAGATGAGCAGGTCTGCATCCAAGGAGAAGTTTTTCGCTCTAAAGGCAGATAGCTCAAGGAAGACAAAGGCTAGCTCTCCTGCCCCAGCTCCAGAAGCTGATGAAGAAGAATCATCTGAGCCAAGCTCCTCTAGCTCAGAGCTATCTGATGGATAGTTCTCTCTACTCTCAAGGCAGTTCAAGAAATTCTTGAACAAGAAGAAGCAATGGAAAGGCAAGGATGCCTCCTATAGAAAATCACGCAATGATGGTGATCGCCATAGAAAAGGCTCAAGCAGCCACGACAGGTATGGTTCTAAACCGAATAAAAATTATTCGACTGACATCGTTTGTTATTGCTGTAATAAGCAAGGTCACGTCATTGCGAATTGCCCCCACAAGAAGAAAGAGGGTGGCAAAAGAGAAGAGAAGAAGTCCTACAGTAAAAAGAGGACAGAAAAGAGCATGTTGGCCAAGAAGGGCAAAACCCTCAGTGACTCCGACTCATCTGAGTCGAGTGTAGAAGAGGAAGAAGCCTACTTTGGGCTAATGGCCCTAACTGATGATGAACAAGTCCCCCAGTTCACTGGGGAGGTAAAATCTCACACCCCTCTTTCAAAATCTTATGATGATGATCAACAAGAGGGTATCCCTCTGAGGATGAATCTGAACTCATGAGACAATATAAGGAGTTACTCGAGGCTTACGATAAATGTCGCCGAGTCGTGAAAACTCAAGCTAAAGAGATAAAGTCTCTAAAAGCTACAGAGAGCGCCTTAAGAGAAGAAGTCTCAAAGACTGACTCTCTCAAGGAAGACTTCAATAAATCTATTGAAGAATATAACAAGGCTCTTGAGCATCTTGACCTTAAGGAGAAAATCATCAAGAAGTTGGAAAAACAACTCTCGGCTGAAAAGAAACTTGTAGAAGGTTTCTCTAAGCCTTAGACTGTACTTCCTCTGATTGCTGAATTCTCAGCTAAGGGCAAGGGTGCTGGTCTAGGCCACAAAGGTTCTCCTAGTAAATCCTCTAGGAGAAGGAAGGCCAAGAGAAAGAATAAGGATGCCAAGAAGGCCTCGGCCGAGGAAAAAGGGAAAGCTCCTTTGGAGCCAGTCTCGTTCAAGAAAGTTATCTTTCCTGCGAACGAATTTGACTTTGAGTCCACCTATGGACACTTCACTAGGCCGATCCCGGAGAAGCATAAGTAAAGGTACCAAGGTTGGACTTGCCCTCGTAACTTTGGCGAGAGTGTCTTCAAGGCACCTTATGAAGAGATTCAACTTCTGTAAGACCCCATTTTTTTTCTTTTTAAACCACCGGGGTCTTAGCCCAGAATTGCCGCTTTACGGTGGCACCGACTCACGGGAAGGCAACCACTACAAAACGCCAATTCTGCCGGCCCTTTTCGATCACAAGAGAGAGAAGTATTTATACATAAAATGTAAATAAGTCCACAGAAACATGTAAATAAAAGTGAAATCATATCCAGTCCATCAATAGATAAAAAAAACAGGAAATAGATAAATGGGCTCGAGCCCAGTACATCAGAGTCCTCACTATAAATCACTCATCGCGGAAGCTATAAAACTACTAATCACTCACGGAGCTGGTCGTAGGTGCACCGGTGCTAGACTGTCCCACCTTTATGCACACCGTACTCCGCTGGTGCTGGTCCCTGGACTGCTGGTCCCTGTCTCCCATCCGGAGCTCCTGTAATGTTGTGGTTCGAAAACCATTAGTCATAAAGACTAAGCCCTATCATCCCTTACCCCTCCCACCACGGCTCCTAAGCACCGGGCGGAGAGGAGGAAAGGGAAGCTACAAAAATGGAGAATAAGCAAGCAGGTGACAAGGAAGCTAATCTAGTGGTTATTTAGAATGAAATAGGTCTAACAATCCTACGGCAGTAAGTAATAAGGAGAGCAATTAAGAAGTAGCAATTTGTATAAAAAGGCAGCTAGAGAACAGTAAGTAAACAAACAAGTAAATAAGTATATAACCTTAACTTATATGAATGCCCATACAAACTTATAAGTTAAGGGGACTTCTGCAAGGCTCCCATCGTATAAAAAGTCCCATACCAATTTATACGTTGGGGTGTCGGTTGTATGCAAATATGAGTGTAGTGAAATGCTATGCCATGATTCATGCAAGTGCAACTCACGAACACGACTCTATGCGCACAGACCTTTAGTTCCCCCTATTAGGGCAGCTAGCTTCACTCCCAGGAACCTCCGTAGTGGCAAACGGAGACAGTGGGTCGGGCCCCCCACTCCTAGGCGGGTATCCACACTACCAGGCCTAGCCCTTCTGTACGCCCCTAGAAGAACACAACCTAGAGTATCCGCGTACTACTGCTGGCTGTACCCACCAGACTTTCTTTGGCTAAGTGTCCCACGCCGCCGGGTTGACGTACCAATGTCGGTGTGAACGACAATCAGATACAGAAGACCCACTACCTTTATTCTATACTCCAACCCTCGAGCCCTCGGCCCCCCGGACAGTCCCGTCCGTACATCTACCTTCAGAGCTACCGTCTGAATGGCAACCAAACCAATTATTCTACCTTACTAGCTACCGAGGTGTGTGTATGTGCAACCCTAGTTATACTAGTTGCTCTTTTAATTTATTATTCCTATGATTTACGTTAGCCCAGGACTGCCCCCGGCATACCCCGTGAAGGGCTCTCAAGGGGCACTAGGAACCAAGACGGCGACATTACGGCCCGAAGTTCCCTTTCGCAAGGCACTTATTGTTATTGGTTGATCTCCCTTAACCTGATCCTCTTTCAGTTACTTTAGATCTAACCCTAGAGTATTAAGACTCTTCCTCTTCTTCCCGGGATGGACAATCTTTCGTCGTTCCCGTACGCCACTTAACCTTAACCAGCCTCACACTTTACTTATCCTGACTTCCAATGATGAACTTAATCTTAGCTTGCCCTACCAACCAGCAACTAACAAAATTCCATTTCCCAAGTTCATTATTACTCTAGTTCAGTTTCCGTGGTTTTACTATATGCAGACCATCCTAAGTTATATGAGGTACACAAGGGGAGGTACTCTAAATTGTCTTCCAAATATCCTATAATATTTACTGGAGGTCTACCATATCATAATTTGTCTAAAACCAGAAACTTATAATTTTCCTAATTAATCTGATATTAATTTAATTTTCCCAAAGGATGGGCTATGGGTCATTTTAAACATGAACTACATGATCCTCCTAAGTAATGGCTACCCAAAAATCATGATCATTAAATAACAGCAAGATAACCTCAAATGCAAATTTTCAGAGTTTTACAGAAAGTATTTAACCTCTAATTAATTTATCCAGAATAATCATGTTAATCCTACGTAAAGAAGGAAGTACTGAAATTATTCATCGAAAAATTATAGAAAAATTACTAATCAGTAGTATGATATAGAAAAGATCTTTGTGCAAAGAATCATAATTTTACCAGCTTGCTAAGCACCACTAAGGATTTAATCAAATATTCAAGGTAAAACATACTTAATGAAGCAAGCCTTTGAATTAAACTTTCAAAAATCCCATAAAAATTCACAGAGATTTAGAATCATAATAAACGTTCTCTGTTTAAATTTCATCAATTTCCAGAAAGTGTGTACTCCATAATAAATTTTCTAAGCAAATCATACAAGCTACTAAATCGTTAACAAAGTATCAAAAATAATGATCTTAAAATTCATAGTAAAATATCCAGAGCTTATACCATCCCTATAAATCACTCTACCTAAATCTCATCACTTTTCAATATGATTTAGTGTCATATCCTATCTCTACAAGTTTTGCACCCTAAACTAGGGTTAGGTTTTTAGGTATCCCAACAGTCTCCAAATCTACTAAGATTTCATCCAGAGAACTATAATGGCCCTATGGTCCTTTTCACCAAATTTCGGGTCAATCCAAGGTCATTTGACCCCATGACCTTCACAAACCACCAAGATCCATCCTTAGGGTTTGACCTTGATTCTTAGGGCAAACTTACCCCGATCCACCTCAAACTCTATGAGGGGGTGCTAGAGAATATTACTAGCCAGTGGTAAAAATCTCAGCCTCTGTTGAGGTGATCTGACCACTCAAATCTCAAAAGTGCACCTTTAACCTAAGACCCCTTATTAGGGCAAAACTTAGGTTTGATCATTTCTAATCCAAACCATCTCCAAATGAGATGAAAAATTATACAGAACCTTATGGTGGACCCAGGGACCACTCACCAAAATTTGGGAGGGTTTGGAAATTATTTAGCCATCTAATTAAATTAAGCTAGGATTATTGAATTTTTCATAAAAACTATAGAAAAATATTTCCCAAAAATCCTAATTTTTGGATGGTACCTAGATATAGGTAAGGTTAGATCACACCCCAAATTTCAAGTCATTGTGATGACTGGATTGGAGTGGGGAAGTTTTCTAAGGTCAGGACAACCCTATGGGTAGACCTCACCAAAATGAGTGCTGAGGTCTATCCAGTGGTCCAAAATGCTTGAAACAAATTTTAAAATTCCCTAGACTCCAAGAGGTACAATATTGGTGTTGACCATTTTTCCTGCAAGAGCCTCTAGGTATTTTTACCAAATTATTTAAAGTGACAGATATTTTCATTCTGAAATTGTTTTAAAAAAAATAGAATCTAATTAATGGCACTGTTCATCTTCTTCTACAGACCGAAACCAGAGCCCTGAAAACTTATTTTCCTGTAGCTTTTCCAAAGCTATTTCCCGGCCATCCAGCCATCTCCCTGGCCGGCCACCACCATCACCACCTCTGTTGAGGTGAGGGCTATCATCGGGCGGCGGCACGGCCGCCGGAGAGGCGGTTTCCGGCGAACCTGCCACCATGAAAATTTTGGAAAACCATGGAAACGCTCACCCGATCTGGCTCTTTTGAGCCCGATATCTCTCCTAATAATTTCTAAGATCTATCCACAAAAGAAGAGGGAGGGGAGGACCTTGTTCGCGGGCTGGAGGCGTGCAGAGCGTCGGGAAGCCATTGGCGCGGTGGTGGCGTCGCCGGAAATTCTTCAATAGCAAGGGGGAAATCTGAAACAGTTTGATGGAGAGTGTAACCTTTTCCTCTTGCTCTTAAGAGTCTTTTATAGATCAGCAAGTGGGGAGGGTAAAGGATGAAACGTTCATGGCCATTAATATTTCCCTTAATGACGTTTCGGTTATGACGAATGGCAGTTGAAACACTGGAGATGAAGAGGTGTTTGCCAGGTGGCGATTTCCTATTGGACCAACATTTCCTTAATTTATTAAATAATCAGAGTAGGAAACGGCCCATAAATACTCCTGGTGTAACTTCCCATAATCAGGATTGATTACAACGTCGGTTACTGAAATTTCCAGTCTGGCTGACGTTTCGGCCTTGGTCACGGGCGTGACACATTGGTCACGGGCGTGACAGGCCCGAGTGACCAATTCTGGGATCGACGATCGTCGAACTGAGATCGACGATCGTCGAAGGGTGGTCACGCCCTTGGTCACGGGCGTGACATGTGGGTCACGGGCATGACAAGCCCGGGTGACCAATTCTGGGATCGACGATCGTCGAACTGAGATCGACGATCGTCGATGGGTGGTCACGCCCTTGGTCACGGGCGTGACATGCGGGTCATGGGCGTGACAAGCCCGGGTGACCAATTCTGGGTTCGACGACGTCGAACTGAGGTCGACGATCGGCGAAGGGTGGTCATGCCCTAGGTCATGGGCGTGACATGGGGGTCACGGGCGTGACAAGCCCGGGTGACCAATTCTGGGTTCGACGATGTCGAACTGAGGTCGACGATCGGCGAAGGGTGGTCATGCCCTAGGTCACGGATGTTACATGGGGGTCACGGGCGTGACAAGCCCTGAGGCAAATTCCGTGCCCGACGATCGTCTACCTGAGATCGACGATCGTCGAAGGAGTCACGCCCCAGGTCACGGGCGTGACACCTGGGTCACAGGCGTGACATGGCCGGGTTGAAAATTCTGCGCCCGATGATCGTCTCCCTGAGATCGACGATCGTCGAATGAGTCATGCCCTAGGTCACGGGCGTGACGGGTCGGTCACGGGCGTGACCAACCCGTGACCCGAAATCTTGGTCGATTTATTTCAATTTTTGGGCTTCCTAGGGTTCTACCACAACCAACCGACTCCTAGGGGTCTAGCCGGAAATGGGATGTTACAAATCCCAATAAACAAAACAAAGATTTCGTCCCCGAAATCAAGGTTAAGCCTACGGGACTCTAATCGGGAAAAGAATCTTGTAACATCCCATGAGAATTAAAGAAATTACATCTCTACGTTATGTTTGCTTTGTGCGGTTTCAAATCTAAGATTGATTCGCCCAATTAACTAGGTATATACACCCCAATAAACAAAAGATTAGCCCCTATTCTTGAAATTTCAGTTCTATTGGTTTAATAAGAAGGCAAATTGATTGTCCAGAGGGGTGGTGAGGTATACCTGACGAAAAAGTTCCGGGTATTTTTGCCGCATCAAGTCCTGTGGCTCCCATGTATGCTCCTCCTGCCCATGATTGTTCCACAGAACCTTGACTAACGGAACCTTCTTTCGTCGCAAGACCCGCACTGCTGTATCGTCAATCGTGATAGGCTCCAAGTTGACTGACCGATCTGAGGCCACCGTGCCATCTGCCGAGGAGATCAGCTGCTCAGGGTGTAGCAGAGCCCTCCGAAGTGAGGAGACGTGGAAGACGTCATGCAATCCCGCTAACTCCGGCGGTAGCTCTAGTCTATAGGCTAAGGGGCCGATCCGCTCCAGGATCCTATAAGGCCCCATATATTTTGGACTGAGCTTCTTCCGCCAACGCACCCGCGAAACTCCGTGCATCGGCCGTATCTTCAAGAAAACTCGGTCCCCCACCTGTAACTCCACTTGACGATGCCTCGCATCGTAGTATTTCGCCTGTCTGCTCTGGGCTTCCAACATCCTGTCCCGGATCAATCTAATCTGAGCATCTGTATCTCCCACAAACTCCGAGCCTAGTGCCTGCGGGTCCTCATCCTGAACCCATGATAGTGGGGTCCTGCACCTCTTTCTGTACAACGCCTCGTATGGAGCCATGCCTATGCTGGACTGATGAGCGTTGTTGTACGAAAACTCGACCAGTGGCAGCAATCTCTCCCAAGGCTCGCCACGGTCCAAAATACACAGTCGCAATAGATCCTCCAGTGTACGGTTGGTGCACTCTGTCTGTCCGTCGGTCTGAGGGTGAAAAGCTGTGCTGAATGTCAATCGAGAACCCAGATGGGCCTGGACTGACCTCCATTCCCTGGATGTAAACCGCCCATCCCGATCTGAAACGATAGTCTTGGGTACCCCATGGTAACGCACAAACTGCTCAATGAACCTCCGTACTAATACTCTGACCGGTGTGTCCTTTGCCACTGGAATGAATCTGGCCACCTTTGTTAGTCTGTCCATTATCACCCAGATCGAGTCATTCCCCGCACAGGATCGAGGTAGCCCATGTATGAAGTCCATGGCTATATCCTCAAACTTCCACTCCGGCACCGGAAGCGGCTGCAGCAAGCCTGCCGGGTTCCTACACTCCGCCTTCATGAGCTGGCAGGCCTCGCAATGCGTCACAAAATACGTAATATCTTTCTTCATACCCGGCCAGTATATCGTCCTCTTCAAATCCTTTACCATCTTGGTGATCCCCGGGTGTACCGAATACCGGCTGTAGTGAGCTTCCGTCAAAATGTCCTACCGGATCCGCCCTCCTGCTGGTATGTAGACTCTGCCCCGGAAACACAGGAGTCCATCCCTCAAAGAGTAATCTCCTGTCGTGCCTTCCTCCAAGGCTCGGAATATCGGCTCAGCTCTCACATCCAGCATCTGCCCATCTCTGAAGCGGTTTCGAATGTCATCAGTAGTAGCCATCGACCCCAGGTACTCCATGTACAGCTCCGGGTCATCCTCAGACACTAGCAAAATCTGCATCTCTTCGAATGATCTAACCAACTCCAAGGCCATCAGCTGCGGACCTACTCCTGTCGTACTCGCTCTTCGGCTCAGAGCATCCGCGACCACGTTCGCCTTCCCCGGATGGTAGTGCATGGTATACTGGTAGTCCGACAAAAACTCCACCCAGCGTCTCTGTCTGATGTTAACTCCTTCTGGGTGTCGACGTACTTCAGATTCTTGTGGTCGGAGAAGATATCACAATGTACTCCGTAGAGATAGTGTTGCCAGATCTTAAGAGCAAAGATGACTGCCCCCATCTCCAAATCATGCACGGGGTAGTTCTGCTCGTGCTGCTTCAACTGACGGGAGGCATAGGCTATTACGTGCCCATTCTGCATCAAAACGGCACCCATCCCCTGATAGGAAGCATCTGTATACACCTGGAATCCCTCCTTCCCTGATGGAAGAGCAAGGATGGGGGCCGAGGTGAGACGATCCTTCAGCTCCTGGAAGGCAGATTCGCATCGAGGCATCCAGATAAAAGGGGACTCCTTCTTCGTCAGAGATGTAAGAGGGAGGGCAATCTGAGAGAACCCCTTTACAAACTTCCGGTAGTAACCGACAAGTCCCAAGAAACTTAGAACATCCGAGGCCGACTTTAGCGGTGGCCAATCCCGTACTGCCTGGACCTTCGCCGGATCCACTGCCAGACCTGCTCCACTGATGACATGGCCCAGAAAGGCCACCTCCTTTAGCCAGAACTGGCACTTGCTGTACTTGGCATACATCTCATGCTCATGCAGCTTCTCCAAGGTCAAGGCCAGATGTCTCGCGTGCTCCTCCTCCGTCCTTGAATAGATAAGGATGTCGTCGATGAATACGATAACGAAGACGTCCAGATACTCTTCGAACACCCGATTCATCAAGGTCATGAATTCGGAGGGTGCATTTGTGAGCCCGAACGGCATCACTGTAAACTCGTACAAGCCGTATCTACTGCTGAAGGCCGTCTTTGGGATGTCCTCCTCCCGAATGCGAAGCTGGTAGTACCCTGACCTCAGATCCAGCTTTGAGAACAAATGGGCTCCCTCCAGCTGGTCAAATAGCTCGTCTATCCTTGGTAAGGGATACATATTCCGGACTGTCAACCTGTTCAGATCCCGGTAATCGATGCATAGTCGAAGGGTCCCGTCCTTCTTCTTAACGAACAACACCGGAGCTCCCCATGGTGAAGAGCTAGGCCGAACGAACCCGGCCTCCACTAACTCCTGAAGCTGGCTCCGAAATTCCACCAACTCCTTTGGGGCCATCCGATAGGGAGCTCTGGATACCGGCTTAGCCCCCGGTATGAGCTGAATCTGGAAGTCCTTCTCTCGGTGTGGGGGTAGCCCTGGTAGCTTCTCCGGAAACACGTCTGCGAAGTCCCGCACCACTGGAATATCTGCAATGGAGTCCTTGGCCACGACTGCCTCAAAAAGGACCTGATAAACTTCTTCCCCCTACAGGTGGGCCTTAGCGTCCTGCACAGACGATAGTAAGGTACGAGGTGCTGGTATAATACCTTCGATGACAATGAATGAGTCGCCGTGCCTCACGGTGATCCTCTTCGCCACGCAATCGATCTGGGCATGGTTCCAATATAGCCAAGTCATGCCCATAATCAGATCGCAATCTGGCATCTTTAGAACCGTCGCTGGTGCCTCAAACGCCTTCCCGCCGATCCTCGCTTCCATATTGCAATGAGCAGAGGTCATTATCTCTGATCCATCGGGTAGGCGCACCCTCATCATCTTCCCGGTGAATGACTCCACACCTGCCAGCCCTTTCACGAAATCCTCCGACACGAACGATTACGACGCACCAGTGTCGAAGAGGGTGTGAGCGGGCTTGCCGCTAACGAAGACTATGCTTGGTGTAATTAAGTGTCTTAGTATTCTTGTTATAGTTGTCTTTACTTAATTTCTAACCAGGTTATGTCTAGAACACTAGTTTATATGATAAAAATTTAAAAGTACTGCCATACCTGTGATAACCTGCTCCGGGTTCCGGGGCTGTGTCAGGTCTAGAGCATACATCTGCTCCCTCTCTGGCCTGCGGCCTCGATCTTGAAATCCTCGTCCTCGGTCCTATCCTCGTCCGCCAAACTGTCGGGGGGGGGGGGGGGGGTGGAGCGCCCTGATGTGCTGGTGGGGGTGCTCGCCTCACAGGGCAGTTCCTCTTGATGTGCCCCACCTGGTTGCACTGATAGCAAACCGGTGGCTGCTCTGCCGTCCTTGGCATTTCTAGCATCTGTATAGGCTGGGGAGCCAATAACCCCTGACTCCTCTGCTCCTGCCCAAACTCTTGACGAGGCTGATCCCCGTTCCTTCTCTCTCCAATAACCTGGCCTCGAGGACGATCTCTACGTCCTCCAATCACTGTATCATCAGCCGGTCTCTTCCGGCTCCTCACTGTAAGCTGATCCGCCTCTCTCTTCTTAGCCCTCTCCAGAATCCTGGCCAGACTCCCCTCCGAGATGAAAAGGAGGGCCTGTCTCATGTCATCTTGCAGCCCCTTATAAAACCTCCGGGCATAGCCAGCATCATCTAACTGGTAAGTGTCCGCATAGCGGGCCAGGTGAGTGAACTCCTGATAGTACTCCACCACAGTCCTGTTCCCCTGCCTCAACCGCAGGAACCTATCCTCTAGGTCATCCCTCGCCGACTGAGGTACAAAATGTCCCAAGAGCGCTGCTCTGAACTCCTCCCATGTAATATCAGCGCAGTCCATCCCCGCAAAGGTGCTGTCCAGCTGAGATTTCCACCACCTCTTTCCGTGTGACTCTAAGCAAGAGACTGCCAAAGCGACTGCCTCCTCCGTGGGGCATCGGATCCCTGCCAGCATCTCGTAAATGGTGTCCAACCATTCCTCCATATGTACTGCAGACTCCGTCCCCTGGTAGCATGGTGGGGAAAGTCCTCGGAAGACCGTCATCCAATTGGCCCCGGGGTTTGGCTGTGGAGCCGGGGCTTGCTGAGCTCTGAAGGCCTCCAGAATGGCCGTCAGTGTTTTCCCCACCTCCGTATGCTGGAACGGAGCTGGAGCCGGCGGAGGCGGGACCACATTTGGAGCCTGGGGTGTCCCCTGCTGCAGTGTAGGGTTCGTCGTCGGCTACAAGTAAAAATTCCATTTGTTAGAGAGCGAATGAATGGAATTTAAGAAGAGTTAGGATGGACTTTCACATGTGATTTCCCCTATGGGCAAACCACTGCTTCCACTGCTAGTTTGTCCGCAAACTAAGCTCGCACGGGGGTGGCCCAAGGTTTTTGTGGACTACTTCTCTTTCGATCGAGGTCTGCTCTGATACCACCTGTAAGACCCCATTTTTTTTCTTTTTAAACCACCGGGGTCTTAGCCCAGAATTGCCGCTTTACGGTGGCACCGACTCACGGGAAGGCAACCACTACAAAACGCCAATTCTGCCGGCCCTTTTCAATCACAAGAGAGAGAAGTATTTATACATAAAATGTAAACAAGTCCACATAAACATGTAAATAAAAGTGAAATCATATCCAGTCCATCAATAGATAAAAAAAAATAGGAAATAGATAAATGGGCTCGAGCCCAGTACATCAGAGTCCTCACTACAAATCACTCATCGCGGAAGCTATAAAACTACTAATCACTCACGGAGCTGGTCGCAGGTGCACCGGTGCTAGACTGTCCCACCTCCATGCACACCGTACTCAGCTGGTGCTGTTCCCTGGACTGCTGGTCCCTGTTTCCCATCCGGAGCTCCTGTAATGTTGTGGTTCGAAAACCATTAGTCGTAAAGACTAAGTCCTATCATCCCCTACCCCTCCCACCACGGCTCCTAAGCACCGGGCGGAGAGGAGGAAAGGGAAGCTACAAAAGTGGAGAATTAGCAAGCAGGTGACAAGGAAGCTAATCTAGAGGTTATTTAGAATGAAATAGGTCTAACAATCCTACGTCAGTAAGTAATAAGGAGAGCAATTAATAAGTAGCAATTTGTATAAAAAGGCAGCTAGAGAACAGTAAGTAAACAAACAAGTAAATAAGTATGTAACCTTAACTTATATGAATGCCCATACAAACTTATAAGTTAAGGGGTCTTCTGCAAGGCTCCCATCGTATAAAAAGTCCCATACCGATTTATACGTTGGGGTTTCGGTTGTATGCAAATATGAGTGTAGTGAAATGCTATGCCATGATTCATGCATGTGCAACTCACGCACACGACTCTATGCGCAAAGACCTTTAGTTCCCCATGTTCAGGCAGCTAGCTTCACTCCCAGGAACCTCCGTAGTGGCAAACGGAGACAGTGGGTCGGGCCCCCCACTCCTAGGCGGGTATCCACACTACCAGGCCTAGCCCTTCCATACGCCCCTAGAAGAACACAACCTAGAGTATCCGCGTACTACTGCTGGCTGTACCCACCAGACTTTCTTTGGCTAAGTGTCCCACACCGCCGAGTCGACGTACCGATGTCGGTGTGAACGACAATCAGATACTGAAGACCCACCACCTTTATTCTGTACTCCAACCCTCGAGCCCTCGGCCCCCCGGACAGTCCCGTCCGTGCATCTACCTTCAGAGCTACCGTCTGAATGACAACCAAACTAATTATTCTACCTTCCTAGCTACCGAGGTGTGTGTATGTGCAACCCTAGTTATACTAGTTGCTCTTTTAATTTATTATTCCTATGATTTACGTTAGCCCAGGACTGCCCCCGGCATACCCCGTGAAGGGCTCTCAAGGGGCACTAGGAACCAAGACAGCGGCATTACGACCCGAAGTTCCCTTTCGCAAGACACTTATTGTTATTGGTTGATCTCCATTAACCCGATCCTCTTTCAGTTACTTTAGATCTAACCCTAGAGTATTAAGACACTTCATCTTCTTCCCGGGATGGACAATCTTTCGTCGTTCCCGTACGCCACTTAACCTTAACCAGCCTCACACTCTACTTATCCTGACTTCCAATGATGAAGTTAATCTTATCTTGCCCTACCAACCAGCAACTACCAAAATTCCATTTCCCAAGTTCATTATTACTCTAGTTCAGTTTCCGTGGTTTTACTATATGCAGACCATCCTAAGCTATATGAGGTACACAAGGGGAGGTACTCCAAATTGTCTTCCAAATCTCCTATAATATTTACTGGAGGTCTACCATATCATAATTTATCTAAAACCAGAAACTTATAATTTTCCTAATTAATCTGATATTTATTTAATTTTTCCAAAGGATGGGCCATGGGTCATTTTAAACATGAACTACATGATCCCCCTAAGTAATGGCTACCCAAAAATCATGATCATTAAATAACAGCAAGATAACCTCAAATACAAATTTTCAAATTTTTACAGAAAGTATTTAACCTCTAATTAATTTATCCAGTATAATCATGTTAATCCTACGTAAAGAAAGAAGTACTGAAATTATTCATTGAAAAATTATAGAAAAATTACTAATCAGTAGTATGATATAGAAAAGATCTTTGTGCAAAGAATTATAATTTTACCAGCTTGCTAAACACCACTAAAGATTTAATCAAATATTCAAGGTAAAACATACTTAATGAAGCAAGCCTTTGAATTAAACTTCCAAAAATCCCATAAAAATTCACAGAGATTTAAAATCATAATAAACATTCTCTGCTTAAATTTCATCAATTTCCAGAAAGTGTGTACTCCATAATAAATTTTCTAAGCAAATCATACAAGCTACTAAATCGTTAACAAAGTATCCAAAATAATGATCTATAAATTCATAGTAAAATATCCAGAGCCTGTACCATCCCTATAAATCACTCTACCCAAATCTCATCACTTTTCAATATGATTTAGTGTCATATCCTATCTCTACAAGTTTTGCACCCTAAACTAGGGTTAGGTTTTTAGGTATCCCAACAGCCTCCAAATCTACTAAGATTTCATCCAGAGAACTATAATGGCCCTATGGTCCTTTTCACCAAATTTCGGGTCAATCCAAACACTACAAGAAAACAAGCTTTTAGTGACGAAAAATTTGGTCACTAAATATTACGGGTTGGTCACTAAAGACATTTAGTGACCAAATTTAATCTGTCACAAGGTGGTTGCAAAAGGCTTGTCACTAAATATTTTTTGTTACCGAATTAATTTTCGTCACTAAAAGTATTTTTTGTGACGAAAGGAATCTTCGTTGCTTATTGTTTTTTAGTGACTAAATTTCTTGTCACTAAAAGATACTTTTTTGTGACCAAGTTAATTTAGTCACTAATTGTTTAATGCAATAATAACCAACTTGTTTGTCACAAAATACAATTTGTGACCAAATTAATTCAGCCTCTAATTATTTAATGTAATAGAGACCAAATTTTTAGTCACTAAATGTCACATTTAATAACGAAATATTTGGTCACTAATATTTTATAATTATTCATAAAACATATTTTAAATAAATTTATTTATTTGCTATTAAATTGAATCCAAATACATACAATTACGATAAAAGACAATAGTAGATATAATATCTATTTTGTAAGAGAATCACAATCAAACAAATTTTTTATTAATAGTAAAAAGAAAGTGAGCGAGATATAGTCCAAACCCCTCAATACAAATCTATACATGGAACATTTATCTTTATTACACTCATTACATGAAAAAAATGTATTAAAAACAATATGCTCTTGAAGATTAATCTCTTTCGTCTTCATGGGCTCGTCTCTCTTGCCTCTTTAATTTCTTCTTCGGTGCCTTCTTAATTTGGTGTCTCATTCTTGGGCTCCGAATGCTACAACGGCTTTGGATCATCCATACGATGGTCATAACTCCTCTTGCACATGAACACTTGGATGGGTTCCGATAAGAGTCAGCATATATGCCCATGCCGTAAACTATGATCCCCCATCGCTATCATTTAAGATGCTGCATATACCAGTTTAAAGAAGATCAAAATATCAGGCAAGCAAAACATCTAGAAATTTAAACTAGGATTGCACTCATACATACCATGGACTTGTCCACCTCAGAATCAGCAATAAAAACAAATCCAACAATTGCTTCAAGGTCCATTCCTGTGAAATTCAAAAGAATTAATATAAGTATTTCATGAAACAAAATCTTCAATAGACGAATCAAAATAAACTGAGAATAGCAACAGTGTAATATAAAATACTTACCTTCTCTCCACCAGATAAGTTGGCAATATTTTTCCAGCTCTTCTTTGGGGGACTCACGCTGAAAACAACACCCTCTGAGAACTAAAAAGAGGGTTAAAAACCAGCAAAAAACTTTCAGAATATTGCAGTAGTAAAACCTGGTACATTTCTTTCAATTTTAAGGATATAATGTTGAGTCCTGTCATGAATTCATCCAACCGCAGTTTGCAATATACCAAATTGCACTGCAATGCAAACTGTAGCAAACTGCAGTGCAGTGCACTGCGTTTGCACTGCAGCAAACTGCAGTGCAGTGCAGTTTGCATTGCAGTAAACTACAGTGCAGTTTGCATTGCAGCAAACTGCATTGCAACTGCACTGCAGTGCAGTTTGCATTACAGCAAACTGCATTGCAACTGCACTGTAGTGCAGTTTGCATTGCAGCAAACTGCATGCAAACTGCACTGCAGTTTGCATTGCAGCAAACTGCATGCAAACTACACTGCAGTGCAGTTTGCACTTTGCACTGCAGCAAACCCATTCCTGATGAGCCGTATAGAAGCTTTGTACTCAGAATTCGTAACCCATTCCCCCACTTCTCCTTCAGTCGATGCACATCATCTCAGCTTTCTATAACTCTATTAGTAATGCAGGTTATGGCTGCAAGAAGCCCAAATATAAGGTTTCAAAGAGCATTGAACAAGCAAAGTTCCACAACTTAAAAAGAGGTACTACTATCTACAACTTAAAAACTAACAAAAAATTTGAAGTTCTTTCTCTTCATACTTATTATTTTGATATTTATCATTTAAATGGCAATGTTTGCTAGAAATACTAGATCAAAGGTATTAAGTTCCAATAGTAAGAGATCAGAATTTGAGACATTGGAGAATCAGACTCCAGAGGTAAATCTACATTGTTGATTCTTCCATGTAAAATACTCTTAACTAGTTGCTGGATTTGAACATCGAAAACATAAAGGTTAAATTTCAAAACAAACATTTTCAGGTACATCAATTTCATGGGACAAAGGTTAAGAGAACAACAAGCCCCAAGCCGTTTAGATTAAGAACTTATGTTAGTCATAATTGCATTGCCACATTGCGGATATTTTTGTGCAAGTATTAAACCATGTTTTCATCCGTGTTATCAGGAGCTAGGAATTCTTAAAGAGGCCAATATGGAGAGAAGGCTCCAAGTTGAGTCCAAGAAAGAACCTCCTGCTATAGCTCTGTCATGGTTCTTCAAGGTATGTTTGAGTATGATTGTTAAATAGTTGAGTATGATCTGCTATAGCTCTGTCATGGTTCTGATTTTGAGTATGATCTGTTATCGCCCAGTTGTAGAGGCAACTATGCTCTGTCATAGTTGCCCGACATAAGTATATTTACTCCATCTGATTTTCCATCTACAGAGGCAAAATCGTCTGATTCACCCACAGGTAAACACTACTGTGATTGATGATGGGTTGATAAACAAGGTAAATATCTTATTTATAATCCCAAATTATCATGTTGTTCTATTACTATGAAATATGTTCAATTTTCGTTGGTAAATTTTATAATTTATTATATAATAATTTTGCATAGGGAAGGTATTATATACTAATTTATGGTATACTAATTTTGCACAAGGGAAATAGAGTTAGTGACAATTTTCTTGGCATATTCATAAGACCAATACCCACAGCAGTACAACACATACTACTAACAGGTTTGTTATGTCTTTCTTTTAATGGAAACATAATTCCAGATTTGGGATTATAAAAATTATGTTTGCAATCAGAAACTGTACAGAGAAAAAAACAGAAATAATGATCATAGAACTATTGTTATTTGTTCTCACTTCTCCTTCCCTAAAACAAACTGTACAAAGAACTATCGAAGATCTAAACCAAACTGGACAAAGAAAAAAAAGAGTTGAAGGTGAGCTCATACATTTGCCGCGGAGAAGTGAGGCCCAAGGTAGGAAACAAAGGCCGAATTGACTGTGAAAGGGGAGAACAAAATAAAACAATCTCAAAACAAAAAAGAAAACTGGATTACATGTGTAAGGCTCCGTTTAGGAGGACTTATTTTCACCGATCAAGCGGTTATGACCGCATGAATCGAACCTTAATTAAGTCCCGGTTCGTGTGGTCATAACCGCCTGACCGGTGAAAATAAGTCCCCCCAAACAGAGCCTAAATCTCTTTAAATCCTGTGTTTAAATCGTGTTTTCAGTTGTTTGATAGCTATATTTAAATCTTGTTTTCAATTTTATTATGGCTGAAGTTCTTAAGGCTGAAGTTATTAAGGCTGATGTTTTTAAAGCTGTCAGGGTTGATTGTTTTAAAAAAAAACTATTTTGTTTTCAGAAAAAATATATTGACTTGCAACAAGAGCGAAATCTGTGCATTTTTCAATGAGTTATTTTGCAAAATTATCAACTTTCTCTTGATCTAATGGCTTCTAAAAATTTTTTAAGGCCTGAGTTTTTTTATGAAGTTTTATTTTGCATTTTAGATGTAAAACCCCCAGAAAGTTTGTTTCTGTAACATTTAAATATACTGCAATATATTGTTAAATATGAGGTGAGTTTAAAGTAAACAAACTTAGTTCATTTGGAAGTTTCAAAATATATAGAAGTATGTGATGTCAAAGCTTGATGTAGGCTGTGGAATTTGTCTCCAAGTAATAGGATGATGAACTATGACAAGAATTAATTAAGCAGTGTCTATAATTTGTTTCAACTGTTGTGGGCTCTTGCTCAATTTTCAGCACACAACTAAATCAGTCAGATTTGCTTAGAATATCCCCGACCCTGCCGCTTGTTATAGAAGATGTGAAGAACCTTATGAAATTTTATATATAAATGTACTTCACAAAATAGCATGCCACAACAGATAATAACTTATAATGTTATGAGTGCGATGAAAAAACAAGATTCATAGAGGCCTCAAAATACCAAAATAATCTACTTTGTGTCCCTGACAAACATCTGGAACCCTGACCTTTCTAAAAATATTTGATACGATGACAATGGTGGGATGCATATTGAAGATACTTTAGAATTAATATGAAAGTATCACTTTGGTGTAATAGCATTCTTGTGTGAAGCCACCAAAAACTACAGATTGTCATTTTATAATCTTCATAAACTGAAACAAGAGCGACCACTGGAAGGAGCATGATACTGAGGTGAACATAGTAATTTCTCCAAGCACAAATAAAGCAAAATGAAACAAAAAATTCTTATAGAGAGGACTGCACTTACTGATGAAGCACTAACCAAGCACAAATCGATGCCCAGGTCGTGAAAAAAAAACTGGGAATAGATCCGCCGAAAGTTGAAATCAGGAAGAAATGGGCTCTGCAAAAACCGAAAATAAATTAGCAGGGCCTGCAAAGGAGGGAAGAAGAACAACCAAGATGAAGAGGGAAGAAGGAGATCTCGCCTGTAGGAACTTCTTCAACTTCGTCACCGAAAATAGATCTGCAAGAATACAACTGCTTCTCGCCGGAAAATGGCGCTGGAAGGAGAGGTACTCCTTGAATGGCGAACGGGAGCGACCACTGGAAGGAGTAGTATTCCACTGCAGGAAGAGAAGAGCGATGAGGAAGAACGGCGCGGGTTAGGGCAGCGGATCGACAGAAATCTGCTTCATTTTTCGTTTGGCGCGGGGTAGGGCAGCGGATTTCGCTGGTTTTACGCAAATTCCAGCGCGGGCCGAAATAAAAATGTGCCTCCTTTTTTTTTCGTTTGGCGCAACTTATCTGAAATTAGGGCGGGGCCAAACAAAGTCTTAGTTAGTATGTTAGTGATTAAATCACTAAATCAAATTTGGTTACTAAAAATAACTTTTTTGTGAAGTAATATTTTGTATGGTTACTTAAAAAATATTTTTACTGACCGAAAATTAAATTTAGTCGCTAATTAATTGGAAATGAAGATATCATCATTTAGTGGCAATATTACATTTTCTTCTCAAAAAATATAGTTGTAGTGACTGGAGATATTTCATCCTGAATTTAAGATCGGCCTGAGCGCCCTTCTCCTTGATGAAAGTTTTGCGAGTTCTCCGACCGCTTCCTTAAGCCCGAGTAGCCCTCTATGCCATGATCCCACCAGCTTGCCATTTTTGGCGTTGGTCATAACAGCTGCGGCAGTGATGAATGTCCAACAACTTGGACGAGGGAGGAATTTAGGGTATCGAGTGAACTGTTGAGCGAGCCGAGGGAAGGATTTAGGGTATTGAGCCACCGTCGTCGAGAGGGATCGGGAACTTAGGGTTTGGGAAATGAAGAAATGAAATAGGAAGCACGATTAGGGGCTTAGGGAAGATAGGGGAAGAAATCAAACCGTGTTCCAAAATGAAATACGCGCATGATCTCAAATTTTTAATTATAATCTCAAACTATATTGGCCAAAATAGTTTGTCACTAAGTAGTCCTATTTAGTGACTAAATATATTTTGGTTACAAAAAAATTTTTTGTGACAAAATATTATTTTTGTCACAGAAATAATATTTTTAGTGACCAAATATTTATTTTAGTCACTAATTAACTTAAAATCATAATTTAGTGGCCAGCCTTTAATTTCGTTACAAAAAGTATATTTTTAGTGACGAAAAATATTTTGTCACAAATATTTCGTCACTAAAAGCTTGTTTTCTTGTAGTGAAAGTCATTTGACCCCATGACCTTCACAAACCACCAAGATCCATCCTTAGGGTTTGGCCTTGATTCTTAGGGCAAACTTACTCCGATCCACCTCAAACTCTATGAGGGGGTGCTAGAGAATATTAGTAGCCAGTGGTAAAAATCTCAGCCTCTGTTGAGGTGATCTGACCACTCAAATCTCAAAAGTGCACCTTTAACCTAAGACCCCTTATTAGGGCAAAAATTAGGTTTGATCATTTCTAATCCAAACCATCTCCAAATGAGATGATAAATTATACAGAATCTTATGGTGGACCCAGGGACCACTCACCAAAATTTGGGAGGGTTTGGAAATTATTTAGCCATCTAATTAAATTAAGCTAGGATTATTGAATTTTTCCTAAAAACTATAGAAAAATATTTCCCAAAAATCCTAATTTTTGGATGGTACCTAGATATAGGTAAGGTTAGGTCACACCCCAAATTTCAAGTCATTGTGATGACTGGATTGGAGTGGGAAATTTTTCTAAGGTCAGGACAACCCTATGGGTAGACCTCACCAAAATGAGTGCTGAGGTCTATCCAGTGGTCCAAAATGCTTGAAACAAATTTTAAAATTCCCTAGACTCCAAGAGGTACAATATTGGTGTTGACCATTTTTCCTGCAGGAGCATTTAAGTATTTTTCCCAAATTATTTAAAGTGATAGATATTTTTATTCAGAAATTGTTTTTAAAAAATAGAATCTAATTAATGGCACTGTTCATCTTCTTCTACAGACCAAAACCAGAGCCCTGAAAACTTATTTTCCTGTAGCTTTTCCAAAGCTATTTCCCGGCCATCCAGCCATCTCCCTGGCCGGCCACCACCACCACCACCTCTGTTGAGGTGAGGGCTATCATCGGGCGGCGGCACGGCCGCCGGAGAGGCGGTTTCCGGCGAACCCGCCACCATGAAAATTTTGGAAAACCATGGAAACGCTCACCCGATCTGGCTCTTTTGAGCCCGATATCTCTCCTAATGATATCTAAGATCTATCCGCAGAAGAAGAGGGAGGGGAGGACCTTGTTCGCGGGCTGGAGGCGTACAGAGCGTCGGGAAGCCATTGGCGCGGTGGTGGCGTCGCCGGAAATTCTTCAACAGCAAGGGGGAAATCTGAAACAGTTTGATGGAGAGTGTAACCTTTTCCTCTTGCTCTTAGGAGTCTTTTATAGATCAGCAAGTGGGGAGGGGAAAGGATGAAACGTTCATGGCTATTAATATTTCCCTTAATGACGTTTCGGTTATGACGAATGGCAGTTGAAACACTGGAGATGAAGAGGTGTTTGCCAGGTGGCGATTTCCTATTGGACCAACATTTCCTTAATTTATTAAATAATCAGAGTAGGAAACGGCCCATAAATACTCCTGGTGTAACTTTCCATAATCAGGATTGATTACAACGTCGGTTATCGAAATTTCCAGTCTGGCTGACGTTTCGGCCTTGGTCACGGGCGTGACACATAGGTCACGGGCGTGATAGGCCCGGGTGACCAATTCTGGGATCGACGATCGTCGAACTGAGATCAACGATCGTCGAAGGGTGGTCATGCCCTTGGTCACGGGCGTGATATGTGGGTCACGGGCGTGACAAGCCCGGGTGACCAATTTTGGGATCGAGGATCGTCGAACTGAGATCGACGATCGTCGAAGGGTGGTCACGCCCTTGGTCACGGGCGTGACATGTGGTTCACGGGCGTGACAAGCCCGGGTGACCAATTCTGGGTTCGACGACGTCGAACTGAGGTCGACGATCGGCAAAGGGTGGTCACGCCCTAGGTCACGGGCGTGACATGGGGGTCACGGGCGTGACATTGGGGTCACGGGCGTGACAAGCCCGGGTGACCAATTCTAGGTTCGATGACGTCGAACTGAGGTCGACGATCGGCGAATGGTGATCACGCCCTAGGTCACGGGCATGACATGGGGGTCACGGGCGTGACAAGCCCTGAGGTAAATTCCACGCCCGACGATCGTCTACCTGAGATCGACGATCGTCGAAGGAGTCACGCCCCAGGTCACGGGCGTGACACCTGGGTCACGGGCGTGACATGGCCGGGTTGAAAATTCTGCGCCCGACGATCGTCTCCCTGAGATCGACGATCGTCGAATGAGTCACGCCCTAGGTCACGGGCATGACGGGTCGGTCACGGGCATGACCAACCCGTGACCCGAAATCTTGGTCAATTTATTTCAATTTTTGGGCTTCCTAGGGTTCTACCACAACCAACCGACCCCTAGGGGTCTAGCCAGAAATGGGATGTTACAACTTCAGAGCTATGGACCTTATGCTCATGGTCATAACATCAAGAAGGAACCAAAGGTAAAATCTGTTGTGGAAAAGCCTATGAAGGAGAAAACTTCATGTAGTTGCCACCACCATGAAGCTTCTGTCTCCAAGGATGCTACCCCTGCTGGACCTCCTCTCATGAAGGTCAAGCAGGAGATCATAAGGCAAAGATACAACAGATTCGAGTGTTGGTGCTGTGGTAGAGTTGGTCACTTTGCCATAGATTGTTGGTTCAATCCTAAAAATGCTGCAACTCCTCAAGTTAACAACGTGAGAATGACCACTCATGAGGCTAATACTCGTAGGGGGAGGATTCTAACTCAAGACCAAGGACCCAAACGTGTTTGGGTTCCTAAGGCTAAGTGATTATAATTGCAGGTACGTCCAAAGGCCATTAAAACGCCAATCTTGTATTTGGACAGTGGATGTTCTCGGCATATGATCGGGACAAGGAGCCTACTCCAGAACTTTTCACCGATGTTGAACGGACCAAAGGTCATCTTTGGAGGTTCATACCGAGGAATTACCAAAGGATACGGTATGATTACTAATGGTACTGTATCCTTTTTGGATGTAGCCTATGTTGAAGGATTGGAACACAATCTCATCAGCATAAGCCAACTATGAGACAAAGGATACGTGGTTGAATTCCATGCTGACAAGTGTTTGATAAAATCGGTTGACAACATGGAAACTATTTTATCAGGCACTCGAAGCAGAAATATTTTCTGTTTAAATTTCATCTATATTAACTCCTCTACACCAGTATGTATTTTAACAAAAAGTAGTGCATCTCTTGCTGACCAATGACATAAGAGACTAGCACATATTAATTTCAAAACTATTAATAAACTATTCTCTCAGAACTTAGTACGTGATGCCCCTAATGTCAAGTGCGTTAAGGACAGCCCTTGTCATGCCTGTATAAAAGGCAAGCAAACAAGGAGTTCATTTAAAAGAATTATAGGCATGGATTCTAATAGAAGCTTACAGCTTCTTCATATGGACTTGTTCGGTCCACTGCAAGTTAGAAGTTTGGGAGGTAAGGAATATACGTTGGTTATTGTGGATGATTACTCGCGCTTTGCGTGGGTGTTCTTTCTGAAAGACAAGTCAGATACCTTCAATATTTTCACTAATTCTGTTAGGCAAGTCCAGAATGAATACAACTGCTCCGTATTCAAAATCAAAAGTGACAATGGAACGGAATTTAAGTCTGGGGCCATGATAGAATACTGTGAAAGTCAAGGTATCTTTCATGAGTTTTCCTCTCCTCGCACTCCACAGCAAAATGGAGTAGCTGAGAGAAGGAACAGAACACTCATAGAGGCTTTCCAGACTATGTTGAGTGATGCCTCACTTCAAGAGTACTTCTTGGCTGAAGCCGTCAACACCGCTTGTCACATGCAAAATTGAGCTCTCATCAACAAGAACCATGATAAGACTCCTTACGAACTTCTAAAAGGCAGGAAACCAACCATTTCATATTTTAGAATCTTTGGTTGTAAGTGCTTCGTACTTAACAATGGAAAGTATCACACTACCAAGTTTAGGGAGAAAGGATTTGAAGGTATTTTTGTAGGTTATAGTAGTCATAGTAAGGCCTATAGAGTATTTAATAGAAAAACTCTCGTGGTAGAAGAATCGATACACATTGTATTTGATGAGACGAGGTTATTGCAAAGCAACTCTTTTAGAGTGCTTATTGAAGATGCAGGTACAAAGATAAAGGAACTCAGCCTGGATGAACCTACTGAGGATAAATATGAAAAGTTCATCAAGATCACCTCTACAACCCCTAATGGAGAGGTAGATGATCAAGATGAAGAATTCATCCCAACTGAAGATGCAACTCCAGTGGCTGAAGTGATCCCAGATGCAAGGACTCTAGAGCTCCGACACCTGAAGGATCATCCATTGGACCAGATCATAGGAGATCCCCGGGATGGTGTCAGGAATCAGAGAGGTACAACAAACGAGAATTTATTCTTAAGTTTTCTATCACAGGTTGAACCTAAGAAGTTCGAGGAAGAAAACTCAGATGCATCTTGGATTCTAGCCATGGAGGAAGAGTTAAATCAGTTCAAATGTTGCAATGTTTGGACACTTGTTCCTAGACCCAAAAGTAAGAACGTCATCGGGACGAAATGAGTCTACCGGAACAAGATGGACGAAGATGGAACTATTATAAAGAACAAAGCCAGACTCGTTGCCAAGAGATATCATCAAGAAGAAGGAATCGACTTCGATCAAACGTATGCTTCAGTGGCAAGACTGGAGGCGATCAGGTTATTCCTTGCTTTTGCTGCACTTAATGGCTTTACCGTCTATCAGATGGATGTAAAATCCGCCTTCCTGAATGGTGACATAAAGGAAGAAGTGTATGTAGAGCAACCGCCAGGTTTTCTTGACTTAACTTTTCCTAATCATGTTTATTTACTGCAGAAAGCATTATATGGTCTTAAACAAACTCCTCGAGCTTGGTATGAGACGCTGTCTAGCTTTCTTCTTGAGAACAAGTTCACAAGAGGAAAGATAGACAAGATATTATTTCTTAGGGAAATAAATGGCAAGATTTTTCTAGTGTAAATCTATATCGATGACATTATTTTTAGCTCTACGGATAGCAACCTTTGCAAGAAGTTTTCTAAACTTATGCAAGGGAAGTTCGAAATGAGCAGTATGGGAGAGCTGAAGTATTTCTTAGGGCTTCAGGTGAAACAATCTGAGGATGGAATTTTCATCTCACAGACCAAGTTCACCAAAGAGCTACTTAAGAAATTCGGAATGGAGAATGCAATCTCTATGAGGACTCCAATGGCCTCAGTTATATCTCTGGACAAGGATGAGAAAGGGAAACCTTTTGATGAAACCAAGTACAGAAGCATAATTGGGTCCTTGCTCTACCTTACCACAAGTAGACCAGATATAATGTTTTCAACATGTGTATGCGCTAGATTCCAGGTGAACTCCTAGGAATCTCATTATAGTGCTCCAAAGCGAATTTTGAGATACCTTAAAGGTACACCAAATCTTGGCTTATGGTACCCAAGAAGTAATGATTGTGAACTGATTGGATTTTCAGACGGAGATTTTGCAGGAAGCAAAGACGATAGGAAAAGCACTTCCGGGACATGCTAATTCCTAGGAAAGAGACTTATTTCCTGGAGCAGTAAGAAGCAGAACTATGTAGCCATCTCAACGGCTAAATCAGAGTATATCTCTACAGGCACCTATTGTGCACAGCTCTGTAGATTAAGAATCAATTTGAAGACTACAACATGATGTTCCAGAACATTCCTCTGTTTTGCGACTCGTCCACCGTAATAGCGATCACCAACAGCCCAGTCTCCCACAGCCGGACAAAGCACATAGAGCTTCGATATCATTTCATCCGGGAGCATGTGGAGAATGGAGACATAGATCTACGATATGTCTCCACAGACAGGCAAGTTGCAGATATATTCACTAAACCGCTGGATGAGACCCAGTTTTCGTTCTTCAAAACGGAACTCGGGATGCTCAACAAAGAAGAATTGTGATGGTGGATTCATTCAAAGGCTCAGAGTTGAAGGAATCGGTGAAGGTAAAAATTTTCTCCAAGAAAAATAATTTTCAAAGTGATATACTCGAGTAAGTGCACTCACATACTCGAGTACTGGGTAATTTACCCGAGTAGATAAACTTACATACTCGAGTAAATAAAAATATACTCGAGTACTAGAATTATATACTCGTGTAAGTAAAACTATACTCGAGTACCAACTTTACATACTCGAGTACATGGAAACATACTCATGTATGACGAAATATACTCGAGTATACGGGAATTCCAGAACTTTGAAAATTTTATTTTTCTATATTCGCACACCGAGACTCTTGCCGCTCCCTCGCAGGTATGATTTAAACTTTAAATGCCTCCTTAAACCTAATTAAGGTTATATATAAATAGAAAAATCGGAAAATCCTTTCCATTGTTTCCATTCTCTCGAGTAAGCCATCGACGATTCGTCTTCCATAGCCCGCAGAGCTTCGTCTTCCCCGTTTCAGTTTTACAGAATTTCGGTGATGGCTCCCTCCTCAAAGATTGGGATCGGCTCAGAGCTTGCTCTTGAAGGGATAACAGAACTCTCAGATGACTTCCATAATATCCTGATCCTGTTCGATACCGCCAAAGTCACCTTCCTCCTACAGTCTCCGTGTAAGGTTCTTCTTCCCGATGTTGAAGAATTCTACAATAATCTGAAGATAAAGAGAGATGGTACAATACTAAAATCCAAGGTAAAAGGGGTAAAAATCCGTCTGGACAAGACCTCCATACAAGACCTCCATAGCTACTCTGTTATGACTGCTCGTGGTAGATGTAGAGGATGACTTAGGTGCTGAAGATTCCGACAGAACAAGCTTATTCTGTGGTGTAGATCCTGAAGCAAATTCCTTTAACAGAGCAGATTTCAATACAGAAGGTAAATTCCTGGTGGATGTAATTTCTAAAGTAATTCTGTGCAAAACCTATTCGATCTGAGAGATATCCATGCATATGTTTGACATTATGCAAGCTATCGTTTGTCGAAAGAAGTTCTAGTTTGGAATGTTACTACTGGATAAAATCAAGGACAGTGTAAAACACCCTAATTTTGCTAGGATTATTTCTCTACTCCATGAGATTAATCCTAAAGTTTTCAATTTATCCAAAGGAACTCCCCTCCACCACATGAAAAAGGTCTCCATTTCTTCTATCCATAGATATGAGATAAAACTTCAGAACACTGCTCAAGCATCCAAAGCTCCTGTTATCAAAGAAGATATCCCCAGAGAACCCAATGTTTCAGATGACAGGATTCCATCTCCTCCTTTACATCAAACTAGTGACACCTTGGGTGCAATAGTTGAGGGGGAGCCTGCTTCATCTAGCCTTCAGCATCAAAATTCAGTATCTCCATCTCAGTCAGCTCAGATCAGAGATCCATCCCCTTCTCCAGTAGATATTCTCTCAGATGTACAAGTTCAAGAGGACATCCTCTCAACTGCTGCAGATATAGACAAATTCATTGAAGAGCTAAGATCAGATGATCCCTTGCATCCAGAAGTATCAGTTGTTGTCTCTCCTGAGCATCAACTACCTGAAGATCAAATTCCTGCAAAGGACCCATTGCTATCAAAGAAGCCATCTCCCTCTCCCTCTCCATCTCCCTCCCCTGCTCAGTATCCTGCTGAAGACCCAGATCAGCAAGAGAGTTTCCTCCTGTCCGATGACGAGGACATATCCCCAGAGCATGTTGATCTACCTCTGAGAACACTGAATTTCTCTCTCCCTTCTTTCATCAATCCAGAAGATTCAGTTGAGATAATACCTACAAAGAGAGCTGTAAGCTCAGTTGTGATTGAAGAACTTCCTCTATGGGTAGCCCCTATTCCTCAAGCCCCTGTTTCAGCCTCTGCTCCCCCACGTTCTTTTGATATTATAAGTAAGATTGAGCAGATGTTCCTAGAACAGAGAAATTACTTTGATGATTCTCTGAAATCAGTAAAAGATAAGGTCTCTACTCTTAAATATGAAATGAGTAGAGGCTTTGCAGAAATTCAAGCCAATACTTATGAGTTTAGAAGACTGTTTCAGTTGGGTGGAAAAGAAATAGACCATACTATCACTAGAATAGGTGAAGTAAGAAACTAAGCTAAAACAATGACAAAAGGGCTGAAGTAAATATTTTGAAGGTTTGTGAGGAAGTTGGAACTTTTAGAGATGAAGCTATTGCTCAGCTATCTGTAGAAATCAGCAAGGGGGAGAAAATAGTGAAAGAATAAGTTGAAAAAAATCTATGCCCAGTTCTCTGCCAAGTCTCAAGCTACTTTGGATGAAAAAGTTAAAGAAATGAAAGCAGATATTCTAGCCCAACTTCAGTCAGGTAAATTCTATATATATGATACTGTAGTCTGGGTGCATAATCAGAACTTGCCAAATTTCCAGCTTGATCCTACCATCATTCCCAAAAGTCTAGATCCTCTTGAGGAAAATCCCCCTTCAGTTGCTCAGGTTCATTTTAACATTTAAGAGGGTGTGCCAGTCTTCTCTCCCAGTCCTGCTGGTGAGATGTCTGAGCCTCCTCTATCTTATTCAGATGTTTGGAAAGATGATATTCCTGGTAGCACTCAAGGACACTTTGATCAAGGGGATTCCTCATCTAGAAGACCTGTTGATCAGGGTGCTCCCAGCAAGAAAAGAAAGTATGGTGACGGTGCTTCTGCCAGCCATTTTGCACCTAGGAAAGAGCCAGCCCCTGTTCCAGAGGAAAGACCTGAAGTAGTGCATGCTGAAGTTTTGAGTCCTACCTCCAAGTCTCTGATTTTTGATACCTTGAAGCTGGTGATAGGATTTGGAGAACATAGAGATCAGTTCTACAGTTCCTCTAAATGGAAAGCCTATGACGTATCCCAGATAAAAATCAGATTGTATGACAAGTGATGGGGATACAATAATCCAGCTGCTCCTCCAAGGCCCAAAACTTACTTTCCTAAACCTTTTAGCTACTTGGAGAGGCAAAAGCTAAAAAGATAAAAATTGTATAGAGAAGCTTATCCTTGAGTGAATGATGATGTGGAAATAAGAATCTCTATTATATATAACTCTGATTATGGTTATCCTTAATTATTATTTCTTTGCTAAAGTAGTTTACTGCTTTATTTATCATTGATATATGCTATCATTGTTCTTTTTTACTCTAAGTAATTTACCTTTGTGTAAAGTGTGCTGACTTCTACAAATAGGGGGAGATTGTTGGAAATTGTCTCCACAACACCTCAGATTTGTAGGAAGTCAGACCTTGAACTAAGATGAATTAAGTTGTATTTGATATTGTGTTTGAGTTGTATGTATGCAGGACCTTATTGCCAAGTGTATACCAATGTCAGTCTATAGTGGGTCACCAAACACAGGACCATACAATGCAATCCCTCATTGTGTGATCCAAGGTGTTGACTCAGGTATAGCCTCTCTATTGGGATACACTTCATCTACATGCATTTGGACTTATGGACTATGGTGTATTGAAGATTTTTTCAGTCTGTAATTTTTCTAAGTCCACATACTCGAGTAGTATCCTTCACAAACTCGAGTGAGTGACTTAGTACTCGAGTAGTTCCTTGGACATACTCGAGAAGACTCCGTATACTCGAGTATACGAGCTTTTACTCGAGTAGATTTCTTTTACTCGAGTAGGTGATATTTTATACTCGAATAGATGGTTAGTCACTCGAGTAGGCTATGTATTATACTCGAGTAGAGCTTTCTGTATTCAGTCTGAACTTTTCCAAGTCTACATACTCGAGTACTTCCCTAATATACTCGAGTAAGTGACTTAGTACTCGAGTAGATTTATTTTATACTCGAGTAGTTGCTCAGGTACTTGAGTGGATCCTTTGTTTCTATTCGAGTAGGTTGTCTTCTCTGTACTCGAGTATTTTCAATTCTTGTACTCGAGTATGTTCTTCAAGTTTTCTTTTCTGAGAAGTATTTTCGTGCTTACACTCGAGTATATTTTCCCATACTCGAGTAGGTCTTATCTTACTAGAGTAGTTTCTCTAGTCACTCGAGTAGTTCTTTCCAAGATACTCGAGTAGTTTCACTCCTTGTACTCGAGTATATTCCTCTCTTATCTACTCGAGTAGCAGACCTCTTATACTCGAGTATATCATTTCTCTCGGGTATGTTGGTTCAGATTTCCTTGAATATTTCTAAGTCCAGATTCAACGGGTATTTTAAATTACTCTTATCTGATTGGTCCACGTGTCATCAGTAAAGATTAGTATGACCGTTACAACTCGCTTATAAATAGGTCCTTTCCGATTTGACCGATATAACAACATTTTTTCATTTAAGAATACAGAGAATATTAAGAAAGAAATCTTTTCGAAAACCTAATTTCTCTCAGCCTCCATTACTGGTTTCGGGAAGAGCTCTGGATCATCCTTCTTCCAGCCGCTGCTGCCGATCTCTAAGTCTCAAGCGATCCAGAATCAAGAAGAATCATCCGATCACTTCGTGCTTCATCGATCTCTGATATTTTTATTTGATCGTGGTGATTCCAGATCTCAGATCCGTGGATTTCTGTCTAGACTTCTTCAACATTTTCTGTCCAAGCCGAAAGCTCTCAACGAATATGACAAAGCCAAAGATCAAGATCTGTGTTATTTTGTTTGTATTTTTCATCAAACAATTATTTTTGTAGGAGATTTATTTCCGAGTGGTAGGAAGTTCTATCTTCCGAGTGTAGATCCATTTGGGATTGAGTTTTGTAGGAACGTGGTTCAGAGGTGTAGGATTGGTTTGCAATCCGAGATAGTGGAGTAGCCGAGTCTAGTGATTTGTTAGATCGGTGAGGAAAGTGGACGTACCCAAGATCGGGGAACCACTATAAATCTCTTATCGTCTGTGTGATTGCTTGCTTACTTATTTGTGCTAGTTGCTAATTTTTTTATTCTGCATTAGACGCACATCTCACCTATTCACCCCCTCTAGGTGATTTGGGTAGACAACTTATATCTTTCACAAAATCTGAACAAAACGACCGAATAGAAGTAAGGGCCAAAAACCCTAACAAGAAAAACTCAAGAAATGAGGAAGATTTTACCATGATGACGAAGCTCTCGCTGAGAGCTTTCAGGATCTATGATCGATTCAAGATTTCGAGCACCGGAGCACCGTCGGCGGCCACCGGAAGAATCACGAAAAAACTTTCTCTCTCATACTCACCCCGCTCTGGTTCGGGAGATGAACAGGAGTTCGGTCTAAAAGAAGGAGGAAGAAGAGGTACATATATATATTTAATGTATAATTTGTAATATTAAAATAATTTTTACCTATAATAGTTATTTTTTTAAGAAAGAACCGGCAAAGAGGGTTAGCTGGACCGGACCTCTCGAGAAGAAGAAGACTTCTCGAGAATAGGACAAGCACTACTCGAGAATGACATTCCCTCTCGAGAAACAAAACACTTATCGAGAAAATCAGGGCTCCTGGAGTACTGAAAAAGGCATACTCGAGTACAGAAAAAGGATTACTCGAGTAGAAGGCAAGCACTTTTCGAGAACAACAGCACTTCTCGAGAATAATAGAAGGGCTTCTCGAGAACAACAGAGACATTTCTAGAGAGCTATAGAAGGACTTCTCGAGAACAACAGAACTTCTCGAGAACAACAGAAGGGCTTCTCGAGAATCAACAGAAGGACTTTATTGAGAACAATAGAGACATTTATCGAGAGCTACAGAAGGACTTCTCGAGAATAATAGAACTTCCCGAGAACAACAAAAGGGCTTCTCGAGAATCAACATAAGGACTTTCTCGAGAACAATAGAGACATTTCTCGAGAGCTACAGAAGGACTTCTCGAGAACAATAGAACTTCCCGAGAATAATGAAAGAGCTTCTTGAGAATCAACAGAAGGACTTTCTCGAGAACCAGAGGGAAGAAGAACCCCATTCGACGAATTCTGCTCGATGTTCGTCGAACAGAAAACCCGTTCGACGAATTCTAGTCGGAGTTCTTCGAGCACAATGAAAACTCTGATCGACTTTCGTCGAGCAAAGAAAAACTCCGATCGACTTTCGTCGAGCAATGGAAAACTCCGATCGACTTTCGACGAGCTCCGTTCGACGATCGTCGAGCTCCTCTCGATGCTTAGTCAAAGCCCAGACATCGCCTTTCGTTCGACTTTTGTCGAACTCCGTTCGACGATCGTCGAACTCTGATCGACGCTTTGACAAAAACCCAGACAATGCCTACAAAATTCATCTCCCGCCTCCGCTTGATGAAAACCTTCCCTTAAGGAGGGCTTTCCGAGGATCAAAACAGGCAACAAGCTTTAGTATAATAATAATCGTCATATATTAAAACAATTAGATCAAGGAAGTACGAGTTCAAAACGGAGGCCCAACCGCGCTTCGAATTAAACGAATTAAACAGCGAAAACAACCCAAGAATCCGACGCACCATTCCTGAGACATTATCATCAAATGCTTACTCAAGCAAAAATCATCACAAAGATCCAAACACGTACTGAGACCCAAAATTCTCGAATTGCAATAAAACTGGACAAGCCCAAACCTCAAAACTTCATCCCTTTCAATCAAGGAAAAACATTCAATCCAAATTAAAATCCCAAAAATCTGGTCAAACAAACCCAACAGACGCAAAAACTCACTAATGGTGCAGCGCCGTCAACATAACATAAAAAGTAACGCCTTGACATCATAAATATGATGATATCAAATCAAATAATATTATCAGAAAATTGGGGGCGTTACACCTTATCCTGGTCATGACAAACTTTATCCCCGTTCTATTAAATGCATATTCCTTGGTTATTGTTTGACTCAAAAAGTATATCACTATTTTGATCCTCTTCTCTACAAACAATATGCCTCTGCTGATGTCACCTTTTTTGAGGATACACCGTATTTTCTCCTGCTTCTTCTATCTTGCATTCTGATACTTTTCTCTTCAATGCCTATTATTTTGGCACCTCTGCCGGCACCAGATCTTTCCACATCTGTTCCTATTGCATTGTCTCTTTCTCTCAAGACTAACTCTTTGCCCTTGGAGCCTTCTGTGCCTATTCCCGGGCCTCTTACCTCTTCTGATAGTGAATCTTCTCTTACGGACAAGAGTGATCTTGATCTTCCTATTGCCCTGCGGAAGGGCGTTTGACAATGCACTAAGAATCCTATCGATGTTGTTGTCTCATATGCTCAGCTTTCTTCGGTTGGCAAGCATTTTGCTCTTGGTATATCTTCTACTATCATCCTGGCTACGTATCAAGAGGCTTTTACCATTCTGTAGTGGAAAGCCGCCATGGATGAAGAAATAAAAGCCTTAACTGAGAGAGGTACTTTGACCCTTGTTCCCACACCTCTGGGCACATATGTGGTTGGTTGTCGACGAGTCTTTGTTTCCAAGTATCTTCCATATGGTTCTATTGACTGCTATAAGGCGAGGGTTGTTGCCAAAGGATTTACTCAAACGTATGGTGTAGACTTCTTTGATACTTTTTCCCCCATTGTTCGTATAAGCTCTATACATATTCTTTTCTCTGTAACGGTTAATAAAGACTGGGATATATCTCAGTTAGATGTGAAGAATTCCTTCCTCTATGGTGATTTGTAGGAGGTGGTTTACATAGAACAACCTCTTGGGTATGTTGCTCAGGGGGAGTCTTAGGTATGCAAGCTTTAGAAGGCGATTTATGGTTTAAAGCAGAGTACAAGAGCTTGGCTTGACAAGTTTAGTGGTGTTTTTTCTCTTATTGGGTTCAATCAAAGTTCTGCTGGTCATTCACTATTTATACGCAAGACTACTAAAAGCCTTGTTGTTTTTGCTGTCTATGTGGATGATATCCTTCTTACTATGATGATAAGTAAGGCATTGATCTGGCAAAACGACATCTTCGACAACATTTTATTATTAAGGATATGTGAACTCTGAAGTACTTTCTAGGAATTGAGATTTCACGAAAGTGCAACTCTGTGGTTCTTTTGTAGTGAAAGTACGCGCTAGATCTCTTAAAGGAAATTGGTCTTCTTGGCACAAGACCTGCTCGTTGCCCGATGACTGTTGAGGAAGATAAGGGGTGGACTGAAGATTCTCCTCTTCTCCCAGATTGTACTGTGTACAGGCGACTTGTAGGCAAACTAATCTATCTGACTGTTACCAGACCAGATATCTGTTATGCAGTTGGGAAGGTCAGTCAATTTATGCAAACTCCTAGAGAGCGTCATATGCGTTCTTCCATGAAAATTCTGGAGTATGTGAAAGGGTCTCCAGGAAAGGACTTGTCGTTTCAGAAGTATAATCATTTGAAGATTAAAGCGCATTTTGATGTCAGCTATGATTATAACAAAGAGGATAGGAAGTCTACATCAGGTTTTTGCATCTTTGTAGGAGGAAATCTTGTTAGCTGGAAAAGAAAGAAACAATCGGTGGTTTCATGGTCAAGTGCTGAAGCTGAGTATAGGAGCATGATTTCAACAACTTGTGAGTTGAAATTGTTACGAGGGCTTATGCTTGACTTGGGAGAAGTCTATGATCATTCTTTTCTAATGTTCTGTGATAACAAAGCCTCCATTTACATATAGAAGAATCCTATCTTCCAGGAGAGGACAAAACACATTGAAGTTTATTGCCATTTCATTAGAGAAGATGTGTTGAAGAATCAAATATGCACTCCATTTGTCATTTCTTATTAAGAAGTAACAGACATCTTCACGAAACATGTTTCCTCTTCTCTTTTAGATGTTTGTAGCAAGTTGAGCATGGTTGACATATATGCTCAAACTTGAGGGGGAGTGTTAGAGTTCGGGCGGTCTGGCGATTTGTAACTACGGTTTGATTGTGTGGCGGCTTGATAGGAGGCAACAGTTATGTTTAGCGGATTGTCTTGGCAGATTGGCCATCTGGCTATTTAGCAGGGCTTGGCAGTTTAGTAGTAAGCTTCCCGCAGAGCTTTCCAGACTCAGAGGACTTCTTGTAGATGCGGTCTGAGAGCTACCCACAACTGCGGTCTGATGGATATCCGCAGGAGCGGTCTGGTGGCAACCTGCAACTACGGTCTGGTGGCAACCCGCAATTGCAATCTGGCAGCTTGTAGTGGCATTCTGGCGGCCTGCAGTGGCAGTCTTGTTGCAACCCGCAACTGCAGTCTGGTGGCAAACCATAGTTGCAGTCTAGCGGCCTGCAGTTGCGGTCTGGCGGCCTGCAATGGCGGTCTGGAGGCCTGTAGTGGCAGTCTGGCGACCTCCTCTATTATTTTTGGGTGATCAGTTCTTTGTATAGTGTTGCGGTTTGACACTATCAAACCGCATAGCCCGTGCGGCTTTTATTTAATCCCACATCGCTTATTGTATTCTCCTCTCTCCCAATTTTCTATAAATAAGGGGCCATACCATTGTATTATATACCTTTTTGGAGTATTAAAATTTTCCTTTTATTTAGCTCTTTTTACATGATCGAAAAAGGGTGCGGCCAAGAGCGATGCCGCCCAGTGAATGCACGATGCCCATTCCTCCATAGGTCCTCTCCCCCGTATCCTAGCACATCCATTTCCACATGGGTTCAAGCTGGCACACTTCGAGGCCTTTGGTTGGATAGAGGATACCCTGGTCCACGTAAATCACATCAATACGATCATACGCCTCTTCAACGCGCCTGATCAATTACCGTGCCAAGTGTTCCCCACAACATTGACGCGACAAGCACATATATGGTTCCACTCCTCGCATGAGGGGGAGATCAGTGACTTTGGGGAGCTCACCTGTCTCTTCATCGACCAATTCATAACCAACCGACGGATTGTCAGTGTCCCCTCTCACTCTTTAGCATCAGTCAAAAAGAGGGAGAATCAATTAAGGAGTTCTTCTACCGCTTCACCTCTAAGGCACAAAAAATCAAGGGAGTCTATCCAGAGCTCCTTCATGGCTTCATTCTCGGAGGGTTCTACCCTAGCGGATTCTACTTTGATCTCTTGTGAGAAACGGTAGCAAGCTATGCAGACTACATTCACTGAGTTATTGCGCAGATCTTGGCGGATGAGGGCATCGAAGCTCGCCAACAATTTGAAGGGACCTCTAAGTGGAAGAGGGAGCTAGAGCCTGCACCCCCACACACCGCAGGAGTGATGACCGCCACAGAAACCCTCGTTAGGATAAATACACCCGCCAACCCTTGGAATTCACCCTGTTGAATACCACCCGAACGCAGGTGCTCATGGCCATTCATGAATCTGGGATGCTCCGTCGACCCAAGTCGTTTCCCCCGAACTGACAAGACCAGACACAGTATTATGAGTTCCACCGCAAGAATGGGCACAGCATGGAGGACTGCACCTGATTAAAGGAGGAGATAAATCCCCATCCAATATGGGTATCTGGGGAGCTACTTGTAGAATCAAGTACCCAATCAAGACCAGTTGCACTAGCCTGGGAAAGACTAGTCCCCGACGCGCCATGATGCGCATGGGGAATGCAAGTGGTTGGGGAGGTCGAGACCATTGTCGGGTCACCCTTCCCCATTGAATAAGTCCTCTTCGCCGCTCACCAGGAGAAGAATCCAGTAGATCTGATTTAAGAACCCCTCCCCTCGATTCAAGAAAACCAAGAACAAGCAAGGGATCCTACTGCATACCACCACCAACACATGAAGCCGAAGGAGCAACGAAGGCACACCCATCCCCAATTACCACCCTTCGGTTTCCCACCATCGTGTATTGATGGTGATGTTAGGCGAGCAACATTACACACCAGAGTAATCAAAAACACTTCCCCATCGGAAGACACATTTACGAGGTGCTTATTTGCACTTAGCGGTATGGATATTATCATATCTGTAGTTTAGATTACATTAAAACTCAATACTCAAAACCTGAGCAAGCCTACTACATCTGGGTGACATTCTCTCTATTTGAGAGCTAACAGACACCCACACCTGTCACATGTGTTAATGACATGTTATTAGAACCATAGATAGAATCCAATCCCTATTAGCATCAAGTTTTGTAGTATTTATAAGGGAGATATATATAGAATTTCTATTTTGGGTTGAGACGGTCTTCCCATGACCACCGCCCACGTACTCTATATCAACTTGAATTCGGTCTGAGACCCACGTAGTTCTATAGTTTTGCACGGGTTGTCTTCCAAGACTATACACCATGCGGGTTGCCTCAAAGTAAAACTCGTCATCCATATGATATTCTCCTATGAGAAATTTCTCGAAGTAACATTTCGACGACATATTTGTTGTGGGCAAAATCTAATCCCAAAGGAATCACATCTTGGTGGCTCAACTTATTTCTGCAGGAATAATATCTCGAAGGCACAACTTATTCCCATAGGAATAGTAACTCGGAGGCACAACTTATTCCTGTAGGAATAATATCTCGCTTGCACAACTTATTCCGTAGGAATAACATCTCGGAGGCACAACTTATTCCCGTAGGGACATTATCTCGGAGGTACAACTTATTCCTATAGGAATAGTAACTCGGTGGCACAATGTATTCCCGTAGGAATAAAATCTTGGAGGCACAACTTATTCCCATATGAATTATATCTCGGAGGCATAACTTATTCCCCGTAGGAGTAGTAACTCGAAGACACAACTTATTATCGTAGGAACAATATCTCGAAGGCATAACTTATTCCCGTAGGAATAGTAACTCGGAGGCACAACTTATTCCCGTATTAAAAATATCTCGAAGGCACAACCATCGAAGACAAATATAATATAAAATATGAAGCGGTAGAAATTAGGTCGATTAAAATTGAAACCCTTCTAAATCAAACACGACATTGCAAAGGAATCCACATTTTGTGTCAAAGGCTGGAGTCCTATCCTACTCAACAAACTTATATAATATAATTATAGCAATATAACTCTAGCAAGCTCTAGTCCCTGACCTGACTTATCTCGCATCATAGCCTCTTGGGTTACACGCAAATTTGATTACAAAATAGCTGTTGGAATTCATACCCATTCATAAGCAAATCTTGTGCTTTAAATTGACAATTTGCTAAATACCAAACATTTTGTCAGGTGGTTCAGGTGTCAACCTCAACCACATGTTCTACTTTATCAAGAGAGTCGATAAAGTCCTGAAGTATTTAGATTTGACATTGATGAAATTGCTCGTCACCAAGTCAGCTATAAATTAAGAGTGAAACAAATTAAAGAGCCTTATCCCTGAATGCGTCCGCTCTGTTCTACTTACAAGAGTGTCAGCCTAGTTCTGCACTACATAGGGTTATCCTTGAATGAAATCTCATCTCTAGATTAACTATTAATAAAAGAAGAACTGAACAAAACTAACCATCGAATTGTCCGCTCTGCTCTATTGACAAGAGTGGCGGGTAGTTCAACATTATATATGCGTTGTCCCTGAAGCAAAGTTTCGTCTTCAGTTCAAGTCTTAATTATAGACAAAAATGAATGAAGATGCTTACCCTCAGACTTGTCTGCACTACTCTACCGACAAGAGGGGCGGCCAGCCTGAGCCTAACTATGTTCAACTCTTAGTTGTAGTCAAAACTGAATGAAGATGCTTATCCTCAGACTTGTCCACATTACTCTACCGACAAGATCAAAAACAAGTCCTAGTCTAACTAGGGTCGACCCTGAAGGAATGCCCCGTCTTCAGGTCAACTATTAGTTATAGAAAAAAATTAATTAAGATGCTTACCCTAATACTTGTTCGCACTACTCTACCGAAAAGAGTGGCAGCCAGTCCGGGTCTGACTAGGTTCGATCTTGAAGGAATGTCCCGTCTTCAGGTCAACTCTTAATTATAGATAAAACTGAATAACACAAAGCATCGAACTGTTTGTCCTGCTCTACCGAAAAGAGTGGCGCTCAGTTCGAAATAAATAGAGGCAGTACTGAAATAAAAATCAAAACCTCGATCTATTCGCTCTGCTCGAAGAGTTGCAGCGAGTTCATTAATAATTAGAGATAGTACTGAAATAAAACACAAAACCTTGATCTATCCACTCTGCCCAAAGAATGGCATCAAATTCGGCAATAAATAGAGATAATACTAAAATAAAAGTCAAAACCTCGATCTGTCCACTTTGCTCAAAGTGTGGTGGCCAATTAAGCAACAAATAGAGTCAATATTGAAATAAAAGCCAAAATCTCGATTTGTTTGCTCAGCTCGAAGACTGGCGCTCAGTTTGGATATAAACAGAGACAATACTGAAATAAAAGCCAAAATCTTGATCTGTCCACTCTGCTCGAAGAGTGGTGTCCAGTTCGAAAAAAATAGAGGCAGTACCGAAATAAAAGCCAAAACCTCGATCTATCTGCTCTGCTCGAAAAGCGGTGGGCAGTTCAGCAATAAATAGATGCAACACTAAAATAAAAGTCTAAACCTCGATATGTCTGCTCTGCTCGACGAGTGGTGGTCAGTTCCGCAATAAATGAGGTAGGAGTGAAATAAAAGTCAAAACCTCGATCTGTCTGCTCTGCTCGAAGAGTGACAGCTAGTTCGGAAATAAATAGAGTCAGCACTGAAATAAAAGTAAAAACCTCGATTTATCCTCTCTGCTCGAAGAGTGGCAGCCAACTCAAAAAAAATAGAGGCAGTACTGAAATAAAAGCTAAAATCTCGATCTGTCTGCTCTGCTTAGGGAGCGACGGCCAGTTCAACAATAAATAGAGGCAGTACTGAAATTAAAGTCAAAATCTCGATCTGTTCGCTCTTCTCGAAGAGTGGCGGCCAGTTCCGAATTATATAGAGGCAATACTAAAATAAAAGCCAGAACCTCGATCTGCCCGCTCTGCTCGAAGAGTGGTGGCTAGTTCAGCAATAAATAGAGGTAGTACTGAAATAAAAGTCAAAAGCTCGATCTATCCGCTCTGCTCGAAGAGTGTCGGCTAGTTCGATATTATTAATAGGGAATATTGAAATAAAATCCTTAGTTTCAACTAATTATGCTCTCTCACATAAGAGATTAGGGTCATTGATAGCCTATATATATAATATACATGCTTACACCATATACAGTCCTCTATTGCATGCCGGTGATGAGATGCAAAACACATATTTTTCCAATCTTCCTCTCTCTCTGTTATCTTTATAAAGAAATAGAGAAAAATAAATTGCTATGCGTCCAGATACTGATAAGTTCTTCTTCTTGTATCATATATAGGTTATATATACATATAAAATGACAGTCCTCCACTTTTTATTATATCGAACAATTCGACTGCGGCTGAGCTGAACGAATTACATTGTACCCGATAAATACGGGACAGAATAGATATATATCTGAATATAACCCTATTTGTATGTATGTATATATATAAATAGTGGAGTTGCATGTATGTATGTATATATATATACATACTTACTCACGAAATGAAATATTATAGCACAAATCGCGCTATTTTTTTTCCTATTTTAGCATGAGTGTATACTCTCCAAACTCATATATATATATAAAATGCGAAGGTGTGAAGAAAATTGATCATATGCAAGGAAAGCTACAATGCGAAGGTACGAAGAAGCCGTTCACACCAGCAGAGGTCGACAAACCAAGGGCAGTCGGTGGCCGATGAGCCCGCAACCGCTGATTGCCGCTGGTGTGAACGACTTCTTACTAGTAGCGGCGGACGGCGGCGGCGGGATCGCCGACGAACACAGTGTATGTCAAATTGTCCTTCCTCAAAAAAGGATTCCAGAAGAAATGGGCAATAGTGAGGAGAGGTGCGCCAGCGGCGAGCAGAAGCAAGGTTATTAGATACCGAAGGAAAGCCCGGCCAGAACCGCACGTGCAAGTTTCCCTGCATGTGGCTCGTCCGTGATAACTTCTTTAGATTTGCGTGCTCTAAGGGGAGTATTTGGTAATGCATTACCGGTCTTCCATCTTTACTAAGATTTTCTAATACTACGGGGGCTAGCGAGCCCGCTACCGCCGGCCTCCGGTGCTGGTAAGAAGCCGTTCAAACCAGGCAGTTGGCCGCCGACCGCCACGTAGAAGGCCCGACGACGACCAAGAGTATATTCACCGTCGAGGGGGCGACCTCTGCCGACCCTCAGTTGGTGCTGGTGTCGCCCACGACCGCCGCTGGTGGATACCGCCTCCTAGATGAGCCCGCACTACTTTATTTGGAAAGGACCGTCGGGATTCACTATTCGCACCTTCGCACGAGATTTTTCAAACAGGCCTGAGATGGGAAACCGATGGCATGCAGCGCCTTCCCCTCCCTCCTCCATCGTCTGGTTGCTAGCTTACCGCGCCACCACCTGTAGCTGGTTAGCCGGAGGTAGCGCACCTCCTGAGCCGGTCTGGTGGCCAAACGCCTCCGCCGATCGCTGGTGTAAAACAGAGCTATTAAGCTCTCGGGCACCGCAGTGCTTTTCTCTCTGGCGGTGCCACCGCCTTTTTGTCTCCCAGAGGGAGTTTCCTCCACCTATCTGGTGGGGTTTGCTCAACAGGGAAAGATGAGGGTACTCCTTGCACAGTGAATATGGAGGAAAGGGGTCAAGGGTGGTGATAGAGAGGCTATGACGCTTGATAGACCTTGTCTCCTCTAGTTATGACGGTGTCTTAAACCAGGGTGGCTGGTTTCGCTCCTGAATGGGCCTCCTGGAGGTGGTCCTCTCTATTCTCTACTGAGGCCACTGGTACACTTAAAGGGGAGCTCGTGATCCCTCCCCCCTCCCTCTACTCTTCCTTAACTCTTGCTTGATTATGTTTAATTCAAACCAACCATAGTTAGGACAAATGTCAGCATGGGATTGGGGAGGTACAGTGTACCTACTGGCCAATGGGAGGTCATCACATAGATTGTGGTTTTTGTCCTTCTTGGTTTGAGATTAGTTGGTAGAGGGATAGAGATATCACCATGGTTTATTCATTCTAATCAAGCTTGACTTGGACTTATCCGCCATCCACCTAGAGGTTGTGATTAATCATGCATGGATTATTGTGGGTGAGTTGGTTAATTGATATCTAGAGATTCCGTGCATGGGATTGATTTTCAAAAACACAATTTATAACACCCCAGGTTTTCTAAATGAAAACAACCAAGTTAAATTTGTCGAGTGGTCACGACAATTCGTCGAGTGGTCACGATAATTCGTCGAGTGGTCTGAACAAATTCGTTGAGTGTTCTGAACGAATTCGTCGAGTGTTCTGAATGAATTCATCGAGTGTTTTGAATGAATTCGTCGAGTGGTCACGACAGTTTGTCGAGTGGCCTGAAGAAATTTGTCAAGTGTCTGAACAAATTCGTCGAGTGTTCTGAACAAATTCATTGAGTGGTCTGAACAAATTCATCGAGTGTTCTGAATGTATTCGTCGATTGGTCTAGAGGAATGCGTGTCTTCTGGCCCTTAAGAGGCTAAGTTACGGTGGTCCTTACCATTAATTTAAGAGTTAGGGTTGATCTTGGTCGTCCATTCTAATTAGGTTAGATTGTACAGCTAGGGTTCAGTCCCATCTTGGTTTTAAAGTAAGGCTCGGTGAGACTCAAGTCATTTTTCCGCCATTCTCTTTCTATCTGCCTGAGCCGAAGTAACAATAAGAAGAAGAAGTCTATACGAGGTTTTTGTAGGGATCGAAGCTAAGACCAGCCTTTTAGAGGCTCTCTTTGTGCCCTCCGGTGAGTATGATATCGAGGAAACTTGGGACCGAAGTCGACGAGTTCAACTCGGGGCGGTTTAGGGAAAAAGGCCGAACCTTTCTTATCCTTTCTCTCGAACCTGAGCAGCTCCCCGGAGCCTAGTTTTGTGAAGAGGAAAAAAAGATCCTTGTTCATGGCTCCACAGAAACGAACTACGAGGGTAACTATTCTCTTCTTGGACAAGTGAAGTCCTTATTTTGCATGTTTACATGGAATCCCTCACCGTTTGGTGGAGAAAAGGTACTTTCCAACGGGTTGATATGTTTTATCCCCAAGTATTATTTGCATATAGTATCCGAAAGCGAGAGTACGAATTAGGCATGCTGGCTGAAGCCCATCCGACCAAGTTGGTCAAGATTGGTGATATTTTGTTTTGCTTGTTGGAGAAGTCTCTGTGGAAATTATATGGTTTCTGAGTTCTGTTGCCAACAGCTCTATGCGAGCTTTTGTTGTTATTACGAAACCCATATCCTGGGGACACGAGGGCTAGCTTGTTGAGTTGTGTGTCTGCAGTGCCCAGCCTTATTGCCCGTGAGTGCCAGCAGTAGAATGTAACGTTGGTTATGTGGTTTACGGGAAAGGGGAGGCTTACCTATGTTATTATCATTAATTGGCACGATGATCTGAGCAACATGAAAGAGCTAAACTGTACCCACACTATGTCATTCAGATAAGTAGAACTAAAGTACATGACAATTATCGTTGGCATACTAGAGTGTTATGGCTTTATGCCTAACTATTAATGCTCAAGTGGAACTATTCAGTCTGGGACTAAGGATGGTGTGGTACTTATGGAGTTCCCTATTTGAGCGTTAATGCACCAGTGACTGCTTGTGATGGAAAAAATTGGGACATTGGGTTATTCGGTACACCACTAATGTGACTTGAGTGCACGAGACATTTGGCCGGTCGTGCGATCATTTGTGATGTTTGGTGCTTAAGTTGCACATTTTTGATTTATGTGAACATGCGGCTTCTTGCAGAGAAGGAGCACCGCCACCCCAAGAGAGGGGTGGGGTCATTATAATTTGTTCAATTAATGCTGACTATTGCCTTATTTGCAACCGTGTGGTTGAATGCTTTTGTACAGGTGCTGCAGATCCAAGTGGGAAGTAGCAGACTGAAGCCCTTTTTGCTGAGCAGGCCCTCGAAGGCCCAAGTGCTATGTTTAGTATTTTCATGTGTTGTTGGCCCGTGTGCCAATGTATGGAAATCACATTCTTGTAAACATAAACACGGTTTTGTAAGGCCTTAATGCCAAATCTATGTGTATGACTTTCATCCCTATTAGCTTTATTAGTGGACATTCAGGATTGGGGTATTCTTATAACTCTTTAAACTTTTGCTAGAATGCAACTTTGTGTTAGGGTGCATCTTTAAATTAAAATGAATTATGGTTTCATCTCATAACACTTTTGTCTATCCATTTAATATGACGTAGGGCCCGGCCGGACCTTCTATTATATTACTAAAGACGGATGGGGGTGTTACGCCATCTCTCCCAATTTAAACTCCACCGATCGATATCGCACATAATAATACTTAGCCTACTGGCTTTGCGCTTCCTGCATCTAATCTTGGATTAGTCGAATAGTTGTCATGGTGTCGTCAATATAAGCAACTCTTAGGGCCTCAGGGTCCTCTTCCTAGGCCTAAGATATCAGAGTTCGACAATATCATCCATACAAAGCCTTGTACGGTGCCATCTTAATAATGTCCTGAAAGCAATTATTATTAGAAAATTGTACCAGTGGTAACAGCTGCTCCCAAAGCTAGATGTGTTCCACTATACATTGTCGGAGAAGATTCTCCATCGTTTGATTCGTCCTTTTAGTCTGCTTGTCTACCTGGGGGTAAAAAGTAGTGCTAAAGGCCAATTTGGTCCCTAAATATGCCTGTACCCTTCTCCACTCCTTAAAAGTAAAATACTCATCACGGTCATACACGATGGACTTTGGTACTCCATGGAATCAGACCACCTGCTCTATGAAAAGCCTGACCAAGATGTCAACACCATCACTCTGTCGATTCGGCATGAATCGAGCCACCTTTGTAGAGTCAATACATTTTAACTATACCGAGATGGATGGAGTACTTACAAATGGTTGCCTCACGAAGAATTTATTCTCTGATTTCCTCGGTGAAGAGAATGAAAACACAATGCCTGTATTGCAGAAAAACATCATGCGAGCTTTAATCGTCCTACATTCCATCCTGTAATGTTTGAATGATCGGGGCCGCTTTCGGATCAATCTTTTGTGCCTTGCGTATTCGATCCCAGATATCGCACTATATCTCCATCTAGTACAGTTGAGATTGATACTCCACCGGGTCCCTATGAGTAATAGGAGTTATACCTAGATCTACAAAAGATCGAAGCAACTCCTTCGGTATCAGCTCCATCAAGCTCCTTGTTATTGTGTGCTGGCAACTCAAAGCATCTGCAAATCTATTAGCCTTTCAGGGTGATACTAGAGAGCAAAATTGTATTCGCACAAGAATTCCAAACACTAGTGCTGCCGGAGGTTCAACTCCTTCTAAGTGAAGATGCACTTGAGGCTCTTATGATTGGAGAAGATCTCGCAACTTACTCCATATAATTAGTGCCTCCAAATATTAAGTGTGGAGACGACAACGCCCAACTCCAAATCATGGGCTGTATAGTTTAGCTCGTGCGGCTTCAGCTATTGTGACGCATACACGAACACCTTACCATGTTGCTTCAAAATGGCCCCCAATCCCTTTAGAGATGCATTGGTATAGATTTGGAACCCTTCGGTTCTTGCTGAATCATAAGTTTTGGGGCAGAAGTTAAATGTTTCTTCAACTTGACAAACACAGCCTCGCGTTCTGGCATCCATAGAAACATAGTTCCCTTCCTTGTGAGAGCGGCGAGGGATAAAGAAATCTTGGAAAATCCTTTTACAAATTTCCGGCAATATCCGATGAGTCCGATGAAGCTTCTTATGTCTGCTGCCGTCTTGATTGGTGGCCAATTCTGTACTGCTTGTCCACTGCTACCCCATTCTTATTGATGGTGTTTCCTAATAATCCTACTTTCTCCTGCCAGAACTCGCACATAATAAATTTTGCAAAAAGGGAATGTGCTCGAAGCTTGAGTAACACCTTCTGCATGTGTCTAGAGTGGTCTACCTTAGTTATCGAATAGACAAGTATATCATCTATGAAGACGATCACGAAGTGGTCAAGGAATTGTTCAAACACCTTGTTCAACAATGCCATGAAGGCGGATGGTGCATTAGTGAGCGCAAACGGCATCACCAAGAACTCGTAGAGGCAGTAGAGAGAGCTAAAAGCCATCTTGGGAATGTCTTCTTCCCGTATCCGAAGATGATTATAACTAGATATCAAGTTCATCTTGGAGAAAACGGACGCACCCTACAACTAAACAAATAACTCATCAATCCTAGGTAGAGGGTATGTGTTTCAAATAGTGTGCTCTTGTTAAGATCCCTGTAGTCGATACATGGACATAACGACCCGTTTTTCTTTTTCACAAACAATACAGAAGCTCCCATGATGAGGAACTCAGGCAGATGAATCCTGCCTTGATTAACTCCTAGAGTTGTATTTTCAGCTCCACCAATTCTCTTGGAGCCTTCTGGTTGGGTGCTCAGGACACTAGTCGAGCCCTATCGCAAGTTCAATATTAAATTCCACCTCTCGTTGCGGTGGCAACCTTGGGAGGGACTCAAGGAAAACATTTTGAAAATATCGTACCATCAGGACCTTGGCGAGCACCTGGGTCTTGTTTTCCATCTTGAAGTAAATGAGATACACCTCGTCCCTTTTGTCAGATTGATTTTACAGTTTGAGCAGAGGTTAGAATAATGCGGGTAATAGACATTATACATTTCAATGTAATGGCATACCGATTCGGTTTATGATGATTGACTTTTTGGGTCCAGCAGTTTATCTCAGCTTTATGCTCACCCAGCAAGTCCATCCCTAGAATAATGTGAAACCTGGTTATTGCTAGGATCTTCGCATAGATTTCAAACTCCACATTTCCTAGCATGACTTGGAATTAGCATTTCTCCGTGGAAGTCATGCCCAATCCATCTAGGAGTCGGATCCATATCAACATTCAGATTACCAGACAATGTTCTCTTTAAATGCAATGAAGTCTTGTGAGATGAAAGAGTGTGTCGCTTTAGTATCAAAATGTGTTTTAGCAGGGTGTCCTTCTACAGTGAACAAGCTTGATGACATATATATATATATATAATGCATCAAGTCTATATAATACACATAAGATATAGATATACATGTACACAACATATATCTAGTCCTAACACTATCATCTATCAACTCAATGATGTCATAGGTAGAAACCTATAACCACATCGGGTGCTGACCTGTGCTGTAGATCCAGTGTGTATGACCAAGGGGTGCTGCTCTGCCTTACTAATCCCACCTACCAGGCCTACCTTAGCGGCCTCTTTGTCTGTGACCTCTCGCTGATGCTCTTCCCTGAAATTCCCCTAACCTCGGTCTCCCTACAACCCGCGGGAAGAAAGCTCTAATGTGGCCTGGTTGTTGGCAAAGAAAACAGTTCCCCATGAAAAGAACATCTCGTCAGATCACAGGCACGGGTTGGGGTGCTAGAGCTTGTCTAGGGTCCTATTATGGCACTGGTTGTGGTGCTAGGGGTGCAACTGTCTGTCAAGGCTAGGGTGGACATTTATAGGGCTGCCGATGCTGGCGATGTCTTCTGTATCTCTTTAGGCATTAGGGTGAAGCTCCTCTCTCTCTTGTCTCTAGCCCCGTGGGGCCTCAACCTGCCCTCAGCATTACTAGGCCACCATCCTCTGGTCCAATTCTAAAGAGGCGGTATGAGTCACTATTATATGAAAGGTGGAATGGAAAATCATAATCAGCGCCTATCGCAAATCATCGCACAAACCTCGGTAAAATCGAGTAGCTCGGTCTCTGTCAGTAGCTGCAAGCGTCCAAGTAAAGCGGGCCAAGTGAATGAAATCCTGCTGGTACTCAGGGACGGTCCTATCACCCTGTCAAATATGAAGGAACCTCTCCTACAGTGCAGTTCGGTCGACATCAGAGATAAAGTGCTTGAGGAAGGTTTCAAATAACTCTCCCCACAAAATATCACTAAGTTGACGCTCCCTTAACGTGGAGCGACTGGCCACCCTCCACCAATCTCTAGCATATGCCTTTAGTAATGTCATAACCAAGGGAATAGCTGCTTGTCACATCATTCCACTAATAACTCCTTGAATCGCTCCACCCACTCCTTTGCCTACATGGCAGACTCTGTCCCTCTGAAAGTTGGCGGCCTCAACCCCAGAAATGTCGTTAAGAGGTCTGTGGGTACAACAAGCTATTGATGTGGTTATTTAATGATAGGCTGAAAAGTAGTTAGTATGGTTGTCAACATTTGTCCCAAATCTGTCACGGAAAACGGCATAGTGCAGGAGTGATTTGGTCCGGAGGTGGAGTGGAGTGCTGGTAACCTCTAGAGGATGACCTCCCGTTACTAGACTCTGGTATCTGGAGAAGTAATAGGAAAAACGTCAGCATTTTACAGAAGTAAGTGAAATGTGCAAAAACCTGACAGAAGCAAAAACAAAAAGCTTGCGGGTGTGCTACCATGCAATCTAGAATCTATAAATCTCTATTGCAAGGTTACACTAGTCTTCCGCTGTGCGGTTCATCCGAACTATGGAACATAGTTAGGGACTGAAGGATCATGAGACTTCCCCATCAGGAAGGATTGTGATGGCTTTGATTCATACTCTAGAAACTCACATCTTGAATGTATGGAGATGATGGTGGTGCCTTTTCTCGGGTAGTCTCAATTGGTGGTTTGTCGTCATGCGGCAACTAGGCTTCTAAGTGCTCCATATCCTTTGAATTGTTATATAAATAACCGTTAGTCATAGAGCAAAGTGGAAATCCCTGGATCCATATCTTGGGGACGAGCCTAAGCACCCAAACATTAAATAAATAGCTGAAGCAAGAGAGAATTAGCAACAACATTTCAATATAATGCATTTTCATTTCATATGCTAGGAGCAAATATCCGAAAGCGTGCAACATAAAATAACTTGAAAGCACCAGCATAAATATTAGTTATTTAATAAGCGCTCAACTAGCTATCACACAATAAACAGGAACTCAAAAATTGTAATCACACCACATGTGTTCAAAACCCACCAACACACCGCAAGTGTTCAAAACCCACGCATACATAGCAGGTGTTAAAAACTCACGCACACACTATAAGTGCTCAAAACCCGCGCAGACACCCTATGTCAACTTTGTATGGACCTCTTCTATTCTAGCAGGGTAGTGAACCCCGCGGGCCTCACCGATGTGGTCGTCAGTGATAGTGGCCAGTCCTACCACTTATGGGTTGGTCGTACCGCACTACCCAGGTCACAACGTACAACCAGGTGTACTCTTGGATATGAGCGACATCCGGCAATTTCTAAAATTTAGGCCGACCAACGGAGGAAATCCAACGGGGGTATAAAACGGTCTATCACCCTTGGTACGCATCTCCCTATCGCCATGAGTCATCAACCTCCCCGCACCAGTACAAGTTCTCTGTGGGAGTGACTGACCCGACACCTTTACCGCAAGCAATTCATAAGCATTTCAATAAATAAATAACTGGAATATATTGGGTCAACGGTGTCCTGCCCTACTTGACATGAAATAATTTGGGCAAACATCCTTCTTAATCATTATGTCTCTCAACTCTAAGATAAGGAGCATGACGAGCGTGGGAACACATTATTTGGGGCTAACTTTGGAGGAATAACTCAACTCTTAGTTATCCCCAACTAACACTACCATAAATAAACTGCCCGTCATAGCAAGACCCGAGCTAGAAATGTAGAAATAGTAAATTGTGTTAAATAAGTGCGGTAAGAAAATGTTGCTGAAATAAGCTAAAAAAATGAAATATTGAACTGTAAAAATACTAAACTGAACGAACATAAATAAAGTGCTGAAATGAATTGGACCAATACGAGACTTGAGTAATACTTAAAAAATTATAAATAAAGTACTAAACGGAACTGGACCAATACGAGATTGGAGTAGTACTGAAGAGAACTATAAATAAAGTATTGAAAGGAACTGGACCAGTACGAGACTAGAGTAGTACTGAAAAAAGAAACTGAATAGAAAGAACTGTAAATAAAGTACTGAAAGGAACTGGACGAGTACACGACTGGAGTAGAAAGAAAGTGCAATAAAATAAAATGGTCAGTAGTCATTCACTCTGTTGGAACCCCACCTGTTTTAGGGTTGATTTGGGCTAGGTTCACTATTAGGACTGCATAGATTGATCCACAATGTATAGTCTAGGGTCATAGGTCTTTATTAGATCTTAGGGTAGGTCAACAAGTCAGATTGATTGGACCAATCCCTCAGAAGACTTAGAAGACTGAAGATTTCAGAACAAGACAGATTTTTTTATGTTGAAGAAGTCGTTCGACGAAATCTGAATGGAGTTCGACGATCTTCATTCTCAGTTCAACGATCTCAAAGTTTCTTCTCTGAAGTTGAGATCGATGAAAGTTTAACTGAGTTCGACGAAATCTGATCTCCTATCTATTGTTGAGTTCGACGAACAACTATCTCAGTTCGACGAACTTGGAGCCCAGAATGGACAACATTAATTCAGTTCAAAGTTATTGGGGCTCAGCTTGATGAAAGAGAGGATTGAGCTTGATGATCTTGGATCTCTGATTGATGAAATCTGTCAGTTCATTATTTCTATTCTCTGCAGTTAATTTCTGGATTGACCAAGACTTATATTATATATTATTGTCTATACTGCTCTGAGCAATTAAAGTATATATTATTATGAATATAGTCATTCATTTGCAGCATTAATTACTGGATTTCACAGAGTCAATATTCGGCTTAATAACTGGGGCAGTTATGGAATCAATTTATTCCCCTTCTAGCCGTTTGTCCAAGTTCCAAGATTTCAGCAATCAATCAAGGAGTAGAATTCAAATTCAGAGACAGAATTTCTACAGGAAATATAAAAGACTTTTTGAGAAGATTGAAGATAAGAAGTTGTAGAATTGTAAAAGAATCACAGGTAGATAGAGAAAGATATTCAGTCTGCATTCTCATACAGTCTTCATAATATGCAAATCTTCTCTAAGCTTTCAAGAGACATCAAAACACAATCAGTCTAAAAGCTTATGGAGATCATCAAAGAAGACCTACACCCTGCAAAGCTTCCAGCAATTCCTGAACAATAATCATCTCAGGGGGAGATTTGACAACATCAAGCAATCCACTAAAGTCTTCTCGACTGTTTGAGAAAGAGAAAACAATATCACATCTTTCACCCCACTATACATAGTGTTTTAAGTCCCTTCAAAAGTTAACCACCTGGCTCTTAAGTCTCCTTATCAAAAGAATTAGCTTGGTTTTTGGGCACCTGATCAAAAGCCTATCATCCGCAGACAAATGGTCAGACGGAGAGGGTAAATCAGATCGTGGAGGATATAATCAGATGTTATATTTTGGACTATGGAGGAGCGTGGAATGAGCGTTTGATGTTGATCGAATTTGCATACAATAACAGTAATCAAGAGAGCTTGTAGATGACCCCGTTTGAAGCTTTATATGGGAGACGTTGCGGAACTCCCTTGTTTTTGACCGAGGTTGATGAGAGACCGCTGTTGGGTTCGGAGGCCCTGGAAGAAATGGATATTTTTTAAGTATATTCAAGAGATGATTCTGATAGCCCAGGAGAATTATTATCAGAACGCCAATCATCGAAGGACTGAATTGGAATTTGTTGTTGGGGACATGAACTTTCTTAAGGTTTTCCCGATGTCTGGCATTAAGAGGTTTGGTAAGAACCGTAAGTTGGACCCTTGGTATGTGGTGTTGGAACACCCTAGTTTGGAATTGGGTCAGGATCACTATGTCTTTAGGACTATTAGATAGACCCATCAATGTATAGCTTAGGGTCATAGGATGTGCTAAGTCAGAGGCTCTCTGAGATTGAAGAAATCAGCCAAGAGAAATCAGTCAGAGAAGAAATCAGAATTCAACCTAGGCGTCGAGCTCAGATCGACGAGATGAGTTCAGGCGTCGAGCTAAGATCGTCGATCTCTGAGCTCAGGTCCACGAGGCGTCGAACTCCGTTCAACGATCTCCGAGCTAAGATCAACGTTTTCTGTCCAGACCAGCTCCAACATCTCTAAGCTCAGATCGACGATAGTCGAGCTCAGATCGACGTTTTTTGTCCCAGACCAGCTCCAACATCTCTGAGCTCAGATTGACGATAGTTGAGCTTAGATCGACGATCGTCCTGTTGAGATCGACGATTTCTGCCATCTCACTGAACGCAAGTTCCCAGGCAGATTTTCAGGATATTCTTTGTCCAATCAAAGTGAGTTTTTCATATTCCAACAAAGCTTTATAACAGGATAGTTACAAGAATGCAGTTATGGAGATTATAGCCGTTGAAGTAACTAAGAGGCAGCAGTAATAAATGCAAGAATTCAAATGACCATTGGTCTCCTATCAGAATATATACACAAAGTTACAGAGGAACAACTTAGAGAATAAGAAGAAGAGAGAGAATAGTGGAGAAAAAAAGTAGTACAGGAATCAGAGTTCCAGGAAGAACTCAACATCACCTGTACAGCTAGGGCTCTTCTCAGATCTACTATTCCAGGAAGCCTGAAGATACAACTACTCTACATCAGTCTGAAGGCTTACTGGAAGATCAACATCATCAAGGCTTCATCATTCACACTCCATGACAACTCACATTTCAGCCTTTGCTGAAATCATCATTTGCTGGAGCAGTCATTCATTGAAGACCTATCACCCTATGCAAAGCTCTCCTTCCTGAACAATTGCAAATCTCAGAGGGAGCTTTGACAACATCATCAAAATCCACTTGTGCTTCTCTTTTATTGTTGAACAGAGAAGACAACATCAACTCTCCCTTCCCCACTATACAAAGGGTTCTTGAACTCCCTTCAAAAGTTCTGCTTGGTTTCTGAGACCTTATCAAAACTTAGTGGTGGTAAGACACCTGATCAAAAAATCCAGTTTGGTTTTTGAGCACCTTACCAAAAGCTCATTGGTGCCCAGGACACCTGATCAACTCTTCCTGCAGTGGATTCCTACCTAGGGTGGTAGAAGAGTGGACTACCCAAGTTTAGGGGAACCACTATAAAATTCTTGTGTCGTCTGATTTGCCTTTATTTCTTTTCTTTATTATTCTTGCTGTGTGTTTGCTCTAATCTCTAGGATAGATCTCACTTTCAATTGGTATCAGAGGGAGGTTGGTTATTCAACAACTAGATCTTCACTAGTTTGGTTGTTTATACAGGCTAAGACCTGAACCAAAAGATCTCTTTTGATCCATCCTAGTTAGATTAATCATTTTGTTTTTTACATAGCAAGAATATGGAATATTCTAGCACCAGACCTCCTAAGTGCAACATAAACAAATTTGCACTTTGGAAGACAAGAATTAAGTCATTTATGGATAATATTGATGAAGAAATATTTTATGCCATTATGACAGGTCTCCCAATCTCAGCAACAACAACTAAAAGAGCCAGACTAGCTGATGCCAGAGCCATGAATATCCTAGCACAGTCATTATCTGATGACTTATTCCAGGAAGTTGTTGAATGCTCAACATCTAAGGAGATATGAGATTCTCTTCATCAAATGGCTTCTGAACTAGTGGATGGAACAACAGAAAGAAGCCACAATATCTTATTTGAAGAAGGAGAATCAGTATCCCTAGATATCATTTGGGATGTATCAGATGATGAATCATCATTTGAAGATGAAGAGGAGGAAGCAAGGGCCAAACAATTCTGCTTAATGGCCATCAATACTTCCTGTAGCAGTTTAAAGTCTGAACAAACAGAAGGAAAATCAAAACCTGAAGAGGATCAGGTATTATCTAACTTTGTTTTCAGTTCAGTAAACTTAGAACTTCAATCTTGCTGCCAAGATTCAATAAAACCTGAGGAGGAAATAAAACTTCTCAGAGGAATGTTTTCAGAATATATTCAAAGGAAGAAGAAACATTTTAATCGACGAAATGAGTTCAAATCGTCGAACTCAGTCTGCTCTTTCATAAATCTGATTTATAATCATAAGGATAAACTATTTAAAATATTTTATAATCCTTTTCCTATTTGGAACAAATTTATTAGGAAACATCTTTTCTTAGGGCTACTTCTATCTTTTTGATATTCTATTCAAAATTATGTTAGGATTTCTGTATGAGAATTCGGGATAGAACCGTTCTGTATGATAAGATCCCTATGTTCCTTACACACATTCAACAAGCCCTGAATGTAGGTCAGTTAGCTCAGTATGCTGAAGAAGGTGCTCAGTGGGATGAACCATTTGCTGATTTTCCATCATTCAGCCCCACTACTGACCAGATTCTGAAGGAAAAAGTGAAATCAATAACTACTGAAGAGGAAGAAGCTGTCAGAGCCAGCAAGAAAAGTTACAGAGAGAATATGGAAGCTAGGCCTGACTTTGAGCAGTGCAGCCCTGAGTCAAGGACCATCATTTTGTCAGCATGGGAGCAGGTAAAGACCAAGAAGACTGAGAGAGGAAAGTTGTATATCTCTATTGTGTGGGCTAAGATGGAAGGGAGGGTGAATGAAAGAAGGCAATATAGAAAGGATAGGAATGTTGGAGCCTTGCCTCCAAATGCTGTTGAGCCTACAAAGTACATTCCAAAACTCTTCAATTACTTTAAAAGTCAAAAAGTCTGAAGCTGCAGCTGAGAAGACTGTCAAGATGCCCAGAAGTAGTGGCATTATTATAAGAGAACCTGAAACATGAGAGTGTTACTTGTTTATCTTAGAGGGCTGAAGGATGTGTAATTTTTGTATTATGCACATTCAAAACAATTATCCTTCTGTTAATGAACTTCATTTTAATCAAATATATGTTCATTATTTCTATGTTCTGCAATATATTATATATTGTATTTGTTGCATATTTGAGTTAGTGTATAATATTGTCTATATGGGGAGATTGTTGGGTGCATTGATCTCAATGTCCAAAATTTGAAGAAGTCCTAAAAACAATTGTATACAAATGTGTGTAATCTAATAGTTATCACAAGCTTTATTTGTGCAGGATGTTCCTTGGAACATGATTAGACAGGTTGTCTAAGTGATGGTGAAAGGTGGTCATAAGGTAGGCAGGTAGAGAGATAGAAAATTTGTCTAAGTCCACAGGCGTGGAGTGAAGCAAGCTCACTCAATGCCAAATTCAAAGAAATGTGGCTAAGTCCACATGCGTTGAGTGAAGTAAGCTCACTCAACGCTAGATGCAAAGAAATATCATCAAGTCTATAGGCATTGAGTGAAGTAAGCTCACTCAATACTAAATACCAAAAAGCACTAAGAGAAGACGAGTTAGTCAAAGCATTGGACTTGAAAGTGAAGAAATCTGGCTAAGTCCAGAGGCATTGAGTGAAGCCTATTCACTCAATGCTAAGAGGTAATAACATTGACTTATCCCCATTCAGTCACATAATTTTGTCCAAGGACAAAAATGTTGAGTGAAGGCTATTCACTCAACGCCTTATTAACTAAGAAACTATCTAAGGAAAGAAGCGTTGAGTGATGCCTATTAACACAATGCCTCTTTAGCTAAGCTAACTGAGGGTGATAGGCCACATCCAGAAGTTTTTCCCGCAACTAGGTGGAGATTCTCCCCCTATTTTTCATCCGACAGCTTCGTGAGGACGAGGGCAAGGTCGTGGTCAAGGATGAGAACCACGAGGAAGGAATCTTGGACCTGCTAGAGAGCAGATGTTTTCTCTAACTTAAGAACCAGGTGGTTAACTTTTAAAGGGAGTTAAAACCCTATGTACAGTGGGGTGGAAGATGTTATATTGCTTTCTCTTTCTCAAACAGCAAAGAAGACTTTAGTGGATTGCTTAATTTTGCCAAAGCTCCCCCTGAGATGATTATAGTTCAGGAAATTGCTAGAAGCTTTGTAGGGTGTAGATCTTCATTGATGATCTCCAGAAGCTTTTAGATTGATTGTGTTTTGATGTCTCTGGAAAGCTTGGAGAAGATTTGCAGATGATGAAGACTGTATGAGTATGTAGACTGAATATCTTTCTCTGTCTGCCTGTAACTCTTTTACAATTCTACAACTTCTTGTCTTTAATCTTTTCAAAAACTCTTATATATTTCCTGTAGAAATTCTGTCTCTGAATTTGAATTATACTCCTTGATTGACTTACGAAATCTTGGAACTTGGGCAAACAGCGAGAAGGGCAATAAATTGATTCCTTAACTATCCTAGTTATTAAGCCAAATATTGACTCTGTGAAGTCCAGTAATTAATGCTGCCAATGAACGACTATATTCATAAGAATTTATGCATTTAATTACTCAGAGCAATATAGGCAATAATATATAATATAAGCCTCGGTAAATCCAAAAATTAACAGCAAATAGTAGAAATAATGAACTGATAGATTTCGTCGATTAGAAATCCAAGATCGTTGAACATAATCCTCTCTTTTGTCGAGCTGAGCCCCAAGAACTTTGAATTGAATTAATGTTGTCCATTCTGGGCTCCAAGTTCGTCGAACTGAGATAGTTGTTTGTCGAACTCAACAACTAATAAAAGATCAGATTTCGTCGAACTCAGTTAAACTTTCGTCAATCTCAACTTCAGAGAAGAGAACTTTGAGATCGTCGAACTCAATTCAGATTTTGTCGAACGACTTCTTCAACATAGAAAAATCTGTCTTTTTCTGAAGTCTTAAGTATTCTAATTCTTCTAAGGGATTGGTCCAATAAAACTCAGTTGTTGACCTACCCTAAGACCTAATAAAGACCTATGACCCTAGACTATACATTGTTGGTCAATCTATGCAATCCTAATAGTGAACCAAGCCCAAATAAACCCTAAAACAAGTGGGGTTCCAACATACTTATTTTACTTTTTGGAATCATCGTTGCACCAAAAATGTATTTTCATCAACCTTATAAATGGTGTTGTTCTTGTAGTAATAATAGTCTAAATTGCTATATGGGAAGGTATAAAAACAAATTTTATATCTCATCATATGGTGCCTCCACCACGCGAGGTGGACCTTTATATGGTGAGCCTACTTATTATCATTGTACATCTACTTTGCAGGCATCTCCTTCACCAGGTAGTTTGGCACTATCATTGTATAAACATACCTGGAAGCGATGTTTGTGTTGTCAGAGTCTCGATCAAATATTAGAGGGTTGTGAGCAATAAAAACTGCAAATGGGGGAGGATGATGAGCCAATGCTTATCTCCATCCCACCCCCATCTTTTCTCACTATGCACTCTATTATTAATGACATATACTTTGGGCCCCTAGGCCATCTTAGGAGCACAACGAATGTGTCAATAAGTGTTTTTGTTGATCGAATCGATGATATTGTAGAATTTCTTCCTTCATTACCATCACTACCATTGGACTGGCTATCAGAGGACAGCTCAAATATTTTAGTTGATTCTTTCATGAACTTTGTTGTCCTTCTAGTTTGTTCTAATTTTACTACGCACAAGTCTTTTGATATTGCCAATTTTCTAGTTATGTAGGTTGTGCTTCTGTATCCAAAAGCCAAACCAAGTTGCATTGAAGAGGACATTCTCCTTAGAGATGAGGTTATTATAACATCCCTAGAGGATAAAGAACACATAACCATCGAAGATATATGTGGCCTATTTTCTCTGTGCGGCATTATTTTCCCTACCAATAATTATCTTTGGGTGAAACCTCATGGGAGTGACACCGGGACAACTCCCCTAATTTTTGAGTATTTTTGTCATTATAGTATTTTATTTCCTAACCCAAATTATTTGTCTAAGACTATGAAGGTTGAACTTTCACAAGTACTCTAGGAGGAGTTGGAGTATATTGCTCAAATCTATGATGAGTGTATCATCTTATGTGAGGAGTTCGATCCCTCCTCCATAGAGAAAGCCCCATTTATTGTCTTCTCCTCCATCCTACTAGAAGACCACATCTTACTGGGCAAGGGTTTATTTTATCGTAAGATTAGTGAGGAGCATCCCTCCTCCTCCTTTTACATTCGCTTTCCTCTCCCTTTTAGGAGTAGGTATTACTATTTAGGTAGAGGGGTAACTGTATTTTCACCATATCAATACCTTTTACTGATAGGGGTATTGAAGAAGTTACATGTACAATTTTCTTTTCATACCCCGATCAACTAAAACCTTATAAAATCTTAATAAGTCATGTTGGGAGGACAATAATGTAGTTATCTTATTTTTATATGCATTTTCTTTCATTCAGTTTTTATTTGCCTATTTTGTTTTTGTTAGAGCTCACCCCTTCAAGTACTTATTTTGGATCGTGGATGCTATGGCTTTGTCATGGATTTCAAGTGTCTTTTGGTTTTCTAATTTATTGAGCGTTGGGTAACCACTTCCCTTCTCCTTATTTTGGATTTTAATGTTTATATTATTTACACACATAACATATCATTATTGGATCATTAGGCGTCCTTAGATGGTTGGTGAGTAAGGGTTTTTTTGGAAATTTATATCTTATTTAAAATATCAGCTCTATTTTAATAAGTTTCAGAATATTTTATTAAAAAATATATTTTAATATCTCCGAAAATATTATATTTATGATTACTTCTAAAGGAGGCCTAATTTCAATATTCCTTCACTACAGCAAGCATTGGCACTACAGCTTGGCGCTAGTAACAAAAAGAGAAATCCGTGGAAGTATTTTAAAAATTAATTTACAATATGTTTTCCTTTAATGATTTGAGGGAGAAATATTATTTAAAACTTTTTATAGCACAGAATAAAATCAATTTAATAAAACAAAGAAAGTCATGATTTTATTTCATGAGATTAATTACAAAATGTTGGATTTATATAATGTTAGAAATCGAGACGAAATATAAAAACCTTTTTCCCCCTTTTCTATACCGACCCTTATTCCAACGACAGGTTGGTTCTATAGTCTATATCTCCTAGATAAGGCCTTGAAAAACCCCTAAATATATGTAAGACCTTATTGCCACCATGAGCGGTGAATTTACATAATAATCTATGGAAACCAGCATCTGCACTAGAATATTTTTCCCCCTAAATCTTTCAAGAGCTAGTCGCCCCTACCTACGGAGAATTTCCCACGAAATCCTTCTTGGAATTCGATGTTCTCCTTGAACGATTTCTCTACTAAAGTTACAAAAGGCTAAAATAAAAATATTATAAGATAATAAAATAAGCAAGAGAAAATTCCCCTAGGATTTTGGAAGGTGAAGATAAAGGCGATGTTGATGTTGGCATTCTTAGTGCATTTGTCCTTCGTGTTGAATAAGAATAGTAGCACTTCCCCTTCTAAAGCTCCTTTTTAGCTTCTTGTTTTCCCAAGGGAGTTCTCTTAATCTCTGGAGATAATCCTCTCTCAACTGATTCTGAGTTGTGCCTTGGAGAGCATAGGAATTCATGCCCAAAGAAGGAGAGGAGCCTCTCTTTAAATAGACCTCGGATGCTACCACCAGCGATTGACTTATCTCCCGGCAAAAGCTATATTAGGCAGCCCCCTTGATTTGGAAATATTCATGTTTGGCAACTTTCCATATCCAAATTAGGAAACTTTTCAGTACAAATTTCGAATCTTTTGAAATTTGGAAACAAGCATTTTTGGTCTCTAATTTTTCCAAAAATAGGTCTTCCCAAGAGATATCGCTCGGCGGTAGCAGTACTGCATGGTTGTAGTACTTTCCTTCTCAAGCAGTTTCTATCTACGATTGTTATCCTTTTGTTTTGTGTTACACTTATCGCCAGCAGTAACGATACCGCCTACGGAAATAATAGAACTTTAGCTTCATTATATTTTGATTTGTTCATCCATGGGGTACTAACCTGTAGTTCCTGCATACTATATACACATAACAAACATGATCAAAAACAAAATGGGATTTGTTATTCTCAAACAAAGAGATATAGAATGTATTTCCCAACAAACTCACACTTTTGATAATAAAAAATTCGGTATGAAGAAATAATGAATAGAAACATGTTTGTGTTTATATATAGTTTATAAGTGTTATAAACATACTCCCCCTAAATGGATACTTCCCCTAAATGACCTATTTCTTCAACTTTATTTGTAACATCCCAATTCCGACCAGACCCCTAGGAGAGGTTTGGTCATGACCAAGTCATGACAAAACCCTAGGAAGCCCAAGAAGGCCAAGTGACTCGGGCTCAAGGTCGAAATCACCTTGGTCTATAAATAGTAGGTCTGAAATTTGCCTAAAACAGGTTTTGTGCTTGGGCGTTGAGTGCGGCGAGTGCACTCAAAGCCAGAGGCTAGCTGACAATGAGTACATCGAGTGTACTCAACACCATAAGAAGAATTGCGTTGAGTGCTCTGACTACACTCAACACCATCCTTCAGGATGGATGGCGTTGAGTGCGTCGAGTGCACTCAACGCCATAAGCTGAACTGCATTGAGTGCACTGACTGCACTCAATGCCATCCTGTGTAGAGCAGATGGCGTTGAGTGAGCTGAGCTCACTCAATGCCATAGTCTGGATGGCGTTGAGTGAGCTGAGCTCAGTCAATGCCGTAGTCTGGATGGCATTGAGTGAGGTGAGCTCACTCAACGCCGTAGTCTAGATGGCGTTGAGTGAGCTGAGCTCACTCAATGCCATAGTCTGGATGATGTTGAGTGAGCTGAGCTCACTCAACGCTGTAGGCAGTATGGCATTGAGTGAGCTGAGCTCACTCAAAGCCGTAGGCTGGATGGCGTTGAGTGAGCTGAGCTCACTCAATGCCTTTTACTTAGTATTTTTTTCTGAAAGTTTTGGCTTGGTTGCTGGTTAAGCTGAACAAGACTGTTTCGGGAAGCGAGCCAGGATATCTTAAATTAGTCGTTCCTCTATTAAGACCTAATTAAGTCTTATTTAAATTAATTTTGACCGGACAAGTGGAGGAAATGCTAAGTGGTCGACTGTTTTGAGAATGAACAGTCACGGCCATGGCCGAGAGCCAGCTTTCACGGCCAGTAATGGCACATGATGTGTGGCCCCCCTTCCCCTCCTCTATAATGGTTGGATTCAACTCCTCTATGGAAAAGGAGGAGTTTCCAACCGTTACTTGGCTGGATTAAGCCAGGTTCACCCATCCTCCTCTATGGTCGATCCAAGCTTTCAATGGCATTAATGGACATTAAAGTTTTGGCCTCTCCCCTCCTTAACCGAGCCTTTTAACACCATAAGTTTCCCAAGAGGAACGTTTCCCAGCCTTTACCTGAAGATTTTGAGCCCTCCCACCGTGCTGTTGCAGAAGTCAAGCGGATCCACCATTGAAAATGGATTTCTGTCGATCTGCACGCCTCAAGCTTGCGAACAAAGTCCTCCCCTCCTCTCTCTCTACGGGTAGATCTTAGCATTCCTTAGGATTAAAAATCGGGCTCAACTGATCCCGATAGATAAGATATTCTCTTCTTTTCTTTTTCCCGCAAGAACATAGCACTTGGGTTTGCCGGAATGCACCTCTCTGGAAGCCGTGCCGCTGCCCGACGATGGCCACCACCTCAACGGAGGTGGTAGTGGCGGTGGCCGGCCAGGGAGGAGGCTGGATGGCCGGCTGCAACATCTGGAATGAGCTCCAGGTTGGTCTAATCCCGTCCCTTGGCTGGATCTTGAAGATGAGTACCAGCCCTTTGATGCTGCTTCAAGATTCGTGCAAGAATTATATTCTTTTTTTTTCTGTGATTATAATTGCAGTGTATAGATTTAATTTTTAAAAGTACTTAGACCCCTCTACAGAAAAAGTGATCAACATAGAAAATGTAGCCCTTGATATCTAGTGTAATTTAAAATAAATTTCACTCAATTTGGAGTCCTGGTTAGACCGCATCACTCATTTTGGTAAGGTCTATCCATAGTGCTATCCTGAGATCTATTTGGATGCCCACATCAATCAAGACATCCAAAAGACTTGAAATTTTGGGTCTGGGCTATTATTAGCCATACCTAGGACATATCCAAAAATCAGAATTTTTGAAGAATATTTTTCTATAGTATTTAGAAAAAATTTAATAATCCTTATATAAATTAATTAGGTGGCCTACTAACTTCCAAACCCTCCAGATTTTGGTGAGTGGTCTCTAGGTTCATCGTGAGGCCCTGTATAATTTTTAATCTCATTTGGAGATGTTTTAGATTGGAAATGAGCAAACTTAAGCTTTGCCCTATCAAGGGGTTTTTAGGTGAAAAGTGCACTTTGTGATTTGGGTAGTCAAATTACCTCAACAGACACTGAGATTTTGACCACTAACTAGGCATGATTTCTAGCACCCCCCATGGAAGATGGTGTGGATTGGGGTAAATTTTCCCTAGGATCTAAGGCCAAACCCTAAGAATGGTTCTTGGTGGTTTGTGAAGGGCAGGTGGTCAAATGACCTTGATATGATTTTGGAACTTTTTTTTAGTACTTCTTTTACAAGTATTAAAAAGGGCAATTTTAGTATATAATTTATTCAGAGCTCATTTATTTCTGTAAAATTTTTAAATCTTGTCAGGATATTTGTACGGTATAAATTGTCATACTGGAATTTTTATATAATTTATGGAAGCTTAAATGCATTACTTGCCACTTTAATTTATGATTTATAAAATATTCCAAAATTCAGGAATAATGATTTAAACCTTGCAAAAATTATATGAGATTAGGATTTGCTGTTAATTTGCTGTTTAGTATTTCTCATAATTTTGTGGAGCCTTATACATACCAAAAAAGTGTACTTCGTGTTCAAAATCTCCATATTATAGTTTTGGAAGAAAATAATTAAATATAGGTTAAATTAGGAAAATTATGAATCTCTGATTTTAGACTAAGTATAACATGATAGACCTCCAATAAATTTTATAGCAATTTTGGAAGACAATTTGGTGTACCTCCCTTTTTGCATCTCATATAGCTTAGAATGGTCTGCATTTAGTCGAAACTACATAAGTTATATTAAGGTGCAAAATGATATTAGGGATTGGAGTATTAGCAAGATGACAAGGAATGAATAAGAATGTACCCTAAGAGGTCAAGACAGGGATAGGGTGATAGGTTGTCTAGTCATAAGAGGTGATCGGCATCGACGAAAGATCGTCCTCCCCGGTAGGAGCAGAAGAGTCTTAATACACTAGGGTTACATTCGAAGTAATTTAAAGGGGATCGGGTAATGGGTATTAACAAATAAAATTAAGTGCCTCACGAAAGGGATCGATGGGCTTTAGCTACCATCATAGTTCCTTGTGCCCTTTGAGAGCCCTTCACGGGGTATGCTAGGGGCAGTCCTAGGCTAACGTAAACCGTAGGAATAATAAACTAAAAGAGCAACTAGTATAACAAGAGTTTCACATTCATACACCCCGGTAATTAGGGAGGTTGAGTAGGTTGGTTTAATTATCTTTCAGTCGGTAGCTTCTGAAGGTAGATGCATGAACGGGACAGTCCGGGGAGCCGAGGGCTCGAGGGTTTAAATACAAAATAAGGTGGTGGGGCTTCGGTATTTAACTGTCGTTCACACCGACGTCGGTACGTAGACTCCTTGGTGTGGGAAACTTAGCCAAAGAAAGTCTGGTGGATACAGCCAACACTAGTACGCGGATACTCTACGTTGTGTTCTTCTAGGGGCGTACGGAAGGGCTAGGCCCGGTAGTGTGGATACCCACCTAGTAGTGGGGCGCCCGACCAACTGTCTCCATTTGCCACTACGGAGGTTCCTAGGAGTGAAGCTAGCTGCCCGAACAGGGGGAACTAAAGGTCTATGCGTATAGAGTCATGTGCGTGAGTTGCACTTGCATGAATCATGGCATAGCATATAACCACACTCATATTTGCATTCAACCGACACCCGAACCTATAAATCGGTATGGGACTTTTTATACTATGAGAGCCTTATATAAGACCCCCTAACTTATATGTTTGTATGGGCATTCATATAAGTTAAGGTTACTTACTTATTTTCTATTTGTCTTCTTATATATATAATGCTTACTACATGTTTACATTACTGCTCACTATCGTTGAACAGTGAAAGTGAAGGGATAGATACTACTCTAGAGGGGGGGTGAATAGAGTTATCAAATTTTGCACTAGACAAAACTTAATAGTCTACCCAACTCCCTTGGAGTGAAATGCGGAATGAAAAGATTATAGATATGGAGATAACCCTAAAGCCTAACACAAGTGTTGTGCACAAACTCAAGCTAACTGTAATTACAGTTAAGGCTTGGAAATCCTAATCAGCAACTAGCAAACCTAGTTATATCTAATCATATCCACAATGCAAGTAATTAAATTAAGCAAGCCAGACGACACAAGGAAATTATAGTGGTTTCCCAAACAACTTGGGTACGTCCACTCTTCTACCAACAAGGTAGGAATCCACTACAGGTTTTTGATCAGGTGCCCTGCCACCACAAGATCTGCTTCAGGTAGATCTAGAAACCCTTTAGACTTTTGATCAGGTGTCTAAAAACCAACACAGGTTTTTGATCAGGTGCCCTGCCACCAAGGGATACTTTTGAAGGGAGTAATAACCCTGTACAGGAGGGGGAAAGAAGGTTAAAAAGTCTTCTCTATTTTATAATAGATTAGAGAAGCACAAAGACTTGCACTGAGCTAGAGAGCTCTAAAAGAATCAAGGCTCCCCCTGGCTCAAAGAACGTCCAGGTGAAGTCTTGCTTCAGTGCAGAAACTCTTCAGTAAAAACTGAAGGAAAAACTACAAGAAGATATAAAAAATAAAATAGAAATCTTCTAGCAGCTATCTTCTTCTTCTTCTTCAAAAGAACTCTGAGTCTGAACTTCCTGGAAGCAGGATAACTCAGGTTGAAGAAGAGCAGTAGAGCTTAACACTTCTCAGTTGAATGAAGATTGCTGAGAGCAGTTAAACTTGGTCTTGATGAAAGCTTGAATGCTAATTGAATAACTCTTAGAATAACTGGTTAGCTAGCTGAAATCCTTCTCCAAAGGATTCCTTTTATAGCAGCAACAAGCAACGGCTCTTTTCAATTTGAACTGTTTGTCTTCTTCTGAAACTTGAAACCTGGGCTGCAAATATCACAAAGACAAACAAACTCTGCAGCAAAATATTCTATAAAAGGGATAAACCTTTTTCAAAGAAGCTGCAGGAAGCAATCTGATAATACAGGTACTAAAAAAAATCACATCAGAGACAAACTCTTTATAGCAGAAGGAAGACTTTTCAGTCTAACGGCTATAAAGGACTGACAGCAGATAAAGTAAAATACACTGTCAACTAATAAGACAAACAACTTTATCTGAAAAGATTTGACTCAGGCAAAAGGGATGGAGCAGATATTGCCTGGAAATATTATCATAAGACAACTGAAATAAAACGCCAGATAATGTATTAATTTATTAAATAGAATAAATAAATACAAAATAAAAAGGCAAACAGAAAATGTCGAACGACCCTCGGAGATCGTCGACCAAAGAACGGAGATCGTCGAACTATCAGACAGATAGTCGAACGATCTAGATAGTCAAACTATCAAAGAAGATAGTCGAACTATCACAACAGATAGTCGAACTATCAGAAGATAGTCGAGCTATCAGATAGTCGACCTATCAACAGATAGTCGAACTATCAAAGCAAAACCGATAGTTGACCTATCAACAGATAGTCGAACTATCAGAAGAGAAACAGATAGTCGATCTATCAACAGATAGTCGAACTATCACAGAACGACAGATAGTCAAACTATCAACAAATAGTCGAGCTATCAGATAGTTGAACTATCAAAGCAGATAGTCGAACTACCAAGGGAAAACAGATAGTCGACCTATCAACAGATAGTCGAACTATCAGAAGAAAACAGATAGTCGACCTATCAACAGATAGTCGAGCTATCAAACAACGCAGATAGTCGACCTATCAAACAGATAGTCGAGCTATCAGATAGTTGAACTATCCAAGCAGATGGTCGAACTATCACAGCACACAGATAGTCGAACTATCAACAGATAGTCGAACTATCCCCGCAGACAGAACGTCGAGCAACTGATAGACGATCGTCGAACAGTTAGTCGACGATAGTCGAGCAACGTTCGACCATAGTCGAATGAACAAACTACTTAACCAAATTCTTATCTGAATAAGCAGGGAACTCTACAGCTAGACAACTAACCTTGACCATAGATAATTCATAGGTCAAGAGACTAAGAAGACAAGACTAAACTCAAATCAAACTAGGGTACCAACAATCTCCCCCTATTTGAGTTAAGTCTCTCAAAAACTAAAACACAGAGCTAGCTATAGAACAATAAAATCAATACAGGAAATAGTTAAACAACTAACTGACAATTAACAATCAGTCAGATATATAACAGTCAATCAAAATTAAGGATCTACAGAATCAGGTTTGGGATCAGAAGAGCTAGGAACAAAAGATACTTTCCTCAAGGGATCTATGGCTTCTTTCTTTGACATCTTCAGATCTTGTACACCAATAACCTTTATTTTTGATGCCCTTGGGACGACTGCTTCTGGATGCTTTTCCATGTATTTAGAAGGGTCAAATACCTCAGGACTAACCTGGATTTTATCAAGTTCCTTCATTCTGAATTTTGACATTGTAGTAAATCCTGCAGAATCTTTTCCTTCAGCCTTAGCTTTCTTTATCTGGGCTGAGCCAACAAGCTCTAGAAAACGAGCCATCCTGAAATCAGGATCTAACTCTTGACTTTCATACTTATTTTTAGATGAAGTATCAATTGGCTTCACAGCTTTAAACTTGGTAGACAAATCTAATAAACTTTCAGCTGGATCTTTAACTTCTTGAATAACAAGAGATGAAGGAGGAGGAAATTCTGCAAATTTCTTACAGGACTTTTCTGAGAAAACAGTTCTTTTACTCTTTGAAGTGTCTTTAGCAACAGGTGAAACTTTTCTCTTGGGTGAAGGAGGGGGTGAAAATGTTGGCTTTTGATAGACCACCTCCTTTACTTGCTCTTTTACCTCAGCATCATGTCTTTGATATCCAGAATATGATTTACCTTGATGGCTTTGAGAACTTCTCCCGTAAGGAGGCTGAGAAGGTGCAGACTTGTCAGAAGGGGCAGATGGATTTGCTGAAATATTGCCAGAGGCTCCTGCACCGGGAGGTGGAGGAGGAGGACCTCTGGGAGTCCATCTGGGAGCAGGACTATCATACCTCTTTGATTTCTTCCTCTCCTTTTGCTAGTTCTTAGAGAACCATATCCAGTGCTCGAACTCTTTGGATTTAGGATCAATCCCTTTCAGAATGTAGTAAGGAGTGTCATCATCGGGATTGGGAGGAGGAGGAGCTACAGCTTTTCTTTTCCTCTTTGCAACTTTCTTTTTCTTAGAATCCTCAGACAGATCTGAATCATCTTCATCCTCAGAATGAGATGAGGGAGGATGATCATATGGATCATAGGCTTCTGATACAGCCTTTTCCTTTTCTTTCAGGGCAGCTTTCTCTTTCTCTTCTTCCATGGCATCCTGTGCCAGGAGAGTATCCAAATCTAAGCCAGGGGAATCATCCCATAAAGTAGACTTTTCAGCTTGCCAAGCTTTTTCTTTCTCTTCCAAATCAGCCTTTGCTCTTTGTTGCCAAGCAGCTTTTGCTTTCTCTTCTTCCAAACTCAGTTTTGGGGTATCATCTTTATTTTCAACTTGGCTTTCAGGATTCATTTCTTGATGCTCAGGAACTGTCAAGGGGACCAGTTCAGATAGCACTGCTTGCTGAGCAGGTTCAGCAGCCTCAGAAACTAGAACAGGCTCTACAGCCTCAGATAGCACTGCTTGCTCTACATCCACTTGGACATCAGGAGATGATACAGATTCAGGCTCTTTAACAACATCTACTTCTTCCATTAAATCTGTAGGATTAGGAGTAAAATCTTGCTAAATGATATCTACTCATCCCTTCCAGATATTCCCATACTAACTTATCAATTAAGTAATCTACAAATTGGGAAAGAGACATACCTTCAGGATTTTCTTCAGGGTGACCTAACTCCCATAAATCATCTAGAAAGGAAGTGATAATTCCTTCTAGGAACGGGGCAACTAAGGGAGTTGAGGCTTCTTCCAGGTAAACTTTTACAACAAATTCAGACAACATTATTGCATCAGATATTTCTTTTTCTTTGTCAGATGGAGGAGGAGCTAAAACTTCTGCTACTTTTTCTGATACTGCAAGTTGAGCTGCTGGAGGGGAGGCTGGGAGCTGCTCAGAGACATCTTCATTGAACATCTCCCCCTGCCTGATTTCAGTGGGAACGGAAACCAGGCCCTTGGATGAAGAGGGCTCAGCAGAGTTAGAAAGTGTCTGAACAGCAGCAGTCAAAGAAGCAATGGAGGAAGCAAGTGGAGCAATTGCCTCTTCAATCATGATTTTGATTGAGGGGGTAATTAACTCCACAATGCTGGAAATAAATTCTGGAGTATTTTCAAAAGGTGATGGAACTGTAGTGGATGGAGGAGCAGCAGAAATGGTTGATGTGGCAGGATGAATAGTGGTGAGGACTGGAGATCGAACTTGAGAGTTAACTGGAGAGTTAACTGGAGAATGATGTGGAGAAGGTGAGTGAGGAGGAGTTGGAATGGGAGAATGAACTGGAGAGGCAATATCAGACGCCAACAGATCAAAGCTGGGTTGAGAAGTCCCAGCAAGATCAGTTGGGTGAGAAGATGCAGGAGGAGAGGCAGAATGTCGTACTGCAGTTGAAGTTGAAGGAACTTCAGCTGCAGTAGATGGCAAAGCAGAAGAAGATGAAGGAATAGATGAAGGAGCTGAGCCAACTTCTTGAGGGTGGGGAGCGACAGAGTCAGTCCTTGTGCTATCAGATGCAGCTGGAGCAGCCCCTGCAGGAGCCGGCTTCAGGAATGTCCTCTTCCACTTTGAGAACAAGTTGGGATCCATCTTTTTGCTGGCATTAATGGTGGTAGCAGCTGAAACTAGCAGATGGGGATATCTTTCCTTCAGAAAAATCCCAATAACCCTGCCTAGGGTAACTTCCTTCTTGCTATTCTTCTTCTTTATCAAGTCAAACAGAACACCTGCCCAATTGATCCTTTTCTTGTTGACAATTGCACACATTAGTACAAATTGTTGTCTTGTAATGTTATCGTGGGCAGAGTGTTTGCCTAGCAGCACTTTTCCGACAATCTCAGCAAGAAATTTAATCTTAAAAGGAAAATTTACCTTGAGCAGCTTTGAGGGAATGCCTTCTGCATGTCCCAGCTCAATCAACATTCTTCCAAATTCTGGAGCATCTTGCTCATATTCTTCTTCGCCATTAGTCAATCCAAATAAATCAGTCAAGACGGCGGGAGTCAAAATTACCTCTACTCCGCCAATAGATCCTGTCATTGAATCTTCAGTAGAAGATGAAGTAAATTCCCATTCCTTTATCTCGGGGATATTTAACTTGATCCTTGTAGACATTAGCCTTTCCAATCCTTGATCTTTGTATAGTTGGAGAATTTCCACGATATCTGGTTCACAGCAGCTGAATGCATCAAAATCCACGCTGAAACCTGCGTCAAACTTGACTACTGCGAGGAGCGCTAGAGAAATCGCCATCGATTTGCTGGAGAAGGCGCGAGAGGAACGGAGAAGACGAAACGGCAGAAAATCGCAAGACACGGAGCAAGCGGGAAGACGGAATGCGAAAGGACGCTCTCCGTCGACGATATAAGCAAAGATCTTTTAACCTAGGTCGACTATCGGCTTTATATTAGACCGGAGATAGTCGATCTATTTAAAAGATACTGGACACGATGGTCGAACGGTCGTTCGACGATCGGTCCAGAAGCAGAGTAGTCGAGCAGTCGTTCGACTATTTCTGGCTTCTCAAACAACAAGCTGTCGTCATCCAGAGATCGACGATGAGCTCGACTTGTTCGATGATGGTCGAACGCCGGTCGACGATCTTCAAACAGGCAAGCTTTCATCAACCATAGGTCGACGATGGGCTTGACCCGATCGACTATCTTCGAACGTCGTTCGACTATCTTCAAACAAGTTTCAACATTGGCAGATATAGTCACACTTAGTCTCTTCCATTGATCATGCCTAGTTGAACCAAAAAGAACAGATGCTTCTGTTCATCTAAGGGCTTGGTGAATATATCACCTCTCTGAAACTCAGTGGATATAAACTCAAGACAAATCTTGTTCTTTTCCACACAATCTCTCAGGAAATGGTGCCGAATCTCAATGTGCTTCGTTCTAGAGTGGTGCACTGGATTTTGTGCAATTGAGATAGCACTGGTACAATCACACATGATTTTGGTGTTCTTGTATGAGTAACCATAATCCACAAGCTGGTTTTGAATCCACAGGATCTGTGAATAACAACTGGCAGCTGCTATATATTCAGCCTCTGTAGTTGAAGTTAAGACAGAAGCCTGCTTCTTACAGAACCAAGAGACCAATCTCTCTCCCAGGAACTGACAAGTTCCTGAGGTGCTCTTCCTGTCAACTCTGCAACCAGCATAATCAGAATCAGAATATCCAATCAATTCAAATTCTGACTCAGCTGGGTACCAAAGTCCTAGATTTGGACATCCCTTCAGGTATCTCAAGATTCTCTTTAGAAGAATTAGATGAGATTCCTTGGGGTTGACCTGGAATCTAGCACAAAGGCATGTAGCAAACATTATATCAGGCCTACTTGCAGTTAAATATTATAGGGAACCAACAATGGCCCTATAATTCTTTTGATCAACTGGCTTGCCGTGATCATCAGAATCAATAACTACACTAGTAGCCATAGGTGTAGGCATTGCTGAAGCATCAGCCATCCCAAATTTCTTTACCAATTCCTTGGCATATTTGGATTGGGAGATGAAGATACCATCAGCATCTTGCTTAACTTGGAGACCAAGAAAGTAAGACAGCACACCCATACTACTCATCTCAAACTTAGAGTGCATCAGGTCAGAAAACCTTTTGCAAAGTTTGGGATCAGTGGAACCAAATATAATATCATCCACATACACTTGAACTAACAAGATTGTGTCCTTGTGGTGCTTGACGAAAAGGGTTCTATCAACTACTCCCCTAGTAAAGTTGTGCTCTAACAGGAAACTAGCTAGAGTCTCATACCAGGCTCTGGGTGCTTGCTTTAGTCCATAAAGAGCTTTCTGCAACTTGAACACATGTGAGGGCTGAGTTGAAGAAACAAACCCTGGTGGTTGTTCAACAAACACCTCTTCCTTAAGCTCAACATTTAGGAATGCACTTTTGACATCCATCTGAAAGACCTTAAACTTCATGTAGGCTGCATAGGCCAAGAAGATCCTTATTGCTTCTAGCCTTGCAACTGTAACGGCCACCCAAACACCACGCTCACAAGGACGGCCGCCGGCACCCCCAGCACCACGCTCGAAAGGGTTCAGCCTAACCAGGTCTGCAGACCATGCACCCCAACCCCTCTCCGCGCCTGTTTTTCAGCAGCGGTAGGTTGTTGCCACTGGGGATCGAACCCAGGACCTTGATAAGAGACTCTTTACCACAGCTCTCATCACCAGTTGAGCTGCAGCTCAGTTGGTGATGAGAGCTGTGGTAAAGAGTCTCTTATCAAGGTCCTGGGTTCGATCCCCAGTGGCAACAACCCACCGCTGCTGAAAAACAGGCGCGAGGAGGGGTTGGGGTGCATGGTCTGCAGACCTGGTAAGGCTGAACCCTTTCGAGCATGGTGTTGGGGGTGCCGGCGGCTGGGGAGGCCGTTACAAAAAAAGTGCACTTTTTTGTAACGGCCACCCCAACACCACGCTCGCAAGGACGGCCGCCGACACCCCCAGCACCACGCTCGAAAGGGTTCAGCCTAACCAGGTCTGCAGACCATGCACCCCAACCCCTCTCCGCGCCTGTTTTTCAGCAGCGGTAGGTTGTTGCCACTGGGGATCGAACCCAGGACCTTGATAAGAGACTCTTTACTGAGCTGCAGCTCAATTGGTGATGAGAGCTGTGGTAAAGAGTCTCTTATCAAGGTCCTGGGTTCGATCCCCAGTGGCAACAACCTACCGCTGCTGAAAAACAGGCGCGGAGAGGGGTTGGGGTGCATGGTCTGCAGACCTGGTTAGGCTGAACCCTTTCGAGCATGGTGCTGGGGGTGCCGGCAGCCGTCCTTGCGAGCGTGGTGTTGGGGTGGCCGTTACAAAAAAGTGCACTTTTTGTAACGGCCTCCCCAGCCGCCGGCACCCCCAGCACCACGCTCGAAAGGGTTCAGCCTTACCAGGTCTGCAGACCATGCACCCCAACCCCTCCCCGCGCCTGTTTTTCAGCAGCGGTGGGTTGTTGCCACTGGGGATCGAACCCAGGACCTTGATAAGAAACTCTTTACCACAGCTCTCATCACCAACTGAGCTGCTCAGTTGGTGATGAGAGCTGTGGTAAAGAGTCTCTTATCAAGGTCCTGGGTTCGATCCCCAGTGGCAACAACCCACCGCTGCTGAAAAACAGGCGCGGGGAGGGGTTGGGGTGCATGGTCTGCAGACCTGGTAAGGCTGAACCCTTTCGAGCATGGTGCTGGGGGTGCCGGCAGCTGGGGAGGCCGTTACAGCAACAGGAGCAAAAGTTTGGTCATAATCTATACCTTCCTCCTGTCTGTTGCCCTGAGCTACAAGCCTAGCTTTATTCCTTACAATAATTCCATTTGAATCCAACTTGTTTCTATACACCCACTTGGTGCCTATGATCAGTTGGCCTTTAGGTCTTGGTACCAAAGTCCAAACTTTATATCTCTCAAACTGATTGAGTTCCTCTTGCATAGCAATTATCCAGTGGGGATCTAGCTCAGCATCTTTAAAGGTGAGGGGCTCAACCTGTGAGAGGAAACAAGCGTGCATCACATCCTGTCTTAATTGGTGTCTTGTTTGAACACCAGCTGATATGTCTCCAATCACTTGAGATGTGGGGTGATCTCTAAGTGTGACAATATCAGCAGGTGGGATGTGATCTTCAGCAACAATTGGGATTAATTCCTCAGGAGGAATTTGATCTACTGTTGGTGGAACAACAACAGCTTCTGTAATGTCTTCATCACTGTCTAATTCAGTGATTTGAAGAGTTGATAGTTGAAGAATCTCTTGAGTAGCATCAGGTACCTGCAATGAACTGGAGGAAGGAGAATTTTCCTTCTCCTTGTAAAACATCTGAGACTCATCAAAAGATACATGCACAGATTCTTCAATTTTACAGGTTGATTTGTTATAAATCCTATAAGCTTTGCTTACTTGGGAATATCCAAGCATAATTCCCATTGAAGCTTTTGCTTCAAACTTTCTAAGGTATTCTTTATTGTTATTATGAATATACACTACACAACCAAATACTCTAAAATAATTAATTTTAGGTTTCTTTCCTTTAAGCAACTCATAAGGAGTTTTACACTTAAGCTTGTGTATCAGACTTCTATTCATGACATAATTGGCTGTACTAACAGCTTCTGCCCAATAGGAAAGAGGCATATTAGCATCTGCCAACAATGTGCTAGCAGCTTCAATGAGTGTTCGATTTTTTCCTTTCAACTACCCCATTTTGTTGGGGAGTTCTAGGAGCTGAGAAGCTATGTTTGATACCTTCTCTCTCACAGAATTCTTGCATGAGAAGAGAGTCAAACTCAGTACCATGATCACTTCTGATCAAGGCCACATGAGTAGAGTACTCAGTCTGCACACATAATAGAAAGTCTGTAAGGGCTTTGAAGTTATCAAATTTAGTTCTCAAAAAGAAAACCCAACTGAACCTAGAGAAGTCATCTACAATGACTAAGGTGTAATACTTCCCTCCTAAACTCTGTACATTTATTGGGCCAAAAAGGTCCAAATGTAATAAGTACAAGATTCTAGGAGAATCACTTTTATTTACTGATTTAAAAGAATTCTTGGTTTGCTTGCCTAGCTGACAAGCCTTGCATAGGCTCTCCTTCTTGTAGGGGCAAGAAGGTAAACCTCTAACAAGGTTGTGTTTAGATAACCAAGATATATTTTTAAGGTTAACATGACTAAGCCTCTTATGCCACAAAGAATAATTATTATTTGTTACTTCATTAAATAAACAGATTTCAGAATGAGTAGAATTGAAATCTACTAAATAAATATTACCTAATCTAATGCATACTAAAACAACATTATTATTTAAAGTAATATTACAAGAAGAGTTAGAAAATGAAACCTGGTAGCCAGCATCACATAGCTGGCTGACTGAGATCAAATTGTGCTTCAGTCCAGTCACATATGCAACTCTCTTGAAAGTAACATCTCCAATTGTGATCCTGCCATAGCCTTCTGTCTGACCACAGCTTGAATCTCCAAAGATAACCTTTGGGCCGAGCTTAGCTTTGAACTTTGACAGATGATTTTTATTTCCTGTCATATGCTTGGAGCATCCATTATCCAAATACCACTTATTTTGAGTGATAGGATAAGCCTTCACCTGCAAGACATTCATTTAGACATTGTGGACCCAGGTAACCTTGGGTCCCTTGTTTTTCACATAAGAAAAGCTAGAAATAAATGAAAATGCAGGTTGAGGGTGATAACCTAATGGGTGAGATCTCCTAGGTGGGATTCTCCATGCAGATGATGGGTCAACAAACCTAGGGTTTCTATTTTCATTTAGGTTTCTACGGGTTTGATGATGATTTTGAAAATCATACTGAAAATGTCGATCGACGTTCGACGATGGGCGCTCAGATCGTCGAGCTTCGTTCGACCATTGAGCTTCCGATCGTCGAGCAGCGTTCGACGCTCTTTGTATTTCCTTAAAAAATTGTTTTCTTTTCTCTCTCTTAGCTTTATTTAAAGTTTTATTAACTTGGTTTACTTGCTCAGTGTTCTTCATTCCACTAGCTGAGATGAAGTTCACTGGAGTTGAAAGATTATTTTTAAGAATAACTGGGGGTTCACTGGGAGAAGCTCCTAAGCCTAGTTTGTTATTGCCTGACCTAGTGTTAGTCATGCTGGTTATTTCTAATAACTTAAGGCTTCTACCATTTAGAGATTCTTCAAACCTCTTAGATTTAGCTAACTCAATTTTGAGAAACTTAATTTCTTCACTATAATTAGTGAGATCTTCCTTTAACTTAATATTTTCAGTAGATATGATTTCTGATTCAGCTAGCCTATGTCTAAGTTCTTTAATCTCTTTTTCAGAACTAATTAAATCTAAGCATAAAGATTTAAAACCTAATTTGAATTCTGCTGAAGTAAAATCATAAGACGATAGTACCTCATCTTCTGTTGGCACTTCTTCCTCTGAATCTGAACTCTCTGCAGCTGAGTGATTGCTGCAGGCATCTCTTGCCATCAGGCAAACTTCCTTTGCCTTCTTCTCTTCCTCATCCTCACTGGAGCTTGAGGAGGAAGATTCTTCATCAGAATCACTCCAGGTTTCAGCAATGAAACCTCTCTCCTTCTTTTTGTTCTTGTAGGAGGATGGCTTGGAGTGCTTCCTGTGCTGTTCCTTTTCTTTCCTCTTATCTTTGTTCTTCTCCTCTGGACAATCTGGTAAGATATGTCCAGGTTTCCTGCAACCATAACAGATAATTTCTTTAGCAGGTGAACGGACATACCTTGGTTTGTCTTCATAGCGTGAAGAATTCTTTCTGAATTCCTTTCTCCCCATCTTGAGAAACCTCTTGGCAAATAATGCCATTAGTTCCTCATTGGATTGGCTGCCTTCAGAAGCATCAACAGCCTTAAGAGCTAGAGATTGCTCTTTTCTTGTTGGAGTAAGGGTCTTTGCTTCAGCTTCTGCTTCCCTTGTCTTCAGCACTTGCTCAAAAGACTTGAGCTTGCCGAGAAGGGCTTCAGTTGAAATCTCATTTATGCTTCTGGCTTCCTTGATGGGCCAGATCCTTAGATCCCATGTGCTAGGGAAGCACATAAGAATCTTATCATTGACCTCTGTTAATGATATGTCCTTGTCAAGGGTCCTCAGCTCATTGATGATTGAGCTGAGCCTTGTGTACATGGCTTCAACTGATTCAGCATCAGTTTTCTTGAAGTTCTCATATTGTGAGATAAGGTTGGACCTTCTGTCCTTCCTTTCATCAGCTAAACCAGCTACAATCTGGTTCAGTGTGTCCCACATTGCTTTTGCTGAGGAGCAGTCAGTAACCTTCTGGAATACCTCATCAGACATTGTTTGAGCCAGAATGTTCATCGCCTTGGCATCTGCTATCTTTGCCTTCTTGTACTCATCATTGTAATCTGGAGGAGGCACTGCACTCATATCAGATGATGAGGCAGTAGCAGCAGCAGGTGCTCTTGGGGGTCCTGACAAAATAGAAGCAAAGATACTTTCATCAATAGAATTCATATATAATTTGATCCTTGCCTTCCAGATGCCAAACTTAGGTAAGTTGCATGCTGGAGGTCTGGTGCTAGAATAATCCTTGGACTGGACCATGATAGTGACAGTGAATATCTATAAACTTTGGTATCTATCAGGATCTTGTGACTTAGGTGTTAGCCTATTCAGTCAGCCAACCTCCCTCTGATACCAATTGAAAGTGAAGGGATAGATACTACTCTAGAGGGGGGGGGGGGTGAATAGAGTTATCAAATTTTGCACTAGACAAAACTTAATAGTCTACCCAACTCCCTTGGAGTGAAATGCGGAATGAAAAGATTATAGATATGGAGATAACCCTAAAGCCTAACACAAGTGTTGTGCACAAACTCAAGCTAACTGTAATTACAGTTAAGGCTTGGAAATCCTAATCAGCAACTAGCAAACCTAGTTATATCTAATCACAGCCACAATGCAAGTAATTAAATTAAGCAAGCCAGACGACACAAGGAAATTATAGTGGTTCCCCAAACAACTTGGGTACGTCCACTCTTCTACCAACAAGGTAGGAATCCACTACAGGTTTTTGATCAGGTGCCCTGCCACCACAAGATCTGCTTCAGGTAGATCTAGAAACCCTTTAGACTTTTGATCAGGTGTCTAAAAACCAACACAGGTTTTTGATCAGGTGCCCTGCCACCAAGGGATACTTTTGAAGGGAGTAATAACCCTGTACAGGAGGGGGAAAGAAGGTTAAAAAGTCTTCTCTATTTTACAATAGATTAGAGAAGCACAAAGACTTGCACTGAGCTAGAGAGCTCTAAAAGAATCAAGGCTCCCCCTGGCTCAAAGAACGTCCAGGTGAAGTCTTGCTTCAGTGCAGAAACTCTTCAGTAAAAACTGAAGGAAAAACTACAAGAAGATATAAAATATAAAATAGAATCTTCTAGCAGCTATCTTCTTCTTCTTCTTCTTCAAAAGAACTCTGAGTCTGAACTTCCTGGAAGCAGGAGAACTCAGGTTTAAGAAGAGCAGAAGAGCTTAACACTTCTCAGTTGAATGAAGATTGCTGAGAGCAGTTAAACTTGGTCTTGATGAAAGCTTGAATGCTAATTGAATAACTCTTAGAATAACTGGTTAGCTAGCTGAAATCCTTCTCCAAAGGATTCCTTTTATAGCAGCAACAAGCAACGGCTCTTTTCAATTTGAACTGTTTGTCTTTTTCTGAAACTTGAAACCTGGGCTGCAAATATCACAAAGACAAACAAACTCTGCAGCAAAATATTCTATAAAAGGGATAAACCTTTTTCAAAGAAGCTGCAGGAAGCAATCTGATAATACAGGTACTAAAAAAATCACATCAGAGACAAACTCTTTATTGCAGAAGGAAGACTTTTCAGTCTAACGGCTATAAAGGACTGACAGCAGATAAAGTAAAATACACTGTCAACTAATAAGACAAACAACTTTATCTGAAAAGATTTGACTCAGGCAAAAAGGATGGAGCAGATATTGCCTGGAAATATTATCATAAAACAACTGAAATAAAATTCCAGATAATGTATTAATTTATTAAATAGAATAAATAAATACAAAATAAAAAGGCAAACAGAAAACGTCGAACGACCCTCGGAGATCGTCGACCGAAGAACGGAGATCTTCGAGCTATCGGACAGATAGTCGAACGATCCAGATAGTCGAACTATCAAAGAAGATAGTCGAACTATCACAACAGATAGTCGAACTATCAGAACATAGTCGAGCTATCAGATAGTCGACCTATCAACAGATAGTCGAACTATCAAAGCAAAACCGATAGTCGACCTATCAACATATAGTCGAACTATCAGAAGAGAAACAGATGGTCTATCTATCAACAGATAGTCGAACTATCACAGAACGACAGATAGTCGAACTATCAACAGATAGTCGAGCTATCAGATAGTTGAACTATCAAAGCAGATAGTCGAACTACCAAGGGAAAACAGATAGTCGACCTATCAACAGATAGTCGAACTATCAGAAGAAAACAGATAGTCGACCTATCAACAGATAGTCGAGCTATCAAACAACGCAGATAGTCGACCTATCAAACAGATATTCGAGCTATCAGATAGTTGAACTATCCAATCAGATGGTCGAACTATTACAGCACACAGATAGTCGAACTATCAACAGATAGTCGAACTATCCCCGCAGACAGAACGTCGAGCAACTGATAGACGATCGTCGAACAGTTAGTCGATGATAGTCGAGCGGCGTTCGACCATAGTCGAACGAACAAACTACTTAACCAAATTCTTATCTGGATAAGCAGGGAACTCTACAGCTAGACAACTAACCTTGACCATAGATAATTCATAGGTCAAGAGACTAAGAAGACAAGACTAAACTCAAATCAAACTAGGGTACCAACAAACAGCTAGATGTACCTTTCATACTTAGCTGCTTATACAATATATATTTACTGTTAGACTAGTTCTGCTGTCATGCACCTTGCTTATTCTCCACCATTATAGCTTCCATTTCCTCCTCTCCTCTCGGTGCCTAGGAGCCGTGGGGGGAGGGGTAGGGGATGATAGGGCTTAGTATTTATGACTAATGGTTTTAGGACCACAACATTACAGGTGCTCCGGATGAGAGATCAGGACCAACAACCCAGGGACCAGCACCAGCAGAGCACGGTGCGCATGGAGGTGGGCTGGTCTACTTTCGTAGCACCTGTGACCAGCTCAGTGAGTGTTTAGTACTATCTTATAGCTTCCGCGATTGATATGTAGTGATAATCTTATGTCCCGAGCTTGAGACCGTTGTTTTTATATTTCATCTGTACTGATCTTCCGTAGTACTCTACTTTCTATATATTGATGGACTTATTATGATTTTTCTTTCATATATGATTATGTGGACATATTATATTTACTTATCTCTCTATTGTGATCGAAAAAGGCCGGCAGAATTGGCATTTTGTAGTGGCTTCCTTCCCGAGTGTCGGTGCCATCGCAAAGCGGCAATCCTGGGCATAAGACCTCGGTGGTTTAAAAGGAAAAAAATGTGGTCTTAAAAGTGGTATCAAAGCGAGACCTCGATCGAAAGAAAAGTAGTCCACAAAACCTTAGGCCACCGCTGTGTGAGCTTAGTTTACGGACAAACTAGCAGGGGAAGCAGTGGTGTGCCCATAAGGAAATAACATGTAAAGTCCAATCTTACCCCTTTCTTATATTCCTTTCATACGCTGTCTAATGAATGGAATTTTTCCTTGTAGCCTGCGATGAACCCTACTCCAAAGTAGGGGACACCTCAGGCTCCGAATGTGGTCCCGCCTCCACCGACACCAGCTCCGTTCCAGCAGACGGAGATGGGGCAAACACTGACAGCCATTCTGGAGGCCTTCAGAGCTCAGCAAGCCCCGGCCCCACAGCCAAACCCCGGGGCCAACTTGATGAGTGTCTTCCCGAGACTTTCCCCTCCATCCTACCTGGGGACGGAGTCGACAGTATGTATAGAGGAATGGTTAGATACCATCTATGAGATGCTTGCGGGTATTCGATGCCCCACTAAGGAGGGAGTTGCTTTGGCAGTCTCCTGCCTTGAGTCACATGGAAAGAGGTGGTGAAAGTCACAGCTGGACACCACTTTTGCGGGTATGGATTGCGCAGATTTTACTTGGGAGGAATTCAGAGCAGCACTATTGGGACATTTCGTACCTCAGTGGGCGAGGGAAGAGATGGAGGATAGGTTCCTGTAGTTGAGGCAGGGGAACAGGACGGTGCTGGAGTATTATCAAGAGTTTACTCACCTAGCCCGCTATATAGACGCTTATTAGTTTGACGACGCTGGCTATGCGCGGAGATTTTACAAGGGACTGCCAGACGACATTAGACAGGCCCTCCTCTTCGTCTCAGAGGGGAGTTTGGCCAGGATTCTGGATATGGCTAAAAAAAGAGAAGAGGATCAGTTTACAGTCAAGAGCCGGAAGAGACCGACTGACGATGTAGTGATTGAAGGTCGTAGAGACCGTCCTCGAGGCTAGGTTATTGGGGAGAGAAGAAACAGGGACCAACCTCATTAGGAGATTGGGCAGGAGCAGAGGAGTAAGGGGGTATTGGCTCCCCAGCCCTTACAGATGCTAGAGATTCCAAAGACAACAGAGCAGGCACCGTTATGCTTTCAGTGCAATCAGCCGGGGCATATCAAGAGGAACTGTCCAATGAGGCGAGCACCCACACCATCCCTTCAGGGCGCCCCACCTCCCTGGCAGTTTGGCGTCCGAGGACACGATCGAAGACGAGGATATTACGGACGAGGCCACAGGAAAGAGAGGGATAAGGTGTATGCTCTAGACCTGACACAGCCCCGGAACCCGGAGAAGGTTATCGCAGGTATGACAGTATATTTAAATTTTTCTCTCCCTTCCTAGGAACTAGTTTTCTAGACATAACCTTGTTAGAAACTAAGAGAAGATAACTATAACCAGAATACTAAGACACTTAATTACCTCAGGCATAGTTTTTATCGGTGGTAAGCCCGCTCACACGCTCTTCGACAACGGTACTTCACACTCATTTGTGTCAAAAGATTTCGTGAAAGGACTTGCAGGCATGGAGCAGTTGACCGGAAAGCTAATGAGGGTGCGCCTACCCAATGGATCAGAGCTAATGACCTCTACTCATTGTAATATTGAGGCGGAGATCGGCGGGAAGTTATTTGAGGCACCAGCGATGATCCTGAGGATGCCAGATTACGATCTGATCCTGGGAATGACATGGCTGTACTTGAACCATGCCAAGATTGACTACGTGGCGAAGATGATCACCGTGAGGCACGGTGACTCCTTCATTGTTATCGAAGGTACTTTACCAGCACCCCGCATATTAGTATCACCTATGCAGGCCATCAAGGCCCATATGCAGCGGGAGGAGGTTTATCAGGTTCTTTTTGAGGCGGTTGTGGACAAGGATTCCATTTTAGATATTCCAGTAGTGCGGGACTTCGCCGACGTGTTTTTGGAGAAGCTACAAGGGCTACCCCCGCACCGAGAGAAGGACTTTCAGATTAAGCTCGTATCAGGGGCTAAGCCGGTATCCAGAGCTCCCTATCGAATGGCCCCAAAGGAGTTGGTGGAATTTCAAAGCCAGCTTTAGGAGTTAGTGGAGGCCGGGTTCGTTCGGCCTAGCTCTTCACCATGGGGAGCTCCGGTGTTATTCGTTAAAAAGAAGGATGGGAAGTTATTTGAGGCACCAGCGATGATCCTGAGGATGCCAGATTACGATCTGATCCTGGGAATGACATGGCTGTACTTGAACCATGCCAAGATTGACTACGTGGCGAAGATGATCACCGTGAGGCACGGTGACTCCTTCATTGTTATCGAAGGTACTTTACCAGCACCCCGCATATTAGTATCACCTATGCAGGCCATCAAGGCCCATATGCAGGGGGAGGAGGTTTATCAGGTTCTTTTTGAGGCGGTCGTGGACAAGGATTCCATTTTAGATATTCCAGTAGTGCGGGACTTCGCCGACGTGTTTTTGGAGAAGCTACAAGGGCTACCCCCGCACCGAGAGAAGGACTTTCAGATTAAGCTCGTATCAGGGGCTAAGCCGGTATCCAGAGCTCCCTATCGAATGGCCCCAAAGGAGTTGGTGGAATTTCAAAGCCAGCTTTAGGAGTTAGTGGAGGCCGGGTTCGTTCGGCCTAGCTCTTCACCATGGGGAGCTCCGGTGTTATTCGTTAAGAAGAAGGATGGGACCCTTTGACTGTGCATAGATTGCCGGGCCCTGAACAGGTTGACGGTCCGGAATACTTATCCCTTACCAAGGATAGACGAGCTATTTGACCAGCTGGAGGGAGCCCATAGGTTCTCAAAGCTGGATCTGAGATCAGGGTACTACCAGCTTCGCATTCGGGAGGAGGACATCCCGAAGAGGGACTTCAATAGCAGATATGGTTTGTACGAGTTTACCGTGATGCCTTTCGGGCTCACGAATGCACCCTCCGCATTCATGGCCTTGATGAACCGGGTGTTCGAAGAGTATCTGGATATCTTTGTTATTGTATTCATCGATGACATCCTTATCGATTCGAGGTCGGAGGAGGAGCACCCGAGGCATCTGGTCTTGACTTTGGAGAAGCTCCGAGAGCATAAGATGTATGCTAAGGACAGCAATTGCCAGTTCTTGCTAAAGGAGGTGGCCTTTTTGGGCCATGTCATCAGTGGAGCAGGTTGGCAGTAGATCCGGAAAAGGTCCAGGCAGTACGGGATTTGCCACCACTAAAGACGGCTTTAGATGTTCGAAGTTTCTTAGGACTTGCCGGTTATTACCGGAAGTTCGTAAAGGGATTCTCTCAGATTTCCCTCCCTCTTACGTCTCTGACGAAGAAGGAGTCTCCTTTTATTTTGAGGCCATGATGGGAATCTGCTTTTCAAGAGCTGAAGGACCGTCTTACCTCGGCTCCCATCCTTGCTCTTCCTTCAGGGAAGGAAGGATTTCAGGTGTACACAGATGCTTCCTATCAGGGGATGGGTGCCGTTCTGATGCAGAACGGGCACGTAATAGCCTACGCCTCCCATCAGCTGAAGAAGCATTAGCTGAACTACCCCATGCACGACTTGGAGATGGGGGCAGTTGTTTTTGCTCTTAAGATCTGGCAGCAATACCTATACGGAGTTCACTGCGAAATCTTCTCAGACCATAAGAACTTGAAATATGTAGACACACAGAAGGAGTTAAACATCAGGCAGAGATGCTGGGTGGAGTTTTTGTCGGACTACCTGTATACCTGCACTACAATTCGGGGAAGGAAAACGTGGTCGCAAATGCTTTGAGCCGGAGAGCGAGTACGTCAGGAGTTGGCCCGCAGCTGATGGCCTTGGAGTTGGTTAAATCATTCGAGGAGATGCAGATATCACTGGTGTACGAGGATGGCCTGGAGTTATACATGGAGTACCTGGGATCGATGGTTACAACTAACGATATTCGGGACCGCATCAGAGATTGGCAGAAGCTGGATGTGAGTGCTGAGCCGATATTAAGAGCCTTGGAGGAAGGCATGACAGGATATTACTCTTTGAGGGATGGTCTCCTATGTTTCAGAGGCAGGGTCTACATACCGGCAGCAGGCCAGATCCGGGAGGCCATTATGACGGAAGCTCACTACAGCCGATACTCGATGTACCCGGGAATCACCAAGATGGTGAAAGATTTGAAGAGGACGATGTACTGGTCAGGTATGAATAAGGACATTATGTACTTTATGATGCATTGCGAGGCCTGCCAACTCGTAAAGACCGAGTGAAGGAATCCGGCCGATATACTGCAGCCACTTCCGGTGCTGGAGTTGAAATTTGAGGATATATCCATGGATTTCATACATAGGCTACCTCGATCCCATGAAGGAAATGACTCTATCTGGGTGATAGTGGACAGGATAATGTAGGTGGCCAGATTCATTCCATTGGCGAAAGACACTCCGGTATGTGTATTAGTACGGAGGTTTATTGAACAGTTTATGCATTAACATGGGGTGCCCAAGACTATCGTTTCAGATCGGGATGGGCAGTTTACATCCAGGGAGTGGAGGTCAGTTCAGGCCCATCTAGGTTCTCGATTGACATTCAACACGGCTTTTCACCCTCAGACCGACGGGCATACGGAGCACACCAACCGTACACTGGAAGATCTTTTGCGCCTGTGTATTTTTGATCGCGATGAGCCTTGGGAGAGGTTGCTACCACTGGTTGAGTTTTCATATAATAATGCCCATCAGTCCAGCATAGGCATGGCTCCATACTAGGCGTTATATGGATGAAGGTGTAGGTTACCCCACTATCATGGGTTAAGGATGAGGATCTGAATGAACTAGGCTCGGAGTTTTTGGGGGATACGAATGCTCAGATTAGATTAATCAGGGACAGGATGTTGGAAGCCCAGAGTAGGCAGGCCAAATATTACGATGCGATGAATCGTCAGGTTGAGTTCTAGGTGGGAGACTGAGTTTTCTTGAAGATATGGCCGATGCACGGAGTCTCGCGGGTTCGCAGGCGTAAGAAGCTAACCCCGAGATATATGGGGACTTTTAGGATCCTAGAGCGGATCGGCCCCTTGGCTTATAGACTGGAGCTATCACCGGAGTTAGCGGGATTGCATGACGTCTTCCACGTCTCCTCACTATGAAGAGCTCTACTATGCCCTGAGCAGCTGATTTATACAGCAGACGGACCGGTTGCCTCGGATCGATCAGTCAACTGTGAGCCGATCAGGATTGATGACACGGAAGTGCGGGTCTTGTGACATAAGAAGGTTCTATTAGTCAAGGTTCTGTGGAGAAATCATGGGTTGGAGGAGCATACATGGGAGCCACAGGACTTGATGTAGCAAAAATATTTGTAACTCTTCGAGTCAGGTATACCTTAAACCACAAGGATGTTATAATTTCTTATATTCCAGTAGAAACCCCCGTAGGCTTAACCTTAATTTCGGGGACGAAATTTTTATTTTTGTATATTGGGATTTGTAACATCCCATTTCCGACTAGACCCTTAGGAGAGGTTTTGTCATGACCAAGTAATGATAAAACCCTAGGAAACCCAAGAAGGTCAAGTGACCCGGGCTCAAGGAGGAAATCACCTCGGTCTGCAAAATGTACGTCAGAAATTTGCCAAAAACAGGATTTGGTCTTGGGCGTTGAGTGCGTCGAGTGCACTCAATGCCAAAGGATTGCTGGCGTTGAGTGTGTTGAATGTACTAGATGCCATAAGCAACATGGCGTTGAGTGCACTGACTGCACTCAACGCCATCCTTCAGGCTGGATGGCGTTGAGTGCGTCGAGTGCACTTAACGCAATAAGCTGAACGGCGTTGAGTGCACTAACAACACTCAACTCCATCCTATGTAGAGAGGATGGCATTGAGTGAGCTGAGCTCACTCAACGCCATGGTCTTGATGGCGTTGAGTGAGCTGAGCTCACTCAATGCCGTAGTCTGGATGGCGTTGAGTGAGATGAGCTGACTCAACATCGTACGTGGGATGGCATTGAGTGAGCTGAGCTCACTTAACGCCATAGGCTTGATGGTGTTGAGTGAGCTGAGCTCACTCAATGCCATTATACTTAGTATTTTTTTCTTAAAAATTTGGCTTGGTTACTGGTTCAGCTGAACCGGACCGTTTCGAGAAGCGGGCCAGGATGTCTTAAATTAGTTGTTCCTTTATTAAGATCTAATTAAGTCTTATTTAAATTAATTTTGACCGATCAAGTGGAGGAAATGCCACGTGGCCGACGGTTATGAGAATTAACAGTCACGGCCATGGCCGAGAGCCAGCTTTCATGGCCAGTAATGGCACTTGATGTCGTGGCCCCCCTTCCCCTCCTCTTTAATGGCTGGATTCAACTCCTCTAGGGAAGAGGAGGAGTTTCCAGCCGTTACTAGGCTGGATAAAGCCAGGTTCACCCCACCTCCTCCATAGCCAAGCCAAGCTTTCAATGGCATTAATGGCCATTGAAGTTTTGGCCTCTCCCCTCCTTAACCAAGCCTTTAAACACCATCAGTGGCCCAATAGGAATGTTTCCCAGACTTTACCTGAAGATTTCGAGCCCTTCCACCGTGTTGTTGCAGAAGTCGAGCGGCGCCACCATCGGAAATGGCTTTCCGTCGATCTGCACGCCTCCAGCCTGCGAACAAAGTCCTCCCCTCCTCTCTCTCTACGGGTAGATCATAGCTTTCCTTAGGATAAAAAATCGGGCTCAATTAAGCCCGATCGAGAAGAGCTTCTCTTCCTGGCTTTTTCCCGCAAGAACATAGCACTCGAGTTCGCCGGAATGCACCTCTCCGACGGCAGTGCGGCCGCCCGGCGATGGCCCCCACCTCAACGGAGGTGGTGGTGGCGGTGGCCGACCAGGGAGGAGGATGGATTGCTAATGGAAATGTCTAGAATGAGCTCCAAGTAGGGCTAATCCCGTCCCTTGGCTGGAGCTTGAAGATGAGCAGCAGCCCTTGTATGCTGCTTCATGATTCGTGTAAGAATTTTATTCTATTTATTGTTTTATCTGTGATTATAATTGCAGTGTATAGATTTAATTTTTAAAAATACTTAGCCCCCTCTACAGAAAAAGTGATCAACATAGCAAATGTAGCCCTTAATGTATAGTTTAATTTAAAATTAATTTCACTCAATATGGAGTCCTGGTTAGACAACATAGCTCATTTTTGTAAGGTCTATCCATAGGGCTGTCCTGAGATTGATTTGGATGCCCACATCAATCCAGACATCCAAATGACTTGAAATTTGGGTTCTGGGCTATTATTATCCATAACTAGGACATATCCAAAAATCAAAATTTTTGGAGAATATTTTTCCATAGTTTTTAGAAAAAATATAATAATCCTTATATAAATTAATTAGGTGGCTTAATTACTTCCAAACCCCCCCCCCCCAGATTTTGGTGAGTTGTCCCTGGGTTTATCATGAGGCCCTGTATAATTTTTCATCTCATTTGGAGATGTTTTAGATTAGAAATGAGTAAACTAAGCTTTGCCCTATCAAGGGGTTTCTAGGTCAAAAGTGCAGTTTGTGATTTGGGTGGTCAAATTACCTCAACAGAGGATGAGATTTTGACCACTAACAAGAAATGATTTCTAGCACCCCCCCATTGAAGATGGTGTGGATTGGGGTAAATTTGCCCTAGGATCTAAGGCCAAACCCTAAGGATGGTTCTTGGAGGTTTGTGAAGGGCAGGTGGTCAAATGACCATGATATGATTTGAAACTTGGTGGAGAGGATTCTAGGGTAGCGAGAATCCTCTGGCAGAAATCTAAATGGAATTTAAAGTGAATAATTCCCTCAAAACCCTAACCCTAGTTTAGGGCACAAATCCTATAGAGATAGAAAAAGTTATTAAAACTCACTGAACTGTGGTGAAACTTGGGTAGTGTAGTTTTGAAGTTAGTATGAAAAATGGCAATTTTAGTTAATAATTTATTCAGAGCTCATTTATTGTTGTAAATTTTTGAAACCTTATTAGGATATTTATAGGGTATAAATTGTCATACTGGAATTTTTGTTGAATTTTTGGAAGCTTAAAAGCATTACTTGCCCCTTTAAATTATGATTTTTAAAATATTCCAAAATTTAGGAATAATGATTTAAACCTTGCAAAAATTATATGAGATTTGGATTTGCTATGAATTTACTGTTTAGTATTTGTCATAATTTTGTGGAGCCTTATACATACCTAAAAAGTGTACTTCGTGTTCAAAATCTCCATATTATAATTTTGGAAGAAAATAATTTAATATAGGTTAAATTAGGAAAATTATGAATCTCTGATTTTAGACTAAGTAGGACATGATAGACCTCCAGTAAATTTTATAGGAATTTTGGAAGACAATTTGGTGTACCTCCCTTTGTGCATCTCATATAGCTTAAAATGGTCTGCATTTAGTCGAAACTGCATAAGTTAAATTAAGGTGCAAAATGATCTTGGGGATTGGAGTATTACCAAGATGACTAGGAATGAATAAGAATGTACCCTCTGGGGTCAAAACAGGGATAGGGTGGTAAGTTGTCTAGTCATAAGAGGTGTTCGGGATCGACGAAAGATCGTCCTCCCCGGTAGGAGCGGAAGAGTCTTAATATACTAGGGTTAGATCCGAAGTAATTTAAAGGGGATCGGGTAATGGGTATTAACCAATAAAATTAAGTGCCTTATAAAAGGGAACGATGGGCTTCAACTACAACCATAGTTCCTTGTGCCCTTTTAGAGCCCTTCACGGGGTATGCCAGGGGCAGTCCTAGGCTAACGTAAACCGTAGGAATAATAAACTAAAAGAGCAACTAGTATAACTAGAGTTTCACGTTCACACACCTCGGTAGTTAGGGAGGTTGAGTAGGTTGGTTTAATTGTCTTTCATTCGGTAGCTTCTGAAGGTAGATGCATGGATGGGACAGTCCGGGGAGCAGAGGGCTCGAGGGTTTAAATACATAATAAGGTGGTGGGTCTTCGGTATTTGACTGTCGTTCACACTGACATCGGTACATAGACTCGGCGGTGTGGGACACTTAGCCAAAGAAAGTTTTGATGATACAGCCAACATTAGTATGCTGATACTCTAGGTTGTGTTCTTCTAGGGGCGTACGGAAGGGCTAGGCCCGGTAGTGTGGATACCCGCCTAGGAGTGGGGGGCGCGACCCGCTGTCTCCGTTGGCCACTACGGAGGTTCCTGGGAGTGAAGCTAGCTCCCCGAACAGGGGGAACTAAAGGTCTGTGTGCATAGCGTTGTGTGCGTGAGTTGCACTTGCATGAATCATGCCATAGCATATCACTACAATCATATTTGCATACTACCGACAACCCAACGTATAAATCGGTATAGGACTTTATATACGATTGGAGCCTTGTAGAATACCCCTTAACTTATATGTTTGTATGGGCATTCATATAAGTTAAGGTTACTTACTTATTTTCTATTTGTCTTCTTATATATATACTTCTTATTACATGTTTACTTTACTGCTCACTATCGTAGAATTGCTAGATGTAACATTTCATACTTAGCTGCTTATACAATATATATTTACTGCTAGACTAGTTCCGCTGTCACTCGCCTTACTTATTCTCCACCATTGTAGCTTCCCTTTCCTCCTATCCGCTCGGTGCCTAGGAGCCGTGGGGGGATGGGTAGGGGATGATAGGGCTTTGTCTTTATGACTAATGGTTTTAGGACCACAACATTACAGGAGTTCTGGATGGGAGATCGGGACCAGCAGCCAAGGGACCAGCACCAGCGGAGCACGGTGCGCATGGAGATGGGACAGTCTAGTTCCGGAGCACCCGTGACCAGCTTAGTGAGTCATTAGTACTATCTTATATCTTCCGCGAGTGATATATAGTGAGGATCTTATGTACCGGGCTTGAGCCCATTGTTTTTATATTTCATCTGTATTGATCTTTCGTAGTACTCTACTTTCTATATATTGATGGATTTACTAATTATGTGGACATGTTATATTTACTTAACTCTCTGTTGTGATAGAAGAAGGATGACAGAATTGGCATTTTGTAGTGGCGGCCTTCTCGAGTGTCGATGCCACCGCAAAGAGGCAATGCTGGGCATAAGACCCCGATGGCTTAAAAGGAAAAAAATGGGGTCTTACAAGTTGTATCAAAGCGAGACCTCGATCAAAAGAGAAGTAATCCACAAAACCTTGGGCCAACCCCGTGCGAGCTAAGTTTGCGGACAAACTAGCAGTGTAAGCAGTGGTGTGCCCACAAGGAAATCACATGTAAAGTCCAATCTTACCCCTTTCTTATATTCCTTTCATACGCTGTATAACGAATGGAATTTTTCCTTATAGCCTGCGACGAACCCTACTCCATAGCATGGGACACCTCAAGCTCCAAATGTGGTCCCGCCACCGCCGGCACTAGCTCCGTTCGAGCAGACCGAGATGGGGCAAACACTGACGGCCATTATGGAGGCCATCAAATCTCAGCAAGCCCCGACCCCACAGCCAAAACACGGGGCCAATGTGATGAGTGTCTTCCGGGTTCTTTCCCCTCCATTCTACCTGGGGACGGTGTCGGCAGTACGCACAGAGGAAAGGTTAGATACCATCTATGAGATGTTTGCGGGGATTCGAGGCCCCACTGAGGAGGAAGTTTCTTTGGCAGTCTCCTGCCTGGAGTAACAAGGAAAGAGGTGGTGGAAGTCACAGCTGGACACCACTTTTGCGGGTATTGATTGCGCAGATATTACTTTGGAGGAATTCAGAGCAGCACTCCTGGGACATTTCGTACCTCAGTCAGCGAGGGACGAGCTGGAGGATAGGTTCTTGCGGTTGAGGTAGGGGAACAGGATGGTGCTGGAGTATTATCAGGAGTTTACTCACCTAGCCCGCTATGCAGACGCTTATAAGTTGGAAGACGCTTGCAATGCTAGGAGATTTTACAAGGGACTGCAAGACGACATGAGACATGCCCTCCTCTTCATCTCGGAGGAGAGTTTGGCAAGGATTCTGGAGATGGCTAAAAAGAGAGAAGCGGATCAGCTTACAGTCAAGAGCCGAAAGAGACCGACTGACGATGCAGTGATTGGAGGTCGTAGAGACCGTCCTCGAAGCCACGTTATTGGGGAGAGAAGGAATGGGGATCAACCTCGTCAGGAGATTTGGTAGGAGCAGAGGAGTTAGGGGGTATTGGCTCCCCATCCCTTACAGATGTTGGAGATACAAAGGACAGTAGAGCAGGCACCGGTATGCTTTCAGTGTAATCAGCCGGGGTATATCAAGAGGAACTATCCTATGAGGCGAGCACCCCCACCAGCACTTCAGGGCGCCCCACCTCCCAGACAGTTTGGCGGCCGAGGACACTATCGAGGATGAGGATATCAGGGATGAGGCCACATGCCAGAGAGAGCAGGTGTATGCTCTCGACCTGACACAACCCCGGAACCCGGAGCAGGTTATCGCAGGTATGGCAGTACATTTAAATTTTTATCTCCCTTCCTAGAAACTAGTTTTCTAGACATAACCTTGTTTGAAACTAAGAGAAGACAACTATAACCAGAATACTAAGATACTTAATTACCTCAGGCATAGTTTTTATTGGCAGCAAGCTCGCTCAAACGCTCTTCGACATCGGTGCTTCGCACTCGTTTGTGTCGTAATATTTCCTGGAAGGACTGGTAATAGTGGAGTAGTTCACCGGAAAGATAATTAGGGTGCGCCTACCCGATGGATCAGTGCTAATGACCTCTGTTAATTGCAATATGGAGGCAGAGATCGACGAGAAGGCGTTTAAGGCACCAGCGACGATGCTGAGGATGCCAGATTAGGATCTGATCCTGGGCATGACATGGCTGTACTGGAACCATGCCCAGATTGACTGCGTGAGGAAGAGGATCACTGTAAGGCACGAGGACTCCTTCATTTTTATCGAAGGTATTATACTAGCACCCCGCATATTATTATCACCTGTGCAGGCCATCAAGGCCCATTTGTAGGGGGAGGAGGTTTATAAGGTTCTTTTTGAGGCGGTCGTGGCCGAGGATTCCATTTCAGATATTCCAGTAGGGCAAGACTTTGATGATGTTTTTCTGGAGAAGCTACCAGGGCTACCCCCGCACCGAGAGAGGGACTTCCAGATTTAGCTCATACTGGGGGCTAAAGCCGGTATCCAGAGCTCCCTATCGAATGGCCCCGAAGGAGTTGGTGGAATTTTGAAGCCAGCTTTAGGAGTTAGTGGAGGCCGGGTTCGTCCGTCCTAGCTCTTCACCATGGGGAGCTCTGATGTTATTCTTCAAGATGAAGGACGGGACTCTTCGACTATGTATAGATTACCAGGCCCTGAACAAAGTTGACGGTCCAGAATACTTATCCCTTGCCAATGATAGACAAGCTATTTGACAAGGTGGAGGGAGCCCATTTCTTCTCAAAGCTGGATCTGAGATCGGGGTACTACCAGCTTTGCATTAAGGAGGAGGACATCCCGAAGACGGCCTTAAGTAGCAGATATGGTTTGTACGAATTTAACGTAATGCCTTTCGGGCTCACGAATGCACCCTCTGCATTCATGATCTTGATGAATCGGGTGTTCGAAGAGTATCTGGATGTCTTCATTATTATATTTGTCGATGACATCCTTATCTATTCGAGGTCGGAGGAGGAGCACGCGAGGCATCTGGCCTTGACTTTGGAGAAGCTCCGAGAGAATAAGATGTATGCCATGTACAGAAAATGCAATTTCTGGATAAAGTAGGTGGCCTTTTTTGGCCATATCATCAGTGGAGTAGGTTTGGCAGTAGATCCGGCGAAGGTCCAGGCAATACGGGATTGGCAACCACTAAAGACGGCCTCAGATGTTCGAAGTTTATTAGGACTTGCCGGTTATTACCGGAAGTTCATAAAGGGGTTCTCTCAGATTGCCCTCACTCTTACGTCTCTAACGAAGAAGGAGTCTCCTTTTATTTAGACGCCATGATGCGAATCTGCTTTTTAGGAGCTAAAGGATCATCTTACCTCGGCTCCCATACTTGCTCTTCCTTCAGGGAAGGAAGGATTTCAGGTGTACACAGATGCTTCCTATCAGGGGATGGGTGCCGTTCTGATGCAGAACGGGCACGTAATAGCCTACTCCTCCCGTCAGTTGAAGCAGTAAGAGAAGAACTACCCCGTGCATGACTTGGAGATGGGGGCAGTTATTTTTGCTCTTAAGATATGGCGACACTACCTCTACGGAGTTCACTACGACATCTTGTCAAACCACAAGAACTTTAAATACGTAGACATACAGAAGGAGTTAAACATCAGGCAGAGACACTGGGTGGAGTTTCTGTTGGACTTCCAATATACCATGTACGACCATCCGGGGAAGTCAAATGTGGTCACAGACGCTTTGAGCCGGAGAGCGAGTATGTCAGGAGTAGTCCCGCAGCTGATGGCCTTGGAGTTTGTTAAATAATTCTAGGAGATGCACATATCACTAGTGTACGAGGATGACCCAGAGTTATACATGGAGTACCTGGGATTGATGGTTACCACTGATGATATTAGAGACCGCATCAGAGATGGCAAGAAGCTGGATGTGAGGGCTGAGCCGAAATTCAGATCCTTGGAGGAAGGAATGACAGGAGATTACTCTTTGAGGGATGGTCTCTTATATTTCAGAGGTAGGATCTACATACCGGCAGGAGGCCAGATTTGGGAGGACATTATGATGGAAGCTCACTGCAGCCGATACTCGGTGCACAAGGGAATCACCAAGATGGTGAAAGATTTGAAGAGGACGATGTACTGGCCGGGTATGAAGAAGGACATTACGTACTTTGTGACGCATTGCGCCTTCCAACTCGTAAAGGCATAGTGTAGGAATCTGGCTGGCTTGCTACAACCACTTCCGATGCCGCAGTGGAAATTTGAGGATATAGCCATGGATTTCATACATGGGCTACCTCGATCCCGTGCGGGAAATGACTCGATCTGGATGATAGTGGACAGACTAACGAAGGTGGCGAGATTCATTCCATTGGCGAAAGACACACCGGTTGGTGTATTAGTACGGAGGTTTATTGAACAGTTTGTACGTTATCATGGGGTGCCCAAGACTATCGTTTCGTATCGGGATGGGCATTTTACATCCAAGGAGTTGAGGTCAGTTCAGGCTCATCTGGGTTCTCGATTAATATTTAACATTACTTTTCACCCTCAGACTGACGAGCAGACGGAGCGCACCAACCTTACACTAGAAGATATTTTGCGTCTGTGTATTTTAGACAACCGCGAGCCTTGGGAGAGGTTTCTACCACTGGTCATGTTTTGGTATAACAACGCCCATCAGTCCATCATAGGCATGGCTCCATACGAGGCGTTGTATGGACGAAGGTGCAGGATCCCACTATCATGGGTTCAGGATGAGGATCCGAAGGCACTAGGCTAAGAGTTTGTGGGGGATACAAATGCTCAGATTAGATTGATCCGGGACAGGATGTTGGAAGCCCAGAGTAGGCAGGCCAAATATTACGATGTGAAGCATCGTCAGGTGGAGTTCTAGGTGGGATACCGAGTTTTCTTTAAGATACGGTCGATGCACATAGTATCGCTAGTTTGCGGGCGGAAGAAGCTCAATTCGAGATATATGGAGCCTTACAGGATCCTGGTGCGGATCAGCCCCTTGGCTTATAGAATTTAGCTGCCACTGGATTTAGCGGGATTGCATGACGTTTTCCACGTCTCCTCACTACAGAGAGCTCCGCTACGCCCTGAGCAGTTGATTTCCACAGCAGACGGCCCGGTAGCCTCAGATCGATCAGTAAACTTGGAGCAGATCAGGATCGATGACACGACAGTGTGGGTCTTGCGACGTAAGAAGGTTCCATTAGTCAAGGTTCTGTGGAGCAATCATGGGCAGGAGGAGCATACATGGGAGCCACATGACATGATGCAACAAAAATATCCAGAACTCTTCGAGTCAGGTATACCTTAAACCACAGGGATGTTACAATTTCTTCTATTCCAGTAGAAACCCCCGTAGGCTTAACCTTAATTTCAGGGAAGAATTTTTATTTTTGTATATTGGGATTTGTAACATCCTATTTCTGACCAGACCCCTAAGAGAGGTTTTGTCATGACCAAGTCATGACAAAACCCTAGGAAGCCCAAGAAGTCCAAGTGCCCCGTGCTAAAGGTGGAAATCACCTTGGTTTGCAAATAGTAGGTAAGAAATTTTCCTAAAACCGGATTTGGGCTTGGGAGTTGATTGCATCGAGTGCACTCAATGCCAAAGGCTGGCTGGCGTTGAGTGCGTCGAGTGTACTCAACACCATAAGAAGAATGGCGTTGAGTGCACTGACTGCACTCAATGCCATCCTTCAGGCTAGATGGCGTTAAGTGCGTCGAGTGCACTCAACGCCATAAGCTGAATGGAATTGAGTGCACAGACTGCACTCAACGCCATCCTGTGTAGAGCAGATGGCGTTGAGTGAGCTGAGCTCACTCAACGCCATTATCTTGATGGTGTTGAGTGAGCTAAGCTCACTCAATGCCATAGTCTGGATGGCGTTGAGTGAGCTGAGCTCACTCAACGCCATATTATGGAATGCATTGAGTTAGCTGAGCTCACTCAATGTCATAGTCTGGATGGCATTGAGTGAGCTGAGCTCACTCAACACCATAGGCGGGATGGCTTTGAGTGAGCTGAGCTCACTCAACGCCATAGGCGTGATGGCGTTGAGTGAGATGAGCTCACTCAACGCAATTTTACTTAGTATTTTTTCTTAAAGTTTTGGCTTGGTTGCTGGTTTAGCTGAACCAGACCGTTTTGGGAAGTGGGCCAGGATGTATTAAATTAGCCGTTCCTCTATTAAGACCTAATTAAGTCTTATTTAAATTAATTTTGATCGGTCAAGTGGAGGAAATGCCAAGTGGCTGACGGTTTTGAGAATGAACAGTCACGACCATGGCCGAGAGCCAGCTTTCACGGCCAGTAATGGCACTTTATGTGTGGCCCCACTTTTGCAAAAAACTGGCAAAAAATCAGGCTAAGGAAATTGCTGATCTTAACATGATTGCATCTGGTTTAGAGAAAGAATTATATCAACAAATAAATGAGGTTGCCAAGCTGAAAACTATTACTGTTATTCAGATTGGTACAATCACATATAAAAATGATCTAATTAAAAGTCTGGAAGTCAGACTTAAAATAGAGAAAGATTTGGTGGCTAGTAACTCTAAGCCAAAATCAGTCTTACCCTTAATAGATGAGTTTGTGGCTCAGAAGGGTAAGGTAGGAATAGGCTTTAAAGGTAACACAAGGGCTGCCCATTTCAAGAGAAAAGGCAAAGCACCAGTTCAGCCATTGAACTTTAAAGTCCCTGTAGTTTTTAGAAGGTGCATGAGCCTTCTAACAAGTATGATCTTGAAAACATTCATGGTCATAATAAGACTGATGTTCTGAATAACAAGGGTGTTAAGGCCAATAAGTCAGCCCATGTTCATAAACCCCATGGATATAAGAAACCAGTGGGTGTAGCTGCAACAGCACCAGCACAGAACAGAAATTCTTCTGTCAAAAATATATCTAGACCTAGATACAACAAGTATGAATGTTGGTGTTATGGCAAGACAGGCCATTTTTGCCTTAGACTGTTGGCATAACATAAGTGTCAGGAAGAACAACAGTCCACCAGTTAGAAGAGCTGCTGGTAGTTTTGATATGAATGGTGCTAACTTGAACCAAGGACCCAAGACTTACCTGGGTTCTAAGGGAAGGTAATTTTGTATTGCAGGAAAGCCCAAGTTGCCATGCCCCTATATGGTACTTATACAATGGATGTTCCAGGCACATGACTGGAACAAAGGGGATGTTGAAGAAGTACACGTCTATCAAGGATGGGCCTAAAGAAATCTTTGGTGGATCTGAAAGAGTAATAATCAAAGGATTTGGCAACATCTCTTCCAACCAAATTACCATCACTCAAGTGGCTTATGTAAAAGGTTTGAAACACAACCTGTTAAGCATAAGTCAGCTGAGTGATCTAGGATATGACATTTCATTTGTTAAGAATGGATGTCATATCAAAAGGTCAAGTGATCAAAAGATTATTTTGATAGGATATAGAAAGAGAAATGTTTATTGTCTTGATTTTGGGTGTGAGAACAAAGGTTCCCCTATTTTTCTTGTAGCTGATGAGAAAGCATCTCATTGTGTCAAATTGCACAAGAGGCTAGCTCATCTTAACTAAAAGACAATTGGCCAACTCTTTAGTAAAGAGTTAGTGAGGAATGATCCTCAAGTTAAGTGTATAAAGGAAGGGATATGTTCAGCTTGCCAAAAGGGCAAGCAGACAAAATCCTACTTTAATAGGCTTGAAAATAAGGATTCAGTGAGGTGTCTATACCTCTTACATATGGATATTTTTGGTCCTATACCAGTTAATAGTCTAGGTCAGAAGGTCTACACTTTTGTGCTTGTAGATGACTATTCTAGATATTCCTGGGTGTTCTTTCTAAGACAGAAATCTGAAACCCCAAGTGTTTTACACAGTTTTTTCAGACAAATTCAGAATGAACTAGACAGTACAGTGGTCAAAATTAGAAGTGACCATGGCACTGAATTTCAATCTGAAAGTATGACAAGATTGTGTGAAGAGTTTGGGATTTTTAATGAATTCTTCTCACCTAGAACACCTCAGTAAAATGGTATTGCTGAAAGAAAGAATAGGACATTGATTGAAGCTTGTAGAACTCTATTGAGTGACACTTCTCTCCAAGAATATTTCTGGGCTGAGACAATAAACACTGCATGTCATGTGCTCAACAGGGCTTCTATCACCAAGTACCACAAAAAGACTCCCTATGAGATTATGAAAGGTAGAAAACCAAATTTATCCTATTTTACGATCTTTGGTTGCAAGTGTTATATTCTTAACAATGGCAAGTCTTATTTAACTAAGTTTGCTGCCAAATACTAAGATGGGATATTTGTTTGGTACAACAACAATAGTAAGGCTTATAGAGTCTATAACTTGATTACTCAGGTTGTAGAAGAATCTGTACATGTTCTATTTGATGAAACAAGATTAATCAACAGTGAGTTGCCTTGTAGTTCATGCAGTCCAACAGGTATACGAAATAGGATGGATAAGCTTTCCATTGCAGAAGGCTCAACTGCAGATGAAGTATTGGAAAATGTTGGCTACTGTCCTGGGGGAGTACAAGACTCTCTAGAAGCTGATGACAACCAAGAGGTGCAGCACAATGAAGAAACTTGAGGTATTCAGCTAGTAGGAATTTTACCTCCAGCTGTAAGACATCTAAAGGATCATCCAGTAGATCAGATAATTGGTGATCCAAGACATGGAGTGCAAATAAGAAGTAGAAATCTGAATATAGTTCTGCACTCAAGTTTTCTATCTCAACTAGAGCCAAATAAATTTGAAGAAGCTATCCAAGACCAACACTGGATTAATGCTACGCAAGAGGAGCTTAATCAGTTTAGAAGATGCAATGACTGGGAGTTGGTTCCTAAACCAAAAGACCACAACATCATTGGTACAAAGTGGATTTTTAGGAACAAGTTGGATGAGAATGGAGTTATTGTGAAGAATAAAGCAAGATTGGTTGCAAAAGGATACATGTAGGAAGATAGAATAGACTTTGATCAAACATTTGCCCCAGTAGCAAGACTGGAAGCAATCAGAATGTTCCTTACCTATGTAGTATATCAAGGCTTCAAGGTATATCAAATGGATGTGAAATCAGCATTTCTGAATGGTGATCTGAAAGAAGAAGTCTATGTAGAGCAGCCATCAGGTTTTGTAGATTCTCTTAAACCTGGTTATGTCTATAGACTTTGGAAATCATTGTATGGGTTAAAGCAACCCCAAGGGCTTGGTATGAAACTCTGTCTACTTTCCTTATTGAGAACAAATTCTCAAGAGGTAAAATAGACAAAGCTCTATTCCTAAGGGAATCTAAAGGTAAGATAATCTTAGTTCAGATCTATGTAGATGACATAATCTTTGGATCTACAGAGAACAACCTTTGCAAGAAGTTTGCAAAACTTATGCAAGGGAAGTTTGAAATGAGCAGTATAGGGGGAACTTAAGTTCTTCTTGGGACTCCAAGTAAGAGAGACTGATGATGGATTGTCCATACCCCAGTCTAAGTTCACCAAGGAGTTTATTTAGATGTATTGTATGGAATCATCCTCCACCATGAGAAATCCTATGGGAACAAGTATGCCTATATGCAAAGATGATGCAGGTAAACCTATAGATGAGTCTTTGTATAGAGGAATAATTTGCTCTCTATTATATCTAACTGCTAGTAGACCAGACATTATGTATGCAACATGTGTCTGCGCCAGGTACCAAGCATGCCCTAAAGAATCACATTATACTGCAGTCAAGAGGATTTTGAGATATCTAAAGGGCACACCTAATCTAGGCCTTTGGTACCCTAGGAATGGAGATTTTCTATTAACAGGTTATTCAGATGCAGATTTTGCAGGCTGTAGAGAAGATAGAAAAAGTACTACAAGTACATGCCAATTCCTGGGAGGAAGATTGATATCTTGGAGCAGTAAGAAGCAGACTAGTGTGGCAATATCCATAGCTGAGTCTAAATATATTGCAGCTGGAAGTTACTGTGCACAACTATTGTGGATTCAGCATCAGCTAAGGGATTATGGTATTTAGGTAAGTAGAACACCTTTATTATGTGATTCTAAAAGTGCTATTTCTATTGCAAACAATCCTGTTTCACATAGTAGGACTAAGCACATAGAGATAAAATACCATTTTCTTAGAGAACATGTAGAAAAAGGAGACATCTCATTAGAATTTGATAAAGCTGATTTTTAAATTTCAGATGTATTTACTAATCCTCTTGATGAAACTAAATTCAATAGATTTAAAATTGAATTAGGAATGCTGACCATAGGTTAGTTTACCAAAAATTGGCTATGTAAAATGGTGTCGACACATTCAGTGATAAGGTGTCGACATAGAGAATTCATGTCGACAATTCAGGGAAATTGTGCCGACACAGAGAAAATATGTCGACACCTAAGGGACAAAGAGTCGACACATCCAGAAATGTAGTGTCGACATAACCAGAGTAATGGTGTCGACACTAACAGATTTTGTGTCAACACTTATAATATGAGTCGACACAGAATTTCTGATGAACTACTAAGTATCTCTAGTGTCGACATAACATCAATTGGTGTCGACATATAGTAGTCAGCGCCGTGGTCGAGACAAAAGAAGTCTATGTCGACACATTCCAACAGTGTCGACACTTTTAGATTGTTTTTTCCGGCTTTTGATCTTCTTTGATTAGAAGGGTATAAATAGGTAAAAAACTTATTCTGTCGACACACTCACCAGGGTTTCGAGACAAAAACCTTGTGTCGACAATCTCTCCCCTCTCCAATAAAGCTTTCTCTTCATTCCAATGGCACCCAAGGTTGAAGACAACGTCAATGAAGGATATGAGTTGGTTAGAAATGCATTCAACGATGCCGAATCGGAGATCAAACAGGTAATTTCTCTTCTTGCAGATAATGCATTAGAATATCTTGTATCTGAACCTAGTAAGATATGGAAGAAGGAAGTAGTCGAGTTCTATATTGCTGCATCAATTGACTCATCAGGATTGAAGATCAAATCCTCTGTACATGGAGAAAGAGTCAAGCTGTCTCAAAAGAGGTTGAGCAAGATTCTCCATCTTCCAAGAATATAAGATGAGGAAGAGGTACCAGCCTCAAGGACAAGGGAGGCGCTTCAATGGTATGGACTGGATCCAACCATAAAGATAGGATCTTCCATCAACAGGAAGGGCTTGAATCCTCAGGGGAAATTCCTGTCGGAAATTATAGGAAAAGTGATCTTATGCAAACCAAGTGGCCATGATAGGATATCAGCATATATGTTCAGCCTGATGACTAGGGTGATCTTTAAGATTCAAACAAATTGGTCTGCTGTACTGTTTGATAAGATTAAAGAAGGAATCAAGAAGCCAAACTTAGCTAGGATCATGAGTCTGTACCTGCCTGGAATGATTACAGAGGTAATGCAATAGATTCATGGATCAAAGATAAATCATATGAGGAGAATGGACATGAGGTTATTCTCTAGGTAAGATATAGTTCTTTCAAAAGAGATGCCTGAGCATGGACATGAAGATGCACAAGATCAGGAAGAGCAAGTTAGAGCACAATTCAGGATCTGACTGTGACTAACCAAGTCCAGGAAGAGACGATAATTGCACTAGTTCAGGGGGAGCTGGAAAGTATACAAGTCCAGGACATTGATGAGAATGCACATTTGCAGGGGGAGCCAGAGTCTAAACAGGCACAAGAGGAAGAAAGAATCAATCTATCAGAGGACATTATTTCTCAAGCTGATCTAGATATTTCTGGAGTTGCTGTTGCTGCTGAGAAAGTACAACCTCCTGCTCTCACACAACAAGAATTCACTCTTGAAGAGCTGTTTCCTGATATTGGAGGAGAAACAGATAAAATAGAGACCCGAAGATTTGAGGGGGAGCAAGTAAGGGTTGAGGGGGAGCAGGTTGATATAGAGGAAGAGCTACAAGTAGCTGAGAAATAAATTTATTCCACTCCTCAAGAGAGAGTTACTTTTGAAAGTTCTTCAGAATCTGAGCATGAAGAAGTAAGGGAGGCAAAAAAGAGAAAAGTAATGGTTTTCAAAAGGAGAAGTCAAAGCTATAAGCAGGCTTTACAAGCTACTTCTTCCCAACCAGCACCTGCAATTTATTACAACAAACTTCTTGTGGATTTACATATAAAATTTATGAGCAGATATTGCTTCTAGAAAAATATGTGGATGAAAGCCAAAAGGCTCTTCAATTTGATCTGGCACAAGATATAAAATCTATAAGATTTGAAGTTAATCAGAATAAAAGAAAGAGGACAGATTGCTTCCATAAGGGAGGCAATGCTGTGGTATTTCTTGCCAAGCAACAAGAAGAAATAAAGAAGCAAGTGGATGAGATGGCTGTTAAATAAGGCTATGTCCTTGAGAATCAAATAAGAATGAATGAAAATCTTACTGAATCACATAATGTGATAGTCACTGAGTTCACAAACACTGTTGTTGCAATGACTGCTACAAGGGCTAAAGAAAAAGAAGAATATAATCAGAAGATACAAGCTGTAAGACCCCCCCCCCCTTTTTCTCTTTAAACCACCGGGGTCTTAGGCCCAGAATCGCCGCTTTGCGGTGACACCTTCACGCCCTGAAGGGTCTTCACCACAAGGCATCGATTCTGCCGGCCAATTCGAACACAGAAAGGTAGCACGATAATTGAAGTATGTAAAAGTAATTCCACTGGTAAATCACATATATAGAAATGAAATCTCCACGAAAGGAGTGTCCACAGAATAATAATCAGAGTACTAAAAATGCGGTCTTATGCCCGGTACATCATATACTCACTACAATCACTCATGCGGAAGCAAAAACAAAACTACCCAAGATCGAGACTCACGGTCCCGGCTGTGTGAATTCCAGAGCTAGACTGCCCTATCTCCAAGCGCACCGGTCTCTGGGGCTGCTCCACCGTGCTGGGCTCCGCGATTCCCTAAAATGATGTGGTTTGAAAACCGTTAGTCATAAATACTAAGCCCTATCATCCCCTACCCCTTCCCCCATGGCTCCTAGGTACCGAGCGGAGAGGAAGAAAGGAAAGGACATGAGGGTGGAGAATGAATCAAAAGCAAATAGGTGGCAGCAGAACTAATCTTGCAATTCTATAATAAATAATGGCAATAACAGAAAGTAGGAAATGTAACCTTAACTTATGTGCAGAAGCGCATAAGCCAAGGGATCTTCTACAAGGCTCCCATCGTATAAAGTGTCCCATACCACTTATACGTTGGGGTGTCGGTTATCAAACAGCAGCATATATATATTAAATTTAACCTTAATTTATAAACTTGCCCACACAAGCTGATAGACCAAGGGGTTGTTTTGCAAGTCTTAATGTATAAGCATCCCATTCTACTTATACTTTAGGTGTCAGGGGTTAAATGAATCGATTATGCTATGAAATGCAAGTGGGTATGATGGAACATGCAAGTGCAACTCACACACCCGACTCTGTGCACACAGACCTTTAGTTCCCCCTTTCGGAGCAGTTACCTCCCAGGATACCTTCGTAGTGGCAGACGGAAGCGGTGGGTTGGGCCTCGCCCACCTCTATACCAGTAAAGCACTACCGGTCAGACCTATCGTACTCCTCAATGCTTAGTACACTAAGCGGATGCCTGCGTACTCTTGCCGGCTGGCACACCAGACTTCTGTTGGCGAAGTTCTAACCACACTTGCCGAGTCAGCGTATTGGCGTCGTTGCATCGACCCTCCAATACCGAAGACCCACCACCTTAATTTTCTTTATTTTTATGCACATGCAAGTTTAATCGTAATCACACAAAAACCGAGCCGAAGCTCCCCGGACCAAAACGTCTGTCTCTTAACCAACCGAGCCGAAGCTCCCCGGACAATTCCGTCCGTCTCTTAACAAACCGAGCCGAAGCTCCCAACCATCTTCCGGTGCTAACGGTGTTTGTGAAACGTGCAACCCTATTTACTAAGTTACTCTTATCAGTTTGTTATTTCAGATTACGTTAACCCAGGACTGCCCCTGGTATTCCCTGTGAAGGGCTCTCAAAGGGCACTAGGAACTATGATGGTAGCTGAAGGCCATCATTCCCTTTCGCAAGGCACTTATTGTTATTGGTTGATTCCCTTTACCCCTTCCCTTCTGATATTACGATAGACTATTCTGGGGTGAATTTTAACCTTCCTCTCTTCGAGAAAGACGATCTTTCGTCGAACCCGAGCACCTCATAACTCTAGCCATCACCACTTCTCAATACCCATCCTATCATTTTGTTACCAAAATCATCCACACCTATCTACCCAGGCTAAATGAATAACTCCAACTCTGTCCCAGATCATGTCCTATTGCAATTTAGCAATTAGCTATATGCAGACCAACCTAGACTATCTGTCAAACCGATTAGGCAATGAACCAATACTTATCCAAATGCCCTAAATTATTCACTGGAGACTTACCATGACATTACTAGCCTAAATCCAGAAAATGGTAATTTTCCTAATTTATCTGGCATTTAATTAATTTCCTCAAAAATTCAAAGGGCTACCGGTTTGAACATGAACTACCCTAAGTTCTCATGCAAGATGTCCAACAAAATTATATTAAGTAGTATGTTATCTCAATATGGTAAATACAAAGTCTCATAATTTTTATAACATCAAAATGGCACTAAAGCTATTTTAGCAATATTTTCTATAATTCGTTATTTGTGAATCAAGTATAGAGAATATTCATCCAAAAATTATAAATTAATTATACTATGCAGATACAACCATAAAAATAGCATTGGCCCAGTTTCATAATTTTTCGGCAAGTATTAATCTCTGAATAAATTAATTACCAAACACCTCTTTAAATTAGTCTTGTTAATAAAGTGCCGTAATTACAATTCTAAAAATCAAGAATAATTTTTGATAAGCATATAATGTCCTGAAAGTTTCAAATCCTAAGACTCATAATTTTTCAACAGAAAAATCATCCATAATTAATTTTTAAACCATCAAAGCCCTTTTTAACATTTGTGAAAGAAGTACTAGATTTACTCCACTAAAAATTATACAAAAATTCAGAATCAATCATTCTGACTTAAAACATTTACTTCCAAGATTTCATTGGGTTTAATTGATCAAAAAGATCTAAATAATTAAAACATCAAATAGGGCTATAACAAACGTTACAAATGAAGTGCTAGAAATAGACATCATAAAATTCTAGTAAAATTGCTTTAGCTTCTACTCACTCATAAACTAACCCTACCCGAGTTTCACAGCTTTTAGATAATGTTTAGTGACATATTTTACTTATATGGTATTTTACCCTAAGGCTAAGGTTAGGGTTTTGAGGTATCTACCTATCACCAAATCCTCCATGATTCCATCCAGATGACTCATATCATACTAATATCAATTCTACTGAATTTCAAGGCATTACGAGAGCAATTACCCCCATATCCTTCACAACCCTCAAAAACCCTCCATCAAGGGTTTGAGTTTGGATCCTAGTGTAAACCAACCCTAAATCACACCATTTTCTCCAAGAGGGTTATAATAACCCATCCAATTAAGTGGTCAAAACATCAGCCTCAGTTGAGGTGATTTGACCGTTCCAACCTCTAGTGCACTTTTACTAAAAAATGCCTCACTGTTGCCTAGTTAAGAATAGGTGACTCCCTATCCAAAAATCTTCCAAATGAGTTGTAAATTTGTATAGCACTAGGTGTTATAGCCAGGGACCACACACCAAAATTTGGGAGGGTTTGGAGGTCATTTGACCACTTAAATAAATTCCTCTAAGTTTATTAAATTAAAATAAAAACTTTAGGCAATATATCTCCAAAAATTCCAATTTTTGGACAGCCTTTAGATATGGCTCAGGGTTAACCCCTGCCCAAATTTCAGGTCATTTGGACAAAGGAAGAAGAGTGGACATCCATTTTAGTTTCTGCCCAACTCTAGCTACAGCCCCCATTAAAACAGGTTCTGCGGTTAAACTGCTTAACCAAACGAGCGGAAATCAATTTTAAATTAATCTAGACTCGAACGGCTACAACTTTTGTGACTGGCTATTTTTCCTAAATCGGCCTCCAAGTGCCTCGTTTTGCAGCCTCAAAATATACTCAATTTATGTATCTTTTCATTATGTATTATATACAAAATTTATATATTATAAAGTGATTTTACTGTTCATCTCCCCTACCAAACAGAACCCGAAACAGAAACTCAGAAAACCATTTTTCTTGTAGCCTTTCCATGATCCGTCGCCGGCTGTCCGATCACTTCCCTGGCCGGCCACCACCACCACCACCTCCGTCGAGGCGATGGCTATCGGTCGGCAGTGGTTGGGCCGCCGGAGGTGGCGGTTTTCGGGGTGCCCGAAAATATATTTTTCATGGTTTCTCCATGAAAACGTATGATAGGTCCGGCTCTATTGAGCACGAACTCCTTTCTAAGATCCTAAGATCTACCCACAAAATAAGAAGTAGAGGAGGGCCTTGTTCGCGGTTTGAAGGCGAGATGAACGTCGGATTGTCATGACGCGGTGGTGGCGTTCCCGAACTTCTTCGACAACAAGAGCAGAAATCTGAAATTCGTTTGGTCTAGAGTGTAACCTTCTCCTCTTGCTCTAAGGAGGCTGTTATAGATCTCCAAGTGGGGAGGGGGAAGGGTGAATCATTCATGGCAATAAAAGCTCATAATTCATGGCGATTTCCTATTGGACCTCACTCTCTCTTTCTTATTAAGTAATTAAAGGAGGAAACAACCCATAATTACTCCTGCTGTAATTTCCCATAATCAGAATTTATTCTGAATCAGGTTACAGAAATTTCCAGTATGGCTGACGTTTCGGCCTTTGTCACGTGCGTGACACGTGGGTCACGGGCGTGACAGGTCCGAGTGGCAAATTCTGAGTTCGACGATCGTCGATCTGAGATCGACGATCGTCGAAAGGTGGTCACGCCCTTGGTCACGGGCGTGACATGTGGGTCACGGGCATGACCGGCAAAGATGCAAATTCCGCGCTCAGCGATTGTCTCGCTGAGATCGACGATTGCCGAAGGGGGTCACGCCCTAGGTCACGGGCGTGACACATGGGTCACGGGCGTGACAGGGCCATGATGCAAATTCTGCGCTCGACGATCGTCGTGCTTAGATCGACGATCGTCGAATGGGTCACGCCCTAGGTCACGGGCGTGACACATAGGTCACGGGCGTGACAGGCCAGGGTTGAAAATTCTATGCTCGACGATCGTCTCTCTGAGATCGACGATCGTCGAAGGAGTCACGCCCTAGGTCACGGGCATGACGGGTCGGTCACGGGCGTGACCAACTCGTGACCCAAAATCTCGGTCAATGTAATTGAATTTATGGTCCTCCTAGGGTTCTATCACGATAAACCGACTCCTAGGGGTCTTGCCGGAAATGGGATGTTACAAATCCCAATAAACAAAACAAAAAATTCATCCCCGAATTTGAGGTTGAGCCTACGGGGATTTCTACCGAAATAAATTAAACTTGTAACATCCCATACGGGTTTTCTATTGAGTCGAAGCGAGACTACTTGTTTTATAAACAAAGACAATCTCCCCAATAAACAAAAGATTAGCCCCTACATTTCTTCGCATGCCTAGGTTCTCAATTTTCCTTACCTAGTCCTACCGGTTCAATGCAAGAAGGTAATTTATTGTATACTCAGAGGTGGTGAGGTATATCTGACTGAACAACTCCGACTATTTTTGCCTCATCAGGTCCTGCGGTTCCCAGGTGTGCTCCTCCTGATCGTGGTTTCTCCACAAAACCTTTACTAAGGGGATCTTCTTACGGCGCAAGATCCGTACTCCTTTGTCGTCGATCCGAACCGGCTCCAAGTGAACAGAACGGTAATTTATTGTATACTGAGAGGTGCTGAGCTTCTTCTTCCGACCACGCACCCGTAAAACTCCATTCATGGGCCGGATCTTCAAAAACACTCGGTCCCCCACCTGAAACTTCACCTGACGATGTCGGGCGTCATAATACTTAGCTTGTCTGCTCTGCGCCTCTAACATCCTATCTCTGATCAGCCTCACCTGAGCCTCGGTGTCTTTAACAAAATCCGATCCTAACACCTTCGGATCCTCGTCTTGAACCCAAGAAAGCGGGGTCCTACATTTTCTTCCATACAAGGCTTCATACGGCGCCATCCTTATGCTGGACTGGTAGCTGTTGTTATAGGAGAACACGACCATCGATAACATCTTCTGCCACGGCTCCACTCGGTCCAGTATACATAGTCGTAGTAGATCCTCCAACGTCCTGTTGGTGCGCTCTGTCTGCCCGTCCGTCTGAGGGTGGAAGGCCGCGCTAAAAGTCAATCAGGTGCCCAGGTATGCCTGCACTGACCGCCACTCCTTGGACGTAAACCGTCCATCGCGGTCCGACACTATCGTCCGTGGCACGCCATGATATCGGACATACTACTCCACGAACTTCCGTACCAGCACTCCCACCGAATCATCCTTCCTGATTGGTATAAAGCGGGCCACCTTCGTCAATCGATCAACAATCAACCAGATTGAGTCATTCCCCATCCGAGACTGGGGAAGCCCACGTATAAAATCCATAGCTATATCATCAAACTTCCACTCCGGCACCGGGAGTGGCTGCAACAGTCCTGCAGGGTTCCTGCATTCCGCCTTCACCAATTGACAAGCCTCGCAATGGGTCACGAAGTACGTAATGTCTGTCTTCATCTCTGGCCAAAACATCATCTTCTTCAGATCTGCCGTCATCTTGGTGATCCCTGGATGTATAGAATATCTGCTACAATGCGCCTCTGCCATGATGTCCTCCCGAACGCGGCCTCCTGCGGGTATATATACTCTTCCTCTGAAATGTAGCAATCCATCTCTCAGGGAATAATCTCCTGTCGAACCCTCCTCTAAGGCTCGAAATATCGGCTCTGCCCATGCATCTGTCCTTTGTCCGTCCCGGATGTGGTCCCGAATATCATCTATGGCCACTATCGATGCCAGATACTCCCTATACAGCTCTGGATCATCCTCGGACAATAGGGATATCTGAATATCTCTGAAGAACCAAACTAGCTCCATGGACATAACCTGGGGCCCGACTTCGGAAGTGGCAGCTCTCCGACTCAATGCGTCGGCCACCACGTTTGCCTTCCCTGGATGGTAGTGCATCTCATACTGATAGTCTGCTAAGAACTCCACCCAGCGCCTCTGCCTGATATTCAGCTCCTTCTGCGTGTCCACGTATTTCAAGTTCTTGTGGTCAGAGTAGATGTTGCAGTGGACTCCATAAATATAATGGCGCCAGACCTTCAGAGCAAAAACGACCGCTCCCATCTCAAGGTCCTTCACCGGGTAGTTCTGCTCGTGCTTCTTCAACTGGCGAGACGCATATGCAATCACATGGCCCTTCTACATCAGTACAGCTCCGATACCCTGGTAGGAAGCGTCGGTGTAGACCTGAAAACCTTCTCTCCCCGAGGGGAGAGTAAGTATGGGGGCCGAGGTGAGTCGATCCTTCAACTTCTGGAAAGCCGCCTGGCACTGCGGGGTCAAAACGAAAGGTGCCTCCTTCTTCGTCAAAGATGTGAGTGGGAGGGCAATTTGGGAGAACCCCTCCACGAACTTCCGGTAATAACCGGCAAGTCCTAGAGAGCTTCGTACATCGGTGGCTGACTTCAACTGCGGCCAATATCGAACTGCCTAAATCTTTGTCGGATCCACTGCCAACCCGGCTCCGCTGATAATATGGCCTAGAAATCCCACCTCCTTCAACAAGAACTGACATTTGCTGAACTTTGCATATAAGTGATTCTCCCACAGTCTCTATAGGGTCAGTGCTAGATGGCAAGTGTGCTCCTCCTCCGTTCTCGAGTAGATGAGGATGTCATCGATAAACCCAATGACAAACACATCTAGGTACTCCTTGAAAACATGGTTCATGAGGGTCATGAATGCCAAAAGTGTATTTGTGAGCCCGAAGGGCATCACCGTGAACTCAAACAATCCATATCTGCTGCTAAAAGCAGTCTTCTGAATATCCTCCTCTCGAATCCGAAGCTGGTAGTAGCCCGACCGCAAATCCAATTTTGAAAAGAAGTGCGCCCCTTTTAGCTGGTCGAACAACTCGTCTATCCATGGGAGCGGATAGGTATTCCGGACGATCAGCCTATTTAGTGCTCGATAATCGATACACATGCGGAGTGTCCCATCCTTCTTCTTCACAAATAGGACCGAGGCTCCCCATGGCGAGGAACTCGGTCTAACAAATCCCGCCTCCACCAACTCCTACAACTGAGTCCGAAACTCCGCCAACTCCTTCGGGGCCATCCGATAAGGGGCCCTAGATGCCGGCTTGGCCCCCGGCACAAGCTGTATCTGAAAGTTCTGCTCTCGGTGCGGAGGTAGTCCTGGCAGTTTCTCTGGAAAGATGTCAGCGAAATCTCGCACCACCGGGAGGTCTGTCACCGACTCCTTGACTTCTGCCATCTCAAATAGAATCTGATAGACCTTATCTCCATTCAGATGGGCCTTAACGGCCTGTACCGAAGATAAGAGTATACAAGAGAAAGGTCGTATACCTTCGATGATAATGAAAGAGTCCCCGTGTCTCACGGTGATCCTCTAGCTTGGCAATCAATATGGGCATGGTTCCAGTGCAGCCATACCATGCTCAGGATCAGGTCGTAGTCGGTCAGCTTCAAAATTGTCGCCGGAGCCTCGAACGCCTTTCCACGAATTTCTGCCTCCATATTGCAGTGGTCCGTGGTAAGGAGCTCAGAACCATCCTGTAGTCGCACCCTCATATTCGAGCCCGTGAATCACTCCACGCCTTCCAGACCTTCTACGAACGTCTTCGACACAAAGGAGTGAGTAGCTCCAGTATCGAACAGCGTGCGGGCAGGCTTGCCGCTGATGAAGACTATACCTGGGGCGATTAAATGTCTTAGGGTTCTATAATGATTTTTCTTTCCTTTCTAATCTATCTAGTCCGGTTCTACGTTTAACCACTAAAAGGGAAATTCTATGAAAATAAAGAAGCATTGCAGCGTACCTGCTATGACCTGCTCCGGATTCTGAGGCTGCGCAAGGTCCAAAGCATATACCTTCTCCCTTCCCTGTCTACGATCTCCCTCCTGGTATCCACGACCGTGGCCGCGTCCTCGGCCTCCGTGATGCTGAGCTGGTGGGCCACCCTATAGTGCTGGAGGTTGTGCCCCCCTCATCGGGCAGTTCCTCCGGATGTGCCCAATCTGATGACAAAGGAAGTACTCTGCTGGGCGATACGCCATTCCCCCGGGTCTCGGCATCTCCTGCATCTGAAGAGGTTGAGGGGCCAATATCACCTGCTCCCTCGGCTCCTACCTTACTTCCTGACGAGGCTTGTCCTCTGTCCTTCTCCCCTCTGGTATAGCACCTCGCCGCTGGTCATTTTTGACTCTCCGTCCCTGATCCTCTGCTGGCCGCTTCCGGCCCCGAGTGGTGTGCCAATCAGCCTCAATCCTCTTTGCCATCTCCAAGATCTGGGAGATAGGCCCGTCAGATACAAACAACAAAGCCTCCCTCAAGTCTTTCCGCAGGCCCTTATAGAACCTCTTGATGTACCCTGCTTCGTCCAACTGGTAAGAATCTGCATATCGAGCTAGATGGTCGAACTCCCGATGGTACTCCACCACCGTTCGGGTGCCCTACTTCAGCTATAAGAACCGCTCCTCCAACTCATCCCTGGCCAACTGCGGAACGAAATGCTCCAGCAGCGCGGCCCTTAACTCTTCCCAGGTAACCTCCGCAACCTCCCTATCGGCAAATGTCGTGTCTAACAGCGTCTTCCACCACCTCTTGGAATGGGACTCCAGGCAAAGGACAACCAGAGCCACCCTCTCCTCCCAGGGACACCGTATCCCGAACAGCATCTCGTACATAATATCCAGCCAGTGTTCCATCCGAACCGCTGACTCTGTCCCCAAGTAGGACGGGGGAGACAGTCCTCGGAAGATGCTAAGCTAGTTGGCCCCCAGATTTGGCTGCGGGACAGGAACCTGCTGGGACCTGAAAGCCTCCAGGATGGCAGTTAGAGTCTGTCCCATGTCTGACTGAAGTAAAGGAGTGGGGACCGGTTGAGGTGGTGCAACACCATGAGTCTGCTGAACTCCGCCTTGTGGCGTAGGCTGTGCTGGAGGCTGCGTAACAAAAACCCATACTGAGAAAACGTTCAATCATAAATAAAAGTGGACAATTTATATGTGATCCCCATATGGGAACACTACTGCTTCCGCTGCTTAGTTTATCCCCAAACTAAACTCGAGCGGGGGCGACCCAGGGGTAGTGGACTGCTACCTTTTTCAGATCGATGTTTAGCTCTGATACCACTTGTAAGACCCCCTTTTTTTCTCTTTAAACCACCGGGGTCTTAGGCCCAGAATCGCCGCTTTGCGGTGACCCCTTCACGCCCTGAAGGGTCTTCACCACAAGGCACCGATTCTACCGGCCAATTCAAACACAAAAAGGTAGCACGATAATTGAAGTATGTAAAAGTAAGTCCACTGGTAAATCACATATATATAAATGAAATCTCCATGAAGGGAGTGTCCACAGAATAACAATCAGAGTACTAAAAGTGCGGGATTATGCCCGGTACATCATATCCTCACTACAATCACTCATGCGGAAGCAAAAAACCAAACTACCCAAGATCGAGACTCACGGTCCCGGTTGTGTGAATTCCGGAGCTAGACTGCCCCATCTCCAAGCGCACCGGTCTCTGGGGCTGCTCCCCCGTGCTGGGCTCCGTGATTCCCTAAAATGATGTGGTTCGAAAACTGTTAGTCATAAAGACTAAGCCCTATCATCCCCTACCCCTTCCCTCATGGCTCCTAGGTACTGAGCGGAGAGGAAGAATGGAAAGGACATGAGGGTGGGGAATGAATCAAAAGCAAACAGGTGGCAGCAGAACTATTCTAGTATTCTATAATAAATAATGGTAATAACAGAAAGTAGGAAATGTAACCTTAACTTATGTGCAGAAGCGCATAAGCCAAGGGATCTTCTACAAGGCTCCCATCGTATAAAGTGTCCCATACCACTTATACGTTGGGGTGTCGGTTATCAAACAGCAGCATATATGTAACATCCCATGTTACTTCTAGGCCCCTTAACTTTGATTGGGTTAGGCATGTGGTGAGTTAGGGGAAATTAGCTAGGTTTGACCCTAGGTGGTGAGTTGTAACCATGTGGGGCACACTATAGGACCAAGTCAAAACTAGGTCAAACTAGACTAAATGAGGACCCTAGCCACACCATGACCTCCCACCACACTGCCCTAACCCTAATTACAATCTAAGTGGACCCAAGGTCATACCTTAGGTCAACACTTTGACCATAGTTGACCCAGGTCAACCTTGGATCTAAAGTGGTTAAACCCCACACTCATGAGCGCAATTGGATCAAGTAGGGCACCACCATGGCCAAATCCATGTTAGGTGATGACATGGAGTCCATGGCCATCATGTGGGGTCAGCCCACTCATCAAGTTGACCAAGTCAACCTAAAAGTCAACAAGTCAACATTTTACCCTAAAGAAGAAAGATGTGAGCCCAAGTCATTTCCCATGGACCAAGCCCACCAAATTTGGCCCATGACCAGCAAAGTGGCCAATGACCAGCCCTACCCCCTGGTTGTGGAGAGAGAATGCATGCAAAGGGGCAATTTGGAGAAAACACCAAAATGAGGAGAGAGGAAGAAAGAAGTGATGGAGGAGGCCATGCGGTCTTCATCTCCTCAGCCCAAAAAGGTGCTGGCCGACCACCCCACCACATTTCAGAAGAAAATGGGGCATGACAGCCACTTGTCACCCATGGTGGAGCAACCAAAGTGTCAACCCGAGCTCACCTCGGCCATATCTCCATGTATAAGCCACCTCAGTCCAATTCACCCCCACCAACAGCTTCAGAAGGAGGAATCGACTGGAGAACGATAGCTGGAATAGAGAATCGGTGGAGAAACAAGGATTTGGGCAGGAGATCGCCGGCGCACCACAACCATGCCAATCCGCCGCCTGACTCGCTGTCGAGCCCCAATCCAGGTCCGTTTCGCCTCACCTCTCCACGTACTAGCTTCCTAGATCATTTAGGAGAGAAATCGGGCTCAATTGAGCCCGATGCCATGTGAGAAAATCTCGATTTTTCCGAGAATTTTATACCTCTCGGGATCGCCGGCGCCGCCGTCTCCCGCCGCCTCATCGCCGGGAAATGGAAGCCACCACCACCGTGAAGGTGATGGCACCGTTGGCCGGCCACGGCGCCGCCTCAGCCGGCCGGAAAATGTCCCACAAGGTGGACCAGGAAACACCAATCCAGGCCATCCATTCATTGGGGATGATGAAACGATCCCGTCCATCTAGCTTTAAGATTCGCGTTGTATCAATATGTATATATGTTGATTTAAATAAATGAACAGTAATTATTGTCACACTTTTACAGCCTATTTCTAAGGGAAAATTAGGGCACCCAGAAACATTTCTAGGTCAGGACCCCTGCAGAGAATTTGTATCCCTGGGCCTTAACTTTCCAATGCCACAATAATCTTGGACTTTGACCCAGTGGTCTGTCCTGTAGGTCAATTCTCCTAGGACTGGTCCTAGGCTAGGGCAGATCTTAATTTGAGTGCCCATGCTAAACCAGTGATCCACATGGCCTAAAATTTTGGTCATGCGCATGTTTAGGGCATACCTAGCCCATGCCAAAAATTAGGAATTTTTGGAATAATTTTTCCTATAGTTTTGTTCAAAATGTCAAAAATTAAATAATTGGAATAAATGGAGTGTTAAGCCTCCAAATGGTCCCAAATTTTGGTGGCAAGTCCTCTGGGACATGGTTAGGGTCTGACAATTATTTCAGCCCATTTGAACCACTTCATGATGGGTTAACCCACTTGCAAGTGTAGGCTAGAATTAGCCTTGGTGTGCAATTAGCAATTTTGCTAAAATGTGTATTTATTCATCTCAGGACTTCTAAAGACCTTGAAATTAATTCTAAAGGATATTTAGGTCAAATGCAGCCCCTCAAAATTATTATGGGATTTTTGGGAACAAAAATCCCATTATTTGGAATTATTGAAAACTATGGTTTTATTGGAAAATAAAAATAAAAATTAGATTCAATCAATCAAAAATCCTCAAATTTGGTCCTGTTAAATATTTGGATATAATTGAGTTGGGGTAATTTTATTTTCTCTGTTTGAGATCTTTTGAAGTAGAATGTTATGTAAATGACCATTTTACCCCTATTGCTTTTATTCATGATTTAATGAAAATATAGGTCAGAAAAATTTGGCAATATTAATAGAGGTGTATATAGATAATAGTTAATTGACATATTTATTTCAGAATTTTTGGTTGTGCATACAAATTTTAATTCATCATAATGGCATTTTGGTAAATACCCAAGAAATTGAATTGCAAGTCTATAACATTGTTAAAGTTGATGAAACTTTGTCAGTAGCCTTATTTTGATGATTTAGATCCCCTGTAATTTTCCTAGAATTTTTGTGATTAAAGTTCTCATACTTACTTTGAAAAGTGGTAATTATGATGGTTTTGTGATAATTAACAAATAAATACAAATGTTTGGTGAGAAATTATAAACCTTGGGAAATAGTGATATTTCATCATGTTAATGGTTAGGATAATTATTTTGTATCATTAGGGCTATGCAAAGACACACTTCATATGTTAAATGACCTTGGGAAATATTGGGAGAAAATAAATTAATTATGAAAATAATTGAGAAAATTGTTAAAATTACCATACTCATTCTAGTAAATCATACCACCCTAGGATAAATATTTGGGGGTTGGTGGCCCAAGGATTTGGAAGTTCGATTTCGGGGTGGTCTAGGTCATGGGGTGCGCATAGTAAAGGTAGGCTATACTATAGGCCGCCAGGGAACGAATCAACAACTGAGTTAGAGTCTAAGATCGGAAGTATAACCCTGGGTGGCAGATGTATTCTAGAGACGTGAGTAATAGCGCAACCTTAGACTTACCTAGGAGGAGTCGATAGAAGACCGTCGTTCCTCAATCCATACCTAAGTCACTATGTCACTTTATGTAACAGGAGAGAGAAAAAGGGATTCTGGGTAGACGTCAACTAAAGTAAACATCCTTGAGAAAGGGAGCTTTGGGATTCAGCCCATCGTAGCTCCTAGTGCCCCTGAGAGCCCTTCACCGGGAATACCTTGGGCAGTCCTGGGATTAACCTTAAGTCACTAGGTATAACAACCGGTAGACAAGAATAGTCTAATAGGTTAAGTGTAATGGACATGTGCTCACTCGTGTCGGGTTGGAGGGACTTGGAGTCTATTGACTACTTGCTCACTCGTGTAGAGTTGGAGGAAAGAGATTGACATATATATACTCACCCGGGCAGGGTTGGAGGTTTTGTAGCACATACTCACCCGTGACGGGTTGGAGAGATTTGGGACAGGATAGTCCTTCGAGCTTGAGGCTCAATATATTATACTTGCATGTGCATATACTAGTGGCGGGCCATGCGGTACTGTCCCGTCGTCACACCGACGACAGTACGGTGGACCAGGCGGGTGCGAGGGTTAGAGGGACCACTAGGTTGTTTATACTGAGGTCTGGAGGACTTTTCCCGATAACGCACACCCGGCCCAACAAGACTGACAGGTAGTCAGCAAAGTGGTACGTAGAGGCTCTAGAGTGCACTTGTCGGTGTACAGAGGCGTACAAGAGAGGTCTAGGCCTGGTAGTGTGTATACCCGCCTACAAGGCGGAGACGCCCGCTCCACTGCTGCCGTAGCCACAACGGTAGTACCTGAGAGTGATGCTAGCTCTCGAAAAGTGGGAACTAAAGGTCTGTGATCACAGAGTCGTGTGTGTGTGTTGCACTGCATGTTCATATCATACCCACCATATAGATGCATATCATTAACTTTCATAACAACCTATGACTCCTAATGTATAAGTGGTATGGGACGCTTATACATTAAGACCTACAAAATGATCCCTTAGTCTATAAACTTGTGTGGGCAAGTTTATAGGTTAAGGTTACTTTCCTTTTATATATATACTCCTTGTGACATCTGACACCCCATCGTATAAAATGGTATGGGACACTTTATACGATGGGTGCCTTGTAGAAGACCCCTTGCTTATGCGTACTCGCATAAGTGAAGGTTACTTTTCATTACTTATATTTCGATACATTCTGCTTTAGTTTCCTGTCACCTGCTTCCACCTTTGTCACCCCTTGTTTGTTCTCCTCTTCGTCCTCCCGCACGGTGCCTAGGAGTTGCGGGGCAAGGTACGGAGGAAACAACTTAGTCTTTTTTACTAATGGTCGGTGACCATACTATTTTTAGGAGCTCGAGGAGATGGACCAGCACGACGAGGAGGCACCACTTGAGGAGCAGATACCGGCACCTTCTACTACTACTGGAGCACGTCTACAGGTGTGATGAGTGAGATTTTAGATTTTCGCTGTTGTTAGTTGAGAGAGAGATTTGATTCTGATGTACAGGGCATAAGCCCGTTTTACTCTCATTATATAGTACTCATTGTGGACTGTACCTTGTACTTTTCATTTGTTATATATATGTGTTTAGTACTGTGGCTGTGGACTTCTACATTTTTGCTCTGCTTTGTACCCTTTTATTCTCATATTGGCCGACAGGTTATGATCGTACTAGCCGGCAGAATCAGCGTCTTGCGGTGTAGACTAACCCGTGCGTTAGTGTCACCGTAAGGCGGCGGTTCTGGGCATAAGATCCGGGTTAGCCTCGGAATGGGGAGACATGATCTTACAAACTGGTATCACTTGAACACACGATCATATGAGAATAAAAGTCCACAACACTGGCACACCCCGCTCGAGCATTAGTTTGCGGACAAACTATGCAGTGGAAGCAATGGTGTGCTCATGTGTAAAAAGCCACATAAAACAGTCCATTAAACAATGAGTTAGGCCAATTTTGACATTATATTACCCTATGCAGCCTCCACAGGATGCGGTTCCTCCCCCTCCGACTGCCATTCCGTTCATGCAGACAGAGATGGGGCAAACCATGACGGCTATCTTGGATGCCTTCAGAGCTCAGCAAGCCCCGGCTCAGCTGCACAACCCAGGGTCGAACTGGTTAAGTGCGTTTAAAAGTCTGTCACCGCCGCTGTATCGCGGGACAGAAGATGCTATGAAGATAGAGGAGTGGTTGGAGACCATTCAGGAGTTACTGGCTGGAATTAGCTGCCCAGTCAGCCAGGCGGTACCACTTGCCACTTCCGCACTAGAAGCCCATGCAAAGAGATGGTGGAAGTCTATTCAGGACTCAGTTTATGGGGATAGGGAACTAACAGACATATCCTGGGAAGAATTCAGCGACTCGTTCGTGGACCATTATGTTTCTGTCACAGACCGGGACACATTGGAGGCGAGGTTTCTGAACCTCCAGCAGGGGAGCCGATCAGTGATCGAATATCAGAGAGAGGTCTCCCACCTGTCTAGGTTTGCAGGCTTTCATGAATGGGATGATCGAAAGTATGCTAAAAGATTTTATCATGGCCTCTGGGATTCGTTGAGGCAGCCCCTGTTGTTTATATTGCATGGCACCACTGCTCAGATCATAGAAATGGCAAAGAAGCTGGAAGCTGACCAGCTGATGGTACAAGGCATAGGGAAGAGATCGTTGGATGGGCAATCATTCGGAGAAAGTAGCAGGGCATCTCAGAGAGGCAAGACTATTGGGTACAGAAGAGGTGGGGGACATCGTCGTCCCAACTACAGGCAGGATCAGGGGCCTCCTCCACCATTGGCTCCCCCACCTTTACAGACTCCCGGGCCGATGAGACAGGATGATCGAGGTCAGAGGCAGATCACATGCTATGGTTGCGGCCAACCTGGGCACATCAGGACCCAGTGCCCGCATCAGGTCCACCCTCTTCCTCCTCCTCCACCCCAAGTGGCCCCTCCAGTTCACCAGGGCTGAGGACGAGGCCGAGGCCGAGGACATCACGGCCGAGGCCGAGATCGGGAACAGGTGTACGCGCTGGACCTCACGGAGCAGAGGAATCCCGAGGAAGTGATTACAGGTACTTTAATTTTGCAAGATTTATAAATTTTAAATTTTAAAAAGTGCCTTAAAAACCTTAGAAATAATATTTATCTTTGAACTCAAACAACCCAGGCATAGTTATGATCAGCGGCAAGCCCGCTCATACCCTCTTCGACACGGGTGCGTCACACTCCTTCGTGTCGGACACGTTTATTGAAGGATTAGAGGGAGTAGAGAAGTTTTCCAGCTTGGAAAAAAGTGTGCGACTTCCTGATGGCTCAGAACTTCGAACCACAGATTGCTGCAATATGGATGTCGAGATAGGGGGCAAGGCGTTCGAAGCTCCGGCAATGGTCTTGAGGCTACCAGACTTTGATCTGATTCTAGGCATGAACTGGCTCCATTGGAACTACGCACAGATAGATTATCCCTCGAAGAGGATCACACTCCGACATGGAGATTCTTACGTTACTATCGAAGGTATCCGACCTATCCCCCTTCTTTCATTGTCTTCCATACAGGCTGTTAAGGCCTATGAGCAAGGGGAGGAAGTGTATCTTATTTGCTTTGAGATGGTAGTAGTAGAGAGTTCTATAGCTGATATCCCAGTGGTACGGGATTTCTCCGATGTGTTTCCGGAGAAATTGCTCGGACTACCACTAGTTCGGGATTTGGACTTCAGGATCCAATTAGTGCCAGGGGCGAGGCCAGTGTCCCGGGCACCTTACAGAATGGCACCTAGAGAATTGGCAGAGTTCAGGACTCAGCTACAGGAACTTGTGGAGTCAGGATTTGTGCGGCCAAGTTCGTCGCCATGGGGAGCACCTGTTTTATTTGTGAAGAAGAAGGATGGATCCCTCCGACTGTGTATAGATTACAGGGAATTGAATAGGTTGACGGTTCGGAACACCTACCCATTGCCTCAGATAGATGAGTTATTTGATCAACTTCAGGGAGCCTTCTGGTTCTCTAAGCTCGATTTACGATCCGGCTATTATCAGTTACACATTTGGGAGGAAGACATACCGAAGACAGCATTCAGCTCACGTTATGGTTTATACGAATTCACGGTCATGCCATTTGGGCTCACGAATGCCGCCTCCGCATTCATGACCCTAATGAACCGTGTATTCGAACCATATTTGGATCGCTTCGTCATTGTGTTCATCGACGATATTCTGGTCTATTCCCGGACGCAGGAAGAACACGCAGAACATCTGGCCCATGTTTTACAGAGGTTGAGAGAGTTTCAGATGTATGCAAAGTTCTCTAAGTACCAATTTTGGCTACAGGAGGTGGCTTTTCGTGGTCACGTTTTTAGTGGAGCTGGAGTGGCAGTGGATCCAGCTAAGATAGAGGCGGTACGGGATTGGCCACGACCCAAGACAGCAGCAGACACCCACAGCTTTCTGGGATTGGCAGGATATTATCGTAAGTTTGTGGAGGGATTCTCAAGGATAGCCCTCCCCCTTACGTCATTGACGAAGAAGGATGCAAATTTTGTTTGGTCAGAACAATGTGAGGCAGCTTTTCAGGAGTTGAAAGACCGACTGACCTCATCCCCTATCCTTGCGCTCCCATCCGGGAGTGAAGGATTCCAGATCTACACGGATGCCTCTTATCAGGGGATGGGCGCAGTCTTGATGCAGCATGGACACGTCATTGCTTATGTTTCGAGACAATTGAAGAAACACGAACATAATTATCCGGTACATGACCTAGAACTCGGCGCCGTAGTATTCGCCCTAAAGACCTGGAGGCATTACTTATATGGGATTCATTGTGATATCTACTTGGATCACAAGAATCTTAAATATATTGATACCCAGAAGGATCTAAATCTACGACAGAGGAGATGGTTAGAGTTTCTCTGCGATTATGATTATCAGATTCATTATCATCTAGGGAAGGCTAATACGGTAGCTGATGCACTGAGTAGAAGAGCTGGCACTTCCGGATCGGAGCCTCGCTTGATGTCCTTAGAGCTGGTACGAATGTTGGAGGAGATGCACATTACCATGGTGTCTGAGTCAGAACCAGCAGTGTACCGAGAGTATTTAAATTCAGTGACCAGCGATGACACTATTCGGGAGCGCATCGTTACGCATCAGAGACTGGATACTGATTTAGAGCCTATTTTTTGCGCTTTGGAAGGAGGCAATTATGAGGACTACACGCTGGAGGACGATCTTCTTCGATTTCGTGGTCGAGTATACATTCCAGTAGGAGGTGGGATCCGGGATGACATCCTCAAAGAGGCACACTACTCCAGATATTCAGTGCATTCCGGCATCACCAAGATGTGGGCTGACTTACGACGGACCATGTACTGGCCAGGAATGAAGAGGGAGATCATATATCTTGTGACACACTGCGAGACTTGCCAGCGAGTGAAGGCCGAGTGCAAGAGCCCAGGCGGTGTATTACAGCCACTGCCAGTCCCAGAATGGAAGTTCGAGGATATTTCCATGGATTTTGTACACGGACTCCCTCGCTCCCATTCTGGGCACGATTCCGTCTGGGTTATTGTGGACAGATTGACCAAGGTAGCACGGTTCATCCCGGTCAGAAATGATGCCCCAGTTGCTGTGTTGGTGATGTTGTTTGTAGAGCAGTTCATCCGGTACCACGACGTTCCCAGGTCTATTATTTCGGACAGAGACAGCCGCTTCACCTCCAGAGAATGGAGGGCAGTGCATGCTTATTTGGGTTCCAGACTTACCTTTAGCACTGCCTTCCATCCGCAGACCGACAGTCAGATGGAACGGACGATACGGACTATGGAGGACCTGCTCAGGCAATGTGTATTGGATACGGGGAAGCCTTGGGAGAGGCTACTGCCACTGATCGAGTTTTCATACAACAACAACCACCAGGCCAGCATCGGGATGGCACCTTATGAAGCACTCTATGGGAGGAAGTGCCAGACACCGCTATCTTGGGTTCCAGATGTGGACACTCAAGCCCTCGGATCAGATTTTGTGGAAGATACGGAGGCCCAGATTCGCTTGATCAGGGATCGGCTTTTGGAGGCACAGAGCAGACAGGCAAAATATTATGACGCTCGGCACTGGAAGATAGAGTTCCAAGTTGGAGACAGAGTTTTCCTGAAGATTCGACCGGTATGCGGTGTCTCTCGGATACGGAGACACAAGAAGCTCAGTCCACGATACATGGGGCCCTACTTGATTTTGGAGCGTGTGGGCCCCTTGGCCTACCGACTGCAGCTACCTCCGGAGTTGAGCACCCTACATGATGTTTTCCATGTCTCTTCCTTGCGAAGAGCTCTCCTTCGACCTGAGCAGCATATCACCACTACAGCTGGACCGGTAGAGCCTGACCGTTCAGTTAGATTGGAGCCGATCCGGATCGATGATACGGCCGTCCAAGTGTTGCGGAAAAAGAAGGTCCCGCTCGTGAAGGTGTTGTGGTCCAACTACGGACGGGAGGAGCACACCTGGGTGCCGAGGGATCTGATGCTGGAGTGGCACTCGGAGCTATTTTCATCAGGTATTTTTAATATATGCTTTCTTTTAAAAGATCCTTAAATTCCTGCAAGTAGAACCCGTAGACCCAAACTTAAATTTCGGGGACGAAATTATTTGTTTTGTTTATAGGATTTGTAACATCCCATGTTACTTCTAGGCCCCTTAACTTAGATTGGGTTAGGCATGTGGTGAGTTAGGGGAAATTAGCTAGGTTTGACCCTAGGTGGTGAGTTGTAACCATGTAGGGCCCACTATAGGACCAAGTCAAAACTAGGTCAAACTAGACTAAATGAGGACCCTAGCCACACCATGACCTCCCACCACACTGCCCTAACCCTAATTACAATCTAAGTGGACCCAAGGTCATACCCTAGGTCAACACTTTGACCATAGTTGACCCAGGTCAACCTTGGATCTAAAGTGGTTAAACCCCACACTCATGAGCGCAATTGGATCAAGTAGGGCACCACCATGGCCCAATCCATGTTAGGTGATGACATGGAGTCCATGGCCATCATGTGGAGTCAGCCCACTCATCAAGTTGACCAAGTCAACCTAAAAGTCAACAAGTCAACATTTTACCTTAAAGAAGAAAGATGTGAGCCCAAGTCATTTCCCATGGACCAAGCCCACCAAATTTGGCCCATGACCAGCCAAGTGGCCAATAACCAGCCCTACCCCCTGGTTGAGGAGAGAGAATGCATGCAAAGGAGCAATTTGGAGAAAACACCAAAATGAGGAGAGAGGAAGAAAGAAGTGATGGAGGAGGCCATGTGGTCTTCATCTCCTCAGCCCAAAAAGGTGCTGGCCGACCACCCCACCACATTTCAGAAGAAAATGGGGCATGACACCCACTTGTCACCCATGGTGGAGCAACCAAAGTGTAACCCCGAGCTCACCTCGGCCATATCTCCATGTATAAGCCACCTCAGTCCAATTCACCCCCACCAACTGTAACATCCCATTTCCGGCTAGACCCCTAGGAGTCGGTTGGTCGAATCAGAACCCCAGGGAGCACAAAAAGTGAAAATAAATCGACCGTGTTTTCGGGTCAAGGGTTGGTCACGCCCGTGACCGACCCGTCACGCCCGTGACTTGGGCGTGACTACTTCGACGATCGTCGATCTCCACGAGACGATCGTCGAACGTGCTGTCTGGGCATGTCACGCCCGTGACCAAGGTGTCACGCCCGTGACTATGGGGGTGACCCCATCGACGATCGTCGATTGCCGTGAGACGATCGTCGAGCTTGCGGCCCGGGCATGTCACGCCCGTGACATGAGTGTCACGCCCGTGACCTAGGGCGTGACCAGCCTTCGACGATCGTCGAACTCAATTCGACGGTCGTCGACCTCGAAATTTGCCGTTCGGGCATGTCACGCCCGTGACCTAGAGGTCACGCCCGTGACTTAGGGCGTGACCAGCCTTCGACGATCGTCGATCTCAATTCGACGATCGTCGACCCACAATCTGCCGTTTGGGCCTGTCACGCCCGTGACCCGAGGTGTCACGCCCGTGACCTTCCATCGACGATCGTCGATCTCAGTTCGACGATCGTCGAACCCAGAATTGGCTATCCGGGCCTGTCACGCCCGTGACCTATGTGTCACGCCCGTGACATTGGCCGAAACGACGGTTCAGGCCCGAAATTATTCCAACACGCGTGGTAATAAATGCTGGTGTGGGAAGTTAGACCAGGAGTAACTACCGGCCGTTTTCCTTCTGAAATCATATAATAAATGAGGAAAAGGTGGTCCAATAGAAAACCGCCAGCTGGACACACCTGTTCAGTTCCGCCATTTCTTATCCCTTCACCGTAACCGAAACGTTAAGGGGGAAACTTCATGGACATAATGGCTTTTACCATTTCATCTTCCCACTTCCTGAGTTATAAAAGCCCACTTAGGGAAAGAGGAGAAGGTTACACGCTCAAGTAATCAGAACAGACCCTTGTTCTTGCTGTAGGAGAAGTCCAGCAAACGCCACCACCGCGCCATGGCACCCCGACGTTCTTCTCGCCTTCAAACCGCGAACAAGGTCCTCCTCTACTCCTTCTCTTTCATGGGTAGATCTTAGGATTCTTAGAAAGGAGGTTCGCGCTCAACGGAGCCGGACCCGTCTCTCGTTTTCATGGAAAAACCATGAAAAAGGGTATTTTGAGTTCGCCGGAAACCGCCACCTCCGGCGGCCAAACCACCGCCGACCGATAGCCATCGCCTCAACGGAGGTGGTGGTGGTGGTGGCTGGCCAGGGAAGTGACCGAACGGCGGCGACGGACCACGGAATGCTTACAGGAAAAACGTTTTCCTGTGTCTGTTCGGGTTCTTGAAGAAGATGAACAGTGGATTTAATATACAATACATAGATTATTATATAGAACATAGTGGAAAAATAGGTTATTTGAATGTATTTTTGAGGCTGCAAAACGAAGCACTTAGAGGCCGATTTAGGAAAAATGACCAGTCACAAAAGTTATAGCCCTCTGGGTCTACTTTAATTTAAAATTAATTTTATTCAATTTGGGTGAGTGGTTTGACCACAGCACTCAGTTTGGTGGGATCAAGACCTAGGCTAACCAGAAATTGAAATGGTTGCCCACGGTTCATAACATGTCCAAATGATTTGAAATTTGGACTGGAGGTCTAAAATATGTATATCGAGAGGCTGTCCAAAAATGAGAATTTTTGGAGAACTTTTGCCTAAAGTTTTTGTAAAAATTTAATAAACGATATGAAATTAATTAGGAGATGAAATTAAGCCCAAACTCCCCCAAATTTTGGGTGGTGGTCCCTGGCATCAATATTAAGATCTGAACAAAATTTCAACTCGATTGGTCGAGTTTTGAATAGGGAAGTATCAAGTCCTAGATAGGTCTTGGTGAGGGGTACTTTGGGGAAAAGTACGATTGGAGATGGAGTGGACAAATCTCCTCAAAAGAGGCTGAAGTTGTTGGCCACTGATTTGTTGAGTCTATGTCTACCCTCTTGGGTAACATGGTGTGGCTTAGGGTGGATTTTACCCTAAGAGATTGGCTCAAATCCAACAGTTGGGAGTTTGAGGTTTGTGAAGGACATAGGAGCAAAAGCTCTTGTATGCCCTTGAAATTTGGAGGAGAGGGGGATGATATAATGAAAACCCTCTGGTTGAAATAGTGAAGGAATTGGAGGTAGTTAGGTACCTCAAAAGTTGAGATGTCGGAATAGGATAGAAATGTAATTTAGTTATTTTAAGCACTAAATCTAATCCAAAAATTATGAAACTCGGGAGGAGGGGGTTTTAGGATGTTTTAGACTTACAGTAAATCTTCTGGAATTTTATGATTATTAAATATTATACTTCATGTGTTAAAGGATTAATTGCCGGAATTATTATTTTAATTATTTGGAGCTTTAAAATTAATTATAATCAGTTGAAATTCTGGATTTAGATCTTTGTTAGTAGCACAATGACCCCTGGATTTTTATAGAATTTTATGTTGAGTAAATCTAGTACTTTATTCACAGATGATAGAAAAGGGCTTTTATGTTTAAAAATTAATTATGGATAAAATACTTGCTGGAAAATTATGAAACTTGGCCAGTGCTAATTTTAGGCCTTTATCTGCATGTCATGAATTACCTATAATTTTTGGAAGAATATTTTCTGTACTTGCTTCATAAACAATAGAAGTTAGAGATTATTTCTAAAATAGCTTTCATGCCATTTTGATGATTGAAAAATTATGATACTTAGGATTTAACCTATTGAAATAACCTAGTATTTATCATAAAATTGCTGGACATCTTGCATGAGAACTTAGGGTAGTTCATGTTCAAACCGGTAGTCCTTGGATTTTCGAGGAATTTAATTAAATGCCAAATAAATTAGGAATAATTCCGTTTTCTGGATTTAGGTCAATTAGGTCATGGTAAGTCTTCAGTAAATAATTTAGGGCATTTGGATGAGTAATGGATCATTTCATAACCGGTTCGACATGTAGCCTAGGTCGGTCTGCATTTAGAAAGTTGTGAAATGCAATAGGACATGATCTGAGGAAGATATAAAGAGTAGTGAGTAGTGGTGATAGCTAGAGTTAAGAGGTGCTCGGGTTTGGCGAAAGATCGCTTTTCCCGAAGAGTGGAAGGTTTAAAAAATCACCCTAGGATAGTCTATCGTAATATGAGAAGGAAATCGGGTTAAGGGAAATAAACCAATAACAATAAGTGCCTTGCGAAAGGGAACTTCGGGCCGTAATGCACCGTCTTGGTTCCTAGTGCCCCTTGAGAGCCCTTCACGGGGTATACTGGGGGCAGTCCTGGGCTAACGTAAACTGTAATAATAAACTGGCAAGAGTAACTTAGTAACTAGGATTGCACTTTTCACAAACACTGTTGGCACAGGAAGATTGATGAGAGCTTCGGCTCGGTTGGTTTGGAGACGGACGGATGTTCCGGGGAGCTTCGGCTCGGTTGGTTTGGAGACGGACGTTTTGGTCTGGGGAGCTTCAGCTCGGTTTTTATGTGTTTACGATAAACTTGCATGTGCATAAAATAGGAAAAGTTAAGGTGGTGGGTCTTTCGATATCGGGGAGTTCGATTGCACCGACACCGATATCGTTGACTCGGCGGGGTGATTAGCACTTCGCCAGCAGAAGTCCGGTGCGCCAGCCGGCAAGAGTACGCAGGCGTCCGCTTAGTGCACCAAGCGTTGAGGCGTACGATAGGTCAGACCAGTGGTGCTTTTACTGGTTTTGGAGGTGGGCGAGGCCCAACCCACCGCTTCCGTTTGCCACTACGGAGGTATCCTGGGAGGTAACGGCTCCGAAAGGGGGAACTAAAGGTCTGTGTGCACAGAGTCGGGTGTGTGAGTTGCACTGCATGTTTCATCATACCCACTAGCATGTCATAGCATAATCGATTCATTTAACCCTGACACCTAAAGTATAAGTGGTATGGGATGCTTATACATTAGGACCTGCAAAACGACCCCTTGGTCTATAAGCTTGTGTGGGCAAGTTTATAAATCAAAGGTTAATTTCAATATATAACAACCGTTGCTGTTTGATAACCGACACCCCAACGTATAAGTGGTATGGGACACTCTATACGATGGGAGCCTTGCAAAAGATCCCTTTTGCTTATGTGTTCTCGCATAAGTGAAGGTTTAAATTCATATAATTGCTTTTCTTACTGCTAGACCTATTATAACAATTTATTAACTGCTCACCTAACACAACTTGCTAGATTAGTTTCCGCTGCCATCTGTTCATGTTTAATCTCTACCATCATGTCCTTCCCTTTCTTCCTCCCCGCTCGGTACCTAGGAGCCATGGGGGAAGGGGTAGGGGATGATAGGACTTAGTCTTTATGACTAACGGTTTTCGAACCGCATCATTTAGGGGATCGTGGAGCCCAGCATGGAGGAGCAGCCCCAGAGATCGGTGCGCCTAGAGATGGGGCAGTCTAGCTCCGGAGTTCACACAGCCGGGACCGTGAGTCTCGACCTTGAGTAGCTTCTGTTTTCGCTTCCGCATGAGAGACTTGTAGTGAGGACATTTTGTACCGGGCATAAGCCCGTATTTTTAGTACTCTGATGATTTCTGTGGACACTCCCTTCGTGGAGCTTTATTTTATATATGTGATTTTATTATTGTGGACTGATTACTCTTACTGTTATATTGTGCTACTTTTCTGTGATCGAATTGACCGGCAGAATCGGCGCCTTGTGGTGATGATCCTTCAGGACGTGAAGGAGTCTCCGCAAAGCGGCGGTTCTGGGTCTAAGACCCCGGTGGTTGAAAAAGAAAAAAAAAAGGGGGTCTTACACCAACAGCTTCAGAAGGAGGAATCGACTGGAGAACGATAGCTGGAACAGAGAAATCGGTGGAGAAAAGAGGATTTGGGCAGGAGATCGCCGGCGCACCACCACCATGCCAACCTGCCGCCTGACTCGCTGCCGAGCCCCAATCCAGGTCCGTTTCGCCTCACCTCTCCACATACTAGCTTCCTAGATCATTTAGGAGAGAAATCGGGCTCAATTGAGCCCGATGCCATGTGAGAAAATCTCGATTTTTCCGAGAATTTTATACCTCTCGGGATCGCCGGCGCCGCCGTCTCCCGCCGCCTCATCGCCGGGAAATGGAAGCCACCACCACCACCGTGAAGGTGATGGCACCGTTGGCTGGCCACGGCGCCGCCTCAGCCGGCCGGAAAATGTCCCGTAACGTGGCCCAGGAAACACCAATCCAGGCCGTCCATTCATTGGGGACGATGAAACGATCCCGTCCATCTAGCTTTAAGATTCGCGCTGTATCAATATGTATATATATTGATTTAAATAAATGAACAGTGATTATTGTCACACTTTTACAGCCTATTTCTATGTGAAAATTAGGGCACCCAGATACATTTCTAGGTCAGGACCCCTGAAGATAATTTGTAGCCCTAGGCCTTAACTTTCCAATGCCACAATAATCTTGGACTTTGACCCAGTGGTCTGTCCTGTAGGTCAATTCTCCTAGGACTGGTCCTAGGCTAGGGCAGATATTAATTTGAGTGCCCATGCTAAAACAGTGATCCACATGGCCTAAAATTTTGGACATGTGCATGTTTAGGGCATACCTAGCCCATGCCAAAAATTAGGAATTTTTGGAATACGTTTTCCTATAGTTTTGTTCAAAATGTCAAAAATTAAATAATTGGAATAAATGGAGTGTTAAGCCTCCAAATGGTCCCAAATTTTGGTGGCAAGTCCTATGGGACATGGTTAGGGTCTGACAACAATTTCAGCCCATTTGAAACCACTGCATAATGGGTTAACCCACTTGCAAGTGTAGGCTAGAATGTGCCTTGGTGTGCAATTAGCAATTTTGCTAAAATGTGTATTTATTCATCTCAGGACTTCTGAAGACCTTGAAATTAATTCTAAAGGATATTTAGGTCAAATGCAGCCCCTCAAAATTATTATGGGGTTTTTGGGAACAAAAATCCCATTATTTGGAATTATTGAAAACTATGGTTTTATTGGAAAATAAAAATAAAAATTAGATTCAATCAAGCAAAAATCCTCAAATTTGGTCCTGTTAAATATTTGGATATAATTGAGTTGGGGTAATTTTATTTTCTTTGTTTGAGATCTTTTAAAGTAGAATGTTATGTAAATGACCATTTTACCCCTATTGCTTTTATTCATGATTTAATGAAAATATAGGTCAGAAAAATTTGGGAATATTTTTAGAGGTGTATATAGATAATAGTTAACTGAAATATTTATTTCAGAATTTTTGGTTGTGCATACAAATTTTAATTGATCATAATGACATTTTATTAAATACTTAAGAAATTGAATTGCAAGTCTATAACATTGTTAAAGTTGATGAAACTTTGTCAGTAGCCTTATTTTGATGATTTAGATCCCCTGTAATTTTCCTAGAATTTTTGTGATTAAAGTTCTCATACTTACTTTGAAGAGTGGTAATTAAGATGGTTTTGTCATAATTAACAAATAAATACAAATGTTTGGTGAGAAATTATAAACCTTGGGAAATAGTGATATTTCATCATGTTAATGGTTAGGATAATTATTTTGTATCATTAGGGCTATGCAAAGACACACTTCATATGTTAAATGACCTTGGGAAATATTGGGAGAAAATAAATTAATTATGAAAATAATTGAGAAAATTGTGAAAATTACCATACTCATTCTAGTAGATCATACCACCATAGGATAAATATTTGGGGGTTGGTGGCCCAAGGATTTGGAAGTTCGATTTTGGGGTGGTACTAGGCCTTGGGGTGCGCATAGTAAAGGTAGGCTATACTATAGGCCGCTAGGGAACGAATCAACATCTGAGTTAGAGTCTAAGATCGGAAGTATAACCCTGGGTGGCAGATGTATTCTAGAGACGTGAGTAATAGCGCACCCTTAGACTTACCTAGGAGGAGTCGACGGAAGACCGTCGTTCCTCAATCCATACCTAAGTCACTATGCCACTATATGTAACAGGAGAGAGAAAAAGGGATTCTGGGTAGACATCAACTAAAGTAAACATCCTTGAGAAAGGGAGCTTTGGGATTCAGCCCATCGTAGCTCCTAGTGCCCCTGAGAGCCCTTCACCCGGAATACCTTGGGAAATCTTGGGATTAACCTTAAGTCACTAGGTATAACAACCGGTAGACAAGAGTAGTCTAATAGGTTAAGTGTAATGGACATGTGCTCACTCGTGCCGGGTTGGAGGGGCTTGGAGTCTATTGACTACTTGCTCACCCGTGCAGAGTTGGAGGAAAGAGATTGACATATATATACTCACCCAGGCAGGGTTGGAGGTTTTGTAGCACATACTCACCCGTGACGGGTTGGAGAGATTTGGGACAGGATAGTCCTTCGAGCTGGAGGCTCAATATATTATACTTGCATGTGTATATACTAGTGGCGGGCCATGCGGTACTGGCCAGTCGTCACACCGAAGGCAGTACGGTGGACCAGGCGGGTGCGAGGGTTAGACGGACCAGTAGGTTGTTTATACTGAGGTCTGGAGGACTTTTCCCCATAACGCGCACCCGGCCCAACAAGACTCACAGGTAGTCAGCAAAGTGGTACGCAGAGGCTCTAGAGTGCACTTGTCGGTGTATAGAGGCGTACAAGAGAGGTCTAGGCCTGGTAGTGTGTTGGAACCCTAGGTTTTGATTTGAGTTCAGTCCTCTCTTTCTATCTCTTGAACCAAGATTTATCTATGGTCAAAGGTTAGTTGATTGTTTAGATTCTCTAGTTGTGTAGAATTGCTTTTCCCGATGAATGTTTGGTTAAGTAGTTTTTCGTTCGACTATAGTCGAACGTCGCTCGACTATCATCTATCGGCTGATCGACGATCGTCTATCAGTTGGTCGACGTTCTGTCTGCGTTAATAGCTCGACTATCTGTTGATAGGTCGACTATCTGTTTGCTTTGATAGTTCGACTATCTGTCCTGATAGTTCAACTATCTGATAGCTCGACTATGTGTTGATAGGTCGACTATCTATTTGCTTTGATAGTTCGACTATCTGCCATGATAGTTCAACTATCTGATAGCTCGACTATCTGTTGATAGGTCGACTATCTGTTTGCTTTGATAGTTCGACTATCTGTTGATAGGTCGACTATCTGTGTTGCTTTGATAGTTCGACTATCTGCTTGGATAGTTCAACTATCTGATAGTTCGACTATCTGTTGATAGGTCGACTATCTGTTTTGTTTTGATAGGTCGACTATCTGTTGATAGGTCAACTATCTGTTTTCTGTGATAGGTCGACTTTCTGCTTGATAGGTCGACTATCTGTTTTGCTTTGGTAGTTCGATTATTTGTCTGGATAGATCGACTATCTGATAGCTCGACTATCTGTTCTGATAGGTCGACTATCTGCCGAGGTAGTTCGACTATCTTCTTTGATAGTTCGACTATCTGGATCGTTCGACTATCTGTCTAATAGGTCGACGATCTCCGTGCGTCGGTCCACGATCTCCGAGAGTCGTTCGACGTTTTGCTGTTTATGTTATATAGTTTTGTCGTCTTCTGTGATGTGACTAATTTCATAATTATTTTGGCATATTTTATAAAAGATTATCTGAATAAATTGTGATAACTCTTCCATGCAATATCTATTCTATTCTTTATGCATGAGCTAATCTTTTCTGATAAAGTTGTTTGTCTTATAGCTGAGATATGATTTCTGCCAGGCTGTCCTTTATAGCCGTTAGACTCAAAAAGTCTTCCTTGGCTGTAAAGAGTCTTTTCTGATGTGACTTTCTCTTATATTATTTCATCAGAAGTATTTGCAGCTTCTTAGATAGCTTTATCCTTTTATAGGATATCTGCGTGCAGTATTTTGTTTTGCTTTATGCTTTTTGCAGCCCAGCTTGCAGAGTTCAGTAAAAGACAAGATTCAAACTCTATTAGAGCCGTTGCTGCTGCTGATATATAAAGACTTCTTTGAAGAAAGAAATCAACTAGTTCTCAGATAAAAAATTCATGCAGCAAGCTTACAACAAGATCAAGTTTACTGCTCTCAGTAATCTTCACTCAACTGAGAAGTGTTAGCTCTTCTGCTCTTCTTCAACCTGAGTTCTCCTGTTTCCAGGAAGTTCTGACTCAGAGATCTTTTGAAGAAGAAGAAGAAGATAACTGCTAGAATATTTTCATTTCTTATTTTATATCTTCTTGTAGTTCTTCCTTCAGAATTTACTGAAGTGTTTCTGCACTGAAGCAAGACTTCACCTGGACGTTCTTTGAGCCAGGGGGAGCCTTGATTCTTTTAGAGCTTTCTAGCTCAGTGCAAGTTATTGTGCTTCTCTAATCTATTGTAAAATAGAGAAGACACCTTAACCTCCTTTCCCCCTCCTGTACAGGGTTATTACTCCCTTCAAAAGTATCCCTTGGTGGCAGGGCACCTGATCAAAAACCTGTGTTGGTTTTTAGACACCTGATCAAAAGTCTAAAGGGTTTCTTGATCTACCTGAAGCAGATCTTGTTGGTGGTAGGGCACCTGATCAAAAACCTGAGTGGATTCCTACCTTGTTGGTAGAAGAATGGACGTACCCAAGTTGTTTGGGGAACCACTATTAATTCCTTGTGTCGTCTGGATTGCTTTATTTAATTACTTGCATTGTGGCTGTGATTAGATCTTAACTAGGTTTGCTAGTTGCTGTTTAGGTTTCCTAGCCTTAACTGTAATTACAGTTGGCTTCCTCTTTGTGCACAACACTTGTGTTAGGCTCTAAGGTTTAATCTTAATATCTATAACTTTTATTCCGCATTTAACTCCAAGGGAGTTGAGTAGAAAGTCAACTTTGCTAGTGCAATTTTTGATTACTCTATTCACCCCCCCTCTAGAGTAGTATCTATCCCTTCTCTTTCAATTGGTATCAGAGGGAGGTTGACTGACTGAATAGGCCAACACCTAAGTCACAAGATCCTGATAGATACCAAAGTTTATAGATATTCACTTTCACTATCATGGCCCAGTCAAATTATATATGAACTCTATTGATGAAAGTATTTTTGCTTCTATTTTGACAGGACCACCAAGAGCACCTGCTGCAGCTACTGCCTCATCATCGTCTGATATGAGTGCAGTGCCTCCTCCAGACTACAATGATGAGTACAAAAAGGCAAAGATAGCAGATGCCAAGGCAATGAACATTCTGGCTCAGACAATGTCTGATGAAGTATTCCAGAAGGTTGCTGACTGCTCCTCAGCAAAAGCTATGTGGGATACACTGAACCAGATTATAGCTGGTTCAGCTGATGAAAGGAAGGACAGGAGGTCCAACCTTATCTCACAATATGAGAATTTCATGAAAACTGATGCTGAATCAGTTGAAGCTATGTACACAAGGCTCAGCCTAATAATCAATGAGCTGAGGACCCTTGACAAGGATATTTCATTGACAGAGGTCAATGATAAGATTCTTATGTGCTTCCCTAGCACATGGGATCTGAGGATCTGGCCTATCAAGGAAGCCAGAAGCACAAATGAAATCTCAACAGAAGCCCTTCTCGGAAAGCTAAGTCTTTTGAGCAAGTGCTGAAGTCCAGGGAAGCTGAAGCTGAAGCAAAGACCCCAACTCCTACAAGAAAAGAGCAAACCCTTGCTCTTAAAGCTGCTGACACTTCTGAAGGCAGCCAGTCCAATGAGAAACTGATGGCATTATTTTCCAAAAGGTTTCTCAAGATGGGAAGGAAGGAATTCAGAAAGAAATCTTCAAAGTATGAAGATAAGCCAAGGTATGATCGCACCCCTTCTAAAGAAATAATCTATTATGGTTGCAGGAAGCCTGGACATATTCTTCCAGATTGTCCAGAGGAAAAGAACAAAGATAAAAGAAAAGACAAGGATCAGCACAGGAAGCACTCCAAGCCATCCTCCTACAAGAATAAAAAGAAGGAGAGAGGCTTTGTTGCTGAAACCTGGAGCGATTCTGATGAGGAATCCTCTTCCTCAAGCTCCAGTGAGGATGAAGAAGAAAAGAAGGCAAAGGAAGTTTGCCTGATGGCAATTGATGCCTACAGCAACCACTCAGCTGTAGAGATTTCAGATTTAGATGAAGAAATGCCAACAAAAGATGAGGTACTATCTTCTTATGATTTCACTTCTGCAGAATTTAGATTAGAATTTAAATCTTTATGTTTAGATTTAATTAGTTCTGAAAAATAGATTAAAGAACTTAGACATAGGCTAGCTGAATCAGAAATCATATCTATTAAAAACATCAAGTTAAAGTAAGATCTCACTAATTCTAGTGAAGAAATTAAATTTCTTAAGAATTAGTTAGCTAAATCCAAAAGGTTAGAAGAATCTCTAAATGGTAGAAGCCTTAAGTTGCTTGAAATAACCAGCATGTCTAACACTAGGACAGGCAATTACAAATTAGGCTTAGGAGCTTCTTCTAGTGAACCCCCAATCATTCTTAAAAACCATCTTTCAACTCCAGTGAATTTTATTTCATCTAGTTGAATAAAAAACACTGAGCAAGTCAATCAAGTAAATAGAGCTTTAAATAAAGCTAAAAGAGAGAAAAGAAAACAGAAATTTAAGGAATTACAAAAAACGTCGAACGCTGCTCGACGATCGCAGGCTCAGTGGTCGAACGAAGCTCGATGATCTGAGCATCTATCGTCGAACGTCGATCGACGATCGCAAGCTCAGTGGTCAAACGGAGATCGACGATCTGAGCAGCCATCGTCGAACGCTGGTCGACATTTCCAACATGAATTTCAAAATTACACCCAGAACTTTAGAAACCCGAATATGAATAGAAACCCTAGGTTCATTGACCCATCATCTGCATGGAGAATCCCAACTAGGAGATCTTACCAATTAGGTTATCACCCTCAGCCTGCTTATTCATTTATTTCCAGTTTTTCTTATGTGAAAAACAAGGGACCCAAGGTTACCTGGGTCCACAATGTTTAAATTGATTTATTTGCAGGTGAAGACCTATCCTATCACTCAAAATAAGTGGTATTTGGATAGTGGTTGCTCCAAGCATATGACAGGAAATAAAGAACATCTGTCAAAGTTCAAAGCAAAGCTTGGCCCAAAGGTAATCTTTGGAGATTCAAGCTGTGGTCAAACTGAAGGCTATGGCAGGATGACAATTGGATCTGTTACATTCAAGAGAGTTGCTTATGTGACTGGACTGAAGCACAATCTAATTTCAGTAAGTCAGTTATGTGATGCTGGATACCAGGTATCATTCTCTAACTCTCTTTGTAATATTACTTTAAATAATAATGTTGTATTAGTAGGCATTAGACAAGGTAACATTTATTTAGTAGATTTTAATTCAACTGATTCTGAAATCTGCCTGTTTAATGAAGTAACTAATAATAATACCTTGTGACATAAAAGGCTTAGCCATGTTAACCTCAAGAATATATCTAGGTTATCTAAACACAACCTTGTTAGAGGTTTACCTTCTTGTCCCTACAAGAAGGAGAGCCTATGAAAGGCTTGTCAACTAGGCAAGCAAACCAAGAACTCTTTTAAATCAGTAAATAAAAGTGATTCTCCTAGAATCCTATATTTATTACATTTGGACCTATTTGGCCCAATAAATGTACAGAGTTTAGGAGGGAAGTATTACACCCTAGTCATTGTAGATGACTTCTCTAGGTTCACTTGGGTGTTCTTTTTGAGAACTAAGGATGATAACTTCAAAGCCCTTACAGACTTTCTATTATGTGTGCAGACTGAGTACTCTACTCATGTGGCCTTGATCAGAAGTGATCATGGTACTGAGTTTGACTCTCTTCTCATGCAAGAATTCTGTGAGAGAGAAGGTATCAAACATAGCTTCTCAGCTCCTAGAACTCCCCAACAAAATGGGGTAGTTAAAAGGAAGAACAGAACACTAATTGAAGCTGCTGGCACATTGTTGGTAGATGCTAATATGCCTCTTTCCTATTGGGCAGAAGCTGTTAGCACAGCCAACTATGTCTTGAATAGAAGTCTGATACACAAGCTTAAGTGTAAAACTCCTTATGAGTTACTTAAAGGAAAGAAACCTAAAATAAATTATTTTAGAGTGTTTGGCTGTATTGTTTATATTCATAATAACAATAAAGAATATCTTAGAAAGTTTGAAGCAAAGGCTTCAATGGGAATTTTTCTTGGATATTCCCAAGTAAGCAAAGCTTATAGGGTTTTTAATAAATCATCTTCTAAAATTGAAGAGTCTGTTCATGTGTCCTTTGATGAATCCCAAATGTTTTACAAGGAGAAGGAAACTTCCCCTTCCTCAAGTTCATTACAGGTACAAGAATCTTCCAAAGATGTCACTCAAGAAATCCTCCATCTTTCAACTCTTAATATCACTGAATCAGACAGTGATGAAGACATTGCAGAAGTTGTTGCTGTACCACCAATAGTAGATCAAATTCCTCCTGAGGAATTAATCCCAACTATTGCTGAAGATCACATCCCACCTGCTGATGTTGTCACACTTAGAGATCATCCTACATCTCAAGTGATAGGAGACATATCAGCTGGTGTTCAAACAAGACATCAGTAAAGACAGGATGTGATGCATGCTTGTTTCCTCTCACAGATTGAGCCCCTCACCATTAAAGATGCTGAGCTAGATCCCCACTGGATCATTGCTATGCAAGAGGAACTCAATCAGTTTGAGAGATGTAAAGTATGGACTTTGGTTCCAAGACCTAAAGGCCAACTGATCATAGGCACCAAGTGGGTGTATAGAAACAAGTTGGATGCAAATGGCATCATTGTAAGGAATAAAGCTAGGCTTGTAGCTCAGGGCTACAAACAGGAGTAAGGTATAGATTATGACCAAACCTTTGCTCCTGTTGCAAGGCTAGAGGCAATAAGGATCTTCTTAGCCTATGCAGCCCACAGAAAGTTTAAAGTTTTTCAAATGGATGTCAAAAGTGCTTTTCTAAATGGTGAGCTAAAGGAGGAGGTGTTTGTTGAACAGCCACCTGGTTTTGTTTCTTCAACTCAGCCCTCACATGTATTCAAGTTGCAGAAAGCTCTTTATGGACTAAAGCAAGCTCCCAGAGCCTGGTATGAGACTCTAGCTAGTTTCCTATTAGAGCACAACTTTGTTAGGGGAGTAGTTGATAGAACCCTCTTCGTCAAGCACCACAAGGACACAATCCTGTTAGTTCAAGTGTATGTGGATGACATTATTTTTGGTTCCACTGATCCCAAACTGTGCAAAAAGTTTTCTAACTTGATGCATTCCAAGTTTGAGATGAGTAGTATGGGTGAGCTGTCTTACTTTCTTGGTCTCCAAGTAAAGCAAGATGCTGATGGCATCTTCATCTCCCAATCCAAATATGCCAAGGAATTGGTAAAGAAGTTTGGGATGGAAGATGCTTCAGCAATGCATACACCTAAGGCTACTAATGTAGTTATTGATTCTGATGATCAGGGAAACCCTGTAGATCAAAAGAATTATAGGGCCATTGTTGGTTCCCTATTGTATTTAACTGCAAGTAGGCCAAACATAATGTTTGCTACATGCCTTTGTACTAGATTCCAGGTCAACCCCAAGGAATCTCATCTGATTCTTCTCAAGAGAATCTTGAGATACCTGAAGGGATGTCCAAATCTAGGACTTTGGTACCCAGCTGAGTCAGAATTTGAATTAATTGGATATTCTGATTCTGATTAGGCTGGTTGTCGAGTTGACAGGAAAAGTACCTCAGGAACTTGTCAATTCCTGGGAGAGAGATTGGTCTCTTGGTTCTGTAAGAAGCAGGCCTCTGTCTCAACATCAACTGCAGAAGCTGAATATATAGCAGCCGCTAGTTGTTGTTCACAGATCCTGTGGATACAAAATCAACTTTTGGATTATGGGTACTCACACAAGAACACTAAAATCATGTGTGATAGTACAAGTGCTATCTCCATTGCACAAAATCCAGTGCACCACTCTAAAACAAAGCACATTGAGATTAGACACCATTTCCTGAGAGATTGTGTGGAAAAGACCAAGATCAGCCTTGAGTTCATATCTACAGACCTTCAGAGAGGTGATATATTCACCAAGCCCTTAGATGAATAGAAGCATCTGTTCTTTTTAGTTCAACTAGGCATGATCAATGGAAGAGACTAAGTGTGACGTCTGCCTTGTTGAAATCTGTTCGAAGATAGTCGAACGACGTTAGACGATAGTCGAGCGGATCAAGCCTATCGTCGACCTATGGTTGAAGATAGCTTATCTGCTTGAAGATCATCGACCGACGTTCGAAGATAGTCGAACAGGTCGAGCTTATCGTCGATCTATGGTTGACGACAGATTGCTGTTTGTGAAGACAGAAATAGTCGAACGATTGATCGACTACTCTGCTTCAGGACCGATCGTCGAACGACCGTTCAACCATCGTCTCCAGTATCTTTTAAATAGATCGACGATCGATGTTTTAATATAAAGCCGATGGTCGACCTAGGTTAAAAGATAGTTGCTCTTATCGTCGACGAAGAGCGTCTTTTCGTATTCCGTCTTCCCGCTTGCTCTTTGTCTTGCGCTCCGTCCTCGCTGTCTCTCTCTCGTCTTCTCCAGTGTTTTCGATGGCGATTGCTCTAGCGCTTCTTGCAGTAGTAAAGTTTGATGCCGGTTTCAGCGTAGATTTTTACGCCTTCAGCTGTTGCGAACCAGGGATAGTGGAGATTCTGAATCTGTGCAGAGATCAAGGATTAGAGAAACTCATGTCTTATAGAATAAAGATAAACAATCAAGAGATCAAAGAGTGGGCCTTCACTTCATCTTCTACTGATGATTCGATGACTGGAACAATTAGCGGAGAAGAGGTAATATTGACTCCCGCTATTCTGACTGAAATTTTTTGATTAATTAATGGTGAAGAAGATTATGAGCAAGATGCTCCTGAGTTCGTAAGAATGTTAACTGAGCTGGGACACGCCGAAGGCATTCCCTCCAAGCTGCTCAAGGTGAATTTCCCGTTCAAGATCAAGTTTTTGCGGAAATTGTTGGAAAAGTGCTACTGGGAAAGCACTCAGCCCACGATAATATTACAAGGCAACAATTTGCACTAATGTGTGCAATTGTTAATAAGAAGCAGATAAATTGGGCAGGCATTATGTTTGATTTAATAAGGAAAAAGAATGGAAATAAAGAGGTTACCCTAGGAAGGGTAGTTGGAATTTTTCTGAAGGAGAAATACCCTCACCTGCTTGTGTCAGCCGCCTCCTCCATCAACGCAAGTAAGAAGATGGATCCATCCTTGTTCTCAAAATGGAAAAGGACCTTCTGAAGCCCGCTCCCGCAGGGGTTGCTCCAGTTACTTCTGAGAGCACTAGGACTGTCGCAGTCACTCCCCCCTTCTAGCATCTGGCTCAGCAAATTTATCTCTTCCATCTTCTTCATCAGTTCTGCCGTCTACTTCAGTTGAAGTTCCTTCAACTTCAATTGAAGTACGACATTCGGCTTCTCCTCCTGCATCTCCTCTCCCGACTCATCTTGTTGGGATATCTCAACCCAGTTTTGATTTGTTGGTGTCTGAGATTCCCTCTCCTCCTCAGTCACCAATTCCCTCTTCAGATCATCTTGATCACCCTGCATCCACCCATGTATCTCCACATCATTTTGCAGCTCCATCTCCAGTTCCATCTCCAGCTCATCTTGCATATACCATCACTGCTGCTCTTCCACCCTCTGAAATTCCTCCATCATCATCATCATCATCATCTTTTGAAATTACTCCTGCATTTATATCTAGCATTGTGGAGTTAATTACCCCCTCAATCAAAATTATGATTGATGAGGCAATTGCTCCCCTTGCTTCTTCTATCTCCTCTCTAACTGCTGTTATTCTGAAACTCTCCAAGTCTACTGAGCCCTCTTCTTCTAGGGGCCTGGTTTCAATTTCTACTGAAATCAGGCAGGGGGAGAAGCTTGATGAAGACGTCTCTGAGCAGCCCTTGGCCTCTCCTCCAGCAGTTCATCTTGCAGTAATAGAGAAAGCAATCGAAGATTCAGCTCCTCCTCCTCCTCTATCTGAACAGGAAATTTCTGATGCAGTTTTGAAATCTGAATTCATTGTTAAAGCCTGTTTAGAAGAGAGTTCTACTCCCTTGGTTTCCCTATACCTAGAAGGAATCATCACATCCTTTCTAGATGAATTGTGGGAGTTAGGACATGCAGTGGTCGATTCTGAAGGTATTCCCTTTACTTATTTTTTAGACTTGTTAACTGATATGCTAGTTTGGGAATATCTGGAAGGCATGATTCGATGTCATTTAGAACAATTTTATTCATAAAACTACAGATAAATTGGAAGAAACTCTAGAAGTTCAAGAGTCTGTTATTCCACCTGCTCTAGAAGTTTAACCAGAACCAGAGGCTCAAATATCTGAAGTTGCTCAGCCTGAAGTGCAAGAAGAACTGGTCACTTTGACAGTTTCTGAGATTCAAGAATCAGATGCAGATGCCCAGATTGAAAAATCTATTGTATGGGATGATTCCCCAGGCTTGGATTTAGATGCTCTATTGGCACAGGATGCCATAGAAGAAGAAAGAGAAAGAGCTGCTCGAAAGGAAAAGAAAGAGCTATAAAAGATGCTATTGACCCATATGATCTACCCATCTCCAAAAATTCTGAAGATGAGATCGATTCTGATAAGTCTGCTGAGACTAAAAGAAAAAGAATTGCTAAGAAGAAAAGAAAAGCTGTTGCTCCTCGTCCTGCTAATCCAGACAATGATACACCGTATTATATACTGAAAGGGATTGATCCAAAGTCAAAAGACTTCCAGCATTGGATGTTGTTTTCTAAGAACCAGCAAAAGCAGAGGAAAAAGTCTAAGAGGTATGACTCTCCTGTTCCCAGATGGAATCCTAGAGGTCCTCCTCCTCCACCTCCCGGTGCAGGAGCCTCAGGAAATTTATCTTCTAAATCTGCTTCTCAATCTGAAAGATCAAATCCATCTCAACCTGCTCAAAGGAGAAGTTCGCAAGGATTCCAAGGTAAAAGCCAAACTGGCTATCAAAGACCTGATTCTGTTAAAGAACAAGTTAAGGAGGTAGTATATCAAAGACCAACCTTTTCCCCTCCTCCTTCTCCAAAGAAAAAAGTTTCATCTCCAAAGCCAGTTCATACTGAGAAAGATGTTCTAAAAGGTAAGTAATTTATTTTATCTGAAAATTCTAGCAAGAACTTTGCTAAGTCTGCTCTCTCTTGTTATTTAGTTAATCAAGATAAAGAACCAGTTGACACTTCTACTGAGATTATTTATGAAAGCCCAGAGCTTGATCCTAACTTTAGGATGGCTCGTTTTCTTGAACTGGTTGGAGCAGCGCAAATAAGGAAAGCAAAATCTGAAGGAAAGGACACTGCCGGATTAACCACAATGTCTAAATTCAGAAAGAAGGAGCTCGAAAAATTCCAGGTCAGACTTGAGATGTTTGATCCTTCAAAATATATGGAAAAGCATCCTGAGGCAGTGGTCCCAAGGACAACAGAACTGAAAATTATTGGAGAACAAGACTTGAAGCTATCGAAAAAAGAAGCTCTAGATCCTACAAGAAAGATTACTTTTGTTTCTAGCTCTTCTAATCCTGAATCTAACTCTGAAGCACCTTAATTATTCATTGATTAACAGTTAATTTCTTATCTGATTGATTGATGATATCTGCTTAGTTGTTTCTCTTTATGTATTTTATTTTACTTTCAGTAATTAGTTTTGTATGTTTTAATTGTTGAGAGACTTAACTCAAATAGGGGGAAATTGTTGGAACCCTAGATTTTGATTTGAGTTCAGTCCTCTCTTTCTGTCTCTTGACCCAAGATTTATCTATGGTCAAAGGTTAGTTGATAGTTTAGATTCTCTAGTTGTGTAGAATTGCTTTTCCAGATGAATATTTGATTAAGTAGTTTTTCGTTCGACTATAGTCGAATGTCGCTCAACTATTGTCTATCGGCTGATCGACGATCGTCTATCAGTTGGTCGACGTTCTGTCTGCGTTGATAGCTCGACTATCTATTGATAGGTCGACTATCTGTTTGCTTTGATAGTTCGACTATCTGTCCTGATAGTTCAACTAACTGATAGCTCGACTATCTGTTGATAGGTCGACTATCTGTTTGCTTTGATAGTTCGACTATCTGTCCTGATAGTTCAACTATCTGATAGCTCGACTATCTGTTGATAGGTCGACTATCTGTTTGCTTTGATAGTTCGACTATCTGTTGATAGGTCGACTATCTGTGTTGCTTTGATAGTTCGACTATCTGCTTGTATAGTTCAACTATCTGATAGTTCGACTATTTGTTGATAGGTCGACTATCTGTTTTGTTTTGATAGGTCAACTATCTGTTGATAGGTCGACTATCTGTTTTCTGTGATAGGTCGACTATCTGCTTGATAGGTCGATTATCTATTTTGCTTTGGTAGTTCGACTATCTGTCCGGATAGATCGACTATCTGATAGCTCGACTATCTGTTCTGATAGGTCGACTATCTGCCGAGGTAGTTTGACTATCTTCTTTGATAGTTCGACTATCTGGATCGTTCGACTATCTGTCTGATAGGTCGACGATCTTCGTGCGTCGGCGACGATCTCCGAGGGTCGTTCGACGTTTTGCTGTTTGTGTTAAATAGTTTTGTCGTCTTCTGTGATGTGACTAATTTCATAATTATTTTGGCATATTTTATAAAAGATTATCTGAATAAATTGTGATAACTCTTCCATGCAATATCTATTCTATTCTTTATGCATGAGCTAATCTTTTCTGATAAAGTTGTTTGTCTTATAGCTGAGATATGATTTCTGCCAGGCTGTCCTTTATAGCTGTTAGACTCAAAAAGTCTTCCTTGGCTGTAAAGAGTCTTTTCTGATATGACTTTCTCTTATATTATTTCATCAGAAGTATTTGCAGCTTCTTAGAAAGCATTATCCCTTTATAGGATATCTGCCTGCAGTATTTTGTTTTGCTTTATGCTTTTTGCAGCCCAGCTTGCAGAGTTCAGTAAAAGACAAGATTCAAACTCAATTAGAGCCGTTGCTGCTGCTGATATATAAAGACTTCTTTGAAGAAAGAAATCAACTAGTTCTCAGATAAAAAATTCATTCTGCAAGCTTACAGCAAGATCAAGTTTACTGCTCTCAGCAATCTTCACTCAACTGAGAAGTGTTAGCTCTTCTTCTCTTCTTCAACCTGAGTTCTCCTGTTTCCAGGAAGTTCTGACTCAGAGATCTTTTGAAGAAGAAGAAGAAGAAGATAGCTACTAGAAGATTTTCATTTCTTATTTTATATCTTCTTGTAGTTCTTCCTTCAGTATTTACTGAAGTGTTTCTGCACTGAAGCAAGACTTCACCTGGACGTTCTTTGAGCCAGGGGGAGCCTTGATTCTTTTAGAGCTTTCTAGCTCAGTGCAAGTTATTGTGCTTCTCTAATCTATTGTAAAATAGAGAAGACACCTTAACCTCTTTTCCCCCTCCTGTACAGGGTTATTACTCCCTTCAAAAGTATCCCTTGGTGGCAGGGCACCTGATCAAAAACCAGTGTTGGTTTTTAGACACCTGATCAAAAGTCTAAAGAGTTTCTTGATCTACCTGAAGCAGATCTTGTTGGTGGCAGGGCACCTGATCAAAAACCTGAGTGGATTCCTACCTTGTTGGTAGAAGAGTGGACGTACCCAAGTTGTTTGGGGAACCACTATAAATTCCTTGTGTCGTCTGGATTGCTTTATTTAATTACTTTCATTGTGGCTGTGATTAGATCTTAACTAGGTTTGTTAGTTGCTGTTTAGGTTTCCTAGCCTTAACTGTAATTACAGTTGGCTGCCTCTTTGTGCACAACACTTGTGTTAGGTTCTAAGGTTTAATCTCAAATATCTATAACTTTCATTCCGCATTTAACTCCAAGGGAGTTGAGTAGAAAGTCAACTTTGCTAGTGCAATTTTTGATTACTCTATTCACCCCCCCTCTAGAGTAGTATCTATCCCTTCTTTTCATAGTGTGTATACCCGCCTAGAAGGCGGAGACGCCCGCTCCGCTGCTGCCGTAGCCATAACGGTAGTACCTGAGAGTGATGCTAGCTCTCGAAAAGTGGGAACTAAAGGTCTGTGATCACGGAGTCGTGTGTGTGTGTGTTGCACTGCATGTTCATATCATACCCACCATATAGATGCATATCATTAACTTTCATAACAACCTATGACACCTAATGTATAAGTGGTATGGGACGCTTATACATTAGGACTTGCAAAACGATCCCTTAGTCTATAAACTTGTGTGGGCAAGTTTATAGGTTAAGGTTACTTTCCTTTTATATATATACTCCTTGTGACATCTGACACCCCATCGTATAAAATGGTATGGGACACTTTATACGATGGGAGCCTTGTAGAAGACCCCTTGCTTATGCGTACTCGCATAAGTGAAGGTTACTTTTCATTACTTATATTTCGATACATTCTGCTTTAGTTTCCTGTCACCTGCTTCCACCTTTGTCACCCCTTGTTTGTCCTCCGCTTCGTCCTCCCGCACGGTGCCTAGGATTGTGGGGCAAGGTGCGGAGGAAACGACTTAGTCTTTTTGACTAATGGTCGGTGACCATACTATTTTTAGGAGCTCAAGGAGATGGACCAGCACGACGAGGAGGCAGGACTTGAGGAGCAGATACCGGCACCTTCTACTACTACTACTGGAGCACGTCTACAGGTGTGATGAGTGAGATTTTAGATTTCCGCTGCTGTTAGTTGAGAGAGAGATTTGATTCTGATGTACAGGGCATAAGCCCGTTTTACTCTCATTATATAGTACTCATTGTGGACTGTACCTGGTACTTTTCATTTGTTATATATATGTGTTTAGTACTGTGGCTGTGGACTTCTACATTTTTGCTCTGCTTTGTACCCTTTTATTCTTATATTGGCCGACAGGTTATGATCGTACTAGCCAGTAGAATCAGCGTCTTGCGGTGTCGACTAACCCGTGCGTTAGTGTCACTGTAAGGCGGCGGTTCTGGGCATAAGATCCGGGTTAGCCTCGGAATGGGGAGACAGGATCTTACAATATATATATTGAATTTAACCTTAATTTATAAACTTGCCCACACAAGCTTATAGACCAAGCGGTCATTTTGTAAGTCCTAATGTATAAGCGTCCCATTTCACTTATACATTAGGTGTCAGGTGTTTAATGAATCGATTATGCTATAATATACAAGTGGGTATGATGGAACATACAAGTGCAACTCACACACCCGACTCTGTGCACACAGACCTTTAGTTCCCCCTTTCGGTGCCGTTACCGCCCAGGATACCTCAATAGTGGCAGACGGAAGCGGTGGGTTGGGCCTCGCCCACCTCTAAACCAGTAAAGCACTACCGGTCAGACCTATCATACGCCTCAACTCTTGGTGCACTAAGCAGACGCCTGCGTACTCTTGCCGGCTGGCGCACCGGACTTCTATTGGCGAAGTGCTAACCACACTTGCCGAGTCAGCGTATTGGCGTCGGTGCATCGACCCTCCAATACCGAAGACCCACCACCTTAATTTTCTTTACTTTTATGCACATGCAATTTTAATCGTAATCACACAAAAACCGAGCCGAAGCTCCCCGGACCATTCCGTCTGTCTCTTAACAAACCGAGCCGAAGCTCCCAACCATCTTCCGGTGCTAACGGTGTTTGTGAAATGTGCAACCCTATTTACTAAGTTACTCTTATCAGTTTATTATTTCAGTTTACGTTAGCTCAGGACTGCCCCCGGTATTCCCTATGAAGGGCTCTCAAAGGGCACTAGGAACTATGATGGTAGCTGAAGCCCATCGTTCCCTTTCGCAAGGCACTTATTGTTATTGGTTGATTCCCTTTACCCCTTCCCTTCTCATATTACGATAGACTATCCTGGGGTGAATTTTAACCTTCCTCTCTTCGGGAAAGACGATCTTTCGTCGAACCCGAGCACCTCATAACTCTAGCCATCATCACATCTCACTACCCTTCCTATCATTTTGTTACCAAAATCATCCACACCTATCTACCCAGACTAAATGAATAACACCAACTCTGTCCCAGATCATGTCCTATTGCAATTTAGCAATTAGCTATATGCAGACCAACCTAGACTATCTGTCTAACCGATTAGGCAATGAACCAATACTTATCTAAATGCCCTAAATTATTTACTGGAGACTTACCATGACATTACTAGCCTAAATTCAGAAAATGGTAAATTTCCTAATTTATCTGGCATTTAATTAATTTCCTCAAAAATTCAAAGGGCTACCGGTTTGAACATGAACTACCCTAAGTTCTCATGCAAGATGTCCAACAAAATTATATTAAGTAGTATGTTATCTCAATATGGTAAATCCAAAGTCTCATAATTTTTCTACCATCAAAATGACACTAAATCTTTTTTAGCAATATTTTCTATAATTCGTTATTTGTGAATCAAGTACAGAGAATATTCATCCAAAAATTATAAATTCATTATACTATGCAGATAGAACCATAAAAATAGCATTGGCCTAGTTTCATAATTTTTTAGCAAGTATTAATCTCTGAATATATTAATTACCAAACACCTCTTTAAAGTGGTCTTGTAAATAAAGTGTCGTAACTACAATTCTAAAAATCATGAATAATTGTCGAAAAGCATATAATGTCCTGAAAGTTTCAAATCCTAAGACTCGTAATTTTTCAACAGAAAAATCATCCATAATTAATTTTTAAACCATCAAAGCCCTTTTTAACATTTGTGAAGGAAGTACTAGATTTACTCCACTAAAAATTATAAAAAAATTTAGAATCAATCATTCTGACTTAAAACATTTACTTCGAAGATTTCATGGGATTTTAGTGAACAAAAGGATCTAAATAATTAAAACATCAAATAGGGCTATAACAAACGTTACAAATGAAGTGCCAAAAATAGACATCATAAAATTCCAGTAAAATTGCTTTAGCTTCTACCCACTCCAAAACTCACCCTACCCGAGTTTCACAAATTTTAGATAATGTTTAGTGACCTATTTTACTTATATGGTATTTTACCCTAAGGCTAAGGTTAGGGTTTTGAGGTATCTACCTATCACCAAATCCTCCTTGATTTCATCCAGATGACTCATATCATGCTAATATCAACTCTACTGAATTTCAAGGCAATACGAGAGCAATTACCCTCATATCCTTCACAACCCTCAAAACCCCTCCATCTAGGGTTTGAGTTTGGATCCTAGGGTAAACCAACCCTAAATCACACCATTTTATCCAAGAGGTTTATAATAACCCATCCAAGTAAGTGGTCAAAACATCAGCCTCAGTTGAGGTGATTTGACTGTTCCAACCTCTAGTGCACTTTTACTCAAAAATGCCTCACTGTTGCCTAGTTAAGAATAGGTGACTCCCTATCCAAAACTCATCCAAATGAGTTGTAAATTTGTACAGCACTAGGTGTTATAGCCAGGGACCACTCACCAAAATTTGGGAGGGTTTGGAGGTCATTTGACCACTTAAATAAATTCCTCTAAGTTTATTAAATTAAAACAAAAACTTTAGGCAATATATCTCCAAAAATTCCAATTTTTGGACAGCCTTTAGATATGGCTCAGGGTTACCCCCTGCCCAACTTTCAGGTCATTTGGACAAAGGAAGAAGAGTGGACATCCATTTTAATTTAGGCCCAACTCTTGGTACAGCCCCCATTAAAATGGGTTCTGCGGTTAAACCTCTTACCCAAACGAGTGGAAATCAATTTTAAATTAATTTAGACTCGAAGGGCTACAACTTTCGTGACTGGCTATTTTTCCAAAATCGTCCTCCAAGTGCCTCGTTTTACAGCCTAAAAATATACTCAATTTATGTATCTTTTCATTATGTATTATATACAAAATTTATATATTTTAAAGTGATTTTACTGTTCATCTCCCCTACCAAACAGAACCCGAAACAGAAACTCAGAAAACCGTATTTTTCTTGTAGCCTTTCCATGATCCGTCGCCGGCTGCCCGATCACTTCCCTGGTCGGCCACCACCACCACCACCTCCGTCAAGGCGATGGCTATCGGTCGGCGGTGGTTGGGCCGCCGGAGGTGGCGGTTTTCGGTGTGCCCAAAAATATATTTTTCATGGTTTCTCCATGAAAACGTACGATAGGTCCGGCTCTATTGAGCACGAACTCCTTTCTAAGATCCTAAGATCTACCCCCAAAAGAAGAAGTAGAGGAGGACCTTGTTCGCGGTTTGAAGGCGAGATGAACGTCGAATTGTCATTGCGCGGTGGTGGCGTTCCCGAACTTCTTCGACAGCAAGAGCAGAAATCTGAATTCATTTGTTCTAGAGTGTAACCTTCTCCTCTTGCTCTAAGGAGGCTGTTATAGATCTCCAAGTGGGGAGGGGGAAGGGTGAATCATTCATGGCAATAAAAGCTCCCTTAACGAATGGCTTTTCGGTTATGGATGAGAGAGGGAAACGTTGGAATATGAAGAGGCGTTTACCAGGTGGCGATTTCCTATTTGACCTCACTCTCTCTTTCTTATTAAGTAATTATAGGAGGAAACATCCCATAATTACTCCTGCTGTAATTTACCATAATCAGAATTGATTATGAATCGGGTTACAGAAATTTCCAGTCTAGCTGACGTTTCGGCCTTTGTCACGGGCGTGACACGTGGGTAACGGGTGTGATAGGCCCGAGTGGCAAATTCTGAGTTCGACATGAGATCGACGATCGTCGAAAGGTGGTCACGCCCTTGGTCACGGGCGTGACACTGGGTCACGAGCATGACCGGCCAAGATGTAAATTCCGCGCTCAGCGATCGTCTCGCTGAGATCGCTGATCGCCGAAGGGGGTCACGCCCTAGGTCACGGGCCTGACACATGGGTCACGGGCGTGACATGGCCATGACGCAAATTCTGCGCTCGACGATCGTCACGCTGAGATCGACGATCGTCGAAGGTGTAACGCCCTAGATCACGGGAGTGACACATAGGTCACGGGCGTGACAGGCCCGGGTTGAAAATTCTGCGCTCGACGATCGTCTCCCTGAGATCGATGATCGTCGAAGGATTCACGCCATAGGTCATGGGCGTGACAGGTCGGTCACGAGCGTGACCAACCCGTGACCCGAAATCTCGGTCGATGTATTTCAATTTTTGGGCTTCCTAGGGTTCTGTCACGACAAACCGACTTCTAGGGTCTAGCCGGAAAGGGGATGTTACACAAGCTGCCCTAGATGCAGTTAAAACTGCCATCACTTAATCTGAGAAGTTGATTAGTGACAAACTTCAAAAATTAAAGCCATTCTTTAAAGATGGAATCAACTATTTGGATGGACAAATTAGATTTCAGAAAGATGACTTGAGAGAGCATGTGGCTTAAGAAGTTATAAAGGGGGAGATGGTGTTAGTCTATGCTGGGTCTGATCATGCCAAATTGGTAACTAACAGCATAAGAGCCACTCTTGGATATCCACCCTTGTGTGATGATGATAATATGACTGAGTCAGGGGTGCAACCAATTCTACTTGAAGGTGATCAACCTGAGGTTGCCCAAGTCATTTACCCTCCTGCAGAGATTGGAATGATACATGGAGAGGTTCAGTCAATGTACAGCCCTCCACAACCTATTACAAATGTGATTATTGAAAAGTTTGATATGCAAGATACTGCTATAAAAGCTCAGCAAGATGCTCTATTTTCAAAGAAAATATTTAGAGAGCAAGCAGAATTAAAGCTAGACTTTGAGCAGTGGAGCCCCACTTCAAGGAATATCATTTTAACTGCATGGATGGCTGTAAATGATAAAGTACATGAAATAGGAAAATGGTACAATGAGCATGAATGGCAAAATTATTAAGCCAAACAAGAAGCCATAGTTAAACACAGGAGAACGGCTAAGATGGGTAAGCTACCTCCTGATACTCAGGAGCCTAGCAAGTATTTTCCCAAGCCTTTTCATTATTTTGAAAGACAAAGGATCAAGGCTGATGCACAGAAGAAAGTTGATTTGAAAGGCAAGAAGCCCATGGAAGATACAAAAACTCCTGCTCAGGCTCAAATAATATCTGGAAAAGGGATAGTCATTAAGGAGCCTGCCCAGCCTTAGTCTTAGCTTTACAAGTTTTTGTTCAAGAACTATGTAATTTTTAGTTTGTTAAAGAAATCAATGTGAACATTTTGTAACAAACTTTTTGAGTTGATATACAAAACATTGTTCTGTGATCATTACTTTTACATCTTTATTCTGTGATGTAACTATGATATGTGTTTTGTTTATATAGTACCCTGTCATATAATGCTTATATACATCATACGGTTCATTTTATAAGTGGTGTATATCATTGGCTAAAGGGTTATTAAATCTCCAAATAGGGGGAGATTGTTGGGTACATTGGAAAATGTGTACCTGATTTGGGGAAGCCTCACTTAGCTCAATGATATACATCAAGGTATATTTAATGTTATTTTGAGTTTATATGTGCAGGTTAAGAATGTGCTAGAATGCAGGAAAAATATTCTAAGTCCATGTGTCGACACCTGAGGAAGCTGTGTCGACACTTCAGTAAGATTGTGTCGACACTTGGAAATAGCTGTGTCGACACTTCAAAGAATTTGTGACGACACCGGGAGGCAGTGTCGACACACAGAAGATTATAGTCGACATCGACTGTGTCGACACTGGGAGGCAGTGTTGACACACAGAGACAGAGTCAACAATAACTGTGTCGACACTTGGAGGCAGTGTCGACACAAACTATGTTCTTAGTCTACATCAACTTTGTCGACACACAGGACTTGTGTCGACACACAGCTGAGTCTAGACCAAGTTGATTTCTGATGAATGGTGAAGTGTTTGTGTCGACACAAATAATCAGTGTCGACACATTCTCAAGATGCAGTATCAAGGAGCTGTGTCAACATCAAGGTAGCTTTGTCGACATCACCAAAGGTTGTGTCGACACTTAAGTCACTTGTGTCGACACATATTGACATATGGTCTTGACACTTTTTGACAGACAGACTCGATGCTTTGCTGATAGAGTCAAAGGCTCAAGAACTGTTTGAAGACTTGACAGCTATGGGTTATGACTGGTTTACTGAAGCTGTCAGACTTTTTAGAAGTTAGTTATAAACCGGATCAGCCGGTTACCATGGATGAAGTCTATAAATAGACAGATTCAGAAGAAGAACACACATAGAAAAGGAAGAAGTATTGTAACCACTACCACAATAAAAGATTTATCTCTGATCAAGAAAGTACAAGTAACGAAGAAGAAGATCTTTGTGATAAGATCTAAGAAGACGTTCTGAAGTAGTTTACTATTAAGATTCTTTCTAAGTGGAATTCAATCAAGAATTTAGAAGTATCTTCAAGAGGTTTGGATAGAGAGTGATCTAGCGATTTGAAGACAAGGAGGAGACATTCACAGGTCTCTCAAGAAGAAGATACTGAACTAATATGTCAAGAAGATTCAGATCTATTTCTAAAGTCTAAGAAGGAAGCTGCCAGTCAGTTTTATTCAAAGGAAATCAACCCAACTAAGTTCAGATTCAAGAAGATTTTAAGAAAGCTAAGATCAAGTTGATTTCAGCCATCAGCCTCTTCAAGAAGCTGTTCAAGAAAGTTCTTATCCCTTCTCTCTCAACAGAGGTAAGAGATTACAAAAATTCCTTATCAAATTCTGTAGGATCTATTCATAGATCTGAGTTGTAAGCCTATTTTATAAAGGCTGAGTGTAGGAGATTTATTCTCTGAGTGGTAGGGATGTTTATGCCTGAGTTGTAGGAGAAGGTATTCTCTGAGCTGTAGGCCTTGAGGCAAGGTTGAGGTAGGGCTTATTAGCCAGAGTTATAGGAGAAGGTATTCTCTGAGTTGTAGGCCTTGTGGCAAGGCTGGGGTAGGGCTTGTTAGCCTAAGTTGTAGGAATCCTTATAGATTCTGAGCTGTAGGATCTGAGGATCTGAGTTAAAGGAAGAAGTTAGGCCGACTCTAACATACTGCTAGATTGGTGAAGGGGGAAAGTGGATGTACCAAGACCTTGGGGAACCACTATAAATCTGTGTACAATCTGTGATGTGTATATGTTTGTGATTGCTATGCTGTGTTAGCTTAGAAATATCTGATTTATTCAAAGAACTGCAGTTATATTCTGCCTTAAGTTAAAAAGAGGAAAAGTACCTATTCACCCCCCCTCTAGGTGTTTAGGTAGTCTTGAAAGTAAAACTATCACTGTCCTCTGTAGTTGGATGTTCATGAGCTTTAACAGCCTGTGAAGGATTCAATAATTTTATTTCCCATCTCTTAATTGAAGAGATTGATACTTTCTTCATGTGGTGAAGGGAGGTTCCTTTAGAGAAATCAAAAACTTGAGGATTTATCTTATGTAACATCAGAGAGATGATCCTAGCATAGTTAGGAACATTGATGCTCTCCCTTTTCTTATCAAGAATCAGCATACCAAATTGAAACTTCTTTCTTGAAATAATGGTTGGTATCATGTAGAAGAGATCAGTAGAAATGAAACTTATGGAAGTTGTTTTGCAAAGTAAAACTTTTCCCAGAATGTCTACTAGAAGCTTTCCCTCAGCATTGAGGTCTGGACGGCGAATGTTCTTAATAACCTTAGAAATTCCACAAAAGCTATATGCACTATCATAATCTTCAGGAGCTAGGTCATCTTCTTCATCAACTAAAGGCAGTCGTAGAACTATAGAGACAGATGATTTTGTGAGTTTGATCTTGATACCCGTGAACTTGGATTTAAGAACCTTGCCATTTTTTTACTCTGATATTGCGAAAGAATTCTTCCACTTCTGGAAATAGGATCTTACAGGGCTGTTGGAGAATAAATGTCAAACCAGTGGTGTCAATAAGGATAAGAAGATTCCTGAAATCTTCTAACAGCTCTTCAATTTCGTAGATGACGAGTTAACTATTGATCCCAACTTTGGAAGATGGTGCCATTTTGTCTAGAAAACTTAGGGAGAACGGCTGCTGGAAGATGGCGACGGCTGCGTGCTCTGCGTCAGCGGTGGAAGGTGAAGGGTATTTTGAGAGAGAGAGGGAATTGAAATCGTGTAGAACATGAAATCTGATTTTTCTATTTATATAACCCTAACTATCGATGATTAAGGAAGAAATTAATCGAACATACCTTAGAAACTAGGGGTATAAGATTCGGGTTGCGAATAAAGAGATTTGAACAGAAGTTGAGAAGTTGTCTCCCTATTTTTCGAGTGGATTATAATTACTCGAGTTACATAATGACAGTACTCGAGTGACATCTTTATACTTCTCCAAAAGATACTCAGTACTCGAGTGGTATCACTCGACTGACTTTTTGAGTTCTCGAGAGTTCAAAGTACTCGAGTAGTCATTATCGAGTTCTCGAGTTGTCATTATCTTTCTCGAGAAATGAAGTCTAACTTTGAAATATTCTGACCTTTTGACTTATTCCTTGATCTTTGAGCTGTGTTGTGAGTCCTCTTTCTCTATCCTTCTTTGTTGAGCGTTCCAAGTTCTGTTTTGAAGAAAGAGAACTTGGTCTCGTCCAGCAGCTTTGTAAATATATCTGGAATCTGCCTATCAGTAGGGGCATATTGTAGATCTTTGTCCCCTTGCTTCACATGCTCCCGGATGAAGTGGTATTGCAACTCTATTTGCTTTGTCTGGCTGTGAGAGACTTGGTTGTTGGCTATTGCAATCGCACGCGAGGAGTCGCAAAATAAAGGAATGTCTTTGACTTGCATATTGTAGTCTTCCAGTTGGTTCTTTAACCAAAGCAATTTTGCACAGCAACTACCGATAGAAATGTATTCTTACTCGGCTGTTGAAATTGCGACATAATTTTGCTTTTTGCTGCACCAAGAAATGAGTCTTCTTCCAAGGAATTGGCAAGTCCCGGAATTGCTCTTTCTACCATCTTTACCACCTGTAAAATCTATATCTGAGAAACCAATTAGTTCGCTGTCATTACTTCTTGGGTACCATAAGCCAAGATTCGGTGTACCTTTAAGGTATCTCAAAATCCGCATTGCAGCAGCATAATGAGATTCCTTACAGTTCACTTTGAATCTAGCACATACACATGTAGAGAACATTATGTCTGCTCTAGTAGCAGTAAGGTTGATCAAGGATCCAATTATGCTTCTGTACTTGGTTTAATCAAAAGATTTCCCTTTCTCATCCATGTCCAGAGACACAGCTGAACCCATTGTCGTCCTCATAGAGGTTGCGTTCTCCATTTTGAATTTCTTAATTAGCACCTTGGTGAACTTAGTCTGCGAGATTAAAATTCAATCATAATATTGTTTCACATGAAGCTCTAAGAAATACTTCAGCTGTCCCATACTGCACATTTCAAACTTCCCTTGCATAAGTTTTGAAAACTTCTTGCAGAGGTTGTCGTCTGTAGAACCAAAAATAATATCGTCGACATATATTTTCACTAGCAAAATCTTGCTTTTTATTTCCCTAAGAAATAATCTCTTATTTATTTTTCCCCTTGTGAACTTGTTCTCAAAAAGAAAGCTAGACAATGTCTCATACCAAGCTCGAGGAGCTTATTTCAAACCATACAAAGCTTTAGATAACAGATAAACATAATCAAGAAAGTTAGAGTCAACAAAACCTGAAGGTTGTTCCACATAAACCTCTTCCTTTATGTCACCAATAAGTTAGACAGACTTCACATCCATCTGATAGACGGTAAAGACCTTAAGTGCAGCATATGCGAGGAATAACCTGATCGCCTCCAGCCTTGCCATTTGAGCATACGTCTAGTCGAAGTCGATTCCTTATTCTTATTGATATCATTTGGCGACGAGTCTGCCCTTATTCTTTATGATTGTTCCATCCTCGTCCATCTTGTACCTATAGACCCACTTTGTCCCAATGACGTTAATACCTTTGGGTCTTGGAAAAAGCTTCCAGACTTTACAACGCTTGAACTGATTTAGTTCTTCTTCCATAGCCATTATCCATGATGCGTCTGAGTTTGCTTCCTCAAACTTCTTCGGTTCAACCTATGAGAGAATACTCAAATATAAATTCTCGTTAGCTGTACCTCTACGAGTTCTGACACCATCCCGGGGATCTCCTATGATTTGGTCCATTGGGTGACCTTTAGATGTCTAAGCTCTTGAGTCCTTGCATCCGGAGTGTCTTCAACCACAGGAGTGACTTCATCAACTTGGATGATTTCTTCATCTTGATCATCAACCTCTCCAATAGGGGTTCAAGTAGTAATCTTGATGAACTTTTCACAATTTTCTTTAGTCGCCTCACCCAAGTTAAGTTCTTTCATATTTGAACCTACATCTTAAATGAACACAATAGAAGAGTTACCTTGCAGCAAGCTCGTCTCATCAAATACAACATGAATAGAATCTTCTACAACCAGGGTTTTCTTATTAAAGACCCTATATGCCTTACTATGACTACTATACCCTACGAAAATACCTTCAAAGCTCTTTTAACCAAATTTAGTAGTATGAAACTTGTCATTGTTAAAGACGAAGCATTTACAACAAAAGATTCTCAAATATGAGACAGTCGGCTTTCTGCCCTTTAGAAGTTCGTAAGGTGTCTTATTATGGTTCTTGTTTATGAGTGCTCGATTTTGCACGTAGAATACAGTGTTGCGGCTTCTGCCCAGAAGAATTCCGGCAGTGAGGCATCACTCAACATGGTCCTATAGGCCTCTAAAAGTGTTCTATTCCTTCTCTCAACTAATCCACTTTGCAGGGGAGTACGAGGAGAGGAAAACTCATGAAAGTACCTGGGCTTTCACAAAATTCTGTCATGGCCCCAGACTTGGACTCTGTTCTATTGTCGCTTCTGATTTTGATTATGGAAAAGTTGTATTCATTCTTGATCCGCCTAACAAAATTTGTAAAGGAGTCAAAAGTATCTTACTTGTGTTTTAGAAAGAACACTCATGCAAAGCCCGAGTAATAATCTACAATAACTAATGTATAATCCTTATATCCAAACTTCTAACTTGTAGTGGACCGAACAAGTCCATATGAAGTAGGTGTAAACACCTATTAGAGTCTTTCACAGTAATGCTTTTAAAGGTAGCAATTATTTTCTTGCCTTTTACACATGCGTGACAAGGTTTATCTTGAACGCACTTGACATTTGGGGCATCACGTACTAAATTAAGAGAAAATAATATATTAATAGTTTTGAAATTAATATGTTCTAATCTCTTGTTCCATTGGTCACCAAGAGACGCACTATCTTTTGCAAAAAGACACACTGGTGTAGAAGAGTCTATGCAAATAAAATTCAAACAAAAGATATTCCTACTACGAGTGCCTGATATGATCGTTTCAAGATTATCTACCGATTTTATCAAGAACATGTCTGCATGAAATTCTACGATGTATCCTTTATCGCAGAGTTGGCTTATGCTTATGAGATTCTGTTCCAATCCTTTAACATAAGCCACATCCGAAAAGGATACACTACCATTTGTAATCATATCGTAGCCTTTAGTGATTCCTCTGTCAGAACCTCCAAAGATGACCTTTGGCCCGTTCATCACTGGTGAGTAATTCTTGAGAAGGCTTCTTGTCCTAGTCATATGCCGAGAGCATCCACTGTCCAAATACCAGATAGGAGTTTTGGTGGTCTTTGGACATACCTGCAATCACAAGTCAGTTTGCCTTAAGAACCCAAACTTGCTTGTGTCCTTGGTCTCTAGTTAGCACAATCCCCCTACATATGTTAAGATTGTTAGTGGTCTTTCTCGCATTATAAACTCGAGGAGTTTCATAATGTCTTGGATTAAACCAGCAATCAATGGCGAATGGATCAAACTTGCCACAACACCAACAGTCAAATCTTTTGTATCTTTGCCTAAAGATCTCCTGCTCGACCTTTTAAAATTGTGGTCTAGCATAGGCAGTATAATTAGAAGTAGAAGCTTCAAAGTGACTACACTTACATGAATTCTTCTCCTTAGTAGGCTTTTCAACAACGGGTTTAACTCTTGGAGCTTTCTCGATGTTGTTACCATGATTATAAGGTCCGTAGCTCTGAAGAGTGATCTCCTTATATGGTGCCTTGAAGACACTCTCGCCAAAGTTCCGGGGATGAGTCCATCCTTGGTAACAAGACTCTGGATCTATGTAAGTTGGCCTAGAAAAGTGACCATAGGACGAATCAAGTTAAAACTTATTTGTCAGAAAGATAACCATCCTAAATGACGTTTGTTCTAGAGGAGCTTTCCACTTTTCATTGGCTAGTGCTTTCTTAGTAGCCATATTTATCCTTTGAGAATTATTTCTCCTTGAAGATTTACTAGGACCAGCCACATGGCCTAAGCCAGCACCTTTGAATTGAGCCGAGAATTAAGCAATAAGTGGAAGAACTGTCTTGGTCTTGGAGAAACCTTCATCAAGTTTCTTTTCATCTGCATGTTGTTATTATAATCCCTTGATGATTTTCTAGTTCAGATCTAGGTGCTCGAGAGCCTTATTGTATTCTTCCATAGCATTATTGAAGTCTTTCTTCAGTGAGTCCATCATTACAATTACCATTCTCAGATCGCTCTCTTCAGCCTTAAGAGATTTGATCTCCTTAGCCTGAGCTCTTTCCACTCTACGACATTTGTTGTAGGATTTTATCAACTCTTTATATTGAGACATGAGTTCAGATTCCTCGTCAGAAGAACATTCCTCGTTTTCATGGTCAGAATCATCAGATTCTGAAAGAGGAGTGTAAGAGTTTTCCTTCCAAGTGAACTGGGGCTCTTCTTCTTCATCAGGTTGTGCCATTAGCACAGAGTAGGCTTCCTCTTCTTCACTTGACTTATATTAGTTAGATTCACTGAGAGTTTTTCCCTTTTTGGCTACAAGGCTTCTTTCGGTTCTCTTCTTTAGGTAAGAAGATTTCTTCTCCTCTCTTTTTCTAACCTCCTTCTTCTTGTGAGCACAGTCAACAATAACATGATCTGGCTTATTGCAACAATAATAAACGATGTCAGTAGAAATATGTTTGTTCTGTTTAGTGTTATACCTATCTTGGCTACTTGAGCCTTTATTGTGTCGATCACTTTCATGATGTGATCTTCTGTACGAGGCATCCTTGCCTCTCCATTTCTTCTTCTTGTTCAAGAATTTCTTGAACTGTCTTGAGAGTAGAGAGAACTATCCTTCAGATAATTCTGATCCTGAGGTACTTGGCTCAAAGGTTTCTTCTTCACTTTCTTCATGTGCTGGGGCAGGAGAGGATTCCTTAGACTTCCTTGAGGTGTTTTCCTTGAGAGACACAAACTTCTCCTTAGATTAAGACCTGTTATTGTCTTCTTCAGCTTTTATCGAATTGATTTGCAGCTCATATGAAATAAGCTTTCCGAAGAGATTTTGCGGGTCAGTCTCAGCTAGCTTTCCAAATTCCTGAATAGCACAAACCTTATTATCCCATTCCTTAGTCAGGGATCTCAAGAACTTATCATTAAGTTCTTTGTCTGTGAAGACTCGACCGTAGACTCTTAAGCCGCTGACAATCTTGATGAAATTCTCAAAAGTATCTGCAATGGTATCCTTGGGTCCTTGTCGGAAGGCTTCATATTTTTGATTTAGAAGGGATCTTATATCATCCCTAACTTCTTATGTGGCTTCCATCAAGGTGACGAGGGAATGCCACATTTCCTTAGCGGATTAGAAGTGAATTAGCTTCTGTAGCATAGAGTCATCGACTGCACTTGCAATAATATTTTTGGCCTTCTTGTCTAAAGAGACAAGTGCAATCTCATCTTTGTCAAGATCCATCAACTTCTTAGGAACTTTCTTAGTAGGATCTATAGTGGAGACGGTCAATGGAACATGAGGACCTTCTTCAATAATCATGAAGATCCTTGGATCCACAGCTTCCTTGAAAAAATTTATCCTCTCTTTCTACATGGGAAAGTTGGTCTTTATATGGAAAGGGAAGCTTGGCAAAATCTGATGCCTTGTACAAGCTTGGATAACTCAAGAGATAACTTGGGGAAGATCTAATCAAGGTGTAAACCTTTTAACGATGAACCTGCCTCTGATAACAATTGAAAAGTGTTAAAGTTATCTACCTAAATTACCTAGAGGTGGGTGAATAGGTGAGTTGTGCGTCTATTTAAGGAATAAAAATTTTAGTGATCTATGCACAGAGAAATAACCAAGCAATCACAGACGACACCAAGAATTATAGTGGTTCCCTAAACTTGTGTACGTCCACTTACCACTCACCAATCTAGCAAAGCACTAGACTAGGCTACTCCACTATTCTCGGATTTAAAACAATCCTACCACTTGGAACAATGTTCCTACAACTCGATCAAAAAAACGGATCTACACTCGGAAGATGAAAACTTCCTACAACTTGAACAATAAAGCTCCTACACTCGGAGAATATTATCCTACAAGAATAAAATGAATCAGAAATACAAACAGAATATCTCTCTCAGATCTGGAAATTTCTTCCTAGGTCTTCCTCCTTGATCTTTGCTACTTTATCAGAAATTGTTGAAGAAGAATCTCGGTTAGATCCTTGATCGGAAATTGCTTGACTCACAAGATCATAGAGAAGATGTAGAGATTGAAAACGATCTATATCTGCAATTCGACTGGTCTGAATCTTCTAAACGAAAGCCCTTGGCGATTTGCACGATGAGCGCCGGCGACTTGTGATTAGGAAAGAGATTCGGCGATTAAGAATTCTTAGATAATTTTTTTTTATGCGCTTCTTAGGGTTAGTCGTAATGACAAGACCTTTTATAAGATCTCCCTAACGGTTAGATTTATCATTAATGACGGACATATGGACCAATCACATCAAGTTATTTGAAAAATCCATTTGTCAGGGACTTAGCAAAATTTTCTGAAAAGAAGAATTGATTACTCGAGTGAAGGAAGAACTACTCGAGTACTAAAACTAGTTCTCGAGAATACAAGATCAAATTACTCGAGAAGGAGCATTTCAGGAAATTTCAGGACAGAGTACATTATCACTCAAGTGGTATGAGGATTACTCGAGTGCTAGAAATGTTACTCAAGAAGTGGAAAAGAACATCTCGAGAAAAAGACATGGAGAGAATTCTGTAAAGGAAATTGGTTACTCGAGTACTGGATCTGGACTTCTCAAGAAGTAGATAGACTGCCTGAGTACTGGAACTTAACAACTCGAGTCGGGTAGACATTACTCGAGAACTTTCCTTCCGTTACTCGAGTCAAAGGCTCATATACTCGAGTGCTGAACTTGACTACTCGAGTGTTACACTTAGAAAATTTCTGAGATGCAGAAATTGTTTACTCGAGAAAAAGAAGAGGTCAACTCGAGTAATGGACTTGGCTTCTCGAGAACCATTTCCTTTACTCGAATTACAGACTAGACTTACTCGAGTACATCTAAAGGTTCTACCCGAGTACTATAGTTCTACTCAAGTGAAACACTTAGAAAAATTTTGGTTTATGAAAATTTTTCTTTCTTCAATGGAATCAGCAACATTTCTTTCTCCAACAAATCTAGTGCTTGAAAATGAAGTTTATCCCAACAGATAGGCTACACATGAGTCAACACCAAGGATCACATAATGAGGGATTACATTGTATGGTCCTGTGTTTAGTGACCCACTGTAGACTTACATTGGTCTACACTTGGCAATAAGTCCTACAAACACATTACTCAAACAATAAATCAAATACAACTTAATTCATCATAGTTCAAGGGTGACTTCATACAAATCTAGGTTATTGTGGATACAATATCCAACAGACTCCAAATCCAATGTGTGATTAAGGTTATTTTAATGATAATATGTCGGGAGACTTGAAAATATGTCCATATAATTTTGATGGTAAGTATCCAAAAATATAACGAAAGTACATTTGGAAGGGGACTGTTGCCTTTGATAGAGTTTATTATAATAACAACAATGAGGCTCTATACGGGAGGAAGTGCCGGACACCACTATCTAAGGTTCAGGATGAGGACCCCGGGGCACTTGGATTGGAATATAATGAGGATACTGATGCTCAGATACGACTGATCAAGGATAAAATACTAGGGGCTCAAAGTCGACAGGCCAAGTATTACAATGTGGGGTATCAAAAGGTAGAGTTCCAGGTTAGAGACAGGGTTTTATTGAAGATACGTCTGGTGCACGGTGTCTTACGGGTGCGGAGGCACAAGAAGCTCAACCCTCGATTTATGGGACCATGCTTCATCTTAGAGCGGATTAGTCCTTTAACTTACTGGTTGGAGCTGCCGCTAGAGTTAGTAAACATGCACGACATCTTCAACATCTCATCACTTCAGAGAGCCTTACTACGACTAGAGTAGTATATTATAGTTATAACAGGCCCAATAGCGCCCGATCGTTTAGTTTGTTTACAGCCGATCCGGACTGATGATACAACAATTCGAGTCCTGCTAAAGAAAAAGGTTCCCTTGGTAGGGGTATTGTGATCCAACCACGGATGGGAGGAGCACACCTAAGACTGATGGATCTGATACATGAACGGTACCCAGAGCTTTTGACCTTAGGCATAACTTAATTATGTTTAAGCTTCTTAAAATTCTTGTGCATAGAAACCTCGTAGACCTGAACTTGAATTTCGGGGACGAAATTATTTTTTTTGTTTATTGGTATTTGTAACATCCCATTTCCTACTATACCCCTAAACTTAGATTAGGTTAGGACATATGGTGGATGAATGGGGTTAGGCTTGGTTTGACCCAAGGAGTTAGGGTGGATTCACACAGGGCCCACTATAGGGTTCAAGCCAAATCAAGTCAAACTAGCCCAAATTGGAATCATAGGTACCCATTGACCCACCACTATGCCCCTAACCCTAAAAACAATCAATATGAACCAAAAGCTACATCATTGGGTCAACCATTGACCCAAGTTTACCACAGTCAACCCTAACCCTAATTTGGTCAAACCTACACTTATATACCCAATTAGCCCAAGTGGGGCATCATCATGGCCCAACCTATATTGGGTGATGACATGGGGTTAATTACCATAAAGTGGGGCCATCCCACTCATCAAGTTGACAGAGACAACCCTAAAAGTATACTTGGTCAACATAAGACCTAAAGAGAGAAAATAAGATTCAAGCTAATTTCCAATGGGCTAAGCCCATGAGCCAAGGTCCTTGATAAGCCTAAGTGCTCATTTACAGCCACTGCCCTCTAGTTTTGGAGGGTATTAACATACAAGGGGGTACTTCTTGAATTTACACAAGTAAAAGAGAGAGAAAATAAAAGAAAAATTGGGATGGAGGCTATGTGGCCCTCCTCATCTCTTCCCAAGCCCACATCTCAACCCACACATCAATTCTCAGCCTTTCAAATCCAATTTCATGCCCCTTGGAGCCAAGGAGGAGAAACCAAACCTCATGGCCTAAATCCCAATCATGGCATCTCTGTATACAACCCATATCAGCCAAAACCAACCCTCCCATTAGCTTCAAAAGGTCAAAAGGAGTGGAATTCGATAGCTGGATCAAAGGTTTTGGTGGAGAATTGGGATCAGGAGCAAGCTCGCCAGAAAGGAGAAATTCTATGGCAAACTTCCGCCGCCACCGCCGTCGGGCTCCGATAAAGGTCCGTTTTATAACACCCCAAAAACCCAAAGTCCCAAAATGGGGTCAGGCTGGGTGACACGGCTTGGGACACGGGCGTGTCCAGTGCACACAGCCTAGGACACGGGCGTATCCCAGGGCGTGTCCTTTACGGTATGTGTCGAGTCGAGTTCTCGAGATAGAATGGTCGACGATCGTCGAGAGGTGACATGGACTAGGACACGGGAGTGTCCCAACGCGTGTCCTGCTCAGGTTGGTAACCGGGCGACGTTGAGTGGCGTTGAGTGGAGTGGCGTTAAGTGTGGCACATAGCCTGTGACACGGGCGTGTCACAGGGGCGTGTTGGGCACATGGCCAAGGGCACGGGCGTGTGCCTTCGCCGTGTTCTTCTCGGGTCATTTTGTCCTGTGTTGATGGGGTGATACGGCCAGTCACACGGCCGTGTACTAGTTGACACGGGCGTGTCAGGAAGTGACACAAGCGTGTCATATCCCGCATTCTTATCTAGATTGAGTCAGTTCTGTTGCCTCTCAAGGTACACGGCCTATGATACGGGCGTGTCACAAGCCGTGTCAGCTTTTTAAAGATGCTTTTCAAAGAAGATTGAGGTCATTCGTTCCCTTCTATTTGGATCCTGTGGTCAAAGTTCCTCCCTGCTATTATAAGACCGAGAATGGTGATGAATATCTCATTCTTATGTTGGCCATTATTTTTCTAAAGAGAAGAGAGAGCAGAGCAAGGAAGGAAGAAGGAGAAGATTTCCTACTGCCGGTGGAGCATCAGCGGTCCGAATCGAGAGCCGAGTACAGCGTTACGGAGGCAAGGCCGCTGCGGTGATTTCCATCCAGCTAGTTCTTTCATGGCGCCGAAGCGATCGTAAAGGGTAACGATCTTTCTTCCTTGGGCAGGTGAAGCACTTTGTTTATGCATGTATATCTATGGAATCCTTTATCAAAAGATAGAAGAGCGTAAGTGATTCCAGTGGTTTCGTTTGCATTTAGATCCAAAAGTGTGTTGTACGGAATAGGCATGCTGTGTGAAGCCAATCTGGACGTATAGTCTTGATTGGTGATGCTGCGATCCGGATAAGACTCCGTGTATAAATCAGTTAACCTGCGGAGAAGGTGAGGACGCTTGTGAATTATGAGAAGGATGCTTTGAATAGATTCTTTAGTTCGATGCTCAACACGAGCTAGTTGTTGGAATGGAAAGTGGCACCGTGTGCCTGTATTATTAGATGGATTGCGAGCACCTCTTAGTGGATGGGTACGAGAAGCCTCCAACAGGGGTTTGGCTACTGATACACATGACCAACAAGTTAAGAACCTCTGAGTGGGTGGGCAACCCTACAAGTTAAGTGGTAGGATCCGGTGAGCGATCGATTGGTAGCAATATAGCGGGGCAATTTCCTTAGGCTTGTTACACAACATGGATTGGTCGACTGATAGTGCTCAAGGTTGATGTGAGGTGCATGCCCTTGAGTGAGACGGGTACTTGAGGTATTCAATAGGGGTTTGGAGGATTATTCCTTGTCAACAAGTACACACCTCGAATAAGTGGTGGGACCTTGAGGAGTTCGGTACACCATAATCGTGCCCTGCGTGCACGGAGCGTCTGGCATGAAGTCCAGCATCTGTGATGTGAGTGTGACAGATATATATACATTTTTTCATTGTAATGCATGCAGGGAAGGAACCACTGCCCCAGGTAAGGGGTAGAGTCATTATAATTGGTCAGCTTAATGCTGATCGTTGCATTGTTGATCACCCTTGGAGTGGACATTCTTATGCAAGTGTAGCGGGTTGATGGATTGAGCGATCTGAAGCCCTTGCTGCTGCTGTTAGGCCCTCGAAAGCCTAGCGAAGATTTTTATTTCATATGTGGCCGGCCTGCGTGCCGATGTATGAAGTCATATATTTGTAAAGAGAAACTTGTAAGGCCTTAAGGCCGTGAGCGGTGTGCTTGTATACATTCCTGGTCTTTTATATAAATGTGTTATTTATATAGTAGTGGACATTCATGAATTGATTTCATGCAACTTATAAGCTTTCACTAGAATGCTCTTAGTTAGGGTGCGATGGTATTTTGGTATTAACCTGCGACCTCGCCGTCTGTTTGTGGCATATAATGTGGGGCCCCGGCCGGAACTTATTTTATATATTATTTAACGGGTCGGGTTGTTACACGTTTTTCCTCCCCTCCCTCTGCTCTAAATTTCTAGATCAAATATGAGAGACATCGTGCTCAAGTGAGCCCGATCCAATATGAGCATTTCATGGATTTTTGGATTTTTAATGAAGTTCAAGCTCGCAGGAAACTGCCGCCTTTGGAGGCCAAGTCGCCGCCAAATGATGGCCACCACCTCAACGGAGGTGGTGGTGGCCGGCCAGGGAGGTGGCCAGATGGCAGGGACATAGTAGATGAAGGTTGTCACAACCCGCATTTTTCCCAACAATTTAATTATATCAGAGCAAGGGGAAAATACGCGTCGTGATGCCACGCCGTGCAAGGGATAACTGCAGATGTTCAGGCAAGACTCCAAACTCTACAATTTTAATAGAAAACATAAATGGTTATGAATAAAATCCAGTTTAAGTTATGATGCTAGCCGTATCCCTCGGCTTAGTGAATCATCTAGTTCATGATTAAAAATATAAATTATACGCTTGCAGAAAATACTTATTTAAATTGACTATAATATCCTACATGAGTATAAATGTCCCCGAGGAACATCTCATACAATGCAAACCCTTGATTTATAATAAGTGTAGGAAAGTCTTTATGCTAAATAAAAGTAGTGGCTTAGTTTTGAAAGAGATGACAAGTATGCTTTACTAATAGTAGGGTTTTATAGGTTAAAAATATCTAACATGCAATCCAAGCAATAAATCATCCCAGAGAGCAAGTAATGTAAACCAAACATAAGGAAACCACAACAGCTAGCAAGTGTCCAAAAAGGTCAACAAACCTGTGGGCGTCAACAACCTGACACGAACCCACAGTATGAATATGTCTGAAACTGGGCAGAGAAAACTAAAACAACAAACTACCTCGCTACGGCGAGGGGGAAAACTACAGCCAAACTGCTGCTGCTAAGGCTCCAAAACCGGCTCCGCTACCTGCTAATGCTCCGAACCTGAGGCATTCCAAAGACAGAACACCTCAGCAAGAGGATACAAATGGTGGCAGAAAAATAAGCCAAAATAAATAAGGGTCAAAAGGGGTACCAACCCAAGACCAAAACCTTTGAAGTAAAGTATAAAAAGAAACAAGGCATCATCAGAAAAAAAAAAGAACACTTAGGTGATTCGTCACAAGAGTACACCAGACGCACAAGGCTATAAGGTGACAACATGAATAAATCATAAAGAAGAAATACAAAACCTTTATTAGGCACCCGTGGTCGACTCTACCCCAAAAACACGGGCGAGGTGGTCACTCAACTGGACATACCCTTACGAATAAAATATCCGCTTAACTGCGAGGGAGTCTCATACTCTCCACCATACACCGCAGATGCCCAAAAACCTGGTAGACTTCCACAAGGTACTAATAAAGGCATCATACTTTGCGGAGGTGATTTCGTCCACTAACTCCCGCAATCAAGAAAACCCACAAAGAAACCATCACATATATCTCGAGATTTGGCTCGTCGGATTCTACTTGACACTTCTACTTTTAAGACATGGTTGATCAACCCCTATGAACGATTTACAATCCTAGACAAACTCTAATACGATCAATAACGATAGGTAATGCATTTAAAGGCATTAATAAGACACATCAAGAACGATTAAATATATTAAGACAAGATCAAGTTCATCAAGACAAAATCTTACAATCTCGAGTGATCATCCAAAAAGGTTAATCGTAGCAATAACTTGGAAAACAAAGTGAAGAAATTTTTAAAGAACATAAAAACTGAACCGTTACCATCAAATCGGACAAGGAGAAATGAGGGGAAACCACCACTTGCTTTGGTTTTACCGAAAAAGTTCTCCAAATTAGTCCACGTCACAGATCGGGGCAAAAGAGGATGGAGGAAGTTGAAATCTAGACAAAAATGGTCGAAAAGGGGGTTAGGGCCAAAAAACCCTAACGAGAAAACTCAAAGAAAGGGGAAAAATTTACCACGATAGCGTAGCTCTCGGTGAGAGCTCTCTAAATCTACGCTCGGTTGAAGATTTCGAGCACCGGAGCTCCGTCGGTGGCCACCGGAAGATTCACGAAATATTCTCCCTCTCGCTCATGCCGCTCTGGTTCGGGGGAAAGAATCGGAGAAGAAGAAGTATTCCTATTTTTCTAAATAACCTAAGTATAAGAATATATATATTTATATATAAATAGTTATAAAATATTGTCTAAATATATAAAAAAAATAGTTTAAGTACGAGCAGTTCGCGGAAAACAAAATTAGGGGTCTAGAATGACTTCAAATAGAAAAGTGCCCAACATGAAAGTTGTAGATCTCGTCGAGACGAACAAATTTCATGTTAGCCATTTTTCCATACGACACTGTTTTGACCCTCAAAAAGGCTCTTGAATACAAACTATGACGGACTACACGAGAAGACAGCAGACTACTCGAGAATACAGAAGGATACTCGAGTAAGCAGAAACAGACTACTCGAGTATACAGAAACAGACTACTCGAGTATACAGAAGGCTACTCGAGTATACAAAAGGCTACTCGAGTATACATAAACAGACTACTCGAGTATACAGAAGGCTACTCGAGTATACAGAAATAGACTACTCGAGTATACAGAAACAGACTACTCGAGTATACAGAAGGCTACTCGAGTATATAGAAACAGACTACTCGAGTATACAGAAACAGACTACTCGAGTATGCAGAAGGCTACTCGAGTATACAAAAACAAACTACTCGAGTATACAAAAACAGACTACTCGAGTATATAGAAGGCTACTCGAGTATACAGAAACAGACTACTCGAGTATACAGAAACAGACTACTCGAGTATACAGAAGGCTACTCGAGTATACATAGACAGACTACTCGAGTATACAGAATTGGAGGAACAGAAGATTTACATAATGAGCAGAAACTTCACACAAGTCAAGGTTGCAGGAAAAACAATTTCTTGGCAAATATAACCTTTTGATCAAACTATAAGAATGAATAGTACTTTTCATTTTTGAATAGTAATTTAATATTAAAATAATCATATTTATATATATTTGAATAAGGAAACGCGAGATAAAAACGGAGGCCCAAACGAGCGCCGAATTGAACGAAACTCACGTCGTAGGCGAACACAGACGCTACGAACACAACGGCGAAGTCAAAACCAAGATCAGACAAGCCATTCTCGAGATATAAGTTTTCAAAGTTTACGACGAACATAAATTCCACAAAACTTTGGAAAAAAACGCCGAGGTCCAAATATCGTTCGGATCGCGACGAAACTTGACGAGTAAGTCAAAAATTACTCAACTTAAATTCCAAATGCAAAATTTTCTCATAACAACAAGAATTCGGCCGACTTGACCGCATGGACGCGAAAATGCCTTTATGGCATTATGTCGCCATCTTGACGTTAAAGGTAACGCCATGACGTCATAAATATGATGTTTCTTATTTAAATAAAATCGTCGAAAAATCGGGGGCGTTACAGTCACTCCCCCTAAAAAGAAGTTTCGTCCCGAAACTTAACACAACTCCAAAACCAAATCAAAATGATAAAATCAAACGTGACTGAAAACATATCGACGTACCCGAAACTAGGAGAAGAGGTGCGGATGAGATTCTCTCATTGCTGACTCTAATTCCCACGTCGCGCTCTCGACGTCTTGATTTCTAAAAAGAATCTTAACCATGGGGATGGTCTTCCTTCGCAAGACACGCTCTTGAGATTCCAAAACGCAGATAGGCTCTTCCACATACGACAGATTGGGCTGAATTTGGGGCACCGAGTCAAGAATTTGACGATCACTACGAACACACTTCTGCAACTGGCTCACATGTAACACATCGTGGACACCAGGGAAGCTAGCAGGTAATTTTAGTCGATAAGCTGACACTCCGATGCGCTCCAGAATCTGAAAAGGTCCCACATACCGGGGGTCTAACTTGTGGTTCCTTCCAAATCTTTTTACTCCTGGCATCGGAGAAACTTTCAGGAAAACCAAGTCCCCAACGACAAACTCCAAATCGACCCTTCGTCGATTAGCATATTTCTCATAACGCTCTTGTGCTACACGTAGCTTCTCTCGAATATGAGTCACCGCACAATTCATCTCCTCAAGGGCTTCCGGACCTAGCAATGGTCTCTCACCAACCTCAGCCCAAAATAAGGGAGTCCTACAATGCCTCCCATACAAGGCCTCAAACGGGGCCATCTGCAAGCTCTCTTGATAACTATTATTGTAAGCAAACTCCATGAGTCTGAGACGGTCATCCCAAGCACCACCATGATCCAAAATATAACATCTAATCATGTCCTCCACGATCTGATTTACTCTTTCTGTTTGCCCATTCGTCTGCGGATGATAGGCGGTGGAATACCTCAAGTCGGTACCCAACCCCTCTTGCAGGCTCTTCCAAAAGCGAGACGTAAATTTGGAGTCCCGATCTGATACAATGCTAACAGGCACTCCATGCAACCTAATGACCTCTTCCAGATATAGCTCAGCTATCTTCTTCATCGAATGCCCAATCTTAAACGAAACAAAGTGGGCACACTTTGTCAATCTGTCGACTATCACCCAAACTGAGTCATGCCCACGGGGAGATTTATGTAGACCGGTGATAAAATCCATTGAAATACTTTCCCATTTCCAACTTGGAATATCAAGAGGTGTCAATTTACCACCAGGCCTTCTATGATCAGCCTTGACACGCTGACACGTATAACATTCTGATACAAACTTTGCGATATCGCTCTTCATCCCTACCCACCAAACAATTTGCTTTAGATCTTTATACATTTTGGTGGAACCAGGATGATAGGAAACACTGGAACCATGAGATTCTTCATAAATTTTAGCTCGGATGTCACCCATGTCAGGAATACAGAATCTACCCCGATATTTCAGAGTACCTAGCTCGTCCAAAGAAAAATCAGGTAACTCTCCTTTCTCAGTTCTATTCCAGAGGTGCAACAATTTCGGATCATCCTTTTGGTGCACCATAGTAAGGGAAATCCAAGAGGGCGCTTATACTTCCAAACTAGCAGGCGTAGAACTACTCCCAATCTCGATGTTCATCAACAAGAATTCTTCTACCAAGGACTGTACTGATAGATTAAAAATTTTAGCAGTCTTCCTACTCAAGGCATCAGCTACTACATTAGCCTTTCCCGGATGATAAAGAATTTCTACTTCATAATCCTCCACATATTCTAACCACCGACGCTGGCGTAGGTTTAGTTCCTTCTGAGTGAAGACGTACTTCAAACTCTTATGGTCCGTATAGATCTTGCACAGCGCGCCATACAATAAGTGTCGCCACAGCTTCAGCGCATAAATTACGGTAGCAAACTCCAAATCATGCGTAGGATAGTTTCTCTCGTGAATCTTTAGTTGCCTCGATCCATACGCGATCACCTTACCATCTTGCATTAAAACACAACCAAGTCCGATGTGTGACGCATCGACGTACACAACATACTCGACTCCTTCAGTAGGCAAGGTTAAAATTGGGGCAGTACACAGTCTCTTCTTCAACTCTTGGAAAGCCTCTTCACACTTATCACTCCAAATGAATGCAGTATTCTTCTGAGTAAGTCTAGTTAAAGGAGCAGACAACACCAAAAATCCTTCCACAAATCTTCTATAGTAGCCAGCGAGGCCTAAGAAGCTCCTAATCTCCTTAGGTGTAGAAGGTCTTTCCCATTCCATCACGGCAGAAATCTTGGTCGGGTCTACAGAAATACCATCCTTGCCTACAACATGACCCAGAAAGGACACCTGAGGTAGCTAAAACTCACATTTGCTCAACTTCGCATATAGTTTATGCTCCCTCAAGGTCGACAAAACCAAACGCAAATGCTGAGTATGCTCCTCAACATTGCGGGAATACACTAGGACATCATCTATGAACACAATAACGAATCGGTCCAAGAAATCCTTAAACACTCTATTCATCAAATCCATGAAAGCAGAGGGTGCATTGGTTAAACCGAACGACATCACCAAAAACTCATAATGTCCATGCCGTGAACGGAATGCTATTCGGGGAATATCTTCCTCGCGAATCCTCAACTGGTGGTAGCCTGAGCGAAGATCGATTTTTGAAAATACCAAGCTACCACGCAACTGATCGAACAAATCATCGATCCTTGGCAGGGGATATCTATTATTAACGGTCACCTTATTTAATTCCCTATAATCGATGCAAAGCCTCATCGATCCGTCCTTCTTCCTTACGAACAAAACCGCAGCACCCCACGGAGAAGAACTTGGTCTAATAAAACCACACCTCAACAACTCATCGAGTTGAGTACGCAACTCATCCAACTCATGCAGAGCCATACAGTACGGTGCTTTGGCGATGGGACGAGTGCCTGGCTCGAGGTCAATCACGAACTCAATCTCCCTCTCAGGAGGAAGTCCTGGAAGACTATCAGGAAAGACATCTGGAAACTCTCGCACCACCGAGACATCCTCGAGACGTGGTGTAACAGAAGCTATTTCCAGAGCAGAAATAGAAACTAAAAACGCCTCACAACCAGACTTTATAGCACGTACCGCAGAAATGACAGGGGAAACTCTGTCCTGAAATCCATAGACGCTCATAGGTTGGCCATTGTCCATCCTGAAGTCCAGTCTTTTTGCCTTGCACTGGATGACTGCATCATACTTGGACAGCCAGTCCATGCCCAAAATCACATCAAAATCAGTCAGGTCTAAAATTAACAGATCCGCAAGGGCCAGAAAATTGCCAAGATGAATAGGGCATCTCAGAACTCCTTGATTGGATATCACCGAATCACCGGAGGGAAGCTTGACGTTGAAGGAGTCTCTCAATTGATCAACATCCAGGCGATGTTTATCAACAAACCGCCTGGCCACAAAGGAATGAGTGGCACCTGAATCGAACAGAACTCGCGCCCACCTATTCCGCACCTTAAATTCCCCTAAAACCGTAACATACATAACTAAATGAACGATGACCATGGCAACAACGATAAATAATAGGGATAAAATAGACTGGGGCTAACCTGAAATAACTTGCGTAGAGTTTTGAGCTTCCTCACTAGTCATCACGTTCAGCTTTCCTTTTCCTTTATCTAGGGTTGGTGGTAGCGGTAGAGCTCGAAGCGGGGCAGGCTGCAGTGGGGTTTGAGCCTGGGGGCACGAAGATTTTTGGTGTCCCTTCTGCCCGCACTGGAAGCAGGTCCTTTCTTTCATCCAGCACCGACTCACATCATGACCCTTCCTTGCACAGAACGAGCACACGAGCTCTCCCTTCGGTGCACCTTGGATGGCATGCACTTGCTGCTGCTTCAGGGTGGCTGTTCTCTTGAAACATCTTTCGTAAGGGTGGCCAGAACGACCACAGAAACTACACACTTACTTACCTTTCTTCTTCGAAGAAGGGCCAGATGCCCTGGAGCTACCATCCTCAATACCCTTCCTTTTCTCTTTCCTCGCCGCAGCACCGCGGTTCTTGGCATTTTCAATCGCTTCAACTTTTAGTGCGGCTTCCACTGCCATAGCATAACTGTCAGCTCCATAAGCGCATGCCCACTGCTGGACATCACTTCTTAGTCCTCCCAGGAAACGTTTCACTCTTCCCTCCTCCGAAGCTACCAAATCGGGAGCAAATCTACTCAACTTGCTAAACTCAATCACATATTCGCTCACCGTGAGCTGTCTCTGCTTCAAATGCAGGAAGCTATTCATGAGACAATCCTGCTCGACCGAGGGCAGAAACTTCTTCAGCAACATCTTCTTGAAAGAGTCCCAGGTACAGCCTTCCTTCAGACTCTCCTTTTCACGAATCCACCAACTCTTTGCTAGGCCTTTTAGCTGATAGGCTGCAATCATAACCTTCTGGGCTTCTAGAATCCCGGAATATGAAAACATCTCCTCGATTGAGATGATCCAATCATCCAAAATCATAAAGTCGGCACTCCCGTCGTAGGTGGGAGGTCCCAATCGCTGGAAATGCGATATGAAATTCATTTCTGGTGGTATTGCCACCGGGGCCACCAGAGGAGCAGGGGTATTGGGCACGACTTGACCCAAGGCAGGATCTTGCACTGAAGGTTGCCGCGCTGGAGCGGTAGACAACAATGACTGAATTTGAGTTTGCATCGCAACTACTTGCCTTGACAGAGCCTCGTTGCTCTGGCGCAAACTCTCAATCAACGCATCACTCTGCGCACCTGATGACTCACCCTCCGACTGGGGAGTCGATCTCGTCGCAATACGCTTTGGAGGCATTTCTAAAATGGCAAACGAACAACCCAATTAAAATCCTAGATTACGACTAGGGCAAACAAAACTAGTTCAGACCATACTTGAAAGACACTTGCTAAAGCTGTCACTTGCTCTGGGATTATATGATGATGATATGTCCTACTCAGGATGATATCTTATCATCCTATTGACTCATGTGCCTATGATATGAATGCATGAATTCTTTACTCTTATTTAAAATCATGTGTGTACATATGTCATCAAGTAAATCTTTAGCTTGGCATGTTGTGCTTATGTTATGTTATGATATGAATGTGGTGCTATGAATTCTATAAAAGGCCTTAATGCATGTTATGAGCGGCGTACACATTCAATGTTATGCATCCCATACTACATAATATTGCATGCAACGAAAAGAAAACGTGCTAATGGGCATTCATGTGGTGAGGTTATGCATCCCATACTACATAACCCTCACATGTTGCCACCGATGGTGGATCCATATACAAACACATATTATGCATCCCATACTACATAATATGCCCCGTATACTTCTAATCATGCTTATGAGTGTAGTGTTCATGCTTCAGCCAAGACATATTGATGACACCTCAGTGTGTGTATGACAGGACACTAAGCAACTAACACTAACAAGGGAAGGTTGCCTGACCAATTGTCAAGCAACCTCTCTCTGATACCAACTGTCACAACCCGCATTTTTCCCAACAATTTAATTATATCAGAGCAAGGGGAAAATACGCGTCGTGATGCCACGCCGTGCAGGGGATAACTGCAGACGTTCAGGCAAGACTCCAAACTCTACAATTTTAATAGAAAACATAAATGGTTATGAATAAAATCCAGTTAAGTTATGATGGTAGCCATATCCCTCGGCTTTGTGAATCATCTAGTTCATGATTTAAAATATAAATTATACGCTTGCGGAAAATACTTATTTAAATTGACTATAATATCTTATATGAGTATAAATGTCCCCGAGGAACATCTCATACAATGCAAACCCTAGATTTATAATAAGTGTAGGAAAGTATTTACGCTAAATAAAAGTAGTGGCTTAGTTTTGAAAGAGATGACAAGAATGCTTTACTAATAGTAGGGTTTTATAGGTTAAAAATATCTAACCTGCAATCCTAGCAATAAATCATCCCAGAGAGCAAGTAATGTAAACCAAACATAAGGAAACCACAACAGCTAGCAAGTGTCCAAAAATGTCAACAAACCTGTGGGCGTCAACAACCTGACACAAACCCACAGTATGAGTATGTCTGAAACTGGGCAGAGAAAACTAAAACAACAAACTACCTCGCTACGGCGAGGGGGAAAACTACAGCCAAACTGCTGCTGCTAAGGCTCCAAAACCGGCTCCGCTACCTGGTAATGCTCTGAACCTGAGGCATTCCAAAGACAGAACACCTCAGCAAGAGGATACAAATGGTGGCAGAAAAATAAGCCAAAATAGATAAGGGTCAAAAGGGGTACCAACCCAAGACCAAAACCTTTGAAGTAAAGTATAAAAAGAAACAAGGCATCATCAGAAAAAAAAAGAACACTTAGGTGATTCGTCACAAGAGTACACCAGACGCACAAGGCTATAAGGTGACAACATGAATAAATCATAAAGAAGAAATACAAAACCTTTATTAGGCACCCGTTGTCGACTCTACCCCAAAAACACGGGCGAGGTGGTCACTCAACTGGACACACCCTTACGAATAAAATATCCGCTTAACTGCGAGGGAGTCTCATACTCTCCACCATACACCGCAGATGCCCAAAAACCTGGTAGACTTCCACAAGGTACTAATAAAGGCATCAAACTTTGCGGAGGTGATTTCGTACACTAACTCCCGTAATCAAGAAAACCCACAAAGAAACCATCATATATATCTCGAGATTTGGCTCGTCGGATTCTACTTGACACTTCTACTTTCAAGACATGGTTGATCAACCCCTATGAATGATTTACAATCCTAGATATACTCTAATACGATCAATAATGATAGGTAATGCATTTAAAGGCATTAATAAGACACATCAAGAACGATTAAATATATTAAGACAAGATCAAGTTCATCAAGACAAAATCTTACAATCTCGAGTGATCATCCAAAAAGGTTAATCGTAGCAATAACTTGGAAAACAAAGTGAAGAAAATTTTAAAGAACATAAAAACTGAACCGTTACCATCAAATCGGACAAGGAGAAATGAGGGGAAACCACCACTTGCCTTGGTTTTACCGGAAAAGTTCTCCAAATTAGTCCACGTCACAGATCGGGGCAAAAGAGGATGGAGGAAGTTGAAATCTAGACAAAAATGGTCGAAAAGGGGGTTATGGCCAAAAACCCTAACGAGAAAACTCAAAGAAAGGGGAAAAATTTACCACGATAGCGTAGCTCTCGGTGAGAGCTTTCCAAATCTACGCTCGGTTGAAGATTTCGAGCACCGGAGCTCCGTCGGCGGCCACCGGAAGATTCACGAAATATTCTCCCTCTCGCTCACGCCGCTCTGGTTCGGGGGAAAGAATCGGAGAAGAAGAAGTATTCCTATTTTTATAAATAACCTAAGTATAAGAATATATATATATATATAAGTAGTTATAAAAATTTTGTCTAAATATATAAAAAAATAGTTTAAGTACGAGAAGTTTGCGGAAAACAAAATTAGGGGTCTAGAATGGCTTCAAATAGAAAAGTGCCCAACATGAAAGTTGTAGATATCGTCGAGACGAACAAATTTTATGTTAGCCATTTTTCCATTCGACACTATTTTGACCCTCAAAAAGGCTCTCGAATACAAACTATGACGGACTACACGAGAAGACAGCAGACTACTCGAGTATACAAAAGGCTACTCGAGTAAGCAGAAACAGACTACTCGAGTATACAGAAACAGACTACTCGAGTATACAGAAGGCTACTCGAGTATACAGAAGGCTACTCGAGTATACATAAACAGACTACTCGAGTATACAGAAGGCTACTCGAGTATACAGAAACAGACTACTCGAGTATATAGAAACAGACTACTCGAGTATACAGAAGGCTACTCGAGTATACTGAAACAGACTACTCGAGTATACAGAAACAGACTACTCGAGTATGTAGAAGGCTACTCGAGTATACAGAAACAGACTACTCGAGTATACAGAAACAGACTACTCGAGTATATAGAAGGCTACTCGAGTATACAGAAACAGACTACTCGAGTATACAGAAACAGACTACTCGAGTATACAGAAGGCTACTCGAGTATACATAGACAGACTACTCGAGTATACAGAATTGGAGGAACAGAAGATTTACATAATGAGCATAAACTTCACACAAGTCAAGGTTGCAGGAAAAACAATTTCTTGGCAAATCTAACCTTTTGATCAAACTATAAGAATGAATAGTACTTTTCATTTTTGAATAGTAATTTAATATTAAAATAATCGTATTTATATATATTTGAATAAGGAAACGCGAGATCAAAACGGAGGCCCAAACGAGCGCCGAATTGAACAAAACTCATGCCGTAGGCGAACACAGACGCTACGAACACAACGACGAAGTCAAAACCAAGATCAGACGAGCCATTCTCGAGATATAAGTTTTCAAATTTTACGACGAACATAAATTCCACAAAACTTTGGAAAAAAGCGCCGAGGCCCAAATATCGCTCGGATCGCGACAAAACTTGACGAGTAAGTCAAAAATTACTCAACTTATATTCCAAATGCAAAATTTTCTCATAACAACAAGAATTCGGCCGACTTGACCGCATGGACGCGAAAATGCCATTATGGCATTATGTCGCCATCTTGACGTTAAAGGTAACGCCATGACGTCATAAATAGGATGTTTCTCATTTAAATAAAATCGTCGAAAAATTGGGGGCGTTACAAAGGTTGCCCAGGTTGGCACAATCTGGACCATCGGCTCATTGGGGAAGATGAGCCGATGTCATCCATTGTGATGCATCAAAACTATAGCAATTTTATTTTATTTAAATATTTTGTCATCTTTTATGCAATTCTTTGCATGGTAGTTTTAGGTCCCTTCGGGGCAAATGCAGAACTACTCCCCAACATAAACATTGTAGATCTAGAGCTTACCTTTGATTTGACACCCTAAAATTGCAATTTGGAGAACTACAACTCCCTGTAGGGCTATTCTACTACGTCTGGTCTTAGGTTAGGGCAGATTTTTAAATGAGTGCCCAAGCCAAAACATAAGTCCACATGTAGTGAAATTTTGGGCATGCATGTGGTTGGGCTAGACCTAAGTCCTGTCAAAAATTTAGAATTTTAGGGGGATATTTTTCTAAAGTTTTTATAGATAATTCATTTATTAAATAAAATTGAAAATAGGGAGAGTCCCTAATCCACAAGCCAACAAATTTTGGTTGCATGGTCTTAGGGTCACTATAAGGCCATGGTGATATTTCATATCATTTGGACCTTTGCATTTTGGGGAAAACCAACATACATGTTGAGGGTAAATATGTAAATAATTATGCCAAATGTAAAAATGGGGAATTAGACCACTTAGCCAAATTCATGTCCATGAAAGTTTAAATAGAGGCTCATAGGGATGAAATACACCTCCTATAGAAAGATTGGGATTTTTGGAAAAAAAATCCCAATATTTTGAATTATTAGAAAATATGCTTATTTGGAAATAAATTTGGAATATAGGGCTTCTGATTTGATTAAATTCTAAAATTTTGTTAGAAGCACTAGTAAGACATTATACACCTCTGGAAATTTTTATAAGCTTGTTTGGAAACTTTTTCATAGGTTTTTAGTAGAATTACCATATTGCCCTTTTTGGAAATTAATTAAAAGAAAATGAAATTTTTGCTGAAAAATTATGGGAAACTTTATATCATCTTAATTCATGTGATTAAAACGCTGTATAATTATTTGAGAATTTATGGGTGAGTATATATGCTAAAAACTCAAGTAGTGTCATTTTGGTAAAAAAATTCTTTTGGAATTTTGTTAGGTCAAATCACTAGATAGAATCATGAAATTCTGTATTTTGTATTATTAATCAATATTGACCTCCAGTAATTTTCTAAGAATTTTTTGTTGTATAGTTGAAGTACTTCATTTGGAAAATGGATTAATTATGGTTTTAATCAAAAATAGAGAATAAATAGAAATTAAAGTGGGAAAAACCAAATCCTTGGTAAACAGTCATGTTAAACCTAGAAGATCTCCATGTAGTTTACTTAGGAATGTGGGACCTTTAGATATGGTAGTTCATATACATAGTGACCAAGTTCACTTAATCACATGATTTAATTTTAGACCCCAAGTACTTAGAAAAATCGTGAAATGATAATGGTAACATCACACATAAGATAAACCCATGATAAATATTTAGGGGCATTTGTCCCAAGGGATTCGAAAGTCATATCACATGGTTAAATGATAGGTCTTTGGCTGCATATAACAAAAGTAGGATATAACACAAGGACCAATAGGGGGATATGAAAAGTTGTTAGAAGGAGAATTTAATTGGAAAGGTTATACCCTGGTTGGCATCAAGTAAGTCACTACTTAGTTATAAATGTTAGAGTGCAAAACCACAAGGAGAATAACTAGAATAGAGACTGACAGATGACGGCCACTCTCCCAATAATACCTTAGGTCATTAGGTTCACACCAGAGTAACAATGAGATTTGGGTATGAATAAAGTGTAAACACTACTAAGAGTAAGTGTCCTTGAGAAAGGGATCTTTGGGCTTCAACCCATCATAGTTCCTAGCGCTGTCGAGAGCCCTTCACCGGGCATGCCCTAGGCAGTCCAAGGACTAACCCTAAGTTGTTAGGTTTAATAAGCATTAGACAAGAATTGTCTAATATGTTAAGAGAACGATGTGAAAATCTCACCCATGAAGGGTTGGAGGGATTTAGGATTAAGAGAATGATGTGACAATCTCACCCGTGAAGGGTTCAAGGGTTTTCAGAAAGTTAGTCCTACGAGCTGGAGGCTCGGGAGTTTGATATAAAGACAGTTTTGGTCCTGCGAGCTAGAGGCTTGGGAGTTGATATTAGGACAGGTTTGGTCCTGCGAGCTGGAGGCTCGGGTTGGAATTTCTTGCATTTGCATGGATATTAACTAGTGGCAGGTCATGCGGTACTAGGCCTATCGTAACACCGATGACAGTATGGTGACTCTGGCGAGGTGTGATGGTTTGAGGGTCTAGTGGGTTATTTTACACTACAGTCTGTAGGACGATCCCCAAAAATCAACACTCGACCAAAAAGACTGGTAGGTGGCCAGCATTTAGTATGTAGAGACTCTAGAGTGCACCTAGGACCTGTACAAAAGTATTTGAGAGGTCTAGGCCTGGTAGTGTGCATTCCCGCCTTGGAGTGGAGACGCCCGCTACACTACTATCGTAGCTACAATTGTAGTACCAGAGAGTTAAGCTAACTCAAAAAAGTGGGAACTAAAGGTCTGTGATCACAGAGTCATGTGTGTGAGTTGCACTTGAATGAATCATAACCTGCATACCATATCATACATACATACTTATGACATACGTATCATAGAGACTTATCATATAAATTAGTATGGACTCTTTTATATGATAATTACATTTGTGAAACCTTTACTTATAAGTTTGTAAGGGGATTCATATAAGTTAAGGTACTTCTGTGATGATAATTTAGCAGTAGATAGTTTACTTTCTGCTCCGCTCTTTACTTTACTTACCACACTTCTTTTCAAAATTGTTCTAACTCACTTTACTTGTACTATATAGAACTGCTATAGTAGAGATATACTTGCTATTACATAATCTTAATAGATTAGATCCACTATCACCTGCTTCCTTTTTGTACCCCTTATTGTCCTCTGCTTCATCCTCCCGCTTAATACCTAGGACTCACGGGGGTGAGGCGAGGAAGATAATTACTATCTTTATTACTAACGGTCGGTTGTGATAGTATCATTTTGGAGCTCGAGGAGATGTAGCACCAGGATGACCAGCAGGATGAGGTGGCAGGACTTGAGGACCTGATACCACCACCTACGACTACTATAGCCCAGAGTCAGGTGATGACGCATGTACTGATGATTGTTAGCTTACGCTTAGTTTGATTTTGAGAGAGAGAGAGATTTGAGACTCATGTACAGGGCTTAAGCCCTTTTCTCTTTCATTGTACTCATTATGCACTACTGTTGTACTTTTCACGTTCATTTACATATTTGATGAAGTTGTACTGTGACTTGTGGACTAGCTAGTTGTTATATACAGCTTGTTCTACTTCAACTCTTGATTGGCCAAATAGGTTGAATGATCGTACTAGCCGGCATAATCGGCGTCTTGCAGTGTCGACTAACCTGTGTGTTAGTATCACCATAAGGCGGCAGTTCTGGGCATAAGATCGGGTTTCCTCCTTAGTAAGGTGGAGGGGGTCTTACAGTAGGTAGACCTCTTGGAGGTTACTTAGATGTGTTAGCCCTAGATGATTCTGCTGACCAGGCTCTCATTAGTCGGTAGGGCAGGTAGACCTCTTGGTGGAAGCTTTGACATGTTCATCCTGAATAGATCCTGCTAACTAGGCTCCCATTAGCTGGCAGGGCTGAAAGCCACTCAGTGGAGTTGGGAAAGTTAACCGCAAGATAGTTCTGCTGACCAGGCTCTCACTATCCAGTAGGGCAGGTAGACCTCTTAGAGGTGACTTAAACATGTGAGCCCTGAGATGGTTCCTTTGACCGGGCTCTCACTAGCCGATAGGGAGGGTAGACCTCTTGGGGGAGGCTTTAACATGATTATCCCTCGCAGATCCCGCTGACCAGGCTTCATTAGCTGGCATGGCTGGAAGTCACTCGGTGGAGTTGGGAAAGTAAACCTCAAGATGGTTTCGCTGACCGATGATTCAGGCTTGCACGTTGACACCGAATATATCTAAAAACGAACACAATTGCCTCTATAATGATCCAATCCAACACTCACTCAATCTCTCTACGTGAAACCACATTAATTAATTCTATCAATTATATGCTAGCGTAATGGTAGCCAAATCGATGAGGATCGAATAAAGGCGATAGGCCAATAATCTTTCCGGCTAAAAGGACCAACCCTGTCCGAACGAGCGGTATTGTACAAAAAAAGATCTACCAATTAAAATACGATTTGGAAAAGGTAGATCTCTCCAAACAAAAGAAGACGAAGGTTCGCCCAACCCTTTCGGAAATAGATCAATCAAGATAAACACAACCGATCGAAGAAATCCACTATGAATTAATAGTATCAAAATTCAACACTAAGAATCAACCACGACAGGAATAAATCTAGGAAAAGAAACACACAAAGGTAGAAGGTTTTGTTACCCAATCAAAATAGATGATTTTGATTTCTCTACTTGGATCACTCTTCAACGGCTCCGCCGGAGTCATGCCGAATGGAGAGAAAACTTATCCGCCTTCGTCGCGTCACTCCTGAGTTAGAATCCACAAAGGAAATCTTGTCCTTGCCCGATTTCTTCAAGGAGGTGGGTTGAATGGTTGCTTTGTTGGAGGTCGATTTTGGGAGAGGATAATGGGGGAAGGTGGCCGAGCCACGAAGAGGGTGGAGATAGACAGGGTCGGCGGCCAAGAGAGGGAGCGGAGGGAGGAGGCCGAATTTTGCCAAGGGTTGAAGGAAAGATCTCAAAAGATTTTAGGGGGGATTATTTTCTTATTCTTCTTCTCTCTAATCAATCCTTCATAACATGGCTATATATAGCCTACACCACTCCATCTCCCTCCATTCAAAATTCAAAATTCAAATTGGAATATGATTGTTATATGTACCCATCATAACACATGAAATGAAATAATTAAAACAACACATGATGGTTATAAGCACCCATCATTACACATGAAATGAAAATTAAAACAAACATAAAAATGAATTAATAATTATTAATAAATTATTAATAATTATTAATAAATTATTAATCATTATTAATAAATTGGTTTGCGCCCCGGGCGGATATTTTGCGATACTCCACATGGTCATCACGGTGACGCAAATCTTCATTTGAAGGCAAAGAAAGTTCTTCTGTAAGCGCGCTGTCACCGTCTTCAATATATTGAGGGTCGTCGTCTCCATCAATCCTCCCCAACTCAAAAGTACTCATCACCGATGAGTTTGTCTGAAAGTAACTGTGCAGGAGAGCATCATCCCAAAGAAACATGTAGCGGTAAATAACACTTGGAGTAGATAGCACTTCAACCTGGAGTATCTTATCATGCAAAAAGGTGGTCCTAGAGAACCTCGGAAAAGCATTAGGCAATAAAGGATAACAAATTTCTACATCAACAACAAACGTACCTCCATTGAAGACCGATGAAGAGAGCGATCCAGGCACAAACTCACTACCCAAACAATAAGAAAACAAAGTGGACCCAAACGGACAGACAGATAATTCAAGTGGTGGAGAAACATATAGCGTTAAATTTGAAACATTAAAAATAGGGGTAATACCCCAATCAGTGGATAACTTCAAATGATATGCGTATTCTCCTAATTTTATTAATATCCAAAAAATGTATAGTTCGCCAACTCGCCAACTACCTATAGTGCATGAACGCAACCATTATCAGTGATTTTTCATTTATACAGTTTATCACTCTAAGTGCATTGTTTTGGCCCATTGTGGTGTGCACATGCGCACTCTTATGTTGAGGGTAAGTTCTGTGAGCTCCTCGCACTTGTTTTTAGATTTATATGATTGTTTAGGATATTTGGGGGCTATACCTCAATTGGATTTATTGCTGCGCTGGTGGTCGAGATGTCCAGAATTCTATTTCCAGCTCCTGTGTAAAACGCACGGTCGTGCAAATTTCTTCGCGCACAGTTTTAGCGTAATCGTGCGTTATACACAGCAATCCTAGGGACGTCTGATGTACCCGTGCGTTTTGTTCCCGCATAGTTTCAGCCAAACTGTGCTAGAAGGAATCACACGGTCTTCATATTATTATCAGAATTCTAGCGATCTAGGGTTAATCGTGCGGTTTCCTTCACGCACGGGCCTATGCGCTAGTGCGCTAGTAAAACACACAGATCCTCTTTGTTATCTTGTTTTTTTCAGCGCTCTGTGGTAACCCGTGCGTTTTCCATCGCACACGGGCGAAAGCATCCGTGCGCGAGTAAAATGCCTAGGTCAACTCATCTTTCCCGCAGGCCATTATCTACGCATTATTAATGCACGGTCATGCGCCAAACCGTGCATGACCATTATTCTTACATGCTTCTATTTAAGCACAGATTTCCTTCTATATGAGGGAGGTCTGTTTTCAGCCATTCATTACGCCGTTTTAGGGCAAAACTTCATCGTTCATCCTCCACCCTTCATCTTCCACCAAGGAGAGAATCTCCGACCATGCTCGCGAAGCATACCTTACTGGTGCTTTCTCTCGTCCTTCTCCTTCATCTCTTAACTCTATTGCAAGTTTAAACTCCATTGCCATCAACCAATGGGAAGATTGCAACCTTCTTCTATATCGAGACATGAAGAAGACAGTTCCATTGGAGGGTAGTGACAACCTTCTCTAGCGTAGACGGAGTTGAGGACCGAGCTTGGATGCGGACTGATAACCTGACAATTCCTTCTGCGACTCCCCGACGAACCTTCAGATTCGGTTGATTTCATGACTTGTTCTTGCTTTATTGTTCTACATGCGTGGTTAAATCTTCATATATAGATAATGTTGCACTTTAGTTGTAAGCATTATTTGTTTCATGTCTATGTGAATCTATATCGTCCACCTGCCACCATAGTTAGTATTGCCTCACTAGCGATCACTAGAGGCGCGCATTGCGACGAGGTGTTTCCGACCCTCAATCTGTTATTCTACTTGTTCTGTACGCCTGCCTACTCCTCTATTCCGCTGAGCGAAGTAGCGCATAACAGCCTACATAGGAGTAGATTTTATTAGTTTTTTTTTCTTGCATCTAAAACTAGACCCCTTCATGACCCCGACCTAAGGAATTAAATCTCAAGTCCACCTTGAAAGACAACTCCACCTTGCGGTGTTCCTTGAGAGATTCGATACTTTGGAAAGCCTCCCCATTTTATATTACTTATACGAGCGGTACACTTGCCTAAAGCGCATCAGCTACCGACACCAAACTTTTGCCAGGTGTACAGACCCCCCTGCACGCCTACGATCCCCCAATCACGTCCGTAACAAACACATGGACTTTCTCGAAGCTTCCAGAACCAAGCTAGCTCACTGGATTTTCTTCTTCACCAGCATGCCAGCCCGACACGACCCCAGTCACCCCCGTGACTTGGGCGTATATTCTAAAAATTTTGTCTATAAATTGAAATATTTTGTATGACCCAAGGGTTAAGTTTTTTTGGACCATTTTTCTTTTTGTGGTCTGCTTAGGTGCAATTTGTGCTATGTAAGGAGAATTTTTCCCTCCCTGCTTTTGTGATTGTTTTAGCTTTTTATAACCCTCTTTTTAGCTTACTAAAATGTGTTATTTTTTCCTCCTTACCTTGTATTGGATTTCATTTGGGTGCCTCACTTGTCACTTTTTTATCCTTTGTTTATCTTTGTTTTTGTCTTTAAAATTTGTGTGTGTGTGTATTAGAATAATTTTAAGTTTTATGTTTTCATAGTTTTATTTTACTTAGTTTGTTTGTTTTAGGTTTTCTATTAGTTTTGTGTTGTTATGATATTTTTTTCGTTTCCCTTAGCTTAGTTGCTTTTTAAATTGCTTTGTATTCATTCTTATGGGTTTAATAAAGAGTTTTTAAAGTGTTTTTGATTTTTTTACTTAGCATTTCTTTTAAGTTGTAAAACTTTTTGTTCATAAAACCTTTAGTTTCACTTTTTATACTCTTTTGTGAAGTTATAAGAATGAAAAGTTGGTATTTTAATTTTTGAAACACTTATGTTTTTGCTTTTATTTTGAAAAACTTTTTACTCATTTAATTTTTATTTCTTCTTTTTATGCATTTTTAGCAAGTTCTATGAGTAGAAATGTAATCGTTTTTATTTTTCAATCTCTATGTTTTTCTCGTTTTTGTTGTGTGTGTGAGTGTATGAGTTAGGTTTTTATTGTTTTCCATTTTTATGTAGAGTGCGTGTGTGTATGAGATGGATTTTATTGCTTTCATTTCCCCCCTACTCGTTTGTGCAGGACTTGCAATTTATTGCTTTCATTTCCCACCTACTCGTTTGAGTAGGAATTTAAATTTAACGCTTTCATTTCCATCCTACTCGTTTGAGTAGGACTTGTAATTATCATGCCTACTCGTTTGAGTAGGACTTGCAATTTCAATTATGTATATTTCTTTTTTGTACATTAGCTTTTTCCTTTATTATGGCTTTGATGAGTGTGTGCGTTCTCTGTTTAGCTTGCTTACCTTTTTCTAACATTGTGTTATTTTTATGTCTTTTTATATAACCCTTCAAAGCATAGTTTTGAACTCACGCCTCACCAATCTCATATTCCATCCCCATCCCGATGAGTGGCTAATCTCTCTTAGACCTCGGTATCAAAGATCATTGGGACATAAAAATCTTCTTAAATAATTAAGGTCTTCCATTTCTCTTTAATTAAAGCACTTAAGGTTTACCCCGAGTATACGATGCGTAGAACCACATATCGATGTGTGGGAACTATTTTCGTTATTAATACGCTAGCTAGCCAAGAGGCTATGCATATGGATTGATCGCCCTTGGGTTAAAAGAGTTTTCGTACTAAACCTCGAGAGAGGAGCAGAGTTCTTCCGGATTGGGTTACCCCCCAATAGCAGGGTTTTTAGCATAAAGCGGTCATTAAGAGGAATCCTTCGCTGATTAAGAGCTCGGTCGAATAGTCTTAATGTCCAGGTGAGTGATTAACTAAGATATAGGTGAGCTCTTGCTTGTGGAACCTCCACGGCCAAGTTGCCCCTTCAATTAATTTGAAACCTAGGATCTCTAGTTAACTAATATTATTTTTGTTTTAATCGTTTCGATACCGAGCGTTATTTCTTCATCGAATTTTCTAAGTCTATTTTCAGCCTTTTCTTATAACCACCCTAGTTATTTAGTTAATCCGACACCTGTATTTTCGGTAAGATAATGGTCCCTCCAGGAGGAGTAGAAATAATCAACCAGCCCCAGGAAATATACCACCCCGATATTCCCCCCAAATATCCTGTATTACTCGCGATAGGTGCACTTGACTCCTCGCGTTCCCTCTACGAAACTCGATGCCCGAACTACTAATCCAAAAGGAAGGTCGAGAGGCATGGAGGGCCACCAATGTTTTTGGCGCTATTGCTAGGGACCATGCGTTGTTTTTTCGAATTTCGGAGTCTATTAATTTAACCTTTTTAAAATTTTTTTTTAAAAAAAACTCTACTTGAAACCCAAAATAAAAAAAAGAGAAAAGTTAATTATTTAGTATATATTTTAGGTTGAATGACCCGTGGACAATCCTCGGAGTCTGAAAAATATGATTTCGATCCTAAGATCGAACGCTCCCTTGTGCGTATTCGATGTCAACGTCGGAATCCTTTTTTAGACCCCGAAGAATCCATCGGAGAACCCTCTATCGTAGTTATGGCCGACCCTATCCCAAACGTAGACGCAGAGTGTACAATGTCTTACTATGCTCGGTTGAACCTGGATGATACTGGGTTTAGTATTGTTCCCCCGACCATAGAGAACAATAATTTCGATATAAAATCTAGCATTATTCAAATGATCCAAAATGTCATGCAGTTCTATAGACTGCTGGATGAGGACCCGAACGTGCATTTATCTAGTTTTTTTTAGAAATCTGTGACACTTTTAAAATTAATGGCGTCACTGATGACGCCATTCGCTTGTGCCTTTTTTCATTTTCCGTAAAATCCAAAGCTAAGGCATGGTTGAATTCCCTCCCATGAGGATTTATCACCACTTGGGACGAGCTTGCGGAATGGTTCTTAATGAAGAAGTTTCCGCCCTCAAAAACTTCAAAGTTACCGGCAGATATTTCTTCGTTCGTGCAAAACAATCCCGAGGCTCTATTTGTGACTTGGGAGAGGTTTAAATAATTCCTCCGCAGGTGTCTGCACCATACGGTGCCAGCGTGGCTGCAGGTCCAAATCTTTTACAATGGGCTTAACTATCAGACATGTCAAATGATTAACGCGGTTGTCGGGGGTACTCTGAGTAACAAGAGCCCCAAGGCTGCCCAAGATCTTATCGAAGAGATGGCCATGAATGCGTAGTAGTGGAACATCCTATGGGGATGACCCAAGCAGGCGACCGGCCTCTTCAAAGTTGATGTCATTACCCACTTAACCCTTCAAGTTAAAAGACTGACAAAGCAAATGGCGGAGATGTCTGCTACCTCCTGCACTCTGCCTTGGGCGGTTCCCTCTAACATAAGTGTAGTTGAAGAGTTATTAAAGTACATAGGAAATTCGGTTCGACATTCCTTCAACCCTAACAACGACCCTTATAGTACCCACTATAATCCGAGTTGGGGGAACCGCAACAACTTCACATTGAGCAACGCGAACAACGAGTAGCGCCCTCCTAACTCTTTTGAGCCCGAATTTCTTTCGCCTCCCCCTCTTCCAAAACCCTCCCCGATGGAGGAAAAGTTTTCTAGATACATCGCATCCAACGAGTCAAATAACCAGAACATCACCGGATCGCTAAAAAACATAGAACTACATGTTGGATAGCTGGCGCAGATGATGTCCAAGCGTGCACTCGAGGCGCTATTGGGGAATCAGGAGCCCAGCCCTTGAGATAATATCAATGCTATAACCCTCCGTAGCAGAAAGACGGTGGTCGATCCACAATGTATCGATCCACATGTACATATTTCAACACCGACCCTGGTGTCTACTAATCACTAGAGAAAAAGAACCGAACTAGCAATCCATCTAGGAAAGTATACCTATCGAATTGTAGCTAGGGGACACAAGTGTCGTATTAAGATCCGGGAACTGTTGAGTAATCTTACTTACACGAAGATAATTATCTTATCGAAAAATTTTTTTATGGTTTGTTAAGAGAAAACTAATTAAAATTAATAAAAGAAATATTACGCTAAAAATAAAACTACTTGCAGTTAAATAAAGATCTACTAAAAACGATTACAATGAGGGGTTGAAACGATGAAATAGAGAAGCACTCGATCGATAATCACCTCGACAAAAGTTGATTAAAAATGCGATAATAAACCCTAACTTAATAAGGTAAAGGTCCTTGACCGTGGAGGTTCCTAAAGCTTGAACACGCTTCTCCTGAAGTCATGCCCAACTTAGTTTATAAAGGTCCGACTGAACTCTCGTCCAAATCAGAGACCTAAAGCTCGCTTTATGCAATGAACCCCGCTATTGGATTTCACTCCAATCTGGGATATTTAACGTTTGCCTCTCTCGAGGGATGCATGAAATTCTCTTTACTCTTGAGTGTTCACTTCAAACTACGAGGATCTCGGCTAGCTAAGAGTGAAAAAAAGATGGAAATTGTATATTGATGATATAACTCCAAGCATGACTATTCAAGAGTAAATAGAAGGCCTAAACCCTAAAAAGAAAAAGTAAACTTAAATCATCATAACTTAATCAACTCGAACCTCGAATCATCAAGATCGAGTACAAGGAGGATTAGTTAATCATGTAGAAGTGGAAGAAGATAAATGGGTAGAAGAACATTATGAAAACAAAGTAAAATGGCACTTTATATTAATGCTAAAAAAGAGTTACAACTTTGAAATTAAAGATTACAATTGTATGGAAATTTAAACCTAAGCTAGCATTAACATTAAGCTACTAAAGAAATTACAAGAGCTATTAGAAAAGGGGTACACTATGCTAGAATTAAGTAAAGCTTAAAATGAGAAAGAGAGAGAGGAAGAACACATGAAAAACTCCAACAAATAAAAGGGCAGCACCTTCTCACTCACCCTAAAACTACTTCTAGACACAATGGGGGGCCTGAATTTATAGATTTTATTCTGGATCGGTCATGCCCACCGGTCATGCCCGGGGAGGGCGTGTCAGGGGGGCGTGTCAGGTACAGGGTTAACTCCGGGAACTGAATTCTGGCAGAAATGATGATTTCTTCTGTACAAAAGTGGACATGCCGTGGGACACTCCCGTGTACGCAGGGCATGCAAGGAACATCGCATCACAATCATTGGTAAGAAATCTTTCAATTGTCGAAAAGGCAGTACACACCCGATTACATGGCCGTGTAGGGGGTGCGTGTAAGTACTATTGACGTGAAGCAACAGAAAATATTTAATTGCTGTAGCAGGCTTTGGTATTAGGGTGACATGCCCAAGCAGGGCATGTCAGGGCGCCATGTCGGGTGTTTTTCTTGGGATTTGTTTTCTGGCAGCAAACTTCCTCTTGATCTGGTTACACGACCTATGACACGCTAAGGGAGGGCGTGACATGGGGGAGTGTCAAGTGATTTTCTCGGGATCTGGCCTCTTGATGATTTCTGCCTCGGGAATGGGTTATACACCCCAAGTACACGCTCAGGTAGGGCGTGACCCGGGGGCATGTAATAGCCAAATTTGCCTAATGCTATGAAAACCTGTGAAAACCTGTAAAAAAGAAGAAAACACATTAGTTACAATAATATATACAAAAGGAGGTCAATATATAATCTTACAAGACATGATTTGTGTATTAAAAAACCTAAAAATACCCTAATAGTTTAGACTACAAAATGTATTATCAAATTCTCCCAAGCATAAGAGTTGCTTGTCCCCAAGAAAAAATATAAACACTAGCTAACATAAAAAGTTACTAATCAACAAGTTCTAAATATTCTTCCACAAGTACTATACAAAATTCAAAGTAGGGTGAAGGTGAAACGTAAACCCAAAATTTTTTCTTTGGCATGGTTTAACAATTTAAAAACATTACTAATGAAAATAAATCATCCAAAATTTAACAAAGTTTTTTAAATAAATTTAAGCAAAGCAACATAATGAAAAAGCACATTGAGTTGTTACTAGATAAAAGAGACACATTATAACTATATTTCAATCAAATAACAAAAATCTAAATTTAAATTCAAAACATTACTAATCTACTTTTTTTCTTTACTTAGATAATAAATAAAATTCAAAAACATGAATCAAAAGGGCTTATTAGGACAGAAACGTTTGGTTTAGGATTATGATTAGGAGTTGAACTCAAAGATAAACAAGTAGACTTTAAAATCACACTAAACCAAAATAAAGAGTTTCAAAAATTTCATCATAAATATAATATTTTTCTTTCCTTTTCTTTTCCTTTTTTTTTTCTTTCCTTTTTTTTAAATTAAAGGCCATAAAAATTTTTTTTCTTTTCATTTTTAAATTGGCCAAACAAAAGTAAATACTTCTTTTAAGCATACTTTTTCAAGAAGTTTTCCAAAAATATCACAAAACAACCCTATCATAATCATGAAAATTTTAATGAAACTCAAAAGGTTAGTGTGATGAGATAGGTTGGGAAAATATAGCTTTGGTGAAAATGAAATGATAAGTGGAGTTATCAATTGAAATTGGAAAAAGCTCAAAATCGGCTAACTAGGGTACAAATTTTTAGGTTGGCAAGAAGCCTCAAACGAAAATAAAAATAGCCCAAATCATTTTCATGCTTAAATATTTATCTAAAGCATTAGCTTTGAAAAATTTCAAAAAACAAATCCTAGATAATAAATGAAGACTAATGAAATTATCTTGAAAATAAAAATACTAAACGACTTGGATCGTTCACATCTACTACACTAATCAAAAGTTGACATTACAAAAATTATCCAAAAACAAAAAGGAAAATAGTGGATGAAAGATTTTGAGGAAGTAAAGAAAATAAAGAACGAAAATCATAATAAAAATGCCAGTTTTAGAAAAATGTTTCATATTAACATGCTACAATGAATTAGAAACATAATATGACCAACATTTTACTTGTGAAACATAATTAAAAAGAATGATTAGAATGATCATAATTAGTTAAGTTGTTATAGGGAATATTGAGAAAAACAAAAAAAAGCAAGGGGTGCTATTGAAATAACAAAATTCATTTAAACTATTAAAGTAAAAAAACAAACTGTATATATATAAATATATATTTTTTATATTTTGAAATATTCCTTATTTTTTTGGATTTTTAAGATATATAAATTTTTTTTTATTTTGATTTTTAAAGGAAACAAAATTAAGATTAGATAAGGTGGAAATCCTCCCCCAAGCTTAAAATGGACATTGTCCTCAATAGAGAAAGGAGGGGATGGAGAGAGAGAAATTCAAACAAAAATTAAAGTACCGATTTGAAAAACAGGCACTTCCCCGGATTTATGTGTAGCAAAAGTTGAGTGATGTCGCTCCCCCATGCTTACACTTTGGAAATTCTTGAAATGTCATCATTGAACTCCATGATGGATTCAACAGTAGTGGAGCAGGCGATTATAGAAGCTTCGGCTTGTCAGAGCCGTCCAGGGCAAAAAGTGTAAAATAAAGAAAAGAGAAAAATAACTTGGGTTGTCTCCCAAGAGAGCCATTTATTTAAAACGTCATTTGAGCTCAACGCAAAAAAATAATATTGTCCAAAACATTATTGTACAAAATAATAATTAATGTTTTTAACAAAAATAAAATGTCTTAAGAAAGTTAAAGTTCGTGTAGAAGAAACTTAACATTGTTCGTACTAACATCATCATCACTAGAAAAATAGAGTTTAAGACGCTGCCCATTCACTTTGAAATCACCCTTATCATGGTGTGAAATTAACACATAGACATATGGAAAAACTTGTTTTACAAAAAATTGCCCAGACCATCGTGACTTTAGTTTGCCAGGAAATAAACGTAAACGTGAATTGTATAAAAGAACTTGGTCGCCTAGTTTGAAGGTTTTTGGGTGCCTTAATTGTTTGTCGTGAAAATGTTTCGATCGCTCTTTATAAAATTTGTTAATTTCGTACGCGTAAAAGCGCCACTTGTCGAGTTCATTAAGTTTAAATTTTTGAAAATCGCCGACAGAGTGTGGATTGAAATTTAAAAACCTTAAGGCCCAAACAGCATGATGTTCTATTTCAACGGGTAAATGGCACGATTTTCCATAAACCAACTGATACGGTGTACATCCATTGGCAGTTTTGTTAGATGTTCGGTAGGCCCATAAAGCATCGTCTAATTTGGTTGACCAGTCTTTTCTAGAAGTGGAAAAGAACTTTTCTAATGATATATTTTATATCTTTGTTCACTACATCGACTTACCGTTAGTTTGAGAGTGGTAGAAGTTGAAAGTTTATGTGTAACACCATATTTTATAAGAGTTTTAGAAAATTGCGCATTACTTAAATGTGAACCCCAATCACTAACGATGGCTCGTGGAGTACTGAATTGAGAAAATAATTTTTTTAAGAAAGCAATTACGACTCAGGAGTCGTTAGTATGAAGAGCATGGGACTTAGCCCATCGTTAAACATAGTCTACAACAACTAAGATGTATTTGATCACAAAGCTAGAAGGAAGGGGTGGTGTCGAGAAAAAGAGAGTCGAACTAGCAATCCAACTAGGCAAGTATACCTATCGAATTGTAGCTAGTGGACACAAGTGTCGTATTGAAATCTGAGAACTGTTGAGTAAACCTACTCAAATAAAAACTATTATCTTATCAAAGGATAACATTAGGGTTTGCTAAGGGAAAACAAAATGCACTTAAGAAAGGAAATATTACACTAAAAAGAGAACAAATTACTGTTAAATAGAGAGATAATAAAAATTATTACAACGAAGGGTTTGAATAATGAAATGGAAAAGCACTCGATCGAGAATCAACTTGGCAAGAGTTGACTAAAAATGTGATAAAAAACCTAACTGAATAGGGTAAAGGTCCTTGATCGTGGAGGTTTCGAAAGCTTGAACATGCTTCTCTCGAATTTGTGCCCAACTTAGTTTAGGAAGGTCCGACCAAATTCTCGTCGAAATTGGAGGCCTAAAGCTCGCTTTACGCGGTGAACCCCACTCTTTGATTTCACTCCAATCCGTGAGATTTGGACGTCTGCATCTCTCGAGGGGTGGTGCAACTCTCTTTACTCTTGAATGTTCACTTCAAACTACGAGCGTTTTGGCTTGCTAAGAGTGAAAATAAAAATGGAAATTATATATCTATGATATAACTACAAACTTGAAAAATCAAGAGTAAATCCAAGGCCTAAACCCTCAAAAGAAAAAGTAAATTAAAAGCATCATAACTTAATCAACTCGAACCTCGGATCATCAAGATCGAGTACAAGGAGGATTAGTTAATCATGGCAAAGTCGAGGAGGTGGGAAGAGTAGAAAAGCATTAAGAACATAAAGATAGAAAAGGGCACTTTAATAATAATATTAAAGAGAGCTACAACTTGAAAAGAAAATTACACTTGCAATGAAATGAAAAGAATAAACTAGCATTAACATTAGGCTACTAAAGTAAGTACAAAACTATCACAAAAGCTAATACAAAAGGAGAACAAAGCTAGAGTTATGAAAAAATAAAATGAGAAAGAGAGAGAGGGAGAGGAAGAGCATAAAAAAGACTAGGAAACCAATGGGTAGCACTTCCCCTCTCAAACCAAAACTGTTCTAGAGTGCAAAGGGTGGCCTTGTATTTATTGGCCAAAATCTAGGATTGGTCATGCCCTGTGACACGCTCTGGGAGGGCGTGTTAGGGGGGCATAACACGTACGGGGTTTACCTCGGGCTCTGGAATCTAGCGGGAAGGATAATTGCTTTTTTATGATGGAGGACATACCCTAGGTCACGTCCGTATAAAAGGGGCATGTAAGTCACGTCAAGTCTCAATCATTGGTAAGAATTCTGTCAGTCTTCGTAAAAGGTTGAACACGCCCAGGGACACGCTTGTGTAGATTGGAGTGTCAGTACTGTTGACGTGCATCAACGGAGAATCTATAAATGCGGTAGTAGCTAGGCTTCGGGATAAGGGTGACACACTCTGTGAAATGCCAAGGTATGGCGTGTTAGGGGGCGTGACAGCGGTTTTTCTCGTTATGTTGGCTCTGGCAGCAGACTTCCTCGGGATCGAGTCATACGCTAAGGGAGGGCATGTCAGGGGGGCGTGTTAGGGCATTTTTGGCAAAAATTTCTAGAAACCTGTCGATAGAGAAGAAAAGATTAGCTTAAATAATATAACATAAGGAAGTCAATATATAAGCATACATGACATGATTTGAACATTATAAACTAGAAAATACCCTAATAGTTTAAACTACAAAACGAATTATCAAGGGGGTCAACAAAATCAATTCCCTAGAGGTCGAACACTTCGCACTCGAGGAAATAATTTTGTGGCATTTCATTTTTATTGGAAATATTGCCCGACCGTTGGAAACTATCACACCTACTCAAAAAAGTTTGCGCGTCTTTAAAGAGGCTAGGTTAGTAAAAGCCTGCGCAAAGCACTTTGTGAGTGGTGCGAGCAGCTTGATAGTGACCACCAGTTGGTCCATCATGTAAGTGTTTTAGGATATCTTGCCATTATTCAACATATCTCCTTATCACCTGGTCCGCACAAACTTGGAAAAAATGTGGGTCCTCCCAAAAATAGTTCTTCAACTCAAAAAAGAATTTCTTCTTTTGTTGAGAGGAGAACTCCATCGGGAGGACACGAGATACTAAATAGTTTGCAATGTTTGCAAACCAGGGGGATGGAGAGGTGTTAATAGAAAATAACTTTTAATCTGGGAAGAAATCATTAAACGTTTTTCATCTAAATTTTTTATATACGGATTATCTAGGCGAGAGAGCTTATCGGCGGCCAAATTCTCGCACCCCCACTTATCATGGATTTCTAATTCAAACCCCTGGAGGAGTAAGACCCATCGTATCAGGAGAGGCTAGGCATCCGTCTTAGTAAGTAAGTACTTGAGGGTCGAGTGGTCCGTAAAAACTATAACTTTTTAAAGCGTAATATACGACTGAAATTTTTCGAAGGCAAAGACAACAGCTAGGAGCTCCATATCCATCGTGGTGTAATTTTCTTGTGCAGATGTGAGTCTTTTACTTGCGTAATAAATGGCGTGAAAGTTAATAGATATTTGTAGACCTAATATGGTTCCCACTATAAAACTAGTCGCATCGCACATTTTCTCAAAGGGAAGGTCCCACACTAGAGCTATCAAAATTGGTGTATTAATTAATTTATCTTTATTTATTTCAAAAGCAGATAAACAAATATCATTAAAAAAAATGGGGGGTCTTTTTCTAAGAGTTGAGTAAGGGTTTTGGTGATTTTGGAGAAGTCTTTTATGAAGCGGCGATAAAAGCCAGCATGACCTAGGAAACTTCTTATAGCTTTAACATTTGTAGGTGGCGGAAGCTATTCAATTACTTCAATCTTAACGATATCTACTTCAATCCAACGGGCAGAAATCCTAAGTCCTAAGAATAACCCCTCCCTCACTGTAAAATTGCCTTTTTCCAAATTTAGGGCGAGTTTAGTTTCTTCGCATCTTTCTAAGACTTTTTTTATGTTTTCTAAGCAACTATCGAAAGCATCGCCGATCACGGAGAAATCATCAATAAATACCTCCATAATACTTTCTATGTACTTACAAAGATGGATAGCATACATTTTTGTAATGTAGTTTGCACATTGCACAACCCAAATGACATTCTTCAGTGAGCGAAGGTGCTGAAAGGGCAAGTAAACATAGTTTTCTCCTTGTCCTCAGGTGAGATAGGGATTTGAAAATACCCCAAGAGGCCATCGAGAAAATAATAAAAGCTATGTCCGGATAATCGCTCTAAGATTTGATCAATGAACGGCAAGGGAAAGTGGTCCTTGATGGTGGCGTCATTTAACTTATGATTGTCAATACACATTCGCCACCCCGTCACCGTCCGTATCAGGATTAAATCATTATTTTCATTCACAACTACAGTTATCCCTCCATTTTTTGGCACTACCTGAACAGGTCTAACCTACATACTATCTGAAATTGGATAGATAATTCCTGCGTCTAAGTGTTTCATAACCTTGCCTTTTACGACATCTTTCATGTTCGGATTTATATGGCGCTGAGGTTTGATTGAGTTACGCGAATTATCTTCCATTAAGATTTTGAGGGTGCAGAAAGATGGGCTTAATCCCTTGATATCAAATATCTTCCAGGCAATGGCTCTGCGATGTTTTCGTAAAACTAGAAGGAGTTTGTCATTTGGTATTTCAGTTAGGTAGGCCAAAACTATCACTATAGTTTGGAATCTTTTTCTAGAAAGGCATACTTGTGATGTTTAGGATGTTCTTTTAATTCAAGGGTAGGGGATTCTTCAAAAGATGTTTTGGAAGTTCTTTCTTTTTCAAAAATAATATATTAATTTACTTTTAACTTATACGAAAAATTGGAGCGGGTGAATCAATGACCATGGCAGTTTCTTGCAGAATTTCAGTAGGAAAAGTTGAGGAAGAACAAAAATCAGAAAATTCATCTTCATGAATATTGTAATAAGATTCATCACTTAAGGTATCTAAGAAGAAACATGAGTCGTCATTTTCCAGGGTATTTTTCATCGAAAGGGTGATAGAGAATGTAACTTCATCGTCGCCTACTCATATGAAGAGCTTTTCATTGCTTACGTCAATGATAGCTCGGGAGGTTGTAAGGATGGGTCGGTGATACAGAAATTCGCAACAGCGGAGAGAGAGGGTTAGAGAGAAGAGAAGAGAAAGTGGATGTGGTGGTTGAGAATATTCTCCGATTCTATATTCGATAAAGGCAAGCGTACCTTATCGGTTATAGTATAGGATACTAAAGATTAGTTTCAAGGTCGTATTTCCCTGGGGCGTAATGACTACTTCTACTCAAAGGAGATTGTTATTATTTTATCCATTGAAATTTCTTTTAATTACTAAACTAAAAACAGAAATTAAATTACTAATCTAAAAGAAAAGAGAACTAATTACTTGCAGGATAAAAAGATTTAGAGCAAATAATAAAGAGGTGCACTCGATCAAGAATCACTTCAGTAGGAGACGATTAAAAAGACGATAAATAAACCTAAGCTTAATAGGGTAAAAGTCCTTGACCGTGGAGGTTCCTAAAGCTTGAACACGCTTCTCTCGAAGTCGTGCCCAACTGAGATTAGGAAGGTCCGACCGACTCTCGTCTTAATCGGCGGCCTAAAGCTCGCTTTACGCGGTGAACCCCTCTATTGGATTTTACTCCAATTCGGGAGATTTGGACGTCTGCCTCTCTCGATGGGTGCGTATAACTACCTTTTCTCTTGAATGCTCACTTCATTCTATCGGCCTCTCGGCTAGCCCAAAATGAAAGCAAAGGTAGAGAGTATATATCGATAATATACCTCCAGCCCATGAAAAATCAAGAGTAATTCAAGGCTAAAACCTAAAAAGAAAAGGTAAATTAAAGCGTCATAACTTAATCGCTCGAACCTCGGATCATCAAGATCGAGTACAAGGAGGATTAGTTAATCATAGTAAAAGGGAAAGAGAGGGGTAGATAATAAAGGTGCACGAAAACTAAAGAGTGCGAATTAAAAAAAGGAAATGCCAACTACAATTTTATTGAAAATAAAAATGATTACGACTAGGAACGGAGATTACAAGTACATGAAAATAAACTAACTACTGCTACGATACTAATAAGAAAAGATTGCAGGAAACGAATGTGCATTGCATGAAATTAAAAACTAGAAATGGAGGGAGAGAGAGAGTAAAACATGAAAATAAAAATACTAAACCCTAAGAAATGAACTAGCAGCACTTCCCCTCTCCCCAAAAAGTTGCTGAAATGGAAGGGGATGGCCCGGTATTTATATACTTTTCCCACGGGTTGGTCACGCCCGGCGACACGCCCGGGGAGGGCGTGTCAGGGGGCGTGACAGGTACGGAGTTGACCTCGGGAGCTGAATTCTGGCGGGAATGATGATTATTTCGGTATGATGGTGGTCACGCCTCAGTCACGCCCGTGACAGGGGGGCGTGACAGGCGTGTCAGGTAAAAATCAATGGTCGCCGGTCCATCAGACGTCGAAATCGGGGCAGTCATGCCCCAGGTCACGCCCGTGACATGAGGCATGACAGTACATTTGTGTGCAGCTGTGTAGAATGCATTGAAGGAGACGACAGACATTGGGCAGAGGGCGACACGCCCCGTGTCACGCTTAGGGAGGGAGTGTCGGTGGGGCATGACAAGGGATTTTGGCAGGAAATGATCTCTTGCGGCTTTCAACAATGAGAGCAGGTGACACGCCCTGGGTCACGCCCGGGGAGGGCGTGACAGGGGGGCGTGTCAGGGGATTTTTTCCTGAAAATTTGTTGAAACCTGCACAAATAGAAAATAATTATTATTTATAAAATTTACATAAAAAGAAGCATAAAATAACATAAAGAAAGAGATTTAAAACGAAAATAACATATTTTTACCCTAATAAATTAAGCTAAAATATGCATCATCAAATTCCCCCATACTTATTATTTTGCTTGTCCTCAAGCAAAGACTACGAGTTAGAGAAAATAAAGAGGATTAATTGAAAAGTTTAAAAATGCTATAAACGAGTAAGATGGGAATTTAGAGGTAGAGAAATTTTTTAAAAAGAACCGAAAAGTCCTACTTTAACTTAGCACAGAATTTTATAAATTTAACTAAATATAAAACCAAATCATCCCAAATTTTTACAGAATTAAAACTTAATAAGGTAACGAGTAAAAAGCACATTGAGTCACTACTAAAGTCTAAGAGACAAATTAAAACCATAGTCAATCAAGACAAAATTCAATATTTCTATCAAAAATACTTACTCAATCTAGTTTCTCGCTACTAAACTAAAAAGTAAACGTAAAAAGAATGAATCATTAGGGATTTAATTAGTCGTATAGTTAGGCTTAGGTTTTTAATGGTGCGATATTCAAAAAGATAAACACGAGGGATATTTGCACACTTAAAACAAAAAGAAAATTAGCTTTGCCAAAATAAAACTAGCCAAAATAAATACTTTTCTTTTCTTTTCTTTTACTTTTTTCTTTTTTTCACTTATTTTCATCATTTTTTTTCATTTTTTTTATACTTAAAACTTTTCACTTTTGTAGCAAAAGATAACACAAAGATTTTCCACTAATTTTTTCAAAAAGATGCCCATTAGAAATTAAAGTTCAAAAATAATTTTAAAGTGTGCATGTAGGTAGGCTATTTGGCCGTGGTGAAATAAAAAGTGGGGCTACAAAAAGGAAAAGAAAAGTCACAAAAATGGTTAGCAATAGGTATTGTTAGGCGAGGTGCAAAGGCTCAAACGTTACAAAAGAAATGCCTAAATCATTTTCATGCTTCCTAAATCTACTCAAAGTAAAGCTTTGAAATTTCAAAAGAGGATAAGCACAAAAAATAAAAAATAGAGAATTTGCTTTCATGAAAATAATGATAATAAGCGTCTAGACCGTTTTGTGTCTAATACACTTAATACTAATTAACGTTTAAAAAGATTTTAATAATGAAAAATAAGGGATGATGGGTTTTATAAAAGTAAAAGAAATAAAAGAAAGGCTATGGAAAAGTAAAGAAAAATTCAAAAAATTTTCAAAAATAGCATACTACCCTAAATAGGAACACTGCATGAGTCAACATACTACTCGCTAAACATATTTAAAAAGAAAATTAATCAAATTTATTCTAACTAAGCAAGTAGACATGAGCTTGAAAAAACAATAAAAAGCAAAGTAGTGGGGTACTATTTGATTTGGCAAAAATTAACTCGATTTAATTTGGGATTTTTTTTTTCAAAAATTTTTATATTATTTTTAAAAAATATTATATATACAAATTTTTTTTTTGATTTTTCTAAAATTTTTATAATTAAATTTTTTTTTATTTTTCTTAAGTAAAATATTAAGGGAACACTCCCCCATACTTAAAGTTAAACATTGTCCCCAATGTTTAAAGTTAAGTATAAAGAGAGTGAGAAAAGAGAGAAAAGAGAAAAAAGAAATGCAAAGAGAGGGAGAAGATGCTTCCCTAGCGTTTGATGCCCAGACATTGGAAAATGCTTCCCCCAAACTTGAGCTAAAGATCGGCTTCAGTCCAAGTTGCGAGGCGATAAGCTGCACAAATACGCGGAGTTTATTCCTGCACAAAACAAAAAATAAAAAAAAACGGAAAAACAAAAAAGAAAAAGATAAGCAAGGGGTGCCTCCCAATTGCGCTCTTTGTTTAAAACGTCGTTGAGCTCGACGTTTTTTTGTTAGCTAAAAGGAAAAAAAAGAGAAATGTAATGGCAGCTCGCGCAATATGCATTTCGGCGCGAGTGCCAAAACATTTTTTAAGTAAATAAAAATATTTTTTTGTATTTTTTTATTTTTTAAATAAAACAAAAAACAAGAAGATTTAGAAAAAGAAAAAAAACTAGAAAAAGAAACTATACTATTAGAAGGGGGCGAAGAGAAAGTAGAAACTAAACTAGAAGGAAAAATAAAACACGAAAAGAAAACAGAATTTTCGCAAGGAGGGGGAAGAGAAGAAAAAGAAGAAGGCGACGGCGGTTGATCACAAGAAAATGGTTGGATAGAAAAATCCGGTTGCTCCACCTGAATATCAATCATTTCGGTAGATTGGGAGCAAACCGGGATATCTGAAAAATCAATCTCTTCAGAAGATCGAACACAAGAAAGTTCGTCTTCCTCGGAAACTTTAAAAAAAATCGGAATATCGGGGGAAATTTCCTCCTCGAGAGGTTGAAGGCACAATGGAATTTCTGAATAATCGTCTTTCGAAAGTGATTGAAGGCACTGCGGAATATCCGAAGATTCATCATTCGAAAGATAAATAGGAGGAGGAGGGGAAGAAAAAGATGCGGCCTTAGTAGCCAAAGCGTCAAAAATCACTTTGAAGTGAGCATTGATGCGTGCATCAAATGCTACACCATCAAAAATGACTTCATTTTCGCTAGAATCAAAAACGGGAGGCGCGCAAACTTGCGGAGAAAAAGTGGAAAATTCTTGAGATGGAATGGATTGATGATCACCTTGGCCCCAAGAATGATCAGGGTGTTGCCACCCTGAGTAGTTCAAAGTAGGGCTAGGATCAAAATGTCCATTCAAGAAATTTCCGTAAGAATTAAAATCAGAAAAATACGGAGGAGAAGGGTAGGAAGGCGTTTGAAAACCATCGTAAACACATGAAAAAAAATTCGCGGACGGATCAATTTGGCCAAATTGATTCGATCCGGAAGGGATAAAATCATGGGAGGATGAAGGATACCTTACCCAACACTCCTTGCGAGAGTGACCGAACTCTCCATAATTAAAACAAAGATTAACCATTTAAAAAAAATCAACCGCGAAGGAGGGGCGAGAGAAAAAAACCCAAACAAAACAAAACGATAAAATAAATAGCTATCCTTTTTTCAAAATATCAAAACATTCCCCGGCAACGGCGCCAAAAACTTGATACAGAAATTCGCAACAGCGGAGAGAGAGGGTTAGAGAGAAGAGAAGAGAAAGTGGATGTGGTGGTTGAGAATATTCTCTGATTCTATATTCGATAAAGGCAAGCGTACCTTATCGGTTATAGCATTGGATACTAAAGATTAGTATCAAGGTCGTATTTCCCATGGGCGTAATGAATACTTCTACTCAAAGGAGATTGCTATTATTTTATCAATTGAAATTTCTTTTAATTACTAAACTAAAAACTGAAATTAAATTACTAAGCTAAAAGAAAAGAGAACTAATTACTTGTAGGATAAAAAGATTTTGAGCTAATAATAAAGAGGTGCACTCGATCAAGAATTACTTCAGCAGGAGACGATTAAAAAGACGATAAATAAACCTAAGCTTAATAGGGTAAAAGTCCTTGACCGTGGAGGTTCCTAAAGCTTGAACATGCTTCTCTCGAAGTCGTGCCCAACTGAGATTAGGAAGGTCCGACAGACTCTCGTCTTAATCGGAGGCCTAAAGCTCGCTTTACGCGGTGAACCCCTCTATTGGATTTTACTCCAATCCGGGAGATTTGGACGTCTGCCTCTCTCAAGGGGTGCGTACAACTCCCTTTTCTCTTGAATGCTCACTTCATTCTATCGGCCTCTCGGCTAGCCCAGAATGAAAGCAAAGGTAGAGAGTATATATCGATAATATACCTCCAGCCCATGAAAAATCAAGAGTAATTCAAGGCTAAAACCTAAAAAGAAAAGTTAAATTAAAGCGTCATAACTTAATCGCTCGAACCTCGGATCATCAAGATCGAGTACAAGGAGGATTAGTTAATCATAGTAAAAGGGAAAGAGAGGGGTAGATAATAAAGGTGCACGAAAACTAAAGAGAGCGAATTAGAAAAAGGAAATGCCAACTACAATTTTATTGAAAATAAAAACGATTACAACAAGGAACGGAGATTACAAGTGCATGAAAATAAACTAACTACTGCTACGATACTAATAAGAAAAGATTGCAGGAAACGAAAGTGCATTGCATGAAATTAAAAACTAGAAATGGATGGAGAGAGAGAGTAAAACATGAAAATAAAAATACTAAATCCTAAGAAATGAACTAGCAGCACTTCCCCTCTCCCCAAAAAGTTGCTGAAATGGAAGGGGATGGCCTTGTATTTATAGACTTTTCCCACGGGTTGGTCACGCCCGGCGACACGCCCGGAGAGGGCGTGTCAGGGGGCGTGACAGGTACGGAGTTGACCTCAGGAGCTGAATTCTGGCGGGAATGATGATTATTTCGGTACGATGGTGGTCACGCCCTCGGTCATGCCTGTGACAGGGGGGCGTGACAGGCATGTCAGGTCAAAATCAATGGTCGCCGGGCCATCAGACGTCGAAATCGGGGCAATGACGCCCCAGGTCACGCCCGTGACATGGGGCGTGACAGTACTATTGTGTGCAGCTGTGTAGAATGCATTGAAGGAGGCGGCAGACTTTGGGCAGAGGGCAACACGCCCCGTGTCACGCCCGGTGACACGCTTGGGGAGGGCGTGCCGGTGGGGCGTGACAGGGGATTTTGGCGGGAAACGATCTGTTGCGGCTTTCAACAACGGGAGCAGGTGACATGCCCTGGGTCATGCCCGGGGAGGGCGTGACAGGGGGGCGTGTCAGGGGAATTTTTCCTGAAAATTTGTTGAAACCTGCACAAACAGAAAATTATTATTATTTATAATATTTACATGAAAAGAAGCATAAAATAACATAAAGAAAGAGATTTAAAACAAAAATAACATATTTTTACCCTAATAAATTAAGCTAAGATATGCATCATCAGTCGGCAAAGAATCAGGGTAACCGTGACATCTTCTTCGATGTCCAATATGACGAAATCCACTAGGAAGATGAATTTGTCGACTTTGACTAGAACATCGCTATTCCTAATGGGTACTTAACAGATCTATCGGCGAGCATGATACTCATACGCATGGGGTTCAGGATACCAATTCCTAACTTCTTAAATAACGATAAGGGAATTAGGTTAATACTTACACCTAAATCTGCCAATGCATGCTTGACAAAGAGATCACCAAAGACACATGGTATAGAAAAACTACCCAGATCACTGATCTTCTTTTGTAAACTGTTTGTTAAGATAACAGAGCACTCGGTGTTTAGCATAACGTACGATAAGTTCTCTAACTTCTTCTTATTAGTTAGGAGGTCCTTTTGGTACATAGCGTAATTCAGCATCTAGGAATTCACTTCATGCAAGGGTAGATTTATGTGGATTTGTTTAAACATTTCTAAGAAGCGGGTATACTGATTATCAAGAAGTTGTTTGTTATGTTGGGAAGGGTATGGTTGGTGAATTCCTTTTCTGCAGGAGAAAAGAGAGCCGAACTAGAAATCCAACTAGGCAAGTATACCTAATGAACTGTAGCTAGGGGACACAAGTGTCGTATTGAAATCCGGGAACTGTTGAGTAAACCTACTCACACAAAAACTATTATCTTATCGAAGGATGGTTTGAGGTTTTAAGAGAAAGCTAATTGTGATTAAGAAAAGAAAAATTGCGCTAAAACGAGAACTACTTGCAGTTAAATAAAGAGCCATTAAAAGCAATCACAACGAAGGGTTGAAATAATGAAAAGGAAAAGCACTCGATCGAGAATCACCTCGGCAAGAGTTGACTAAAAATGTGATTAAAAAACCTAACTTAATAAGGTAAAGGTCCTTGAATGTGGAGGTTCTAATAGCTTGAACACGCTTCTCTCAAAGTCGTGCCCAACTGAGTTTAGGAAGATTCGATCAAAATCTCGTCCAAATTGGAGGCTTAAAGCTCGCTTTACGCGATTTACCCCACTATTTGATTTCGCTCCAATCAGGGAGATTTGTACGTCTTCGTCTCTCGAGGGGTGCATGCAACTCACTTTTCTCTTGAGTGTTCACTTCAAACAATGAGCCTCTAGTCTAGCTAAGAGTAAAAACAAAGATGGAAATTATATATCAATGATATAACTCCAAACATGAAAAATTAAAAGTCATTCAAAGGCCTAAACACTAAAAAGAAAAAGTAAATTTAAAGCATCATAACTTACACAACTCAAACCTCGGATCATCAAGATCAAGTACAAGGAGGATTAGTTAATCATGGAGAAGTGGAGGAGGAGTGATGAGTTTAAAAACATTAAGAACACAAAGTAAATAAAGGGCACTTTATATTAAAGCTACAAGAGAACTACAACTTGAAAAAAAGGTTACACTTGGCTGGAAATGAAACCTAAACTATCATTACATTTAGCAACTAAAGCAATTACAAAAACTATAACAAAAGATTAAACTATGATTGGGATAATAAAAACATAAAATGAGAAAGAGAGAGAGAGAGAGAGAACATAAAAAACACTAAGAAATAAAAGGGCAGCACCTCCCCTCTCAACCCAAAACTTCTTCTTGACATAAGGGGAGGCCTGAATCTAAAGAATTTCTCACAGGTTGGTCACGCCCTCTGTCATGCCTAGGGAGGGTGTGTTAGGGGTGCGTGACATGCATGGAGTTGATCTCAGCCTCTAGATTCTAGAGGGAATGATGATTGCTTCTATACATCGGTAGACACGCCCTGGGCCACGCTAGTGTAGGAGTGGCGTGTAAGGCACATAAAGTCTCAATCATTGGTCGGAAATCTGTTTGTCATCAAAACGGGTGGAACACGCCCCAGGGCCATGCCCGTGTAGGGGGGGTGTGTCAGTACTATTGACGTGCAGTAATGGAAAATCTTTAAATATGGCAGCAGGCTTCGGGATGAGGGTGACACACCCTGTGACATGCCCAATGAGGGCGTGTCAGGGGGGGTGTCAAGTGTTTTTTTTCAGGGTTTGAGTTTTTGCATCAACCTTCCTCTAGATCAGGTTACACGCCCGTTACACGCCAAGGGAGGGCGTGTAAGGGGGGGTGTCAGGTCATTTTTGGCCGAAAACTCTAGAAACCTGCACAAGGAGAAGAAAACATTAGTGGTAATAATATATACATAAGGAGGTCAATATATTAGATTACAAGACATGATTCGTGTATTAAAAACAAGAAAATAGTCTAATAGCTTAGGCTACAAAACGTATTATCAAATTTCCCCAAGCTTAAGCTTTTCTTGTCACAAAGCAAAGATATAAAAACTAGCTAACATAAAAAGTGACTAATCAAAAAGTTCTAATTATTCTTACACAAGTACTATGCGAAATTCTAAGTAGGGTGAAGGTGAAACATAAACCTAAAACAATTACTTAAACAAGGTTTAACAATTTATAAACTTTACTAATGAAAATAAATCATTTAAAATTTTAACAAAATTCTTTAAATAAATTAAACAAGGCAACGAAATGAAAATACCCATTGAGTTGTTACTAGATCCAAGCAACACATTATGATTATATCAATTAAATATCAAAAATCTAAATTTAAATCCAAAACTAATACTAATTTACTTTTCTTCTTTTCTTAGCTTATAAATAAAATTCAAAAGCATGAATCAAACAGACTTATTATTACCGAAACGTTTGGTTTAGGATTATTATTAGGAGTTGAATTCAAAGATAAACATGGAGGATTAAAAATGACACCAAACAAAAATAATGATTTTCAAAAATTTTATTATAAAATATTTTTCTTTCTTTTTCTTTTCCATTTTTTTCCTTTTTCAAAACAAAGGGCAAAATTTATTTTTCTTTTCATTTTAAAAATGGTCAAACAAAAGTAAACACTTCTTTTGAGCATATATTATTAAAAACTTCTCCAACTATATCACAAAAAAACCCTATCATAATCATGAATTTTTTTTAATGAAGCTCAAAAAGGTTAGTGTGATTTGATATGTTGGAAAATTTGGCTTTGCTGAAGATGAAATGATAAGTGGAGCTATCAATTGAAATTGGAAAATGGCTCAAAAGCGCCTAACTAGGGGTAAAAAATTTTAGGTTTGCAAGAAGGCTCAAATGAAAACAAAAACAGCCAAATTCATTTTCAAACTTTTAAATTAACTTAAAGCATAGTTTTGAAAATTTTAAAAAAACAAGTCCTAGATAATAAAAGAGGATTGATGAAATTATCTTGAAAATAGAAATAATAGGAAACTTGGATCGTTCATGTCTACTATGCTAATCAAAAGTTGACATTACAAAAATTATCCAAAAATGAAAAGGAAAATAGTGGATGAAATAGTTTTTAGAAAGAAAAGAAAATAAAGAATGAAAACCATAATGAAAATGCGAGTTTTAGATAAAGCGTTTCACGTTAGCATGCTACCTTTAATTAGAAACACAGTATGACCAATATTTTACTTGTGAAATATAATTAAAAAGAACAATTAAAAATATTATAATTGGCAAAGTTCTTTATATAGGTTTTTAGAAAAACAAAACAAAAATAATGGGTACTATTGAAATACCAAAATCTGTTTAAATTATTAAAGTAAAAACAAATAGCATATATTTTTATTTTTATTTTAAATTTTTTCTATATTTTGGGATTTTTAAAGAAATTATCTTTTTTTTGAGATTTTTCTTTAAGAATAAAAAGGAGAAAGCAAAAGAATTTTATTTAATTTTTTGATTGATTTTTACAGGGAAACAAAAATAAAGAAAAGAGAAAGAGGAAATCCTCCCCCAAGTTTAAAATGGACATTGTCCTCAATGGAGATAGGAGGGGAAGGAGAGAAATTAAAATAGAAATGAAAGTACATAATTGTAAAACAGGTACTTCCCCAGATTTATACGCCGCGAATGTTGATTGATACCGCTCCCATGTGCTTGTGCCTTGGATCTTCATGAAATGTCTTCTTTGGACTTCGTGATGGATTCAATAATATTTGAGTCAGTGATCGCAGAAGCTTCATCTTGTCGGAGATGTCCGGGGCAAAAAGTGGGAAATAAAGAAAACAGAAAAGTAACTTGGGTTGCCTCCCAAGAGCACCCTTTGACTAAAACGTCGTTTAAGCTCGATGCAACAAAATAATATTGTCCAAAAGATTATTGTCTAAAAATAATATTTAAAGTTTTAAACAAAAATATAATGGTCTTATGTTATCCAACATGAAGAATAAAATTAATACTGTTTGGAGTGACATCACCACAAAAATACAATTTAAGACGCTGACCATTTACTTTGAAATCGCCCTTATCAGGGTGTGAAATTAAAACAGTACCATATGGAAATACTTGTTTAACAAAAAACGTCCCAGACCAACAAGACTTTAACTTTCTAGGAAATAAACGTAAATGAGAATCATAAAGAAGAACTTGGTCGCTCGATTTGAAGGTTTTTTGGTGCCTTAGGTGTTTGTCGTGAAAACATTTCGTCCTCTCTTTATAAAATTTGTTACTCTCGTAAGCATAAGAGAGCCACTCATCGAGTTCGTTAATTTTAAATTTTTGAAATTCGCGGACAGAGTGGGGATCGAAATTTAAAAATCGCAAGGCCAAAAAAGCGCGGTGATCTAATTCTATGGGTAAATGGCATAATTTTCCATAAACCAACCGATACGGCATTTTCGATAGCAGTTTTGTATGCTCTTCGGTATAGTGGGCCCATAGAGCATCATCTAATTTGGTTGACCAGTCTTTTCTAGAAGTTGAAAAAGTCTTTTCTAATATTCTTTTAATTTCTCTGTTCACTACTTCGACTTGTACATTTGTTTGGGGGTGGTAGGCAGTTAAAAGCTTATGCATAACATCATATTTAATAATTATTTTTCAAAACTGCGTATTACAGAAATGTGAACCCCTACTAATGATGGATCGTGGCGTACCAAATCGAGAAAATAGTTTTTTTAAAAAAGTAATTATGACTCAGGCGTCGTTAGTAGGAAGAGCTTGGGATTTAGCCCAATGTCAGACATAATCGATGACAACTAAGATATATTTGTTTCCGAAGTTAGAAGGATGGGGGCCAACAAAATAAATTCCCGAGAGGTAAAAATTTTCGCACTCGCGAAAATAATTTTGCAGCATTTAATTTTTATTGTGAATGTTGCCCGACCATTGGCAACTATCAAACCTACTAACAAAGGCTTGCACGTCTTTAAACAGGCTAGGCAAGTAAAAACCCGCGGAAAGCACCTTGTGAGCGGTGCGAGCAACCTTATAGTGACCACCAGTCTGCCATTCAAGCAAATGTTTTAAAATATCAAAACCTTCTTCAAAAGAGACATATCTCCTTATCACTTGGTCCGCACATACTCTTAAAAGATGAGGGTCCTCCCTAAAATAGTTCTTCAACTCAGAAAAGAAATTCTTCATTTGCTGAGATGAGAACTGGGCACGAGCCACTAAATAGTTGGCTATGTGTGCAAACTAAGGAGAAGGGGGTGTGGTAATTAAAAGCAGCTTCTCATTGGGGAAGAAATCATTAAAAGATTTTTCTTCTAATTTTTCAATATAAGGATTATCTAATCGTGAGAGATGGTCGACGGCCAAATTCTCGGCTCCTCACTTATCACGGATTTCCAAGTAAAACTCCTGGAGGAGTAAGACCCAGCTAATCAAGCGTGGCTTGGCATCCGTCTTAGCAAGAATATATTTGAGGGCCGAGTAGTCCGTAAAAACGATAATTTTTGAAAGTGTAATATAAGGACGGAATTTATCAAAAGCGAACACTACAGCTAGGAGCTCCTTCTCGATTGTGGTGTAATTCTCTTGTCCCGATATAAGCGTTTTATTTGCATAATGGATGGGGTGGAAGTTTTTATAAATCTATTGTCCTAGTTCGGCTCCAACCTTTAAACTACTCGCATCTCACATTATCTCAAAGGGAAGGTCTCACATCGGAGCTATCATAATGGGGGCGTTAATTACCTTTTCTTTAATTAATTCAAAGGCAAACAGGCAAAGTCATCAAAAATAAATTGGACATCTTTTTCTAAGAGCCGAGTAAGAGGTTGGGTGATTTTGGAGAAGTGTTTTATGAAGTAACGGTAGAAACAAGCGTGTCCTATGAAACTTCTTATAGCTTTCACGTTCGTAGGCGGTGGTAACTTCTCAATAACTTCTATCTTGGCTATGTCTACGTCTATTTCTCTCGCAGAAATCTTATGACCCAAAACTAACCCTTCCCTCACCATAAAATGTCATTTTTTCCAATTTAGGGCAAGGTTAGTTTCTTCACATCTTTCTAAGACTTTTTCGAGGTTTTCTAAGCAATTATCAAAGGAATCGCCGAACACGGAAAAATCATCCATAAATACCTCTATAATGCTTTCTATGTACTTGTCAAAGATAGTGAGCATACATCACTGGAATGTAGCTGGCGCATTGCACAATCCAAACGACATTCTTCGGTAGGCGAAGGTGTCGAAGGGACAAGTAAACGTAGTTTTCTCCTGGTCCTCGGGAGAGATGGGGATTTGAAAATTTCCCGAGAGATCATCGAGAAAATAGTGAAAGCTATGGCCGCATAATTGCTCTAAGATTTGATTGATAAACGACAAGGGGAAGTGGTCCTTGCAGGTGGAATCGTTTAACTTACGATAGTCAATACACATTTGCCACCACGTCACCGTCCGTGTCGGGATTAAGTCATTATTTTCATTTATAACTACAGTTATCCCTCCCTTATTCAGCACTACCTGAAGAGAGCTAACCCACTTACTATCAGATATAGGATAGATAATTCCTGCGTCTAAGAGTTTCATAACCTCTCCCTTTACGACTTCTTTCATGTTCGGATTTATACGGTGCTATGGTTCGATTGAATTATGTGAATTATCTTCCATTAAGATTTTGTGAGTGCTGAATGATGGGCTTATGCCCTTGATATCAGAAATATGTAAAGTAATAGCTCGGCGTTACTTACGTAAAACTAGGAGTTTATCATTTTGCACTCCAAATAAGTAGGCCGAAACTATCACTGGCAGTTTGGAATTTTTTCTAAGAAGGCATATTTGAGATGTTCAGGAAGTTCTTTTAATTATAGGGTAGGGGGTTCTTCAAACGAGGTTTTAGAAATTCTTTCTGTTTCAAAAACTAAGTCTTCGTAGACTTTTTTATGTGGAAAATTAAAAGGGGTGGGGCTAGTGTCCATGGAGGCTTCTTGTAGACTTTCAATAGAAAGAGTTGAGGAAAAACAAAAATCAGAATATTCATCGTCAGAAATGCTGTAGGAAGATTCATCACTTAAGGTATCTAAAAAGAAACAAGAGTCATCATTATCAAGGGTATTTTTCATCGAAGGAGTGATAGAAAAGGTCAATTCATCGTAGCTTACTCGAAGGAAGAGCTTACCATTGATAACATCAATGATAGATAAGGAGGTGGCAAGGAAGGGTCAGCCAAGGATCAGGGGTGTAACACCCCGAAACTCAAAAGAGGGACGGGTGACGTTTTAATCCAAGTTTGAGACTTGGAGCAGGTTATACGGCCTGGGACACGGGTGTGTCCCAGGGCGTGTCACGGGCGTGTTCGGCCACGGGTGACGTGGTCGATGTTTTGGGGCTCAGCGATCGTCGGGTGTAGGCACACGGCCTGGGACATGGGCGTGTCCAAGGGTGTGTCCTTCTCGGGCTGTCGGTGGTTTTTTACTAAGGAGATTACACGGACTGGGACAGGGGCGTGTCCCAAGGAATGTATAGCACATGGTATGTGACCCAGGCATGTCACATGGCCTTATCCTTCTAGGGAGAATCTTGGATTTTTCACACGGGCCCTGATATGGGCGTGTGACATATGACACGGGCATGTCGGTGGTCGTGTCACAAGCCATGTTCTGGTCGGGAATTCCTGGTGGCGGCGAATGAGTGACACGGCCATGCACACGGCCGTGTTGCAACCCGTGTTCGGCATAGGATTTCTAATTTTAGGCAGAATCGTGGTCGTCGTTTCCTTAGTTTGGAATACAACAGTGGGGGCTGTTCTTGATGAGTTAAAGCCGAGAATAAGGCTTTCAAAACCCTCATTCCATTTGGGTTATCTCTCTCCAAAAGCTAGAGAGATGGGAGAGCAAGGAGGACGAAGGAGAGCTAGATTCGGGCACCGGCGGAGCTTCAAAGCTCCAAATCGCGAGCTGACTTCGGATCCGCGGAGGCAAGGAGATTGCGGTGCTTTCCATCCGCATAGATTTCCATGGCGCCAAGGAAAAATGCTAGGGTAACGATTCTCATCCAAGGACATGTGAAGTCCTCTTTTCCTTTGCATAGGAAACCCTCTCACGCGAGTGTGCAATCAGTTGAGGCGTTCCTTGGGGTAGATATGTAAAGTCCCCCTTGTGTAGAGTCCGTATGCGAAAACGGACATAGGCATGATGTGTGAAGCCTTTTCGGAAAAGTTGGTCTGGATCGGTGATGTTGCATTGCATAAAAACCGGAGAAGACTCCATGTGAATGGTTGTTTATCGAGTTTTCTACGAGGTAGATTTCCACAGGGAGCCTTGGGGACTAACTCCAAGGTGCACTCGGAAAACTGGGCAAATGCGGGATGTTGCAAACATGGTGGCCGGGGAGCCAACTTGAGCATAACCGGGTTATGTGAATTGTGTGATGGAAACATGACTCAGGGTGTCTTGACATGCGCATATGGCCTAAATTGACGTTGCGGTATGAGCACGGATCAGGCAGAACCGTACCCGATCTATGTCGTTCGGTGGAACCGTTGGCATAGATGAGGGTCTTCGGCAGTCTATGGCTTAAATTGACGTGACCAATGCCAAGAAGACAAAATGCTCATATGGTTGGTCGTCCAAGGGACGGTGGTGAGATGGGAACGTCTATGGCTTAAATTGACGAGACGTTGGCCGGTTAGCCATGAATATGCCCTGAGTGCACGGGGTGTGTGGCTGTGTGTGCCTACGCCTGTGATGAAGTGTGTTTACACTATACTGTATTGTTATGCTAATAATGTAAAGGGAAAGAGCATCCCTGACCCGTGTTGGGGGCGGGGTCGTTATAATTTGGTCAGCATAGCTGACCGTTGCTTTTGTTTACCACCGTGCGGTGGATTGTTGCTTGCAGGTGCTGCGGAGCCGAGCAGTAAATAGCGGGCTAAAGCCCAAGGTTCTGTGTCGGCCCTCGAAGGCCTAATTTTGAGTGTTTTTATTATGTACTCATGTGTGACCGGCCTGCGTGCCGATGTTTGGAAGACACTTTTATTGAGAAAACTTTTGTAAGGCCATAAGGCCAATATTTGTTTTGTAAACATTCCTATGGGCTTTTTGTAGTGGACATTCATGCTTGGCTGGGTTCTTTTATCTTTGCAACTTAATAAATTTTTTTTGCTAGGTGCTCTGTATAGGACGTTGTGATTGGGTGATTGGCTTCAATAAGTAACCAAACGATCTGTCCGTAGTATATGGCGTCGGGCCCCGGCCGGACCTACTGTTATATGATATGCGACGGATAGGGGTGTTACAAATTGGTATCAGACTACCGGTTTCGATCAAGCTTAAATGAATTCGTGGGCGAATTCACTTTAAGGGCTGGTGAGCACATGTGTGTGCGTCATCGTTATAACATGAAAAGAACTAATGAATGTCCACATAAGAATGAAAATACACATGTTTGAGCAACCTGTGTGTTCCTATAATTGTTGTTTGCAATATTGTTTTGTCGCTTATCAGTGTTTTGCACGATTATAGGTGACCAGGAGTGGTGCTGGACCGTCGGAACTGCAAGGTTCTGAGGCAAGAAGCGCACCGAACGATGTGCCTGCAACACCTCCTTCATCCAAGACCAATAGATTGGTGGCAAAAGCTGTATTTGCAATAAAAAATGCGCAGCCTATGAGGAAGGTGCAACAGCCTGCTCCTGCTGTGGAGCAAGTACTGCTCCAAGCGGCAGAGCTTAGGAGGGTGGAACATGTGATGTTGGAGCCAGAGTTTCCTCAGAGAGAAACTGAGAAACAACTTAAGCATGTGATGGGTTTCCATCCGCCAGTGTTCTCGGGAACAGGAACCCCGACTCACGCAAAAGATTGGCTATCGAGAGTCAATAGAGTTCTGACAGCAACAGAGACTGAAGAGTGGCAGAAGACCACAATTTCTATGTTCTTGCTGGACGGGGACGCGAGGTTATTGTTGGAAGGGCTGGAGGTACACGACCTGAGGGGAAGGCAGTTTATTGATTTCTCTATGGAGGAATTTTCGTGGTTATTTATGGCTTGATACCTCCCCTTAGCTCAGAGGATCGCGTTGGAAAATGAGTTTCAAAAGTTGGTGCAAGGAGACAGCACCGTGGATGAGTATCTCCACGAGTTCACTCATTTGGGACGATACGCAAGCGCTACCTTTGTCGATGAGGAGTGAAAGACGAACCATTTCTATGAAGGGTTAAGAGATTATTTGAGGTTGTTACTTTCGGGGCCTATGTCGCAGGGTTTCATGACCTTGGTCAACTCGGCCCGGTCCTTAGAAAAGGACATGAAGAATGTTAAAGCGAAGAAGGAATCCGGTGGCAAGAAATCGGAGTTTAAAGTTCCGACTACTTCGAAGTCTGGATATTGCAAGTTCTACAAGAAGGCTAAGACGTCGGGTCCAGCCCCTTCTTTAGGTGCCTCGGGGGCAACTACCAACCGAACACCGGCCGCTTGTTATACTTGTGGAAAGATGGGGAATTTTGCCCGCGATTGTTGGATCGGATGTCCGAAGTCCGAGAGAAAGCAAGGAGCCACTTATGAACAGAAGGGCAAGGAGGTGGAGTCAACCACATCCCACTATGCTCCGACTCAACCGAGAGTATATAACTTGGGCAAGCAGGAGGTTATCAAACAGGCTGATGTGTTGACAAGTACTGTTTAATTTATAGCAAGTTAGCTTTAAATACTGTTACCCAATGCTTGTTAGCTTAATACTTTTTGTATAGGCTTTGTTCTGATTGGCGATAGTCCGACACGAGCACTATTTGATATGGGAGCTTCATACTCCTTTTTGTCCGAAAGTTTTATAATGCGCATCGGTGTCCCTTCTTCGATGGCGAAGGACCAATTGGATGTGTTGCTACTGAATGGGTGTTCGATGCGAGCGGACATAGTATGCGCCGTAAAGGTTCATATTGGAAGCCAAGTGTTCGACTTGTTAGCGTTGTTGTTGTCGCTAGTAGAGTACGACGTTATCTTCGGTATGGATTGGCTTTCGAAGCAGAATGCTTGTATCGATTGCAACCGTAAGGAGGTCAAGCTTGGTGTTGGGTAGGAGACGACGTTTGCAGATTGAAGGGGTCGAGCAAGTTGCTGATGTCTGCTCTTCAGGGGGTGAAGGCGGTTCGTGCTGGAGCAGAGCAATTCTTCACGTTAGTGGATGCTGTAAAGCCTATGGCCACTTTGGATAGTATCCCAGTGGTATGTGATTACCCCCGACGTATTCCCGGGCGATCTTCCCGGAGCCCCACCGTAGCGAGAGATTGATTTCACCATCGAGCTAGTGCCCGGTGCCATACCTGTGTCACGTTCTCCCTGTAGGTTGGCGCCTAAGGAGATGGCAGAGCTAAAGGTTCAAATTAAGGAGTTGATGGAGAAACGGTATATGCGTCCAAGCTCGTCGCCTTTGAGCGCACCGGTCCTCTTTGTTAAGAAGAAGGACGAGAGTTTACGGCTGTGTTTCGACTAAAGGGAGTTGAACAAGCTAATGGAGAAGAATAAATACCCGATGCCAAGGATTGATGATATTTTCGATCAGTTAGTTGGATCGTCGATATATTCGAAGTTGGATCTGAAGTCTGGGTATTATCAGCTGAGGATAAGGGAGTGTGATATCCCGAAGAAGGCATTCAGCACAAGGTATTGGCACTTCGAGTTCACGGTCATGTCGTTTGGACTGACGAATACACCATCGGTGTTTATGGATTTGATGAACAGGATGTTCCGAGAGTACCAAGACCATTTTGTGATCGTCTTCATTTACGACATATTAGTGTACTCGCAGTGCAAAGAAGATCACTTTAAGCATCTGCATCTAGTCTTGGAGACGCTGAGAAGGAATGAAATCTATCCAAAATTATCCAAATGCGAGTTCTGGGAACCCTCAGTAGCATTCCTTGGTCATATTGTCAGTGGGGAAGGTATAGCGGTGGATCCGGCGAAGATTGTTGCGATACGGGAGTGGTCTGTATTGTCTTCGGTAGCGGAAATCCGTATTTTTCTTGGTCTTGCCGGCTATTACAGGAGCTTCGTAAGGAACTTCTCGCGGATAGTGTTACCTCTCACGAAGTTGACAAGGAAGGATCAGAAGTTCTTGTGGATGCAGGAGTGCGTGCAAGCATTTGAGGAGCTAAAGGGACGGTTGACCACAACTCCAGTGCTATGTTCGCCGAGTGGGACCGAGGGCTACGAGATTTATAGTGATGCCTCAGATAGTGGTTTTGGCTGCGTGCTGCTACAGCATGGTAATGTTATCGCGTATGGATCACGTTAGGTGAAGGTACACTAAAGGAATTATCCGGTCCATGACTTGGAGTTGGCGGCCGTGATTTTTGCGCTTAAGCTTTGGAGACATTATTTGTACGGCATAAAGGTCGATATTTATACCGACCATAAGAGCCTGAAGTACATATTGGATTAGAAGGATCTGAACATGAGGCAACGGAGATGGATGGAGTTCCTGGGTGACTATACATTCAAGATTCATTATGTACCAGGCAAGGGCAATACAGTTGCGGATGCATTGAGTCGCAAGGCTTCTGCCCAAGCCAACTGGTTGTCGGTTCATGATGAGAGGCTAGTTCAGGAGTTGGAGGCATTGGAGATCTGTTGTATGGACAAGCAGACTAGCGCTAAAGCATTGTTGAACTGGACGAAAGTTCAGTATGACCTGGCTGATCGCGTTCGGCAGGCATTGGAGTTGGATGGTAGCATGAAAAAGCTTATGGATGAAGCGTTGGATGGGTCAAATTCTCAGTTTTCAGTTCAGGATGGGCTGTTAAGGAAGGACTATCATTTGTGCATCCTAAGTGGGGGAAATCTACGGGCGGAGTTGATGTACGAGGCTCACAATACCAAGTACTCAATCCACCCAGGGAGCACGAAGATGTATTGGGACCTAAAGAAGCTATTTTGGTGGCCAGGGCTCAAGAAGTACGTGGTACTGTTTGTGGCTAAGTGTCAAACGTGCGCCTTGGTAAAGGCGGAGTGCCAAAAGCCTAGAGGATTCTTGAAATCCTTTCTTACTCCGTAATGGAAGTTCGACGACATATCAATGGACTTTTTGCATGGCTTGCCAAGGTTGTAGAAAGGGAACGACGCCATCTGGGTGATTATAGACCGGTTAACAAAGGTGTCGAACTTTATTCCGCATAGGAAGGATGATTCAGAGGAGAGACTGGCGAAACTATATCTGGATATTATAGTAAGACTGCATGGTGTGCCTCACAGCATCGTGAGTGATAGCGATGGGTGTTTTACGTACAATGATTGGAGATTGGTGCAACATATGCTGGGGAGTAAATTGAAGTTTAGCACAGCCTTCCATCCGCAGACGGATGGGCAGACCGAGAGGGTAAACAGAATTATGGAAGACATACTACGCATGTGTGTCTAGACTTCGGGAAGCATTCGGAAGACCACCTGTATTTGGTGGAGTTTGATTACAACAACAGCTACCAGAAGAGTATTCAAGTGGCGCCCTTTGAGTCCCTGTATGGTAGGAAGTGTCGCACGCCGTTATCGTGGCTAGAAATGGGTGAGACAAGGTTGTAAAAGAAACAGGAGGTGGAGAGTGCTACTTATTTGGTGCGTATCATTCGAGAGCATTTGCTGATCGCTCAGGACAAGCAAGCTAACTACTACAATGGCAAGCACCAGAACGTGGAGTTCGCGATCGGTGATTGAGTGTACTTCAATATAAAACCGTTCAAGGGTGTTTCGCAGGTGCGATGCTTGAAGAAGCTGAGCCCGAGATACCTTGGACCCATTGAGATTCTGGAGCGGGTCGGCAAAGCGGCTTATCGTTTTAGGCTATCGGTGGAGTTGAGTGGAATACACGATGTATTCCACATCTCAATGTTGTAGAAGGCAATGCAATAGCCTTCGTAGGTGATCACAGTGGATCAAGTGCCGGTTAACGAAGGGTTGACGACTAAGGTCAAGCCCGTTCGTATTGAAGACTTTGAAGTTAAGCGAATCCGTAACAAGGAGATCAAGATGGTCAAGGTCCGGTGGGACAATTGCGGTCGGGAGGAGATCTCTTGGGAATGGGAGCAAACCATGCTGGAGGAGTACCCGGAGTTATTACGCTCAGGTACCGCTTAAAGTTTTCCGTTTTCTTTCCTATAGGAATTTCGTGAGAGAAATTCTTTTAAGAGGGAGAGAGTTGTAACACCCCAAAACTCAAAAAAGGGACGGGTGACGTTTTCAGCCAAGTCTGGGACTTGGAGCAGGTGATACGGCCTGGGACACGGGTGTGTCCTAGTGCGTGTCAAGGGCGTGTTCTACCACGGGTCGCGTGGTCGACGTTTTGGCGCTCAGCGATCGTCGGGTGTAGGCACATGGCCTGGGACATGGGCGTGTCCCAGGGCGTGTCCTGCTCGGGCAGTCGGTGGTTTTATGCTAAGGAAATTACACAGCCTAGGACACAGGCGTGTCCTAGGGCGTGTCTAGTACACGGCATGTGACACGGGCGTGTCACATGGCTGTGTCCTTCTCGGGAGAATCTTGGATTTTGCACACGGGCCGTGATACAGGCCCTGACACGGGTGTGTCACATGTGACATGGGAGTGTCAGTGGCCGGGTCACAAGCCGTGTTCAGGTCGGGAATTCCTGGTGATGGCGAATGAGTGACACGGCCATGCACACGGACGTGCTACAAATCGTGTTCGGCCCAGGATTTCTAATTTTGGGCTGAATTGTGGCCGTCCGTTTCCTTGGTTTTGGATCCAACGGTGGGGGGCTGTTCCTGATGAGTTAAAACCGGAAATAGGGCTTTGAAAAACCCTCATTCTATTTGGGTTATATCTCCTTAAAAGCTAGAGAGAAGGGAGAGCAAGGAGGAAGAAGGAGAGCTAGATCCGGGCACCGGCGGAGCTTCGGAGCTCCAAATCGCGAGCCGACTTCTGATCCGCGGAGGTAAGGAGATTGCAATGCTTTCCATCAGCATAGATTTCCATGGCGCCAAGGCAAAATTCTAGGGTAACGATTCTCATCCTAGGACATGTGAAGTCCTCTTTTCCTTTGCATAGGAAGCTCTCTCATGCGAGTGTGCGATGAGTTGAGGCATTCCTTGGGGTAGATATGTAAAGTCCCTTTTGTGTACAGTCCGTATGCGAACACAGACATAGGCATGATATGTGAAGCCTATCTGGACAAGTTGGTCTGGATCGGTGATGTTGCATTGCATAATAACCGGAGAAGACTCCGTGGGAATGGTTGTTTTTCGGGTTCTCTACCGGGTAGATTGAACCAGGGAGCCTTGGGGACTAACTCCATGGTGCACCCAAAAAACTGGGAAAATGCAGGATGTTACCAACATCGTGGCCGGGGAGCCAACATGAGCATAACTGTGTTATGTGAATTGTGTGATGGAAATGGGACTCGAGGAGTCTTGACCTTCGCATATGGCTTAAATTGACGTTGCAGTATGAGCATAGGTTAGAGAGAACCGTAGCCAATCTATGTCGTTCGGCAGAACCGTTGGCATAGATGACGGTCTTCGGCGGTATATGGCTTAAGTTGACGTGACTAATGCTAGGAAGACAAAATGCTCATATGGTTGGCCATCCAAGGAACGGTGGTGAGACAGGATCGTCTATGGCTTAAATTGACGTGACGTTGGTCGGTTTGCCGTGAATGTGCCCTGAGTGCATGGGGTGTGTGGTCGTGCGTGCATATGCCTGTGATGAAGTGTGTTTACACTATACTGCTTTGTTATGCTAATAATGTGTAGGGAAAGTGCATCGCCGCCCCGTGTTGGGGGCAGGGTCGTTATAATTTGGTCAGCATAGCTGACCGTTTCTTTTGTTTACCACCATGCGGTGGATTTTTGCTTACAGGTGCTGTGGAGCTGAGTGGTAAATAGTGGGCTAAAGCCCAAGTTGCTGTGCCGGCCCTTGAAGGCCTAATTTTGAGTGTTTTTCTTATGTACTCATGTGTGACCGGCCTGCGTGCCGAGTTTTGGAAGACACTTTTATTGAGCAAACTTTTGTAAGGCCATAAGGCCAATATTTGTGTAGTAAACATTCCTATGGGATTTTTGTAGTGGACATTCTTGCTTGGCTTGGTTCTTTTATATTTGCAACTTAATAAATTGCTTCTGCTAGGTGCTCTATGTAGGACGTTGTGATTGGGTGATTGGTTTCAATAAGTAACCAACCGGTCTGTCCGTAGTATATGGCGTCGGGCCCCGACCAGACCTACTGCTATATGCTATGCGAAAGATAGGTGTGTTTTAAGGGGAACCTTGACGTCTTCTTCGATGTCCAATATGACGAAATCCACCAGGAAGATGAATTTATCGACTTTAACTAAGACATCCTCCACTATTCTTGACAGTTATTTAAATGATCAATCGACGAGCTGGATACTCATATGCGTGGGATTGAGGCAACTAATTCCTAACTTCTTGAACAACGATAAGGGCATCAGGTTGATACTTGCACATAAGTCGGTCAATGTGTGCTTGATAAAAAGATCACCAAAGACACACGGAATTGAAAAACTACCCGGATCACTGATCTTCTTTGGTAAGCTATTTTTCAAGACTGCAGAGCACTCGGAATTTTGTGTGACATGCGGAAAGCATTCTAACTTCTTTTTGTTAGTCAGGTGGTCCTTTAGATACTTAGCATACTTCGGCGTTTGGGAAATTTCTTCATGGAAGGGTAAGTTTATATGGATTTGCTTAAACATTTCTAAGAAGGGGGAGTATTGATCATCCTGACGTTGTTTGTTAAGTTTGGAAGGGTATGGTGGATTCAGATTATTTTTAAAGATGAGAGGTGGAGAGAGATCTTTTTCTAAAACAGAGAGCGGAGTAATTACTTCTTTTTCAGCGGGTAGTGGAATTTTCAAAACGAGAGTGGAGCTTGCCTCGGGCTCTTGGCTAACCATACCGGAAACTTGCTTCCCACTATGAAGAGTTATAGATTTCGCTTACTCTCTCGGGTTGGGCTTGGTATTGGAAGGAAGAGACCGTGTGGGTCGCTCAAAAATAATTTTTACTAGCTGTCCTACTTGATTTTCTTGATTTTTAACGCTTCCGATTAAGGTACTTATAGTAGCGTCATTTGTGGTTATATATTTAGAAAGTAACTCCTCCAAGCTTGGAGGTTTTGGATAGTTTTGAAGAGGTGGAGGTGGTGCAGAAAAATCCATTTGTGGTGGCGGGCGCATTGTGTTCGACGGATTACTCCATGAAAAATTCGGGTGATTTTGTAAAGCGAGATTATAATTATTCGAAAAAGTAAAACAAGGAGCATGAAAATTCACAGCAGAAAGATTATTAAAAGCATTTCTAGGCATATTATTAACATAATCTAATTGTTCGGGAGCAGGAGTTTCAGATTCCCATACCTGAGGGGCGGAGGCTGCAGTCATCTCCGTAAATTTTTTACTAAAAATTTCCACTTGCAGAGCTAGCTGGGAGACGTTGTCCACTTCAAATATACCTACAGGGTTGTTTGGGAGGGACCTAGGCACATTCCACTGATATGTGTTCATGTCCTTATCCTTGAAAAGCTCAAGAGCTGCTTCTGTGGTTTTGTGGTTTAAAGTACCACTAGAGCTATCATTTGCTCTGTATTTTGATTTAGCCCGTTATAAAACGTCTGCACTTATAACCATACAGGCAGCGCATGATGGGTGAATCGTCTTAACAGTTCTTTAATTTCTTCCCAGGTTTCATATAAGTTTTCAGAGTCTATTTGTCCAAATGCAAAAATATCATTCCTAAGTTTTCCAGTTTTAGCTAGCGGAAAGTACATCGTCAAAAATTTTTCAGTTAATTTATCCCAAGTGGTGATGCTCTGTCACAACCCGCATTTTCTCAGCAATAAAATTATATCAGAGTAAGAGAAAATACGTGCCGTGATGCCACACCATGCAGGGGATAACTGTAGACGCTCAGGCAAGGAACCAACATAAACAAGTTATACCGAAATCATGAGTTATTATGAAGGAAATCATTCAAATTAGATGGTCGTATCCCTCAGCACAGTGAATCAACTAGTACACGAGTAAAATATAGTTATATGTTCCGAAAAAATACATTAGTTAAGATGGTTTGACATCCTACATGAGCATAAGCGTCCATGAAGGACATTTCAGGGTATGCAAGACTCTAAGTTTAGTATAGTATGAAGGTAGTCTTTACGTTAGTTTAGAAAATAATACTTTAGTTTTAGAAATATGACATGTATGAAGTAATTTTGGTAGGGGTTTTATAAGTTAAAAATTTCTAACATGCACCCTTGCATAAAATAATCCCAGAGAGCAAGTAAAAACCCTCCACAAAGTTAAAAATAGCAATTTAAGTCACATACTTTGCATCACCAAAGAAAACCACCAGTGGGCGTCAACAATCTAACACAAACCCACTAGTGAGTATGCATGTCTATACAGAAGGAAATAAGAAAAGAACTACCTCACAAAGATGAGGGAAAGAACCCTCAGCAAAATAACAGGTCACTAGCAAGCTCCAAAAGAAAACTGGCCGCTTAATCGGCTACAACCCTGAACCTGAGGCATTCAAAGAAAGAACACCTCAACAAGAGAAAAACAAGCAGTAAAGGAGCAGTAGATCATAAGCAATAAAACCAAGGAGGGGTTTACGAAACCCTACAAAAGAATACTGATAAAGTCGGCAAAAGGGAAAAAATGTGACAGTAAAAGTAAAGTACTCAAAAAAAAGAGTAATCAAAGCGCACCAAGTGTGAGAATAACAACATGCTCCGCTAAATCTGATGAGTCCGATTTATATAGGGAATTTAGGACTCATCTGGGCTTATTTTCTTGCTTGTGCACCGCCTTTTCAATTGGAAAGTTATATTCTTTGCTTCGGGCTTCACTTCACCAATTGTGCACTATTTTGGTCCCGAGGGTGTGTAATTGCACATTTTGTTGTCGGGGGTATGGACATGGTGCTCCCCATTTTCTTTTTTGTTGATGTTGTTTTATTTTGGTGCTGGGAGCTTGTGCCCCAGCTTGTTTTTATTACTATGCAGGTAGTCGGGACGTCTCAGATTTCATTTATAGTTTCTGTGTAAAACGCACGGTCGTGCGCATTTCTTCTCGCATGGTTCCAGTCCAACCGTGCGTTTTACCTAGCTATTTCTGGGGACTTCTGTTTCTGCCCGTGCGTTTTGTTCCTGGACTGTTTAGGCCAAACCGTGCGAGAAGGAATCTCACAGTTTGCATATTTTGTTGTTGATTCCTGCATTCTTGGTTAATCGTGCATTTCCTTCACGCACGGTAAAATGCGCCTGTGCGCGAGTAAAATGCACAGTTCCCCTGTTTCCCTTATATTCCTGCATTCTGTGGTTACCCGTGCGATTTCCTTCATGCACGGGCAGAATCGCCCGTGCATGAGTAAAATGCACGGGTCAACGCAGCATCTTCATCGGGCATGTTTAGGAAGTTAAATACGCACGGTTAACGCACGGTCGTGCGCCAAACCGTGCGTGCCTATTTTTCTGACATTATCTATTTAAAGCGCAGATTTCTCTCCGCTTATGATCAATCTTCTTTCCCGTGATTTCCATCTTCTCTACGGAGAGCTCCACCATTTTCTTCTCTCTCCACCGTTGGGAGGTGCTCCGGGCAAGCATTCAATGCCAAATACAAGTAGGAGCTTCCTCTAGCCCTCCTCCTTCATCCTTGAGCTTCAAGGAGGGATTGATCTAGCTTTCTCCACCGAGCTTGGAGAATTTGTGTCATCATTCTTCTGCATCATGACAAGAAGAAGACGGGTCATTGGGAGTGAGTGACAACATCCTCTACCCAGGACGTAAATGAGGACCGAGCTAGGACGCGGATTGATAATCTAGCGATTCCTACTGCGAATCCTTGGCGAGACTTTGGATCCGGTAGATTTCGCACTCTTTTCTCTTCTTGATGTTTATAGTTTAGCTTGATCTCTTATATTTGATGATGAACGCTTATTGTAATTAACGTTTACGCTTAATCATGTCTATGTGATTGTGTGTATTTATGTTTTATATATTTGAGGTGCGCCTATTTCCATTTTTCGCCTTCCATTTGTTGTTGGCCGTACTAGGGATTGCTAGTGGCGTGCGTTGTAAAGAGATGATTGAGACCCTCACTATTATTTCGGTTCTTACGCTTGCCTACTCGCCCATCCGCCTTGCGATTTGGTGCATAGCGGCCCGACTAGCCTTCCATCCCGCCTGGCGAAGCTTTGCATAGCGTCATTACATATGAGTAGTTTGTAGATTTTATATCTTTTCCACAAATACAAAAACCCCATTCTTAGTTTAGTGGTGTGGACTTCAATCTCAAGTCCTTCCAATTAGAAAATTCCACCTTGCGGTGTTCCTTGAGAGATTCGATACTTGGGGAAATTTGCCCATTTTATATTACTTGTGCGACCGGTACACTTGTCATCAGCGCATCAAAAACCTACTGAACAACAAAGCCACAGAATGCCACAAAAATATGGAAAGAAAGGAACTAACAGTCCTAACCTGTGAATCATTAGCAGTGGGAAAACCATGGATCTGATTGGTGACCAAAAATCGCCCTCATCCAAACAACCAGATCCAAATAAGTAAGGGGCCACCGAAGCAGTCTTGGGGTCTAACACACCGGCCCAAGCCGGGGCTAAAATGGTGGTGGTCACGGCTAAACACAAAACACCCCTATCAAGAGATCCAGAGTAACCACCTTCCATTATTCACGATTCGGCCTTCAAAACTAGCCGAAAGCATCACCAAAACCCTATAAAAACCCACACTAAGAGACTCGGGAGAAAACTACAAGTCTAAGGGAAAAGCGTCGAGTACACTCGATGCTGCGTTGGGTACACTCGATGCCGCGTTGAGTGAGCACAACTCACTCAACGCTAAAACACCAAGCAGGAAAAGCGTCGAGTTGACTCGACGCCGCGTTGAGTGTGCACCTCTCACTCAATGCAAAAACACTTAGCCACAAAATGCTTACTCGACTCAGCCAACGCTAAACAACCAAAGGAGTTGAGTTTGCTCCCCACACTCAATGATTTTTACTTAAACTACAAAGCTAAGCAAATGACGTTGAGTAAGTTCACCACACTCAACACTATCAATGCCAAACAGCCAAAGCCATTGAGTGAGTTCACCACACTCAACGCTTTTGACTTTAGAAAATCTGCCTGACTAGACGGTATTGAGTGAGCTCAACTCACTAAACGGCCAAAGACTTATAAAAATCTGACTGCTTAGACGACATTGAGTGAGCTCAACTCACTCAACGCCAAAAGACTTAGAAAAAAACTGAATGACTACATGGCGTTGAGTGTGCTCAACTCACTCAACGCCAAAAGACTTTGATAAGTCTGACTTGCAAGACGGCATTGAGTGAGCTCAATTCACTCAATGCCAAAAGACTTAGAAAAGTCTGACTAGCTAGACGGTGTTGAGTGAGCTCAACTCACTCAACGCCGAAAGACTTAGAAAAGTCTGACTGGCTAGACGGTGTTGAGTGAGCTCAACTCACTCAATGCCAAAAGAATCAGAAAAGTCTGACTGGCTAGACGGTGTTAAGTGAGCTCAACTCACTCAATGCCAAAAGACTCAGAAAAGTTTGACTGGCTAGACGGCGTTGAGTGAGCTGAACTCACTCAACGCCAAAAGACTTAGAAATGTCTGACTTGCTAGACGGCATAGAGTGAGCTCAACTCACTCAATGCCAAAAGGCTTAGAAAAACTAACAAGACAGACAGCATTGAGTGAGCTCAACTCACTCAACGCTGTCAATGCTTTTAACTTAGACTCCAGACCAAAACAGCTTGACATTGAGTGTGTCCACCACACTCAACGCTTTTACACTTAGCCTAAAAACATTACTTCTGTACTAAGATACACTCAACGCTTCCAAACCGAGGCTTGGAAAAAGAAAAAAAAACTTATTTTATTAAAACTGAGTTGGGAGATGTATGGTAACAACAATAACTAGAAAGATTTTACAATTAAACTTAGCTAACTGGAAGGAAACCTGCTACCACTGACTCTACAACAACTAACTGAACATATCCAGCCCAAAATTTGGGCTAAACCAACCAACTGAAAAATTATTCTACCTACAGCAAATTGAACTGGGTAATTTTCCAGCAAACCCTAGGTTCTAAGAAAGGAAATAAATGGCTATAACACAAGGAAAAAAGAAGAAAGTCAAACTTGGCAAGGGAAAAAGAGCACCACTTGCCTCAATTCCAGAAAAGCTTGGCCAGCACAACTCCTCCAGTCATATCTGACAGCAAGAACAGCTAGCCAAGGAAATTTGAAGCTTTTAGAAAGAAAACGAAGTCAACCCGCAAAACCCTAACCTCCAAAAATCTAAGAAACTAGAAATGCTTACCTTAGGGAGGTAGATCTAGGCGAGAGCAGTCCAAATCTAGACTCAAACTAGAATTTCGGGTTCTAAACCTCAAGAAATCTGCGGACGGAAGCTCCAAGTTTTCCGTCGCCCTCTTTCTTCCGCAAGAAGCTAGCCTCCGGGTTTTGGGGAAGATGAATAGGGATGACTAAAATAAGCTATATATAATATCAATTATATTATATTATATTAATATAATAACACCACAACCACTATTATAATAATAAAAAACATCCACTTAAATTATAACATTATATAATATTATATCTGTTATTATAAAATCAGCCATACAACACAAACAAATAACATGATATAATATTATACCAGTTAATTAAAATAATACGCGAAAACGACGCGAAAACCGAACAACCTCGGAATCCGACGAAATTCACACCGTAGCTAAATAACCATGCTACAAAAACAACGATGAAGTTGAAATCAACATCCGACCAACAAAACCTGGGCTAACACTTCCTGAAGACAAAACACAAGCATTCTCGGAGGGGCTCCACCGAGTCACAAAAACAGACTCCGGCTCGCTAGGGAATCTTGCAAACAGGCTACAAAATATGACACTCAGAGAACCTAAAGATCTAAGGCCACGCTCTAACAATAGCACAAGCCGAAAATGCGTCAACGTAATGCCAAATAAAGATTAAATAATCTCTGAAAAACTTTGGGCGTTACAGTCAGACCCCCTAAAAGAAAGTTTCGCCCCAAAATTTTACGCTCAAAACTTTTACTATAGAAGGAAAAGATTATAAAACCAAGGGTTATACTGAAGAATACACACCAAGATAAATAAGGGGAATAGATGAGGGTGAGCCTCCCTCATAGCTGACTCCAACTCCCAAGTTGCGCTTTCAACGCCTCGGTTTATCCACAAAACTTTTACCATCAGAATGGTCCTCTTCCGCAACACACGATCTTGAGTATCCAGGATGCGGATAGGCATATAAACATAAGAAAGATTTGGATCTAACTGAGGCACAGAATTCAAAACTTGCATGCCGCTTAGTACGCACTTCCACAATTGGCTCACGTGAAAAACATCATGCATACTAGGGAAAATTCCGGGCAAATCCAGCCTGCAAGCTGACACACCAATCCAAAAAACAATTTATAAACGACCCTACATAACTTGGATCGAACTTCCGGTTCTTACCGAACCTCTTAACTCCAACCATCGGGGAAACCTTAAGAAAATGCCAAGTCCCCTACTACAAACTCTAAATCAGATAAACACCGATTCGCATTCTTCTCATAATGTTCCTGAGCAATCCGAAGCTTCTCTTGAATAGCTTCACAGAAACTTCCATTTCTTTTAGCGCATCTGGACCCAACAAAGATCTCTCGCCAACCACAGTCAAAAAAGGGGAGTTTTGCAGCGTCTCCCAAAGATAGCTTCAAAAGGAGCTATTTGCAAGCTTTCTTGATAACTGCTATTATAAGTAAACTCCATTTGCCACAAACACTTGTCCCACAATCCTCCGTGGTCTAAAATACAACATCTGATCGTATCTTCCGCGATCTGGTTAACTCTCTCTATCTGATCCTTTCTGTACGTATGATATGCGGTAGAATACTTCCCAAACCCTCTTGCAAACTCTTTTAGAAGCGAGACGTAAACCTAGAGTCTCGTCCTGATATAATACTGAGTGGAATTCCATGTAACCGGATGACTTCCTTCAGATATAGCTCAGCTATCTTCTTCATGGGATAATCAATCTTATAAGGTATGAAGTGAGCACACTTCGTCAATCTGTCCACGATAACCCAGACTGAATCATACCCTCGAGGAGATCTCGGTAAACCTATGATGAAATCCATCGAAATGCTCTCCCACTTCCAACTCGGAATCTCCAAGGGAGTCAACTTGCCTCCAGGCCTTCCATGATTGGCCTTAACCCGCTTACAATCAGAGCACACAGATATGATTTTTGCTTTAACACCTACCATCCCAATCCACCAGACAATCTGCTTCGAGTCTTGATTCATTTTAGTAGATCTTATGTGGCGGGCAACACTTTAACTGTGTGCCTCACTTCACAGTTTAACTCATAGACTTTCAACATTGGGGATTCAAAAAATTTCGCGGTACTTTAATGTACCCGCGTCATTGATCGAAAAATCCAGTAACTTCCCCTTCTCAATTCTATTATGAAGGTGCAGTACTTAAAGATCGTTGTTTTGATGAAGCCTCGTAAGAGAAATCCATGAAGGCTCGGACACCGCCAAACTGCTTGGCGTGTCACTACTTCTCACTGAAATGTCCATTAAAACAAACCCTTCTATCAACAACTCAGCGGAGAGATTGGAAACTTTACATGTCTTCATACTTAGGGCGTCGGCTACTACAGTAGCTTTGCTTGGATAGTATCAATTCTCAACCTCAAAATTAGAAACAAACCTTAACCATTCACGTTGGCGCAAATTCACTTCTTTTTGAGTGAAGACATACTTCAACTCTTATGATCAGTGTAAATCTTGCAATGCGCTTCTTACAACAGGTGTCTCCACAACTTTAGCTCATAATTTATGGCTGCGAACTCGAGGTCATGCGTTACATGCGTATACATCATCATATTTTTTTTCTTCTTGCATCAGCTTGCATCCAATCCTAACATGAGATTCATCTATAAACATATCATAATCCATGCCCTCCGTAAGCAATTCCAAAAACTGGAGCAGTGCATAATCTATTCTTTAGTTCTTGAAAAGCTTTCTCGCACTTCTCGCTCCTAACGAAAGTTGCATTCTCCTATGTCGACTGAAATCCCTAGTCCATTCCATAACAACAGCTATTTTATCTAGGTCGACTGAAATCACATTCTTGTTAACCACTTGACCTATAAACAAACCCTGAGGCAACTAAAACTCGCGCTTGCTCAACTTGGCGAACATCTTGTGGTCCCTCAAACCTAATAAGGCTAAACTAAGATGCTGGTCTTGCTCCTCAGCATTGCGGGAATATACCAAAATGTCATCAATAACCAAAACGACGAGTCGGTCCAGAAAATCTTTGAATACTCCGATCATCATATACATAAAGGGAGAGGGTGTGTTAGTCAAACCAAACTATATCACGAAAAACTCAAAATGTCCATGCCTGGAACGGAAAGCAGTCTGTGGGATACCTGATTCACGAATCCTGAACTGGTGGTAGCCTAAACGAATATCAATGTTTGATAACTCCGTGCTACCACGCTATATGATCAAACTCATCATCGATTCTTGTCCTGATAAAACCATTCTCTAGCAACTCATCTAGCTCACACGGGCCTTACGGTACGGGGCCTTAATAATAAGACGAGTACCGACTCCAGATCTATGATGAACTCCACGTATCTTTCAAGCGGAAGACCAGGAAGATTGGTTGGAAAGACAACTTCAAACACGCGCACCACAGGGATCTCCTCTAAACGCGACAAACTAACCTTGGTCTCCAACACCGAAACCAACAAGCAAAACATTCGGAATCTAAAAGCTTTCGAGCACATACCGCATAAGAAATTGGGAGACCTGGAGTGGATAATTCAACTCTATCGAATTGGCAGAAACTAGGAAGTCTTATAGACTTGCACAATCTTAATACTTTGGCCCCGCAATACCCAACCACCAGAGGGAAAATCGACATGAAGCGTGTACGATAAGATTGAGGGCCAAACGAGTGTCCCAAGAACAAATAAGTGGGTAGTACCGAAAATCTTCCTAAACAATCGTTCACGCCTTCAAGGAAGCGAATACTAAAACTAAAAATATCACTAATAATAAGACTAGATAAGGACCTAACCTGATATTACTTGGGTAGAAGTCTGAGCTTCTTTTGATGATTACACATTCAGCTTTCCTTTTCCTTTGTTCAATTGCTGCGGTAGTGGCAAAGCCAGAGGTGGGACTGGGTGAAGAACGGCCTGGGGTTACAGGCACTTTGTCTTAACATGCTTCTTCTGTCCATACTGAAAGCAAACCTTATCCTTTCCCCAGTAATGTGCATTATCATGCCCTATCCCCTAACATGCAGAACAGACTAAATCTTTCCTGGACACACCTTTTATCGCATGAATCTGCTCTTTCTTCTGAGCTCCAATTCTCTGGTAACATCTTTCCAAAGGGTGGCCCGGTCGGCCACAAAAACTACACACTTTCTTACCCTTCTTCCTTGAAGTAGCACCGAATCGATGGGTGCCCTAACCTTCAACGGATTTCCTTTTGTCCTTCCTTAGTATCATGCCCCAAACCTTAAAAAATCCCATAGACTCAACTTTAAAGGAAACTTCCACTGTCCTCTCATTCATCTCGAACTGGTAAGTATTGGCGTAATGCTGAATGTTATTTGGGAGGCCACCCAAGAAACCTTTGACTCTGTACTCTTCAGCAGCTAATAATCCAGAAGCAATCTTATTCAATTTGTTGATCTCTCTCTCATTCTCCACCACTACGAGGGTTTGCTTATTAGGCTGTCGTCCTAAGGTGGCAGCCAACAATGCCTGCAAATGCGCTTGCATCACTACAATCTGGCCTGACAGGGTCTCCATGCTCTTGCGCAGTTCGATAATAACCGCATCATCCTACACACTTGACGACTCACACTTAAGCTGGGGAGTCGACCTTGTTGCAACACGCTCAAGCGACATTCTAATAAAAAAACTAAACTGTTAATCAAAACCTAACTTAATGGCTAGGACTCAAATGACACAGTACAGACAAAACATACTTAAGTATTAGCTTCAACTGCTAACTTGCTCTGGGATTTTTCAATAAGATGTTATGCTTAACCTAGGATGATTCACCATCATCATACTAACTCATGTGCTTAGACCATGAATGCATGAATTTATATTCATTTTGACTCAAAACCATGTGTGTACATTTGTCATCATGTAAATATTTAGCTTGACATGTTGTGCTTAGCTATGTTATGCTATGCATGTTGTGCTATGCATTCTAAAAAGGCCTTAATGCATGTTATGATCGGCGTACACATGTAAATGTTATGCATCTTATACTACTTAACATTGCATGCAACGAAAAGAGAAAACATGCTAATGGGCATTCATGTGGTGAGGTTATGCATCCCATACTACATAACCCTCAAATGTTGCAACCTATGGTGGATCCATATACAAACACATATAATGCATCCTATACTACATAATATGCCTCGTAGACTTCTAATCATGCTTATGAGTGAAGTGTTCATGCTTTAGCCAAGACGTACTGATGACACATCGGTGTGTGTATGATATGACACTGACCTACTAACACTAACAAGGGAAGGTTGCCCGACCAATTGTCAAGCAACCTCCCTCTGATACCAACTGTCACAACCTGCATTTTCTTGGCAATAAAATTATATCAGAGTAAGAGAAAATATGTACCGTGATGCCACACCATACAGGGGATAACTGCAGATGCTCAGGCAAGGCACCAACCTAAACAAGTTATACAGAATTCATGAGTTATTATGAAGAAAATCATTCAAATTAGATGGTCGTATCCCTCGGCACAGTGGATCAACTAGTCCACGAGTAAAATATAGTTATACGCTGCAGAAAAATACTTTAGTTAAGATGGTTTGATATCAAACATGAGCGTAAGCGTCCACGAAGGACAACTCATGGTATGCAAGACTCTAAGTTTCGTATAGTATGAAGATAGTTGTTACGTTAGTTTAGAAAATAGTTCTTTAGTTTTAGAAATATGACATGTATGAAGTAATATCGGTAGGGGTTTTATAAGTTAAAAATATCTAACATGCACCCTAGCATAAAACAATCCCAGAGAGCAAGTAAAAACCCTCCACAAAGATAAAAATGGCAGTTTAAGTCACATACTTAGCATCACCAAAGAAAACCACCAGTGGGTGTCAACAATCTGACACGAACCCACTGGTGAGTATGCATGTCTATACAGAAGGAAATAAGAAACTAACTACCTCACAAAGATGAGGGAAAGAACCCTCATCAAACTAGCAGGTCACTATAAAGCTCCAAAAGAAAACTAGCCGCTTAATCGGCTACAACCCTGAACCTGAGGCATTCAAAGAAAGAACACCTCAGCAAGAGAAAAATAAGCAGTAAAGGAGCAGTAGATTATAAGCATTAAAACCTAGGAGACGTTTACCAAACCTTACAAAAGAATGCTGATAAAGTTGGCAAAAGGTAGAAAATTTAACAGCAAAAGTAAAGTACTCAAAGAAAAAGAGTAATCAAACCGCACCAAGTGTGAGAATAACAACATGCTCCGCTAAAACCTGCAGAACAACAAAGGCACAAAATGCCCAAATATTATGGAAAGAAAAGAACTAACAGTCCTAACCTGTGAATAATTAAAAGTGGTAAAACCATGGATCTGGGTTGGTGACCAAAAACAGCCCTCATCCAAACAACTAGATCAAAATAACTCAGGGGTCACCAGTGCAGCCTTGGGGTCCAACACACCGGACCAAGCCGGGGCTGAAATGGTGGTGGCCACGGCTCAACACCAAACACCCCTATCAAGAGAGCCAGAGTAACCACCTACAATGATTCACGATTCGTCGTTCAAAACTAGCTGAAAACATCACAAAAAACCCTTTTAAAACCAACACTAAGAGACTCTGGAGAAAACTACAACTATAAGGGAAAAGCGTCGAGTACACTTGATGACACATCAGGTACAGTCGAAGCCGCGTTGAGTGAGCACTACTCACTCAATGCTAAAACACAAGGCCATAAAAGCGTCGAGTTTACTCGACGCCTTATTGAGTGATCACCACTCACTCAATGCAAAAACACTTAGCTGCAAAATGCTTACTCGACTCTGCCAACGCTAAACAGCCAAAGGCGTTGAGTGAGCTCCCCACACTCAATGATTTTGCCTTAAACTACTAAGTTAACCAGACAGCGTTGAGTGAGTTCACCACACTTAATGCTATCAACGCCAAACAGCCAAAGTCGGTGAGTTAGTTCACCACACTCAATGCTTTTGACTTTAAAAAATCAGTCTAACTAGACGGCGTTGAGTGAGCTCAACTCACTCAACGCCAAAAGACTTATAAAAATCTAACTGCCTAGACGGTGTTGAGTGAGCTCAACTCACTCAATGCAAAAAGACTTGGAAAAAATTGACTGGCTAGATGGCGTTGAGTGAGCTCAACTCACTAAATGCCAAAAGACTTGGAGAAGTCTGACTGGCAAGACGGCGTTGAGTGAGGTCAACTCACTCAATGCCAAAAGACTTTGAAAAGTCTGACTGGCTTGACGGCGTTGAGTGAGCTCAACTTACTCAACGCCAAAATACATAGAAAAGTCTGACTGGCAAGATGGAGTTGAGTGAGCTCAACTCACTCAATGCCAAAATACTTAGAAAAGTCTGACTTGCTAAACGGCGTTGAGTGAGGTCACCTCACTCAACACCAAAAGGCTTAGAAAAGTCTGACTTGCTAGACGGCGTTGAGTGAGCTCAACTCACTCAACGCCAAAAGGCTTAGAAAAACTAACAAGGCAGACGGCGTTGAGTGAGCTCACCTCACTCAACGCTGTCAATGCTTTTAACTTAGACTCCAGACCAATATAGCTTGGCATTCAGTGTGTCCACCACACTCAACGCTCTTACACTTAGCCTAAAAACAGGACTTCTGTACTAAGATACACTCAACGCTTCTAAACCGAGGCTTGGCAAAAGGAAAAAACTTATTTTATTAAAACTAAGCTGGGAGATGTATGGAAACAACAATAACTAGAAAGATTCAACTCTTAAACTTAGCCAACTGGAATGAAACCTGCTACCACTCACTCTACAACTACTAACTTAACATATCCAACCCAAAATCAGGCCTAAACCAACCAACTGAAACTTTATTCTACCTACAGCAAATTGAACTGGGTAATTTTCCAGCAAACCCTAGGTTCTAAGAAAGGAAATAAATGGCTATAACACAAGGAAAAAAATAAGAAAGTCAAACTTGGCAAGGGAAAAAGATCACCACTTGCCTCAATTCCAGAAAAGCATGGCCAGTACCACTCCTCCAGTCAGATCTGGCAGCAAGAACAGCTAGCCAAGGAAATCTGAATCTTTTAGAAAGAAAATGATGTTAACCCGCAAAACCCTAACCTCTAAAAATCCAAGAAACTAGAAATGCTTAGCTTAGGGAGGTAGATATATGCCAGAGCAGTCAAAATCTAGACTCAAACCAAAATTTCGGTTTCTAAACCTCAAGAAATCGGCGGCTGGAAGCTCAGGTTTTCCGTCGCCCTCTTTCTTCCGCAAGAAGCTAGCCGCCGTGTTTTGGGGAAGATGAATAGGGATGACTAAAATAAGCTATATATAATATCTATTATTATATATTTATTAATATAATAACCACTACAACCACTATTATAATAATAAAAAACAGCCACTTAAATTATAACATGATATAATATTATATCTGTTATTATAAAATAATCCATACAACACAAACAATTAACATGATATAATGTTATACTAGTTAATTAAAATAAAACACAAAACGACGCGAAAACCAAACAAACTCGGAATCCGACGAAATTCACATCGTAGCTAAATACCCATGCTATAAAAACAACGGTAAAGTCAAAATAAACATCCTACAAACAAAACTCGGGGTAACACCACCCGAAGACAAAACACAAGAATTCTCGGAGGGGCTCCACCGAGTCACCAAAACAGACTCCGGCTTGCTATGGAATCTTTCCAACAGGCTAAAAAACAAGCCACTCAGAGAACCTAAAGAGCTAAGACCATGCTTTAACAATGACACAAGCCAAAAATGCATCAAGGTAACGCCAAATAAAGATTAAATAATCTCAGAATAACCGGGGGCGTTACATGCTCCCTCTTGGCAGAGTCATCAACCATTGTTTATCTTTGATTCTTAGGGAGAAAAGAAATAATCTTAGCCTAATAGAATCATTTGTGACACCATTTATCTTGAAGGTGTCACACATCTCAAGAAAGCATGATTTATGTGTGTTCGGATCTTCATCTTGAAGTCTGTCATATTGCACATACTACTACACCATTTAAATTATGCTAGGATTTAGTTCGAAATTATTATAAGCTATAGTAGGGTGAAAGATGCTTGATTATGTTCACTCTAGATTCGTTCGTGCATAATAGGACATAGGCCTATGTACGGCTTCCTCCACGTGGGGTCCTTCCATTCTTAAAGTAGAAAATGACTCGGAATCCTCAATCGGTATTTGGAAAGTAGGGCCATGAAATTACGATATTCTCTGAAGAGTATACTCATTTTCATGATCCAAGTCCAAAATCACTGACGGACTCCCGTGGGTCATGCACTAGAAGAAGAGAAGAATAAGAAGGAGAAATAAACTAGAAAAAGAGAAGCTAAATTTATTTTTGAAATAAATTTTTTTATGTTTTAACTCCCGAACTTCCCAAGGGCTACCCATTGAAGGGTTCGCAAGGTACTAGAAAATATAGTGTTATTTTTGCCACTTAGCCCTTTTCGGGAGAGTTAGGTTGTTTAGAAAAATTGTGAAGCGGGTTTCTATTAAGAGCATTAATATTTTTGGTTTTTTAATTTTTTAGAAAGAGGGTGAGAAAGAGAAATGGTAAAAGTAATAGGTTTGTGTTTTCAAATTGTCAACAAAAGTTGCTACCCGGAAACGATGCCAAAAACTTGCTGAATTATTTTTCCTCTAGAGAAAAGAGAGCCGAAGTAGCAATCCATCTAGGCAAGTATTCCTATCGAACTGTAGCTAGGGGACACAAGTGTCGTATTGAAATCGGGGAACTGTTGAGTAAACCTACTCACACGAAAACTATTATAACATCGATGGATGGTTTGAGAGTTTAAGAGAAAGCTAATTGCGATTAAGAAAAGAAATATTGCGCTAAAAAGAGAACTGCTTGCAGTTAAATAAAGAGCTATTAAAAGCGATCACCACGAAGGGTTGAAATGATGAAATGTAAAAGCACTCGATCGAGAATCACCTCGGCAAGAGTTGACTAAAAATGCGATTAAAAACCTTAACTTAATAAGGTAAAGGTCCTTGGCTGTGTAGGTTCCTAAAGCTTGAACACGCTTCTCTCGAAGTCGTGCCCAACTTAGTTTATGAAGTTCCGACCGAACACTCAGCCAAATCAGAGGCCTAAAGCTCGCTTTACGTGGTGAACCCCACTATTGGATTTCACTCCAATCCGGGAGATTTGGACGTCTACCTCTCTTGAGGGGTGCAGACAACTCTATTTACTCTTGAGTGTTCATTTCAAACTATGAGCCTCTCGGCTAGCTAAGAGTGAAAACAAAAATGGAAATTATATATCGATGATATAACTCCAAACATGAAAAATCAAGAGTAATTTGAAGGCCTAAACCCTAAAAAGAAAAATTTAATTTTAAGCATCATAACTTAATCAAATCGAATCTCGGATCGTCAAGATCGAGTACAAGGAGGACTATTTAATCATCGAGAAGTGGAGGAGGAGAGATGAGTAGAAGAACATTAAGAACACAAAGTAAATAAAGGGCACTTTATATTAAAGCTAGAAGAGAACTACAACTTGATAGAAAAGGATTAAACTTGCATGGAAATGAAACATAAACTAGCATTACATTTAGCAACTAAAGCAATTACAAAAACTATAACAAAAGATTACACTAAGCTAGGGATAAGAAAAACATAAAATGGGAAAGAGAGAGAGAGAGAGAGAGAATAAAAACACAAAGAAATAAAAGGGCAGCACCTCCCCTCTCAACCCAAAACTTCTTCTGGACACAAGGGGAGACCTGAATTTATATAATTTCTCAAGGGTTGGTCACGCCCTCTGTCACGCCTAGGGAGGGTGTGTTATGGGGGAATGATATGCACAGAGTTGACCTTAGGCTATGGATTCTTGAGGGAATGATTATTGCTTCTGTATGTCAGTGGACACGCCCTGGGCAATGACCGTGTAGGAGGTGTGTGCAAGTCCCGTCAAGTCTCAACTATTGGTCGGAAATCCATCAGTCGTCGAAAAGGGTGGAACACGCCCAGGGACACACCCATGTAGGGGCATGTCAGTACAATTGACGTGAAGCAACAAAAAATCTTTAAATGCAACAGCAGGCTTCGGGATGACGGTGATACGCCCTGTGACACACCCAGGGAGGGCGTGTCAGGGGGGCGTGTCAAGTGTTTTTCTTGGGATTTAAATTTTGGGATCAACCTTCCCCTAGATTATGTTACAAACCCTAGGAGGGCGTGTCAAGGGGGCATGCCTGGTTATTTTTGGCCGAAACCTCTAGAAACCTACACAAGAAGAAGAAAACATTAGTGGCAATAATATATACATAAGGAGGTCAATATATAAACTTACAAGACATGATTCGTGTATTAAAAACCAGAAAATACTCTAATAGTTTAGACTACAAAACATATTATCAATGGTGTAGTTGGATCATTTTTAAAAATTGGGGGTGGAGCGAGATCTTTTTCTAAAGCAGAGAGCGGAGTGATAAATTCTTTTTCAGCATGTGGTGGAAAATTCAAAATGGGAGCGGAGCTTGCCTCGGGATGTTCGATAACCAAACCATAAACTTGCTTCCCACTCCAAAGAGTTATAGCTTTTGCTTGCTCTATCGAGTTGGGCTCGGTATTGGCAGGAAGAGACCCGACGGGTCGCTCAGATATAATTTTAGCTAGTTGACCTATTTGATTCTCTAGATTTTTAACGGATCCGGCTAGGCTTCTTATAGTCGCGTCATTAACATTAATATATTTTGAAAACATTTCCTTAAAACTTGGAGTTTTTTGATAATTTTGAAGAGGTGGAGGTGGTGCAGAAAAATCATTTTATGGTGAAGGGAGCATCGCGTTCGAAGGGTTACTCCACGAGAAATTTGGGTGGTTTCGTAAAGCGGGAGTTTAACTATTCGTAAAAGCAAAGCTTGTCACAGGAAAATTTGCTGCAGAAAAATTATTAAAAGAATTCCTAGGCATATTATTAACAAAATATATTTGTTCTTGGGCAGCAGTTGTAGATTCCCATACCTGAGGGGCCGAGGCAGCAGACATCTCTGTTATCTTTTTGCTTAGTATTTCCACTTATAGGGCCAACTTGGAGACGTTGTCTACCTCAGATATACCTGCAGGTTTGTTTGGGCGAGGTCTATGCATATTCCACTGATATGTGTTCGTGGTCATGTCTTAAAAAAGCTCAAGAGCTACTTCCGAGGTTATGAGGTTTAAAGTACCACCGAAAGCTGCGTCTATTATTTACTTTGTATTTTGATTTAGACCATTATAAAACGTCTCCACTTGTAACCATACAGGCAGCGCGTGATGGGGGCATTATCTTAAGAGTTCTTTAAATATATCCCAGGTTTAATATAAAGATTCAAAATCTATTTGACAAAAGGCAGAAATATCGTTCCTATGTTTTGCAGTTTCAGCTGGCAGAAAATACTTCGTAAAAAATTTTTCGGGTTGTTGATCCCGAGTGGTGATGCTCCCTCTTGACAGAGTCATCAACCATTATTTAGATTTTGTTCTAAGGGAGAAGGGGAAGAGTCTTAGCCTAATAGCATCATTTGTAACACCATTGATTTTAAAGGTGTCACAAATCTCAAGAAAGCTAGTGATTTACACATTCAGGTCTTCATCTTGAAGTCCATCATATTGCGCATATTACTGCACCATTTGAATTATGTTAAGCTTTAGTTCGAAGTTATGTTAGCTACAGTAGGGAGAACTATACTTGATTATGTAACCTCTAAATTCGGCCATGCATAATAGGACATCGACATATATTGGGCTTCCTCTACATTGTGTTCATCCATTCTTAAGTAGAAAATGACTCGGAATCCTCAACCGGTATTTGGAGAAGAGGGCCTTATAATCGCGATTTTCTCTGAATAGTACGCTCAATTTCGCAGTCCAAGTCAAAAATAACAGACGGATTTCCGCGGGTTATGCACTAGAAGAAGAGAAGATGAAGGAAGAGAAAAAAACTAGAAAAAAGAGTTAAAAATTTTTGAAATAGATTTTTTTTAATGTTTTAACACCCAAACTTCCCAAGGGCTACCCGATAAAGGGTTCGCAAGGTACTAAACAAGATAATGGTATTTATGCCACATTGCCATTTTTGAGAGAGTTAGGTTGTGTAAAAAATTGTGATGCGGGTTTCTATTAACAACGTTAATATGTTTTTTTAAAATTTTTAATTTTTAAGAAAGAGGGAGAGAGAGAGAAATGATAAAAGTAATAGGTCGTGATTTTGAATTATCAACAAAAGTTGCTCCCCGCAACGGCGCCAAAAACATGATGTATACTAATCGTTAAGAGAAAAAAGAACTGAACTAGCAATCCATCTAGGCAAGTATTTCTATCGAATAGTAGCTAGGGGACAGAAGTGTCGTATTAAGATCTTGGAACTATTGAGTAATCAAACTCACACGAAGACTATTATCTTATCGAAAGATTGTTTTAAGGTTGTTAAGAGAAAACTAATTGCAATTAAGAAAATAAATATTGCAATAAAAAGCGAACTACTTGCAATTAAATAAAGAGCTTCTAAAAGTGATTACAACGAGGGGTTGAAACGATGAAATAGAAAAGCACTCGATCAAGAATGACCTCAGCAAAAGTTGATTAAAAAATGCGATAATAAACCCTAACTTAATAAGAAAAGGTCATTAACCTTGGAGGTTCCTAAAGCTTTAACACGCTTCTCTCGAATTCGTGCCCAACTGAGTTTAGGAATTCCGACCGAACTCTCGTCCAAATAAGTGACATATAGCTCTCTTTACTCGGTGAACCCCGCTATTCGATTTCACTCCAATCCGGGAGATCTAATGTCTTCCTCTCTCGAGAGGTGCGTGAGACTCTTTTTACTCTTTAGTGTTCACTTCAAACTACAAGCCTCTCAACTAGCTATGAGTGAAAATAAAGATGGAAATTATATATCGATGGTATAACTCCAAGCATGAATTTTCAAGAGTAAATCGAGGGCCTAAACCCTAAAAAGAAAAAGAAAACTTAAAGTATCATAACTTAATCAACTCGAACCTCGGATCATCAAGATCGAGTATAAGGAGGATTAGTTAATTATGGAGAAGTTGTGGAAGAGAGATGGGTAGAAGAACATTATGAAAACAAAGTAAAAGGGCACTTTATATTAATTCTAAAAGCGAGTTACAACTTTGAAATTAAAGATTACAAGTGCATGGAAATTTAAACCTAGGCGGGCATTAACATTAAGCTACTAAAGATATTTTAAGAGCTATTACAAAAGGGGTACACTAAGCTAGAATTAAGAAAACTTAAAATGATAAAGAGAGAGAGAGGAAGAACACATGAAAAACTCCAAGAAATAAAAGGGCAGCACCTCCCCTCTCACCCTAAAACAACTTCAAGACACAAGGGGGGGCTGAATTTATAGATTTTTTCTGGGTCGGTCACGCCACTCGGTCACGCCCGGGGAGGGCGTGTCAAGTTCATGGTTGACATCGGGAACTGAATTCTGGCGAAAATGATGATTTCTTCTATACAATAGTGGACATGCCCTGGGACACGCCCGTGTAGGGGGGCATGTAAGGCACGTCACGTCACACTCATTTGTTGGAAATCCGTCAATCGTCAAAAAGGCAGAACATGCCCGGTGACACGCCCGTATAGGGGGTCGTGTCAGAACTGTTGATGTGCAACAATGGAAAATCTTTAATTGCGGCAGCACGCTTCGGGATCATGGTGACACGCCCAGAGACACGCCTTGGGAGTGCATGTTAGGTGGCGTGTCAGGTATTTTTCTTGGGATTTGGTTTTTGGCATCAAACTACCTTGGGATATGGTTACACACCCTATGACATGCCCAGGTAGGTCGTGACAGGGGGCGTGTCAAGTAATTTTCTCGAGATCGGGCTTGTACATGATTTCTGCCTCGGGAATGGGTTATACGCCCTAAGTACACTCCTGGGTAGGGCGTGACCCGGGGGCGTCTAATAACAAAATTGGCCGAAAGCTGTGAAAACCTTCAAACAAGAAGAAAACATATCAGTGGTAATAATATATTTAAAAGGAGGTCAACATATAAGCTTATAAGACATGATTCGTGTACTAAATACCTGAAAATACCCTAATAGTTTAGACTACAAAACGTATTATCAGACCCCTCTTCCCCCTTCTTTTGTTACGTCACCTTTACCGATTTTAATGATAAAATTATTATAAAATGGGTGAATTTCCCCAAGTATCGATCTCTTAAGGAACACAGTAAGGTGGAGTTAATTTCGAGGAGGACTTGAGATTGAAGTCCTTTGGTCGGAATTAACTAAAGGGGGTTTGATATTTGTAGAAACAAAAAATAAAACTCTAACAACTACTCCTATGCAATGCCGCTATGCATCGCTTCGCCAGGCGGGATGGAAGACTACACGGGCCGCTATGCACCGAATAGCTAGGCGGATGGACGAGTGGGCAAGCGTAAGAACCATAATTTGAGGGTCGTAAGCAACTCTTCGCTACGCACGCCACTAGCAATTGCTAGTGCAGCAAGAACAAATGGATGGCTGATTGATATAAAGGCGCAACTCAAGCTACTAAAGCGGTAAAACAAGGCAAGATTTACATTGACATAAACCTAACAAAGTTTACACTAAAGAGCACATCAATATCTAAAATAAAGTTCTAAGTACACATAAACAACAACATAGGAAGTACAAGGTAAGAGTTCGACCGAATCTGAATGCTCCTCGAGGGATCGTGGAAGGAAACACTGGGTTATAAATCCGGATCCAAGCTCGGTCCTCAACTATGACCGGGGTAGAAAAGGTTGTCACTACTCTTCAATTAACCCATCTTCTTCGTGTCACGAGCTGGAAGAAGGTAGCAAGAATCCCTTTCCTTGATGGCTATGGCTTTGAAGCTTGAAATAGAGCTTAGAAGATGAAGGAGAATGTCGAGAGGAAACTCCGGCTAAAATATTGCATTTAAAGTTTTCCCGGAGCCTCTCCGATGGTGAGGAGGAAGAAGGGCGGCGGAACCCTCGGAGTTGGACGAAAAATGGCTGGTGGAAAAAGTGATCTCCCGATCTGGAGAAAAATCTGCGCTTAAATAAAAAAAGATCAGAAAAATGGTCATGCACGGTCCCGCGCACAACCATGCGCTCACCGCGCATTATTTACTTACAGATCTTGATCGAAGAAGAAGAAGCGTTTGCCCATGTGTTTTACTCGCGCACGGGCGATTCCGCATGTGCGTGAAGGAAAGCGCACGGGTAACGACAAAGCGCATGAAATCAAGGGAAACAAGGGAACCGTGCATTTTACTCGCGCACGGGCGCGTTTTCCCGAGCGTGATGTAAACACACAATTTACCCCAGAATGCAGGAATAAAGAGAAAATGTACGATTGTGCGATTGATTATCGCAAGGTTTGGCCGAAACTGTGCAGGAACAAAATGCACGAGTAGAAACAGAAGTCCCCAGAATTGCTGTATAAAATGCACGATTGCACTTGAATCGTGCGCTAAGAAATTCGCATGACCGTGCGTTGTGCACAGAACTGAAAATTAACTTCGGGACATCCCGACTACCTGCACAACAATGAAACCAACTGGGGCACCAGCTCCCAGCAACAATACACAACATAAAATATACAAAAAGAACCATGGGGAGCACCATGTGCTTACCCCCAACAAAAAATGCGCAATTGCATACCCAGGGGCCAAAAAAGCGCACTTAGCGTGAAAAGAAGAATAAATGAAATATCAACGATAACACACTAAAAGTGAAGTGCAAGTGCGAGAAAATAAGCCCAGATGAGTCTGATAAACCCTATACAAATTGAATTCATCACACCCACATACTTAACTATTTGCGCGTCCCGAGCAAACTAAATCTATGCAGATAGGAAATATGACTTAGTTAACATAGAAATTGTGACATCGAGTACCATGTGAAGTCGTATGCTCGTACGCGTATAAATATAATAGAATAAATTTTTAAGTATGTAAAATAGTTCAGACTTTTCACATTGCGTATCAAAATTTTATTGCTACTCAAAAATGGAGTCACGGTGAATCTTTTGGTCACGCGTTTGAAGAAAGCAGGCAGGCCACTAAGGTGAGATTTGCCAAAGATCGGGGCTCAGGATTACCTCTAAAGGAATCCACCAATGTCAGGGAATATACGTATAACATCCCATGTTACTCTTATACTCCCCCTTAACTTAGTTTCAGTTAGGAATGGGGTGGGTGATAGGTGTTTAGCTAGGTCTGACCCTAGGAAGTGGGTTGTAACCATGTGGGGCCCAATAAAGGACAAAAGTCAAACTAGGTCAAACTAGCCTAAATTGAAACCCTAGCCACACCATGACCCCACCACATTGCCCTAACCCTAATATAACCTAGGTGGACCCTTGGGCATGTCATTGGGTCAACCCCTTGACCTTACTTGACCAAAGTCAACCATAGGGATAAGTTGGTCAAACCTATACCTATTGGCTCCTCAAAGCCTAAGTAGGGCACCATATTGAACCAACCCAAGTTGGATGGTGCCAATAGACCCATGAAAACCAAGTGGGGTCATCCCACTCAACATGGTTGACCAAGTTAACTCCAAAATCAAAAAGTCAACCTATTTGACCTAAAGGAGAAAATGAGGGCTAAGCCCACTCCCCTTGGAGTAAGCCCACCAATTATGGCCCATGGTCATCCTAAGTGGTCAATGACCACCCCTACACCTCTGGTTCTAGAGAGAGGGTGCATGTATGAGGGCAAAATGGGAAAAGAGGAGAGAGAAGAGGAGAAAGAAGAGGAAAGAGAGGAATGGTGGCCATGTGGCCTTTGTTCTTTTTTCCCAAGACTGCTGGCCGGCCACCCAGAAGAATTTCTGGAAGCATGGTTGCAACTTGGTACCATTGGTGACACCACCAAGGAATGACCCGAGCTCCCCTTGATGCCATCTCCTTATACAGCCACCATCAGCCGAAATCGACCCCTCCATTAGCTTTAGTGGGTAGAATTGAGTGGAGAACGACTCCTAGAGCAAAGAAAACGGTGGAGAAACTAGGATTTGAGCAGAAGATTGCCGGAGAAGCTCGACCATGGCCTACCGCCTCCAACCTCGCCTCTAGGCCGCCATTCTGGTCCGTTTCGTCGCCCCTCTACCCGTACTAATTTCCTAGATCCACTAGGAGAGATATCGGGCTCAATTGAGCCCGATTACATTTGAGGAAATATGGTATTTTCAAAGCTTTTCATCTCGCTCGGGATTGCCAGAGGAGCCACCTCCGACAGCCTCACCGTCGGGATACGCTAGCCCCCACCTCAGGGAAGGTGGTGGCGACATCCGCCGGCGACGGTGGTGGCTCAGCTGGACGGAAACAACCAGCAAATGTCATCCATGACGGCTCTATCTCAATCGTCCAAGGATTTGGGACGATGACTAGATGCCATTGATTATGCCTTAAGATTCGTGGTATTTAATTATATTATGATATAATATGTAATGTTATGAATAGTGTACATTTCTGTCACATATACTCAGTTCCCTTGCATATTAAATTAAAGGTACTTACAGGGCATTTCCAGAACATGAACCCTAAATATAATATGTAGCCCTTTGGGTTAACTTTAAAATGCCACCCTAAAATTGGAATTTGACCCAGTATATTTTCCTGTAGGGCTTTTTTTTGCTAGGACTGGTCCTTGACAAGGGCAGAACTTCAAATCAATGCACATGCAAAACCAGAAGTCCACATGACCCAAAATTTTGGGCATGTGCTTATTTAGGGCATATCTAGCCCCTTGAAAAATTTGAAAATTTTTGGGAAAACCTTTTCTAAAGTTTTTATCAAAATACTCAAATTTAAATAAATGAAATATTTGGAGTATTTTAGATCCAGTGGGCCCCAAATTTTGGTGGCATGCCACTAGGGACATTTAAAACCTATGGAAGAAATTTCAGACATTTTGGCCCACTACAAGTGGAGATATTTCACCTGCATGTGTAGGGTATATATGTATATGGGGTGCATTTAGCAAATCTCCAAAATATGGATTTAGCAACTTTCACATAATGCATTGCAATGAAACTCTGGATATTGGTTTAGTATGATGAATTACACCCCTCACAGTAATAATGGGATTTTTGGGAGCAAAAATCCCATTATTTGGAATTTTTGAAATATTAGGCCATTTTGATAAATAAATTTGAAAATGGATTTAGCATGGTGATAAATCCCCAAATTTTTGTCATGATCACAAAGAGGACATAGTAAACTCCTAGAAATTTTATTTCTCTGTTTTATGAATTTTGTAACTGGAGTTATATTGATTTACCATTTTTCCTTTTTTGTATTTAATTGAAAATTGATAGAAATATACAGTAGAAAAATTGTGGAAAATTTCAAGAGATGTAATAATGTATAGAGAAACTTGTATAATTATCTCAATGTTTTTGGAAGCTTCAATAATTTTCAAAACCCATAATGGCATTTTGGTAAATTACTTGAAAATGGAATTGCAAGGTCATTGTGCATTAGAAGTTTATGAAACTCTGTATTTAGCCTTAGCTTATCAATATATGTACTCAGTAATTTTCCTAGAATTTTGGTTAATGAATTCCATTTACTTCATTTGGAAAATGACATTTATGTGAATTTTGTATTAATTAAAGATTAAATAGAAATACTTAAAGGAAAATTATGATTCTTGGAAGATAATGATATTTCACCTTATTATAGGTCAATAAAATTTCTTACATTTGTAGGATTATAATATGTTATACTTCATGTGTTAAATGACCTGAAGAATTAATTGAAGGATTAATTTAATGGTGTAATTAATTTGGAAAATTTTGGAAATCATCATGGTCATCATATAGGTCCATACCATCCTGGGATAAATAATTTTAGTCATATAGCCAAATGAATTAGAAGGTCATATTTGTGGGTGATATTGGGACATGGGTAAGGGTATAACACCGATAATCGTACTGGTAGGGCCATATGGAGAGGAGTATGATAAACTAGCAAGGTAAGGATCTTAGAAGAGGAAATAACCCTATTTGATGTTTTAGAGGATTCCTTAACCATTTGTGGAGGAGTGCAAGTCCCGTGATAGGAACAATAACGGGGACCAGCGGAAGACCGCCGCGCTCCTAATAACACCTTAAGTCATTAGGGTCGTTCTAAAGTAACAATGAGAGTTGGGTGATAATCCTGGGAAGACACTAAAAAGAATAATTATCCTTGCGAAAGGGAACTTTGGGCTTGTCATCCCATCTTGCTTCCTAGTGCCTTCGAGAGTACTTCACCGGGTTTGCCCTGGGCAGTCCTGGGATTAATCTTAAGTAACTAAGTATAATAACCCGTAGACAAGAGTAACCTAATAGGTTAGGCATCGTATCATCATTCTCACCTGTACTGGGTTGGAGGGATTCATAATAATATTCTCGCCCGTATAGGGTTTGAGGAATTTGTATTATATGCTCACCCACACAGGGTTGGAGGGATTCAGGACAGGTTGGTCCTACGAGATGAAGGCTCGAGGTGAAATACTTGCATTTGCATAAAATTAGTGTCGGGTCATACGGTACTGGGCAAATCATCACACAGATGGCAGTACGATGAACCATGCGGGTGTGAGGGTTTGAGGGGCCAGTAGGTTGTTTATACAGCGGTCTGGAGGATAATCCCCAAAAGCACACACACCCGACCCAATAAGACTAACGGGTAGTCAGAAATTAGTATGCAAGACTCTAGAGTGCACCTAAGATGTGTATGGAGGCATATGGGAGGTCTAGGTTTGGTAGTGTGCATACCTGCCTAGGAGTGGAGACTTGATGGTTAAAACGCGCAGGTTTCCATTTATTTTATTTAAAGATGAGTGGGATATTATTTTATAAAGAAAAAGAAGAGCATTTTGTTTTGTTAGAAACCGAGTTTTAACGAGAGGGAGGCAAGTGCACCTATCGCGTGTAGTACAGGATATTCCGGTGTGGAATATCGGGGTCGTATTGTTCTCGGGGCCGTCTTAGCTATATCTACTCTTTCCCTGAAATCCTATTATTCTACCGATAATATTTTAGGTGGATTATATAAAAAATGAAATGGCGAACATAAAAATAAATATAATATAGAAAATGAAAGCAGGAAATAAAGTGCAGAAGGCCGACGAAGAACTCGGCGCGACGATATCAAAAGAGAATTTGAACTAAAATATCTTTTAATAAAAAGAGATCCTAAATTTCAAATTAATTAAGGCGGAGACTCGGCCGTGGAGGTTCCTTAGATATGAGCGCACCTTGGTCTAGGGATATTACTCACCTGAACGCTAAGACTATTCGACCGATCGCTAGAGCGATGAAGGATTCCTCTTAACGCCCGCATTACGCTGAGAACCCCACTATTGGGTGGGGAACCCAATCCGGTAGAGTCACGCGCCTCCTCTCTCGAGGGTTAGCGCGAAGCTCTCTTTACCCAAGGGTGATCGGTCCATACGTGCGGCCTCTCGGCGTGACGTATGGATAACGGAAATAGAGCCCGCACATCGATTATGCGGTCCTACGCGTCGTTAACCCGGGGCAAACCTTAAGAAATTTAATTAAATTAAAAACAGGACTTTTAATTATTTAAAGCTACTTTATCTGTCCCAATGCTCTTCGATATTGAAGGCTAAGGGCGGTTAGCCACTCGTCGGAATGGGGACACTTACACTAGAAAGCAATAAAGAAAGCTGTAAAGAAAGCAGTAAGAAAGCAGGAAGAAAGCAGTAAATTACAAGTCCTACCCAAACGAGTAGGACTGAAGAAAGCAGTAAATGCGAATCCCGGCTCGAGCGAGTGGGCGGGGGTAAATTAATCTCATACACGCACGCACTCTACTTGAAAGTAAAACACACACACACACTCTACAGAAATATAAACACACACACACAGACACAAAGTTTTCCTACTCAAGTGAGTAGGAAGAAAATGAAAACAGTAAAAAGACAAGTCCCACTCAAACGAGTGGGCGGAAAATGAAAGCAGAGTGCCATTTAACTCTTAACGAGTAGGCGGAAATAAATGCATACGCACACACTCTACAGAAATTAAAATAAAGCAATAAAATCTAACTCATACACGCACACACACATGCAAAAAAATAAGAAAAACAAAGTTGCTGAAAAATTAAAACAACTGCATTTCTACCGCTAGAATGCGGTAAAAATGCATAAAAAGTGCAAATAAAATTAACCGGAGCGAAAAGTTTTGCAAATAAACGCAAAATGAAAGTTGGCGAAAAATTAGAACAACTGCATTTCTACTGCTAGAATGTGGTAGAAATGCATAAAAAGTGAAAATAAAAATAAGCTAAAGCTAAACGGGTGCCGAAAATGAAAATAAAATGGGCAGCGTAACGGCTAGTAAATGCGATAAAATCCTAAACTAAACTAAGTTATAAAGCTGAAAAAGATAAAACATGAAAAGAACAAAAAAAGGAACGAAAAATTACTTAAGTTAGGGCGCTTAATTGAATTCCAAGCCATGCGAAGAGAGAAAAACTAACATTTTATAAATAAAAAGGTTATTACAAAGTAGAATAAAGCAAACATCCTAATACAAACTAAGAGAGAGAGGGGGGATAAAATTCCCTTACATAGCATTTGGATTCCATTTGGGCAGCACCTCCCCTAAGAAATTTGGACCAAAAAGTGGACAAGAAAAGCTTCCTGGAAGCTTGTATTTATAGGCAAAAATTCGGGAGTGACACGCCCTAGGTCACGGGCGTGACAGGGGGGCGTGTCACTACTATTCATGAGCTGATCAGGTGATTTGACTGGAGCTTTGACTTCGGCTGAAAACGTGGCGGTCACGCCCCAGGTCACGGGCGTGACAGGTGTCAGTCACGGGCGTGACTAGGGCGTAACGGGGAGCTGGATCTGGGGATTTTATGCGAGCTTTGACTTCGGGGCGGTCCATGTGGCGGACACGAGCATGACAGAATTGTCACGGGCGTGTAGGTGGGGCGTGACCCGGACAGCTGGCATCCTGATGTCGGCAGCGTTGACTGTTTGACTAATCGTTGAGTGTCGGCATCGACATGGGCGTGACCGGTCTTGGACACGGGCGTAACTGATGGCGTTGAGCGAGGAACAGTGAAATCGTTGAGTTTCTACTGGCTAATGGCGTTGAGTGCCTGACACGCACGTGTCGGGCATGGTCACGGGCGTGACAGGGTCGAAAAAACTATTTTTCTGGAAAAATTCAAAAAAAAAACAAATATGCTAAGTTAGAATATATTTTTACAAAAAGAAGCAATTTTATTGAACAAAACAAACTAAAAAGGCAGAAAATAAAGTAAAACAACAAAATAAATACACTATAAAATGGGTATATTTACAACTCATCAAATACCCCCATACTTAAGCTTTTGCTATTCTAGAGCAAAAGTTGGAGATGAAGCTATAAGGAATAAAAAAGAATCTTAAATTTAACTACCGCTTGATTTAATTGTACGAAAGATCGAAGTAAATTTCCGGGGTTTCGGAATTAAATCCTAAATTATGAAAATGTTATAAATAGAGGAACCGTTTCAAAAATACTTCTAAACGAGAAAAATAGAAAGCGAAAATTATTTTGTTAGTTTAACAAAAATGGATTTGAATTATCGAAAAAAACTTTAGCTAAAAAGAAATTGATAGGAAATAATTCAATTTAAAAATTATGCTCTCAAAAAGTTTTAGATTAATTCTAGAATCATGAAAAATGGATAAGTGGATTGGCGGTTATGAAGAGGGCTTTAATTTTTGAGTCGAGGTAATTTTTTCTCGAACCACCACATTTTTTTCTTTTTGGATTATTAGGAAAATGAAATCTTATTTTCCTAACATTTTTTTTCTTTCTTCATAAATATAAATAAACTCAATGCATATGTATAGGAGTAATGAATTTTATCCTCTTACTCTTAACATACAATCTTTTTAAACTATTGAGTGCCTATGTTTACGGGACGAAATCTTATCCCCATTGACATAAGATCTTTTAAGGGTGAGTGGGGAATCATGCCTATTAAGGTATGAAAAAAAATGGAAGGGATGAATTTCTAGAAGAAAACTAGAGTTTAATAAAAAAATTCGAGAGCAACCTTTTTAATTTGAACGTTCCTACGTTTCTAAAAGCATAAGTAGAAATAATGTAAAATCCATAAATGTTATTTTCTAACATAAAAAAACATGCATTTATTCAAAAAATCAGAAGTGATAATGGGAAAAACAAGTTCCCTATAATAAGAAAAAGACATAAAAAATTCTTTAAAATCTTAACCCCAGAAATCTAAGTTATCGAGCTACAATTAATAAACGAATAGTAAATAAAGAATTAATTAAAATTCACTTATAAATAAACTCGAAACGATCATTTTGGAGAGCAAAGAGGTTAAGAAATGAGGTTTTCGAATTATTTATTACAAAATAAAGAAAGCTGTAAAGAAAGCAGTAAGAAAGCAGGAAGAAAGCAGTAAATTGCAAGTCCTACCCAAATGAGTAGGACTGAAGAAAGCAGTAAATGCGAATCCTGGCTCGAGCGAGTGGGCGGGGGTAAATTAATCTCATACACGCACACACTCTACTTGAAAGTAAAACACACACACACACTCTACAGAAAAGTAAATACGCACACACACACAAAGTTTTCCTACTCAATTGAGTAGGAAGAAAATGAAAGCAGTAAAAAGACAAGTCCCACTCAAAAGAGTGGGCGAAAAATGAAAGCAGAGCGCCATTTAACTCTTAACGAGTAGGCAGAAATAAATGCATACGCACACACTCTATAAAAATTGAAATAAAGCAATAAAATCTAACTCATACACGCACACACACATGCAAAAAAATAAGAAAAACAAAGTTGCTGAAAAATTAAAACAACTGCATTTCTACCGCTAGAATGCGGTAGAAATGCATAAAAAGTGCAAATAAAATTAACCGGAGCGAAAAGTTTTGCAAGTAAACACAAAATGAAAGTTGGCGAAAAATTAGAACAACTGCATTTCTACTGCTAGAATGCGGTAGAAATGCATAAAAGTGAAAATAAAAATAAGCTAAAGCTAAACGGGTGCGGAAAATGAAAATAAAATGGGCAGCGTAACGGCTAGTAAATGCGATAAAATCCTAAACTAAACTAAGTTATAAAGCTGAAAAAGATAAAACATGAAAAGAACAAAAAATGGACGAAAAATTACTTAAGTTAGGGCGCTTAATTGAATTACAAGCCATGCGAAGAGAGAAAAACTAACATTTTATAAATAAAAAGGCTATTACAAAGTAGAATAAAGCAAATATCCTAATACAAACTAAGAGAGAGAGGGGGGATAAAATTCCCTTACATAGCATTTGGATTCCATTTGGGCAGCACCTCCCCTAAGAAATTTGGACCAAGAAGTGGACAAGAAAAGCTTCCTGGAAGCTTGCATTTATAGGAAAAAATTCGGGAGTGACACGCCCTAGGTCACGGGCGTGACAGGGGGGCGTGTCACTACTATTCATGAGCTGATCTGGTGATTTGACTGGAGCTTTGACTTCGGCTGAAAACGTGGCGGTCACGCCCCAGGTCACGGGCGTGACAGGTGTCAGTCACGGGCGTGACTAGGGCGTGACGGGGAGCTGGATCTGGGGATTTGATGCGAGCTTTGACTTCGGGGCGGTCCACGTGGCGGACACGGGCGTGACCGAATTGTCACGGGCGTGTAGGTGGGGCGTGACCCGGACAGCTGGCATCCTGATGTCGGCAGCGTTGACTGTTTGACTAATCGTTGAGTGTCGGCATCGACACGGGCGTGACCGGTCTTGGACACGGGCGTGACTGATGGCGTTGAGCGAGGAACAGTGAAATCGTTGAGTTTCTACTGGCTGATGGCATTGAGTGCCTGACACGCCCGTGTCGGGCATGGTCACGGGCGTGACAGGGTCGAAAAAACTATTTTTCTGGAAAAATTCAAAAAAACAAATTTGCTAAGTTAGAATATATTTTTACAAAAAGAAGCAATTTTATTGAACAAAACAAACTAAAAAGGCAGAAAATAAAGTAAAACAACAAAATAAATACACTATAAAATGGGTATATTTACAACTCATCAAGACGCCCGCTCCAATGCTGGCGTAGCCACAATGATGGTAACAGAGAGTGATGCTTGCTCCGAAAAGCGGGAACTTAAGGTCTGTGATCACAGAGTCAATATGTTTGAGTTGCACTTGCATGTTGCATGATAACCCGCATGCATTCATACATAGCAGGCATACGTATCATGGATCCTTATCATATAAATTAGTAAGGGCTCTTTTCTATGTTTAGTTAATTTTGAAACTCTAACCTATACGTTTGTTTGGGCACTCGTATAAGTTAGGGTACTCCTGTGATGATAGATTAGATGTAGCATACTTAGTTTACTATACTGCGTAGCACTGCTCTTACTCTACTCTACTTACAGCTGTTACATTCTTTATTTACTAATATTCTTTTCATCACTTATTGTACTTGTGCCTCTTACATAGAACTGCTCGTGTAGAACTATTATTACTCCTCATGTACTTGTTAGTATAAGGCCACTGTCATCTGCTTATACTTGCCACCCCTTGTTGCCTTCCGCTTCGTCCTCCCGCATGGTGCCTAGGAGTTGTGTGGCGAGGTGCAAAAGAAATTACTTAGTCTTTTGACTAACGGTCGGTGACCAACTATTTTTAGGGGCTCGAGGAGATGGGGTACCAGCACGACCAGCAGGACGAGGTGACAGGACCTGAGGAGCCAGTTCGACTACCACCACCACGTACTACTACTACTACAGAGCTCATGTAGGTGGGATGAGTTATAAATGATAGTGTCTTCCATTGCTAGAGAGAGAGTAATTTTTATATATGATGTACAGTGCATAGGCCCTTTTCATTGATGTACTCTTTCTGGACTGATGCATATTCAATTTCTATATATATATGTTGTGACTGTGGACTATTTACTTGCTTCCGTTACTCATATTTTCTCTAGGTTATGATCGTGTTAGCCGGCAGAATCGGCGTCTTGCGGTGTCGACCCACCCGTGTGATAGTATCACCGTAAGGCGGCGGTTCTGGGCATAAGATTCGGGTGTGCTTCCAAATTGGGAAGTCGGATCTTACAAACTGGTATCACCTCACCACACGATCATATGAGAATAAAGTCCACAACATTGAAACACCCTGCTCGAGCATTAGTTTGCGGACAAACTATGCAGCGGAAGCGATGGTGTGCCCATGTAAAAGTCACACGATTAGTCCAGTTAACACAATGAGTTAGGCCAATCCTTTTAAACCTTATCTGTTTTTCAACCTCCGCAGGTCGCTCCGCAGCAGAATATGGTTCCTCCCCCTCTAGCTGCCACTCCCTTTTTGCAGACTATGATGGGAAAACTTTGACGGCTATCCTGGAAACCTTCAGAGCCCAGCAGGTCCCGGCCCCATAGCCAAATTCGGGGTCGAACAGGTTGAGTGCCTTCAAGAATCTGTCTCCGCTGGTGTACCGCGTGACAAAGGATGCTGTGAAGACGGAGGAGTGGCTGGATACTATTCAGGAGCTATTGGCTAGCATCAGCTGCCCAGTCAGCTAGGCAGTCCCTCTTGCCACCTCGATACTGGATGCACATGCGAAAAGGTGGTGGAAGTCTGTATGAGACTCTGTATATGCTGATAGGGAGGTGATGGATATTTCTTGGGAGGAGTTAAGCGATACATTCTTAGAGCATTACGTATCCACCACAGATAGAGATGCTTTGGAAGCAAGGTTTCTGGACCTCAAGCAGGGGAGCAGATCCGTGATCGAATACCAAAGAGAGTTCTCCCATCTGGCTAGATTTGCGGGATTCCATGACTGCGATGATCTGAAGTATGCTAAGAGGTTCTACCATGGGCTCCAAGACTCCTTGAGGCAGCCCTTATTATTCATATCTCATGGCACCACTGCACAGATTATAGAGATGGCAAAGAAGTTGGAGGCAGACTAGCTGATGGTGTCGAGCAGAGGGAAGTGACCACATGACGGGTCATCATCCGAGGAAAGTAGCAGGGCACCCCAGAGAGGCAAGGTTATTGGATACTGGAGGGGTGGGGGATGTTGTCGTACCAACATCAGGCAGGAGTAGGGGCCTCCTAAAGTATAAACTACCCCACCTCTGCAGATGCAGGACTCAGTGAGGCAGGACGACGGTGGACACCAGCCGATCATTTGTTTCGGATGCTACCAGCCCGGTCACATCAGATCAGAGTATCAACATCAGTTCCGTCCACTGCCTCCTCCTCCTCTACCTCCAGTGGCCCCTCTAGTACAGCAGGGCCGAGGCCGAGGCCGGGGATGAGATCTAGGCCGAGGCCAAGGATATTATGGTCGAGGATGAGAACAGGAGAAGGTGTATGCATTGGACCTCACTGAAACAAGAAATCCCGAGGAGGTGATCACAGGTACATAACTATTGTGAATTTTTAAAATTCAATTTTCATTTATAACACATAGGGTGATAGACTAACCTTTTTTTTTAAATAAATCAACCTCATGCATAGTCATGATCAACGGCAAGCCCGCACGCACCTTATTTGACACAGGTGCCACTCACTCGTTCGTCTCCGATAGCTTTATAGAAGGTCTTGAGGGCGTGGAAAGATTTCCAGGCATAGAGATGCGAGTACGCCTACCCGATAGTTCAGAGCTGCGGACCACATCCCATTGCAATATGGAAGTTGAGATTGGTGGTAAAGCATTCGAGGCGCCGACGACGGTCCTTAGATTACCGGACTTTGACTTGATATTGGGCATGAGATGGCTGCAATGGAATCATGCTTAAATTGATTGCCCTTCAAAGAGGATCACTCTGAGGCACGGTGACTGTTATGTCGTCATCAAAGGTATTAGACCGATCCCTCTTATGTTGTTATCATCTGTACAGGCGGTCAAGGCCCATGAGCAGGGAGAGGAGGTCTACCTTTTTTGCTTTGAGATGGTGATAGCAGAGACTTCTATAGCTATTATCCCGGTGGTTCGGGATTTCTCAGATGTATTCCCGGAGAAATTGCCCGGACTACCGCGAGTTAGGGATGTGGATTTTTGTATACAGCTAGTGTCGGGGGCAAGGCCAGTGTCTCGGGAACCGTACCGGATGGCTCCCAGAGATTTGGATGAATTCAGAACTCAGCTTCAGGAACTGGTGGAATAAGGATTTGTGCGTCCGAGCTCTTCGTCGTGGGGTGCACCTGTTATTTTTGTAAAGAAGAAGGACGGATCGTTACGACTGTGCTTAGATTACCGGGAGCTTAACAGGTTGACGGTCCGAAATACTTATCCATTACCCCGGATAGACGATTTATTTGATCAGCTTCATGGGGCCTTCTGGTTCTCAAAACTAGATTTGAGATCAGGCTACTATCAGTTGCACATCCGAGAAGAAGACATTCCGATGACGGGTTTCAGCTCACGATATGGGTTATACGAATTCACGGTGATGCCATTTGGGCTCACGAATGCCCCCTCCGCATTCATGAGTTTAATGAACCGTATATTCGAGCCCTACTTGGACCGCTTTGTTATAGTATTCATTGATGATATTCTTATCTACTCCCGGAACAAGGATGAGCACACGGAGCATTTGGCGCAGGTGCTTGATAAATTGAGGGAGCACTAGTTATATGCAAAATTTTCTAAGTGCTAGTTCCGGCTATAGGAGGTGGCATTTCTGGGGCACGTTGTCAGTGTCGTGGATCCAGCTAAGATAGAGGCAGTACGTGATTGGCCGCAGCCGAAATCAGCTTCCGACATACGTAGTTTTCAGGGACTTACCGGATATTACAGCAAGTTCGTGGATGGATTTTCAAGGATAACACTTACCCTCACGTCCTTGATGAAGAAAGAGGCAGAGTTCATTTGGTCAGACAAGTGTGAAGTAGCATTCCAGGAATTGAAGGACCGACTCACCTCATCCCCTATCCATGTACTCCCATCAGGGAGTGAAGGATTCCAGATTTACATAGATTCCTCATACGAGAGGATGGGTGCTGTATTGATATAGCACAGACATGTTTTTGCTTATGCTTCGAGACAGTTGAAGAAGCACGATCATAATTATCCGGTACACGATTTGGAGCTCGGGGCGATCATATTTGCACTCAAGATATGGCAACATTATCTGTATGGGATTCACTGTGATATTTTCTCAGATAAAAAGAATCTCAAATATATCGATACGTAGAAGGACATGAACCTGCGACAGAGGAGATGGCTGGAATTCCTATGTGACTATGATTATCAGATCCACTACCACCTGGGGAAGGCAAACACAGTAGCAGATGCATTGAGCATGAGGGCCGGTACTTATGGACCAGAGCTTCGGGTGATGGCTATAGAGCTGATACAGATGATGGAAAACATGCATATTACTATGGTTTCTGAGGACGAACCAGTAGTATACCGAGAGTACCTGAGCTCACAGGTCAGAGATGATGACATTCGGGAGCGCATTATGGCACATCAGAGGCTGGATGCCACATTGGAGCTGATATTCGGTGCCCTAGAAAGGGGCAAGGTTGAGGATTACATGTTGCAGGATAATCTCCTTCGATTCCGTGGACGTATTTATATACTAGTAGGAGGCGATATCCGGGATGACATACTTAGAAGGGCACATTGCTCCAGATATTCAGTGCACCCCGACATCTCCAAGATGTGGGCAGATTTATGGAGGACTATGTACTGGCCTGGGATGGAGAGGGAGATCACCCACCTTGTGACACAATGCGAGATGTGCCAGCGTATTAAGGAAGAATGCAACAGCCCGGGAGGTTTATTGCATCCATTATAAGTTCTAGAGTGGAAGTTTGAGGATATTTCTAAGGATTTTGTGCACGGACAACCTCGCTCCCACTCTAGGCATGATTCCATCTGGGTCGTAGTAGACAAACTGACCAAGGTAGCGCGGTTTATTCCAGTCAGGAAGGATGCACTAGTTCCAGTTTTGGTGAGATTGTTCGTGGAATAGTTCACCAGATACCATGGCATCCCCAAGACGATCATTCCGGATCGCGATGGTCGGTTCACTTCGAGGGAGTGGAGGGTTGTGCATGCTTAGTTGGGCTCTCGGCTTACTTTTAATACTGCCTTCCACCCATAGACTGACGGACACGCTGAGCGGACCATCTGGACCATGGAGGATCTACTCCGTCTATGCATTCTGGATACGGGGACGCCTTGGGAGAGGATGCTGCCATTGATTGAGTTTTCCTAAAATAACAAACACCAGGCTAGCATCGGGATGGCACGATACGAGGCACTTTACAGGAGGAAGTGTCGGACACCATTATCTTGGGTTTAGGATGTGGATACCAAGGCTCTTGGCTCTGATTTTGTAGAGGATATGTATGCTCTTTTTCGTTTGATCAGGGATCGAATGCTAGAGGCCCAGAGTTGGCAGGAAAAATATTATGATGCTCGGCACCGAAAGATGGAATTCTATGTTGTGGACCGTATATTTTTGAAGATACGTCTGATGCACGGTGTCTCTCGGGTGTGGAGGAACAAGAAGCTCAATCCTCATTATATGGGATCGTACGTGATTCTTGAGTGAATCGGGCCCTTGGCTTATAGACTGCAGCTGCCACCAGAGTTGAGTGCCCTGCACGACATCTTTAATGTCTCTTCCTTGCGAAGGGCTCTCCTTCGGCCAGAGCAACATATTTCTAGTACAGCTGGTCCGATAGCACCAGACAGATCTGTTCGATTGGAGCCTATCCAAATTGATGATACAGATGTCCGCGTGTTGCGTATAAAGAAGGTCCCTCTCGTGAAGGTGTTGTGGTCCAACCATGGACAGGAGGAGCACACCTGGGAGCCGAGGGATCTAATTATGGAGCGACACGCAGAGCTGTTTACTTCAAGTATGTTGTAATTTATGTTTTAAATTTATTTAAATGATTACAAGTAGAACCCCGTAGACCCGATCTTGAATTTCGGGGACGAAATTATTTTTCTTGTTTATTGGAATTTGTAAAATCCCATGTAACTCTTAGACCCCCCTTAACTTAGTTTGGCTTAGGAATGGGGTTGGTGATAAGGGTTTAGCTTGGTCTGACCCTCGTGAAGTGGTTGTAACCATGTGGGGCCCACTAAAGGACCAAAGTCAACTAGGTCAAACTAGCTTAAATAGAAACCCTAGCCACACCATTACCCCACCACTTTGCCCTAACCCTAATATAACCTAGTTTGGCCCTTGGGCATGTCATTGGGTCAACCCTTTGACCCCAGTTCACCAAAGTCAACCTTAAGCATAATTTGGTTAAACCTATACCTATAGGCCCCTCAAAGCCTAAGTAGGGCACCATATTGACCTAACCCAAGTTGAATGGTGCCAATAGACCCATGAACACCAAGTGGGGTCAGCCCACTCAACATGGTTGACCAAGTCAACTCCAAGGTCAATAAGTCAACCTATTTGACCTAAAGGAGAAAATGAGGGCTAAGCCCACTCCCCTTGGACTCAGCCCACCAAATGTGGCCCATGGTCAGCCAAAGTGGTAAATGAGAACCCTAACCCCTTTGGTTCTGGAGAAGGGTTGCATGCATGAGGGCAACCCTTGATGCTATCTCGTTATACAACCACCATCAGCCCAAATAGACCCCTCCATTATCTTCAGTGGGTGGAATCGAGTGGAGAATACCTCCTGGAGAAGAGAAAATGGTGGAGAAACCAGGATTTGATCAGAAGATCGCTGGAGCAGCTCGACCATGGCCAACCTCCACCAACCTCGCCGCCAGGCCTCCATTCGGGTCTGTTTCGCTGCCCCTCTACCCGTACTAGTTTCATAGATCCAATAGGAGAGATATCGGGCTCAATTGAGCCCGATGCCATGTGAGGAAATGTGGGATTTTCAAAACTTTTCATCACACTCGGGATCGCCGGAGGAGCCTCCTCCGGCAGCCTCACCACCCGGAAACGCTATCCCCCACCTCAGTGAAGGTGTTGGCGACATCCGCCGGCGGTGGTGGTGGCTCTTCTTGCCGGAAATAGCCAGCAAAGGTCATCCAGGATGGCTCAATATTAGCCGTCCAAGGATTGGGGACGATGACCAGATGTCATTGATTATGCCTTAAGATTCGTGCTATTTAATTATATTATGATATAATATGTAATGTTATGAATAGTGTACATTTCTGTCACATATACTAATTCCCCTTGCATGTTTAATTAAAGCTACTTAGGGGCATTTTAAGAACATGAACCCTGAATGAAATATATAGCCCTTTGGGTTAACTATAAAATGCCATCCTAAAATTGGAATTTGACCCAGTAGATTTTTCTGTAGGGCTATTTTTCTAGGACTGGTCCTTGACAAGGGCAGAACTTCAAATGCATGCACTTTCCAAACCAGAAGTCCACATGACCAAAAATTTTGGGATGTGCTTATCTAGAGCATATCTAGCCCCTGCCAAAAATTGGAAATTTTTGGGAAAACGTTTTCTAATGTTTTTATCAAAATACTCAAATTTAAATAAATGAAATATTTGGAATATTATGGCTCGAGGGACATTTTAAACCTATGGTAGAAATTCTAGACATTTTTGCCAACTGCATGTGGAGATATTTCACCTTCATGTGTAGGGTATATATGTATATGGGGTACATTTAGGAAAATCTCCAAAATATTGATTTATCCACTTTCACATCATGCATGTCAATGAAACTCTGGATATTCGTTTAGTATGATGAATTACACCCCTTAGAGTAATAATGGGATTTTTGGGAGCAAAAATCTCATTATTTAGAATTTTTGAAATATTAGGCCTTTTTGATAAATAAATTGGAAAATGGATTTTGCATGGGGATAAATCCCCAAATTTTTTTCATGATCACAAAGAGGACATAGTTAACTCCTAGAAATTTTATTTCTCTGTTCTATGAATTTTGTAAATGGAGTTATGTGGATTTACCATTTTGCCATTTTTGCATTTAATTTGAAATTGATAGAAATATGCAGTAGAAAAATTGTGGAAAATTTCTAGATATGTAATATTGTATAGAGAACCTTGTATAATTATCTCAATGTTTTTGGAAGCTTCAATAATTTTCAAAACCCATAATGGCATTTTTGTAAATTACTTGAAAATGGAATTGGTAGGCCATTGTACCTTAGAAGATTATGAAACTCTGTATTTAGCCTTAGCTTATCAATACATGTACTCTATAATTTTGCTAGAATTTTTGTTAATGAATTCGTTATACTTCATTTGGAAAATGACAATTATGTGAATTTTTTATTAATTAAAGATTAAATAGAAATACTTAAAGGAAAATTATGATTCTTGGAAGATAGTGATATTTCACCTTATTATAGGTCAAGAAAATTTCTTACATCTGTAGGATTATAATATATCACAACCCGCATTTTCTCCAAATTTAGGAATTATAAGAGTATGAGAAAACACGCGTCATGATGCCACGTCGAGCAGGGGATAACTACTGACGCTTAGGCAAAACCATCTACTTTACTTTATGAAAGAAATTCATGAGTTTAATGAACAGAAAATCAGTTATATTTTTAGAGGCCGTATCCCTCGGCTCGGTGGATCACCTAGTCCACAGTTTAAAAACTATACTTATACGCTGCGGAAAATACTTTATTCAGGTGTGACATCCTAAAGGAGTGCATAAGTGCCCCAAGAGGACAACATATGCTATGCAAGACTCTACATTTAATTTATATTATATAAGAAAACGATCTTTTTTCGTTGTTTGGAAAATAGTGATTGAGTTTTATAAAACATGTTGATCATGTACTATACTTATAATAATAATTGTAGTTTTAAAAGTAACTAGCAACCTAGCATAAATCCTTCCCAGGGCAAGTTGACTATCTCCAGAAAATGGTAGCAGCAAAAGTAACATATATAGTACAAAGGTAAAAACAATCAGTTGGCGCCAACAACCTGACACGAACCCACTAGCAAATATATATGTCTGTAAGAAAAGTACAGAAAAACTACCTCACTAACAAAGAAACAGGATCTCTAGAGTCTAAGAGACCACCAGCAACACCATAACAACCTAGCCACCAAACTGGCTACTGTCCAGAACCTGAGGCATTCAAAATAAGAAAGAATGCCTCAACAAGCAAAACAAGGAAAACTGCACGAAAGTGTCAATCAGATGATATATGAAAGAGGAAAAACAAAGAAGTAAAAGTCACAACTGCCCAAGGCAAGAAAAAAAGAAAAGACCTAGGTGTGAGGAAACAGCATCAACCCTGCCCAGAAACAACTTCCTGCAGAGTCTACTAAGCTGCCAAGAGCCCAAAATGCTGCAATCTACCAAGGAAGAAACGTCTAACACCCTAAACTATGGGAGATGGTAGTAGCAAAACAAACAACGTTGATCAGGGTTGGAGGCAAACTCAGTCCCCCAACCACCATTTCCAAGCCAACAAGCTCAAGGGTCTACATTTGAAAGCACTAGGGACCTCCCACCCCATTGCCCAGCCCGTACTTGGAGCAAGATAGAAGAAAAAGGGTGGCCACGGCTAAATTACACAACACCTCCCCCATTAAGTGCTTCAAACAACAACTACTAACCACGACCCATGATTCGACCTTTAGGAAAGAAGAACATGGCCGACAAGGAAACTCAAAACATAAACAAGGAATTCACTCGGGAATGAAAATCGAGGTAGGGAAAAAGAGTGTTGAAATGACTCAACACGGCTTGGCATTGAGTGGGACCCACTCAATGCTTAACCTGACCTTTGGGTTGAGTAAGTTAGCCTCACTCAGCGCCTGAATAGCCATGGCGTAGGTTCACTCACTCAATGCCCTCCAGAAGAACAACTCTGGCGTTGAGTGAGCTAGCCTCACTCAACGCCAAAACAAAAATGGCGTTGAGTGAGGTTCACTCACTCAATGCCACGCGCAAGAATTCTCTGGCGTTGAGTGAGCTAACCACACTCAATGCCAAAACAATGATGGCGTTGAGTGAGGTACACTCACTCAAAGCCCTAGTACTTAACCACAATCAGAGAAAGTGGCGTTGAGTGAGCTGGCCTCACTCAACGCCAAAACAGCAATGGCGTTGAGTAAAGCTCACTCACTCAACGCCCTTACAATTTGACTCAAAAGAAAACTTTGGCGTTGAGTGAGTACACCTCACTCAACGCCAAAACAGCAAAGGCGTTGAGTGAGGTCGTCTAACTCAATGCCAGAAGTTTTGGCCGCGAAGAAGGGCTATGGCGTTGAGTGAGTCTACCTCACTCAACGCCAAAGCAGAAATGGCGTTGAGTGAGATTCACTCACTCAACGCCACGGGACTTGGCCTCAAATTTGCTTACGGCGTTGAGTGAAGTAACCTCACTCAACGCAAAACCGGAAATGGCGTTGAGTGAAGTCGACTCACTCAACGCCAAAGTACTTAGCCTGAGAAAAGTCTGTGGCGTTGAGTGAGCACACCTAACTCAACGCCAAAGTACTTGGCTGCAAAGAAAGCGACGGCGTTAAGTGAGTCCACCTCACTTAATGCCAAAATCGAAATGGCGTTGAGTGAGGTCGACTCACTCAACGCTAACGTACTAAGCCGCTAACAGGGGCTACGGCGTTGAGTGAGTCCACCTCACTCAACGCCCCAGTACTTAGCCAAAATTTCAAACTAGCTACAGCTGTGGCGTTGAGTGTATGCACCACACTCAACGCCAAAGCCACAAAGGCTTTGAGTGTGTGCACCAAACTCAACGCCGGCAAGACAGAGAGTCCAAATCTGGCTCTTTCCCAGACACACAGCAGGCACGCCCCTCCTACTCTCTCTCTCTCGGCTTCACCCGCAAGAAACAACCAGACTGAAATCTGGAGTTTATATTAGCGGCATTACGCCGGCGGGTTGGGCACCAACAACACAAAGAAGGGGGGGCTCATTAGGAGAAACTAAGACCTAAAATTCAGCAAGATAAAAGAACAGCTTGGCCTACCCTAGGGCTTACCGGGATTTTTCAATTCAGCAAGAGAATAAAAATGGCAAGGGCAAGAATACCACTTGCCTCGATTTCCGGTGAAGCTTGGACGACTTCCCCTCCTCTTCACTCGGAACTAGCAGCAGTAGCACCTAAAAGCACCTAACAAGTAACCCGCACTTAAATGGTGGAAATCCACAAGACCCGAAAATCCAAGTCTCCTAAAACTCCACGAAAATAGAATATCTTACCATCGAAACGTAGATCTGAGCGAGAGCAAGCCAACACCGCTTTCGGAAACGAATTCCGTCCACTAAATCTCCCGGAATCGCCGTCTGAAGGCTAGGGCAGTCCGCCGCTTCCACCTCTGTTTTCCGCGAACAGGAGCAGGCGGTTTCGGTCTTGGGAAGAAGGAAGAGAGTGGGCCCACCAACTTCTAACCAAAGCTTTATAAATAAGCCTTACCACACTTGTTCAGCCTAACCGTCTCCCAAGCCACCGGTTCACTTAAACTAAGAGGGTTACTAATTAGATTTTACTAATGGCACACCCAAAACGACACGAAAACCGAATTACCTCGGAATTCGATGAAATTTGCACCGTAGCTAAATACCCACACTACGAACACATCGGCGAAGTCGAAATTAAATTTCGACGAACAGAGCTCGAGTTATACCCACCTAAAGCCAAAACACAAGCATCCCCCAAGAGGCCACACCGGGTCACCCAAAATGACTCGACTTGCGAGAGAGACCTTTCCCATAGGCTACAAAATAGGCCACTCAGTTCTAAGGAGCTAGACCACACTCTACAAATGGCACAAGCCACGAAAATGCTTCACCGTAACGCCAAACGAGAATAAAATAGTCGCAGAAAAATCGGATGCATTACAGTCACTCCCCCTAATAGAAAGTTTCGTCCCGAAACTTTACACACAACACTTCTACTATAGAAGGAAAAAGTAACAAACAGGTGTTACAAGAAGGGAAACATACTGATCAAATCAGGGAAACAGGTGAGGGTAAGCCTTCCTCATGGCCGACTCTAGCTCCTAAGTCGCGCTCTCCAAATCCTGATTCTTCCATAGAACTTTCACCATCGGAATGGACTTCTTTCGAAACACCCGTTCCTGAGTATCCAAAATACGGACCGGCACTTCAACAAAAGAGAGGTTGGGCTCCAACTGGGGCACAACGTCCAAGACTTACCCACTGCTGCGCACACACTTCCACAATTGGCTTATATGGAAAACATTATGAACACCTGGGAAGTTTGCTGGCAAATCCAACCTGTAAGCTGACACGCCAATCCGCTCCATAATCTTAAACTGGCCCACATACCTCGGGTCCAATTTCCGATTCTTACCAAACCTCTTTACACCCACCATCGGGGAAACCTTTAGAAATAAAAGGTCCCCTACAGAAAACTCCAAGGCAGACCTATGCCGATTGGCGTTCTTCTCGTACCTCTCCTGAGCTATACGAAGCTTCTCTCGAATAAGCTTCACTGCGACTTCCATTTCTTCAAGCGCATCAGGACACAACAAAGGCCTCTCACAAGCCTCAGCCCAAAACAACGGAGTTCTGCAGCGCCTCCCATACAAGGCTTCGAACGAAGCCATCTGCAAGCTCTCCTGATAACTATTGTTGTATGCAAATTCCATAAGTAATAGCCGCTCATCCCAAGCTCCACCGTGGTCTAAAATATAGCATCGGATCATATACTCAACTATCGGTTTCACCCGCTCCGTCTGCCCATAGGTCTGTGGGTGGTAAGCAGTAGAATACCTCAGATCCGTACCCAAAGCCTCCTGCAAACTCTACCAAAAATGAGAAATAAACCGGGAGTCTCGATCAAAAATGATGCTAACTGGCACACCGCGCAGTCGGATGACTTCATTCAAGTACAACTCCGCTATCTTCTTCATCGGGTAATCAATCTTATATGGTACGAAGTGAGAACACTTCGTTAGTCTATCTACTATAACCCAAACAGAATCAAATCCCCTCGGGGAATTCGGTATGCCCGTGATGAAATCCATAGATATACTTTCCCACTTTCAAGTCGGGATCTCTAATGAAGTCAACTTGCCACCAGGCCTTCCATGACCGGCCTTCACACGCTTGAAAGTGTGGCACTCAGCAACAAATCGGGCTATATCACCTTTCATGCCATACCACCAGGTAATTTGCTTTAAGTCACGATACATCTTCGTAGATCCATGATGGTAGGCAACGCTAGATCCATGAGCCTCTCTGCAAATCATACCTCTTATGTCCCCAACAGCGGGGATGCAAAATCTGCCGCGGTACTTCAAATTACCCGCATCATCGATAGCAAAGTATGACAACTCCCCCTTCTCGGTCCTGGTGAATAAGTGTAGAAGATCCGGATCGTCCTTCTGGTGCAGTCTGGTCAAAGAAATCCAAGACGGTTCTGCAACTGATAAACTATTCTGCAAGCCACAACATCCCACTGATATATCCATAAGGAGTAACTCTTCCACTAAACGATCGGCGGAGAGGTTAAAGATCTTTCCCATCTTTCGTCTCAGGGTGTCGGCCACCACATTGGCCTTGCCTGGATGATACTGGATCTCTACATCATAATAGGCCACATACTCTAGCCACCACCGCTGGCACAGATTCAACTCCTTCTGTGTGAACACGTACTTCAGGATCTTATGGTCAGTGAAGATCTTGCACTGAGCCCCATAAAGTAGATGCCTGCACAACTTCAATGCATAGATTACCGCTGCAAACTCAAGGTCATGCGTAGGATAATTCTTCTCATGAGTCTTAAGTTGCCTTGACCCATAAGCAATCACCTTTCCAACCTGCATTAATATGCATCCCAAACCTACATGCGAAGCATCCACGTATACATCATAATCCACACCCTTAGTAGGCAGTGTCAGAACGGGAGCAGTGCATAATCTCTTCTTTAACTCTAGAAAGGCTTATTCGCACTTCTCGCTCAAAACAAAAGCCACGTTCTTCTGAGTCAGCTTGGTCAAAGGTGAAGCTAGGGAAGAGAAACCCTCCACGAACCTCCTGTAGTAGCCAGCCAACCCTAGGAAGCTCCTGATCTCCTTAGGCGTATTCAGCCTACTCCAATCAATCACTGCTGCGATCTTTTCTGGGTCGACCGAGATCCCCTCCTTGTTCACCACGTGGCCTAAAAATGAAACCTGAGGCAACCAAAATTCGCACTTGCTAAGCTTGGCGAATAACTTGTGATTACTCAACTCCGATAGAACCAAGCGCAGATGCTGCTCATGCTCCTCAGTACTGCGAGAATAAACCAACACGTCATCGATGAAGACCACCACGAACTTGTCTAAGAAATCCTTGAACACCCGGTTCATCATATCCATGAAGGCTGATGGTGCGTTGGTCAAACCAAACGACATCGCAAAGAACTACAGGTGTCCATGCCTCGATCTAAACGCAGTCCGTGGAATATCTGCCTCACAAATCATGAGCTGATGATAGCCAGAACGAATATCGATCTTTGAGAACACCGTGCTACCATGGAACTGGTAAAAAAAATCATCGATCCTCAACAGAGGGTACCTATTCTTAATGGTGACTTTGTTCAACTACCTATAGTCGATGCAAAGCCGCATCAACTCATCTTTCTTCTTCAGAAACAGCAAAGGAGCACCCCAAGGCGACGAACTCTGCCTAATAAATCCCTTTGCCAACAGCTCATCCAACTGAACTCGCAACTCCTCTAACTTACGAGGGGCCATCCGGTACGGCGCCTTAGCAATAGGACGCGTACCCAGCTCCAAATCAATCACAAACTCCACATATCGCTCGGGAGGAAGACCAGGAAGATCATCCGAAAAAACATCAGCAAAATCAAGAACAACTGGAATCTCCTCCAAGCGCGGTACACTAACAACAGTCCCAACCAGCGAGACCAAACAAGCAAAACAATCCGAAAGAAACAGTTTTTGAGCACATATCGCAGAGATGACAGGAGAATCCTGGCACAGATCAGCATACACGCTTCCGGGCTGACCGTCGTCCCTGATGAAGTCCAAGCGCTTCCCTTTGCACTTAATGACTGCATCATACCTAGACAGCCAGTCCATGCCCAGAATAACATCAAAGTCCTCCAGATCAATCATCTTCAGGTCTGCCTTCGCAAGGAAGTCCCCCAACAAAACATGGCAATCTAACATGCCCAAATCTGACAACAAAGATTCATAAGAGGGGAACTTGACCCAGAAGGTATCCTGAACTCGATCTAAAGTCAACCGATGTCGCTCTACAAAGGCCATAGCCACGAACGAGTGGGTAGAGCCGGAGTCAAACAAAACACGCGCCGAGCGGTTCTTCACCTTAAATTTCCCTATAGGAGCATATATAACTAAGGAACTACCACAACAATACTGCAAACATTCAAGTAAGACAAGAACAAAACCTTCAGGCTGGAAAGACAACTAACTTGAGATGGCCTGAGTCGAAGCTTGAGCCTCCTCGAAAGAGATCATGTTAAGCTTTCCCTTTCCCTTGTCCACACGCTGAGGTGGAGGTAATGCCTGTTGTGGAACTGCATGAAGAGCAGGCTAGACCTGAGAACACCTAGACTTGATGTGTCCCTTATGCTCACACTTAAAGCAGACTTTATCCTTGGACCAATACTAGGCCACGTTATGCCCGGATCGCTTGCAAACAGAACAGGATACATCTCTCCTAGGAGCACCCTGAATCGCATGAACTTGCTCCTTCCTCTGAGCTGCTGCCTTCTTGAAACATCTCTCGACAGGGTGGCCTGGCTGGCCATAGAAGCTGCACACCACTTTGCTCTTCTTTCTCGGAGCCGCACCGGGTACTTGGGGTTTCTTCTCCTCTACAGACTTCCTCTTGTCCTTCCTCATTTGTTGGCCTCTGCTCTTTGCGGTCTCAATATCCTCCACCTTCAGAGCAGCCTCCACTACTCCTGTATAAGTCCCTGACCCATAAGCACTGGTCAATTGCTGCACCTCGCTCCTCAAGCCACCGAGAAATCGCTTAACTCGATCATCCTCAATGCTGACCAATCTAGGGGCAAAATGGCTGTACTTGCTGAACTCTATCTCATAATCACCCACCGTGAGTTGCCTTTGCTTCAGATGGAGGAAGTCATTCATGAGGCGGTCACGCTCGACCGAGAGTAAGAACTTCCTCAACAGCATCTCCTTGAACACTTCCCAAGAACATCAAGCTATCAAGCTCTCCTTTTCTCTCAGCCACCAACTCTTAGCCAAACCTTTAAGCTAATAGGCGGCAATCATTACCATATGGTCATCTTCAATCCCAGAGTATGAGAACATCTCCTCCATGGAGATCAGCCAATCGTCAATTACCATGAATTCTGTCTTCCCGTCATAAGTGGGAGGGCTCAGCCTCTGAAACTGCGAGATGAAGGCCATCTCTTCTGGCACCACCACTGGAGGTCTTAAGGGTGCAGGAGGAGGAGGGACAGCTAACCCCCTTGTAGGGCCTTGCACTCCTTGAGTCTGACCTGCCACAACCACCACCAGGGACTGAATCTAGGCCTGCATCTCTACCATCTGCCTGCTCATGGCATCGCTACTCTACCGCAGCCTCTCGATCACCGCATCATTTTGAGCTCCAGATGAATCACCCTCAGACAGGGGAGTCGATCGAGTCGCAAGACGCCTCGCAATCCTAAAATCATAACAACACTAGTTAGATCCTTATACAACGACTAGAACCAACTACAAATACAGACAATACATATATAGATATAAACTTAAAGTTGCTAAACTTGCTCTGGGAGTTTATTTTTTAACAAAAATTGATGTTATGCCCTAACCTAGGATGGTTAACCACCACCATACTAATTCTTATGCCTAAATCGGGAATGCATGACTTTATATTACTTTTGACTTGAAAGCTTATGTGTGTACATATGTCATCCTGCCAGTCTTTAGCTTGGCACGTTTTGCTTATGCAATATTATGCTATGCATGTTTGTCAAATGCATTCTAAAAAAAGGCCCTAATGCATGTTATGAGCAGCGTACACATGAAAATGTTATGCATCCCATACTACATAACCTTCTCAAGCAACGAAAAAGAAAACAAGCGAGCCGCAACCATGTGGTGAGGTTATGTATTCCATACTACATAACCTTCACATGTTGCCCCTATGGTGGATCCATATACGAACATACATTATGCATCCCATACTATATAATATACTCCATATACTTCATGTTATGCTATGAGTGTAGTGTTCGTGCTTTTGCCAAGACGTGTTGATGACATATCGGTGTGTGATTGACATGATGCTGAACTACTAATGCAATCAAAGGAAGGTTGCCTGACTGACTTGTCAAGCAACCTCGCTCTGATACCAACTGTCACAACTTGCTTTTTCTTCGAATTGAGGAATTATCAGAGTATGAGAAAACACGCGTCATGATGCCACGTCGAGCAGGGGATAACTACTGATGCTCAGGCAAAACCATCTATTTTACTTTATGAAAGAAATTCATGAGTTTAATGATTAGAATATCAGTTATATTTTTAGAGGCCGTATCCCTCGGCTCTATGGATCACCTAGTCCACTGTTTAAAAACTATACTTATACGCTGCGGAAAATACTTTATTCAGGTTTGACATCCAAAAGGAGTGCATAAGTGCCCCAAGAGGACAACTTATGCTATACAAGACTCAACATTTAATTTATATTATATAATAAAACGATATTTTTACGTTGTTTGGAAAATAGTGATTGAGTTTTATAAAACATGCTGATCATGTACTATACTTATAATAATAATTGTTGTTTTAAAAGTAACTAGAAACCTAGCATAAATCCTTCCCAGGGCTAGTAGACTATCTCCAGAAAATGGTAGCAGCAAAAGTAACATATCTAGTACAAAGGTAAAAACTACAAGTGGGCGCCAACAACCTGACACGAACCCACTGACAAATATATATGTCTGTAAGAATAGTGCAGAAAAACTACCTCACAAACAAAGCAATAGGATCTATATAGTTTAAGAGACCACCAGCAACACCACAGCAACCTAGCCACCAAACTAGCTATTGTCGAGAACTTGAGGCATTCAAAAGAAGAAAGAATGCCTCAGCAAGAAAAACAAGGAAAACTGCACGAAAGTGTCAATCAGATGATAAATTAAAGAGGAAAACAAAGCAGTAAAAGTCACAACTTCCCAAGGTAAGACCAAAAGAAAAGACTAGGTGCGAGGAAACAGCATCAACCTTTCCCAGAAACTACTTCCTGCAGAGTCTACTAAGCTACCATGAGCCCAAAATGCTGCAATCTACCAAGGAAGAAACATCTAACACCCTAAACTGTGGGAGATGGTAGTAGCAAAACAAACAACGTGGATCTTGGCTGGAGGCAAACTCAGTCCCCCAACCACCATTTCTAAGAAAACAAGCTCAAGGGTCTATATGTGAAAGCACTAGGGACCTCCCACCCCCTTGCCTAGCCCGTACCTAGAGCAAGATAGAAGAAAAAGGGTGGCCACGACTAAATTACACAACACCTACCCCATGAAGAGATTCAAACCACCACTAATAACCACAACCCACGATTCGGCCTTTAGGAAAGAAGAACATGTCCGACAAGGAAACTCAAAACATAAACAAGGAATTCACTCGGGAATGAAAATCGAGGTAGGGAAAAAGAGTGTTGAAATGACTCAACACGGCTTGGCGTTGAGTGGGACCCACTTAACACCTAACCAGACCTTTGCGTTGAGTGAGTTAGCCTCACTCGGTGCCAGAATAGCCATGGCGTTGAGTGAGGTTCACTCACTCAACGCCCTCCAGAAGAACAACTCTGGCGTTGAGTGAGCTAGACTCACTCAACGCCAAAACAAAAATGGCATTTAGTGAGGTTCACTCACTAAACGCCAGGCGCAAGAATTCTCTGGCGTTGAGTGAGCTAACCTCACTCAATGCTAAAACAACGATGGCGTTGAGTGAGGTACACTCACTCAACTCCCTGGTACTTAACAACAATCAGAGAAAGTGGCGTTTACTAAGCTGGCCTCACTCAACGCAAAAATAGCAATGGCGTTGAGTGAAGCTCACTCACTCAATGCCCTTACACTTAGCCGCAAAAGAAAAGTACGACGTTGAGTGAGTACACCTAACTCAATGCCAAAATAGCAAACGCGCTGAGTGAGGTCGTCTCACTCAACGCCAGAAGTTCTGGCCGCGAAGAAGGGTTGTGGCGTTGAGTGAGTCTACCTCACTCAATGCCAAAGAAGAAATTGCGTTGAGTGAGGTTCACTTACTCAACGCCACGGGACTTGGCCGCAAATTTGCTTACGGCATTGAGTGAAGTCACCTTTCTCAATGCTAAACCAGAAATGGCGGTTAGTGAGGTCGACTCACTCTACGCCAAAGTACTTAGCCTCAGAAAAGGCTGTGGCGTTGAGTGAGCACACCTCAATCAACGCCAAAGTACTGGGCTGCACAGAAAGTGACGGCGTTGAGTGAGTCCACCTACCTCAACGCCAAAACCGAAATGGCGTTGTTTGTGGTCGACTCACTCAACGCCATCGTACTTAGCCGCTAGTAGGGGCTACGGCGTTGAGTGAGTCCACCTCACTCAATTCCCCAGTACTTAGACAAAATTTCAAACTAGCTACAGCTGTGGCGTTGAGTGTATGCACCACACTCAACACCAAACCCGCAAAGGCTTTGAGTGTGTGCACCACACTCTACGCCGACTAGACAGAGAGTCCAAATCTGGCTCTTTCCCAAACACACAGCAGGCACCCCCCTTTTACTCTCTCTCTCTCGGCTTCACCCGCAAGATATAACAAGACTTAAATCTTGAGTTTATATTAGCGGAATTATGCCGGCGGGTTGGGCACCAACAACACAAAGAAGGGGGGATCATTAGTAGAAACTAAGCCCTAAAGTTCAGCAAGATAAAAGAACAGCTTGGCCTCTACCCTAGGGATAACCGGGATTTTTCAATTCAGCAAGAGAATAAAAATGGCAAGGGCAAGAATACAACTTGCCTCAATTTTCGGCGAAGCTTGGATGAATTCCCCTCCTCTTCACTCGGCATTTGCAGCAGCAGCACCTAAAAGCACTTAACAAGCAACCCATACTTAAATGGCGGAAATCCACAAGACCCGAATATCCAAGTCTCCTAAAACTCCACGAAAATCGAATCTCTTACCGTCGAAACGTAGATCTGAGCGAGAGCAAGCCAACACCGTTTTCGGAAATGAATGTTGTCCATGAAAGCTCCCGGAATCGCCGTCCGAAGACTAGGACAGTCCGCCGCTTCCGCCTCTGTTTTCCGCGAACAGGAGCAGGCGGTTTTGGTCTTGTGAAGAAGGAAAAGAGTGGGCCCGCCAAATTCTAACCAAAGCTTTATAAATAAGCCTTACCATGCCTGTTCAGCCTAACCATTTCCCAAGCCACCGGTTGACTTAAACTAAGAGGGTTACTAATTTGATTTTACTAATGGCACACCCAAAACGACACGAAAACCGAATTACCTCGGAATTCGATGAAATTCGCACCGTAGCTAAATACCCATGCTACGAACACATCTGCGAAGTCAAAATTAACTTTCGACGAACAGAACTCGAGTTATACCCACCTAAAGCCAAAACACAAGCATCCCCCAAGAGGCCACGCCGGGTCACCCAAAATGACTCGGCTTGCTAGGGAGACCTTGCCCATAGGGTACAAAATAGGCCACTCAGTTCTAAGGAGCTAGACCACACTCCACAAATGGAACAAGCTACGAAAACGCGTCACCGTAATGCCAAACGAGAATAAAATAGTCGCAGAAAAATCGGGGGCGTTACATAATATGTTATACTTCATTTTTTAAATGACATGAAGAATTAATTGAAGGATTAATTTAACGGTGTAATTAATTTGGAAATTTTTGTAAATCATCATTGTCATCATATAGGTCCATACCATCCTAGGATAAATAATTTGAGGCATATAGACAAAGGAATTAGAAGGTCATATTTGTGGGTGGTATTGGGACATGGGTAAGGGTATAGCACATATAATCGTACTGGTAGGGCCACTAGGAGAGGAGTATGATAAACTAGAAAGGTGAGGATCTTATAAGAGGAAATAACCCTGGTTGGTCTCTTAGAGCATTCCTTAACCATGTGTGGAAGAGTGCATGTCCCGTGACAGCAACAATAACGGGGACCGACGGAAGACCGCTACGCTCCTAATAACACCTTAAGTCATTAGGGTCGTTCTAAAGTAAAAAATGAGAGTTGGGTGATAATCCTGGGTATACACAAATAAGAATAATTATCCTTGCGAAAGGGAACTTTGGGCTTGTCATCCCATCTTGGTTCCTTGTGCCTTCGAGAGCCCTTCACCGGGTATGGCCTTGGCAGTCCTGGGATTAATCTTAAGTCACTAAGTATAATAACTCGTAGACAGGAGTAACCTAATAGGTAAGGCATCATATCATCATTCTCACCCTTACTGGGTTGGAGGGATTCATGATAATATTCTCTCCTGTATAGGGTTTGAGGGATTTGTATTATATGCTCACCCGTGTAGGGTTGGAGGTATTAAGGACAGGTTGGTCTTGCACGTAGAAGGCTCGAGATGAAATACTTGCATGTGCATAAAATTAGTGGCAGGTCATGCGGTACTGGGAAAATAGTCACACCGATGGAAGTACGGTGAGCCAGGCGGGTGTGAGGGTTTGAGGGGTAAGTAGGTTGGTTTTACAATGGTCTGAAGGACAATCCCCGAAAGTACATACACCCGACCTAATAAGACTGACAAGTAGTCAGCAATTAGTATGCAAGACTCTAGAGTGCACCTAGGATGTGTACAGAGGCGTATGGGAGGTCTAGGTTTTGTAGTGTGCAAACATGTCTAGGAGTGGAGACGCCCGCTCCACTGCTGCCGTAGCCACAACAGCGGTACCAGAGAGTGATGCTAGCTCCGAAAAGAGGGAACTAAAGGTCTGTGATCACAGAGTCATTGTGTGTGAGTTGCACTTGCATGTTGCATGATAACCCGCATGCATTCATACATAGTAGGTATATGTATCATGGATCCTTATCATATAAATTAGAATGGGCTCTTTTATATGATAAGTTAATTTTGAAACTCTAACCTCTACGTTTATATGGGCACTCGTATAAGTTAGGGTAATCATGTGATGATAAATTATATGTAGCATACTTACTTTACTATACTGCATAGCACTGCTCTTACTCTACTTTAGTTACAGCTATTACATTCCTTATTTACTGCTGTTCTTTTCATCACTTACTGTACTTGTGCCTCTTACATGGAACTGCTAGTGAAGAACTATTATTACTCCTCATGTACTTGTTAGTATAAGGCCATTGTCATCTGCTAATACTTGCCACCCCTTATTGCCTTACGCTTCATCCTCCCACACGGTGCCTAGGAGTTGCGGGGCGAGGTGCGGAAAAAATGACTTAGTCTTTTGACTAACGGTCGGTGACCAACTATTTTTAGGGGCTCGAGGAGATTGGGTACCTGCACGACCAGCAAGATGAGGTGATAAGACTTGAGGATCCAGTTCGACTACCACCTACTACTACTACTACTGCAGAGCTACCGCAGGTGGGATGAGTTATAGATGATAGTGTCTTCTACTGCTTGAGAGAGAGGGATTTTTATATATGATGTACAGGGAATAAACACTTTTCATTGATGTACTCTTTCTGTACTGATGCATATTCTATTTCTATATATATATGTTATGACTGTGGACTATTTACTTTCTTAGGTTACTCATATTTGATCTGGGATATGATCGTGTTAGCCGGCAGAATCAGCATCTTGCGGTGTCGACCCACCCGTGTGATAGTATCACTGTAAGACGACGGTTCTGGCCATAAGATTCGGGTGTGCTTCAAAATTGGGACGTCGGATCTTACAATACGCTTGCCCGTTCACACTCTCTCCACGGCACTAGTTCGACTCAAGAGTGAATCCATAGTACTTAATAATAAGAGATGGGGCTTGGGTTATGGTGAGGTAAACAAGGATAAACATGAAGGCTATGCACCTAACCCAAATGAGCTAGCCTAAAAAGAATCCATTCGCTAATCCAAAATACATACGGGTACTCCACACCCCCAGACTTAACTTTTAACATATGGGTGTGTGCATCGCCTACTCCAAGCACAATCACATCTCCATATAAGATTTTCAATTATACTTTTTCTCTTTTTTCCTTTTAATTTTCACATATATATATTTTTAATCGTTTTCTTTATTTCCATAATTTCAGCAAATAGAAGCTTTGGAGCACATCCACAAATTCACATATAATATCACCACATCAACACCCCAACATGAAAATATAAAACACTTGAGCTCGACTTGGGTGTGCGATTGGGATCGGCTATTGGGCATTGGTGAAATAATGGTGGATCTAAATAAAAAGAAGGGTAGGCACATCGGGGATAGCGAGGATATGATATTAGAAACGGTACAAAGCTCAACCGGGAAAAAATGATGCCCTACATCACGCTCATGCTAGACTAACCATGTGCCAATGCTTCTAGAGTAGCTTGGGGCATGTTCTTAGCCACCGAGAAAGATAATCCTTCCTCCCGACTCGAGCAAAACAAGGCTAGTTGCGGCTACAAACATCCCTACACTACCGTTTAATTCACACCAGATTCACCAACTTTTGATTAGAATAAAAAGTATCTATGCAAATAGAAAAATATAAAACTATAAGCATACAGAAAAATAAAATATACTCAAATTTGTACACGAGACTACGGTAGTTGACTAGAAGCACAGAAAGGTCAACATTTTACTCCATCTCACAATCCTAAGCCAGCACCATAATTTTCCCAAATCTAACAAAGATACGTGTTTAACTCGCGACATACTGACGACAAAGCACGCGCTCATGTGGGTGCAGTGGTGCGCAATGCAATGGACTAATCAAAATAAAAATAATAAAAGCTTCTATTATGCACATGAAATATGCGCGTGTAAAAGGTAACAAAACTGGCTCTCCCCCAGACTTAAACTAAACTACACAACATATGATATAGAAATTTAAATCATAAAGAGACAGGGGAAGAGGTTACCCAATGCTGAGCCTGTGAGCATTCCAGAAGATGCGTGAAAAACCTGAAGCAACCCCGATATTTGAAGGTGTAATGTATACCTGCAGGGGTGAGCTCCACAAAAACAAAAAAATAGATATACTAAAACTGAATAAAAAGTAACTACCTACTCTAGCTACGAAAATGAAAATGCAATAGAAGTAAGATAACTACTAGGGTTACTGTCATCCCAGCACGACTTATACAATTCTATATAGTTCTACCTAATGGGCCTATGAAAGGAAAAGTGCACAGGTAACTTTTCAATTATCCGTTTCGACAATGGGTACCGATACGGTGATAGAGCAGTTACCCCTCTACCTACATAATAATACCGGAAAATTTTAGGTAGAGGAAGCAGGAAATAAGAAGAGGAGGAGCACTGGTCCTAACTTATCTTATCACAAAAAAAATCCTTGCCTAGCAAGGTATCATCAACCAAAGATTTGTAGGAAGCGATGGCAACGGCATAGGCACCAGTCTCATCTTCATCCCAACGTACCAGTGGGGACTCAACCTGCACAAGCTCAGATAATGAAGGGGGGTCAAGAAACAAAATAGAAGAAAAAAAAAAATAAACCGAATGCGGGAGAGTGACCCCGGTATCACTCTCAGTGGGATCCGACAAATGATCATCATCGGTATCATACGAGTCATATCGGGTGGAATCCGAACCCTCGAGGTCTGTGGGGTAAGAGGGATCGCCTCATCCAATAAAGAGGTGCAAACCTCCACATCGGAAAGAGGATATTCCTCATCCCATCGGGGCATCCTCAGGAACCGAATCATCCACGAATACGACATCGTCAGCCGACTCACAAGAAAAAGGTGTTGCACAATCCATAAAAAATTGCGATGGGGCAAGGCTATTCTCAAAATAAAGCACTGATTGAGCAGGTCCAACACAACATCTTCCGCATACGCCATCACGTCAAAAGGAATAATCCATGCGGGAAAAGAATGTCAGTGTATAGGCCAGGAAACACCCAGGTAGGCCCGTCTATAGCCGTTTTCCGCGAACGGGAGGTTGTTGTAGGCACACCCACATGGGTAAAAGGCTCGCACAAGTGGGGGCAGTCCTTCACCACAAGGCCTACACCTTGACTTAGCAAGCATCTCTAACAATGCTCGACATTCTGAGCAGCCATGGCGTCGATGCATCGGCACAAAGTGTCAATAAGACGTCACTCAGCAACAGAAGACATCGCGAACAAAAAATAATTAAAGGAAAAATGCTACACTGATAGAATAAAATTTAGTACGGATCTGCTATCTAAATAAAAAAATGAAAAAGGGCAAAAAGAATCAAGCAACAATAAAAAAATCTAACTCTAAAGCAAATAAGAAAAAGCTATGCTCAAATGGAAAAAGGGCTTCAATCTACTATCTCCCTCTCCAAAAACTCACACGACTGTGTTACCGGGCAACGACAACAAAAACTTAATGCGAATGTGACGGCATGTGTACCGGTCACACAAAATATAAAATCGGCGAATTTTAACAAGTATCCATCTCTGAAAGAACACAGTAAGGTGGAGTTAATTTCGAGGAGGACTTGAGATTGAAGTCCTTAGGTCAAAATTAACTAAAGGGGGTTTGATATTTGTGGAAATAGAAAATAAAACTCTAACAACTATTCCTATGCAATGCCGCTATGCATCGCTTTGCCAAGCGAGATGGAAGACTATACGGGCCGCTATGAACCAAATCGCTAGGCGGATGGACGAGTAGGGAAGCGTAAGAACCAGAATTTGATGTTCGTAAGCAACTCTTCGCTACGCACGCCACTAACAATTGCTAGTGCGGCAAGTACAAATGGATGGTTGAAAGATATAAAGGTGCAACTCAAGCTACTAAAGCGGAAAAAAGGCAAGATTTACATAGACATAAACCTAACAAAGTTTACACTAAAGAGCACATCAACTTTTAAAATTAAGTCCTAAGTACACATAAATAACAAAAAAGGAAGTAGAAGGCAAGAGTTAGACAGAATCTGAAGGATCGTCGAGGGTTTGTGGAAGGAAATGCTGAGTTGTCAATCCGGATCCAAGCTTGGTCCTCAACTACGTCCGGGGTCGAGAACACTGTCACTACCCTCCAATGGAACCGTCTTCTTTGTGTCACGAGCCGAAAGAAGGTTGCAAGCTTCCCTTTACTTGATGGATATGGCGTTGAAGCAAGAAATAGAGCTTAGAAGATGAAGGAGAAGGACGAGAGGAAACTCCGGCTTAAATTTGGCGTTGAAAGCTTTCCCGGAGTATCTCTGATGGTGAGGAGGAAGAAGGGCGGTGGAACCCTCGGAGCTGGATGAAAATTGCCGGTGGACAAAGTGATCTCCCGATCTGGAGAAAAATCTGCGCTTAAAAAGAAAAGATCAGAAAAGTGGTCACGCACGGTCCCGCGCACGACCGTTCACTAACCGCGCGTTATTTACTTACAGATCTTGATCACAAAAGAAGAAGCTTTGACCCATGCATTTTACTTGCGTACGGGCGACTCCTCCCGTGCGTGAAGGAAATCGCATGGGTAACGACAGAGCACAGGAAATCAAGGGAAACAGGGGAACCGTGTGTTTTACTCGCGCACGGGCGCGTTTGCTCGTACGTGAAGTAAACGCACGATTTACCCTAGAATACAGGAATAAAGAGAAAATGTGCAGACCGTGGGATTCCTTCTCGCACGATTTGGCCGAAACCGTGCGGGAACAAAATACACGAGTAGAAACAGAAGTCCCCAGAATTGCTGTATAAAATGCATGATTGCACTGGAACCGTGCGCGAATAAATGCGCACAACTGTGCGTTGTACACAGAACTGAAAATGAAAATCCGGACATCATGAATACCTACACAATAATGAAACTAACAGGGGCACTAGCTCCCAGCAACAATTCACGACATAAAATATATAAAAAGAACCATGGGGAGCACCATGTGCTTACCCCCAACAAAAAAAGCGCAATTGCAAACCCAAGGGCCAAAATAGTGCACTTAGCGTGAAAAGTAGAATAAATGAAATATAAACGATAACACACTAAAAGTGAAGTGAAAGTGCGAGAAAACAAGCCCAGATGAGTCTGAAAAACCCTATATAAATCGAACTCATCACCCCTCTTCCCACTTCTTCGGTTACGTCACCTTTACCAATTTTTAATAATAAAATTATTTTAAATACGCCCTTGTCGTATTGATATAAGTTAAATAGAGAGCATAGGGACGAGCAAAACAAAAAAATTATTTTATTAAAACAAATTCATATTATTGTTCCCTTCTGCGAGATAATCTCGCAGATGTCTAAGTATGTGAAATATTTAAAAGAACTTCTATCTAATAAACAAAAATTAGAAAAATTTCGCATATCTCTCTCAACGCAGAGTGCTTGGAAGCTCTTTCTAATAAATTGCCCCGAAAACAACCCGTCCCGGGAAGGTTTTCCATCCCGTGCCTTTTTGGCGATATATTAGTAAAATACGCTCTTGTAGATTTATGAGCGCACATTAATTTGATGTCGTTTCCGCTTTTTAAAAAAATTAGGTTTGGGCACTCCGGCCCCTACTAAAATGTGTATCCAAGTAGCATATTGCTCAGTTAAGTTCCCGATCGGGGTAGTGGAGAACGTTCTTGTCCGAGTTGATAAGTTTATCTTTCCGGTAGAATTTGTCATCCTTGACATTGATGAGGATGCCGATGTAACAATTATACTCGGTCGCCCTTTTTGCAACACATCCCACGCATTAATTGACATGAGTAACGGTTTTCTCCTCCTTTGTGTAAGAGATGATGAGGTTACTTTCTCTATTAATCCCTCGATGGAAAACTCATCATCGAGCGATGATTTTTGTTATAATTTAGATAACTATATTGGAGACCGTTCTTCTCCTATTTTCGAGTCTATCTTTTTAAACGATGAAATTTTCGTGCTTGAAAACTTTAATTGCGTAGAGGATGACTCTACAAATATGTCTTTTGAACTATTTGGATCGAAAGACATTAAGATTAAAACCTTGTTAGAAGAACCGCCCTGCCTAGAATTAAAACCTCTACCAGAATCTCTCTAATACGCTTTTTTGGGAAAAGCTGATACCCTTCCCATTATCATTTCTTCGCATTTGAGCGATTCAGAGAATTTATATTTTTTGGATGTTTTGCTTAAACATCGCCACGCAATTGCGTGGAAAATTTCTGATCTAAAGGGGATTAACCCCTCTTTTTGCACCCATAAAATTTTCCTTAATGATAATTTCCACAAAACTATTCAGCCGTAGCGACGTCTTAATCCAAACATGAAAGTCATAATTAAAGCCGAAATAATAAAATTATTATATGCAGGGATTATTTATCCTATTTCAGATAGTGCTTGGGTTAGTCCGGTTCATGTCGTGCCCAAGAAGGGCGGTCTTTCCGTAGTGGAAAATTAGCATAATGAACTCGTCCTAACTCGTACTATTACGTGTTCGCGGGTTTGCATCGATTACAAAAAACTAAATGATGCCACTCATAAGGCCCAATTCCCACTACCATTTTTAGACCAAATTCTGGAGCGTTTATCCGGTCATCCATATTATTGTTTTCTTGATGGTTTATCGGGGTTTTTCCAAATCCCCATTTCCCCCGATGACCAAGATAAAACAACTTTTACCTGCCCGTTTGGCACCTTTGCATACCGAAGGATGCCATTTGGCCTATGCAATACGCGATCAATATTTCAAATATATATGTTAGCGATATTTGGTGAGGTGGTAGGAGACATTATGGAAGTCTTTATGGATGACTTTTCTATTTTTGGATGCTCATTCTCATCCTGTATTCGTAATTTTGATCATTTACTTCAGCGATGCGAGGGCATGCATCTCGTTTTAAATTGGGAAAAGAATTTATGGTTCAAGAATGTTTGGTTCTCGGCCATAATATTTCGTCTAAGGGGATGGAGGTCGATAAGGCCAAGGTATAAAGTATCGAAAAGCTTCCCCCACCTTCTAACAAAAAATGTATTAGCAGTTTCTTAGGCCACGTGGGCTTTTATAGATGTTTTATTCATGATTTTTCTAAGATAACAAAGCTTCTCACTCGCCTCTTGGATAAGGAATCAAATTTTGTCTTTAGTAGCGAATGCGACTCCGCTTTTAATTTTATAAGACAAAAGCTTGTCAATTCTCAAATTTTAGTGGCACCCGATTGGTCCCTTCCATTCGAGATTTTGTGTTGTAACACCCCCATCCGTCATATGGAATATATAAAAAGGTTTTGCCGGGACCCCATACCATATACCACGGACAGTCAGCGGAGTTATGTATTAATACCAAAATACTACCATAGGAATTTGAATCTTTACTCAGAGCATTCTAGCAGAAACTTTTAAAATAGTTATAAGAACCCGTAAATATAACATGAATGTACACTACAGCCACAATAGGAATAAAAGATCGTACGAAAATTTTTCATCCTTATGGCCTTACAACCGTTTATTAAGACAAGAAGTGTTTTACATACTTTTGCACGCAGGCTAAACACACATGAACACGGAAAAGAAAACACTTCTCTTTAGCCTTCAAGGGCCAGCACAACATCATGGGCTTCAGCCCTCTATATGTCACTAGGCTCCCCTATTCCTGCATAAGAACAATCCACCGTATACTGGTAAAATAATGCAACGGTTAGCTAAATATGACCAAATTATAATGACCCCACCCCTACTCGGGGCTACTGTTCTCCTTTCATGCATTTCATTTGTATAACCAATCACGATATTGAAAGTAAAATTAAAGCACACTTCACTCCAGGCGTAAGCATGCACGACCACACACCCCGTGCTCTCAGGGATCATTCTCGGTGAATCCTGTCCATTCAGAGGCTTCACCACTGCCCCTAGGATGTCATCCATTGTGAGCATTTAAGTCTTTCTGAACGAAGCCTAAGACTTGCCCTCTATGCCCCCCGTAAGTGTCATGTATGTCTCTTTAACCGAACCACATAGTGCGGGCATGGTTTAGCTCAACCAGTTGCTCACATTATAATATCAATTTAAGTCATCGACGAGTGTCAGCCTCCCCGATTTCATATGTATCGATCTTAAAAAAATTCATAACCTGGTTATGCACAATGTTGGCTCTCAGGCCACCAAGCTGGTCTCCCAAAGCTCTCAGCCCTATATACTTGCCAAAGGTCTCTGCGAGACAGGCCTCACAATAGCTCTCTCATAGAGCTACCGCCGCCAGTATTATTAACGCCATGCGGTACCTGGCAGAAATGCATTTTTGCACAGTTTTTCAAGTGCTTCTTGGGGTTAGCCCCAAGGCTCCCTTATGATATCTACCACATAGAACCCGAAAAACAAATGGCACAGAGTCTTCTCCGGCGATACATGCATAATGAAAAAATCACCAACCCATACCAACACATCCGAATGAGCTTCACACACCATGCCTATGTATGTATTATGATTCCGAACTCTATATGCAAAACTATCAAGATAATCAATATCTACCTGAAGGAATACCTCACGCTCACCGCACACTCGTGGGAGAGGGTTTCCTATGCAAAAGGAAGAGGGCTTCACAGGTCCAAGTAGAGAATCGTTACCCTTTGCGTTTTATTCGGTTCCACGCCCAAGATCTAGATGGATGGACGCGACAGCAACGAACTTGCCTCCTCAAATCCGGACATGCCTTGCGAATGGGATGTTCAAAACTCCAATAGCAGAGAGATCTCTTCCTTCTTCTTCCTTCTTCACTCTCACTTCTATCTAGTACTTAGAATGAGAAAGCCAATGAAGAAATGAGTTTGAAAACCAAACTCCCGACCATATACCCGCAGAGGCACGCACCAGCCATCGGATCTCCAAATAAAACCAGTGGACGATCATGATTCCTCAAAGAATTTAGTTTATGAGAGCTACTGCCGCGCGGTAGGAAATTACAGCTGCGCGGTAGCCCAATCGTTGGGCTTTTCGAGGATGCCACCGCTCAGAACTCCAATTGGGCGGTGATACGTGGACTCGCCATAACTGCTATGCTACCGCCACGCGATAGAAAGCTATTGTCGCGTGGTAGTTTGCAAGTTTGGAAGGAAACGACAAAACTACGCTACCGCTTGTGGTAAGTTTAATGCTGCGCGGTAGCAACCCAAGAACTTGGCCAAATAAATCGCCAAAACTACCGCCAATGCAAATTCTACCGCCACGCTCTAGCAAGAGCTGAGGAGTTGAGATCGATGAGTGATCCGAGCTACTGCCATGGGGTAGTCACTACCGCTGCGCGGTATCATGGAGTCGACGCTTTCTCAAGAGCATGACACAAACCCTAGATCTACCGCTAGGCGGTAACCCCCAGTGAAGCATCTCATGCCTCAAGAAATTTGAGGCATTACAAATCTCCCCCACTTAAAGAAATTTCATCCCAAAATTTAAAGCTATACGAAAACCGAAAAAGTAAACAATACATTAGGATACCTTAGGGAAAAAGCTCAGGAAACTCCTCCGTCATAGTTTGCTCGCGCTCCAAAGACAACTCTTCTCGGGCACAATTATCCAAAAGGACCTTGACCATTTTTATAGATTTATTCTGCAGCTGTTTGAATTCCATGTTCTCGATCCGAATAGTCTTAACCCTCATCGCTAACCCGCTATCGACCGATACTTAATTTACAGCTACCACTTGAGTAGGCTCTTGAATTGCCTTCCGCAACACTGAGATGTGAAATACATCGTACAATTCGATTAATTCCATCGAGAGAGCCAAATGATAGGCGGCTTCACCAACCTGCTCCAAGATCTCAAAAGACCCAACATACATCGGACTAAGCTTCTTTAAGCAGCGAATCATTGATACGCCTTTAAATGGCTTTATCTTGAGGTATACCCAATCTCCCACCGCAAACTCCATGCTCTGATTCTTGGCATTGTAGTACTTGGCATGCCTATCTTGAGCAATAAATAACCGTTCATGAATCAACCGTATTAATGAAGTAGCATATTCAACGTCCCTTGACTTGTACAGCTTCGATTCTCCCGTTTCTACCCAAGCCAATGACGTATGACACCTCTATCCGTATAGAGCCTCAAAAGGCGTCATTTGAATATTGGCTTTGTAGCTATTATTATACGTGAACTCAACCATAAAATGATGGTCCCCCCACATTTTCCCAAAATCTAAAGCACAAATGCGAGGCATATCTTCCAACGTCCTATTGATCCTTTTAGTCTGACCATAAGTCTGTGGGTGAAAAGCCGTGCTGAAATGCAACTGAGTACCCAACAACTAATTAATGAGCCTCCAATTATTAGACGTGAATCGACCATCTTGGTCACTAACGATACTCTAGGGTACGCCATGCAAACGGACAATGATGCCGAAATAAAGCTTTGCTAGTTTCTCAACAGAGTCATCCTTCTTATTGGGAATGAAGTACGACACCTTCGTTAAGCGATAAACGACTACCCAAATGGTGAGGTTCACCTTGTCCGATCTCGATAACCTGTGCTCGAAATCCATGGAGATGTCATCAAACTTCGACACCGGTTTAGGCAAGGATTTCAGGAATTCGCCAGGCTTTTAACAATCGACATTCACCAAGGCATAATTCTTACACTTTGCCACATCTAACGCAATGTCTTTCTTCAGACCTTGCCACCTAAATAGTTCCATCATGTCCTTGAACATCTTGGTGATCCCACAGTGAATTTAATATTTTGTAAAATGCACCTCGTACATCAATTCTTCTCGTAACTTCCCCACATTGGGAACGTACAATCGATAGAGAACTGGTCATTAGACCCATCATCGGCTTCTGCCAAGTGACATTTCAAGCTCGCTTCCAACTCCAAGGCTCGTAGAATCCTATTCGCGAGGTCGTATTGAACCTCCGTCCAACTCAAACATGTGTTTGTACTAGATCCCTTGTCAATACAAGCGATCTCCAAGGCCTCAAAGTCCTGAATAAGCAACTTGTGGTGCAACTGTAACTAGTTGGCCCACGTAGGAGTCCTACCGCTCAAATCATCTTCCATAAAGTCCCCCTTCCCAGGAATATAATGTATCCCGTAGGTGTAGTTCACAAGGAACTCCATCCACCTTCGTTAGCGCATGTTCAGGTCCTTCTGATCTATCAGATACTTTAGTCTCTTGTGATTTGAATAAAAATCATCCTTTACCACATGCAGATAATGCCTCTAAAGCATGAGAACGAATACCACGGCCGCCAATTCCAAATCATTGACAGGGTAATTCCTCTCATACACCTTCACTTGGCATAATCTATAGGATATCACCTTCCCGTGTTGGAGCAAAACTTAGCCTAATCCACTCCTAGAGGCGGCACTGTAAATTTCGTAGCTCTCTGAACCACAAGGTGAACATAAAATAAGTGTTGTTGTTAAACGATACTTTTGTTCCTCGAAATCTTGTGCGCACTCTGGCGACCAAACTAACATCTGATCCTTCTTTGTCAAAGTAGTGTGGGGCAATGCTATCTGCGAGAAGTTCTCCACGAAGCGCCTGTAATAGCCGACAAGCCCCAGAAAACTCCATACAACCGCCACAGAAGACAATAAAGGACACTCCCGTATCACAACTATCTTAGCTGGATCCACCGCAATACCTTCTCTACTAACCACATGACCAAGGAATGCTATCGAGGACAACATAAATTCACATTTGAAGGACTTGGCATACAGCTGGTTCCTCCTCAATGTCACCAATACCATATGTAGATGCTTGAAATGATCATCCTCGCACTGTGAGTACATAAGTATATCATCGATGAAGACTATCATGAACTGGTCCAAGTACTCTTTGAATGTCCTTTTCATCAAATCCATAAACACAGATGGCCCATTCGTCAGCCCTAACAGCATGACTGTGAAATCATAATGCCCATAACCTGTGCTGAAAGCAGTTTTGGGACTGTCACCTTCCCTTATCCTCAGCTAATAGTACCCAGATTTCAAATCTAGCTTCGATTACACAGTCGACCCAACAAGCTGATCAAACAGATCATCAATTCTCGGGATCAGATATTTATTCTTCTCTATAAGCTTATTTAACTTTCGTTAGTCAATACACAGTCATAAACTCCCATCCTTCTTCTTAATAAAAAGGACTGGCGTGCTACAAGGCGACGAACTTGGACGCACATACCCTTGATATAATAGCTCTTGAAGCAGTACATTCAATTCTTCCATCTCCTTAGGCGTTAAGCGGTATGGGGAGCATGACACAGGCTTGGCACCAGGCACTAGCTTAATGGTGAATTCAATCTCTCATTGAGGTGGAGCTCCAGGGAGATTTTTCAGGAAAATATCAAGAAACTCTAATACAACTTGGATACTATCCAGACCTGGTTTGGGGTTCGAAGTCTCCACTAGCATGAAAAATAGTTCTGCACCACTACGAACTGCCGTAACCACCTGGAGAGCAGACATAAAATACTTGATCGATCCCTTCATGCCAGAAAATATCATCTCACGATCTGTTTCCACTCCCAATCTGAGCACCTTACGGTTGAAATAAATGTACGCACGCTGTACCGAGAGCCAGTACATACCAAGATCACATAGACCTCCACTATCGGTAGTGGCGACGCTTGCAAGTCAAACTCTTGACTCCCAATCTGTATCTTCACGCAACAAACTCTATCAGCGCGCATATAACACCTATTAGGCAGCAACACATCAAATTTTTCCCTTACCATCGAAAAAGGTACTCCGATGCGCGATAAAAATTCTTCGAACAAAAAGGAAGGCTAAGCTCACATATCGAACAATGTTCTCGACGGACAATTAAGGATCAAAACAAAGCCTATCACCAAATCAACCGGCTTTATGGCCTTCTGTGGGCCAAGGTTGTACACTCTAGGTTGAGCTGGAGCATAGATGTATATGGTTGACTCCACCACCATTCCTTTCTCCGCGTAAGTTGCTCCGTGCTTATTCTCAGACTTCGGATGTGCTCTCCAACAACCTCGTAAAAAATGTACCAGCTTTCCACAATTATAGCAAGAACCCTGGGTTCGGCCTCTAATTGCCCCAGACTCACCAAGAGAAGGGGCTGGAGCCAAAGTCCTTGCCTTCTTGTTCCCCTTACGAAAACCTGACTTTGAGGAGCTCGACACTTTGCACTCAGACTTATTCCATATTGAGTCCTTCTTCTCTTGAACTCTCTTTATATTTTTCTCCAGAGATCGGATGGTATTGACCAGAGTTAGAAAACCCTACATCATAGGCCTAGAGAGCAGTATTCTAAGGTCATCACGCAGACCCTCGTAGGACCGGTTGGTCTTACGCTCCTTGTCTGCAAATGTTGAGCCAACATAATTACCTAACCTTGTTAACTCATGGAGATACTCATCCACGCTACTAACTCCCTGCGACAGTCTCTAAACCTGATTTTCCATTACAATCCTCTGAGCAGAGGGGAGGTATCTAGCAAGGAATAACTTTGAGAACTACTCTATCGAGACATCCGTGAGTTGTCTCCAAACCAAGTGATGCAACTCCAACTCTTCCCACCACAATCTTGCCTCACCATCTAATATAAAAGTGGCTATGGTGGTCTTCTATCATTTCTCCGTTTTAGTTGCCGTCAATACTCTCTTAACCCGAGAGAGCCAATCTTTTGCCTGGGTTGGGGTTCCAGCCCTTGAAAACACTGGAGGGTGGAAGCTCATCACATGCTTGAGCCTCTTCTCCGTCGTTGTTCTTTGCAATAAAGGCTCTATAGCCACTCGTTACACGACTCCAGGTTCCTCAGACAAGATTATTTTCATTCCTAAATTGACATTCATGGGTTCTTTTCATGTTATAACGATGACGCACATGGAAGTGCTCACCACCCCTTAGAAAGAATTTGTCCACGAATTCTCCTAAGTAAGACCGACACTGTATTCTGATACCAAATTGTAACACCCCCATCCGTCACATGGAATACAACAGAAGGTCCGGTCGGGGCCCCACGCCACATACCACGGACAGTCAGCGGAGTTACGTATTAATATCAAAATACTACCATAGGAATTTGAATCCAAACTCAGAGCATTCTAGCAAAAAATTTTAAAATATTTATAATAACCCATTAACATTAACATGAATGTCCACTAATACCATAGTAGGAATGAAAGAACATACACAAAAGTCCCTTCCTTATGGCCTTACAATGAGTCTTATTTATATATGGTTTTTCGGACTCATCTTGGCTTATTATCTTGCATGTGCACTACTATTTTAGTAGGAAAAGTCGTATCATTGATTAAGGCTTCACTTAGCCATTGTTGCACTGTTTCGTCCCATTTTCATTTGCAAATTGCATTGGGATGCCGTGGGTAAGTACTGGGGCTCTCTCCGTGCGGATTTGGTTATTTTATGTTGTACATTGGTGCTGGGAGATTTTGCTCCAGCTTTGGTTTTTGCTGTGAATGTGGTTAGTTTTCCCCCAAATCAGGAATTCTGACTTGTGGAAAACGAACGGTCGTGCATTTCCTTAGCACACGCTTTATACAAAATCGTGTGTTCTCTGCAGTATAAACTGGAGAATTGACTAACCAGTGTGATTTCTTCATGAACGGTTTCTTCTGAACCGTGCGGGAAGGAGACATATGGTTTTCCTGTAGTTGTCTAGTTTTATAGCGCTCTAGGGTTAATCGTGTGATTTGTTCACGCACGGGCAGAAGTGCCCTTGACCGAGTAAAACGCACAGTTCCACCTGCTTGGTGGGAATTTCGGTGCTCTGTGGTAACCCATGCATTTTCCTTCACGCACGGGTGGAAGAGTCCGCGCGTGAGTAAAATGCACGGGTCAACTCATCTTCCTCCACAAGCTTTGTCCTGGAAGTTAATATCGCACGGTTAACGCACGGTCATGCGCCAAACCGTGTGTGACCATTTTTCTGACATACTCGTATTTAAGCTCAGGAGTTGATTGGAGCAGGACGATTCCGCCAGCTCTGCTCCTCTGAGCGGGAAAATCTTCCTCCAGCCATTTTTTCATCTCTCCTCCTTGGAGAGCTCGTCCAGCCACCATTCTTCCTCCAAACTTCACCGCAAGCAAAGATCATCCGTGATTTTCTTCCTCTCCATCTCAAGAGGAGCAATTAGAGCTCCTTCTTACAACCATTGGAGAGCTTTCCGGCGACTACCAACCTTCACGGATCATGAAGAAAATGGGGAAAACAACTTTTAAGTAGGTGACAACACTTCAAGCTTCCTCGTACGTCAACCATAGACCGAGCCCGGATGAAGACCGACATTATTGGACTCCGGCCAAAAATCATGGATAGCCTCCACGCATTGGATTGTAAATCTACTCTTTACTCTCATTTGGATGTTGTTTCTATGCTTTGGATGTTAGCTAAACTTGCTAGGAACTCTTAACATTGTTCATGGTGGTTTACTATTGCAAATGTTTTTGTTGTTCATAGTTTGGCTTTACTTCCTTTGCTTTCTTTGAGTTGTTGCTTAGTGATATGCCGCACTAACGTTTGTTAGGGGATGTCTTGGAGAAGAGGTGTTTTCGACCCTCAATGGTTATGATCACACGCCCTAACACTAATAATATTATTCCACCATTGCGAAGAGGTGAAGGTGACCTGCATAATTAATTTTAGTTGTTCTAAAATAAAAACTAAACCGCCAAACCTTTGTTGTGTTTGCAATCACTTTCCAACGAGGATGATTAGACTCCTAATCTGCACTTCTCGAGAGATTCGATACTCTGAGGATAACCCCCCCAGTTTATTACTTGACGACGATCAATGCACTTTTTGAGATTGCATCAAATTTTTGGCACCATTGTCGGGGAGTACAACAGTTGTGTGTATTTTTCTATTGGAAAAGTTGTTCAAGTGTTTTTGGCACATTGATTTTTTTGTGTGTGTTGTATGACAGATCCAAACCCCAGGGATAGAGGTGAAGATCTTGGAGTTGATCTTGTAACCACACGAGCGAGGCGAGCCCGCCGGCGTGTTGCTTCTGCTAAAGGAAGAGAAAGAATGGAAGATTTAGGTCAATGAGGAAATGGCCTCGGTGAACGGGTCGGTGAGGACTAGGAGGAGGTCCGAACCTGCATTAGGACAATGCACGACTTCACAACCCCTACCGTGGGATGTGTTTACCCTGGTTTCGTCCCGAATGAACCACCAGTTCAAGATAAAGCCTTCCATCCTCAACAAGATAAAGCCCGCCATTCTCCGAGACTTGTGTCACCTTCCGCTACACCAGCATTACAGATGACATGGTGTAGCTAAGGCTGTTCCCATTTTCGCTAATGGATAAGGCAAAAACCTTGCTTCGCACTATTGCTCCCAGGACTGCGACTACATGGGAGGCTCTTTCCTTAAAGTTATTAGCCAAAATCCACCCGGTGGACAAAATAGTGAATGCTCGAAGGGAGATAACCACCTTCCGGCAGCTTGACAAGGAAACATTATTTGAGGTCTGGGAAAGATTTGCTGATCTGCAGCGTCGATTCCCCAAGTACGGTTGTGAGCCATGGAATTTGGTTGAAATTTTTAATTTTATTTTTAAGCCTAATTACAGGGCCATGATCGATGCGCCGGCTTAAGGCTCTATCATGAACTTGACTCCTAACGAGGCTTTGCGGCTCCATCGTGATATTGTTTTTCTTAGCACGTAATGGACTGCTGGAAGAAATGCACCTAGGGGTGCAAGAAATTTTTTCGAGGTAAATACGGTGCAGCCGCAAGCTGAGGCGAGCAATCTTACTGTGGATGGAAGGATGTTGCTAACAGGATCGACCCCTCCTCCAGCTCTGGTGATGGCTATTTCATGCCAGGTTTGTGGAAACCTCGGCCATCATACATATGAGTCCCCAGTTGGAGAAGCTTTTGCTGATCCCTCAGGTATATCTGCTGACGAGAGTGTGAACTTTCTAAATAATCAGAACTGCGCTGCTCCTTATAACAATGCTTACAACCCGAATGTGAGAAATCATCTGAATTTCTCCTAAAACCAAAATTATCCCGGTCAAAAGTAGCAGGTAGGCCAACATTAGTTTGATGCTCAAGCTTATAATAGCCAACAATGACCGCCGCAATCGGGTTATAATCAGAACGCGCAGGGGATACGAAAGAGTGCATAAGAAAAGATGATGGAGAAATTCTTTGAGATGGCTCAATCCAACATGGCCATTCAGATCTCCTCCATGAGAAACTTGGAGATGCAGCTGGGGTAACTGGCCCATGTGTTCTCTGAGCGTACTCGCGGCGCCCTCCCGAGCGACACGGGAAAAAATCCCTGTGAGAAAGGGAAGTGTGTTGGGGAGACGGATGAGCGTATTAAAAATGTAGTGGTCGTGAAGTGTGAAATAAATGAGGTAGAAACAGTGGCCCTATGTGATTCTGGATCATCTTGTAACATTCTTGCTTTGCAGAATGTTGAAAATTTTAATTTAAATATTGAGTTGAATGTCCGTAAATCACTCGTGCTAGCCGATTGGTCGGTAGTGAAGACTGACGGTTAGACAAAGGAGATGGAAGTGATATTGAACGGGGCTGTGGTGGTCACTGATTTCCAGGTGCTGGGACAAATGGGGAATGCATCAAAACCCATCTTAGGGGTCCCCTTCCTGAAAGTTTGTGGGGCAATGTTGTAGTTTAATGCGAGAGGCGTCACCTTGGCATCCAAGGTTGATTCACCTTTACTGTTTTCCCTTCCCTCTATGATTTCGATCGAACCCGGAAAACTGCAGGATTTTAATGTTGGGTTATCTGACGGTTTGCCTAGTGTTGTTGAGATACGTGTGCTGTAGAAAGGGGAAGATAGGGCGGTGAAAGTTGCAGAAATGTTGAAGATAGTTGAATGGGAAACAAAAGCGGACTTCCATGGAGTGCATCAAGTTGCGGATGAGAAGGGTTGTGAGTGCAGTGGAAGGCATGTTGGTGAGACTATGGAGCAGTGCACGGCTGTTGAAAGCGTGCATAAATTAGAATAAAAAACTTATATTGAGGAAAATGATTTGTGTAAAACTGTAAAACAGGTTGCATGGGCTGATCTATCACCTGCCATGGGTGAGGAAAGGATGCCTCAGGATAGAAAAGCTAGAGCTACCTCTGAATTGGATGGAGTGGCTGTACCACCATGGAGATCTCCATTCCTTGAATTTCGAAAAAAGAACTGCGAACGTTCAAGGCGTTGGATTTTTCCCGCCGACGCGAGAAGGAAGAGGAGAGGGGCAGGGGAGATTCGTCTTCCCTGGGCCCTAAATCTTACTCTTATCCCTTGTCTCGCATGTCAGGGGGGATCTATAACAAGTCAACAGTTTGCTGAGATGTGAATGATCTTCGCGCCCCACTTTCTAGTATAATTTTTACTAAATGTTGTGTGTGAAGTTTTAGACTTAATCATTGCGTACTGCACTTATGCTCTTAAACTATATATAAAACAACTAATACAGGTATTTGGTCCACCTTAAGGACGGTAAAGAAGTGTGGCTCCTGGGAGACAACCCATTATTTTGTTTTTGTTTTTTTGCATATTCTTTAATATGGATTGCTGTGCTTGGAGGTATTCTTTTTTGTAGGTTGAGTTCATTCGGTTCGTGGACTTTCTACTTCAATTAATGCCAATCTTCTTGTATACTCATTTCTGAGAATTGGGTAACTCCTTCTCCTTACTTGATTTTTAATTTCATGATCACATTGCTGTGTTAGGATGTTTAGGTTTGTTCTGGTGGGGAGAGTTATGCGGGGTACTAATGCACGTGCATTAAACTATTGTCATACTAGAAGAATATATTAATTTGTTATTTATGATGATTGGCATTTCATACGACTGCACCACACTTGAGCGCGTGCTTGAACAGGAGTACGTCGTGAGTTTTATCATCACTAGTGTGTGATTTGGAAAATTTCAGCACTAGCCTAGGATTGCGAGGCAGAGTAAAATGTTGCCTCCATGAGTGCTCCTAATCGAGTGCTCACGTCTCATTTAGGAATGCGTGCAGAATTAGATTCTTTTTATGCTCATAGCGTATTTTATTTATATTGGCGAAAATCTTGTTTATTCTACTATCCTACGTCGAATCTGGTGTGAATCAAACGGTAGCGTAGGGATGTGTGTCGACATCGCTAGCCTGGTATTTCCCGAGTCGAGAGGAAGGATTGTCTTTCTTGATGGCTAAGAACATGCCCCTAGCTACTCTCGAAGAATGGGTGCATGGTAAGTCAAGTACGTGTGTGATGTAGGCTGTCAATTTATTCTAGTTTCAGACTTGTACCATTCTCGACGTCTATCCGTTGCTATCAACATTGAGCTTGTCCCTTCATTTGGCATCCCTATGCCTCACTTCCAAATCCATATAGCCTTTCCAACTTGCACACCCAAATGTGGTCGCTAGGTTGGTTTGTTTTATTGTAGTTTTGTATCTGTTATGTTTGGCTTTTATGCCGGAGCTTTGTGCCGCTTGTGGTGTTGCGTGTTTTCGACTCGTTTTGGTTATTTGGTTAAATTAAAAAAGAAGAAAAAGAAAAAAATTGAAATGAAAATTCCCAATGTGGAATAAAAATAAAAATAAAATTGTTGTAGAGTTATGGTTTTATGGTTGTGAAATTTTGTTGTATTATGTTCGTTATGGGTGTGCACGCACCGTTTAAAGTCCTAGTTTGTTGGTGCGCTGCATATTTTTGTCATTGCGTGTAGCTGTAAGTGTTTTCGGGGGGGGGGGGGTCTCATTTTGGGTGTGCGTATCCGTTGTGTTTATCTTTGTATACCCTGCCTTCTCCTAAGCCTCAATTATACTCCAAGTCATATAGTATCGCACTTGAGTCAAACTAGTGTCGTGGAGAGAGTGTGAACAGGCGAGCTTTTGGTCATCGACATTGGTGGATTCCTTTGGAGGTTATCCCGATCCCTTGCTTTGGCAATGCTCATCTCATTGTTTGTCTTCTTTCTCCTTACGTGTGACTAAATGATTCCCCTCAATTCTACAGTAGAGTAGTAATAATATTTTGATACGCCTTTAGAAATATATAGGATATTAGTGCATAATTAGAAATTCCTTCTACATTATTCCTATGAGCGTGAGCATGCGATTTTGTATGGTACTCCGCTGTGTAGTTAAAGGCCAGCTATGCTATTTTTCTCATCTGCATTAGGGATGATTTGCTCGAGACGAGCAAATGTTTAAGTCTGGTTTTGTGATGAGTCCGATTTATATAGGGTTTTTCGGACTCATCTAGGCTTATTATCTTGAATTTGCACTTATATTTCAGTAGGAAAAGTCGTATATTTGATTAGGACTTCACTTAACCTTTGTTGCACTGTTTTGAACCATTTTTGTTTGCGAATTGCACCGAGATGTCGGGGCTAAGTATTGTGGTACTCTCCGTACGGATTTGGTTATTTTATGTTGTATAAGTGTGCTGGGAGCTTTTGCTCAAGCTATGGTTTTTGTTGTGCAGTTGGTCAGTTTTTCCCCAAATCAGGAATTCTAACTTATGGAAAACGCACGGTCGTGTGTTTCCTTAGCCAATGCTTACTACCAAATTGTGCGTTTTCTGCAGGTTTCTTTGGCGGATTGACCAACCCGTGCAATTCCTTCATGTATGGTTTCTTCTGAACCGTGCGCGAAGGAGACACACGGTTTTCCTGAAGCTGTCTAGTTTTAAAGTGCTTTATGGTTAATCGTGTGATTTGTTCACGCACGGGCAGAAGTGCCCGTGCGCAAGTAAAACGCACGGCTCCACCTGCTTGCGAGGAATTTCAGCGCTATGTGGCGAAACGTGAATTTTCCTTCACGCACGGTAAGAAGCATCCGTTCGTGATTAAAATGCACGGGTCAACTCATCTTCCTCTACAAGCTTTGTCCTGGAAGTTAATATCGCAAGGTTAACGCACGGTCGTGCGCCAAACCGTGAGTGACCATTTTTCTGGCCTACTCATATTTAAGCTCAGGAGTTGACTTGAGCGGGACTATATCGCCATTTCCGCTCCTCTAAGTGGGAAAATCTTCCTCAAGCCAAATTTTCCTATCTCCTCCTTGGAGAGCTCATCCGGCCACCGTTCTTCCTCCAAACTTCACCGCAAGCAAAGATCTTCCACTATTTTCTTCATCTCCATCTCAAGAAGTGAATTTGGAGCTCCTTCTCAATGCCTTTGGAGAGCTTCCGGGAAACTACCAGCCTTCACGGATAGTGAAGAAGATGGGAAAACAACTTTGAAGAAGGTGACAACACTTCAAGATTCCTCGGATGTCAACCACCGACCGAGCTTAGATGAAGATCGATAACCTTCAACTCTGGCAGATAATCGTTGCTACCCTTCACACGTTGGGTTGTAAATCTCCTCTTTACTATCATTTGGATGTTGTTTCTATGCTTGGGATGTTTGCTAAACTTGCTAGGAACTCTTAACAATGTTCATGGTGGTTTACTATTGCAAATGTTATTGTAGTTCATAGTTTGGCTTTACTTCCTTTGCTTACTTTGGGTTGTTGCTTGGTGATACGCCGCACTAATGTGTGTTAGGGGATGTCTTGACGAAGAGGTGTTTTCAACCCTAAACGGTTACGACCATATGCCCTAATACTCCTCGGAGTATTCCACCATTGTGAAGTCTTGAAGGTGACCCGCATAATTAATTTTAGTTGTTTTAAAATAAAAACTCAACCCCCAAACATTTGTTGCGTTTGCAATCACTTTCCAATGAGGAAGATCAAACTCCCAATTTGCACTCCCCGAGAGATTCAATACTCGGAGGATAACTCCGCCAGTTTATTAATTGACGACGATTGGTGCACTTGCCGAGATTGCTTCACCTTACCACTGTTTACTTAGAAAATTAGTGTTTTATATACATCGGCACGCAGGCCGGCCACACATGAACATAAAACAGTAAACACTTTACTTTGGCCTTTAAGGGCCAGCACAACATCAAGGGCTTAAGACTGCTACTTTCAACAAGGCTCACCTGTTCCTGCATAAGAACAATCCATTGTACGATGGTAAAACAAGGCAATTGTCAGCTAAAGCTGACCAAACTATAACAAACCCACCCCTTACTCGGGGCTGCAGTGCTCCTTCCCTGCATTTCATTAGTATATCCAATCACGATATTGAAAGTACAAATTAAGCACACTTCACCATAGGAGTAGGCAGGCATGGCCACATACCCTGTGCTGTCAGGGAACATTCTCGGTGAATCCGGTCCATTCTGAGACTTCACCACCGCCCCCAGGACGGTAACCATAGTGAGCATTTAGGTCTTTTCGGCCGAAGACTAAGGCTCGCCCTCACTGTCGCCAGTAAGTGCCACGTACATTAGGTCTCTTTGACCGAACCACATAAAGCGGGTACGGTTCAGCTCAACCCATTGCTCACTTCACCATGTTAATTTAAGTCATCGACGTGGGTCAGCCTCCCTGATTCGCGATGTATTAATCATATAATAATTCATAACTTGTTTATGCCCAAGGTTGGCTCTCAGGCCATCAAGATGGGCTCCTAGAGATCTCAGCCCCATATACTGGCCCCAGGTCTCTGCGAGATAGACCTCACTATAGCTCTCTCATAGAGGTACCGCCGACAGTATCATTATTGTCGCACGGTACCTAGCAGAAATTGTTTTCTGCCCAGTTCTTCGGGTGCTCCTTGGGGTTAGTCCCCAAGGCTCCTTATTGCAATCTTATACGTAGAACTTGAAAAACAAACAGCACAGTGTCTTCTCCAGCGATACATGCATAATGAAAATATCACCAACCTTCACCAACCCGTACGGGTGGGCTTCACACATCTTGCATATGTCTGTACTTCGATTACGAACTCTATATGCAAAACTACAGGTATAATCCATATATACCAGAAGGAATACCTCATGCTCACCACACACTCGCGGGAGAGGGTTTCATATGCGAAAGGAAAAGGACATCATATGTCCAAGTTGAGAGTATTTACCCATTGCGATTTATGTTGTTCCATGCCAAAGATCTAGATGGATTGACGCGACCGCAAATACCTTGCCTCCCAAAATCCGGACTCGGCTTTTGAATTCGAGCTTCAGAACTCCAATGGATGTGGGATCTCTTACTTCTTCACTCTCCCTTCTCTCTATTACTTAGAAAAAGAAAGCTAATGAAGAAATGAGTTGGGATACCCTAAGTCCCGGCCATATACCCGCAGAGGCAGGCACAAGCCATCAGATCACTAAATAAAACCAGTTGAGGACCATGATTCCTCCAAGAATTCATTTTACGAGAGCTACCACCACGGGGTAGCCCAATCGTTTGGCTTCTCGAGGACGCCACCGCTCAAGGCTCCAATTAGGCATTGATGTGTGGACTCGTCATAACTGATATGCAACTTCCATGCTGTAGAAAGCTATCGCCGCACGGTAGTTTGCACGTTTGGAAGGAAAACACAAAACTACACTACAGCCCGCGGTAAGGTTAACGCCAAGCAGTAGCAACCCAAAAAGTTGTCAAAAAAAATTGCCAAAACTACCGCCAGCACAAATTCTACCGCCACGCGCTAGCAAGAGATGAGGCATTGAGAGCGTTGAGTGATCCGAGCTACCGCCATACGATATTCACTACCACTACGCAATATTGTAGAGCTCCATGCTTTCTCAAGAGCTCGACAAACACCCTAGTGAAATTATCGCGCCGTAACTAGCTACCGCTGGTGATGTAGGCCCGCTCTTTCGAACGTTTTGGGTGGCCGACAAATTAACGCGACGCTCTCGAATAATTCTCACGTTACACTCTAGCATTTAACGTAGCAACGATTCTATTAAAATTACTATTAGACTAACAATTTACTGGGGTTCGCAAAGCCCCTTAAGATAATACCAAGGCGATAGGCCAAGGTCCTCCCAAGCGAAAAAGAACCAACACAATTCGATCGAGCGAGTTGAACCAAAAGAGAAACCACCGAAAACAAAAGAATCGGGCAAGGGTGGTTCTCTCCCAATGAAATACAAATGAGGGCCGCCACGCGTCACTAACTTAAACAAAAATACGGTGAACAAGACAATAACTAACATAAATTAAACCACGAAAAAATCAAGCATTTCACAAGCCACGCTATTTTCCAATGCCACAAGAATTATCTAGGGAAGAGAAACACATAAGGTAGAAATTTTTGTTACCCCAACCGGATTGGATGAATCCGGTTTCACTTAACAAGAATCGTTCTTTAATCGGCACCACCAGACATACGCCGGAGGGAGAGAAACTCTTCGACTTCTTCGTGTCACGCTATATTTGGAAAATCCTGACCAAATCTTCTAAAGGTGGAAATAATATTCCAATTAAGGTAGGAGAGTGAAAAGGTGGCAAGATTGTGGATTATTTAAGGAATGAGATATTTCAAATTTGGTAGGTGGAAAATTTATGTAAGGGCATATGTTTTGAATATGGTAACTAAGGGGAATTATGGTAATGAATATTTTTGGATTAGGAAAGGGATTTTTGGAGGGGGGGGGGTCGGTTTTTTTTTGTTGGTGGTGGAGGGAGCTCGGGTTTGAGATGGTGGTGGCCGGTTTTATGAGGGGAAGTAGTGGTCGACCCTGGTGGTGTTGATGATTTCTCGGCTTGGAGGGATGGAAATGGGTGGTGGACGATTCTCTTGGTTGGAGAAGGGGACTCGGGTTTGGTGGAGTGTTGGAGGTGGTCGGCTAGGTGAGGAAAGGAAAGATGGCTCGGGTTTGCTAGGTTGTAAAGAGGTGATGAAGAAGGATAGGAAGAGAGGAGGCCGAGAGAGAGAGAGGAGAAAGGTGGCCGGCGGCCAAGAGGAAGAGGAAGAAGAATAGTGGCTGAAATTTGCCTTAGAAGGAGGAGGAGGATTTCAAACTTGAAATTCGATTTTCTTTTATTCATTCACTAATAAGAAATAATGGGGTACATGCCTATATATAGGCTACAACAAACACTCCAACTGGCTACATGCAGCCCAACATGAAAAATGAAATCTAAACTCATGATTTTATATCATAACCATGTAACAACTAATACATGAAATTAGACATGGAATAACAATGATAATTTTGAAATAAAATAAATAATAAAATATATTATTACTCCATCATAATTTATTAATATTTATAATTAATAAATTATAAATGGGCTTGAGCTCAAGACAGCTATTGTGGCGACGCTCTTCATGGTCATGTGTTAGTGCTCCATTGCTATCTTCAAGTAGTTGCCGGCCGTCGTATCCATTTATATCTACCGGGTCGCCATCATCGTCAGAGGGAGGACGCTCCTTGGCCACATATCGTGGGAAGTCGGCTCCATCAATCCTCCCCCTCTTTAAAATACTCATCATTGATGAGTATGCCTATGTGTACTCTCCTAGAAGGTCGTCGGCGGGGAAGAAGGACCTGCATGGAAAAAAGTGGTTATGGATGGACCTCAAATACATGTTAGCCAAAGAAGGAAAAAGAATTTCAATAACATCCACCTACGTACCTCCGATGGAGAACGATCCTAGAAAACTGTCACCACCCAACCCAATAGAAAGCATAGTGGAAAATATATATGGAGAGGTAGACATTACATGTGGAATTAAAGCATAAAGCGTAAAGTATGTAACTATGAAAATAAGAGTTATGCCCCACTCAGTGGAAGATTTTAAAAGGAATGTCATGTCACCAAACTTCCGTAAAATACATTAAGAATAGACTAACCAATTCTTTAATATTTTTAAAGTGCCCGGGGGCATCTGTTTAGGGGTGAGACAAACCCAAACCAAACCATTCACATAATGGTGGACGACTATTCAACACAACATCGCAAGTAATTTAAAGTACGCATTTAGAAGGGTCAATAAATTAAAAATGCGCCTAGTTAAATTAAAACAATGAGGGGAGAAACCATGTGCCACATGACTTGAATTAATAGTAAAGTATAATGGAATTATGTCCGGTGGAACATGTGCTTTAAGTTCAAAAATTAATGTAGTGGGTTCCAACGTTTTCATTTTAACTTTGGAATTAAATTTTGATTTAAAATTGTCATAATAAATAGTCAGTAGAAAACGTTCGTCACCAACTACGTTTGCCCACGTCCTTCTAAGTAAGCTTAACGGAAAGGCGGAAATAATAAACTTCTCTAAATATGAAGGGCTAGAAATGACTAAATAATCTACTCGAGCTAAGGGAATCGGAGGGAGAGTCGACAGGGTTGACTCCGTAGGGGGAACCAAGTCAAACTCAACGTTAAAGCATGGATTAAGCGTCTAAGAGAACGCTTCCGGTTGCAAGCCTTTAAAACCAAAAGTAAACTTGAATAGTGGATTCGTCCTCACAAAAAACTCATCCTCATTTAACTTTTCGCCCCAGAATGAATCCACCAAATCATTAGAAATTTTACTTAAGTCAAAAACAGTGATCGTCTCAATAGTAGGAAGATTCATATCCGATAAAATTTCCAAACTAACTCGGGCCTCAGGCGATGAGGTATCATCAACGAAAAGCCTATCGGGCCCTCAGTGCTACCGTCATCCAAAGATAATTTTTCCTCGCAGGGTAAATCTACTACAACATCACATCCTATATCGACCAATTCTTCCCATGAGGTAGGGACATCGTCTAAGTCAAAATATGGGGATTGACAAATCGAGTCCCGTGGAGTATATAAATTTGCTTGAATACAAAGCAGAGATGATATCGGCAAGGAACTAACTCCCAGATGTATCACACTAAAATTATCCCAAACTAAACAACCATCCCAAGGTCACTCTTCCAATACCATAAAAATATCTAATAAGCATGGGTCAACTAAAACTAATATCGGGCTCTAGCAAGTCATCACCTAAATCAGTAACATGTATGCTCTAAGCTTCGGATGACTCTACCGACTCTGCTGAAACGTCTTCTGACTCAGGGTCATCAGAAGACTCCATGACTAAAATATCGTTGAAGGGGGGTGGAGATGATTCCTCAAAAGAGAAATCCTCATCCAGGTCACTAGGGTAACCAATCTCCTCAAAGTCGCTACACTCGTCAGTGATAATAGCCTCGTCCTCAGTGATGGGCGGAATAATAGAATCAGCCTCAGACTAATCAGGGGAATTAATAACTAGATCTGACAGCTCAGGGGGTTACTCTAAGGAGACTACGGGGGTAGTAAGAATAGAATGATCGATAGTGCCAAACCCAGACGTGTCACTAGTCTCACGTGTCTTGATCGCCTGATTACCCACGATGATATAAACACTCTCATAATCATGTAGGGGTCTAGTGCCCTGGCGGGGAGAAGTAAACTTATGTGACGTCATAGTACGGGAGTACGGGGTATCGTACTGGTTCGGTGTAGGCATAATCATAGGTTGTGCCTCACTCAGATTATCATATGACTGAGAACGACAGTGGGAAGGGTAATACTCATCCGTTAATAGATTCTTCAACATATTCCAACCTACAGGTGAATTGTCGAGGGATGTCCCAAAACGTCTCTCCTCATTGAGCCAGATGGTCTGGGCTCGACTAAATAACTTAAGTCTTGAAACGGGAATCCTGTGGGATTCCCCAATCTGATATCTCTCAAAATAACGCTCTATAGCCTTCACCCAACATAAAAACTCTTGCGTTCAACCTAGCCCATCATAGGTCGGAGCAGGAACTCTAACATGCCTAGATGAGTGCGGTGCAACTTGATTAGCCTTTAGTTGGCCAATCAACCCATTAATCTCTTCCACTACCAGGCAATTGAATGGCTTTCTAACTTTCATGACGGAATCTAAAGGTTTCATTCGGGAAACGTGAACATCGTAGGCCATTTTTTTTAATTGGAGAAATATTTGAAATTTGGAATTTTAAATTGGAAATTTGAAATTTTGAATTTTGAAATTGGAAATTTGAAATTTTGAAATTTTGAAATTTGAATTTTGAAATTTGAATTTTAAATTTTGAAATTTGAAATTTTGAAATTTGAAATTTGAAATTTGAAATATTAATTTTGAATTTTGAAATTTGAAATTTGAAATTTGAATTTTAAATTTTGAAATTTTAAATTTTAAATTTGAATTTTAAATTTTGAAATTTTAAATTTGAAATTTGAAATTTTAATTTTGAATTTTTAATTTTGAAATTCGAAATTTGAAATCTAAAATTTGAAATTTAAAATTTAAAATTTGATATTTATTTGTTTTTTAATTTGAAATTTGAAATTGTCGAATTTCAATGCATTTCATGAAAACTAATTTTCGAAATATTGATCTGCAATGAAACGGGTGAGTGCGTAAGTACGTGCCACATAAGAGGGGGAGGAGTGCCAATTAGGAAATTAACGAGAACATCCCTCTGATAGCAAAATGATGTAGGCCCGCTCTTTCGAGCGTTTTGGGTGGCCGACAAATTAACGCGATGCTCTCGAAAAATTCTCACGTTACACTCTAGCATTTAACGTAGTAGCGATTCTATTAATATTACTATTAGACTAAAAATATCATAGGGTTCGCAAACCCCTTAAGATAATACCAAGGCGATAGGCCAAGGTCCTCTCAAGCGAAAAAGAACCAACACGGTTCGATCGAGCGAGTTGTACCAAAAGAGAAACCACCGAAAACAAAAGATTCGGGAAAGGGTGGTTCTCTCCGAACGAAATACAAATGAGGGCCGCCACGCCTCACGAACTTAAATGAAAAAACGGTAAATAAGACAATAACTAACATAAATTAAACCACGAAAAAATCAAGAGTTTCACAAGCCACGCAATTTGCCAATGTCACAAGAATTATCTAGGGAAGAGAAACACATAAGGTAGAAAATTTCGTTACCCCAACTGGATTGGATCAATCCAGTTTCACTCAACTAGAATCGTTTTTTAATCGGCACCACCAGACATACACCGGAGGGAGAGAAACTCGTCTCCTTCTTTGTGTCACACTATATTTGGAAAATCCCGGCGAAATCTTCTAAAGGTGGAAATAATATTCCAATTAAGGTAGGAGAGTGAAAAGGTCACAAGATTGTGGATTATTTAAGGAATGAAATATTTCAAATTTGGTAGGTGGAAAATTTAGGGAAGGGGATATCTTTTGAATATGGTAACTAAGGGGAATTATGGTAATGAATATTTTTGGGTTAGGAAAGGGATTTTTGGAGGGGGGGGGTGTAACGCCCCCAATTTTGCTCGACGATTTTATTTAAATGGGAAACATCATATTTATGACGTCGTGGCGTTACCTTTAACGTCAACATGACGACGCAATGTCGTAAAGGCATTTTCGCGTACATGCGGTCAAGTCGGCCGAATTCTTGTTGTAATGGGAAATTTTTGCATCTGGAATTTAAGTTAAGAAATTTTTGACTTGCTCGTCCAGTTTCGGCAGGATCCAAGCGATATTTGGGCCTCGGTGTTTTTCCGAAGTTTTGTGGAATTTATGTTCGTCGTAAACTTTGAAAATTTATATCTCGAGAATGGCTCGTCGGATTTAGGTTTTGGCTTTGTCGTTGGCATCATAGTGCCAGTTTTCGCCTATGGTGTGAGTTTCGTTTAATTCGGCGCATGTATGGGCCTCTGTTTTGAACTCGTGTCCCTTTGTTCAAATATTTCATTTCAAGAATTTGCGCTTTGTTATCTCGAGTAGCCCGTTTCAGATTTCGATCGAACGCCGTTTTGAGGGTCAAAACGGTGTCGTATCAAAATATAGTAAACATCTAATTTGTTTGTCTCGATGAGATCTACAACTTTCATGTTGGCCACTTTTAGATTGGAAGCCATCTTAGACCCCTATATTTGATTTTCCCGAAGCAACTCATGTCCAGCTCGGGTAAACTTGATCTACTCGAGTTCTAAGTCTTTTATCTCGAGTAGAATTGATCCACTCGAGTTCTATACCTATCTTCTTGAGTTCCAGATGATTATCTCGAGTTCCCAAGTCTCCATCTCGAGTAGTTACCTCCCTCTCGAGTCACCATCTTGAGTAGACTTCTCCATCTCGAGTAGACTCATTCCACTCGAGTGGTTCTGTACACTTAGAGTTAGGGCACCATTTTGAGGATCAAAACAGTGTCATGCGAAAAAATGGTCAGCATAAAATTTGTTCGTTTCGACGAGATCTACAACTTTCATGTTGAACACTTTTATATTTGATGTCATCTTAGACCTCTATTATCGCTTTTCCCGTAGCCACTGATAAATTACACGTTTTCTTGTATTTACACAAAAAAGTTTATAAGTACTTTTACATAATATATATATATATATATATATTTGGACTTAGGTTTGATCAGAACTTCATCTCCTCCGATTCTTTTCCTCCCGAACCAGAGCGGCGTGAGCGTGAGAGAGAAAATACTTCGTGAACCTTCCGGTGGCCGCCGACGGAGCTCCGGTGCTCGAAATCTTCAACCGAGCGTAGTTCTGGAAAGCTCTCATCGAGAGCTATGCCATTGTGGTAAATTTTTCCCCTTTATTTGAGTTTTATCGTTAGGGTTTTTCGGCCCTAACCCCCTTTTTCGACCATTTTTGTCTAGATTTCAACTTCCTCCATCCTCTTTTGCCCCGATCTGTGACGTGGACTTATTTGGAGAACTTTTCCGGTAAAATCAAGGCAAGTGGTGGTCTCCTCTCATTTCTCCTTGTCCGATTTGATGGTAATGGTTCAGTTTTTATGTTCTTTAAAATTTTCTGCACTTTGTCTTCCAAGTTATTGCTACGATTAACTTTTTTAGATGATCACTCGATGTTGTAAGATTTTGTCTTAGTGAACTTTATCTTGTCATGATATATTTAATCGTTCTTGAAGGGTCTTATTGATGGCTTTAAACGTCTTAGATTTCATTATTGAACGGATTAGTATTATTTAGGATTGTAAATCGTTCCTAAGGGTTGATCAACCATGTCTTGAAACTAGAAGTGTCAAGTAGAATCTGACGTGCCAAGTCCCGAGGTTTATTTCATGATGTTTCTTTGTTGCGGGTGTTAGTGGGCAAATCCACCGACCGCAAGGTTTGTATCCTTCATTAGTACCCCGTGGAACTCTACTGGGTTTTGGGCATCTGCGGTGATTGGTGGAGTGTGCAAGTCTCCCCCGCAGTTAGACGGATTTTAACATCTGTGAGGGGTGTATCTAGAGAAGTGACCACCCTGCCTGTGTTTATGAGTAGAGTTGACTACAGGTTGCTAATAAAGTTTTGGAGTATTCTCTCTTATGATTTAATCATGCTCTCCCCTTGATTCGGGTATCCTGCATGATTTGTTGTACGTGATGATTCACGTGAGTTCTTTACTTCTGATTTATTTCTTGCATTTTATTTTTGTACCTTACTTCAATACTGTTGGTCTTGGGTTGGTACCCCGTTTGACCTTTATTTTATTTTGTTTACTTCTCTGCCGCCATTTGTCCCTCTTGCTGAGGTGTTCTGTCTTTGGAATGCCTCAGGATCGCAGCATTAGCAGGTAGCGGAGCCGGTTTTGGAGCCCTTGCAGCAGCAGGTTGGCTGTGGTTTTTCCCCTCGCCATAGTGAGGTAGTTTGTTGTTTTAGTTTTCTTTGCCTGGTTTCAGACATATTCATACTGTGGGTTCATGTCAGGTTGTTGACGCCCACAGGATTGTTGATTTCTTTTGACACTTGCTAGCTGATGTGGTTTTTTTACGTTCGGTGTATATTACTTGCTCTCTGGGATGATTTATTGCTAGGATTGCATGTTAGATATTTTTAACCTATAAAACCCTACTATTAGAAAAGCATATGTGTCATCTCATTCAAAACTAAGCTACTACTTTCTATTTAGTGTAAAGACTTGATGGCGAGGATGCCCCGCCGTTTGCCTGTGCCGACATGGATCTCCATTTTGATCGCCGCCGCTACGTGTTCGAGGATATTGACGGTCGTTGCCGTAACCGTCGTCGCCTCCATCACATGGACCTCTCGTTTGATCGCCGTCGCTACATGTTTATTGATTTTGATGACCGTTGCCGCAAGCTTGAAGGTTTGGATTTTGCCGCGACATCCCCCGCCAAATCAATTTGCACCTATCTTTCGTCCCTCCTGGTACGAACTGCATGTAAACATATCATCGCCTTATGCCAGTGTCTATGAGTTGCATCACTTCCACGCCCGTTCACCATCGAGAGCATCTGACTGCGGAATTGTTGATTCTAATTTATTCTGGTTAGCCCCCGAGTGGATACCTTCGGGTTCCGTAATAAAAGTATTACATTGGAGCGCCGACCCTTTCGATATTTTCAAGAATTTTGGGTTTAATGCAATTTCTTTGGATTTTTACGATGCAATCGGTTTTTCACCGCATTTCAATTTTTCGGATTTAATTTTGCAAATCTGGTCTCCATATGAGCGGCTTTCTCTGACGTTTCTCTCTTCCACTTCAAATTCTCGTGGGTTGAGAAGTGAGATTTTTCCCGTGTCGCTCTTCCATTTGGGTTTCCTGGTTCTCGCATTGGATGGTAAGATTCGCACTGCTTTTCTTTTTGCTGACACATCTACGAGGTTTTCTACTGTACTTGTTTACGACAGGTTATGTTCTTTTGCGGATGCCCGCACTGCTTGTCCTGCCCCGTGGATGTCCGCTCTTGCTATGCTACCTGTGGATGTTGCTGTTTCCTGGTATTTCCTCCCTAGCCACTCATCGGTGATGAGTGATTTTGAGCGGGGGAGGATTGATGGCGAGGATGCCCCGCTGTTTGCCTGTGCCGACATGGATCTCCATTTTGATCGCCGCCGCTACGTGTTCGAGGATATTGACGGTCGTTGCCGCAACCGTCGTCGCCTCCATCACATGGACCTCTCGTTTGATTGCCGTCGCTACATGTTTATTGATTTTGATGACCGTTGCCGCAAGCTTGAAGGTTTGGATTTTGCCGCGACATCCTCCGCCAAAGCCGCGTCAAAATCTCTGCCGCATTAACGCATGAGATTATATTTTTATTGCTTAATTTCTGCATTTTAATTTCAGCATTTTATAACTAATTTCAGAATTTTATTTTTGTTCAATATGGCCTATGTTTAGCCATGGTTAATGCATTAGTGGCTAGGATTTTATTTTGATGAGATGAAGGGTGATGGAGTGGTGTAGCTTTTTATATATATGCTTGTATGTGGAGTGGGAGAGATAATAAAAGAAAAAAAAAGAGACCTAAGAAGATTTCGGCCCTTAGCCGCCCCCTCCTCCCGATTCTCTCGGCCAGGCCGAAACCCGCGCCCGACGCCTGGACAAGCCGCCGCTCGCTTGCTGCCGCCCCTCCCTCGGTGGTGATATTGCTGCTCCGGCTTCCTCCATCCTCCTCCGGTGTGACTCCGAAGAAGGCGGCTCGGCTCTTCCTCATCCGGTGCGACTCCGGTGACCCCCTTTTGGAAGTGTGACTCTTCCTACATTCTCTTGCTCCTCCTCTTCTCCTCCCCTCTAAACTCGGAGTTGGGTAACGATTTCCTATCCCTTAACTTTTGTGTGATATTCATCTTGTATGTGTGAGCATTTGGAGACATTTGATTTCAAAGTTTTATCCTAAATATTGAGCCACTAGCATTTACAAAAATTTGAAGTTGTATTGTATTCAACCGAATTTTTGCGAAGATTTCCGTAAGGGTAGGTCCCCTTGGACGTTTGCAAGCCGGGGTTTGTTTAGCCTTTGGTTTCGAGCGGATCAAGAGGATTTGGTATAACCTCGTATGATTTTGTTTTGAGGGTTGTAGCTTGGACTATTTTCCGAATCGAAGCTTTAGTCCGGAACGCCCTCGTTGTGGATGGAAATGATGTGTTGCGATGTTAGATGTATGGTTAGGATATGCTATTAGTGAATGTGTATGTTCATGCAGGTTTGGGTGGAAACTTCCCATTTGTGAGATCGCGCAATTACAAACGAAATGCTGCCGAAATTTCCAACTTTGCACGCGGACCACGTGTTCGTTGAAATGCCTCTTAGGTTGTTTTAGATGCTCGTTTGGTGTTCGCTTAAATTCACCATAGGAATTCCCTGTTGTTATTTTCAAATTTAGCATCGCGTAGGGGTGGCCTGCATCAAGACTTTCTATACTTATTGTAAATCTAGGGTTGCATAGTATGAGTTGTCCCTCAGTGACATTTATACTCTTGTAGAATATTAGAGTCAATTTAAACAAGTATCTTCCGCAAGCGTATAACTTGTATTTTAAACTGTGGACTAGATGATTCACTAAGCCGAGGGATACGGCTACCATCATAACTTAAACTGGATTTTATTCATAACCATTTATGTTTTCTTTTAAAATTGTAGAGTTTGGAGTCTTGCCTGAACGTCTGCAGTTATCCCCTACACGGCATGGCATCACGACGCGTATTTTCCCCTTGCTCTGTTATAATTAAATTGTTGGGAAAAATGCGGGTTGTGACAGTTGGTATCAGAGGGAGGTTGCTTGACAATTGGTCGGGCAACCTCCCCTTGTTAGTGTTAGTTGCTTAGTGTCATATCATACACACACCGATGTGTCATCAATATGTCTTGGCTGAAGCATGAACACTACACTCATAAGCATGATTACAAGTATACGGGGCATATTATGTAGTATGGGATGCATAATATGTGTTTGTATATGGATCCACCATAGGTGGCAACATGTGAGGGTTATGTAGTATGGGATACATAACCTCACCACATGAATGCCCATTAGCTCGTTTTCTTTTCGTTGCATGCAATATTATGTAGTATGGGATGCATAGCATTGCATGTGTACGCCGCTCATAACATGCATTAAGGCCTTTTATAGAAATCATAGCACCACATGCATAGCATAACATAACATGAGCACAACATGCAAGGCTAAAGATTTACTTGATGATATATGTAAACACATGATTTTAAATAAGAGTAAAGAATTTATGCATTCATATCATAGGCACATGAGTCAATAGGATGATAGGATATCATCCTGAGTAGGACATATCATCATCATATAATCCCAGAGCAAGTGACAGCTTTAGCAAGTGTCTTTCAAGTATGGTCTGAACTAGTTTTGTTTGCCCTAGTCGTAATCTAGGATTTTAATCGGGTTGTTCGTTTGCCTTTTTAGAAATGCCTCCAAAGCATATTGCGACGAGATCGACTCCCCAGTCGGAGGGTGAGTCGTCAGGTGCGTAGAGTGATGTGTTGATTGAGAGTTTGCGCCAGAGCAACGAGCCTCTGTCAAGGCAAGTAGTTGCGATGGAAACGCAAATTCAGTCATTGTTGTCTACCGCTCCAGCACGGCAACCTTCAGTGCAAGAGCCTGCCTTGGGTCAAGCCGTGCCCGATACCCCTGCTCCTCTGGTGGCCCCGGTGGCAATACCACCAGAAATGAATTTCATATCGCATTTCCAGCGATTGGGACCTCCCACCTACGACGGGAGTGCCGACTTTATGATCTTGGATGATTGGATCATCTCAATCGAGGAGATGTTTTCATATTCCGGGATTCTAGATGCCCAGAAGGTTATGATTGCAGCCTATTAGTTAAAAGGCCTAGCAAAGAGTTGGTGGATTCGTGAAAAGGAGAGTATGAAGGAAGGCTGTACCTAGGACTCTTTCAAGAAGAAGTTGCTGAAGAAGTTTCTGCCCTCGGTCGAGCAGGACCGTCTCATGAATAACTTCCTGCATTTGAAGCAGAGACAACTCACGGTGAGTGAATATGAGATTGAGTTCAGCAAGTTGAGTAGATTTGCTCCTGATTTGGTAGCTTCAGAGGAAGGAAGAGTGAAACGTTTCCTGGGAGGACTAAGAAGTGATGTCTAGCAGTGGGCATGCGCTTATGGAGCTGACAGTTATGCTGTGGCAGTGGAAGCCGCACTTAAAGTTGAAGCGATAAAAAATGCCAAGAACTGCGGTGAGGAAAGAGAAAAGTAAGGGTGTTGAGGATGGTAGGTCCAGGGCATCTGGCCCTTCTTCGAAGAAGAAAGGTAAGGAAGTGTGTAGTTTTTGTGGTCGTCCTGGCCACCCTTACGAAAGATGTTTCAAGAGAACATCCACCCTGAAGCAGCAGCAAGTGCACGCCATCCAATGTGCACCCAAGGGAGAGCTCGTGTGCTCGTTCTGTGCAAGGAAGGGTCATGATGTGAGTCAGTGCTGGATGAAAGAAAGGACATGCTTCCAGTGCGGGAAGAAGGGACACCAGAAATCTTCGTGTCCCCAGGCTCAAACCCCACTGCAGCTTGCCCCGCTTCGAGCTCTGCCACCACCACCAACCCTAGATAAAGGAAAAGGAAAGCTGAACGTGATGACTAGCGAGGAAGCTCAAAACTCTACGCAAGTTATTTCAGGTTAGCCCCAGTCTATTTTATCCATATTATTTATCGTTGTTGCCCTAGTTATCGTTCGTTTAGTTATGTATGTTACGGTTTTAGGGGAGTTTAAGGTGCGGAATAGGTGGGCGCACGTTCTGTTCGATTCGGGTGCCACTCATTCCTTTGTGGCCAGGAGGTTTGTTGATAAACATCGCCTGGATGTTGATCAATTGAGAGACTCCTTCGACGTCAAGCTTCCCTACGGTAATTCAGTGATATCCAATCAAGGAGTCCTGAGATGCTCTATTCATCTTGGCAATTTTCTGGCCCTTGCGGATCTGATAATTTTAGACTTGGCTGATTTTGATGTGATTTTGGGCATGGACTGGCTGTCCAAGTATGATGCAGTCATCCAGTGCAAGGCAAAAAGACTGGACTTCAGGATGGACAATGGCCAACCTATGAGCGTTTATGGATTTTAGGACAGAGTTTCCCCTGTAATTTCTGCGGTACGTGTTATAAAGTCTGGTTGCGAGGCGTTTTTAGTTTCTATTTCTGCTCTGGAAACAGCTTCTGTTACACCACTCTCGAGGATGTCACGGTGGTGCGAGAGTTTCCAGATGTCTTTCCTGATAGTCTTCCAGGACTTCCTCCTGAGAGAGAGATTGAGATCGTGATTGACCTCGAGCCAGGCACTCGTCCCATCGCCAAAGCACCGTACCACATGGCTCCGCGTGAGTTGGATGAGTTGCGTACTCAGCTTGATGAGTTGCTGAGGTGTGGTTTTATTAGACCAAGTTCTTCTCCGGGGGGTGCTCCGGTTTTGTTCGTAAGGAAGAAGGACGGATAGATGAGGCTTTGCATCGATTATAGGGAACTAAATAAGGTGACCGTTAAGAATAGATATCCCCTGTCAAGGATCGATGATTTGTTCGATCAGTTGCGTGGTAGCTCGGTATTTTCAAAAATCGATCTTCGCTCAGGCTACCACCAGTTGAGGATTCGTGAGGAAGATATTCCCCGAACCGCATTCCGTTCACGTCATGGACATTATGAGTTTTTAGTGATGTCTTTCGGTTTAACCAATGCACCCTCTGCTTTCATGGATTTGATGAATAGGGTATTTAAGGATTTCTTGGACCGATTCGTTATTGTGTTCATAGATGATGTCCTATTGTATTCCCACAATGTTGAGGAGCATACTCAGCATTTGCGTTTGGTTTTGTCGACCCTGAGGGAGCATAAGCTATATGCGAAGTTGAGCAAATATGAGTTCTGGCTACCTCAGGTGTCCTTTCTGGGTCATGTTGTAGGCAAGGACGGTATTTCTGTAGACCCGACCAAGATTTCTGCCGTGATGGAATGGGAAAGACCTTCTACACCTAAGGAGATTAGGAGCTTCTTAGGCCTCGCTGGCTACTATAGAAGATTTGTGGAAGGATTTTCGGTGTTGTCTGCTCCTTTAACTAGACTTACTCAGAAGAATAATGCATTCATTTGGAGTGATAAGTGTGAAGAGGCTTTCCAAGAGTTGAAGAAGAGACTGTGTACTGCCCCAATTTTAACCTTACCTACTGAAGGACTCGAGTATGCCGTGTACGTCGATGCGTCACACATCGGACTTGGTTGTGTTTTAATGCAAGATGGTAAGGTGATCGCGTATGGATCGAGGTAACTAAAGATTCATGAGAGAAACTATCCTACGCACGATTTGGAGTTTGCTACCGTAATTTATGCGCTGAAGCTGTGGCGACACTTATTGTATAGCACGCTGTGCAAGATCTATATGGACCATAAGAGTTTGAAGTATGTCTTCACTCAGAAGGAACTAAATCTACGCCAGCGTCGGTGGTTAGAATATGTGGCGGATTATGAAGTAGAAATTCTTTATCATCCGGGAAAGGCCAATGTAGTAGCTGATGCTTTGAGTAGGAAGACCGCTAAAATTTTTAATCTATCGGTACAGTCCTTAGTAGAAGAATTCTTGTTGATGAACATCGAGATTGGGAGTAGTTCTACGCCTGCTAGTTTGGAAGTATAAGCGCCCTCTTGGATTTCCCTTACTATGGTGCACCAAAAGGATGATCCGAAATTGTTGCACCTCTGGAATAGAACTGAGAAAGGAGAGTTACCTGATTTTTCTTTGGACGAGCTAGGTACTCTGAAATATCGGGGTAGATTCTGTATTCCTGACATGGGTGACATCCGAGCTAAAATTTATGAAGAATCTCATGGTTCTAGTGTTTCCTATCATCCTGGTTCCACCAAAATGTATAAAGATCTAAAGCAAATTGTTTGGTGGGTAGGATGAAGAGCGATATCGCAAAGCTTGTATCAGAATGTTATACGTGTCAGCGTGTCAAGGCTGATCATAGAAGGCCTGGTGGTAAATTGACACCTCTTGATATTCCAAGTTGGAAATGGGAAAGTATTTCAATGGATTTTATCACCGGTCTACATAAATCTCCCCGTGGGCATGACTCAGTTTGGGTGATAGTCGACAGATTGACAAAGTGTGCCCACTTTGTTCCGTTTAAGATTGGGCATTCGATGAAGAAGATAGCTGAGCTATATCTGGAAGAGGTCATTAGGTTGCATGGAGTGCCTGTTAGCATTGTATCAGATCGGGACTCCAAATTTACGTCTCGCTTTTGGAAGAGCCTGCAAGAGGGGTTGGGTACCGACTTGAGGTATTCCACCGCCTATCATCCGCAGACGAATGGGCAAACAGAAAGAGTAAATCAGATCGTGGAGGACATGATTAGGTGTTATATTTTGGATCATGGTGGTGCTTGGGATGAGCGTCTCAGGCTCATGGAGTTTGCTTACAATAATAGTTATCAAGAGAGCTTGCAGATGGCCCCGTATGAGGCCTTGTATGGGAGGCGTTGTAGGACTCCCTTATTTTGGGCAGAGGTTTGTGAGAGACAATTGCTAGGTCCGGAAGCCCTTGAGGAGATGAATTATGCGGTGACTCATATTCGAGAGAAGCTTCATGTAGCACAAGAGCGCTATGAGAAATATGCTAATCGACGAAGAGTCGATTTGGAGTTTGTCGTTGGGGACTTGGTTTTTCTGAAAGTTTCTCCGATGCCAGGAGTAAAAAGATTTGGAAGGAACCACAAGTTGGACCCCCGGTATGTGGGACCTTTTCAGATTTCGGAGCGCATCGGAGTGTCAGCTTATCGACTGGATTTACCTGCTACCTTCCCTGGTGTCCACGATGTGTTCCATGTGAGCCAGTTGCGGAAGTGTGTTCGTAGTGATCGTCAAATTCTTGACTCGGTGCCCCAAATTCAGCCCAATCTGTCGTATGTGGAAGAGTCTGTCCGTGTTTTGGAATCTCAAGAGCGTGTCTTGCGAAGGAAGACCATCCCCATGGTTAAGATTCTTTGGAGAAATCAAGTCGTCGAGAGCGCGACGTGGGAATTTGAATCAGTAATGAGAGAATCTCATCCGCACCTCTTCTCTTAGTTTTGGGTACGTCGATATGATTTCAGTTACGTTTGATTTTATCATTTTGAGTTGGTTTTGGAGTTGTGTTAAGTTTCGGGACGAAACTTCTTTTTAGGGGGAGTGACTGAAATGCCCCCGATTTTGCTCGACGATTTTATTTAAATGGGAAACATCATATTTATGGTGTCGTGGCGTTACCTTTAACGTCAAGTTGACGACGCAATGTCGTAAAGGCATTTTCGCGTACATGCGGTCAAGTCGGCCGAATTCTTGTTGTAATGGGAATTTTTTGCATCTAGAATTTAAGTTAAGTAATTTTTGACTTGCTCGTCCAGTTTCGGCGCGATCCAAGCGATATTTGGGCCTCGGTGTTTTTCCGAAGTTTTGTGGAATTTATGTTCGTCGTAAACTTTGAAAATTTATATCTCGAGAATGGCTCGTCGGATTTAGGTTTTGGCTTCGCCATTGGCATCGTAGCGCCAGTTTTCGCCTATGGTGTGAGTTTCGTTTAATTCGGCGCATGTATGGGCCTCTGTTTTGAACTCGTGTCCCTTTGTTCAAAAATTTCATTTCAAGAATTTGCGCTTTGTTATCTCGAGTAGCCCGTTTCAGATTTCGATCGAACGCCGTTTTGAGGGTCAAAACGGTGTCGTATCAAAATATAGTAAACATCTATTTTGTTCGTCTCGACGAGATCTACAACTTTCATGTTGACCACTTTTCGATTGGAAGCCATCTTGGACTCCTATTTTTTATTTTCTCGAAGCAGCTCATGTCCAGTTCGGGTAAACTTGATCTACTCGAGTTCTAAGTCTTTTATCTCGAGTAGAATTGATCCACTCAAGTTCTATACCTATCCTCTCGAGTTCCAGATGATTATCTCGAGTTCCGAAGTCTCCATCTCGAGTAGTTACCTCCCTCTCGAGTCACCATCTCGAGTAGACTTCTCCATCTCGAGTAGACCCATTCCACTCGAGTGGTTCTATCAAGTTAGAGTTCGGGCACCGTTTTGAGGGTCAAAACGGTGTCGTGAGAAAATATGGTCAGCATAAAATTTGTTCGTTTCGACGAGATCTACAACTTTCATGTTGAATACTTTTCGATTTGATTTCATCTTAGACCTCTATTATTGGTTTTCCCGTAGCCACTCATAAATTACACGTTTTTTTGTATTTAGACAAAAAAATTATAAGTACTTTTACATAATATATATATATATATTTGGACAAAGGTTTGATCAGAACTTTATCTCCTCCGATTCTTTTCCTCCCGAACCAGAGCGGCGTGAGTGTGAGAAAGAAAATACTTCATGAACCTTCCGGTGGCCGCCGACGGAGCTCCGGTGCTCGAAATCTTCAACCGAGCGTAGTTCTGGAAAGCTCTCATCGAGAGCTACGCCATTGTGGTAAATTTTTCCCCTTTCTTTGAGTTTTCTCGTTAGGGTTTTTCGGCCCTAACCCCCTTTTTCGACCATTTTTGTCTAGATTTCAACTTCCTCATCCTCTTTTGCACCGATCTGTGACGTGGACTTATTTGGAGAACTTTTCCGGTAAAATCAAGGCAAGTGGTGGTCTCCCCTCATTTCTCCTTGTCCGATTTGATGGTAACGGTTCAGTTTTATGTTCTTTAAAATTTTCTGCACTTTGTCTTCCAAGTTATTGCTACGATTAACTTTTTTGGATGATCACTCGATGTTGTAAGATTTTGTCTTAGTGAACTTGATCTTTTCATGATATATTTAATCGTTCTTGAAGTGTCTTATTGATGGCTTTAAACGTCTTAGATTTCATTATTGAACGGATTAGTGTTATTTAGGATTGTAAATCATTCCTAAGGGTTGATCAACCATGTCTTGAAACTAGAAGTGTCAAGTAGAATCTGACGTGCCAAGTCCCGAGGATTATTTCATGATGTTTCTTTGTTACGGGTGTTAGTGGGCAAATCCACCGACCGCAAGGTTTGTTTCCTTCATTAGTACCCCGTGGAACTCTACTGGGTTTTGGGCATCTGCGGTGATTGGTGGAGTGTGCAAGTCTCCCCCGCAGTTAGACGGATTTTAACATCTGTGAGGGGTGTATCTAGAGAAGTGACCACCCTGCCTGTGTTTATGAGTAGAGTTGACTACAGGTTGCTAATAAAGTTTTGGAGTATTCTTTCTTATGATTTAATCATGCTCTCCCCTTTCTTCGGGTATCCTTCATGATTTGTTGTACGTGACGATTCACGTGAGTTCTTTACTTCTGATTTTTTTCTTGCATTTTATTTTTGTACCTTACTTCAATACTGTTGGTCTTGGGTTGGTACCCCGTTTGGCCTTTGTTTTATTTTGTTTACTTCTCTGCCGCCATTTGTCCCTCTTGCTAAGGTGTTCTATATTTGGAATGCCTCAGGATCGGAGCATTAGTAGGTAGCGGAGCCGGTTTTGGAGCCCTTGCAGCAGCAGGTTGGCTGTGGTTTTTCCCCTCGCCGTAGCGAGGTAGTTTGTTGTTTTAGTTTTCTTTGCCTGGTTTCAGACATATTCATACTGTGGGTTCGTGTCAGGTTGTTGACGCCCACAGGATTGTTGATTTCTTTTGACACTTGCTAGCTGATGTGGTTTTTTACGTTCGGTGTATATTACTTGCTCTCTGGGATGATTTATTTCTAGTATTGCATGTTAGATATTTTTAACCTATAAAACTCTACTATTAAAAAAGCATATGTGTCATCTCTTTCAAAACTAAGCTACTACTTTCTATTTAGAGTAAGGACTTTCTATACTTATTGTAAATCTAGGGTTGCATAGTATGAGTTGTCCCTCGGGGACATTTATACTCTTGTAGAATATTAGAGTCAATTTAAACAAGTATCTTCCGCAAGCGTATAACTTGTATTTTAAACTGTGGACTAGATGATTCACTAAGCCGAGGGATACGGCTACCATCATAACTTAAACTGGATTTTATTCATAACCATTTATGTTTTCTTTTAAAATTGTAGAGTTTGGAGTCTTGCCTGAACGTCTGCAGTTATCCCCTGCACGGCGTGGCATCACGACGCGTATTTTCCCCTTGCTCTGATATAATTAAATTGTTGGAAAAAATGCGGGTTGTGACAGGGGGGTCAGTTTTTTTTTATGGTGGTGGAGGGAACTCGGGTTTGAGATGGTGGTGGCCGGTTTTATGAGGGGAAGTAGTGGTCGACCCTTGTTGTGTTGATGATGGCTAGGCTTGGAGGGACGGAAATGGGTGGTGGTCGATTCTCTTGGTTGGAGGAGGGGACTCGGGTTTGGTGGAGTGTTGGAGGTGGTCGGCTAGGTGAGTAAAGGAAAGATGGCTCGGGTTTGCTAGGTTGCAAAGAGGTGATGAAGAAGGAGAGGAAGAGAGGAGGCCGAGAGAGAGAGAGAGAGAGGAGAAAGGTGGCCAGCGGCCAAGAGGAAGAGGAAGAAGAATAGTGGCCGAAATTTTCCTTAGAAGGAGGAGGAGGATTTCAAACTTGAAATTAAATTTTCTTTTATTCATTCACTAATGAGAAGCAAAGGGGTACATGCCTATATATAGGCTACAACAAACACTCCTACTGGCTACATGCAGCCCAACATGAAAAATGAAATCTAAACTCATGGATTTATATCATAACCATGTAACAACTAATACATGAAATTAGATATGGAATAACAATGATAATTTTTAAATAAAACAAATAATAAAATATATTTTTACTCCATAATAGTTTATTAATATTTATTATTAATAAATTATAAATGGGCTTGCGCTACGGACGGCTATTGTGGCGACGCTCTTCATGGTCATGTGTTAGTGCTCCATGACCGTCTTAAAGTAGTTGCGGGCCGTCGTATCCATTTATATCTACCGGGTCGCCATCATCGTCAGAGGGAGGACGCTCCTTTGCCACATGTCGTGGGAAGTCGGCTCCATCAGCTGGCTGGTAACCCCTAGTGAAGCATCTCACGCCTCAAGAAATTTGGGGTGTTACATGTGCGAAGCTAGTGATACTGTCGTAGGTGCTGTTCTTGGCCAATGCATAAACAAGTACTTTCACCCCATTTATTATGCTAGCAAGACGCTCCTTCCGCACAAGGAAATTGATGCAGGCCAAAATATTTCGACGAATTAAACACTACGCCTTCTTATGTTTGACAATTATATTAAATACGCAGCGAATAATATTATCTCTAAAACAATTATACTGACTACTCAACTAATTTAGCAACACACAAAACAAAGGGATGCAACCCCTTTTATAGATTGAACAAGTGCTATAGGCCAATGTTCGCTCAAGCGAAAAGGACCCACACGATCCGGACAGTTAGCAATTCAAATTAAATTTTGTGCAAATAATTCACAATTCCAATTAAAGAAAATTCTGAGCTAAATTAGTGAATAAAATGAATTCCTAAATTCAATCCCAAATAAGTTAATATGATGGTTGCCAAATCAATTGAACACCAAAGAAAATCAAGGCTAAGAAAGAACTATTTCTACAAGCGTTCATGAAATTCACCTATTCTAAGTTATACGAAAAATATTCGGAATATCAATGCTTACAAATCAGATTTAAATTACGCACAACATTCAATATAAATTAGGATAATTTACTAGCCTTCTATTCCACCAATACCTCACAAATTTATAGAAGAAATCACACAAAGATGGTTAACAAATCGTTACCCAATCCCAAGAAAGATTCGTCCACAAGATGAGTGGAGGAGGCTCACAAGATGGTGGTTGAATCTATATCCATGCGACTCCATGGATCCGCACCGGACGATGAAGACGCGAGCCATTTTCCTTTGCAAAGCCCTAGGTGAGGGAGAAACTTGAAGTCCAATATATATGCAAAGAGGGGAGAGGAAAGGTGGTCAGAATATTGCCAAAGTGGAAGGAGGGGCTAGTCGGTTATTATTTTTGATGAAGTTAGGTGCTCGGGTTGTGTGGCGGAGAGGGTGGAAAGAGAGGGGGTGGCCAGTTTTGCAAGTAGGGGAGGAGAGGTTGGCCGAGAGGTTGAAGGAGAAAGAAAGGGCCGAACTTGGAGAGAGGGAAAAGGGAGGCTGAAAATTTGGAGGAGGAGGAGGGAATAGGAGGTGGTCGAACCACTAAGAGGGAGAGAGAGGGAGGAGGCCGACGACCAAAAGAGGGTGCAAGTGAAAGGGGGGACGAATTTTCTCAAAGGGGGAGAGAGAAAGGAGTGGGGAAATTAAAATTTTGAATTCTTGGATTCAATTTTTCATTCTTCTCTACTAAGATCCTTCATAACATAGCTATATATAGCCTACACCACTCCATCTCCTCCACTTCAAAATTCAAAATGAAACTATGATGGTTATATGCATCCATTACGAAATAAAAACAGTATAAAATTTAAATGCATGAAATTAAAATACTCTTGATTGTTATAGGAACCCATCATTACATGAAATTAAAACAATAATGAAATTCTTGGAAATAAAATTGCTTAAATTAAAAATCTCATTAAATAGAAATTGCTTAGATAATAATTGATTAAATATATAATTATAATTATATATTTTATTTAATGGCAGTGGCGGACGTCGTGCAAAACATGTAGCGGCTATGGCGGCGGGCGTCGTGGTAGAAATCTCATCCTCGAGCTTGCGGCAACGGTCGTCCCAATCCACAAACTCTCTCAGATGGGGATCAATGGCAACCACATCAGTAATGTTGTTGGAACACCCTATTACTAATTTGGGTAAGGATCACTATGCTTGTCTTAGGAATCCCAGTTGACCTAGTTGTATAGTTAAGAAGGTCAACATTAGAATGAGTCTAGGGCTTAGAACTTAGGTTTGGAACTGCCCCCAGGATCATTCGAAGATCAAGGTTGAAGAGCTAAGTCTAAGGCAATTTTCGTCGAGCTCAGGTCGACGAATCGTCGAACTCCGTTCGACGCTCTCTGAGCTCAACTTCAATAAATCGTCGAGCTCCGGTCAACGATCTTCGAGCTAAGATCGACTATCTGCTTTTGGCTTAGTCGTCGAACTCCCCTCGACTATCTTCTAGCTCAGTTCGACGATCCCTCCCTGAAGTTATTTCTCAGGTCTCTGAGCTCGGTTCGACGATCGTCGAGCTCAGATCGACGTTTTTCTGTCTGCTTGTCCATTTCATCTCTGAGCTCAGTTTGACGATCGTAGAGCTCTGATCGACATTTTTTTTGGAGAGATCGACGCTTCCAGGAATTCAAATGTTGCTGTTCTTTGGAATGTTTTTGAATATTATCAGCATTTATGTCAAGAGATCTTCTAGCCGTTTGTCTTTATTCTGGAACAAGTTTCAAGGAATTATTCAGAGAATGTTTGCTGGACTTTCCTCTAGAAGACAAGACTCTTTTTGGAAGACATTTATGACTCCCAACGGCTTTCTTGGAAGAGAAAAACTTCAGAAAATTTTAATTCCTCTCTCCTGTGTTTTAAGATATACAGAATACACAAGAGAAAAGACATACAGAGATTGACAAGAAAGAAAGTGAACACACAGAATAGAGAATACTGATAGCAGAAGAACAACAGAAGAACTGTGACTCCAAAAATCTTCTTGCTGACTGAAAAGTGTTCACAATCTCATCTCAGAACTCCAGACACCTTATTTTCAACCTTCTTGCTGAAACCATCCTGTGCTGGAGATCAAAGTTCTGAAGACCTATCACCCTAGAGCAAAGTTTCTTTTCCTGAACCTTTCTACATCTCAGGGGGAGCTTTGACATCATCAATCCACTTGTGCTTCTCTCATTTGATTGAGAACAGAGAAGACACCCTTCACTCTTATTTTTCTTTTCCTGCTGTAAAAGGGTTCTTGAACTCCCTTCAAAAGTTGTTTGGTTCTGAGAGCCTTGTCAAAACTCAGTGGTGGCAAGACACCTTATCAAAAAATCTAGTTTTGGTTTTTGGGCACCTTATCAAAAGCTCATTGGTGTCAGGACACCTGATCAACTCATCCTGAGTGGATTCCTACCAAGGGTGGTAGAAGAGTGGATGTACCCAGGTTTTTGGGGAACCACTATAATTCCTTGTGTCTTCTGATTTGTTTGTGGGATTTGTCTGCTGTGTGCTGTGCTCTTTACTTCTTGTTTTTTAACCTCTTACTAGCACTCTACACTATATCATAAATTGAATTTTATATGTGCTATTTATTTCAACTGTGAAAATTATTTTAAAATACTCTATTCACCCCCCCTCTAGAGTTGAGATAGATCTTAGCCTCACTTTCAATTGGTATCAGAGGCAGGTTGGTTGCTCATACAGGCTAACACCTGAACCAAAAGATCCTTGATAAGATCAATCTCTTAAGAATATTTTTTTTTTTTTCATCTAGTTTTTTTTATTTAAAGACATGGCACAGAACAAAGATTATGCAAGCACCCGACCACCAGTGTGCAACCTTTCTAAGTTTGCACTCTGGAAGGCAAGGATTAGATTATACATGAATTCTATTGATGAAGACATTTTCAATTCTGTCTTGACAGTTTGTCCAACTCCACCATCAAGCTCAAGTACAAATGCTGTTCCACCTCCTTCTGGAACAGATGCAGATATAAAGAAGTGGAAGACTGCAGATGCTAAGGCTATGAACATCTTAGCCCAAACATTGTCTGATGAAATTTTTCAGAAGGTAGCTGAATGCCACTCAGCCAAAGAAATCTGGGACAAACTCTCTGAAATTGTCTCAGGATCTGCTGATGAAAGGAAAGATAGAAGATCTCATCTGATAAGCCAATATGAGAACTTCAAAAAGGGAGAAGCTGAATCAGTAGCTGACATGTACAATAGACTAAGTCTAATTGTCAATGAGCTAAAAATCCTAGACAAAGAAATCTCACTGACTGAGCTGAATGACAAAATCCTGATGTGCTTCCCCAGCACTTGGGATTCAAGAATCTGGCCAATCAAGGATGCCAGAAGTTTAAATGAGATTACTACTGAAGCTCTCCTGGGCAAGCTCAAATCCTATGAGCTGCACATTAAAAATAGAGAAGAAGAACAAAAGGCTATCTCTCCAGCTACAAGGAAAGAAAAGACCATAGCCTTCAAAGCTGCAGAAGAGGAGCCTGAAGATAAAGCTACAGGAAATGATGAGGTCATAAGTCTACTTGCCAAAAGATTCTACAAGATGGCCAGAAAAGACTTCAGAAAGAGACCATACAAGGGTCATGATAAACCAAGGTATGATAAATCAAACAACAATAAAGAAATTATATGCTTTGCTTGCAGGAAACCAGGCCACATTGTGCCTGACTGTCCAGAAAACAAGAATAAGGACAAGAAGGAAAGAAGAGAAAGAAGAAAAGAAAAGGATTACAAGAAGAATAGCTCAGACAAAGCCACCTCCAGCAAGAACAAACATACAAGGAAGGGCTTTATTGCTGAGACATGGAGTGAGACTGAAGAAGAATCTGAAGCCTCATCCAGTTCCAGTGATGATGAGGATGATGCAGATGAAAAAGAATTTTGCATGATGGCTGTCAATGCCTCACAGCAAAACTCTGATGAAGAATCAGAATCAGACTCAGAAACTCAACCAGATGAAGATCAGGTAATCAACTCTTTTGATTTTAATTCTGAGGACTTCAAAGATGAATTTAAGACACTGTGTCTAGATCTATTAAAATCTGAGAAGGAGATAATCTCTCTCAGGAATCAATTATCTGAGCATAGTGTCCTAAACTCAAAGAACCTCAAACTCTCTGAGGAGTTAGAATGCTGTAGGGAAGAGATAGCTTCACTGAAAAGTGAACTATCAAAGGCCAAAAAGTTTGAAGAATCCCTAAATGGGAGAAGTATCAGACTGATGGACATCACAAGCACAGTGAACTCTAGATTTAATTTCACACTGGGCTTGGGTGCCTCATCCAGCCAACCTATAATTTTGACAACTCCAATCAAGTTTGTCTCTGACAAAGGAAAGGGAGTAATAGAGGTACCCAGGAAGAATGCAGATCTGTCAGAGAAGAATTCAGTTCAACAGATGGCGTCGAGCAGAGCTTGACGATCGTCGAACAGAGCTCGACGATCTAACTACATATCGTCGACCTCAGCTCGACGATATCCAAACTCTGAACTTCAGCATAATCGATCTTCGAACAGAGATCGACGATCTGACCCAAGATCGTCGACCTCAGTTCGACAATCGTCGAACAGAAATCAGGACTGTGAACAATCCTTCAATGGCACATCTAGATTCAATCCTAGAAGTCTCACATCCCAAGGCTTTAATACCTATACTGAATGGATAGTACCTCCTAGGAGATACCATCCTGAAGGTTATAAGGATCAACCTGGGATGTCCTTTATTTCAGAATTCAAGGGATATCAACCTAGGCCCAAGGTTAACTGGGTCAAAAACAAATAAGCTGTTTTTGTGTAGGTGAAGACCTATCCAGCATCAAACCATCAATGGTATCTGGATATTGGGTGCTCAAAGCACCTGACAGGGGACAAGGACAACTTCACTTCCTTCAAAGCCAAGCTTGGACCCAAAGTAATTTTTGGAGACTCAAGCTTTGGAACTACAAAAGGATATGGTGCAGTCAAAATTGGCCCAGTCACATTCAAGAAGGTGGCATATGTTGAAGGACTCAAGCACAACTTGATAAGTATCAGTCAACTATGTGATGAAGGATATCAAGTGACATTCAACAAAGCCATATGCAAGGTCAAGACAGAGGACAACACAACTGTGTTGACAGGTAACAGAAGAGGTAACATTTACTTAGTGGATTTTCATTCACCTATAGTAGATATTTGCCTGTTCAACTCCATTTCAAAATCTAATATTTTATGGCATAAGAGACTAGGGCATATTAACCTTAGAACCATTGCTAATCTATCTAAAGACAACCTTGTTAAAGGACTACCTTCTGGTCCCTACAAGAAGGAAGGACTTTGCAAGGCTTGTCAATTAGGCAAGCAAACTAAAAGTAGTTTTAAATCAATTTATAAGAGTGATTCACCTAGGATCTTGTACCTATTGCACATGGATCTTTTGGACCCATATCTGTACAAAGCCTAGGAGGGAAATCCTATACTCTAGTTGTTGTAGATGACTTCTCAAGATTCACTTGGGTATTCTTTCTGAGGAAGAAGTCTGATAACTTCAAATGTTTGACAGATTTTCTCAAATGCATTCAGATTGAGTTCAACACTCACATTGCCCTGATCAGAAGTGATCATGGGACAGAGTTTGATTCTCTTCTCATGCAAGAGTTCTGTCAAAGTTAAGGGATCAGGCACACTTTCTCAGCTCCTCGAACTCCTCAACAAAATGGGGTAGCTGAAAGGAAAAATAGAACACTCATTGAATCTACAACTACATTATTGGCAGATGCTCACCTACCTCTGTCCTTTTGGGCTGAGGCAGTGAACACCTCCAACTATGTGTTGAACAGAAGCTTGATACACAAGCTGAAGGGCAAGACTCCCTATGAATTGCTCAAAGGGAAGAAACCTAAAATAGGCTATTTCAAAGTTTTTGGTTGCACTTGTTTTATTCATAATAATGACAAGAAATATCTAGCAAAATTCCAAGCTAAAGCTGATGAAGGAGTGTTTCTGGGATACTCCATGATCAGCAAGGCCTATAGGGTTTATAATAAATCTTCCTATAAAATTGAAGAATCTGTTCATATTATTTTTGATGAAGCTAACATGTCTTTCAAGGAGAAGAATGCTTCTACCATAGAACCTTTGCAGGTACATTCTCTAGCTGAAGACTTGAACAAATTGCAAGTTGCTGAAAAGAATGAGAGCAGTGATGATGAAGAAGAAGTTCAACATCTTGAAGAAAATCATCCTGAAGAGCCAGTTGCTGCTCCACTAGGGGAGACAACAATACAGGCTGGTGAACAATCAACACTCCCTGTTGACTTAGTAACAACAAGAGATCATCCAATCACCCAAGTAATTGGAGAAATTTCAGCTGGTGTGCAAACTAGAAATCAGGTCAACCAGAACCTGATGCACACTTGCTTCCTATCTCAAATTGAGCCTCAATCCATACAAGATGCAGAGCAAGATCCACACTGGATCATTGCAATGCAAGAGGAGTTGCATCAATTTGAAAGGAACAGGGTTTGGGAACTAGTGCCTAAGCCAAAGGATCATCCCATTGTTGGAACAAAGTGGGTATTCAGGAACAAGCTGGATGATCAAGGAGTTATAGTCAGAAACAAGGCAAGGCTAGTTGCTCAAGGGTACTCTCAACAAGAAGGAATAGACTATGATCAGACATTTGCACCAGTTGCAAGGTTGGAAGCCATCAGAAAATTCCTAGCCTTTGCTGCTCACAAGGGCTTCAAAGTGTATCAAATGGATGTAAAGAGTGCATTTCTCAATGGGGACATCAAAGAGGAAGTCTATGTTAGACAACCTCCAGGTTTTATCTCTCTAACTCACCCTGATTATGTTTACAAATTGCATAAAGCATTATATGGTCTCAAGCAAGCTCCTAGAGCATGGTATGAGACCCTAGCTTGCTTTCTTCTGGAAAATGATTTTGTTAGGGGGAGAGTAGACCAAACTCTTTTTATTAGAACCCATAAGTCCCACACCCTACTAGTGCAAATTTATGTAGATGACATTATTTTTGATTCTACTGATTCAAAATTGTGCAAAAAGTTTTCCAAGCTTATGCACTCTAAATTTGAAATGAGTAGCATGGGTGAGCTGTCCTTCTTCTTAGGACTGCAAGTCAAGCAATATGCTGAAGGCATATTTATTTCTCAAACCAAGTATGCAAAAGAATTGGTTAAGAAATTTGGTATGTCTGATGCATCATGTATGAAAACACCCATGCCCTCAAATGCTGTAGTAGATGCTGATGAACATGGGAAACCTGTTGATCAGACAACATATAGAGCAATAATTGGCTCTTTATTGTACCTTACAGCTAGTAGGCCTGATATAATGTTTGCCACATGTATTTGTGCTAGATTCCAAGTTAGCCCTAGAGAGTCACATTTAATCTTAGTTAAGAGAATTCTTAGGTATGTAAAAAGTTGTCCAAATCTAGGTCTCTGGTATCCAAAAGATTCAACATTTGATTTAACTGGATTCTCAGATGCTGATTATGCTGGATGCAGAATAGACAGGAAAAGCACCAGTGGAACATGTCAGTTCCTTGGTGACAGACTTGTCTCCTGGTTCTGTAAGAAGCAAACATCTGTGTCAACCTCAACTGCTGAAGCTGAGTATATGGCTGCAGGCAGTTGCTGTTCACAAATATTGTGGATACAGAATCAGCTCTTAGACTATGGCTACAACTTAGAGAAGTCTAAAATCTTCTGTGATAATACTAGTGCTATCTCTATAGCTCAAAATCCAGTCCTCCATAGTAGGACAAAACACATAGAAATTAGGCATCATTTTCTAAGAGATAATGTAGAGAAAAATAAAATTGAACTTCAATATATTCCTACTGATTTGCAAAGGGGAGATATTTTCACCAAGCCTTTGCATGAAAAGAAACACAGTTTCTTCCTAAATCAGTTAGGCATGTTAGATGGAGGAAGCCTTAATTAAATTACAAGATTTTGAAAAGCTAAAACAGACCAAGACTAGGCCAAAAATCCTTCTTTTTGTGTCTGTAGAATGTGTTTAGACTCTGAACTGCGCTCGACGTTTTCCCCAAAATCGTCGAACAGAGCTCGACGATTTTCCAAAAATCGTCGACCAGAGATCGACGCTTTTGCAGTCGTCGATCTGAGTTCAGAGTCCTCGCTAGAACTAGGCTGTCTCTCTTTCTGATCAGAGGGCGTCGAGCTGAGCTCGACGTTTTTCAACATCGTCAAACTAAGATCGCCGATTTTGAAGACTCTTCAGATTCCCTCTGTAGAGCAAATCGTCGAGCTAAGCTCGACGTTTCGTCGAGCTGAGCTCAACGATCTTCCTTTTCGCCGTCGAACCCTAATATAAAATCTTTCTTTCAGCCGTCGTTCTCCTCTTGCGCTTTCATACTCTGCAACTTTATTTCTTTTCCCTCCAAATTCTCTACGCTTGGTCGTTTTTGGTTTTCTGTTGCAGGTGAATATGGCTGAATCAAGTGCTGCAATTGCTAAGATGAAGTTCGACACAGGCTTAGAGATCGACATAAACTCCTTCGACGGAAGTGACCAGCGCTTCAAGGACATCCTAAACTTATTCAGAGAACAACAGCTGACTCCAATAATGACTACAAGGATGAAGATCGCCTCAGAAGAAATTAAAGAGTGGTGTTTTACCGCAACAGACGAGACTGAGAATTCTGTTGTCGGCACCATTAAGGGGACTCAGGTATTTCTATCCCTGGCTCTTTTAACAGAAGTCTTTCAACTCAGTACTGGAGAAGACTCCATTGAACTGTCTGGAGAGGAGTATGACTCCATGCTGGATAGGATGGGTCACAATGCAGTCAACCCTAATAAGCTACTGAAGAAAAATCTGGCTATAGAATTTCAATTCCTGGCTTATGTAGTTGGGAAGGTGCTGTTGGCCAAGCATTCAGCCCATGACACCATTTCCAGATATCAGTTCTGCCTGATGGGAGCTTTATTAGATAAGAAACACCTGGACTGGGGCTCCATCTTCTTCACTCTGATTAAGAAGAAGATCAACAAGAATGCAGTTAGTTATGGGAGAATCTTAGGGGTCTTTCTGCACAACAGGTGCCCTGACCTTTTAACCTCCTCTGGCATGTTTATCAATGCATCCAAGAGGCTTTCCTGTGCCCTCTTCAGTAAATGGGACAGGCAGATCATAAACCCCTCCAGGGCTGCTGCACCACTTCATTCAGGCACAAGGACTATCTCAGTCACTCCTCCAGCAGAAGAGATGCTTGCTTCTTCCCCTCCTCCAGCCATATCCACCCAAGCCGTCACCTCCTCACCACCAGTCACCACCATAATCATCTCATCCCCAATTACCATTTCCTCACCTATGTCATCCCCTCCTCTATCCACCTCAGAGGAATTCCATCCTCTCTTTTCCCATTCAACCTTCTCCCTACCATCCTTCTCACTCATTGATGATTCCTTCATGGATGATTCACCCTCTACTCCTCCTGAGCCACCCTCAACTTCCTCCTTTCAACAAATGCTCCATGACATTCTCTCTCAACCCTCCTTCACACCATCTCTTACTTTCCCTATCTCCACCTCAACCTTCTCTATCTCCATAATTCCATCTTCTGAACCAACCATTCCCTCTCCACCTTTCTCCACATTTTCAGTTTCAGCCACTATCCCTCCATCCACCTTTGCCACTACCTCTGCTCAAGCCCCACTTGAGCATGTGGATCTTCCTAGTTTGGCAGACAGGCTGTATGAGTTGCTAGCTCCCAAGCTGACATCTCTACTGGAGTCTTCCCTGGCTCCACTCCTGAAGCAAGTACAGGAGCTGTCTACCAAGCTTGCCTTCCTTTCCTCCTCCCTGGCTATCCCATCTTCTGTGTGCCTTGATTCACCTCTCTCTGAACCAAGGCAGGGGGAGATGCCTTATGAAGAAGTGGATGTGCCAGCTGCTGATATTATGTCTGCTCCAGCTCCAGCTCTTGGATGTGCTTTTGCACTGAATCTGCAGAGGTTGCTATCTATATTTGATACAATCCATTTCAGCTGTCTGCCTGCAACTCCTGCTGAAGATTTGTCTAAGGCCATTGTGCCTGTATCTACCTGTGATCCCAGCCATATTGATTCCTACATCAAGTCCTGGAAGGCTGTGGATATCTCTGATGCTGCTACTAAGGCCACTCTGCCTCTTTCTGTTGAAATTGCTGCTGCTGCTACTGCTGACATAGAAATGATTCCAGCAACTGATGCTGATGAAATTGATGCTCCTGCTCTAGTGTCTGCTCCTGAATCTGTCTGCTCTGCTGCTGCTCTCTCTCCTCCTGCTCCAGCTACTTCTGCAAAACTTAAAGCTCAAGAAGAGCTTATCAGAAGAATTGATGATCTGTATGATCAACCTCAAAGTTCTGAGAGTGACCAGTACATGACTGATTCTGATGATTCTGCTAGCACTATTGCCAAGAAGAGAAAAGCCAGAAGTAAAGCAATGATGTCAGTCCCTCCTGCCAAAGCCAAAGACTCCAATGATATTCCATACTACATCCTGCATGACTGCCCCATCTCTGAGCCATGGATGCAATACTCCAAGAATCAACTGAAAGCTATGAAGAAGAAGAGGAAGCTTGACAAATATGAAAAAGGATCTTCTCAATATAAGCCTCCTCCTCCTCCTCCTCCATATTCTGGCTCAGGTTCAGCCCCTCAAGCTCCAGTCTCCAGACACAGTTCTTCCCAGTATTATCAAAGATCATATCAAAGGGGACAGCATCAAAGGGGATATCAATCCAGAAGAGATCAATTTAGAGGAAGCCAGAGAGGGCATAGACTTCATCCAAGGGAAGGGCAAGGTCACTCTGACCCTTCTTCAGGCCCTTTCCCTTACAAGCTGAAAGACACAATTGTCTCCAGGACTCCTTCTACTGATTCTGAAATCGTCAACAGATATGAACCTCCTATTCCTTTTGAAGATCCTGAGAACAACCCTGTGTCCTGGACAGCCAGAATGAAAGAATTGGCTGCCCTTGATCAAATAAAAAAGGCCAGAGAACAAGGCAAGGATACTTCAAACATAACTACCTTATCAGAGCAGAGAAAGAAAGAACTAGAGAGATATGCATCAAGGAAATTCTTCAATCCAGAAGACTATATGAAGCTGCACCCTTAGGCTGTTGTTCCAAGGCCCAAATCTCAAACTTCTCTAGGTGTAGAGGATGACAGAAGGTCAAAGAAAGAATTCAGAATCCTAATAGAGAAATTTTATTTAAAAAGGGAACTGAAAGGAAGTGAACTGTGTAAGCTAAACATTTCATCCATCTTTGGATATCTACTGCTATTTATCTGTGAATCTGCTTTGCTACTATATATCTTCTCTGTAATTTTGTATTAACTTCTGTATTGTTGTATGCCCTTTATTCCCTATGATTGTCTGTAAATAGTAATCCTAACCCAAATAGGGGGAGATTGTTGGAACACCCTATTACTAATTTGGGTAAGGATCACTATGCTTGTCTTTGGAATCCCAGTTGACCTAGTTGTATAGTTAAGAAGGTCAACATTAGAATGAGTCTAGGGCTTAGAAATTAGATTTGGAGCTGCCCCCAGGATCATTCCAAGATCAAGGTTGAAGAGCTAAGTCTAAGGCAATTTTCGTCGAGCTCAGGTCGACGAATCGTCGAACTCCGTTCGACGCTCTCTGAGCTCAACTTCAATAAATCATCGAGCTCCGGTCGACGATCTTCGAGCTCAGATCGACTATCTGCTTTTGGCTTAGTCGTCGAACTCCCCTCGACTATCTTCTAGCTCAGTTCGACGATCCCTCCCTGAAGTTATTTCTCAGGTCTCTGAGCTCGGTTCGACGATCGTCGAGCTCAGATCGACGTTTTCTGTCTGCTTGTCCATTTCATCTCTGAGCTCAGTTCGACGATCGTAGAGCTCAGATCGACGTTTTTTTTGGAGAGATCGACGCTTCCAGGAATTCAAATGCTGCTGTTCTTTGGAATGTTTTTGAATATTATCAGCATTTATGTCAAGAGATCTTCTAGCCGTTTGTCTTTATTCTGGAGCAAGTTTCAAGGAATTATTCAAAGAATGTTTGCTGGACTTTCCTCTAGAAGACAAGACTCTTTTTGGAAGACATTTATGACTCCCAACGGCTTTCTTGGAAGAGAAAAACTTCAGAAAATTTTAATTCCTCTCTCCTGTGTTTTAAGATATACAGAATACACAAGAGAAAAGATATACAGAGATTGACCAGAAAGAAAGTGAACACACAGAATAGAGAATACTGATAGCAGAAGAACAACAGAAGAACTGTGACTCCAAAAATCTTCTTGCTGACTGAAAAGTGTTCACAATCTCATCTCAGAACTCCAGACACCTATTTTCAGCCTTCTTGCTGAAACCATCCTGTGCTGGAGATCAAAGTTCTGAAGACCTATCACCCTAGAGCAAAGTTTCTTTTCCTGAACCTTTCTACATCTCAGGGGGAGCTTTGACATCATCAATCCACTTGTGCTTCTCTCATTTGATTGAGAACAGAGAAGACACCCTTCACTCTTATTTTTCTTTTCCTGCTGTAAAAGGGTTCTTGAACTCCCTTCAAAAGTTCTGTCTGGTTCTGAGAGCCTTGTCAAAACTCAGTGGTGGCAAGACACCTTATCAAAAAATCTAGTTTTGGTTTTTGGGCACCTTATCAAAAGCTCATTGGTGTCAGGACACCTGATCAACTCATCCTGAGTGGATTCCTACCAAGGGTGGTAGAAGAGTGGATGTACCCAGGTTTTTGGGGAACCACTATAATTCCTTGTGTCTTTTGTTTTGTTTGTGGGATTTGTCTGCTGTGTGCTGTGCTCTTTACTTCTTGTTTTTAACCTCTTACTAGCACTCTACACTATATCATAAATTGAATTTTATATGTGCTGTTTATTTCAACTGTGAAAAATTATTTTAAATACTCTATTCACCCCCCCCCCCTCTAGAGTTGAGATAGATCTTAGCCTCACTTTCAAATGTATCCATCAATCCTCCCCACTAAAAATTACTAATCATCGATGAGTGGCCCGTGAGGGTGGAACATTTGAAAGCAGCAAAAATATGGGGAAAATCTGGCCCCACAATCCATGTCGTAGTTGCATGAACAACCCATAGCACTAAGAACCTATCAAGTGTAGAAATAGCAAAACTCGAAATGGTTTCAGGCAAAAGAAAATTAACTTGAATATTACCATCCGGTTTAAGAACCAAGGAGTCCAGGTGGAAAATAGACATGATAATACTAACACTCCCCAACCCAAGAGAATATTTAGCCGTAGGAAGAAACGACGGAGAAAGCCACTTAGTGGAACAGAGACGTACCGTAAAAAGTCCGAAAACTTGAAATATAGTGAAACACCCTGTGATGTATAAAAATGCGAAATAAAAGCATGAAATATGACGTTCTTCATAATCATGGATGGGTCAGTGTTGCTCGGTATTATTTATTAACAGAGCTAGAAGTCATCATCTCGGGACTGACAATACTAAACCCAAATCACTAAATCTAGCATCGGACTGTCACGGAAAGGAGTGGAAGTGCGTGCGACAAAATTTAAAGTGAAATTCTAATGTCCTAGATACATGAGGAGAGAATCCATGTGCTACATGACTAGACCCTAACACGGAGTATTAGGGGGTTAGGTCAAGTGGCACGGGAGCCTTATATTAAGAGATGATTTTGATGGGCTCCAAAACCGCATTCTTAAACTTATTTTTAATATTCTTACGCCAGGCATGAAGATAAGCCAAGCTAAACCTCTCATCATAAACAATTGAATTGGACGCTCTCGGATTTGAATAGATGTTCAAGTGATACAACTCAAGGGACCTTTCAATAGTCACTATCCTGGGGAAATGAGGGTCATCAAAAGAATATGGGTAAATGTGTGCGACCGGGTGTGTATATAAGTATATATTAGGGAAACCACATCCAGAGATACAATTGCCAAAGAATCATAATCAGTCGTAGTAGAGGACATAACTGTAGACGGACACGCAGAAAATAAAATAGTCAACTGTGACACATAGTCAGATCTACGGGGTGCGGTGAACAGACCCAAAACTAGTGTGCTTAACATAGTAATATCTATATATTATTACAATGCCAATGTAGGAACTAATAAAGTGGGCGTGACACAAAAACTCGGACTAGGTCGACCGGTTCCACCTCCTAAAAAATCAACTAATGTGGGCAAATAAATAGGGGTAAGGGTCAGTAAAATCAAACCCGAGTTAAAATCCGAATCAGAAAAAATTTCACCCAACAGTGACGACATCAAAGTACAGTCATCCGGGTGCACAACCAATGAATCATCCAAAAATACCCTTCCCTCAGATCGTAACTCATACACAATAAGAATAGGAACATCCTCACTCTTATGATCCGTAGATAACTCAGATATAATCTTAGTAGGTTTAATCATACGCTCTAACATGATTGGGATCTTAGCCTCAAGAGGGCACTGAATATAAGGGTGATCAGACACAATGTTAGTAGGGCACGTAATAGGCAATGTAATACTCTCACCGATCAAAACATAATCATCCCATACATCGTCTTCTAAATCACTAGGGTATCCACTATCAATTTTAGACTCATTAGAATCGTCGGGCTTTAATGTATATGTTTGAATACTCTCACCTATGGGGTCATACTAAGAATCAAAAGATACTACATCAACATCAGAGACCGAATTATTCAATCTATAAAAGGGGTTGCGCCCCTTTGTTTTGTGTTTGCTAAATAAGTTGAGTAGTCAGTGTAATTATTTTAGAGAAATTTTGTTCGCCGCGTATTTACTTTAATTGTCAAACATAAGAACATGTAGTGTTTAATTTGTCGAAATCTTTGGGCCTGCATCAATTTTGGTATCAGAGGGAGGTTAGAGAGGGTGAGGCCGTTTATGAAAGGAGGGGAGGAGAGGGTGGCCAAGAAGTTGAATGAGAAAGAAAGCGCTGAACTTGGAGAGAGGGAAAAGGGAGGCCGAAAATAGTGAGGAGGAGGAGGAGGGAAGAGGAGGTGGCTGAACAAATAAGAGGGAGAGAGGGAGAAGGCCGGCGGCCAAGAGAGGTGGCAAGAGAAAGGGGGGGACGAATTTTCTCAATGGGGAGAAAGAAAGGAGGGAGGAAATTAAAATTTTCAATTCTTGGTATCAATTTTTCATTCTTCTCTACTAAAATCCTTCATAACATGGCAATATATACCCTACACCACTCCATCTCCTCCAATTCAAAATTCAAAATGAAATTATGATGGTTATATGCACCCATCATGAATAAAAACAATACAAAATTTAAATACATGAAATTAAAATACTCTTGATGGTTTTAGGCACCCATCATTACATGAAATTAAAACAATAATGAAATGCATGGAAGTAAAAATGCTTGAATTTAAATTTGCATTAAATATAAATTGCTAAAATAATAATTTATTAATATATAATTATAATTATTAAATTTAAAATTATATATTTTATTTAATGGAGGTGGCGGACGTTGTGCAGAACATATAGCGGTGATGGCGGCAGGCGTCGTGGTAGAAATCCCATCCTCAAACTTGCGACAACGGTCGACCCAATCCACGAAATCTCTCAGATTGGGATCAATGATGGCCGTATCAGCAATGTCTCCATCAGAAATTACACGAAAATGAAAAGGAACCTTTAGCCGTAATTTTTGCATTTGATATGTTCGCTCGTATATAACGCTACGTTATTGTACTTACCGACAACTCCGCCTTAATATTTTAGCGGACGGACACGTGGACTTATGGTCCTCCTTCTACAAGATTTGATTTGGATATCCGGATAAGAAGGGCGCGAAAAATGTAGCCACCGATATCCTCTTCCATTTAGAAAATCCCGCTGCGGAAGCGCTCGTCGAATCTGACATAAATTATAGATTCCCTGAGGAATGCCTCCTAGCCATAAATACAATTTCATCTTCCCCCCCTTGGTGGGTAGAATTCGCGAACTATTTTGTTGCGCGGGTTCTCCCAAAAGACATTTCGAGCCAGCAAAAGATGAAATTATTTACTGACTTGAAAAACTTCTTTTTGGAGGACCATTTTCTTTTTGTATCTGTGTAGAAGATGCATCGCGGGTGTGGAGTTTGCGCAAATACTTAGGCACTACCATGAGGGTTCGACTGGTGTACATTATTAATCTAACCGGACAATGTGGAAGGCACCGGAGGCAGGCTTCTTTTGACCAACTTTATTCAAAGACGCTTACAATTCTGTGCTCTCCAGCGATAGCTGCTAGTGGTCGGTTAAAATCTCTCGTCGCGACAAGATTCCCCCAAATTTGTTTTTAAAGTGCGAAGTCTTCGATTTATGGGGAATCGATTTTGTTGGCCCACTACCTCTGTCTTTTAAAAATAATTATATTTTAGTGGAGGTCGACAACGTTTCGAGGGTGGCGAAAGCACAAGCTCTCCCCACCCATGATGTGCGAGTCGTCGTTACCTTTCTTAAAAAACAATTTCTCGCTTTGGCATGCCTCGAGTTATTGTGAGCGATAAGGGATTGTATTTTTGCAACACCTAAATGGATAACACGTTAGCTAAATACGGAGTCACACACAAACTTTCCACCCCCTACCACACCAAAACAAGTGGCCAAGTTAAGGTAGTAAATCGAGAGAATAAGCGTATATTAGAACTAACCATTTAACTTAATTGGAAAGATTGGTTCGTCAAACTTGACAATGCGTTGTGGGAGTATCATAAGGCATACAAAACCACAATTGGTTGTACGCCGTATTGATTAGTATATGGCAAAGCATGTCATCTCCTCGTAGAACTAGAACATCGCGCTCTCTGGGCTTTAAAACTCGTAAATCTCGACACTAACTTAGCCGCTCAAAATAGAAAACTGCATCTAAACGAGCTCGATTAATCACATGCAAATGCTTACGAGAGCAATAAGTTCTATAAGTAGCGTTCTATGTTTTATCACGATCGAAAAATCCATCCCCCAAAATTTGTGTCTCCAGGCGATCTTGTCCTTCTTTATAATTCACGTCTTAGGATTTTTCTGGGTAAACTAAAATCACGATGGTCTGGCCCCTTCAAAGTTGAAGAGGTTTGGCCATATGGGACCTACCATCTCCCACCCGGAAGAGAGGTCCTTCAAGGTAAATTTTCATCGTATAAAATTATTATATACGGACGATCCAGTAATATAATATCGAAACCATAACCCTTCGAAATTCGCCACAAAAATAATGTGTACACATCTAAAAGAGCTGCACTCCAGGCAGCCCACTTATCTTCCATTTCTACCTTCCTTTGGTTGGTGTCCTCATGCAAGCATAACATTACAACATCAAAACGTCATCTAAGACTAACTTGTGACACAAAATCACTCATTACTAGTACACCTACTT